>OZ026514.1:101374844-102759844 GCA_964019695.1 Loripinus fragilis | reverse complement strand
CCGCAGTTTTTCATGCTTTACATTGCATTGCCATTTTTGCCTAGATATATCAAATCCCCAACATTTCCACTATGGGACAATGCAAAAGTAAAACACGCCAGGCTATCCCCCGCCCTGCCCAGGGGGGTGAGGAGGGGCGTGGTTACAAATGACTGGAGCATTAATTGAATTCTATTTTAGCATAATTTTCTAACTGAAACCAGATATATCCTTTTTTAAAAAAACAGTTAAGATCCCGAACAGAGGCAATCTGATCAGGATCTACAGCCTCAGAATCTATTGTTTTAATTGAAACCATGCAACTGAACTGACTGAAAAACAGAAGTGAATTTACCATTTTAACCCTTATCCAGCCAGTCACAACTTTTGTCATCTGCTTCCCTCGTCTGCTTATGTTCTTAGGTGTCATACATTGCAAACAGTGTGGACCCAGATCAGACGGCTCCCAAGGGGAGCAGTCTGATCAGGGTTCATAGTCTTTGCTTCCAAGATAAAATCTAGTCTGAGGTGCACTTGAATATATGTAGCAGATGTAATTAGCAGACAACATTTTCAGCACAAAAATATTGGCAGGCTAAGGGTTAATTCATTCAGCGGGACAGGGGTTAAAAACTAGTTCTGCCCATGATATAATCATACTTATTACATGAGAGTAAAGTCAATCTTTGAGCAAGTATATACAGAGGGGCCGGAGCATTCATCTATTTCCATACATCTTAGGTAACCCTGGCGTGACCAGTTACCTTACCGTTCAATTATGAATGTAATGGGTCATGCCTGGGTTACAGCATCCTCGGTAACCCAGGCGTGGCCCACTCCGAACCCACTGCACTCATCACTGAATGCAGTGGGTACGGAATGGGCCACGCCTGGGTTAGCGAGGATGGGGTAACAGAGGGTGATTTTGAAAGTATCCATCCAAACTGGAGATACACAGGATTGCATGAGCCTTCTCTGACTGCTTATTAGTACAAGTATATAATTGACTGGTCAAATAAAAGAAATAACTGGTCCATATACAATGCCACATCTTTGAGTTATATTGGAAATAACAGAAATATAACCATATTCCACCTAATAAGTGCACTTTGTATAGTTTTCCCCAATTTACAAAGTAGATAAAAAAAACCCTGTCTTCTAATGAGGTTGGATGGTCGGGATAAACGCTTTTTTTGACCATAAAATGAATCCATATTAATAATACAAGAGGGCCATAGGGCCCTAGATCGATCACCTGAGTCCTGGCATATAAGATGGTGTATTGGCCTTTGTATAAAGAGATATCATTTAAAGACATTTCTATTTTTAGCTCTGCTGGCCATGTTGTTCAGCTGAGCTTAACGCTCTGATCAATTTTGGTAGAAGGCATTATTTGGAACATTCTTTGACTTTTTTTTTTAATTTTGACCAGTTGTTCAGGAGGAAAGGTCATTCAAGTATATTTCTTATCTATAGCTCTGATGACGTTTTGTTCGGTGCTTCCAAAGCATTTGTGCAATTATGGTAGTGGGCCTTATGAGGAACAATTCTGTGAAACAGTATTGCATTTGGAACAGTGGTTCAAGAGGAAATCCTGCTTAAAGACATTTCTTATCTAGAGCTCTTGCAGCCCCTTTGTTCTGTAGATTGGAACCATTTGTGCAATTTGGGTAGAGTACATCATGAGGAACAATTTGTTGAAATCATTTTGATTTTGGACCAGTGGTTCAGGAGGTAATGCCATTTAAAAAAGTTTCTTATCAAGAGTTCTAGCACCCCATTTGTTCAGCGGAGCAGAACGATTTGTGCAATTTTATAAGAAGGTGTTATAAGGAACAATTCTGTGAAATTATTTTGAATTTGTGCCAGTGGTTCAGGAGGAGATGTCATTTAAAAGATTTCTTATCTGGAGCTCTGTTGGCCCTCCTGTTCTGTTGAGCAGAACCATTTATGCAATTTTGAAAGAGGGCATCATAGGGAACATTCAAGTGAAGTTATTTGAAATTTGGACCAGTGGTTCAGGAGGAGATGTCGTTTAAAGAAAAAGCTTAAGCATGATGGACTGACGGATGGACGACGCACAAAGACCGATCACAATAGCTCACATTGAGTCTTCAGTTCAGGCGAGCTAAAAAGGCACAAATCAAGCTGCTAATCCATGCAGTCCAGAACCTGTTTCACTAAAACATATTATTTAATCCTTTTCACTCTGGATACCAGCAAACAGGGCAAAGAGGTACTGGGTAACTTGTACTTATGCAAACAGTGAAAACCAAGATGAAACATCCCATAAAGTGACATTTTATCAGCGTCTGCTCTGTTTGCAAGGATAAAAACAAATCTTAATGACAAAAATGCATCATAATTGGAAACACTCTACCCGTAGCCCCTTTAAATACTAAATGGGTAAGTCCTTTATTAATCTATCAACATGCAAGGAAAAATCCATCAGGATGAAAAAGGTTAAACACATATCATCAAAAAACCAACTTGAATAAAGATATTTCCAACTTTTGATAATCTTAGACAGAAAAACTATGATAACACTGAAATAAAACTGACAATTAAGAGTCTAACAAAAAAAAATCGGACAGTATAAAAACCAGGCTCCAAGGTTTTAAACTTTTTTCATGCTCAACTCAACTGAGCATGAAATTTCCACTGCTCATAAAAATTAAAATACCGACAAATAGAGAAGGGTCTTGCTTTGAGCCTCTCAGATGTTGTATTTATCATGCTACTAAATGTTAAAATGCCAACAATTGTTGCCATTTTAACATTTATCAGCCTGATAAATTTTATGCTCAGTTGAGTTGAGCACGAAAAAAGTTTTATAACCTCAGTGCCAGGCCTCCAGGTTAGAGTGCAGAAAATGACTTTTCTTATTTCTAAACTAAAACATATGTTGTGGTTACTACTTCAAAGCACTTTGTCAATGAGACGGCTCTTTTGAGTACCCAAAACACCTGTATAAATTGATCAGTAAGGAAACAATTACAATTTTACGCTCAAAGAAATTCTAAGGCCAAACAAAGAAAATGTCTTGTTTTCAGTTATCCTACCAACCCTAATATTTTGGGGCCTACTCAAACTTTTTTTAAGCCTTTTGGTATAATAAAGTCTATTTTTAGACTGTTTTTAAAGTATTTTTATACTTTTACCATACAAAATAGTTTTTATATAAAAAGTTTGCAAACCTACTGATCCTCAAAATTTGGAGATGTAACCAGAAACAAAGCATATTTTTCATTTTGCCTTATCTGCACTAATGAAAAACAATGTTATAACAAAGCAGCTAAAACAGCTTGTAAACCAGGATACCGTTTTCAACATTAAAAGCACACTGTGCCCTCAATATTCTATTCCTTCTTGAAAACTGAAGATTCAGATCAGCTGGCTAAGTCTGATGAATCCAGCTGATCAGAGTCCTCACTCTTTTCATCATCAGAATGACTCCATATTGATAATACAGTAAAACCTGTCTAAAACGGCCACTCTCAAAAATACCAAAATTGATTTTCAAGACCAATTATGGCTTAATGCAAGTCAAAAGTATTGCAGAATCCTCCAAATGGAAAATTGATTTTCAAGAACAATTATCACTTAATGCAGGTCAAAAGTATTGCAGAATGCCCCAAAGGGGAAAATTGTTTTTCAAGACCAATTATCGCTTAATGCAGGTCAAAAGTATTGCAGAATGCCCCAAGGGGGAAATTGTCTTTTAAGACCAATTATCGCTTAATGCACTGAGGTCAAAAGTATTGCAGAATGCTAGGGGGAGCATTCTGCAATACTTTTGACTTCATTAAGCTACCATTTGTCATTAAGGTCTTTGTTTTGTCTATTTTTGAGTGGTCGTTTGAGCCAGGTTTTACTGTACATGAAAATGCACCTCTGGACTGGAGGCAAATCAGAAGTCTCAGTATACACTCATAAGAGCAAGTGTGCTTATTAGGTTGAATACAATATTCACTTACTTTTTGGTTCCTTTACCAAATACGAAGAAAAAAATCTAACTTAAATGAACAATTTAACATTAACATGGGCGAAAGTTAAATTTCAAAAATCCTGGACTTTAGAAAATTCAAATTTTAAACTTGCAGGATACCTACAAAAATGGATAATTTAAGTTAAAATGATTACTTGTGATCAGATAATCTGAAAACTAATCAAAGAAGCTATTATAATCTCCTTAATTCAGTATTTTGAGGCTGACTTTCTATGGAAAGTTAGCCTCAAAATCCTGAATTCAGAATTAATCCTGAAAACTTTCACCTATGCATTAATAAAATTGAGCCAATTTTTGGTACTTATTGCATATGGGAGCAGAGAAGGCTCAGACAAGCCTGCACAAATGTGCAGTTTTCCCAGAGACTTCACTGACGATACGAATCAAGTAGAGACATATATGCAGGTTCAGACTGAATTTCAGGCCTCTAGCTCCACTATAAAGCTATGCATGTACGAGGGTGATCAGAATGTTCGTGGAGAAGCGCTATTAAATCACATTGTATTTATCAATTGCAATGAAAATTCTCAAGGAAAGAATTCAATTTTTGGAATGTTCATGGAATCATGGATACTTTGGGTCTCTTGCAAAGTAAGTGAAGCCTGAAGAAAATTAAGCTTATAGAAAAAATGCTATGCATTGGGAGTACCTAAATTTAATCTGTCCAACACTTAACCTGACCCATATTTCCAATAGCATATGTTATAGTTGCTACCAAACATAACCCAACATAACCCTAACCCTTGGATCTAACCAAAACCATCAATGATACAAGTTAATTAGTATTCATGATTTTCATGCATTTATTGTATGTTAAACTTTTTCTTTGATATCGGCAACTTTTGGCGTCTGCTTATAAAATTTGAAAACAGTTAGGACCCAGATCGGGAGTTACAGAGCGTCGGTCCTGATCTGACTCCAAACCGTTTGATACTCTGATAGTGTTCCTGAATGAAGCTTTTGAAAAAGTTAATTTTGAAAAAGTCAGCAGACGACAACAAAAGCATGAAAAAATACCCAGCATGCAAATATTTGATTGAAATCTGACGGTCTCACCAGGCAATGAAAAATATGGGCCCCTCTGTCTATTTTTCAATCTCACCCCTTAAAATGCTGACAATATTTATGTGTTATCATTCATGCCAACGTATGATGAAGTGGTACATGCATTTATACCATATGCGTAGTTTCCCTTTAAACAGGCATACACAGTTATCCGTCTAATATTTGGCACTACCACCATATATATTATATATTTATTTATGTAGACAAACTGAGCCTGCACCAAAAAATCACATATTGGCTCAATTAAAGCAGGAAGAAAAGAGCATACTTTCACTCTGTTATTTTTTCTGACAAAAATACTAACTATAAAACTAAAACCAGCAATATGATATACCACCAGTGGTGGATCCAGAGGTGGTTCAGGGGGTTCGCTTGAACCCCCTCCCTGCCTCCCCCTTTTTTAATATCCTATGAAAATGAAATAATTTGGTCTCATTGAGACCAAATTATTTCATTTTCATGGGATATTTAAGATTATGTGATAAGATCAGCAGTGCCAACGCCGACCCCTTTATGTATATGAACCCCCTTTCCAGAAATCCTGGATCCGCCCCTGTACCACACTTTATCTCGGACCCAATAAACGTTATACTGGGTCCGAGACATTATGAACTATGCTTAAGTAAACATCAAAAAGGGTGGCAGCTGAGCTGTCAACATATTTGGTGTAAACTTGCACTTACTTTTCTTCTAACACATTTTGAGGCCAATATCATATTAAAAAAATCATAGATATATCTAGTTGTGACTATTCTCCAGTTAATACAATCTCCGTGCCCAGATGAAATATACATGTACGCAATACCACATAAAACAGTTAGGCACATCCGTTCGATCGAGATATAATATGTCAATCTAGATATGCATAATTATCTTATGCCGATCGAGATATGCCACATTTGTAATATACCCAGAACGAGATATATTATTTCAATCGAGATATCCGATATATTTCGATCGATATATTGTTTTTTCTCACTTCACACACGTGATCTTTGTTGCGTCATGCGCAGTCTTGTATCGATTTGCGCATAGCATGCACATTTGAATTTGATAGAAATAATTTATACCTACAAAAAAGCCAGCGTCATAAGAAAGTTCACCAGGGAACTTTTACATAAAATATAGTCGAAAGTGTGCTCGTCCCCAAATGTCAACATACAATAAGTATCAAATCTTATGTCTTAAATGTCGCGCACACGCACCCATGCACGCACCGTAAACACGGTGGCTAGACTGGTTTTCTCCCTTTAATAGCTTGTCAGCATATTAAGTAACTACTAGCCGCCATTGCGCATACGTATAGCATACACACTGACGTCATGAGTGACGTGGTATTGGAAAATACCCTTGACATGAAGTGCATTTTTTAAACAAGCCGTTTTATTAAGTTTATTTTGTTCTGGGAGTTTATATATTTTTTCTTTTAGTTAATTATCAAATTATAGCAGCTGAAAAAATACTGAAGTTTGTGTTGAAAAATCTTTTCTAGAGCATGCGCAGTCGCATGAGTAGGATTCTCTACTTGTAATAAATTAGAAGTTACCAAACGTTATATGCGTAGCAGATGTGGAGCTTTATCAACGAGGGGAACCAATCTACACGGTTGCGACAACGTCTGGCACTATTTCGACGCACTGGCCGCCATCTAACTCATGCAGTAGTTCAATTATTCCATGAGAGGTTTGTATTATAAGACAATGTGTCAGTGAATAGTGTAATTATACCTGATCAGAATGATCATTCAAGAGAAGGCTGATCCGAGACTATGCTGATTGATAAAACCTCTCGCGAATTAAGGTATTAGAATACTGATGAAAACAGACACCCTCTTGCTATTTATGTAATAAATTGAACATTGATACAAGTTACAGATGAGTATTCGAAGGAACATGCGCTCCTCGGGACGGATTTTTTCTATCCCACCCTCATATAGTGATGTTAAAAGCCTACCCAGTACCAGCCATGCCAACCCGTGAAAAAGATAAAAAAAAAAAAAAAAAACGAACAGCCGCACGCCGGCCGCACGTGATCTGTGACGTCATTTTATTGTAAAAATGACGTCACCATGCCACACATAATTATCATGTCGCATCTCAGCGTATTCAGGATTTTTTGGAAGCTTTTTTAACGTTTTTTTTTTTCAATAAAAATGAGGTGTTTAGTGGTGAGCTGGAAATAGAACCCATTTGTGTCTGAAGAAAAACACCCGTCTTAAATTGACCCGCAATGTCCATGAGAATTCCAACCATGAGGAAACGAAATGTGCGACCAGCAAAAGGCTCAGACCAGCCTGCGCATACGCGCGGTCCGATCAGAGCCTTTGCTAGTCGCTTGAATATTCAATGACTCTAAGGCTACTGGTTGAACAATGTTTGGAGTTTGTAAGCTAAACACGAGGCTACACAGTCTCGTCTGAGTCTACACTTGTCAAAATGCCACATGTTGCGAATAATTTGTCATCGCTCGGCAAGCTGAGTGATGCCAAACGATGATCCTCGAGACGGATATCCTCACACTCATGTATAGACTTCTTATAATCTAGCGGCTAAACGACTGAAGATGGTATAAATCTAATGATAATATTTAGATCAGGCAAGTTTAAATCAAAATGAAATTTCCTAAAAATATATGCCGTTTTAGATATAATATTTCAAATGAAGTATAGATAATCGGATGTATAGAGTTATGTATCTCGAAGGAGATATTATATTTACATTGAAATAGTTGTGTTTATATCTCGATTCAGATATGTTATTTCGAATTAGATATTATATTCGGATTCACATACTATATCTCGTTCGAACGGATGTGCCTAACTGTAAAAGGTCTTGTCAAAGCTCAGTAAACACATTACGTCGGAACAGAACGTTCGTTGTATCTACGTTGATACGACGTCATTGTCGTGTCGACGTAGATACAACGTTGTAAATTTATGCTGTGTGTCTACTGGGAAGCCAATGTCTTTTTTATTTGGTTCTTTACGTACCAGTCAACAATTTTTCAGTCATGTCGGGACGGGTCTTCCTGGGTGGTACCAGCACTAAGCTATGATTAATGTGCTTTGCTGAATGACACAATGCGGTGACGCCCGTGAGGCTCGAGCCCGCAACTCCACTGTCTCGAGTCAAGCACTCTGGTGGACGTGTTGTTAGGTAAGTCACGTGACTCATCACGTTACGCCGACTTCGAGAATACTGAGCTCGAAAGAAAATATATTGGCTTTGAGTACTGAGCCACTGCCCATTTTAAGGAATCGATCTATAATCTACGCCGTCAGATCGATCACGAGCCTTCCGTCTTGAAACGTCATTATTTCAATGTCACTGTCGTCACCACTGCTTGAATTTTCACAGGAATGTCCTTCTGACGTCATATCACATGGAGACGCCATCACGTCCATAGGCTGCATCTCTTCGTATCCGTCCAAGTCAGAACTCCCCGGCTGACTTGATTCAGAACTCCCCGGCTGACTTGATTGACTAAACTGACTTGACTGACTCGACAACAGGGAACAGGAATCATCAATATCATTCATATCACTTGAAGGGAAACTTGGGTCTGCCCTTTTTGTGTTGTAACTGGCGTCCACAACGAACTGATCGTACCCAAACTCACGAAGGTCATGAAGAGACTGAGGAAGAGAAAGTGTTATACCACAATGTTTTAAATTAACATTTGGGGTGTTCGTTTCACGCATAGGTCCTTCAGTTCCAGTTGCACGACCTGGAAATAATGCCTTCCACTCGGGCATAAGCTTAGCTTTAACCGAGACAGAATCCTTATCACTTGCGTTTAATTGGGACATCTCGAAGTTGTTTGTATCAGACGCTACCCGGTAATTGATACCATTAGTCGTGTTTGTCATGGCAAGCGGGACAGTGGTACCACGCGGGAAAGTGGTACCACCAGTAGTGTTTGCCATGACAAGCTGAACAGTGCACTCACCAGCGTTTACACTCGACTTCTCGACACGATCAATCGAGTTCGGTTTGGGAGGAACGGTCTTGGTTAAGGGTGCATCGTGAACCACAAGCGTTGTAGGCCCATGACCCGATGCTCCAGATGCTGTTCTAAACGAAGGAGGGCCACTAGAAGTCGCTACGAATCTAGTTCCACCTGCATCTCCGGGTGTAGTTAATTTCCATAAGTATTTCGTGTTGTCAGAGGTACAAATCCGTCTCCATAGAAACCGTATGTCACTTATTTCTTTTTCAAGCTCAGTGATGGACCGCTCCAGCTCTGCCCTCCTTTGTAGAAGCATATGTTTTTGCTGCAATGGAAAACAAAGAAATATGGATGAAAATTGAGAATGCACTTCAGACATTTAAACAAAATATCAACAATTTCAAGTTTAGTTGTCAATTGTTTTACATAAACTGAAAACAAATCAGAAGCTATTATACATGTAATCTGCCTAATGCAGGATTTGGAGGCTGACTAACTGTGGAAAGTCAGCCTCCAAATTCTGAGTTCAGGAATTCATGGTTCTGAAAACGTTCACCAATTTGGGGAATACTGTTGACATTCAAGCGCACTGGTAGGCGTGTTATATACTAGTATCAAATTTGGGATACTAAACCCATATTTGCCGAAAAGAATTCCAATAAGCTTAGATAAACAAATTTTTTGAGTGTTTTCTAATCCATAAGTTTGAACATATGTTTTGGGTGCTCAAAAGAACCGTCTCATTGAGACGGTTCTTTTGAGTACCCACATCATATGTTTTGGTTGAGGGATAAGAAAATTATTTTTTTTTGGCACGCACTCTTAACTAAAGGCCAGATTCCCCTCTTAATCTGTTGAAAAAATCAACAGTTTGATGGTTGCCAGGAATATTTCTTCATTTCTTTCATTTTCCACTTGAAATTCATGTTTTCAACTTTTATGCAAACTGCGAAGCGTCGCAAACAGTTTGGGCCCAGATCAGGCCCTACAAAACGTCGGGCCTGATCTGGGCCCAATCTGTTTGACACTCCGATGGAATTCACGGAAGAATTTTCGGAAAAAAGCATGCAAAATTACCCAGTAGGCAAAGAGTTATGGTTATAACATACTTATGGTTCCTGTCTCGGACCCAGTATGTCTCGGACCCAGTATGTCTCGGACCAAGTATACTGCGTCGAATACTGGGTCCGAATTACTGTTAACCACTTACACGAGTGTAATTTGCAACGTCACGTTAAGATATAATGCTGCCGTTGCAATGATAACGCTAAATTGCTGAAGTGTGGTAAGGTGAACTGACCGTCCCGTAATGACCATAGCTGTTGACTGGGACGTAAAACAAACAAACAAACAAACAAACAAACACTTGCTGCTTTTATCGAACAGGCTTCTGTACCTGCTGCCTCAGTTCGAGAACTTTGACAAACAAATGGCAGGTTTAGTCAAAAGTAAGTGAACCAGTTCAACTTTAGCAAATCAATGGAATGAGCCGCAACATGTGATTACCAACAATGTGGTATATTGATATGAAAAGACTCAGAAGAGCCTGAGCAGCCTCCTTTCAAGCTTACAAACTCAAAATTATGTTCCGTCAGTAGCTTAACAGTCATAGAATATTCAAGCGACTAGCAAAGGCTCTGATCAGACTGCGCGTATGCGCAGGCTGATCTGAGGCTTTGTTGGTCGCACATACCACATTGTTGGAAATCTCATGTCGTGGCTCAATTATTATGCTTTACGCCGCGTGAAAAGGTACACAGGTCTTTAGATGAGATCGAAACGTTCAACGTGGCGATAGTTTCTTATATTTCTGTTAAAACGTTTCCTATATTCGGTCAATTTGGGGGTCAATTTAAATGTCTCCTAGAAATATAGTGACATAAAAGCCTTGGGACATTGATACGTCTCTTATTTTGTATTAGCAAATAATACGTCGTCAATGGGCCTTGTCTGGCTAGGACCATGACCGCATAGAAAGCAAAATGGAAAATTTCGAAAACTGTTTTTGTTGGATGTTGATATGGGCATCGTCGCGAGAAAACATGATTTTGGTGCATGCGAACAACAAAGACGCAGACCAGACTGCACATCCGAGCAGTCTGGTCTGCGACTGTGTTATTTGCATCAGACTGCTTAACATTTTACAAAGTTTCAATATTCTAGCTAGTCTCTGTAGCTGAGCAGACTGAATTGTGTCAAGCATACATGTAGCTGCTAAACTTTCACTTGCAAAATTTCAATATTCTAGTCTATGTAGCTTAGCAGGCTGGATGGGGCCTTGTCCGTTCGCATATTCCAAAGACACGATGACCCATGGTATATGTGCATATACAGGATTAAAGCCTGACTTAGCTTCGGATTATCTCAAAGCATTGCTGATGTGTGAATTGCAGGGCACACTGATCCCAATTTGCAATGTTATTTGCCGCAGCCTAAATGTAAAAACCTATGCATACTTTCCACATGAATACATTTACGCTTCTACCACGACCTCTAAGTAATGACCCTTGATTAAATCAATGCATTTACCGTTAAAGTCACGCCTCAAAGCGTTTTGTGGAAGTATACACTTTATCTGCTTTGTCCTGGTTCATGAAAAGGTCCCGGCATGAGTGAACACATGTTGACTGGGATGCAAACCAGCGACCAACACAATTACAAGGTTTGTCAACCACTTGAAATATGCAGCATATAATAGCCGGATTTTACGTTCGGTCCCGGCAAATAGACCATATACGGCAACGCATCAATCAAGCGCGGCCATAGAACGCGCACGATGAAACCTTAATACGATTGGTAGATTATGCAAAATCCCGGATGTAATTCATGTGTGAGTCAACGAACAGAGTATGAAACCTGTGAAAATTGCAGAAGTTTCATATTTAATACCTTTTCTGCAAGTGCAATCGTAAAACAGAGCTGTCTATCTAAACAGTCACATGTATTTTAAAAAATTTTTTTTTAAAGCATTGTCAGTGATTGTAAAATGGACACCAGGTATAAGGAAAATTTGAACATTGTATTTTAATTGAAGGGGTGGGTAGAGAAAATCTCACTCGGTTGTTACCTCTTGTTCTAGGTCATCAGAAAAAAAACTAAGGGCTCTTCCGGCCATAAATGGCCAGATATGGCGGGGGATGGGGTCCGCAGGTCCCCCGATAAGAGTGCGTAACTGAATATTATTTTTCTTATTTCTCAACCAAAACATATGTTGTGTGTCATCAAAAGAACCGTCTAGATGAAACGGTTCTTTTAAACATCCAAAACACATGTTTAAACTGATGGATAAGAAAATAATCGCAATTTAACGCTTATTATTTTTTAAAAGAAGTCCTAAAATGGCCCTATGGGGACTCCGCATTTTGAATATTTTAACAGTATTTTACTGAGAAGGACGGGCAGTACTACTCTCCATTTGTTTGCCCCTTCTTATTAACACATTATTAAATGTAAAATAAATGGAGTGCATGGTACACCAAGAAAGTTGTAATTCAGTCAGTGTTTTATGTTGGTCCCGTACATATCAGTAGCCCAGTATATTCAGAGGATGTTGTTTTGGTCTCGGTGCTACTTTACTGGAAAAGCTATGTGTACAAAGCAGCCAATGTCTGATCGGAATATAATTAATATGGGCATGATTTTAATGTATGACTTAAGATATAATGGAGCCATGCAGATGAATCGTACTTGTATATTGGGTGATCTGAAGAAAAATATGTAGCATGATCGAGAAAGAACAACAGTTACTGTTCCCCACCCTTTCTCAAACCTTAAGAAACTTTCAGGTTTCTCGATCCAATACTTAAATGAGGAAGGACCTTGGGGAACTTGGAATATAGTACTATATGCAGTAACATTGTATATCTTTAACTGCTGATTTTGCTAAAACGCCCATCCCTCCTTTATCTCACTTATCTAGGATAGCGGCTGTGTCAGGTATGCTTTAATGGATGGTATGCAAACGTTGAAAAGCTTCTTTCTTAAAGTAAAACAAAACCAACAATAGCAAACAGTATGATCAAGTACATACAAAACTTTCTTAAATGCATAGGACCAGTTAAGCAAACAAGTAGCCCAATGGGCAACGATCGCTCACCTGGGAGCCAGCATAATACTGGGAGATACCATAATTTATGATACGCAAAGGCAGGTAACTCTGAACTTGAAACATTGAACAGGAACTAATTCAAAAACATAAGATATAATGCCAGTCCTGGTTATCTGCAAGTATTAAAAAGATCTGAATAAAATGGTGAAAGAGTATTTTCAGATGCTCAAGGGCAGCTAAATCTGTAGTCAGTGATGGGATCTGATCAATCCATACTTTAATGTATGTCCTGATAACCTACAAGGATATAAAAATCAAATGAAAAATAAAGGCGCTAGAGTGGTCACAACATTATAAAGCTATATTTTAGATTCAAGTGCAGCTAACTCTGTAATTGGTGGTCGGATAATCTAACTCATTCAAGCTTTTATGGGTGTCCTTGTTACCTGCAAGACTGAGGAAGATCCATTCAAAAATAAAGGTGCTAGAGTGGTCACAAAAGATCTCCCATTTTAAGTATATGCAGATTTTTATGACAATCAAGGGAAGCTAACTCAACAGTCTGAGGTTGGTTCTACTTAAAGTTCAAACTCATCTAAGCTTTTATTATAGTTGTCCTTATTACCTGAAAGAATGAAGAAGATCCAATCAAAATGTAGGCCCTGTGGCCACAACACTATCCATTATTTTTTAAGATGCTCCAGGGGAGCTAACTCCATAATAGGTGATTAGATCTTGGCGAAATTCAAATTTATCCAAGCTTTTATAGTTGTCCTTCTTATCTGTAAGAATGAAGAAGATCCATTCAAAATTGAAAGCACTAGAGTGGTCACACCATTTCTCCCATCATAAGTCTATGGAGATTTTCCAGACGCTCAAGGGCAGCTAACTCAACAGTCCGAGGTCCAGTCTGGCCAAATTTTGAACCCATCAGTGACTTTATGGGTGTCCTTGTTGCCTGCTAGAATGAAGTAGATCCAATCAAAAATGAAGGCACAGGAGTGGTCACAACATTTCTTCCATTATAAGTCTATGGGGATTTTTCCAGATGCTCAAGGGCAGCTAACTCATAAGTCCCTGGTCGGATCCTGCAGAATTTCAAAATCATTCAAGCTTTTATGGTTGTTCTTGTTACATAAAAGAATGAAGAAGATCCAATCAAAAATGTAGATGCTAGAGTGGTCACAACACTATCCAAAATTTTTTAAGACGCTCAAGGGGAGTTTACTTCATAAAAGGTAATGGTAATTGACGAAATTCAAACTCATACAAGCTTTTATAGTTGTCCTTATTATCTGCAAGAATGAAGAAGATCCATTCAAAATTGAAAGCACTAGAGTGGTCACAATATTTCTCCCATTGTACATGTAAGTCTATGAGATTTTTCAAGACGCTCAAGGGCAGGTAACTCATAAGTCCCTGGTTGGATCCTGCCGAATTTCGACCCCGTCCAAGCTTTTATGACTGTCCTTGTTGCCTGCAAGAATGAAGAAGATCCAATCAAAAATGAAGGCGCTAGAGCGGTCACAACATTATTCATTGATTTTTCAGACGCTCAAGGGCAGCTAACTCCGAAGTCAGTGATGGAATCTTGCCGAAATTCAAACTCATCCAAGCTTTTATGGTTGGCCTTGTTACCTACACGAACGAAGAAGATCCAATTGAAAATGAAAGCACTAGAGTGGCCACAACGTTTCTCCCATTTTAAGTCTATGGAGATTTTTCCAAACGCTCAAGGGTCCTTCGAAAGATACTGCCGAATTTTGAACCCATCCAAGATTTAATGGTTGGGCTCGTTACCTGCAAGAATAAGAAAGAACCAATCAAAAATGAAGGAGCTAGAGTGGCCACAACAGTTTCCCCATTACAACCCTATGGGGCTATCTGTTGCCATGGAAACCAGAGTTTGATCCGATCTGACTTAAACATAATACAAACAATCCCCCACCCCTAAGATGCTCCAGATGAAATTTGATTACAATTGGCCAGCTGGTCTCAGAGATATTTATGTTTGAAAGTGTGAACGTACGCACGGACGCACGCTCGGACGCCGGCTCGAGTCCCATCCTATAAGCTCACCAAGAGCCTTCGGCTCAGGTGAGCTAAACGTTTAAGCGTAAAATTGCAATTGTTTTCTTAACCATATGTTTAAACATGTGTTTTGGGTGCTAAATAGAACCGTCTCATTGAGACGGTTCTTTTGAGTTCCTACAACATATGTTTTGGTTGAGAAATAAGAAAATTTTCAGTTGCGCACTCTTATCTGCATGGGGGCCTGTGATCAACGTCTTACAAAATTTATTTTAGCATAAAATTATCATCATTCCATCATCCATCAGTTTGAATTATGTTTTCGGTGCTTAAAAGAACTGTCATCGAGACAGCTCTTTCGAGTACCCACGACATATGTGTAGAAGTCAACTACCCTTTCTATTTGGAAGCCTGGTCAGATTATATTCTGGATGTCCATCATCCATCAGTTTAAATTATGTTTTGTGAGCTTAAAAGAACTCTTATCGAGACAGTTCTGTTGAGTACCCACAGCATATGTTTATATAAAGAAATAAGAGAAGACAAACCCCCTCTATTTGGAAGCCTGGTCAGATTCTATTCTGGATTAACTAATAGGAGCAGCGAAAACCAGGCTGGGCACTTGCGCTTGCTAGTCACGACCGTAGTGCGTACACGGATCCAAAATAGGGCCCAGTCCTCCAGAAAAGAGTGCGTAATAGAAAATCACTTTTCTTATTTCTCGACCAAAGCTTATGTTGTGGGTACTCAAAAGAACCGTCACGTTGGGGCGGTTCGTTTGGGCACCCAAAACACATGTTTTAACTGATAGAAAAGGAGAAATTTACATTTTTACGCTCAAAATATTGCTACATATGCTCTTATACTAACGCATTAAAATAAAATAGCACTGTACCTGCTTCGAACCAGGATGAACCGAAGGTCCTTTAATACAGCTTTTATTTGCAATTTTACGCCGTTCACAGCCGGCTTATGCCGCACATGTGTAATATGAATGCAGTTCACGTCAAACATATGTATTGTTAGAAGAGCCAGATCGCAGAAAATTGACTTACATAAAGGTGTGGGAACAGGGAAAATGATTTTTTTTTACAAGAGAACAAATAAAAAAATGAGGCCAGACTTAATGCCAAGTCTAGAAACTAGGTCAGAGGTCAATGTCGCGGTCACAGTGACCCCAAGGATGGTACGTGGCACTTCGTCATCCCAAGATACATCCACACACAAATTTGGTATCCCTAACTCAAATAAGATAAGAGATGTGAAAAACAAAAAAAGATAAGAACATATCTTACAGGGGATTAAGGGAGCAGGTGCTCCCTTGGTGTGCGTCACATGAGAATTTGGTACTTAGCGAATTGGCGTAAGTTCCGACAAGCCTAGACTCTAATCACAGCATTCACTACTCGCACAGGCCTTCATTCTACGTTTTATAACATGACTTCTGTTCACATATCAGCGAGGGTGGCAAGGGCCTTCAAACATCAGCGCATGGCCCATGCAGGGTTTCCATATGAACATCAGCGCAGTGTTAGTACACAGAATTAAGACCACACGTAAGTGCAGGGCTTAGTATGACATTCAGACCGGCTGGGTGTATGCTGTTGACTGAAAAAAAAGCCTCGCTTCAAACCCTCTGTTAAAAGTAAAGTTCCCCTGTAAGCGCATTTAAGAAGACAAACAAACGCAAGCGATCAATACATTCAAATGAACGAGAAACACCGAAACACCAGCCCAATCTGACGGACTCTGAACCTGGCTGAACCATCGTGTCAATGGTACCTGTAACAAACAACATCACAGCCGGTACAAAACAAAATAATGAAAAATACTTTTTATGTAGTATACTAAAGGACAATTGCGTACATGCCATCCTAAAAACTCAAAGCAATTCCATATTTTACAATTCTAAAGATTACATATAGTAATCAAAGGTTCAGATAGCTAAACATTGCGACATTCGTCTTACGCAACTTTTACTCTTCTGCATGCTGGGTATTTTTCATGTTGTTTTTTTTGTTGTCGTTCGCTGACTCTTTTCAAAACATGAAACCCTTTTCCAAAAACTTCTTTCAGGAACGCTATAAGAGTGACCGGTCCTGGTCTGGGTCCGAACTGTTTGCAAATGACAAATGTCGCCGCTAGCAAGGAAAGAGTTAAAAGAGCTTTAGAAGTCTCAACCGGATTGCCAACAAAAACAACAATGTTAAAACAGCAGTTTCAATCAGACTGTTCTTTTGACTACCCAAATATATGTTTTGGTTGGGAATTGAGAAAATAATACAAAGTTGCATTCTCTTATCAGGCTTGATGCCTGTGATATGGTGCATACCCCATACGGAACTTACCGGTAAATTCCGTAGAATCAGACCTCTTAATTGCACGACGGTGGGTTTAGACTGGAAACCGGCCAAACAGTTGAAATGTGCCTATACTCAGTCAATACCTCATACTAACAAGAAATTATCCTCTCTAATAGCACTTTAACTCTTTCAAACTGTTTGTTGTTACAGTTTTAGCTTTCATTGGGGTATTAGAGAAGAGAAAATGTATATATCTATAATATAATAGTATAATAAGGATAAAACTTAACTGAAACGACTGCACAAGTCTACGGTGGGTTAGGCCTCAGACTCAATGACGGCCCTGACATAAAGCTTTAATCCGTTTGTTGGTGGTGCCTGATGTTTGTCCTTGACTGGGCCAACCGTAGCTCAACTTGAGGTTTCCTTACTCCCCCAGTGGCTTTGGCTGCTGTCCGTTCTAAGGCGGTGGTTCTGTTGTTGTTGATCTGGTGTTTGGTGTGATTCCCATTGGTTTTGGGGGTTCCATGTTTGTATTTGTTTCGTTGTGTTTTAATTTGTATCCTTTCTAGTTTTGCAATCATCTTAAAGAGGAAGAGAGAGCTGGTTGCTTTGCTTTTATTGTCTTACGGATGTCTTGTTACTATAAATGTTCTGTGACTCTTCCTCACGGTGCCGCGGGTTGGTCTGTGGTTTGTGATTGTGGTATATCCTGATCACATTCACTTACTTTTTGGTTAATAAAATCGAGATACTACTGAAACCATATACAAAATACAAAGAACTTCACCGATTGCTAACTGACGTGGTATCCAAATTGAAAGGTACATGTATCACAAATGTAACCAGTTACACAATGGATGGACGTAGATCAAGGTTCAACATGTTCAAGCCACATTCTAGACAAATAAGCCCATCTACTACATAACTACTTAGAATATCATTACATTCATTCACATGCAGCTTCAAATTTTCGGGTACTAGTGAATGAAACGCAATATCATAATTGAGACGTGACATGTGATTTCCTACAATGTGCCATTTCGACAAGTGTAGACTGAGGTGAGCCTGTGTTGCCCCATTTTAAGCTTAGAAACTCCAAATGGCGTTCAGTCAGTAGCTTAACAGTCATAAGATATTTAAGCGCCAAGCAAAGGCTCTGATCAGACTGCGCACATGCGCAGGCTGATCTGAGGCTTTGTTGGTCGCACATATCACATTGTTGGAAATCTCATGACGCGGCTCATATCATTCCGCACACTTATGGTCTTCTTGACTTGAACACGTGTCCTTCCAGATTTTGATTACGTTCCGTACAGATTAATCAAGTCCAACCTGCCACTTTGTCAAGTAGTTCTGAACCTGGCTGAACCGATGAGTTAATGATATACCATTTATTGACAATTTCACGCCATTAACAGCCCGCAAAGTAACAGATGTACAATATGTATATTGCAATTTCTTACGACGCATATGTGAAGACAGTTCTGACAAGACTGCTCTTTCTCCTTCTGCTGATATACATACAGCCGTGTGCTAGCTAATAACCCCACCACCAGACACACACAAAAATAGAACAAAGGCGAGTATTCCATAATAATGGTAAAGACAAGACCATTACATGCTTTAAAATGCGCATTCCATAATCATGGGAACGTATTTGAAAATGTCCAGTTTGATGCACCAGTCATTTGTAACCACGGCCCAGCCCCTGGGCAGGGCGGCGGATAGCCGGGCAAATGTGCCACGTTATTACCTTTGCATTGTCACCATAGTGCGGGGGAAATGTCAGGGGTTTGAGATATCTAGGAAAACATGGCAGTGCAATGTAAAACATGTCTGCCGGGAGAACTTCCATAGTTTTAACAGCTGGCTGTCATCCCAGTGTGGAAATGCAGGCGAAAAGTCAAAGCCCTCGCTGTACCCCGGGGCTGGGGGCTGTGGTTACAAATGACTAGTGTATGAGTAAAAACCTATGCGAGTTGGTCCTTATTGCATAGCCCAGCAGCCAGGTGAGTCTATGCATTCGTGCAGTCTCACCTCTCATCAGAGAGGTCTAAACCCGGCTTCTTCTGCTGTATTTGGCCATAAAATGTTGAAATCAAGCTTTTTCATTAACATAAGGAATATGCTAGACAATAAATCTACCTACCTATCCGCCTTTAGATCGTTAAGGACGTGGTTATGCATGGTCTTAAATACTGATAAAGAAGCGTTTTGGTCATTGCCCCATAAGTTCAGAGTAACATTTTTTATTATTACTCTATCTACCAGTTGTAACATTTGTTTTGAGTGCTCAAAATAATCGTCTCATTGAGACGGTTCTTTTGAGTACCCACAATGATTATGTTTTGATTGATAAAATTTCAATTACGCACTCTAATCTAGAGTTTTGAGGCCTGTTGTCTGGCAAAACAAATATTGCGGTTTCGTTGGCATATTCTGTCATCATGTTTCTATTTACGTGTCAACATGCCAACATTTGTCAACAATGCTTCCGTTGTATAAATTTGGGCACCTGTGAAAGTCCATTTTGCTGCACTAGTAGGCCTTGAGCTGGCTATAGACCCCCCCCCCCCCAGGGGTAATTTTGTACACTATGATTTTCTGAAACTACATTATATAAGACACAAAATAAAATATGTTAGCCCTCTGAGAGTGGCAGCGTTAACATGTAACAGCACGTTATATACGATACCCCCCAAAATAGCATTAAACGTCCCTGATAATGTCTCAAACATGACATGTTCGTACATATTTGCATGCTGACACAGGTTTATGAACTTCTTATAGCACAGTTACATATTTTTAGTATTAATTTTATAAATGTCACGAGTAATTACCGTTGTATACGTTACTTAGTGTTTCCTGCGTTATTTCCGAGTATCAGTATGGTATTTATTGACTATACGTGTATTACATCTGTCACAGAATATAGTAAATATATAAGGCTGCTACTTAAATGATTTAAAGTTCTTTATTATGGTCGCTTACACTATTTTTCAGGTCCATGTTATGTATGTTACCTTCAAAATAGCATTAAACATTTAAGTTAATGTCTCTTACAAGCCCTATTTATACTTATTTGCATGTTTGCACAAGTGTATGTACTTCTTTTAACAAGGTTTACCTATTTTAAGAATTCATTTAATAAATGCCTTGAGCTTTAACTGTTATGTGTGTTACCAAATGATACATTAGTTATTCTGAGTATCTGTATAGAAGTTGTTAACTACACATGTATAAAGTCTGTCAGAGAATTTAGAAAATTTATAAGGCTGATATAAATTGAAGTTCCTTATTAATTTATGGTGACTTAAACTAATAATATAATGTGATCTATCAACCATCGCTGTTTGCTCACATAAACAGTATAGGTACCATGCATTCAAATCAAAAGTTCTTAAAGACAGTCACTGTGAAACAGCTCAGTTCTGGGCAAGGTATATGGATATGATTCAGATGGTGTTGACACTGATTAGGGCTACAAGGAAAACAACTTTGAATTGCATGTCATCTCTATCTGTATGCCTTGTTCCCAATGATCATTGCAAACGATCACAACAACTACGCACAATATGTACATGTGTAAGTGATTACACTCATAAATTTGAATCACATCACAGATGCAAAGAACTTCTTGAACAAAATGGGTTTAGTGTGTCACAACCATTTGTTCTTTGCTTGAGAAAGGTTTTTGACATAACTATCAGGCAAACAATAAAGAGGTATTATAGGCTTCAGCAGCTAGAACTACGCTTCTTATACTGATGGAATGGTGTATTACTCATCACATCAGAGCTCAATATATTAAAACAACAACTCTTCAATGCACTGAAATGAAATATTCAATCTGCTCAGATGCAAAGTAGAATGAGTACTAGAGGCAGTTTCAGGCTTCGCCAATCCTTTTAGTTCTAGTTTTGAAGACAATGAACTGTACTTTTTGTCTTTCGGTGTGCTTGCTAAGCCTGGCATAGCTAAGGATCTTATTGAGGCTGATGACATTGGCAGGAAGGCTGTTGCAATCTTCATTGACTCACTTTTAGTTTAAAAAAAATCTGTCTTTCACATCCCCCCATAAAATGCTACAAGCTAATAAAGTTTTGATGCTTGCGAGGCACACAAGAAGAAATTGCCCAATTTACAAAACCTTAACAGCCAGATGAGAGCTTAAAGGAGCGTCTTTGGTAAGCATGACCTTCTTTCTATTGGACATAATGTTGACCTTGAGTTTACACTGCCGTTCCTTCTAGGACCTGTACCGTGATCACTGTCAACTCCTGATAGAATTTCCACCAAACCTGACAAGTCCAAACTTCAGCATGGCTTGCAATCACACATTGAACCACCATTAGATTGGCCATGTAGTGCTGCACATGACGTTGATATTAATGCCGTAACTACAGAGCATAATAGCTTTTTCTGTCACCTTCATGGATCTGATGGCACCAGTATTCAACCAGGCCCTAAAGGCAGGGTATGTTGGTTTGTCACTGATACATATATACAATGTATAAGCAGCAGTCTATAAAGTCTTACAAACATTTTCACAGAGGATAACCTGGGTGTTTTGTTCAACAATGGTGTATGCAACAAAAGGTTCGCCTTCTGAATGTCAACAGCATTGGCCAGAATATGGGGGAAGAGATCTACAGTAATACACTGTTTAACAGATTGTGACACTACCAATGTGCCGATGTGTTAGTACCACGGAAAGGTTATTCTCCCACCTTTGCCCATGTAAGACAGGCTGTCAGCTCATGTAAGAAATTTCTATCTTACATGACCACGTGACTGCTTTCTTACATGGGTAGAGTTAAATATTCTTTTATTCCAAAAAAGGATACTTTAAGGACCAATATATTGCGCCTAGGTAACCAAAAGGCACCAGACAAGGTTAAGCGTTACTTACTGACGTCATATAACGTTAATGACGTCACCGAACGTACACCGCGTGACGAAAACGGCAATGTTACGCTAATGGCACAGGGAGCCAAGCAGGAATTTATTTTGCATATTGCAACTTAACTAATGCTCCAAGGGTGTTTTCCTCGCAATAACAAGGTGCAAACTATGTTTACACCCATTTCAATGCCCAATAAAAACACTCGTGAACTCAGAAATAATGTAAACCCAACGAGTAAAAAGTTAAAAATTTCAGGTTTTCATGGAGTTTTTATGTTCTGACAAAAACGCTTCGAAAAGTGGGAGAAAAACGATCCATCATGAGCCTGTCCATATAGGATAGAGAAATCTCACCCTCGGGGTCGGAATTTAACCAGGGACTCGGCAAGCCTCGTCCCTGGTTAAAATTCCGACCCCTCGGGTGAGATATCTCTATCCTACATGGACACTCATGGTGGATTGTTATATTCCTATCAAACTGATAGGGAACCCCTCCCCCACTAGTTCATCAACATTCTAAGAAGGGTAGGAAAACAAATAAAGAATTGCTCTAGGCACTCATCAGTGATATGAAGCCCTAACATGTGCTATTCATGTAATTGTGAATAAGCTGCAGTACGACATGTTTCTGAAAAAAGTACCAATGCCATACACATATACTGACTATTTCAAATGGCATGAACATGAGCTTACCTCCACCCTGCTTTTCTGCCCTTAAGATGTACATACAAAGATTGAACTATCAAGTCTTTCCCATGAAAACAAGTGAGGCTTTCCAGATATGGACAAAATGTGTGGAAAATAAATGGGAAGGAAATCGAGTACCTCTGGGTGAAAGAAAACTTAATTGTACCCTAACAAAAGAGCCACAGAATTATATCTCACATTTTGTGTGATATGGGGTTACCATGTTCAAAACTCAACAACTCAAACCTTGTAAAAGATAGAAATATAATATTTGCAGTTTCCAAAAGGTACATAAACATTCTTTAATACAAAATGAGTTAGTAAGCACATTCACATTAAAAACATATCAAACAATATTAGTTTCATAAATCATTTATATAGTAATAATGAAAAAAATAACATACGTAACACTTTGGGGTGCATATTTGTTTTCAAAGGTCTATATCTATGATGCAGAAATAGCTTACTTGGATGATATAGCCAATTTGGAAATCTTACCTTATGGTTTGCACTTTTCAGAAGTCATGTCATTTACTAAAATTATCAAAGATGTTGATGGGTAATATATATAATTGGCTGTTACAGGGTAATGGTGCCATTACCAGAGTGCTAGTATATTGCAAAATCCCTGCAAGATAAATCTGATAGAGGAGTAATATGTTGTATAGGAAAATTCTTGAAAACCCTTGGATAATATATGAAGATTTGCTCTAGAACTTCTACCTGATGGATTTTCTTTGATCTTTAAGTTGTTACTTGCACATTGCACTGAATGTTACAAACTTTCCATGAGCATTATGTCAACTATATTTGATGTCTCTATAAAAGAAAAGAGAGTTTATGGTAGTTTATGTTTTGAGTTACTTCCTCAGCAAATGAGCCAGAGTAAAAAGAAGTACATGGACCTGTGCCAGCATGAAAATAAGTACAAGCAGGTCGTGTTGGAGACCATATCTTGAATGTTTAATGGTATTCAGAGAGTAACGTATGTAACCTGGGCTGTAAAATAGTGTAAGACACCATAATAAGGAACTTTAATTCATTTGAATAGCAGCCTTATAGATTTACTATATTCACTGACGGATGTAATACATGTATAGTCAACAACTGCCATACTGATACTTGGAAATAACATATGAATTACTAAGTAACATATACAACGGCAAAAACTCAAGACATTTATAAAATAAATGCTAAAATTATGTAACTGTGCTATAAGAAGTTCTTAAACCTGTGCCAGACTTCAAAAAAAGTGTGAATATGTCATGTTGGAGACATTATCAGGAAAATTTAATGTTATTTCGCGGGTAACGTACACAACATGGTGTTACCCGCTAACGCTGCCACTCTCAGAGGGCTAACATATTTCATTTTGTGGCTTATATAATGTAGTATCTGGAAATCATAGTGTACGAAATTCCCCCTGGGGGGAAGTGGGGTCTATAGCCAGCGCGAGGCCTGGAGAATTATATTTTACATTTTTCTGTTTTATGGGGGTACAAAGTTCATCATCTAATAACCCAAAAAGTATATAAGATAGAAACAAAATGATTGCAGTTTTGAAAAGGTTAATAAAAAATCTTTAATGTAATACCAAATTAATGAACATAAACTGGTTTCAATAAAATTTAAGACAAAATATATTAGATGCATTTATCATTTAAAAGGGGGTTCAATGAAAAAAATGTAACATACACTACATCGGGGGTGAATATATTTGTTTTCAAATGTCATTATCTGTGGCCCAGTAATAGCTTATTTAGAAAATAAAACCAATTTGGAAATCTTACCTTATCTTTTGCACTTTTTTTGAAGTCTTAAAAAGAATTTTAATTATCAAATATTTTGTAGGGTAACGTATGTAACAGGCTGTTACAGCTTAACGCTGCCATTGTCAGAGGGCTAACATGTTGCAAAATCCTTGCAAGACATTGGGCTTCAAGAAAAATATGGTCTTCAAAATTCCCCCTGGGGGGGGGGGGGGGGGAGGTAAACCATATCCAGCCAGTGGCCTATAGCCAATATTCTAAAAGACGGAAATGCAAAACTGGATCCGCACATGTTATGTGCATAAGCAATAAGCCACACCCTCTGCCGCTGTGTTTTAAAGAACAAATTTTATTAATAGGATCTGTCAAATTATTTTGCAATCTGCGAGTAGTTACCTTGCTGGCCTGGTCGTATTGGCGCCTCTTCTTTGCTCTGCATCTTAGAGCTGCCAGGCGATTGCTAAGTCTTCTTTTTTCTCTGTTATCAAGCTCTTGTTTCGTCAGCTAAAATAGAAAAAAATATGGTAAAACCTGTCTTAAGCGACCACTCACAAAAATACCCAAAATTGGTTTTCAATACCGAATACCGCTTAATGCAGGTCAAAAGTATTGCAGAATGAGCATTCTGCAATACTTTTGACCTGCATTAAGCTATCATTTGTCTTATAGACCTTTGTTTTGCCTATTTTTGAGTGGCCGCTCTAGACAGGGTTTAATGTATCACAATTATTTAGACCAAGAGAGCATTTTGCAATACTTTCGACCTGCATTAGGCTATTATTTGTCTTTAAGACCTTTGTTTTGTCTATTTTTGAATGGTCGCTTAAGACAGATTTTAATGTATCACACTTATTTAGACCAAAAGAGCATCCTGCAACTTGTGGAAAAATATAACATCTTTTCCATGTTTATAGACTTATAAAGTCTAATGAGATGTTTTTTTGCATATACATGTTCGCTCATATTGATCCATTTCACTAAATATCGCTATTCGTCTCAAATACTTTTGTTTGAGCCAGCATAAATTAGAATTCTGGATTGGAATACGGCAAAAAATAAGATGTGGAATGGTATCTGTCGGTATGGATTCATAGGTCCTACAACATCTACGACTGATATAAGTCTACCATGTTTACAGAAGAAATTGTAAGCGTTTTCTTTCAACATTTTAGGTAAAAAGGAACGTTGCAGTCCTCTAAAGTTCAATACGTTTACGTCTTATCAAATCTGACGGAATATTAACTTTTTCGTCACTTGCTGATAGCCTTTGTTAACACTTTGGCCCCAGATAAAAGCTTGAACAATGTCACGAAGAACAGATGATTAACTCTGCCTACTGTGAAATTTCTAATGCTTATGTCGTCTGTTGATTTTTTCAATGTCTTTTTTTTTTAAAAAAAAAAAAAATCTTTCGGGAGTGTCAAACAGTTTAGACCCAGATCAGGCTCCGAGGTTTTAAAACTTTTTTCATACTGAACTCAGCTGAGCACGAAATTTATCCTACTCATAAATGTTGGTTGGTTGGTTTTGTTGCTTTACGTCCCAAGTCAACAGCTATGGTCATTGCGGGACGGTCAGTTAACCTAACCACACTTTTTTTCTGGGCAGGCTTGAACAAGCGGTTAACCAGTAATTTGTGCACATACTTTCGCTTGTAACTGACAACAACCCTTCTTGAATGAATCAGCGGAAGGGAGGAGAATGACCGTAGAAATTATTTCATGATCAATCTCCACGAAAGTATGGGACCGAGCCGGGATCGAACTCACGACCCCTGGATCTGCAGTCAGACACGCATCTGTAGCCAGACACGTTACCGACTGCGCTACGCGGCCCGGCTACTACTCATAAATGTTAAAATGCCAACAAAGTGTTGGCGTTTTAACATTTATTAGCATGATAATTACAACATCTGAGAGACTTAAAGCCATACTCCTCTCCAAGACTCCACTCCATAGAATACACGATTTTGTGACTTGCTCATCGTGTATTCTATGGATAGGAGTGGAGTACTCCTGCTTATTAGGGAGACGTGTAGTATATGAATAGCCAGCATGATAAGGGGTAGGATCGTAAACTAACAACCTATTTGAGCCCCATTTGACAAGTGTAGACTTATATGAGTCCATGCAGCCCCCCTTTTAAGCTTTGAAGCTCCAAGTAGCTTAACAGTAAAAGAATATTGAAGCCACTAGCAAAGGCTCTGATCAAAGTGCGCGTATGCGCAGGCTGGTCTGAGCCTTTGCTAGTCGCACATACCACATTGTTAGAAATCTCATGCATAAAACGTTAAAGCAATGCCGATACACGTTGTGACGCCACGTGACTAATGTTTTTTGAGACCTTAAACCAGACAAGACCTTTTCTAATGATAAAGGACACAATTCTGTCCCCAACCGATGACATCACCTAGACATACCGGAAGGGCGAAACCAGTCTAGAATATGAGTCACATGACTCAGAGAGAGTTTCTCTAGATGACCAACTGAGGTATGCATCATTCTCAAAGCTTAGCACCAGATCAATGGACATGTATTCGCCAGCTCTCAATGAACTCGCATCATTTAGACGATTTCAGACAAAAAATATTTTCGATGTGATTCATGTGATAGCACATAGCGTAGAACCTGGTGGGATGCTGCGTATCATAGATCTACATGTAGATCTAAACTGTTTGTTTATGTAAAACGAAATACAACCCTTTTCATTTTGATGCATTTCACCTTGCATATTGATACGATAAGCACGGATTTGTCCGTTTTGTATTTAAATGGGTCACTGGTCAAAATGTTCTAAATTTTATATAGTTCTGTCCCTGGCGATTTTTTTTTATCTAAACAACAGTGCAGATCCAAATGAAATGTCGCAATATGCGCCCTGCAAGAATACTTGTTTGCAGGTATCTCGGACTAGACTGCACGGTAACGTTTCCCTTTACACATTTAATTTGGGGAAATGCGTTACAAAACCAGATCATCTGTGCGCACAGCAGTCTTAGATCAGTATGTTTACCTGTTCAGTCTAATCAGAGTATTCGCTTTCCGCATGAGAAACAAAAAAAAAAAAAAACAAAAAAAAAAACAAAAAAAAAAAAAAAAAAAAAAACAGCATGTGCCTTTATTAGCTACCCACCGAGTACCGAGTCTGTACTGTACAGCACTTTGAGGTACACACAAATTGAATATACATGCATATATTACAATACGAGACAACAGTTAGTTTGATGTCCCATTTATTAAGGATTATGCCACTTCAGGGAAAAGTTGTTTTCTCCTTAAACAGGCACACGATGAGTCAACTTCATGAGGCATTTTATTAGTGTTTCGGATTTATTTTTTTCAAAATATGACGCATACTTAAAGTTGCAGTCACCCAGGTGTTTGCAAGCATTGCGTTAAACAATAAAACAGACAGCTCATGAAACAACACTGACATCTATATATATATAGTGGGGTAAGAAGCATAATTTTGGGATTTGGACCTTCATCTACTTTAACATTTGTGTTTGCGTAGCGCAAATGATGAAAGAATGCACATTGCCTGCTCGGCGACGCGACATCAAAGTACGAACTTATGCTGACCCAACTTACCATTATGGCCTAAACAAGGTGTAACATGGCTTTTTACCCTGCTTAGGCCATAATGGTATGACTGGATTCACCGTATTCGTCAAAATTGTATCGCAAAATAATAAAACTAAAACACTGGTAACACACCGTACAACCGGCTGCTTTGATGACAGGCTACTAACAATGATGACAGATGTTGTGTTTGATTTGATTTTTACGTCCCATCAACAATCATTCAGTTAAACAGGGACGGGTCTTCCTGGGTTGAACCAGTACTAAGCTAGGATAAATGTGTCTAGCTCAAGGACCACAATGCAGTGACGCCGGTGAGGCTTGAGCACTCTACCACTGAGCCACTGCGCCCCACAAAAATATGCCGTGTATTCACTGTTTTTTTTTACAAAAGTACTTTTGTGCGGGTATCTCAGACTAGGTTGAACTAGGATAAATGTGTCTTGCTAAAGGACCACAATGCAGCGGCGCCGGTGAGACTCGAACCCATGGCCCTTCGGTCTTGAGTCAAGCACTCTACCATTGAGCCACTGCACTCCAAAATGACGGCAGGTACGAAATGTTATGTCCCATGAAGGGTAGGTTATAATTTTTGGTTGGCAAAATTGTTGGAGAAGCACTCTTGTACTCTGTGATGGGTGAGTACACATGTTAGTGTTGAGAGATCCTACAGGAACAAGCTGACGATATGTCTCACAAATAAAGCCACACTTTATCATCATTTCAGAGGTTTCCTGAGAAAAGTCACAAAAACTAGACCAAAGGCTGAAGAATCATGTTGATTTAAAGTACCTTTCTAGAATAATGACCTGTCATCAATGTTAGCCACTAAAATTCATGACCTGTCATCAAAGACAGCCACATCAAAGATGATTTGTAGATAAAGGCAGCCATTTATCCTCTACCTGTCATCTTTGATGGGCTCCAATAACTTTATAAAATCAATTTGTGGCTTTAAATTTGGCAGAAATGTAGCTGAATGATAGTAGTTTTATTGTATGTAAGTCAAGATAGCAGACTTTGACGGAGAAACGCACAACCTGAACAGATAACCGTTTTTTGTGACTTTTCTCAGGAAACCTTTGAAATGATGGTCAAGTGTGGCTTTATTTGTGAGAGATATAACGTCAACTGGTTTCTGTAGGGTCTCTACACACTAACAAGTATACTCAGCCACCACAGAGTACCAGAGGGCTTCTCTAACAATTTTGCCAACCGAAAATTAAAACCTAACATTCATGGGACATAAAATTCCGTATCTGTCATCATTGTTAGTAGCCTGTCACCAAAGCAGCCGGTTGTACTGTGTTGGTAAGGATAAATAAAAATACCTGTGTTATGGGTAACCAGGCCCTACACAATTGGCTTTTTCTCAGGTTTCTTGCAAAAATGTGTAATATTATGCATTTTGAAAGGCAGTTGGCCTTCAAAAATTCATAAAATTGTATTTTTTCCGGATTTTAAAACAAGTAGCCCAATGGGCGACGATCGCTCACCTGGGAGCCAGCATAATATTGTAAAATACCATAAATGATAATGCTTAAAGCCAGGTAACTCTGAACTTGAAACAGTGACTAGGAACTAATTAAAAACATAAGATATTATGCCAGTCCTGGTTACCTGCAAGTTTTAAAAAGATCTGTATAAAAATTTCAGACGCTCAAGGGCAGCTAACTCTGTAGTCAGTGATGGGTTCTGACCATTCCAATCTTTAATGTATGTACTGATAACCTACAAGGATGAAAAAAATCAAATGAAAAATGAAGGCGCTAGAGTAGTCGCAACATTATACAGGTATATTTTAGACGCTCAAGTGCAGCTAACTCTGTAATTGGTGGTTGGATGTGGCGGATAATCTAACTCATTGAAGCTTTTATGGGTGTTATTGTTGAAAAATCCATTCAAAAATGAGGGTGCTAGAGTGGTCACATAATATCTCCCATTGTAAGTCCATGTAGATTTTAAATAACACTCAAGGGAAGTTAACTCTACAGTCTGAGGTAAGTTCTACTTAAAGTTCAAACTCATCCAAGTTTTATGGTTGTCCTTGTAATCTGAAAGAATGAAGAAGATCCAATCAAAAATGAAGGCGCTAGAGTGGTCACAACATTATCCATCAATTTTTAGATGATCAAGGGGAGCTAACTCTATAATAGGTGATGGGATCCTGACGAAATTCAAACTCATTCAAGCTGTAATAGTTTGTCCAATTGTATGCAAGAATGAAGAAGATTCATTAAAAATTGATAACACTAGAGTGGTAACAACCTTTCTCCCATCATAAGTCTATGGGGAGTTTTCCCAAACGCTCAAGGGCATAAGTCCCTGGCCACATCTTGCGGAATTGCGAACCCATCCGAGATATTATGGGTTTACTTGTTGCCTGCAAGAATGAAGAAGATCCAATCAAAAATGAAGGAGCTAGAATGGTCACAACAGTATTCATAAATATTTAAGAGTGTCAAGGAGAGCTAACTCCAAAATGTGTGATGGGATCTTGACGAAATTCCAACTCATCCAAGCTTTTATTGTTGTCGTTATTGTATGCAATAATGAAGAAGATCCATTTTAAATTGAATTCCCTAGAGTTGTCACAACATTTCTCCCATTATAAGTCTATGGAGATTTTTCCAAACGCTCAAGGGCAGGTAACTCATAAGTCCCTGGTCGGATCCTGCTGAATTTCGAACCCATTCGAGATATTATGGGTTTTCTTGTTGCCTGTAAGAATGAAGAAGATCCAATCAAAAATGAGTCACAACATTTTTCATTAATTTTTCTAACGCACAAGGGCAGCTAACTCCAAAATGTGTGATGCAATCTTGCCGAAATTCAAACTCATCCAAGCTTTAATAGTTGTCCTTAATGTATGCAAGAATGAGGAAGATCTATTCAAAATTGAAACCACTAGAGTGATCACAACATTTCTCCCATTATAAGTCTATGGGGATTTTTCCAAACGCTCAAGGGCAGGTAACTCAAAAGTCCCTGGTCGGATCTTGCTTAATTTCGAATCCATCCAAGATATTAAGGGTTACCTTGTTGCCTGCAAGAATGAAGAAGATCCAATCAAATCTGAAGGAGCTAGAGTGGTCACAACATTATTCATTAATTTTTAAGAGTGTCAAGGGGAGCTAACTCAAAAATGTGTGATGGGATCTTGACGAAATTCCAACTCATCCAAGTTTTAATTGTTGTCGTTATTGTATGCAAGAATGAAGAAGATCCATTAAAAATTGAAATCACTAGAGTTGTCACAAACTTTCTCCCATTATAAGTCAATGGAGATTTTTCCAAACGCTCAAGGGCAGGTAACTCATAAGTCCCTGGTCGGATCCTGCTGAATTTCGAACCCATTCGAGATATAATGTGTTTTCTTGTTGCCTGTTAGAATGAAGAAGATCCAATCAAAAACGAGTCACAACATTATTCATTAATTTTTCTAACGCACAAGGGCAGCTAACTCCAAAATGTGTGATGCAATCTTGCCGAAATTCAAACTCATCCAAGCTTTAATAGTTGTCCTTAATGTATGCAAGAATGAGGAAAATCTATTCAAAATTGAAACCACTAGAGTGATCACAACATTTCTCCCATTATAAGTCTATATGGATTATTCCAAACGCTCAAGGGCAGGTAACTCATAAGTCCCTGGTCGGATCCTGCTGAATTTCGAATCCATCCAAGATATTAAGGGTAACCTTGTTGCCTGCAAGAATGAAGAAGATCCAATCAAATCTGAAGGAGCTAGAGTGGTCACAACATTATTCATTAATTTTTAAGAGTGTCAAGGGGAGCTAACTCAAAAATGTGTGATGGGATCTTGACGAAATTCCAACTCATCCAAGTTTTAATTGTTGTCGTTATTGTATGCAAGAATGAAGAAGATCCATTAAAAATTGAAATCACTAGAGTTGTCACAAAATTTCTCCCATTATAAGTCAATGGAGATTTTTCCAAACGCTCAAGGGCAGGTAACTCATAAGTCCCTGGTCGGATCCTGCTGAATTTCGAACCCATTCGAGATATTATGGGTTTTCTTGTTGCCTGTAAGAATGAAGAAGATCCAATCAAAAATGAGTCACAACATTATTCATTAATTTTTCTAACGCACAAGGGCAGCTAACTCCAAAATGTGTGATGCAATCTTGCCGAAATTCAAACTCATCCAAGCTTTAATAGTTGTCCTTAATGTATGCAAGAATGAGGAAAATCTATTCAAAATTAAAACCACTAGAGTGATCACAACATTTCTCCCATTATAAGTCTATGGGGATTTTTCCAAACGCTCAAGGGCAGGTAACTCATAAGTCCCTGGTCGGATCCTGCTGAATTTCGAATCCATCCAAGATATTAAGGGTTACCTTGTTGCATGCAAGAATGAAGAAGATCCAATCAAATCTGAAGGAGCTAGAGTGGTCACAACAGTATTCATTAATTTTTCTGAAGCTCTAGGGCAGCTAACTCCGAAGTCAGTGATGGAATCTTGCCGGAATTCAAACTCATCCAAGCTTTAATAGTTGCCCTTATTGTATGCAAGAATGAAGAAGATCCATTCAAAATTGAAACCACTAGAGTGGTCACAACATTTCTCACCTTATAAGTCTATGGGGATTTTTCCAAACGCTCAAGGGCAGGTAACTCATAAGTCCCTGGCCAGATCCTGCTGAATTTCGAACTCATGATCCGAGATATTATGGGTTTCCTTGTTGCCTGCAAGAATGAAGAAGATCCAATCAAAGAGTGGTAACAACATTATTCATTAATTTTCCTGATGCTCAAGGGCAGCTAACTCAAAGTCAGTGATGCAATCTTGCCGAAATTCAAACTCATCCAAGCTTTAATAGTTGGTGTCCTTATTGTATGCAAGAATGAGGAAGATCGATTCAAAATTGAAAGCACTAGAGTGGTCACAACATTTCTCCCATTATAAGTCTATGGGGATTTTCCAAACGCACAAGGGCAGGCAACTCATAAGTCCCTGGCCGGATCCTGCTGAATTTCGAACCCATCCGAGATATATGGGTTCCCTTGATTTGCAAGAATGAAGAAGATCCAATCAAAAAATGGAGGAGCTAGAGTGGTCACAACATTTCTCCCATTATAAGTCTACGGGGATTTTTCCAAACGCTCAAGGGCAGGTAACTCATAAGTCCCTGGCCGGATCCTGCTGAATTTCGAACCCATGATCCGAGATATTATGGGTTTCCTTGTTGCCTGCAAGAATGAAGAAGATCCAATCAAAGAGTGGTCACAACATTATTCATTAATTTTCCTGATGCTCAAGGGCAGCTAACTCAAAGTCAGTGATGCAATCTTGCCGAAATTCAAACTCATCCAAGCTTTAATAGTTGGTGTCCTTATTGTATGCAAGAATGAGGAAGATCGATTCAAAATTGAAAGCATTAGAGTGGTCACAACATTTCTCCCATTTTATGTCTATGGGGATTTTCCAAACGCACAAGGGCAGGCAACTCATAAGTCCCTGGCCGGATCCTGCTGAATTTCGAACCCATCCGAGATATATGGGTTCCCTTGATTTGCAAGAATGAAGAAGATCCAATCAAAAAATGGAGGAGCTAGAGTGGTCACAACATTATCCATTAATTTTTCTGACGCTCAAAGGTAGCTTACTCCGAAGTCAGTGAAGTAATCGTGCCGAAATTCAAACTCAACTGAGCTTGAATGGTGAGTCTTGTTATCTGCAAGAATGAAGAAGATCCATTCACAAATGAAGGTACTAGAGTGGTCACAACCTTTCATCCATTATAAGTCTAAGGGATTTTTTCCAGACGCTCAATGGCAGCCAACTCATAAGTCCCTGGTCTTATCTTGCCGAATTTCGAACCCATTCGAGCTCTATGGTTGTCCTTGTTACCTGCAAGAATAAAGAAGAACCAATCAAAAATGAAAGAGCTAGAGTGGTCACAAGATTTTCCCCAATTTAACCCTATGGGAGCTATCTGTTGCCATGGAAACCAGAGTTCTGATCCGATCTGGCCCAAAACCTAATGCAGACAATCCCCACCCCAATGATGCTGCAGATGAAATTTGAATACAATCGGCCATATGGTCTCAGAGAAATTCATGTTTGAAAGTGTGGGCGGACGCACGGGCGGACGCCGGCTCGAGTCCCATCCTATTAGCTCACCGAGAGCCTTCGGCTCAGGTGAGCTAGAAAACATGTGTACGCCTACCCTACCTATAATTTTCAGACCCGTTACCCGAAATATACTTATTTTTTATTTGGCCTTACGATGGGTGCAAACCATTCTTGTTTGGAGAGGTTGAGATTCTCCTGAATAAGTTTAATCTTTATAACGTTCAAATATTTTAGAGGCAAACAAATGATCAGTTAAGATTGATCATGAGATCTATGCTTTATAACACCATGGCGGCCATCATGGTCAGATTGCAATTCTGGTTTTCTACACGTATGTGTTGCTCTGCTGCATCCTACAATACATGTACATCAAGTTCCAGTGTAATTTGGCTAACCTATACGTGGATCCAGAGGGGGGGGGGGGGGGGGGGGCAGGGGGTCCGGACCCCCCTGAAAAATCACAAAATATAGTTTTTTTTTTAGCAATACTGGTCCGGATCCCATAAAAATCACAAAGCCACCAAGCCAGCATTCAATGTTATGCCGTCATCGGCAAGCCAGCGAAATGCCATTAAAACGGCGCAGGGTCTGAGGGATGTGTGTGCGTGTGTTGCGTGTGTGTGTGTGTGTGTGTGGGGGGGGATCTGCGGGTAAAATATTTGCTACCATGTTGCTGCATTCGTAATTCCATTTAAAGTGATATGCAACATGACCATGTTCTGAAGAAGTGGACCTTTTGAGTTTTGACCCCAACATTCCATTTAATTTTAAATGCAACATGACACATGACAATATTGTGAAAAAAGTTCATTTTGACCTTTTGACCCTATCCCCAGGGTCGGGGGGGGGGGGGGGGGGTCAGGGGCAAAATATTTGCTACCATGTTTCTGCATTTGTGATTCCATTCAATTTGATATATAACATCACTAACATGACCATGTTCTGAAAAAGTAGAATTTTGACCTTTTGACCCCACCCGGGGGGGGGGGGGGCGGGGGTTGTGAGCAAAATATTTGCTACCATGTTCCTGCATGCGTCATTCCCTTTAATTGGTATGCAACATGACCATATTCTGAAAACATAGAATTTTGGCCTCAGGGGGTCGGACCGAGGCTTTAGATCTAAAATCACGTTTGATAGGTTTCATATTTATTTTATCTCTTTCTTCATGCGAAATTTCAGTAAAAATATTGACGACTGTCTGAGTTATTGCGAAATTAAAATATTTGACCTTTATCCCCACCTCAGGGGCCAGGGGTGGGCGGGGTAAAATTTTAATCACTGTCATGCTTATCTACAGGCACTAGGTAATCATTGCCTATAAGGAGTTATCAGATATAAATATGAAGTTTATTCAATAAAAAGCCAATATATATCTAGCTTTTACATGCATATACCTAAGTAAATAAAGAACCATAACTCAGTCAAAAGTTTGCGAATGACCTCTTATTTCAAACTTGGCCTGTATTACATGATGCTTTACGGTAAATTACCCTTCTGTAAAAAGTTTGGGAATGAAAGAAGCAAAGGCTATGTTAAAACTGTGCGCAATCTACTGATGATTGTCTGTTCGCCGGAGCGATAAGTCTAACAGAATTACATGTACTTATCTGTACTGGTAACGCTTCGGATTTTTTTCAAAAGTTAATACTTGTAGATCTATCCCTCGTTCGTGTCAGTGCGGATAAAGATAAAACAAATCAACAAAATGTAAGTTGCGATCAGAGGGTTCTACGTGTTCTAGATCTATGTGAACTGGCCTTAGATAAAGAGACCTTGTTGCGATGTACAGCTAAGTTTAAGCGTCTTGGTCGGCTCGCGATCATTACACAACATCTATTTTTAGAACATTAGGGTAAAAACATCGAACTTCGGACGCTTTTTCGCTGTGTCACTACTTCAGCACGGTTTGTGCTTTGCTCCAGACATGTCACCAGGTTAAATCTAGCTGGTAGCTACCAGACATGCTCGATTGACTTAATAAAGCTGTAATTTCATTGGTTAATGCATTTAAATGTGTTTGATTAGCACTTAAAGTGACATAGGGTCGAACATGAAAATTCGGACGGCTATCGGGAAATTCGGACAGAGCTGAAGGGAAAATCGGACAGTTGTTTCTTTTTACAAAATAAAGCTCTTGAAATGTTTTTATTCTGTCAAAAACAGTTAAACACGTTTCATTTATCATATGAGTAAACTATTGTGGTATTTTAAGATATCGTTTCCATTTGCTTCTAAAATCAAGTGCTGAAAAGTCAACCAGCATGCAAAGCTATGGAATCTTATCAACCCGCAGTCAACTCTTGCTCAATTATTGGGGTCCATGGTGATGCATTCCAGTCTTTCAATCGCTATACCAACAAGAATCTAAAATAATCTTATCTAAAACGTAAACAGATGCAATGCATTTTATTTACAAACAGCTGGAAAGGAAAGAAAACTATATGAAAGGGTCAAAAATCATCGTCTGAACGTCGTGTTCAGTGGCGTGTCCGAAATTAAATTTCCTGAAGGGAAATACGGACATCCAGTATTTTATCTTCATTTCGTTTCAAATCTATGTGAATATGCAAAAACAACCTTTCATTTCATAAATTTAACTATCCAAGATACTAGGGAGCAGAAATATTTCATTGTGCGTCAATATTCAACGATAAAAGGTGGAATTTAAAATAGTTGTGACAAGCAACAAAAGCATGTGCTCTCTAACTGTGCGGAGCTGGAGGTCACTAGACTGGAATGGATATCTAATTGGTCGATTATAATGTGATGTGTTCCATTTTCACTGGTGGGAAGTGGGTACGACATTATTTTGTCTGTACAGTTAACCCGAAATAAGACTTTATCAATTCGTCAGGAGTCTAGAGAAGGACGTTATGTCAGGGGAGGTAAAATGGTGTCCGATTTTACATGTCCGTCCGAAATTCGATGTTTTTACCCTATAGATCTAGCAGAATGTAGATACAAACCGGGTAATTCTTCGGGGTATGCCGCACATCATCCAGGCTTATTTCTGGTTTCCCTTCTTGTTTACGACGTTCCAATATCTTCAGTCTTAATTCATCTTTTAAACACGGTCTCTCCGACACAGCCGTGTCGCCAGACCCAAGGTCGCCGGCAGCAGTGACGCCTTCAAATATTTTTTCTGGATTTACACGTTGAACGTCAATATTCCCTCCAGTTTCCATTTCAACACGAAGCTACTGATTTGAACAAAAGTATGACAAAAAATAAACGCCTCAAAATATAACGGTTTTACGCTGAAATATGTTTTTACAATCCTGATTTTAACTGTGTAAATAACAATTTTTATCATCTATAAATAGAAATATGAAATCGTGTGGTTACACAATCTCTGTGTAAGCCTCACGTGACATTATACGTAGAAGAGCGTAGACAGCCAATGTTTCTAGGATAAAGCATATCGTACATGAATATATAAACAACACACTGGTCAACGGAAACGCAAAGGCCTCTAGCAAAACGATTAGGCTTCTCAAAATGAACGCACATGCTATATTCAAAAAAGGTATGATACATACTTTCCACTTGTTTTACAGTTATTTCTTGATCGTAAAATGCGACACATGCCTTAAAATACACCATACCCATTTGCCTTTGCAACGGCAGTAAGTTTAAGTCCCTAGATTTCAAGAAAAAAAAGACCAAAACCTACATTTTGACGTGTAAATTGCCTATAAATTCCTGGTTTCCCCTCTTTTAATCGCAACCACAGCTTATGTAATGCTCAAGAAATTGTCATCCAAGACAATGAAGTCGAATGCATTTAATCTAAGTACTGTCAGGTAACCTATACAATAAAACATGCCAAAGTCTCTTTACATCGCACATGGCTTCTAAATAAGTAACAACGCCAAGGCTTCTAAAATAGTTTAGAATTGAAACAAGGAAACATTTTATCTACATATACCCGACAAAAAAAGAAACGCACTACTACGATTTTTCCCATTAAGATCTCCTTTAGTACGAAAATGTTAATTGTCATGAAATATTCATTTCTGATCAAATCTTACTAATACTTTAGTGTGACTTAGATGAGTATCTGTACTTTCCCTGTGTAGGCACAAAACACACCAAGGCGAATGGTAAGCGAGTTTTGGAAGCGTTAATTCAACGCTACTGTCTGCATGGAATTCCAAGTATGTTTTACATTTGCAATGTATGAAAACGATATGTTGTTGCTATGTGAGACAACCAATGTGTTTATTGATGCATTTTTGTACTTCCAAAATCCATTTACATCAGTTAGGACTCTTTAAATTGACGAAAACAATGTTGAAATCTTTTGATGTTTTGTAAAGTTTATCTCCAGTGTGGAATCACTATCCAAAGGCTTGTCACAATACATGGGGGACCTAGTGTTCAATTATCGCGTATGATGAATTAAAGATAGAATTTGCAAAGAATAAGTGTCTGGGTACAATTTGGTCAACTGAGATGATTCCAATTGCTTGAACTTATCCAGCAAGCGAGCATTATAAAAACGCTTATTTCCTGTGACTTTACAAGTTGACCCCCACTTTGTTCATGACCAAATTTCTTTAACACAATTTTGACGCCAGATTGCAAAAGATGTGTGACGCAACCGTACATGGCATACCTTTGCACTTATATAAACTAAACTGGCCTATCACTTGTGATCTTCCTGAGAGTTAAACAGTTCTAAGTGGTGCGTTTCTTTTTTTGCCGGGCATATATTGTGATTAAAACATGCACACAGCTTTTCTACTGACTCAGACTAGAACAATTAAAAATAAAATCACTAAGAGGAAAGGAATTTACAGACTTTATACAAGCCTTCTAAAATGTGAGCATCAGGATTGAAAAACGTTGGCTGGACTCAATAACTCACATCATTTAATTCAAATAATTTAGCTTGACAAAATTTGTTAATTCACTAGACATCGTTTGCCATTTTAAAAAATGAGTCTCAGCAAGCAGTAACACAACGCACATAGCTTCTAAAACAATGTACAGGTTACCACACCAGCTTTAGTTTGTTTGAAGAACAGGATACTTGATATGTCACTCATGGTTGTATTTAACTTCGTAGCCCATATCCCTATAGTAGCTGGCGTTTTTTAAATAGTTTTTTTATAAATAGCTATCTTTGGTAGCCTGGGCAACATCCACTCTGTTAATCTTCATTCGCATATATATTTCAGGTATCAATTTCTATTTCTTACTATCCTAAGTTGAATTAAGTTGAGAGAGAGAGAGAGCGAGAGAGAGAGAGAGAGAGAGAGAGAGAGAGAGAGAGAGAGAGAGAGAGAGAGAGAGAGAGAGAGAGAGAGAGAGAGAAATTGTACAATGTATCTTTAATTATATAGTTCTCTCTGAATCTGATAAGTACTGAAAACACCTGAAATGGGTGTTACATAGAATGTGGGTAGTAAACAGTGGAACGAGCTCCAAAAGGAGGTATCGCTATTTTGGTCCAATGGCACATCCGTGAACTTTCAAGATCACTCCCAAGGACAAAAAGGTATAAACAAAGGTTGGGCTCAATGGATTTTATGACAAAATTCGAAGCGACAGTTGGTTAATTATCGCGATTCTATTCCATGTAGAAATAGTTTCTCTGTGTGTGTGGCCCAAAAAATCAGTTGAAATCGAAATAGTTTCGACATGAATCCCATAACAGAGTCGAACACAAAGTTGCTTTTCCCCAGCTTTTGTCAACAAAGACACATCTGTGCATAATTTAGTGTTTTACACGAAAAATACAGGCCTGGTACGCTAGTCCTGGTTGAACAAAATACTCTGTATCACCTATCAGGTCAAACATTACAATGATAAGAATTATTTAATCAAATGATGGAGAAAATACTATTGGAGATCGTTCCAGTGACTGGAGCTAGATTCCCAACTGAATGAGATCGTTCCCAGGGCTATCTTTTATGATTTAATAAAATCAACACATAGCTGATTACTCCATTCTTGAGTACTTCTTATTTTGTGATTTTGTTTGCAGACAATTCTTAGCCCCTTGACGTCTTCGAGAGGCTGCCTTATTTCATAAACAGTGACCAAAATAAGAGTGCATTGTCGCTCTTTGAAAAAAAAAGTCAGGGGTGATATTGCTTATATTTATAAGCTATATCTTTGTCTAATAGCTGGTCCATATTTCATTTCATGTCTGAGTTACGACCTCCTTGTATCTTCCTTTCTTGAATTCTGCTCATATTATGTTTGCAAGTGAAACTTGTCTTAATCGGCCACTCAATAATGGAAGAAACAATGAGTTTTAAAACAAGTGGTACCTTAGTGCAGGTCAAAAACCTTGAGGAACGCTCCACAGGAGCATTATTAAATACATTTGACCTGCATTATGCAATTATCAGTCTTGAAAACATATTTTGGGTCTTTTATTGAGTGACCACTTAAGACAGGTTTTACTGTATTTCAAAAAGTATTTGAGATAGAGTCTTGTTATTTGGTATACTGATTTGCATTGGTCTGAGTAGTAAATAAGCTGAAAAAGGACAGAGTTATGCCCCTTTTTAAGTTTTCAACATTTTTTCAGCAATTTCCTAACTTCACTAAACTCACTTGAACCAGTATAATGAATTTTGGTATGCTAAGAGTATTTGATATGTAGACTATTTTAATGAGAGTGTCATAACTTTTCATCAGTTTCTTATCATGGAAGCAGTGTACTTGGCGAGCTCTTTGAAACTACCAGTGCTTTTTGGAGACAAAGGATTTTGATAATTTGTTGTTTACGTGAATTCAAATTATGGTTTCATTTTTGTGCAACGATTGGTTTAGAAGGAGACATGCTCATTCCCAGGTCACATGTCGACTGTATTTCTTCAATTTTTCAGATTCTTTCTTTGATATCAAGTAAAACTTGGAAAATGAAAATAAATTTGACCCCCCTACAAAAGATTAGAAAACTAGGCAGCCATCAAGTGATTCAGCTAAAACTCTTTCGTCAGTAGACTGGAATTTGTCAGTATGGATATCAACAGTATTAGGGGGTAAAAACTTGAATTATTGGCATTCCTTGATGAACATCAGCCTCATGTGGTAACTATCCAAGAATCAAAAATTGACAGCTCAATTGCAACTTCAGAATTGTTCCCCGAATCCTGTTCATACAGTGTTTATAGAAAGGACCTGAATCTTCATGGTGGTGGAGTAATGCTGCTGGTTCACAAGTATAGTGAACAAAACACTATCACAGATTTGGATAATAACTTGGAGTCAGTTTGGGTCAAAGTGTTTGTAAACAAAACTTCCCACTATGTTACTAGTTGGTATCGACAGCCTAATGGTACAGTGAACACTTCCGGCTATTTAGAGACTAGCTTGAGCAAATTAAGGAATATGCATAAAAGTAAAAAACACCCCTCGGCTTAAACCCAATTTCAAAGATATTGTTTGTCCAGACAGACTCAACAAATCAGGTGCAGGGTTGTGTCAGTCGGAGGGAATAATCTTGATTGACATTATGCATGAACATGTCTTAGAACAACTTAAATGCTTCCCAACTCGAGAAATGAACACATTGGATTTAATACTCACTTCTCTACCTAATCAGTTGCTAGATATTAACTCTCTGGACAAACTTAGTGATCATGATGCTATTTCTTGAACTTTGAAAGTTTCTATTCTCTCTATTAAGAAACCTTGGAGGAAGATATACCAATACCCGAAAGGTAATTATGAATCTATGAGAAAAGGTGCATTTAGATTTGCAAAAGAAAATTATTTCAATGGTCATTCAGGTTCTGGCTCGGTACAACCTTATTACATCGTTTGTTCAGGATTCAAGGGATACCCACATTCAATCAAAAATTAGTCGCTTGGATAACCCCTGAAATAAGGCGGAAGATTAGCAGGGAAAACAAAAGTCATACAAAGGCAAAAATACATTTAGTAGAAAGCTTCGCTCAAAATTTGAATCCTTGTAAAGAGAAATCAAGGCTGGTGTTAGGAAACAACATCATTTATATGTGAATCACTTGGTTGGTGATGTTAAGGCTAATCTCAGAGACTTCTATCAGTATATCCATGGTAAGAAAAAAATATAGGCACAGCATTTTTTTTTACTAATTTATCAGTACTAAATAAATGTCTCCATTTTTCTGAGGTAGACGTCTAACACTTAGATCAGTACTTTTCATTAACATTAAGTCCTTGAAAACGGTTGGAGAGGCTTTTAGAAGTCCTTGAAAAGTCCTTGAATTTTACTCATACTTGCCTGTGCGAACCCTGCATTCATAGTGGATGGTGAGAAGGCCTTCGATATACCCCCCTCATGAACTCCTTACAGGTAAACTGTTCAGTAATTGAATTTGTGGAACAACGTGGAAATTGATGGACTCTTTCCTGTGCTTCAGACAACAGCGACTTGTTGTAAATGGGTGAGGTCAGAATGGGCTCCAGTTTCGTCGGGTGTCCCGCATAACAGGGCACTGTTCATGGTCCTTTGCTATTCTCATTGTTTATCAACGATATTTCCACATATATTGAGTCGGAGATAAGGCTTTTTTGCTGACGAATGCGTCTGCTATCGTGAAATTATGGAAAAGGAGGACACAGTGAAACTTCAGAATGACATCTACCGACTAGGAGCATGGGCAAGGAAATAGGATATGAGATTGCAACCTGTCAAATGCAATATGATGCTGCTGACAAGGAAACGGACCAAAATCAATGCTGAGTACACTTTAGAGAGTACAGTTCTTCAAAATGTTGACAAAATCAAACACCTAGGAGTAACAATTACAGAGGATTTGAGATGGAATACATATGTTAGCAATATTTGCACAAAGCCTAACAGAACCCTTGGTTTCCTCAGGCGAAATTTATATCCCTGTCCCTAAGACGTAAAGAAGGCAGCTTAAAAAGGACTGGATGCGTTCAGTCCTGGAGTACGTTAGTTCTGTTTTGGATCCAGAAGGTGTTGTTCTTCAGGAGGCAAAAGCGCGCTGCTAGATTTGTAACAGAGAACTATAACTTTGAAACAGGGAGTATGATTGCCATTCTTGGACAATTAAAATGGGAATCCCTTAAGAAAAGTCGTAGCAAAATATCAGAGAACAACTCCAAAATGGCATATTATTTATTAACACAACGTTTCAGCATACATTGACCTTTATTAAGAAAAGTAGGAAAGACAATGGACTCGTCCTATTTTACAAAGGACTAAAAGGTGAAGCCAGTTTACTAACAGATGACCTCATCCCCTTAACCCGGAGTGAAAGAAACCTCCACCCAATGGCATTTCAGACTCCTTTAGCATGCACAGATATTTGCAAAGGCAGCTTCTTTCCACAGACTATTAGGGATTGAAACATCTAGACGGATGGCTGAGAATGGGTTTGCTCCCCCCCCCTAGCGAATTTCGCAGACATATCCTATCTTGTAGAGAATTGAAAGCCGAGTCTTTTAAGAGATGTTTGCACTCTGTGCTCCGGGGCGTTAGTCTGTAAGAGCCTGTAACATACGTTACTTAATCAAACTAAGAAAAAGTAAATTGAAAGTTTGGGCTACAAATTGAAGACATTAAAATATTCATTTTTAAAAATCATTCATATAGTCTGCATACTGGATATCTTAACTACATATGACAGCCATTTGAACAAAATTGCGGCTTCCTAAGGTGTCATATGCGTTACATAAATCAGATAACCCATTAAAATTTGCAAGTGTGGCTCACATCATTTACATTCACAATCTCTCTGTGTGTTTTGCAAAATGTTTTTAACCATGTCTGACTAGCTTATGCAATTGGCTAACAGAAAAATTAAAGTTTGTTTCCCTAGCTTGAACATTTTTTCTGGAATAAGCAATTAAACAACCCTACCCCTACCCAGTTTTAAGGTGAAATGTTTGGTATTAAAACTAAAGTAAAAATAGTTAAAAAATATTTGCAGTTGATGAAGGTGTTTCATTGTTTGGGATTTATTTGCTTATATAAAAAGACTCAAAATTCTGCAAGTTTGTTGCAAAATGTTTAATATCAGAGGCTGTAACATATGTTACCTGATGTAATAAATGGGCAAGCTCATTGTCTTTACGTAAGATATGCCTAAAAATGTTTTAATCTCCTCAAGGGAATTTTGCAGACATATTCCTTCTGATAGTACAACTCAAGCTGCATCGAATAAGGGATGTTTGCACTCTCCATGTTGGGGCGTTAGTCTGAAACAGTGTGTTACATGCGTTACTATATCAAATAAAGGAAATATAATTTGTAAGTTTGAGCTAAAATTGTGAAAAAACTTGCAGCTGTTGGATATCTTACATTGTTTAGGGATTTTTTAACTGGCTCCTATGATAAAGACTTATAGATCTGCTAGTTGTCATCAAGTTTTAAAGATCAGAGAGCGTTACATATGTTAGCGTGATAAGTAAAATCATCAAACAGTATTTTGACATCAAGCTGAGTAAGGGCCTGCTCTATCCTAATCCCCTTTGGAATTCTGCAGACAAATTACATCTTATGTAGCCATTCAAGGTGCATTTAATAAGCAATGTTTGCACTCTGTAAGTCGGGGCGTTAGCCTGTAACAGCTTGTTACATATGTTACTATATCAATTTGAGAATAAGAAATTTGAATGTTTGAGCTACTAAAAGAAGACATTAAAATTATCTAATAAATTGGCATTCTAATAGTCTTTATACTGTATGTCTTTACTACATATGGAATCTGTTTAACATAAATACGGCTAACTGTGGTGTTATGTGCGTTACATGAACCTAATTATAATTTAAAAGCTATAATTGTGGCTATCGTGATTTAGTTAAACAACTTCTATGACTTGGTTTCAAACTGTTTTACTATATTTTACAAACATATACTCAATTGATGAATAGGAAAAACCAAGTTTGCTTTTCTATCTTAAATATATTGTCTTATAGGAGCTAATACACAGCCCTACTCCCAGTTTTACAGAGAAGCGAATTTTGTTATTACCGTTTAAGTAAAACACATAAAAGTGATTACAGCATGTGGATATTTTTCATTTTCTTAGTCTGTCTTGCTCATATATCTGCAAGATGTCATTAAGTTTAAGATCAGGACACTTAATGTGTACATATAAGTCTTTGGTGCCAAAACACTAGAAATTATATTCATTTGTGATTAAGCCCTTGAACTGTTTTTACAGATGTTATCAATGACCTTTTGGACACATTTCCTAATACTGTGCATAAAATGCTAAATATAGAGCCATAAATAGAAAAGATAGTTTTACATTTTTACAAGAAAATACAATAAATGAAATGGTACAAACTATTTCTCATCGATTTAACACTCATGTTAAACGTTTGTCGTTGTCTGCTTCTTTGGTAATCATTATTATCACACGCCTCCTTGCAACTAGTAGAATCATCACACAATATTTCAATCATTTACTGTTTTTCAATTTTACCACCAGTCCACTCAAAATTGATGAGCCATTATCAATTTTCCAATTTTGCCATTTATGGCTTGGAACATTCGGAAACTGATATGAATTCCTAATAGTTGGCTCTTTGAGTATGTGTTTCAAGTGATACTCTGCAAGTAGGAGAAAGACTAAAGCTTTACAAGGAGGAAAACTATGCCATTAAGAGCAATGAGTACCTGGACTGATGTACCTTGATATTTCTGTGATAAAGAATCATATATTAGCTGGTTAACTTTTATAAATGTAGCCTTTCCATACATGCAACCCACATATTTTCATCTAATAATGTCTCTGCACTTATTATCTTTCCCAAAGCATTCAAAAATTTATTTGAAGCCTTAGTACTTCTGAAGTGCTGAAACCAAGGTAACTTTCCCTTCAGATAAACGAACTAGATGTATCACAGCAGGTAAAGCAATGAAATGCAGGAAGAAAAGAGCACAAATAGACCCTTTCAATTCAATGATTCACTAAGTTTCTAAGATAAGAGCGCTTATTAAAGGATGTAACATATATAACTCGTCATAATAAATGAGCAAGAACATTGTCGTGACATCCTTTTTGATTACACAGTCAGAGGCAAGTGTTTTCAATTTCAGTGTTTTCAATGGATCATGAAATGAGGCACCTTATCAACTTGTTTACTCTGTATAAATCTTCCATAGAGCATAATATAGAACTACTGGTTATCCCATTCTACCTATAGTCCACTTTCCTTCTTTTGAATGCAACAGCTAATGATATGGCTGCAAAAACTGAGAAATCATAGGTTTTGCATTATTTTAAGACATGCTTCAATGTACTGACATCAAAAAACAACCTACTGCAAACATAATTGATGGCAATGTCCAACTTCATGTTCTTTCTCATATACCAGATAACTTTCAAGGTGTAACAGAAATTGTTTCAGACGGTCTGCCAAAACCATCAAGAGTCAACATTGTAACTAAAGAAAACTTATAAAGTTCTTTGGGCGCAGCAAAATACTATTGATCTAAGACCTGAGGACGTAAGCACCAAAAGACTGGATAGGTCCCATGGCAAATGCTGCAAAAAAGCAGCCTATCAAATTTCTGTTTGACCAATGTCAGAAATCTTAAAGTATTCTTAGAGGTACATGGTAGAGACATAGATTTTGCAAAATCAGAGCAAAGTTATCATTTGACTAGCACGGATGCAGATGCAGCTGCAGTTAGATTGCTCCTGCCACTCAACAGGAAGAGATATATACCAGAGCGATACTCCATTGTATGCATATATGCGAAATGGCATTAAACCCATATTTAATCAGGTGTTTGATCCCATGACACTGACATGCTGTTTCTGCTTTTGAAGAATGCTAAGGATTCAAGTTTGGCTGAGTCAAGTTGTTTGACGCTGGCACTGGCCACACATACAAAGAAAATTAAGTCTTTTGATGGCAAAAGAGGAGGATCACACAAAATGCTTATAAGTGATGTTTGTCACAATTACGAATTTTAAAAAGTAATCTTAATTAATGTAACACATATAACACCATTGGAAGCTGTATATTTGTTTAAAAATCTTTTCTTATTTATCAAAGGTATTCAGCATGCAAACTACATGAATAATTCAAATAAATAGATAGTTATATGTCTTCTTTCTGTTTCTCAGACTTTCAATTCATTTATTCTTAAATTGATATGGTAACATACGTATCATACCATTACAGGCTAAGCCCCTAGTTAATAGAGTGCAAGCATCTCTTATTTGATGCAGCTTGAATTGTTCTTTAAGGTAGGATATGTCTGCACAATTCCCAAAGGGGTATAGAGGAACAGGATTGTACTCAGTTTGCAGTCCTAATACAATGCCATGATTCTACTGGTTGTGATGAAATGGGTGATTATTTTGCCATAGAAGCAGACACAATGATAGACATTGTGAGGGTGACTTGAATAAAGATTGTTTTTGAATAATTTTATTTAATAGGAATATTTATTAAATTGTGTCATTTAAATGAGAACTATTTTTTTCTATCTATATGTCTATATATTTAATATTATAGGCATAAGGAAATATGTGATTAAAAAGGTTATGTATAACAAAGGTAACACAATTCCATGGGCTTGTTATCAGCAATGACTGTAATTACTAAGACTAAGGCACCAGAGGCTAGAGATTAATAGGAAAACATGTGAAAAACAGTATTTTTCTGAAATATCATCTCTTACTTCCAAGAAAATTTCCTAGCTCATTCATTATGCCATGTAACATACGTTACATACTTTAATAAGTGCTCTGATCCTGATGTCAAACTTGCAAATGTATGACTCTTTATTGCATTAGCAAGACAGTGCCAAAAATATAAGATATCCACGAGCGTCAAATATTTTCATATATTTTTCTTCAATAATAGATACCAAAATTGGATACTCAAAATTGGGGGTAGGGTTGTTTAATAGCTCATATAAAACAATGTATTTGAGATAGAAGGGCAAACTTTGTTTTTTCTATTAGTCAAATGAGTATTTTAGTAAATTAAGATTAAAAGCACTTGTAAAAATGCACAAATTGTCTGTAAAATGAATGATGTTAGTAACGATTTCAACTTTCAAAGGGAAATTTTAATTTATGTAACGCATATAACACCATTGAAGGCTGTAATTTTGTTTAAAATGTTGCTATTATGTAGCTTAGGCATCCAGCTTGCAAACTACATAAGAAATTTGAATAATTAGATGGTTTAATGTCTTCTATCTGTAGCTCAAACTTTCATTTTGATTTTTTCCTTAGTTTGTTACAGTAACATAAGTAACAGGCTGTCAGAGACTAACGCCCCGGAGCACAGAGTGCAAACATCTCTTAAAAGATGCGGCTTGAAATTTTCTTCAAGATAGGATATGTCTGCAAAATTCCCTAGGGGGGGGGGAGCAGGACCTTTTTTAGCTCGAAGTCTAATCCCAGAATCTGTAATTTCCTCGGCTGAAGTTGTGGGCGATTTTGTTGCTTATTAGTTTACTTCATTGGTGAGAGCTAGGGACTATTTTCCCCAACTACAAGTCATTGTGAATGATTGTCAGTTTTGGTGTTTCATCAGTTAACTAACTTGATCTTGATCTTGATCATTCAGATGACTGCCAAAGCATACAAGCTTAACTTGTTGAGAATTCCTCTTTTTTAACATCTCTTGAGAGACCTGGCGCTCGTAAATGAATGAAAACTCATGTTTGATCGTCTTTTCTGATCTGGACAAAGTGCTATCGCGAGCGTATTTGTTAATATTTATCTGTTTTAGTCTCGGATAATAAAGATGATATTTGATAAGCAGTAAAATAATATCTTGATTATGTCGCGTGCCTTTAATTATGTTGAAAATTTTGATAAGAAGTTTGACAAAACGATGACACTGGATATTAGCCGTTTGGACGAAGAAATACGCTTCATCAAGTAGCAAGGAATTTAACCAACTAGTGCATTCACGCACTTTTATAGCAACTGTTTAAACACTATAGAGACTAAAACAAAGGGAAATATTGCCATTGCCAAATGTACAGTGAGACTGATCCATTGTTTTAGCAAGATTTTTAGTGTATACGAAACAACTCATCTTAGATTATTTCTTGCTGGTGGTCACAGTTTTGACTGAGCATGTTTAACATAGGTCGATTATATCTTCCAAGAGTGTCCGCCAAGTTTGACGCAGTCGTCAGCAGTCAGGTTGATACCATCAGCGTCAAAATTATGAAATTGGATATTAGCGATAAAAATCATAACATATTTCATTCACGGCACGCGCTCAAATTGATAAGTAGTCTTTTCTAAGATTTTATGTTCAGTAAGATCAAAATCTATAGGTGATAACTAAATACATATTCATTATATATTGCAGAACGAACAATGGCAGGTTTTAGAGATACCGTTTTGGGTTGAAATAATAAAGACGTAAGTGTAACTTAACCCATGTATCTACTTAACGAAATTAGTAAGTTACACTTGCACTTAGAATCGGTCCGCCACTACACATATATTCGTTTGGTTAATGAACTTGAACATACAATACATGGAAGTTATGCACAGGATTCTATCATCTATTATGATTGTTAGGGTTTAGTTAGGGCTTGGGTTAGGTTTCCTAGCAACTATAGCTTATCTATATTTATTTATTTAAAATGGGACGTTGGCAAACAGTAGAGACTCAGATAAGTAACAGGGTCTGCAATACAAAAATGTGATGCCAAAGTGTAAAGACAATATTCGATTCTATTCGGCAAGAATAGGTAAATTCCAGTTTCTCTGTCATCGTAATTACGCAAATTCCTTGAAAACGAAATTCCCGAAGATCAATACATGCGAACTTGAATAAAATAGTTCTTTTTTTTGACCAATTCGACACGCAGTCTGTTCAAATATATGTGACGCAGAGACGAGCTTGGTAACATGTGGAATATACAACACTTGTCTTAATCCTTTTCCCGCCAAAATGTCGTCTGTTTTGTCTTGATAGCCTACATAGCAAAAAATATGGACCGAGATATGACTGATCCAACGGCGGAACAGTATGAACATGGTCCATAATGTTTGCTTTCCTGATAAAAAGTAGTCTTGAGAACATTTGGGCGTTTGCAGCAGACGTAAAAGAAGACGAATTTTCAGGACAGAACTTTTGTCAGGATAATGATTATTTTTGACTTCGGACGAGTAGGCACTGGAAACATTATGATACTTTCCAAGGCCATGTATGCGCTAGTACCAAAAAAAAAAAAAAGGGAGAGAAACAATTAGCTTTCCTAATATGCGTTTTCAGGTGTCACGGCGAGTTGGTAAATGGACCCAGATGTTACACAAGGTTGATATTTAACTCTGCCTTCTAGTGTCGTCTGCTGATAACATTTGAGACCAGTTTGGACCCAGGTCAGGCCCGACAAAACGTCGGGCCTGATCTGGGTCCAAACTGTTTGACACTTGGATGGTATTTCTGAAAGATTTTTTTTCGGGAAAGTTGATTTTGTAAAACATCAGCAGACGACAAAAAAGCATACAAAATTCCCCAGTAGGCAAAGAGTTAAACGTACCAAGAGTCTTACATATGTCATTGAGTGCGTACCGAGAACTACTTTGTCAACAATGTGACCATACATATAGCAACAGGTTGGTTTCATATTCTTAAACATTCGGGAAAGTCCGCCACAATTCGAGAATCGAATCATGGCTTGGGTGTATGTAAGGATCATTACGCGTAGTACTATGTACCAAAAAGCTCCATTTTGTTAGCCAGAACTGGCGTATGGAAATTTAGTTCTGTAGCATGTGGGTTCAGCTCTATTAAAACGATTAATCTGAAAAATTTAATCAGCAGAATAGATGAAGTTTCTGTTTTTTCAATAAAATATCGCTATAGCGATATTTTATCGAAAAACCATAAACTTCATTTAAGTCGCTTATTTTGCTGCAATCACACCTGTAATTGTGTTAACATGTTTTTTTGACGTCAGCGTCACGTTATATAACGTGAGCGTCACGTTATCGCCAGCATTATCAAAGTAGATCCTCGATGTACATCCGTGGTCTGATTCCACGGAATTTCGCGGAATTGGCCGAGGCAGTTCAGATTGATTCTTCAATGGAACGGCTGCCATTGGTCACTACTATTGATACCCAGTCTCATATCCACTGGCACCTTCAAATTGGCCACCGAAGACTGAACACACATATTTATAATATCTGCGTTGTATTCAATATTCGAGACCATTTTTGGCAGGTTTGCACGACTTCACGTGCATCTGCTGATGACCATTGCATGTTTTGGTCCTGATCGTTTCAACAAAAGTCGGGCCTAGTCTGAATCTGAATCTGTTTTGATAAAATTCATCAGAGGATGAAAAACATGCAAAATTACCCATTTAGGCCAAATAAAAAACCCTGTGTTTAAGGTAACGCGACCCTACCTAAATTTACTGGTAAAACCTAGATTTTTTTCGAGTGTTTTGGGAAAATGTAATTTCATTCATTTTATAAAATAGCTGGTTTCATCTGAGAGGGTTCACAATAATTGTGAATTGCTTGTGGGGATTTTCAATATTTGTGAATGCTGGATTTAGATACGACACAGGTGTTCAGGCCAGAGTGCAGTGTTGACATCTGTGATTGACATGTTTATGTTTCCATAGGGAATTATGACACCAGTTTGTTATTGTTTCTTAAAGGTCATATCTATTAGCCTGTCAATTCTGATGGAATGTTTTAACACTTTTGAAAGGTCGTGACCACAAATGTTACTTAGCTTTGTAAAATTACTTAAGCCAAATAGATAGATCATGTCAATTCTGACATTAATTGGCAGGATTGCACAATACATTTAGTCATATGACCTTTGTGAAAGTGCGCAACTGGTGTGACTGTGAGTCACTTTTGTATCTTCTGATTGGTTGATATAAATTGAAGCTTACCTATGTAGAGGGCGCTTTATAGTAAACTTGAAATATGATTGGTTAGTGGTGATGTCATTAGGTGACGCTGTGGTCAGCTTCTATTGCAAAACTTCATGGTATATATGGTAAAACCCGGTGGTAGAGCCTCAGACTTCGGTAAGAATTGGATTATGACTTTGGGTTAGACTTTGGTTAAGATGTTGGTTAGATTTGGAACTTTGGGTTATAGTTACTTTTTAAAATTACATCTATTTTAATTGGACTTAAGAAGATTTAATCTAATTATGAAAATTGTTGCTGAAATTTATAAGACTTAGAATTTCTAAACGGACTTTGAAAAGACCACGCGAACTTAGAAGATTAGAATTAACTACATTATGAAAGGCGAAATGTCTTTCAAAATGCATAAAATAATTTTTTCCATATAGAAAAAAATGTTTGCTTACCTTACCTAAAATTTTCAGACCCTACCCATTACACATTTTTATTTGGCCTTGATAGACTGGTCCGTGCAGTAATGGTGCATATCGCATATGTGCAAAGCGTTCTTGTTGAAAATTCCAATTGAGTTTAAATCTTTGGATCTTGGAAGTTCATCAAGATTTTGTGTCGTCCGTGAAATTAAAAAAATCAGAGTGTTGTCAAACAGCAGGCCTGGTCCGGGTCCATGTTTGCAAATGAACATGTTTACAATCAGCAGATGCGTAAACTGATTAAAGATCAACAATGTTTGTGGATTGACCTTTGGGGATTTACAATATGCCTGAATGTTTGGTTTAGTTTAGATGCAGGTATTTGCTGCAGATGTTGACACTTATGATTGACATGTTTATGTTTTGATAGGAACTTCTGATACCATCTTTCTTAGAGGTCATCCAGGCAGGCACATGACGTCAAAAAAACGTCACATCGACGTCGATAAGACGTCAGGACGTCGCATCGACGTTGATATGACGTTTTTTAAGGTTGTATGCCTGTTTGGATGTTGATAAGATGGTCAATTCTGGTGGGATGTTTTAAATTCTTGGAAAGGTTGTGGTTGATAAATGTTACTTAGTTTAGCAATATTGCATCAGCCAGAAAATAGATCATTTCAAGTTTGACATTGATTGGCAGGGTTTCGCAATATATCCAGCCATATGACCTTTGGAGATTTGCGCAATTATTATGACTATGAGTCATTTTGTATCTTCCTATTAGTTGATATAAATGGAAGCTTACATATGTAGAGGGTGCTTTATGGATAACTTGAAACATGATTGGTTAATAATGATATCACTTAGAGGCTCTGTTGTCAGCTTCTATGAAGTGACTTTATAGTATATAAGGTGGAGACCAGTGTGAGGGCGTTAGATTTGGAAAAGATTTGGTTAAGATTAGGAACTTTGTTTTTTTAGGTTCTTGAAGTTATTTAGTTGGAATTAAGAAGATTTAATTAACTTTGTGAAAATATTTGCTGAAATTATAACTTTTAAAGGTCTTTAAGAGACTGAAAAACACAACGCAAACTTACAAGAAGAAGAATAAACTAAGTTACAGATGGCAGGGATTGAAAGTACTTAACCGCCAGTCTATGCTTGATACTTATTCAGATAGTTATGATCGGTTCATCAAAATCCCTTCTTAACTTGGCGTTTTGTCAAGTTTTCATTAGATACTTTGAAAGTTGCCTTTATTTTAACAGCTTTAATTTGAGGTAATGAAAGAACGTTAAAAACGTGCTACCTAGTTAAGGCGAAGAACGGGTAGATTTAGTTTCATTATTATCTGATGATTGTACTAAGTTTTGGTATTTGTGTCTACCAGCCTTGCACAGGATATGGCTTACCTACGACAGCTAACCTCTTCGGTTTTTGAGAGCAGATGCTTGGTCTTTGCAATTGCAACCAAACACCTGTTCTTGAAAAGACGACTCACCTATAAGTGAAATAATGCAACTAATTCTGATATTGGACATGTTGGTGGCTTAGTGGCGTCTATGGTTCGTGTGTCTAAGTTGTAGCAACTGAGCTGAAGCTGATGACACTTGAGCCATAGATGCTATTAGGTCATCCAATGGAAGCATATATTTAAATGTAATTATATATTATGGAATGGACATAATCTTAGTCATATATGGTGCTCAACACAAAGAATAAATTGAAAAATAAGTTATTTACAAAGCTCTGCCCTATAGTCCAGTCAAGTTCTCTTGGATGTTGTACTCACGGGCTGCAACTATGGATTTGGTGATATTTATTGCTTAATAACTCATTTGCAGAACTCTTGCATTTCGTTTCGGCAAGAGGACTGTGCACAATAAAGTTAAGCATAACTTGCATAATGTAAGGGTTAATATTCTGGCCCAATTCGCCCAATATACCTATTTTTGTACTATATGTTAAAATTGTTCCAATAATTTAAGCTTACTTTGACAGATACGTGCTGAGCAAAGTAGGTATTGTATATTGTATGCTATTTTGTATATATTGTCATTTGTGTATGTGTTTTTGTAACTCTCCTTAAAGGAGGAAATAAAGAAATCTATCTATCTATCTCTATCCCAGGAAAATTTAACTTGCATTTAATACCGCCTAGTATAAAATGTTTTTGACCTTGACTTTTGACTCCAAGGTCATGTCAGGATTCCAAAACCATCACTGTCAACTACATATCATAGGGATTGAGTGTGCCAATATGGACTACACCTACCAAAAAGGCAGCAGGGCTACGAGTTATGGGTCAATCGCATAAGGTTAATGCATTTGACCTTCAGCATTGACTCCAAGGTCATACATGGGATCTGAAACTTTCGGTTGTCACTGAAACACCAAAGGCAACAGTACGCCAAATGAAAACAAAATGTAAGAGGATATGACGTTACGAGCGATACAGACAAAATAGGTCCTTTCAAGTTCACTGGACCTTGACCACATTTGACTCAAATGCCATATTAGTGACCGAAACCGTCGTTATCATCTACGTGTCAACAGGCCTCTAGTTAACAGTGCGTAATGAAAAAATAGTGTGTTTTTTATTTCTTAACCAAAACATATGTTGTGGGTACCCAAAAGAACCGTCTCATAGAGACGGTTCTTGTGAGCACCCAAAGTATATGTTAAAACTGAAGGGTGAGTAAATATTGACAACTTGACGTTAAAAACTAAACTGTTTATCTTGACCTATACATGATATGATCAAAGGTAATCATTGTGCAAAATATGAAGCTCTCACATAAACAAGAAATATCTTTAAAAAGGATAAGTGGCGGAGATAAAACAGATGCGTGTTCGGTGCAAAAAACGATGAATACTTTTTCCAGATCTTCGATATGATCTAAACGTAAATATTATGGTCATTTTTGACCACCATAGCAACATAATCGCTACAGCCTTTATTGCACAGTTAGAACTCAGGGTATTAAAAGCAATCCATACAACGCAATTGAAGTACATTGGACCCATGCAGACGACGACATGATATGTCCTTCATTGAAAGAAACATTTGATATAACTGACGGTCTGGATGGGGTGCTTTGGGAGGGGTTTGGTATTTTTTAATCATTTAAGATTTAGCTCTTTTTCGCTTATTCCACTTGTCATTAACAAAATTATATCTTAGTTTTGTTTGTTCTGATTCTTTATGTTCCAGTCAACAATGTTTCAGTTATGCTGGGATGGGTCTTCTTGAGTTTACCAGTACTAAGCAGGGATTAATGTGTCTTGCTCAATGAAACAACACAGTGTCGCCAGAGGGGCTTGAACCTGCAACATTTTGATATTGAGTCAAGCAATCTACTGGCTGAGCCACTGTGCTCCCCAACAAATTCATTTCTATATAATCATGTGTTGTTATTAAATTTATGACCCATTTAGTCATATTTCGTTTATTCCTTATTGAGAAAAATAGCGCATGTAAAGTACACTGAATAAAGAATCAAAAGCTGAAAGAGTTGTAAGTTTAATCAAAATACTTGCGTTCCCTGTAGCAATGAGATTCATTGCTTACAGCTATGGATATTCTGTTAGAATAATGTTTCTGACGTCACAGCCATAATATTATGCTCAAAGAAACTTATCTATGCTCTAACGAAGGTTTACGTCCAAAAGCCCATGTTATTGCTACGCATGCGTGCTGGGAGTCCCGTTCGTATTTTGCTTCATGTAGTGAAAACTGCGAAGATTGTATATATCGATGATAGTTATCGATCAAACACAATACAAAGTACTTGATATTCCAGACCCCAAAATAGTATTTCACATTGATTATGGGTATTTTGTTCACAAAAGTCCGCATTGCCATAATGTACACTTTTCACAAATAAATTATGTTTATTTTAATTGGACTGTAGATTTACATATCAAGTAAACAACAAAGTCGATTTCGTCATAAATGGAATATGCAAATCATTTATCCAATGAAATGGCCAGATATTTTTTTATTGCCCAATATAATTCTCGATAAATATGTCTAGACCTTGACTATATTCTGGCGTTTCCCCACAAAATTTGTCGGACGTGTTTGCACTACAAGCAGTACAGGTTTTATTTATTATTAAGTAGTATTAATCTTGTCATAAAGTTCATAAATGGGATCGGAAACAGTCATTGTCATCTACGCGCCATAGGCAACCATAGCACATAAACAGCTTCCATCAAAACATGTACACGTTTTGAGACAGATTTGAAGCATATTTGACCTTGAATCATATCGGCAAACCGAAACCTGTGTTGTCATCTTCAAAACCTTGCCAACCAGTGTAATATGAACACATGTAGTTTACGTAACAAGCAAAACTATACCTGGAATTCGGGAGTGTATAATTTTGAAAAATCTTAATCATGTCGCATGGCACATATATTTCCCACATTTATGAGACTTTGAGCGTTATGCAAGGGCCTTCTATAAATAGAGCCACACCGGTTTTAGGATTCCAAATTACGAAAAGGAGGAAGACAAAATATATGATTGTGTTTAGAAATTGACTGTGATTGTATAAATTATAAGTGACGTCATAAATAAACAATTCAGGCCTCTAGATAAGAGAGCGCAATTGAAACCCATTTTTTCTTATTTCTCAATCAAGACACATGTTGTTGGTACTCTAAGAACCGTCTCGATGGTTGGTTCTTTTGAGGACACAAACAGATGTATAAGCTGCTGGATAAGAAAATATTCACAAAAACTTTGCTTATCTGCATCCATGAACATACATGTATACTTATGTTATCAGCATATACATGTAGGTGTGGCAACAATTACACACAGTTCGCATGTGCGTTACGAATAAATATAACCTACTGTAATGTAGAGCTATTTCCATAGTGCCATGGGTGGGTCTGTGATCCATGATTGTGGCATTTCCTGGTCATAGTTGTTTTAACTGGTCACAAATCCCCAAGACCATAATAACTTCATTACAACAAAACCTATCTGGCTACGTATCCATGTGCCGCAATTTGAATATTACGATACAGTTTTTGCAATATCATAAATTAAATTCGCATGGGGTGGACTTTAAGTGGGGTGTATAAAACTTTAACCTACTTCCTTATGCCACCTATGTTTATACATAGGTCTAAAGAGAGAACAATTATTGTCAGTTTTGGTGGAAATTCTATCAGTTGTTGACAGTGACCATAGTACAGGTCCCAGAAGGAACGGCAGTGTCAACTCAAGGTCATTATTACGTCCAATAGAAAGAAAGCCACGCTGACCAAAGACGTTCCTTTAAGCTCTCATACGGCTGATTACGTTTTGTAAACTGGAGAATTTCTTCTTGACCTCTCAAGACTCAAAACTGTTTAGCTTGTAGCATTTTATGGGGATGTGAAAGACGGATTTTCAACTAAAAGTGAGCCAATGAAGTCAGCAACAGCATTCCCGCCAAATTCACCAGACTCAATAAGATCCTTAGCTATGCCACGCTTAGCAGGAACACCTAAAGACGAATAGTACAGTTCATTGTCTTCAAAACTACAACTAAAAGGAATGGTGAAGCCAGAAACTTCCTCTAGTACTCGTTCTGCTTTGCATCTACGCAGATCCGATCTTTCATTCAGTGCATTGAGAGTTGTTTCAACATATTGAGCTCTGATGTAATGAGTAATACACCATTCTATTTGTAGTACGAAGCGTAGTTCTAGCTGCTGAAGCCTATTCTACCTCCTTTGACTTGGCATGAGGTTTATTGTTTGCCATGATAGTTATATCAAAAGCATTTTTCAAGCAAAGAACCAATGATTGTGACACACTAAACCCATTTTGTTCCAGAGGTTCTTTGCATATCTGCGATGTGTATCAGACAAATTTATGAGTGTAATCAGTTACCCAGGTACATATTGTGCGTAGTTGGTGTGATCGTGTACAATGAACATTGGGAACAAGGCATACAGATAGAGCTGACATGTAATTCAAAGTTGTTTTCCTTGAAGCCCTTATCAGTGTGAACACCATCTGAATTATATCCATATACCTTGTCCTGAACTGAGCTGTTTCACAGTGCTTTCTTTCAGAACTTCCGATTTTAATGCATGGTACATTTGTATCTACTGTTTATGTGAGCAAACAGAGAAGGTTGATAGATCACACTATAATAATAGTTAAAATCACCATAAATTAATAAGGAACTTCAATTTATTTCAGCCTTATAAATTTGCTAAATTCTCTGACAGACTTAATACATGTAAGTCAACAATTGCTATACAGATATTCGGAATAAGTTATGTATCATTTGGTAACACAAATAACAGTTAAAGCTCAATGCATTTATTAGATAAATACATTAAATAGTAAACCTTGTTAAAAGAAGTACATAAAAATGTGCCAGCATGAAAATAAGTACATATATACACTCATCGAAAGAGTTCTAACCGATCACTTGCATTTTTAAAAGCAGGCACTAATCGAGGTTTATAAATGAAACTCACAGGCAGACAAAAGTTATGGATAATCTCCACGTACAGACGTCAAACCATGGTATTACTATTTAATACCAACTATATGGCCTTGCACATTACGAGATATTCCATGCCAAAGTAGGTAAGGGCTGTATTAAGAACAGTAGGCTTAATCCGAAAGGTTCACAATGCTATTGAGTTCACCTGTTGAGATTTACAATGTTTGTTAATGATCGTTTCAGCTAAACTGCATTTCTGAGTAACAAGCGTGGTGTTAAATATGTAAATATGTTCTTAAAAGGGTATCCTTTGGATGCAAAGACTGCACCAAAGAACTGAAACTAGAGTGAGCATATTTCCTGGGCCAGACTAGCTAGTTTCTGCCATTTAGGCTTCATCAGTGACCCTCTAATAGTTTCAAAGTTCCACAATGAAACCCATGAAACCTAATAATTGGCATGTCAATGTTTTGTGAGGGAATCGTGACACCAGCCTGTTATTATTTCTTAAAAGCCTGTCAATTATACACATGTGAAAGGTCATGTTGATAAATATTACTTTTGTGATATTGCATCAACTAAATAAATAGATCATGTCAAGTTTGACATTTAATTGATTCGCAGGATTTTGCATACATCCAAGCATATGACCTTTGGAAATTGCACAGTTGGTATGGCTATGGGTCCCTTTTGTACCTTCTTATTGCTTGGTATAAATGAATCAACATCAGTAGATGGCGCTTTATTTTTGTTTTTGAATATAATTAAATTTTGTTAATAGTAATATCAATAGATGGCGTTGAGGTTGGCTTCTATCACGTGACGTTATACTATATAAGGTCGAGCCCAACGTGAGAGAGACAGCCAGGCATGGATAACGGCGGGCAACAGCCAGACATCTATATTTAAAGCCTATGCGGGTGTATAAAACTGGGCGCAGATGCCTTGATGAGGGTTTACACTGCGCCTCAACATAATCGAATATAGTCGTGGTAGAGAGACTAGATTACAATTTATATTGAGTTTGGAAAAAGTTTGGACGTTTACTCGTTTTTGTTTACGAAAATTTCAATAGATGTTAAAATTGTAAACTTAATTGTTGAAACTTTAAGTTCGAAATTCTAAAAGATAAATGAAAAGCACAACGCGAACTTAGAAGGATAAAGCACAGACCAATGGAATTTTCCATTAAATTTGATACAATTAAGTCAGGATGGTCCATTGTATAATTTTAGGGATCACAGGTTATAATTTCTGAAAAATATTATACAATTCTTGGCTTCAACGAGGTAGACATGAGGATTTATTTACCCCAAAAAGTAATATTCACTGAGGCCGCAACGGTGAATAAATTTTTATGTCTACCAAAATTGAAGTCAATAACTGTTAACTTATATCACTTTTCAACCGTGAATGAAAAATTTCTACTGTCACTTTTGTTACTAGCATGTTCAACCCAAGCAACTGTTTTTATTTTAAATATTTTAATGTAATATTTTGTACTTTGAAATGCAAACAATTCTGAATGTAGATTGTAAAACATAAATTTTGAACACGTTTATTCAAACAAAGAAACTAGTCAAACAAACAAAACTGTTGTTGAAACTCATTAAAACTCTATAATTTACCTGCTGGCAGTGAAACAGCACATTAGGGGATAACTGTATTCAAAATTTTCATTTGGGGAGGTATATCGTGAAATTTAGTTTTACGGCGACACGTGATTTCCGAACGTATATCCGACGATATATCTCCCCAAATGAACATTTTGAATATGGTTATCCCCATTCTAATGCACTATTAACGTTTTCCCTTCAAAAAGACAGTGAAAATGTACTTTGTTGCGCCTATACGTCCAGCGGCTGCCAGCTGCATAAAACCGCTTGCCAGCTGCATATATTCACTTATCAACCAATGAAAAGCGACGTTACGTAATGGCGTCGGGTTTGCGACAGTATATCGCAGGATATACTGTCGCAAATTTATGACGTTATCCAATCAGACGTCGCGTTATATTTGCAAATGCATTAGAATCATGTCTATTTCATGCAGCCATGCTAGTTCCATACTCACCATGCCATTATAGAGGGCAATATAAGAAAAGTGTCATATATATCAACCACTGGAAACTAGTTTGAGCTGGTTTTCATCTATATCAGCCTTTAGGCCAGTTGGACATCGAGATCTATAAAGACAAATTGGGCCAATCAGGAGACAGGACTCTTACCAGTCATATAATTTTGTTTGTTTGATTTGATTCTTTACGTTCCATCAACAATCTTTCAGTTATAAAGGGACGGATCTTCCTGGGTTGAACCAGTACTAAACTGTCTTGGTCAAGCACACAACGCAGTGAAGCCACCAGTCATATAAAGTCATATACAAATATTCATTATGGTTTTCTCTGAAGATTGCTCTTGTTTTAACAAATAGTTCAGATCCAGATGGAAGGCCGCATTATGCGCCATTTTATCTGGGTATTCACTGTTTGCCATAGTTTCTGGACTTCGAAGGGTTACCCACGCGAAAAAACACCATGTCAAAATATTTTTTTTATTAAAATGACATGGCATTCATACCACAGTCAGTCCGTTTTTTCAAAGAGAACATTTGACTTCCTCGTTTGTGGGTCTGAATATCAGGGCGGGGCTAAAGAAAAAGGGGCGTTTTGGTTTGTAAATTGCGTTGTTTTATCAGGCATGGGGTCATAAATCTATCTTATTGAAATACTACGCAATAGTGCAACTTTCTATTATCTCTTAAACTGTTGACAACTCGTATGCCACTGAGGGTGTCAAGTCATTCAAGCACTTTCACCATATTTACAACGAAAACAGAGTTCACGACCTAAAACTTTGATTTTGTATCTTCACGCATCTCAGTGCTAAACAGGTACTGCGTGGTAAATAGTGTAGGTACATATGGGGCAATTCATAACAGTATAATATGGATCTAGCTATCTGCAAAAAGTGGTGTTTTTCTGCATGGTGGATAGGGTAAAAGATTAGAAACTGATAAATGCAATTGTAAACCACTCAACAATAATGATTTTGATTACGATATAAGTATCTAGTTGGAACAGAAAATGATCACACCATCTTCGTTATAACATGTATTAGCCCTTTGTATACGCAGGACAGTCTTGGGAAACACATAGACAGGTACTTTTACAAACAGCGAAGACCCAGATGAAATGCCGCATAATGCGGCATTTCATCAGGGTCTACACTGTTTGTTAAGGTAAAAAAGATATTCAGACAAAAAAACATTTTTTTTTGAAAATTATAACCTGACAACCCTAGATATGTACAATTGACTATCCCAAGTTATTGAATCAAACCAGAAGGAAATATCCATTAGTATACAAAGGGTTAATTAACTTTTAAGACCATCTCCATTATTAAGGCAATAAACGTTTATTTCAGTGATGTTTGATTCGATCCTTTACGTCTCAGTCAACAATTTTTCAGTTAAGTAGGGACGGGTCTTCCTGGGTTGAACCAGTACTATACACGTATAGATGTGTCTTGCTCAAGGACACAACGCAGTGACGCCGTGCAACCACTCAGACTCGAGTCAAGCACTCTACCACTGAGCCAATGAGCAACTGTGCTCCCTATTTCTGTGATGTTGCTTCGTTGGGTCTTTACTGATTTTAACCAAAACACCTACTTCTGACTGTTCTCTTAATTCTGGTAGAAATGTCATTTTTACTCGGTACGTTTAACCCTTAAAGCGCAAATCACGACTGCAGCAGACGACACATTTTGTGACATCTTTTCCTAATTGTCAAAAGAAATAAGGAATGATGTTTCATGAGAATCGTCTGCCGGCAGACGATTCTCATGAAATATCAAGCCTTATTAATTAGTTTTGAAAATGCGGCAAAATTTGAAATTGTCGTCTGCTGCAAATTATAGGTGGCGCTTTAAGGGTAAATAGTGTCATAAGACACTATCAACTTGACACACTTATAAAACTTGCAACTGAAGAAGTCCTCGAAGTGATTCCACTTAAGAAGTGGTATGTACTGCTTCCGACGTGACAGAAAGCATCCATAGATCTGCGCCACTAAAAGGTGCGTATCTACTGGTGTCGTCTGCTGATAACCTTTGCAAACAGTTTGGGCCCTGATCTTGATCCAAACTGTTTGACGCTCTTAAAGTTTTTTTTTTAAAAAGATGAATTGTTAGGAAAATGATAGAAACCAAAGATGTGCGTAAAAGTTTACCCACTTTTTTGGTTTCCTTCATTTTTTCAAATTTAGACGTTTTTATTGAGTAACAAAACATATGTTTAAGTGAAAGTACTTTAAACAAAATTACCACGCTAATTTTACTTTAAAAAGGGTTTAGGGTATTGTATATATTAGGTGTTTTACCCTCTAGGTAGTTAACACCAGGGACTTATGTGCACCAGCTCATTCTGATATAATAAACGCACAATAGTAAGGGACGTTGTTGCTCCGCTGGTTTGTCTCAATAATATTAAAATGCGTAAAATTGTCATATTATTAGTCGGGAGTGAAAATTGTTTCAGACACTTATGGCTACCACTTATGTAAGACGATCGTATTTTTAACGTTTATGTAATAGATATAATTGTCATTTTATGGAATTCCGAGCTACATCAAGTAGACGTTCTTATATTTGCCCAGGGTAACCATACGAATGAAGCTACTGGTTACCCAAACTTCATTAAATCTCTATAAGTGTCGTTTTATTGCTAATTTTAGTTCATGCACTACTACTGGGTCATCCTTGCCTCATTGCGATGAAAAACCATGTTATAAAATATTGCACAACAGTTTATGAGAGGAATGGTACAAATCTATTCTGGTCTATTAAAACTCAGGTGATATTCTTGATAGATTATTTGGCATCTAGTCTTTCTACATATGATTTTTCTACTCTCTATACTACACTGCCTCATAATCTAATCAAAGAATAACTAGCTGAATTAATTGAACAATCTTTTAACAGAGAGGGCTCACTTTATTTGGCTTGTAATGAGAAACACGTTTTTTATTACTTCTGAACAACCTGAAATTTATACTTCGTGGTCATGTCAGAAATGTTTGATGCTCTCCATTACCTTTTTGGACAATATATTTATAAGATTTGGCTCGGAGTTATATGGACAAATTGTTGGTATTCCAATGGGTAAAAATTGTGCTCCTCTTTTTACAGATTTGTTTTTATTTTGCTATGAGAGAGACTTCATGTTGTATTTTTACCGTTCTAATATCGCTTTAGACCTACAATTTATGCAAATTTTCACCAATCAGAAGTATTCTTAAATTGTAATATTCATCACACCAGATTGAAAACAATGCCCTCATTGGCTAATACTCAGACTGACCACGCGATCTTATTATAGATGCAATTTAACTTGAAAATTTCCATGTAAATGGCCGAGAACCAGTCTGTGCACTAGTCCTAATAATGAACATTGATCATGAATATAGGTCAACTCCCGCTGTACAGCATTTCTAATTTGCTTTACTACCATTCTTTGCATGCCTTGCTTAATTGCACATAGTAAATAAGTGCAATTTAAGATAACTCACTATATCCTAAAGGACTTAAACAGCATTATATAAAGCAAATCTTTGTATTTTTTATTCAAGCCATTATGGTTTCCGTATCAAATGCGCGTTACACGATTATAGTCTGTTTCATAAATTTCGACAATATGCAGTGATTTTTTTTTACCTGCGCGTCCTGGGTCACAGACGCATGCTTCTCACAAAGGACGCATGATTTTAAACCATGAGAGTCCTGCAGGATGCATTAAAATTGTGGCGAAAAGTCTGCATTTAGTATTTGCAACTTTCGTTTTGAGTGTTTTTTTTTTATATAACTTGCGCATCGTGTCTTGAATAATATTGGTAAAAACCGGTACTGAAAAAAACTCCCCAACAGTATAGCGATCATTACTTCCCTTGGGAAACACGTGTTTTCAGATATGACCCGCTGTAGGGGAGTTTACCGGTAAAAGCCAGTACCGGACTACTGGTAAAAACCAGTGCCGATAAACCAGTACTGATCCAATACTACCAACCCGAAATGAAACATTTGAATAATGCGTTTTACCTGCAAGTTTAAACACCCTGCTTCGAGCAAATACCAATAGAATGGTTAAAGTATTACTGCAGGCTCATGAAGTACGGAGACTGGACTGTGCACAGATGATAAAAAGAAAAATTAATATGGTATGTCCAAAGGCTCAAATGCAGTAACTTCCAGCACTACACTTGTAGGCATGCAGAGTTAGATGAACACGGGCTAATGACCTGGGCTCTAAAAAATATACTGAGGGAAAAAAGTTTAGCAATATACTTTGAGGATTCACAGTTAAAAAGAAATATGACTTTAAATTTCATAGTGTCATTAATATATGTTGTCAAACGTTCACGAGTACGATGATATTAACAGATTGACATTTCACATAATGTAAAGTCTGATTTTATGCCCCCTTGCTAAAACAGCTTATCTGACTATAGTGCAAATAGTTTTCGATTAAATATTTCAATTTTCTGTCAAATGTTTAGATCCAAAAGCAAGAAAGTAAAAAACGGTTTAAAACTGAATATTATGTTCACTCTTTTCATGCAGTTTTTAGTTGAAAATCGTATTTTACCAAATTACCTCCCTTTCAATTGAATAACGTTTGAAATAAAAATGCTCAGCAGATCAAATCATCACTATGAAGTTGGATTTTGTTTCTTTTGACCACTTGCAGGTAGCCATTATGTCATTTTCAAGCAGCTGACATGTTTGCGAACCTGTCAATTAAAAAGACCTAATGCTTCAAAGTTCGCCTATGGGAAATCCCATTATAAATCATTGCTAAACTATTTTCCCTCAGTATATATGAAAACTGCGAGACAAAAGTCTGACTCTTGGCAAAAGATGATAATATGATTAAATTAAGGAAATATACTGTCTGCAACTGAACTTTTTATTAATAAGAAAGTCAGGTAGGTTTTTATATCTTTATTATTTTACATGATAAAGTAAATTAAGTTTTATCTTTATTATAGTATAAATAAGTATGCCAGTGTTTTGCTTCCCAAATTGGCTTCTATGAATGGCCGGATTCGTATGGATACACAAAATTTATAATTCAAAGTGGACGTCGTATGGGATGCAGAACTTCGAGTTTGGGATGCAAAGAATTTTGGCCCAGTGAGTCCCGGGACTCATAGAAACAAATTTGTAAAAAAAATCACTGATTATTAGGTCTAGTCTATTTCTAAAACAAATATAACAAGTGTATTTAATGCAATACATTATATACAAGGGCATAAAATTCATCGCGAATTAGAGAGTAACCTCGGGGTTCAGGCCAGTAAATACGTGCAAAGCTTGCTCTGACAGGCAAATGCATGTTTTTACAAGGACAGTGTAGCTATCGGCAGAGTCTCTCTTTAATCAGACAACATGGTGCGTTATAAATAGACAGCCAAAAAGCCCACGTTATAATGTCTATCAATAGCGCTTAACAAGATACATCTTTGTGAAAAAAGATGTATCTTAAAAAAAGAGGTTATAATGGGGATGGATATTTAACGGTATATAATGGCACATAATTTCCTACAATTTGAATGTGCCCGCAACCCACAATCCTACACTTAGACTCAGATCAACCTCTGCAGCTGTACATGTATCAGCGTATTTTGCTATTTCCTTTAGGAAGATGACAAGCACAAGCTCTAGTTTCTTTAACTACATGTATGTCAGACGAACATGTATCATATAAGGCTAACTTCCCGGGGCTAACTTGCAAACAGCCAGCACCAAATCTCGGGCCACTATGGGTCCGCCAGCAAAACGCTTTTCGGGTGGTGTTTTTCTGGCAGGCCGAGAGTAGCCGGATTTTACGTGCTTACTGGGAGCTAGTCGATCAGTTTTTGAGTCTACATGTATTTATTCCCCGACCCCGGCTATGGCGAGGTGGCACAGGAAATAGAAAGGTTATAGGAGTTAGTTCCACACAAAAGTGCTAGAGCATCTAGCTATGTTACTGACTTCAACACTCGCAATAAATTGTTAACTCAGAAACTTCTCAAACATGGCTATCGGTATCATAAACTTCGCAAAACATTTTCCAAATTTTATAGACGATACTTTGATTTGATTTCTAAATTCCAAGTTGGACTTAAATCTCTCTTGCGCCAAGGGCTTTTGGAACCTGATTTCTATGGTGACTTGGTGTATAAGTTGAAGAAGATTGTTGGCTCTAATAATTTTTCAGCGCAGTTCATTAAAATAATTTCCCATTATAAAAAGATTGGCTATAACAATAATGTATTGCAACAGACTGCATGCTTGGTAGTCAACCCAATCACAGTTGGCAACTTTGCTTTCCTCTTTAATTGCACGCCGGTGGGTCGGACTTCAGACTCTATGATGGTTCCGACTTAAAGACTTATCTATTGATGAGATGGTAGGGGCCTGATGCTTTGGCTGTTTGTCGGGCCCACCGGGGTTTACCTGTTGGATTTCTTTTGCTCCGGTATTCAGTTTAATTTACTGTTGAGTCCGTATCCTTGCTTTATCTCCTTGTTATATCTTGATTTATATGTTTTAGGAGATGATGCATTGATAAGTTAGGGGTCTTTCATGCAAACCAAATATCTATGTGTCTTGATCCACATCTGAATTAAGGGTGAGGTTGGCGTCGTTAAACCGGTTTAAGCCCTCCAGTAAAATATTTTACTGACCGTTCCAAGGCGGTACTTCTTTTGTGGATCTTTTATGTTTTTGTTCTGTCCTGTGTTTGCTATGTTTTGTGCGCGTCTGTTTATATGTGCCTCGTGGTCACTTGCTGGGAAAGGGCTGACCTCTTGGCTCTCGTTTGTGGTGTCTTCTGTGAGTTTGTTACTTTCCCATTGGTATCCTGGGTCAGGTGTGGTACTTGATTGTATCGATTCCTGATCTTTGCAACCTTACTTACTTTGGTATATCAGTATTTTTCTGTAAATAGAGACATTCATAATATGTAAATAGAGTGGTGAAAGTGTAAACCATTTAAGACTTGAAAACTACTCCAAGTTGAGATCTGAGACGGGCAGAATCTAGCCTATGTGACAACAACAACAACAATATGGCATGTTTTTTCCGGGTTTTCAGTTTGTTTCAGTACATACATTTATCGTCAAAATCTCCCGTTTTCTTTAAAACATTAGGGCTAATAACATTGTTCCCTAGCCTTTGCTGGTGAAGTGCCTAAAATTTGGAACGTTTCAGATGCATATCGCTCAGCGAAAAGAGCACCATGCAAAAGAGAGACCAGAAACATAGCACAACTTCCAAATTCGCTGGTTTTAGACGGAACATCCTTTTCCAGCATGCAAAGACAGGGAGTATAAGGGGATTTCGTCACTTAGTTGTGTTAAAATTGTAAGTATTTGAGAGCCGCCGAATATCTTTTTTAAAGATATTTCTTGTTCTAACAATAATCAAGCTGATGTTATTGAAGCGTTAAAACTCTACCTCAAGATATCTAGATGACTTGACTTCCTTTGATACTTAAAGTAAGTAAGGGTGCAAAGATCAGGAATCAATACAATAAAGTACCACACCTGACCCAGGAAGTCCCCTTTTTGGACTTGGACTTGTCTATAACGAATGACATAGTTTCATCTAAAATTTTTGATAAACGGCACAATTTTGATTTTGAAATACATGTAGTTAATTTCCCATTTCATGATGGAGATGTTCCTCGCTCCCCTTCCTATGGTGTATATATTTCGTAGCTTATTCGTTTTGACTGCTCAGTTATTAAAACAAGGTTATCAATGTAAGTAAGGAGGCAAAGATCAGGAATCGGTTCAATCAAGTACCACATACACCTGACCCAGGACGCCATACGGGAAAGCGGGTGACCACAAGGCTGCAATGTACAGACAAGAAAGCATGACAAACACGAAACATAAATAACAAAAAATGATCCACAAAAGATGCACCGCCTTGGAACGGTCAGTAAAAAAGTGATACTGGAGGGCTCCCTCACCCTTAGTTCAGATGTGGATCAAGACACTTAGATGTTAGGTTTGCCTGAAAGTTCCCTAACTCATCCATGAATTATTTCCTAGAACATATAAATCAAGACATGAAAAATATAAAAAAGGAGATAAAGCAAAAATGAGGACTCAACAGTACATAAAACTGAATACCAGAGCAAAAGAAATCCAACAGTTAAACCCTGGCGGGCCTAACAATCGACAAAGCATCAGGTCCTAACCATCGCATCTATAGATAAGTCTTTGTCTGCGGTTTGTGATTGTGGTATTTCCTGATCATACTCACTTACTATTTTAAGTCGGAACAATCATAGAGCCTGACACGCCAGCGTGAAATTAAAGAGGAAAGCAAAGTTGCCAACAACCAGGAAAGCAAAGTTGCCAAGCAGTCTGGGTCGAGATTTTGATAGAATCAAAGAAAGTTTTGGTAGGAGGGTTCTATCGACCTCCAAACACCGATGTACACTACTTCAATCACATAATTGAGAGTATCGATAGGGCACATAATACAAATATATCAGATATCATTATATTAGGAGACTTCAATTACAACATGCTCAGTGACAATTGCAACAAAATGAAGGAACTAATCAAAACATACAACATGAAACAATTAATTGCTGAACCAACTTACTTCACAGAAAACTCATCATCCCTTATAGACCTTATCATCATACGAAACAATAATAAAATTTTAACTAGTGGGGTCGCTGACACTTTCATTCCAGACCGAATCAGACATCATTTCCCTACTGTCGTTCTTCTTAAATTCTTGCGACCCCACTGCAAAACATTTAAAAGAAAGATATGGAACTACAAACTAGCAGACTACACAAAATATCGATCACTCTTAACTGACTCCAACCTAGAAGAAAAAGTAAATTCCACAACTAATCTCGATCAAAATGCAAAAGATATTACAGATACACTAACAAACACCGCAGAACAGGCAATACCGAGCAAACATATTACAATAAGACCAAAAGAGCATCCATGGATCACCTGCCACATCAAAAACTTAATTAGGAAACGAAAAAGAAACTTTAAGAACTTTAAGAAAACAACCAATAAAAACTTTTGGGAAAAATATAAACTCTTACGCAATCGCATCGTATCTGAAATTAGGAAATCCAAACAGGACTATTTCGACAAACTTGACCGCCTCTTATCAACAGAAACTACAGACATGAAAATATTTTGGAAAACATGAAAGCAGCTTTTAAAAATAGGGAAATCTAATCACGATATACCCACTTTAGAAATGAACAACGAATATGCTGAAACAGATATGCAAAAAGCTGACATGTTGAATAAGTACTTTGCTTCCCAAATGGACCTTGATGATAACAATAGGCCATTACCTCATATTCCACCAACTGAATATACTCTAACGTCTATTGTGATAACAGTTGAAGACGTCAAAAATGTCCTTCGGAATCTCAATATAAACAAAGCTTGCGGCCCAGACCTAATCAGCCCTCGTCTCCTTAAAGAAGGTTCTACAATTATTGCATTGCCACTCTCTATCGTATTCAATCGATCCTTGGAGCAAGGATATTTTCCCACATGTTGGAAGTATGGAAATGTTACCCCTATTTACAAGAAAAATGACAAGTCGCAACCCTCGAATTACAGGCCAATTACTCTGCTAAGTTCAATAGGAAAAGTTATGGAACGATGTGTTCACAAATATTTATATAATTATATAATAGACCACCAAATTCTTACTCCATTTCAGTCTGGCTTTATATCTGGCGACTCAACTACAAATCAGTTGTAATGCGGTAGATTGTGGTAAAGAAGTGAGGGCAGTCTTTTGTGACATCAGTAAGGCATTCGACAGAGTGTGGCACAAGGGCCTCATTCACAAACTAGCAGGAATTGGATGTTCAGAAATGATAACTCGGTGGTTCTCCAGCTACTTGACTGGGCGAAAACAACGCGTTGTCATTAACGGACAGGTCTCTGAGTGGCTTTCCGTGTTGGCTGGTGTCCCCCAGGGTTCGATTCTCGGTCCACTGCTCTTTCTTATCTACATAAATGATATAGTTAAAAATTTAGGCTGTTCAATAAGGCTATTTGCAGACGATATCAGCTTATACGTCATTGTTGATTCACCAGATGGGGCGACCTACCATCTTAACGTAGACTTGTATTCGATTAGTACTTGGGCAGACGCATGGTTGGTTGCTTTTAATACAGGAACAACACTATCCATGATATTTTCTCGAAAATTGCACCGTCCACACCACCCACCATTACTCATGAATAACATCATGCTGACAGAGACCGACACACATAGACACCTAGGACTTACACTTTCAAACACATGCACTTGGTCAGAACATATACAAACAATAACTACAAAAGCTTGGGCACGACTTAATCTACTACGCACTCTTTAGTTTAGAGTCAGCAGAAAATCTTTGGAAAAAATGTACATATCTTTCGTACGTCCCCTGCTAGAGTATTGTGACTCGTTTTGGGACAATGCCACAACTGAATCAAAAAAGCAACTCGATGCTATTCACATTGAAGCAGCAAGAATTATTACAGGGGCTACCAAACTGTGTAGCATCTCACTATTATTATCAGACCTAGGATGGGAATCACTTCAAGATCGTCGCAATAAGCATAAACTCATCATCTTTTACAAAATCATCAATGGTCTTACACCCACATATCTCACTGATATTCTCCCTCCATTGATTCAGGAAACCACTAACTACAACCTAAGAAACGCAAACGACTTTCGTACACTCCACGCCAACACAAATTTATATTTTAACTCCTTTTTTCCTTCGGCGATTCGGGCTTGGAATAGCCTGCCCGAAGAAACAAAGCAAGCTCCATCCATCGCATCTTTTAAACATCGTTTGAACAGAGACCTTAGCAAACCACCAATATACTTCAATGCAGGCACGCGTAAAGGTCAAATACTACATACACGCCTGAGATTAGAATGCAGCTCTCTTAATTCACACTTGTATAGAAAGAACCTTGTTCCTGAACCTACATGCCATTGCGGAGCTTTTGAGAGTTCATATCATTACCTGTTTGTCTGCCCAAGATATGCAAACGTAAGAGAAAGATATTTGCCAGAAAATCTTAACAACTACACAACTAGGGATCTTTTGCAAGGGGTACAAACCAATACAGTCCAAGAAAATGAAACACTGCTAGAAAACGTTCAAAAATTTATCATAAAACTGGAAGGTTTGACAGATGAAGCGATGCAATACCATATTACAAGCTGACATGTTACGGAAACGCAGCATGCGCTGGACATAAATTCTCTCTCTCTCTCTCTCTCTCTCTCTCTCTCTCTCCATAAAACTAATCCTTAGTAACACAAACATACCAACTAGCAGATGAAGCTTAAGCTTTGAGCTTTCTTTGTCATTCTTTATTGTTGTTCTCAAGCTTGTATTTATCACGTATATTTGTTGACACCGCCATTCTTACGTACTATTGTATAATCTCACTTGTAGCAGGAGATGACTTATAATATAAGCGCTTGCTTACTGTCAGATCCTGTACCATGATATTTCTGTACTGAAATATACATGTCTAGTTACAAATAAAATATTGTTTAAACCAAAGTTGCCAACCGGTATTGGGTTGACCACCAAGCATGCCGTCTGTTGTAATGCAATTATGTTGTAGCCAATCTTTTTATACTGGGAAATTATTTTAATAAACTGTGTTGAAAAATTATTAGAGCCAACAATCTTCTTCAACTTATACATTAAGTCACCACACAACTCAGATTTCGAAAGTCCTTGACGCAAGAGCGATTTAAAGCCAACATGGAATTTAGATGTCAAATCATAGTAGTGGTGATAAAATTTAGAAAAGGTTTTGCGAAGTTTATGATACCAATAGCCTTGTTTAAGAAGTTTCTAAGTTAACAATTTATATCATAAAATTCGTAAGGCACTTTCTAAATTCTATCTCAAACACTCATAGTGGATCGTTATATATACTCAGAAGAAAAAGTTTAGTCAGTACAGACACTGTGTGCAATATTTTGCTAGACAGTCTTAATATTGACAAAAACCTTACTCAACATGAAATTCATTTTATTTCCTATAAATGTGAACATTTTCAACAAAACATTCTGAAAATTAACCCATTTTCTTCAACAAAATCACACATCAAAATTCAAATTTCAAAACACAAAATACAGTGATGTACCCCTCAGACGATTTCTGACAGTATAGACGGTAATTCTCGTACCTATGGCATGTCTAAGACGTTTAAGAAGTTTTCGAGCGGCCATGAAGCGATTACGTCATGTTGACGTCACTATGACCCTAACTTCAAGTGGCGTCGTTATCCGTGGTCTCCCTGGCGGAGATTTGTTATTTTTACTGCCAGACTGTCGAAAACATGTTTGCAGACAATAAATTAATCTTTCATTACATCCAAAAAGTACGTGGCACGTCAGCAGCACGTGCATCTGCTTCAAAACGTCCAAACGCTGTATTTCTGTAATTTGTCGATAGCCTGGACGGCGACTTAAGCTTGCTAACACTGAATTTTCTCCGGATAATTGCAATAGGAATAACTCTCTTTCAATATCAAACAGCATATGCGAAAATAACCCTGCCCGTTTACCGCAGCACGTGCATGTCGTACATTTTGAAATTTGGTTGATACAGTCTAATAGAGGCATTATTTATCACACAATTAACAGGTACATGTAAAGTTACGATAATACATTTGTCAAAATTGACCCGAGACATATGAATAATCAATGACCTTTTACTCAGTCTTCGCGAAATCTTCGTAGAAAGTGCGCTTTAGTTTGTTGTACAATTACTTATCTGAATGAAATTTATCACGATTCCCCTATAGCCTAGTGGATAGTCGAGTGTTTTTAGCGGTTCGAGTCCAGTAGCATTTAAGTATTTTTTTTCATTTTTTTCGATTTGCTAGTTTCTTTATCTATATTCTTGTTTTGTGTACAACTGGGTGCATTTATTTGAATTTGGCATGCGTTTATGTAACCAATAATTTCAATGAGCCTACATGTGATTAACTCTTTTGCACGCTTAATATTGTTTGAGACTTTTGTTATCATCTGCTGACTTTTAATCAAAATTAACATTAAATTATCAAAAATTCTTACAGGAACACTATCAGAGTGTCAAATGGCCTGTTTACAGATCAGAACCGACGTTCTGTTGGTACTGAATTGGGTCCAAACTATTTGCAAATGTTATCAGCTGACAAGGGAAGAGTGGGGAACTTAGGGAATAATGAATACAAAAGCGGCTAAATACAAATGAAATATGTAAAGCTCATCACAAGATGACGTAAAATATACGAACAATATTACATTAAAAAAGAAAGCAATTTGACAATTATATAAAAAAGGTTCCTTCCAAGTTTCGATCCAGGTATGCTTGATTTGTAAGTAGTCAACTAACCACTAGGCTACCGGACTGTTTGCATTAACGAAGTGACATTATCTTCATATTCTCTGTAAAAATGTGACCCAGGTCGGAGTACTCCACGAAAACGCACGAATATCACGAAGATTTAGGCGAAAATTAATCAGTCTAAGGTCAATTTTGGCAGACTATATACAATTTGACAACGATATATCCAGTATTGTTGATTTTATGAGAAAACATAAATACTGACTAAACTTTTTCTTCTGAGTATACATGTATAATATTGGTTCAAAACTCTTCTGTGAGTCAGTATTTTATGGTGATATAGTTTATAAATTCAAAAAAATTGTTGGAAAACCTAATTTTAGTGATCAATTCAAAAAAATACATGGATAAAATGCGACAGTCTGCTGTTTATAGTTATGGTTTACTCTTTAATTGCACGACGGTGGGTCCACCCTCAGACTCAATGACAACACTGACATAAAGCTTTAACCAGCAGTCGGTTGATGCACGTTGGACCAACCGTGGCTCAACTTGAGGTTTTATTTAGCTCTGACTATCTGTGAGTGGTGAGCCTTTTTTATGTTTCATCATTGTGTGTTAATTTGATTAGATTATTTCTCTGTGATGTTAGGAAGCCTCCATGCCAGTTTAACAATTTTGTGTTTTTTACACATTTAGTCTGGTCTATTTGAGGGTCTTATTGTGATATATTAATATAATAAATAAATGCTATTCCAACGGTTAAAAACTTGGCTAAATTCTAGTAGCTGTCTGTGACATTTTTAAAAGAACTGACTTTTTTTAATGACCAAGATCGTTGATGATTGAATGGATTTAATAGCTCACCACTTCATATATGGCACGGACAATTGTTTGACCATTCCTTACATCACCCTGTTTTATACAAAATGAACTGAGGAACCATGAAATCATAGGAGCCCAGATAACGCAGTCGGTAGCGCATTTAGCTCTGTCCCTGCAGCGCAGGTTGGAATCTCGCTAGCGTCGGTAGCAAAACTATTGATTAGTGAAAAAATTATGGAATGGTTCCTGCGGTAGTATGTATGAATGGTTTGAGGTTGCGGTGAAGCCGAGAACTGCACTTGGTTTCCCCTACCACTAGGCAGTTGGCGTCTTAGAAGCGAAATTGCTTAAGTCTGACGTCTATCTCCAGTAAACAAGATGGCCATCATTAAAACAATAGGACAAGACCGGAGCCTTTCTTTGACTGGTATTTTCAAATGTAAACAAACACTATTGACATATAGCATTCGTGGGGGCTGATTTGACACACCCTCATACGGGGGAGTGCAAAGGTATCAATTTACCTGGAATGACCAGCTACAAGGACTGATTAAACATTTTCTGGAAGCTTAGTCACTGTTTAGCTCAGACAAACCTAGTGAGATGCTCACATGATATGACAGTTTAACTCCAAAGTAAAGAGGGAACTATTTTGTGTCGAATAACATCCTTCCAATCAAGGGACATAACTGTGGGCTGATATCATATGGTAAACTACCCGGATATTGATCATTATAGTAACGAGGCAGTTTCAGCCTTACCGTCTCTGCACTTGTAGTTTCAAGCTGAAAGTTCATTTCTTGTGCGGTATTTTATAAATATTATGTTAGCAAACAGCGGAGACCCTGACCAGACGCCACGTTCTGTTGCATCTGATATGGGCCTGCACTGTTTGCCTATGTCCCACAAAAAGGACGATATGCTTATATGGGTAAATGTTGTTAACATTGGACTGATTGCTAATCATGAACCAGGCTTACTGTGGAGGTGGTTTTCATGATGTTTTTCAAATCGTATAGACTCTTTTTTCGTGTCGAGATTTCGAATATGAATATAAATCTAAAAAACGTATTACTAACTAATTTCATTGGTTGGTTCTAAATGAAAATAAATTTGCGCTCCAGTCTGTTGAAATAAGAAACAACTCAGTAATTTTCCATGCATATTTACCCTCATATTACCTCAATAACAGTTAATGATTTGATTCTGTGAAAAACAACAACAGACTAGAACGCGCAATCGATGGGGTCCCCACGCACAAGTTTTTCACCCCCAGCATTCCCAAGTCCAACTCTGGGGCATGACCCAGACGACAGAATGAAATTTCCATTCAATATATTTTATGTCTTTCATTTGTGAGAACACACACAAAGTTTGATTAAAAATTCTTTGAACTTGACTCCGTGATTGAAATTTAATGATATTTGACCTTTTGACCTCACCCCAAGGTCACTAGTTTGACCATAGGGTGAAAAATTTACTTGCATTCTGTTCTACTCGTCATCTCCGTCGATTTGATATGCCGCTTGACCATGTTCGAATTTTCTTTTTGACCCCTGGGCACCCCGGCGCCCCCGAGTTCCACCCCTGGGGCATGACGCAGGCGTCAGAACAAAAAACTTCTTCGATATGTTTTTTTATCTTTTGTTTGTATGAACACACACAAAGTTTAGTATATTAATCTTTGAAATTGACTTTATTATTGAAATTAAATGATATTTGACCTTTTGATCCATCCCCAGGGGGGCGGGCCATTTTATTTGGCTGCTGCACGCCCCATTTATGTGAGTAACTCACACACCAAATTTAGCTGGATTTCGTCCAACGGTTTAGGAGGAGATACCATAACGGACAGACGGAGGCGACACTTTTAAGTTCAAACAATACTCTTCTATTCCCTCAAGGACACAGCTTTAAAAAATTAGGGTGCCTCGGGTTTTGAGTCTAAGAAGGCTTTTCTAAGCCGCACTGGGGTTGGGGGAGGGAAGGGAGGGTATCATGAACGGGTCATGGCACTTAGTTTACAAGGTGAGCAGTTTTACCCTTCCTCAATGGAGGCTTCTTATCACAGATGGCAGCCTATGAGGCTTCCTATGTTATTCGTAGGGATCAGTGCTCTGAGCACCATTTTGAAAAGTGATATACCAGGTCCTAACTAGCCTGGTATGTCAAATATCTAGGAGTTAATAGCTGATGTCGTATTCTGACAAAACCTGTTTTATGCTTATTCAAAAAAAGTTCTGCGCTAACTAGGCAGGTACTGCATCAATGTTAGGCTATTAAACCCAAATTCAAGCAACAACAACAAAAATTTTTTGTTTTGTTGACATGCTTTGGATAGAACATATTTTAGTATTATATATATCGTGCATTTTCACATTTCAGTGTTATTCACTGAACCTTACAACTGTCACCAAGCCACGCCCTATTTAGGCACAGATTGGATATAGTAAAAAAAACATAATTCAAAACATGTTCAAATTTCCATCCAATGGCACTATTTTTATAAGCACATGAAATAACAAAAAAATATTTTCAATTACGCTTTTCCAATCTTTATCTTTTTTGCAAACAAATAAATTGACAGCTGTAATTAAGGAATTAGTGCGGAAAAATGGGGTCCATCGTGAAACCCACCTCCACAGTAATGTAAACGCCAATGCATGTCAACATTTGGACAAAGCCAAAATCAGCTAAAATGCACAGGCTGACCATGGTTTTCGTTACATTGTTACTTTTTTCTCTCGGTGAGATACGTACGTTTAAAATCAACTAGTATAGCTTAACATATTAATAAAAGATCAACAGGTTTTTCTTATTGAAAACTAGCAAATTAATTTTTCTCACGAATCAAATTAACTAGATATATATTTTTCTAATGTCTAGGTGATTTAACGATAATTTGACACTTTAAATGTTATATTTACATTTGTAATTATTTTACTATTAGAGGATATCTTAACTCGTCACGTGCAAGAATAGTTGATAATAACTCAAGGTGCGACGAAACATTGTAAAACTAACTTACAATAAAAACGAAATACCTAGCGTCCTTTTTGTGAGAAATAGACAGTGCCGAACCAGATCTGATTCTGCTTTCAAACTGTTCTATAAAAATAAAAAGTGAAGCAAAGAACAGGAATCGATACAATCAAGTACCACACCTGACCCAGGACACCACATGGGAAAGTGACAAAAATACAATAAAACGTAACAAACTAGAGAGCCAAGAGGCCAGCCCTTTCCCAGCAGGTGACCACAAGGCTGCAATGAACGGACAAGAAAGCATGACAAACACGAAACATAAATAACAAAAATGATCCAGAAAAGAAGCACCGCCTTGGAACGGTCAGTAAACATATTTTTTTAAAGGGCTTAAACTAGTTTCACGGTACCAACCTCACCCTTAGTTCTAATGTGGATCAAGACACATAGATGTTTGGCTTGCATGAAAGATCCCTAACTTATCTATAAATTATTATTATTAAAATTTGGAACAAACACAACATAACACCACTAACATTGGAATGGGCTCAAATTATTTTTTTATAGGTAGGTAAGTCCACTCAGCTGAAAAATGCGTTGAAGATACTTGCGAAAAACGTTAGTATTTCGAAAAAAATTATCCATTTTTTGACAGCTTTGTTTTCGCTTTTTTTTTTAAATTTGCACTAAAATGATACTCAAATGTTAACTCCTATATATTCAATTAGGTCGGGTTTTCTTTTACATCTTTAAAACTTACCAAGCCCGAGTGTGATAATGTGTTGCAGCCCTCACTGCTTTACGGTTAGGGGTGTAACACATTATCCCACTCGGGCTTGGTAAAGGTAAAACTCTCCGATGTGTATATGTCCTGCTAATGCCAACAATTGAAATTGATAAGCAGGATAAATTTCATGCTCGGTTAAGTTGAGCATGAAAGTAATTTGTACAACCTCGAGGCCTGGTCCCATTTCCAACCCGATTCAGTCAACCATCGTTACTCAATGACCTGGTTCCATTAAAACCATATGATAGATATTATCTCATCCAGTTTAACAATGTCTAGACTTCATAATGTATGATCAATATTCAATATTCTGTATTTTAATAGACATGTCATAATTAACCCTATCATGACAAAGGAACCCTTTTATAATGCCTGAACACCAATGCTCTAGATTAGTTTGTGCAGTTATGCAAACTTATCAGGTCATTCTTTGTCAGTGTTTTGTTGTTTAATAATTCATTAACTTCGTCAACGCACACAGAAGGGCATATCAGGAATAATGGAAGATGCAGTTTAATTTTAGCATAAGCTGATCGCTTATAGTGCAAGCGTAAGCGCCCACTTTAAAGGTTGACCTCATGGTTTGATATAGATTTTATGCCATTTTCAATGACTTTTTTCTTGATATATGAGAAGTTGTATCAATAATACGAGCTAATGATTCTTCAATTGACAGCGATTTTCCGAATTAACTTCGTGCGCTTTGTAATTAAGGTTAACTATACCATGTGAAATAGAACAGAACGTAATGATTATCCCACTTTATTACACAATATCTTCGGTCACCTTAACGGTCGTTTAGCACAAACACACATATGAACAGGTGTAACAACCTAAATCACAGCGCAGATGTCGGAAGGATTTGATATTCCGCCATTCTGAGCTGTTTCTGATTGTCTTGGACATTCAGTATGGCTTTCTGATTCGGCAGTTACAGTGCTATATTTTGACTTTTTTGACAGTCTTTTCATGGTCTGTTTTTTGTACTCTTTATACTAAAGTTGAAGTGCTTTAAATCTGTGACTGTCTCATGGCATGGGGAGTCATATCTATCATTGGCAGGTAGACGGCGTTCGTCTTAGCTTGGCCTTGGTTTCTGCATTCTCTTGTGTAATGGCTATATGCTGAAAGCAGTTCTCGACAGTCATTCACATCTCTATAGCCAAGGAAAATGGCACCATTTGTTTCAGAACATGGCTTTAAAAACTCCATATTTGCTAACATTTTCATTTTGCTAGCATTGATCCTTTTCTTGATAGTTATAAAAAAAACCTTATAATAAAAGGTCATCTGTTCGCCTGTTCATAGGCGATTGTGTCTTGCATTGGAACATTTATTCAATATAGGACTAACTCATTTTGCGGGAATACATTACCAGTCTAGCTCGTTGAGAGTGTGATTGGCAAATGAAATATAAAATTACCAGTATTATTCAAATAAGCAAAAGTGACCAAGTAGTATTCATATAAGCAAATCTTTTTTGATTACACTTTACATCAGCAAGCTTTGGAAAATGTTTTGTATGCAAAGTACCTTGGTTTAACTATCACTGACCACATGGATTGGGGTCAACGCATATTTGATATTTGACCCAAAGCAACTAAGATATTGGGTTTCCTTGGATTATCTCTCACACCTAAAAGTACTAGGATTTGGCATCCTTATTGTAAAACTCAGATCCATCAATTAAAGAAAGGACAAAGGATGGCAGTCCGCTAAACCTGTAGAAGATGATGCAACATGAGTAATGTTAATGAATAACTGCAGTAGCCAGCTCTATATGCATGGTAGGACCCCACTAAATAAGTTGAAATCCACCAGGCCATCATATAATTCCCAATATTGTGGGAACTAGATATAAAGTGATTCCCTAAAAACTCATTCTTCCCTATAAATGTTCCACATCCAACTAGTCTTTCTCTAGGAGTGGTTGCAGCCCAGTCCATACAGGAGTTTATGGCACTGATTTAAATGATTTAGGCAGAAAGATTTTAATGCTAAAATTCAAAATTTCCCTGGCAGAACGTTCGGCATTTGATCGTGGCGAGATAGATAGATAGATTACATCTGTGTCACATTTGGCGGCAGAACCCACCAAACCCAGAAAACTTCCTTTAATAGTACCAATTAGCTGTCATTTAAAATCTTTAGGAAAAAACATATCAAAATGCGAAATGACTTGAAGTTGCATCTGATTAATGGTAGAGATCTACATGAAGAACATGTTTGAAAAGATTGCTTTGATGCATATGTAGGTTTGTGAAGTCATTGGTTATCTATCAAACACATTCTATTTGAATATTTGGAGTAAGCGCTTGAAAATCTATTACTAAAGTAGAAGGAGCCAATACAGAACTAGACACTGTCATTCAAACTAATCAAGATGTTGTCTTGATGGACTCTGCAATGGAACTAAGTGATAAATTGCATGAACGGATCCAGCAAATTCTGTCACGGGGGAGGGGGTTCCTGACACATTATAACACTCGCTGCCAAACGCGACTGTAGTCAATTTTACTGTTCACTGCCAAACGCAACTTAAGTCAAAATTTACAGGCACTGTGGATAGCTGTCTGTTTTTAACCGTTACATAGGACGCAACTCTTTATGTTCTTCATTTCAAAATGTTCAGGGGACATAATAATATCATATGTGGAAGTCTAGGCCATTCCTGAACAAGAATGAGCCTCTCAAAAATGTATGTAATGTCATTAGATTTTATGGGCGCCAAAATAACAATAAAACATGTCTAAGGGAATGACATATAAGGACACTTTAAGCCCATCAACTACTATATATCGATTTATTTCGGAATAAGCAATATATCAGAATAAATCCTGATGCTTAATACTTGGTGTAGATAGATGTTTTGTCGATTTTTGCATACAAAATAGAAGTTTTTAGCATTTTTCATATTTTAGTTTTAACTTTTACTTCTTTTTTGTATAACAACATGTTTACATATAATACAATAAGTTCACATACAGATCATTTCGAAATACAAAAACGGGATTCAGAAGAAAGTCTATTGACTTTTGTAAATCTGTTTCCTGTTTTCATATTTTCAATATGGCTTTCAAAATGGCTACCAAAGGTCACGTGGCTGTATTATAAATGTTGGTTCTAATGATTGTTATATACATTAGCAACATTCTGTGAAAGTTTTACAGCAAAAGGTTAAGTGGTTCTGGAGATACTCTGTGTTAAATCCATACACCCTTAGTATGCAGGAGTCCTTGAAACATGCTTGGCACTGAGGTATTGGTTTTTTGAGGTACTTGGCAGCGAAAGTGTTAAAGTCATCAAAATATTTCACAGAAGGCTATATGGACTTCCTTCCAGAAGCAATTGGACCAGTGGCTGGTGGTGTCTGATTGCTTCTCGAGGGAGTCCGTACCAGGATTTCTAAGGAAATCTATGGGACCTTGTGATTTTCCAGGGGGGGGGGGGTGGTCCCAACCCGTGGATCCGCCTATGGATTGACATTATGGAAACGTTATTAAATGAACCCAATTAAGCAAAATGAAATGTCCATAGTTAACTCATATCATGTACATTTTTAGGAAGTTATGATTAAACAGTACGAGCAGTTACAAATATTCATGCCAATAACATTAAACAGATACATGTGTTAGACCTTTAGGGGGAGTGATTCTGAAACAAAGCTACAAAATGACTGGTACAAATCAAGACTGAAGTAAAGAACCAATGTCTAATAACTAGCCATTTAAACATGGAACATAACAAAACCTAAAATTGGGACATGGAAAAGACATGACAACATAGAAATCAACGAAGGATTTATAAACCAAAACCAAGGATGGCGGTGGAAAATGAATTGTGTCAAAGGAAGAAAACAACAACCAAATTAAGTAAATCTAAAACGAACTGATGGAAAAAAGAGAAACTGTTGAAAACAGGGGAGTGGGGAACTGTGGGGCGGGTGGTTTGGGGGTGGGGAATGAAACTTGTGGGTCAGTATGGTACGGTTACTCTAGCAGGAGAATAAGAGAGAGCCTCTAACAGTAACATGTTGAATTGAATCATATTATTGTTAAATTCTTAAAAGAATGACTGCTACCAGTGTACGAGCCAGGAAAATTTTGGTTGAAGCCTATTCCCTGAAATGTATTTCAGAGCAAAAAGCAGAGGTCTTATGGTTAAAGAATAATTGGAGCTTTTTTGAAAATTAGGACAGAAAATAGGAATAAAAGGAAAAGGTTTTGTCTACTCTAAGAAGATTTTAAACTTAATTCAAAACCTCCGAGCGAGCAAGGATTTTTTTTTACTAATAATAATGTGCGGAAGTTGCTTATCTTACCCCGAGTGACACGCAATTATATGTCAATTGAGACAGATTACTTGGGGGGGGGGGGGGGTGCAAAGGCCATTCTGGCCCTTCTACACTATTATTGGGGGGGGGGGGGCTGCCCCCCCCCCCCTGTTCCTACGCCTTTGACATATTTGACATCTTTATTGTAAAACTCAGATCCCATCAAGTTAAGAAAGAACAAAGGATGGCTGTCCACTAAACCTGTAGAAGATGAGTAGTGTTGATAAAATGTTAAATGAACTGCAGTGGCCAGTGCTACAAGTATGGTGGGATCAGTCCGTTCTACTTCTCTGTCAGAAGATAATTGCGAGACTATTTCTATAGATAAAGACAAGTACCTGAGCCAATTAAATAAGTTGAAATCCACCAGGTCATCACACACTCTCCAAATATTATGGGAACCAGACATAAAGGGATGCCCTAAAACTCATTCTTCCCTTAAATGTTCCACATCAATCTAGTCTTTCTTCAGTGGTGGTCACAGAGGAGTGTTTATGGCACTGATTTAAATGATTCAGGCAGAAATATTTTTATGCTATAATTCAAAATCAGCACTCCCTGACACAAAATTCAGCGTTTGGTCGTGGCGAGATAGATAGATCAAAGGACAACATATTTGTTACAATTTGCAGCAGAACCCACAGAACCTGAAACACTTGCTTTGAAAGTAGCAATTAACTGTCATTTAAAATCTTCAGGAAAAACATATCAAAATACGAAATGACTTGAAGTTGCATCCGATTGAAGCTAGAAATCTACTTGAAGAACATGTTGGAAAAGATTGTTTGGATGCATAACTATGTAGCTATCTATCTGAATATTTGGAGAAGGCGCTTGAAAACCTATTACTTAAAGTAGAAGGAGCCAATACAGAACTAGACATTGAAATTCAAACTAATCAAGATGTTGTTTTAATGAACTCTGCAATGGAACTAAGTGATAATTGCATGCGCGGATCCAGAAAATTCAGTCAGGGTGGAAGGGGTTCCTGACAACGTTTTTAAAGTCATCAACGTATTTCACGGAGGGCCATATGGCCTTCCTCCGAGGAGTAATTGGACCAGTAAGGTCTGATTGCTTCTCAAGGGAGTCCGTACCACCATAGATGTAAGGTGTTCTACTTACTATGTAATGCATGACAAAGGCACGTACAGTGACATGCATGGCAAAGACAGTGGCGAGCATGTCAATAACAGTGACGTTCGCGACAAATACTGTTATATAACATGTATGCATGACAAATGCAAGCACGTCTAATGTCATCCCAGATGGTGATGCGGGGCAACGACAGTCAATATAGACGTGTGCGTGACGAGGTACAAAGTATAGGTAAGAGCAAGAGCTCATGAACAAGACTGTCTCATCAGCTACTTGGTAAGAGATGGTAAAACGGCAACAGTCGGAAATCCCCAACAACTGTCATGATAGCAGGGCTAATTGCAATTAAAAGTGCTGACGATGAAAAAGCAAAATCATTTCATCTGTTTTCTCACGAATTTGGGCTATCGGGCTCGGACTGATTTAATTAATTTGCAGGTTAGTTAGAAATACAATCAAGTCATGGCATGGCAAAAAGACTATGGTCATCTCACAAATATCGAAATAACAGACCAGGCTGCACACCCCATCTGTCTCTGTCAACGTCATCTGACTCCATGTGATTAGCAAATGTATCTTGCAATCAGGGGAGACACCGGTCAGTCTGTGCAATCGCACAGACTGGCCGGTGTCTTCCCTGATCGCTTATTCCATAGTTCTGTTTTCACTAACTCCCGATCTATTGAAACATTATCTGTTCGTGGACTGTCATTATCGTCTGGCAGAAGAGGGTTTAGCTTATTTAACTGTACGAATGAGACATCAAGTAGCTAATTGACTCTTTTCATGAGTAACAAATCCGTTAAAACGACGAACTGTAACAATAAAGTAACACTTAGGCACCTGTCAGGTACGACCTTAACATATGAATGCGTCAGGGTGATTAAAACGCTTTTTAATTTACCACTGACCAAACTTTCAATTCAGCATCTTTCAAAGAGCGCCACCTGTGACAGCCATAAAACATAAATCAAGACGCAGACGAGACAATCAGGAACCGTTCTGTTCGGTTTTAACCATTAACGTCCATCACAGGTGTTCGTGTGTTACCAAACAAAGAACTGTCGTCTGCTTCAGAGTTGGCGCAGCGCCAATTTCGAAAATTCAATTACCTTTCGCAGATGATCGTCAGAAGACGGTGCAGTGAGTGCGGGACTTCCAACTTTTGCGCAGATGAAAATAAGTTAAGCCTGCTCATAGGAAAAGTGGTACTGGGCAGCGAAGACTCAGATAGGTATGCATGTCCTGCTTTTGTCTTCTACGGCTTCGTTGCTCACACTGAAAACTTATGGATTGATATTGGCGATAGATAACAGTGCGCGCGCGTTTAGCGATTGACTTAAGCGTAGACGATGCACTTTCACCATGTCCATACAAGGCTGGTCCGTACCTGGCCAAACGTTTTCTGATGGGAATCTGGTGCGGTTTTCTTTGTGCCAGCTGATGCGAACCTGCGGATCTTTCAACTTCGTCTATGCTTACATGTATCATGCATATAGGAGGACGAATCAACTTGTATAAGAAAGACGTATTGCACTTCAATACAACGTGAAATACACCTATAACTATAATTATTTTTCATTTCATTAGTATTGTGCTGAGATCACTTAGTAATTCGACCCATAAAAGTATAACGTCCTTTTTATGGAACATAGGCAAATAGTGCAAACTCAGATCAGACACCGCAAAACGCGGCGTCTGATTTGGGTATTCGATATTTGCTCACAAATTGTTCAATTAAGGTTTGAACCAGCGGACCTTAGGTCCTTAAGCGATAACCTGACACTGAGTCACAAAAATATATACTGTATATACTGACGGGCGAAAGAAACGCTACATGCAAAATCAGAAGGAAATAAAATTAGTGACAGCAGTTAAAATATTCATGTATATTAGCCAATATGCCTGATAAACTAAAATCGATAAATTCAAATAACCCCGATGCTTTACTCAAGGTTCTGGTGATGGTAAGCTCGTGCAGCTCGAGTTTGTGAACCACATGTATAACTTGACAAAATTCTATTGTAGCGTTTCTTTTGCCAGTCAGTATAGATGACATTAATATTAGGTTTTACAAAGTCAAGATCAACCTAGGATCATCATCTAAACACACTTTGTAAAGCCTATATCTCCAATGAGCCAAAAGGTTTTCAGAGACCAAGATTGCTGAATAGATTTTACCTGAAGTCATATTAAGGTTGTTTTTATCCAAAGCATACTCCATATTGACTTTGACTTAAATTGGTTCTCTGATTTCTGAAAAGAAAGTGTTTGCAATCCAATAAGAGCTACCTTGGCTGAAAGGTCAAAGGTCATTATGTACTTTTTGGCCTAAATTGCTGAAATTAAACTGTTTTTGATCTTGGATCCAATGTACATAACATATTTGGCTAACTTGCAAAGCCCATGCTCATTGACCCATTGTTTCCAGGGACGAAGATTTTTAAGAGTTGTTACCTTATATGGGCGCCATGACAGCCATTTTCGTCATGTAAACTAAGCCACATGGTCACTTTTACAAAGTCTCATCTAATGGATAATCCATATGAAATTTGAGTTCAATTGGCCTTGTGGTTACTGGGTAAAATAGGTTTGAATATATTGATGGCAGTCTCATATGAGTTACCTTGGTCAAAAGGTCAAATGCTCAGGTTGACCGTAAGAACTTATCTATAGTCATTGCTTCATTACGTTAGCCACAATGACTAGTTTCAACATTACTTGAAAAATCAACTATTCCAGATTATTGTCATTTAAATGCATTAGGAAGCATTTGACATTACCACAAAGTAGCTCAAGGTCAACCTAGGGTCATCTGTTGAACAAACTTTGTAGGACTCACACCCCAAATCATATTAAGGCTAAAGGTAATTGATTTTGCTTCTGAAAGTTTTTTTTACCATAAATCTAAACAAAATATCCGGGGTCTACACACCACTGATCAAGTGTATACTACATTGTTTATCACAAATTCCTCCGTCGGTTTACCCTTGACTTGCTTGGGATGGTTTGAGATGAGTTAGGGTGTGTGCGTCTATGTGTGGGGATAATCAGCGCCTGAGAAGATGCGGTTATTGCTGTGTGCAGGCGCACGCGCCATGCCATGGTTCACAATTACCCTTAAGATAAGCAGTTTTAAACGCACAAACTAATATTGAATATTGAAAAAAAAAGTTGACTAACTTTAAGTTAGCATATATGTAAAGTTAGGTATTTTGCTTTCTATTTCAGACACAGAACAGAACATATGTCTACGCAGTGTTGTATTTGTACCATTGTAATGCTGTGTCTGCATGTAATAAAACAAAAACAAACAAGACAAAAAAACAACAAAAACAAACAACAACAAATAAACAAAAAAACCCATTAAAAACAAGGACATAAAAAGACAGAGAGAGAGAAGAAAAGAAAAAAGGAGTTGGTGATTGGGAGAAGGAGCCCACAAAAACAAAACAGCAAAGAAACATATACTATGTGGTTATATTGGCCATCTTGGTCATTTGACAAAACCCTGAAAGGTCAAAGCCTTCGGAACTTATTTTAGTCATTGTCTCATTAGGCTAAACTTATCAAAAGAGAGAAATGACTTTGGCTTCAACCGTTTAATTTTTTTTCCATTTGAAATACATTAGAAGCAGATTTTGACCTTGACATTAATTAGCTAAAGACAAACTCTTTGTAGGGAGCGCAGTGGCTCAGTGGTAGAGTGCTTGACTCGAGACCGAAGGGCCGCGGGTTCGAGCCTCACCGGCGTCACTGCGTTGTGGTCCTTGAGCAAGACACATTTATCCTAGCTTAGTACTGGTTCAACCCAGGAAGACCCGTCCCGCATAACTGAAAGATTGTTGAGTGGACGTAAAGAATCAAATCAAACAAAACAAACTCTTTATAGACCCCATATACACAATTTGACGTCATTTGCTGCTGGACAGTATATTGCTGCTCTCTAAATCTTCTTATCTGTCATATTTATCTATCTAATATAAACTTATCTTTCAAATAATCGATATCTGAATCATGCTTATCAATGCGACGTTGTTTCGACGTCATTTGCTGCTTGACAGTATATTGCTGCTTTCTAAATCTTCTCATCTATCATATATCTAATATAAACTTATCTTTCAAATAATCGATATCTGAATCGTGCTTATCGATACGACGTTGTTTCGACGTCATTTGCCTGCTGGACAGAATATTGCTGCTTTCTAAATCTTCTTATCTGCCATATATTATTTTTAAAATCTTAACTTTTGAAAAACGATATCTGAATCGTGCTAATCGATACGACGTTGTTTCGACGTAGAATATTGCTGCTTTCTAAATCTTCTTATCTATCTATCTAATATAAACTTAGCATTCAAATAAACGATATCTGAATCGTGCTAAAATATCATTTCACAATAATCAGTATCGATATGATTTTCAAACTTTATTCAACCTTTATTGCTCGCGACGTGAAATATACACCTTGCGTAAGATTCTAAATTGACATATGTTGATATTTCTACAGGTAACAGCGAGCCAATCAAAACATCTTTATGTAACTAGTGTTCCATGTTAAAAGGAACATTAGGGTTAGAGTCAGGGTTTTGTGCTGTGGGGTTGGGGTATGGTAAGCGTGGGTTAAATTGTTTTGATAGTGTATTCTAAGTAGTATACTATAAATTCGCACAGCCAGTCCACTGGGACTTATAATGCACAGACTCGTCAAAATCTTACCCATTCGCGAACGCGCGCGTCGTGTGGCAATTTTCAAGGTTATTAAGCTCAGGTTCAACACATTAAAGTATAATACTCACAGGTTTAGTTAAACATTTATTTTTCAGCGTAAAATTTTATTTTTTTTCTTACCCATCATTTTCAACATATAATTTGGGTGCCCAAAAGAACCGGTTCTCTGAGACGGTTCTTTTGAGTACCCACAACAAATGTTTTGGTTGAGAAATAAGCAAAGTATTTTTGTACGCACCCTAAACAAAAGACATGGACAACTACGTATAGTAAAGTCACTTGATCAGCCTGCCTTCTCTTACATGCATTTCTCAACCACAACACATGTTGTGAGCACGAAAAAGATTGGTAATAAAATATTTACATTTTTAAGCTCATTTTTTTTGTTTATCTTAACCAATGTCAGGTGTCTAGTTTTCTTAGTCTCGACCTTCCTCTACACACTTACTCTGTGTGCGACAGTAAAGGCTCTGACGAGACTGCGCGTACGCGCAGGCTCGTCTAAGCCTTTTCTGATCGCCAATGTGGTTATGTGCCAAAACCCCATGTTCTGACCCCGTGACACTTTTCTAGTTGTGAGTCATAATCTAAAACTGACTTTCATTACCCAACTGCAGAGATATATGTGAGACGCATCGCGCGAGAACCCGTATTGACCAATGCGCCAAGCGCGATACTAAAGAATCGACCAGTATTTGAAAAAAAAATCTTCTGGACGATGACAAGGGCCAATGCGCAGATCTGCGTGTTCAACTACAGTCTGGCCAGTGCCATTGTTTTTCGCAAAATTCCCCTAACCTATGTCTGATATATAAATAAAAGCGTAGCTCCAGATTTAGCGATCTAGTTAAAAAGCTAGTCGATCAGGACCAAACAGCTGGTGAAATCACCTTTGTAATAAATGTTCGTTTGTTTGATTTGATTCTTTACGTCCCATCAACAATCTTTCAGTTAAGCAGGGACGGGTCTTCCTGGGTTGAACCAGTACTAAAGCCCCGTTCTCACTGTCCCGGTTTAAGGTGCCGGTTCATCCCGGTTTGATGATCCGGGATGAACCGTGATGAACCGTGTCACAACCGTGGCGGCAACGTGGACAACCTTGGAGAACCGGGATGAACCGTGTTGAACCGGCTCATGTCCCCGGTTGTTTTAAAATGTTTAAAACAACCGGGACTCACCGGGAGTAACCGGGAAGGCTGTCAAATACCGTGGTAAACCGGGACGACGCCGGGAGCAACCGTGTCTCCACCGGGACGGCGTCGGGGCGATACCGGCGCATTCCGGGAACATCCGTGTCTCCACCGTGATAAACCGTGCACGATGAAGACCCCCGGAATGCCTGATTTTTCAACAATGTGGTATATGCCAACAGCAAAAACTCAGATCAGCCTGCGCCTAGGCGCAGTCTGATCAGAGCCTTTACTAGTCGCTTGATTATTTTTTGACTGTCAAGCTACTGGCCGAACAACATTTAGAATTTCTTAGCTTAAAGGGGGACTGCACAGGCTTGTCTGAGTCTACACTTCTCAAAACACCACACTGTTGGAAATCACATGCCGCGGCTCATAGTGTTTATATATTTTTTACCAAAAAGCAAGACAATGTGTGCCAAAAATTACAATGCACCCTTAAAGTTAAGGAAGACTTAAGTTAAGTATTGAATTTTCAGGATGCGAAAAACAACGTTATCAAAATAGTTTCATTTTTTTCTATAGGTCACAATATCTTTGACCACAAGTACTGCATCGGTCCTGGCAATTTATTAAGCATTAATGTAACATTTTGAAAACTTTAAGGAGGCATTGTAGTTCTGGGCCCAGATCAACAAAATTTGAACCTCGTCGTAAGAAAACATGCCCCGATGTTATTAAACTTTTTTCATGCTCAACTCAGCTGAGCGCGAAATTTAGCTTGCTCATAAATGTTAAAATGCCAACAGTTTGCATTTTAACATTCATTAGCATGATAAATACAACACCTGATGGACTAAAAGCAAGAAACTTCTTTATTTGCCGGTATTTTAGTTTTATGAGCAGTTGAAAGTTCCTGCTCGGTTGAGTTGAGCATGAAAAAAGGTTTTATAACCTCGGGGCCAGGTCTGCTTCTGCCTATACGACAACATCCATGCAAATGAGCTGCGCGGTTATTAGGCATTTGTTTTCGCTACATAGATCATGATTCCTCTAGTAACTTAATGTGAATTTTCCGTATGTGGCTGTGCAGTCCAATTTGTGTCAGTTCGATGTTTTTTTTCTTTGAAGACATAACTGTTATGCGATAGAGACAGAAGAAAACTTATGTTACTCCACGTTTTTATCCTGGTTTTATAGTGTAGAGTAACACCGGGACGCAACCGTGGCCCTACCGGCATGTAACCGTGGCGCAACCGGCAGTTACCGGGGCATCACCGTAAACAACCTGGGTAGAACCGGGGTATACCGGCATGAACCGTGGCTCCACCGTGCTGTACCGTAATTGCTCCGTGGTGAACCGGGAATCAACCGGCGTCTGCTTTCTCGAGAACCGGGGCTATACCGGGGTAACGTCGGCAAAGTGAGAACGCAATTTATTTTTTATGAAATGTGTCCCGGTTCATCACGGTATACCGGCTGTCCTACATCGGGATGAACCGTGGCTACATCGGCACAGTGAGAATGGGGCTTAAGCTAGGATAAATGTGTCTTGCTCAAGGAACACAACGCAGTGATGCCGGTGAGGCTCGAACCCGCGGCCTCTCGGTATCGAGTCAAACACTCTACCACTGAGCCACTGCGCCCCCAATAGTTAAGCATATGTCTGATCGTGGATAGAATATATATTAATAAAAGCGTAGCTACAGATCAACGATCTAGTTAAAAAGCTAGTTGATCAGGATCAAACAGCTGATGAAATCACCATTGTAATACATGTAAATGGCATCATACAGCTAAACTGCTTAGGAACAGAAGTGAATGTTAATATGAATTTGTTCAGCTTTACGAGGGCTAATGTCGAAGAAGGTCCCTTAGAATATTCGCAAAATCATTGACCAAAAACAACGATGCGAAATTATGCCATTTTGATTCGCACATATTCAAGAGGTAGCCTACCCACTTCTGACACATAGGTTATATTTTTTTTACATGCTCAACTTAACTGAGCATGAAATTCTAACTGCTCATTAAAACTAAAATACTGAAAGATAAGTACTTCTCTTGCTTTCAAACTCTCAGATGTTGTATCTACCATGCTAATAAATGTTAAAATGCCAACAATTGTTGGCATTTTAACATTTCTAAGCATGATAAAGTTCCTGCTCAGTTGAGTTGAGCGTGGATAATGTTTTATAACCTCGAGACCAGACTTACCTTAAATGGATAGATACCCTGGCTGGCCTATGTCTCCGTTTTCCGCATGTGTTTGAGTGATGTTCTGTTTTTCGATTTGCGGTCCATATTTTTATTAGGATTATAAGGTTATACGCTTGAATCGGATTTAGGAAATTAGAGAAACTTGGACTATTTTTCTATTTTTTGCGTTTTGTAATTTACGCTACTACAAAGTACATACAACTTTAGCTTCATTAAAATGCATGGATCTTATCATACCGTTATGCTGATCGGAAGGCTGTATCATTTATTCATCGGAGTGCATGAAAGGAATACAATGGTATTTGTTACCATTTACATAATAAAACGAACAAAGTTCTGTAGAGGAAAAGGGGCACATACTAAAAACTATGGCAAGCGGTTTAGATGTTCGCAAACTGAAAATAACCTTTTAAATCACCATCAACACAGGCAAGCAGGTGCATTACCCCTTGATTTTTTCGGCACTCATATTTTAAGTAATCATAATGTTGAGCCAAACAACAATACGTTCGTGGACTCTTCCGCAAAAGAACTTCTCTTTTCAGATGTTTCAGTGAAACCATTATATGCAGCCTGGGTCGGCAAGTCAATATGTGTTCGATTGAGTCTGTGTCAAAACATACCTCAAAATTCAATCTCTTAATACCCCATACCTTTTATTAAAACGGCCAGGCATGGATAATGGCTGACAGCAGCCAGAGCCATAGTGGGTGCATAAAACTTCACCGTCATTCTAACTGATAACAGAAGCAACCATGCTAAGCCAAATCTCGGATCCAGGGTCCAAGGCCAAACCTAGACATATCCTGTACAATGCACACTGTGTCCATCAGTGGCGGAACCAGATGTGGTAAGAGGGTTCGCTTGAACCCTCCTCTCAGCCCCCGTTTTTAAATATCCTTTGAAAATGAAATGATTTGGTCTAAGTGAGACCAAATTATTTCATTTTCATTGGATATTTAAGAAAAATGAGAAAAAAGTCAGCAAAGCGAAACCCACCCCACACACGCATGCACACACCTTTTTTGATATGAACCCACTTTCCAGAAATCCTGGATCCGTCCCTGCGAGATCAAAACTTTCGAGGGTAAGCCGCAAAAGCAAAATATGTTGCACCCCCTGATGAAGGTAGGTTGCATAATTTGTTGCACTACCATCTGTTTCGGAATTTGCATAATGGAATATCATACAGATAAATGAACCATATGTTTCTGCAGTAGACAGACACGAACATTAATGTACCAAACTATAAAGTTCATGTTTAGTCATGTAAAATCATTCAGTTGCCTCAACAAGACGGTTCTTTTGAGTCCCGAAAGGACACTACAATTTTATGCTCAAAATGCTTATCTGGACCAATAACAAAGCTTTTGATTTAGATCGGAAAGTGCCTTTTTTCTCTTTGACCTAATATAATGTTATTGAGTCCGAGTCAAAATATTGTTTTTTCTGTCGGTATACTACCCTGATCCAACCTTGTATTGGTTTTCACTGTTTGCCAAAGTACCCGTTTGGCGGTATACAAACGGATATTTATAAACGTCCGTCTAGGCCAGTTAAATGTGTAAAACGACCACCCTCAGAAATGACGGAAAATTGGTTTTCAAGACCAATTATCGCTAAATGCAGGTCAAAAGTATTGCAGAATGCTCCAAGGGGAGCATTCTGCAATACATTCAACCTTCATCAAGCCACCAGTTGTCATTTAGACCTTTGTTTTGTCTATTTTTGAGTGGCCGTCAGGCCTCGAAATATCTGAAAATAGGCACTTGCCCTGTATCACAAAATTTATTGGCATACATGGGGAAAATTTAATTTTCACTAGAAATATCAAAATATTCACTTGCCCTGCAGCCTGAGGCACTCGTAAATACGAGCGGACGAGTACTATTTTCGAGCCCTGGCCGTTTTACACAGGTTTTACTGTAGCTGGGCGCTTATGCGTAACTACCAAAATCTCAGATGCTGGCTTCAAAAGCTTCAGTGCATAAAAGCAATTGCACGCTAGGCAAATTCAGTTTACGGATTAGGCCGCATGGATTTGTGTCAAATGGTCAAACGCCCAATAGCTGATTAAGATAACATCAGACATGACAATAGTCAACCCAAATTAACAATTGCAAATGCCCTGTGAACCCTGTGTTAGGCTTCTACCCGGTCATTGCATGTCTGAATTAGGGGTCTTTTGACTCTTTGCCTACTAGTGTCGCCTGCTGATAGTTTTAGCAAACAGTTTGTACCCAGATCAGGCCCGACCAAACGTCGGGCCTGATCAGGGTGAGCTGTTTGACACGCTGATGGTATTCATGAAAGATTTTTTTTTCGAAAAAAAAAAATGATTTTGAGAAAAAATGAACATCAGACGACACAAAAGCATGAAAATTTCCTCTAGGCAAAGGGTTAAATGGGTAGATAATGGCATGCAATATGATTGCTAAAGACATAATATTAGATAAAGACGCAGCTCATTATGACTATGCAATAATCATATACTAGTGGCGACTTGTGTCGTCTGCTGATAACCTTTCCCTGATCAGGCCGACGTTGATCTGGATCCAAATTGTTTGACATCCTTCCTTATGGTATTCCTGAGAATAATTTAAAAAAAAGACAAATAAAAGACGAAAAACAAAACAAAACAATGACAAAACAAAACAAAACAAAAAGGGGCGGCAAAAAACGTAAAATTACCTGAAGCATTCAAATAGTAAAAAATGTAGATATACACATGTAACTGCAACCAAGGGCCTCAGCTACATTAAAGTTTTTGTGGTCAAACAAAAAGATAATACTTAGTGTAAAAAGTATTGATTTTTGAGGGAACAAAAATGGCAATTTAAACCTATTTCAGGGTTTCTGTAGTTCAGACAACTTCGAAAATGTAATTCTCTTATAGACATGGTAGCATCATATATTGTAACTTTGTGCAATGGGAAAATGTTTAAATTAAAGTCTATTATGCCACCCTTACCAACTTTAGCACGAAATATCTCGTGATATGCAAGATCTACACTGATATAGGTAGTATAAAATAGTAATACCATGTTTGTCCACCTGTACGTAAGATAATCCACTCGCTAAAGCTCGTGGATTATCCCCACGTACAGGCGAACAACCCATGTTATAACTATTACTTTGCATAGCCATTTGCGACCCGACCCTCCGCATTCATATTTTAAAGAGCAAATGCATTTGTAAATACTAAAGCCGGGAGTTGATGCCAATATGGAGACCTCAGTAAAAATGAAAACTAATGTCGACAAGTTTCAAACCATGGACCTCGTTTCTTTCCAAAACTGCGAATTTTCTGCAGCAAAATAAATTGTTCTGAATTGTCAAAATCGCTGCGGCGGTATCCGTTTTAAAAATAGACAGTATAAACTGATTAGCATGCATAAGCATGTATGATAGGTCTAGATGCTCCCGTGGTGAAGTGGATAAACCAGGGTAAAGACCCTGGTATAGGAAGACCCTGGGATAAACAGATCGCCTTGCAAACCAGTGGTCGCAGGCTCGATCTCCGTTTGACAATAGCTGTGTGTGGGATACACACAGATACATATGTGCGATAGTTCTATTTTGCTGTCATAATCGCTGGCAATGAACAAGTTATGAAACAGGTCTTATATGTTGTGCATTTAACGCAACCTAGCTAACCGCCAAGTCCTTTCGGGTGAATTCGGACATTAGAACAGAGGGCAATTTTAGGTCTATAACACTGGCGTTGTTGCCTCTCTATTTCAGCTTTCTTTTTACTAAATAGTCAACTACGCTAACATTGAAAATCCTGATGATACAGCTCACGGACATTTGCTATCTCGTCTTTATCTCTGATGTTCGAAGTTGTGTGTCCGAAGTAACCCGACTTCATACTGACCTAAGGTAAGGTCAGTTAACTTCGGACAGTGGGTTAATTCGGACATTGACCTTGTTTGTTTCATATTTAAATCATTGGAATAAAAATTAACTAACTATGCAAAACAGTGAAAATCCTGATGAGACGGCTCATCTGGATGTCCACTGTTAACAAATGTATATCCGACTTTACCTGATGTCCGACGTTACCTGACTTTACCCTATATATGCGTGTCAGTTTTTTATCACCAAAGCTGGAATTGCAACTACCATGACTATGCAATTATACATCTGTTTTTTTTTCTTTTTCAAGGTTTCTACCAGACCGTTTTGGGAAACTCCCCACTGGTTTTGTCACGCTGCCATATTATAATTACTTTTCAAAACAGTGTTTTTGGAGGTAAAGAAAATTATTAAATCATCAAAGGTCGATTAAATAAGGTAGCATTTACACTTTGCATGCTGGGTAATTTTTCATGTTTTTTGTCTGTTGATTTTTTTTTTCAAAATTGACTTCTAAAAATGCTTTCAAGAATACCATCAGGGTACCAAACAGTTTGGATCCGGATCAGGCCCGACGTCGGGCCTGAGCTGGGTTCAAACTGTTTGCAACGGGGTATCAGCAGACGGCAACAGCAGGCGAAGAGTTAGAAAATGACAGAGAATAGAACGGCGATTTTCTTAAACTCAACAGACTAGAACATAATATTAATCATTGCCCCCTATTCAATGTTTATTTTCTTTTTTTAAGATTTGGCGGTGTTTCAAGTTTGTGGTTTTTACGAAGACCCCGGGATCACGAATAGTACTACGGAGTCAAAACGCATGAAAAAGATATACACCTAAACAGGTAATACAACAATAATACAAAGCGTCTCCTCGTCTAGTTTCACACGTGCACCTTTGTATCGATAGTAGTAATGTTTATACTCTATACCCACCACACCGCGAGAAAATCTTTTTGATTTGCGATCATAAAACCGATTTACAATATTATATTAAGAATAAAGTACATTTTAAAAAGTTTTTGGGCCAGATCATAGTCTTATAACATGTATAAAGCTATTCATTAAAATGAATGCGCAGCTATCTAGACAGGCTAGATGTATTTTGTGGCCTGTACCTCAGTCTACCATCCTTGTAGAAATGGCTCTGTCGAGGCTTGGCACAGAAAGTATCGGAGGCTGTTATCGCATACAGTAAAACCTGTGTAAAACGACCACTCTCAAGAATACCAAAAGTTGGTTTTCAATACAAATTATCGCTTAATGCAGGTCAAAAGTATTGCAGAATGCTCCAAAGGGGGCATTCTGCAATACTTTCAACCTTCATTAAGCTACCATTTGTCATTGAGATCTTTGTTTTGTCTATTTTTGAGTGGCCATTTTACACAGGTTCTAGTTGCAAACAATGCATTTAAAAGTGATCAAATAGAGTTTGATCAAGAGAAAACATTTTGTAATTGAAAAATGGTATTGCATATTGGGTAATTTTGTATGCTTTTAGTCGTCTACCGACTTTTTTTCCAAAAAAATTATATCAGAAATTCTATCAGGATGTCAAACTCTGGTCCGAACTCAGTGAGACCAAATCATTTTCTCTTCATATTTAAGAAAACTGAGATAAAGAACCACCCACACCTTTATACATATGAACCCCCTTTCCAGAAATCCTGGATCACCGCCCCTGCACTGCATTTATTTGATTCAGAAACAGTACCTCCTATATTCACAGGACCTGAGTAATCTGCTCTCAAATCACCGGATTGCACAGGTTAACGCCATTCCCCGTTTTAATCCCTTGCGATTTTCAAAAAAAGACAAAAAGATGAATCACCGATCCAAAACAGGTATATTTAAAATTCGGCATCATTTATTTTCGTTTTTCTCAACTACATGACAAAAATAAGTTTATTTTGACAAGCTATTAAAACCGTCGCGGAAACTAGCACTGTCGGCGATTTTTATTATTGTTCCTTCGGACGATGACCAAGATTCAATTATTAAAAGTGCGTTTACCGAAAGTAAATTTGATAAAAGCAATATCTTTTCTTTTCAATAAATCGGCGATCGTTCTGTAATGTACTTGTGCAAATACACTTTTTCAGTGGATTATTGTTTGTTGTATATAATTCATTATTGTGACCATGTTACGTAAAAATGTCAGAACGAAGCTCAGCGCATAGAGTGTGCCAATGCTTGGGGGAGAGCAGTGATCCAATGGTCACGTGAGATTGCTCGACTTGAGATAGACGGGGTCGCTGGTTCGAATCTCACTGGAGGCACTGTGTGGAGTCCTTGGGCAAGACACTGTATTCCCCGCCCTGATAGTACTTGTTCAACCCAGAAAGCATCCCGACATAACTGAAAAATTGTTGACAGGTGTACACATCAAGTGAAATGAAAAGCGTTGATGCCTGGAAATCATTGAGAAGCATTTGCGAAGTGAACTATTTTTCTGGGAAATATCATTTGATTGCTCATAAATTTACCTTGATTACCCGTAATAAATCTTTTGTTCAACTGCGTAAAATGTTATCAAACCTTCAGTTTATGGCACAAATATTCTCTATAACAATGTACAAACACGTGCGCAAGGCAGGAATTGGGATGCTTCATCACCTGACCTCGCAACATACGCTGGCACATTTTTTCTTATGCCATATGTCTTTCTAATAAATTTGTCATAGATCAAGATGACTCATACCTAGACAAACATAATCATTGTGTCAATGAGGTGGACATCAAATTTTGTAATTCTCTATTGATCGCTAATGGATCGAATCATTCAAAAATATATCTTATACCTTTACTTGAGAACTCATGTAATGCGAGGCCTTTGTCTCGCATATGTGATAATTGAGCCAGTGCATGAGATTTCCAACAATGTGGTATATGCTACCAGCAAAGCCTCAGATCAGCCTGCGCATACGCGCAGTCTGATCAGAGCCTCTGCTAGTCGCTTGAGTATTCTATGATTGTTAAACTACTGAATGAACACCATTTGGAGTTTCTAAGCTTAAAAGGAGGTTACAGAGGCTCGTCCGAGTCTGAACTTGTCAAAATGTCAAATTGTTGGAAATCTCATGCTGCGGCTCAATTATAATTCCCATGCACCGTGCACTCCTCCTCTTGAATTTTCCTGAGAGACATTTGGATCAGAGGAAACGGAGGAAACGCATATGCCTAAATTTCCTTCCAATTGATTGAAAGAGCATCCACTGCAAATGCTTCTGGATCTGGAACAGGAGACAAAACACTTGCAGTTTCTTGTTTATAGGTCTAAGTGGGGAGATCCCCAAGCGTGAAAATCCGAGACACTATCCTTTGGTTCAGACCCCACTCGGTTTTAACAATGACAACGTGTCTGCTGAAGCATTCATTTTGCCAGGAAGGTGTCAGGCTTTCAAATAGACCTTGTTCTGGGCGCACCATTCTATTATTTCCAGAGATAGGCTGCACAGAGACCAAGTGTGGGCCCCTTGTTTGTTGACATAAGTTGCCACTGTTTTGCTGTCTGTAGCCAACAGTACAGAGTTGTGTTAAACTTGAGCAGAAAAAGCTCTAAGAGGCAAAATGACTGCTTGTAGCTCCAGTGGATCGATATGTTGGCCATTCCACTCGGGAGACCACAACCCTGAAGTCATTTGGTTCCCTAAATGAGCGCCCCGCCCCTCCAGACTCGCATCTGTGAACCACTGCAATTCTGGAGAGGGATGATGAACAGGGGAGGGGTCATTGATATCAAAAAGTTTTTGTCTTGCCATTTCTGAACTGTGTTGTCAAACCACGGCTGAAGTTGGATTTGATAATCCCTGAGTGATAGACTCTGGTACCACTTCTCTTGATTTCCCACTGAAGAGGTCTCTTGTATGCTCTTCCTAAGGGCAAAAGATTGACCATTGATTCCATTTGTCTCAAGACAGAGTAAATCTGACGAGCTGATGATTGTTTGGCTATGCAAAGAGAAGCTAACAACATCTGAAATTTGACAAGTCTGTCTAGGGAAGGACCCCCTAGACCCAATACTAGGTCGAACCTGGCACCTAAAAACTGAAGTTCTGAACTGGTACAAATTCTGATTTGTCCCAGTTGGGAACGAAGCCTAGGCTCAGAATAATTTCCAGAACCACCTTGCTGTGTGGCTACCGTCTAGGTAGGCATTCACAGGAATACCTAGCAGACGGATATGTCTCAGAACGGTCTTTAAGACATGAGTAAAAACATAAGGACTGGCTGCTAGACCAAATTGTAGAGCCGGAAACTGAAAGACTTACCCATCGAAAGTGAATGGGAGATACAGACGAGACTACCTGTGAATCATAATGTGAAAGAATGCATCCTAAAGATCGAGGGAAGTTCCCAAGTCGCCTTTCTTGAGAGATAGTCTGATAGAGTTTAGTTTCTCCATTTTGAAATGAAGGCATATGATAAACTTGTTCAGACTAGAAAGATCTATGAAGGGTCTCCAGTTTCCGACCGTTTCTGCACTGAAGAAGCCTCTTCTCTTTTGACTCCCCTTGACCTCCTCTGTGGCATGTTTTTTCAACAAATCGTTTACCTTGTCTCTTATAATCTGTACTTTTTCCGGATCCTGAGGCATGCGTGTGCACCATTTGGGTTGAGCCAGAAAAAGTCGAGGTAGAACACGTAAATGAATATCAAACCCACTTCGAACTATTGAAAGTGTCCAACTGTCGGAAGTTGTTTTTTCTCAGGCCTTGAGGAAGAAAGACATTCTTCCTCCTGTAGGCAGGTTGGGTCTTGGTACCTGCCTTATAGAAGGGTTTAAAGCCCTTAGAGTATGCCCCGAGGCCTTGAAATTGAAGCAGGCACCGTATGGGAGAGAGGGCTTTTGCCCTCGCCATCTCCCCTTAGGCTCATTCAGAGGTTGACCACCAGAAATCCTTCTCTAACTCCTATCAAAAGGTCTGTTATGAGAAAAAGAAGTTCTAGCATTTGGTTCCACAGAAACATTAAGGCTTCCAGTGCTCTTCTTGACTGAAGATTCTGGCACTTTAGCAGGAAACTCTCTAGGTATTGATGACCGCTGTTGTTTATTGGAACCAACAGCCATCTGCAACGACCTATGAGTTAACCCATATTTGTTTTTTTCACAATGTCCCGAAATTTTTCACCAAACATAGTAGGTGATTCAATTGGCTGAACCCTTAGAGACTGCTTGACCTCTATATCCAAATCTTTTACTTCCAAACATGCGTCTCTACGGGCCAAAAGAATGCCTGAGGCAAGTCTAGTCAAAATCTTCACCAGATGTGATTGTGACAGCCTATGAATATCTGGAAACTTCCAGCATGCCATCCTTAGATAAGGATTCATGTTGAATGGTTTTCAGAGTTCGACACAAAATTAATTCAGAGTGTGATGCAATTTGAATCCCTGTACTTGCAAATTTCTCTCAGTTTTCTAAGGTTGAAAACTGAGTTATGTGAGAAGAGGGAAGACTTGAGCATGCCTTACTATATCCTTTAAACCTGGATTCATCGATGGTGCATCTAAAGCGATAAAAGGCTTTAATGACTCGCAAGATGTCAGATGGAAAATCCTAGGCTTACTATTTAAAGCCCCAAAAGAGCCAGGTTTAAATCTCTTAGGATAGATAGGAACAGGAGTCATAGGGATCTTCTCTTCACTCATTAAGCGTTTATTCATCTTATTTAAAGAATCCAAAACACTGTTGTATTGTGATAGAGCTAAGGGTATTTCTGCATTCTGTTCTAAAGAATCTTTGAAATACTCCAGAGCAGAAGCAGCCATCTTCTTAACATTCAGCTCTGGCATAGGACAAAAAAGATTGTCCTAGTCTAGAGCGAAGCATAGAAATGGCATCCCTGTAAAAAGAGCCTCTCTAGGAGACTGCTTTTCTTTTCCCATATCCTGTTCCTCTGGGTCAGAGTCCAATTTCTCATCGTCTCCGACATGAAGTTGGATCCGATCAGGTGATTGATTCTGTTCATCTCCCGAAGGAGAAGAAACATCAGATTTATACTCAAAGGCAGCTGACGCTGTGGGCTTAGGGATGATATTGTCAATTCTTTTTGAGAGCTGTTGAAGCATCTCTCCTTGCTGTTGCATAATTCTATACTGACCTACAGAAATAACACGTCATATATTTCAATGCTAATTTTGATGTTTCATTCTGTACGCCCTAATACTGATCTGATTCTGATGAAATAAGGAACATAGCAAAATTAATGTGCTCAAGAAATCAAGTTTTAACTTTATCATGCACATTATGAATACTGTGTTATGGGGACTTCAACGTCAAACTTTAAACGGATATTTCCCGGTAAAAAATGGGAATAATCTTTAATGTTTAACTGCAATGAAAAAGCTGACGCAAGAAAACGGCACATCTGAGAAATGATGAGAAGCGATTAAGTATTGACGGAGAAAATCAATTTTTCCATATCAAAGCTACATTTGAAATTTACGACATCCTCAGTTCACCACTGAGGACGAATTTTTGAAACTTTTGGGGGGCAATTTGTTGAGCAATTTCCAAACAATACTTGGGACTTTGTTTACTTTTTCAAAACACTCAAGCTTCTTGCAGAATGTAAATCATCTGAACGGTGTGAACGCCAGAGTGACGTCGAACGTTGGTGACTACAATTATGAATTTTATTTGCTTTGTTTTAATTTAGTAGCTTGTCATGGCATATGCCAAAATTTTAAATCTTAACCAAATTGATAACGAAACTGGGAGAAATAAAAAATTGCCAGGTTTCTTTTTGCAGTTAAGTATAGATATAACTGCAACAGAAGGGCTCAACCAAACAGAAGGTGATCTAGACCTTGACACAGATCGTTCGTGTCTAGAAATAGGTGACCCAGGTCTTATACGCCTATGATGCCTGTCAGACCTATGCCTGTAGCGTGGTGACCTAGATCTACGTACAGATCTAGATCACCTACGCTTAGTTTTAGATTGTCTCCTTGACCTCATCGGGGAATCAGACAAAGATGATTCTCCTGAGGAAGAACTAGAACGATTCCTATTCCTCCTGAGACAAGAAACCCTAATATTCCTAGGACTGCTATGTGACCATGGAGAAATGTACTGTCTAGGCGGAGATCAGTTCCTTGGAAAATGTGTTCCATAGGAGTTACGCTTCTAGGAACCAAGGTCTGAGTATGAGCCTGAGGAACAGAATCAATATCAGGTTCATGTTCAGGCAGAACCGCATTCCAAGTGCCAGTAGCCGAGACTGACTTACACTAGGCAATAATAATAAAGTCTCCCTGTCAGGACCATTTTCAGGAACCTGGCAAGGAATAACAATGGGGGCAGAGGCCTTTTTAGACTGTGCCCTAGAGGATTTAGCCCTGTCTGACCGCATGATACATTTGTCAAACTTATTCCGCATATAGTCAGTCCAAACAGCATATGTGTTGCAGACTGACGACCGAGAGCAAGAGAAATTCCAGCACGTCCTACAGATATCATGGTCATCCCAGTAAGTCATAATCTTATTACAGGATTTACCTGCCTTACGGGGACAACGCTTGTTCTGTTTAGACGACATATTGAAACTGTGAAAGAAATCAAACTAAAACAGAAGACTGAAAAGTAAAAAAAAGGGCGTCCAAAAATGAAAAATGTCTGAAATTACGTTTCAAACACCATTAGAACGTAGTTTTGAAACACAAACAGAAAAATAAATAAATGGATATAAACTGAATATAAAAACAAAACAAAACAGGAACTGGTGAGACTCTTTTACCCACAAACCGCTGGAAATAATCACTGGCTTGAATATCACTGTAGGGCTGCTGAGGTATCAATGAAGACATGAGTTTATCTTGTTATTGATGACGTAGTCATTAGTGGTGCACATGCACTACTTAAGGGCGGGTCATATGTTTTTCCTGACTAAGTCACCTGATCGGGGAACTGACTCTAAGCAATGTTCAGATGTATCATAGGTTTAATGTAACAAATATCAGTTTTCATAAAAGAGATCGTTTTAAAGGAATTTTCCCCATGGGAAGTCTAAGCATGCAAATGCAACCCACTGCTAATTTGTTTTTTGTGTGGTTTTACCTGCGTCGCTTTAGTGAAAGTAGGTCTAGTAGTGAGTCTACTCAGTCCGTCCGTCCGTCTGTCCGCAAAACTTTTTGGGTGCCTAGTTTGTGAACTCTGTAACTCCAAAAGTTTTTGTTCCTTTTTATTCAAAACTTTGCATAACGGCTGTTCACATATTGAAGATGTGCATTTTCTATTCTGTGCACATTTGATAATATGTTCCCATTTTTAAGGGGGTTGGACTTAGACATTTGTTCCATCCGAAATGCGTAGAGGGTGTCTGGTTTGTGTAATCTATAACTCCAACAGCTTTCATTCCTTTATATTCAAACTTTGTATATTCATTGTTCACACATTTAAGATGTGTACCTCCTATTTTGTGCACATTTGATAAATATTTTCTCATGTTTACAGGTGTTGAACTTAGTCATTTTTCCATCCGAAATGCATAGAAGGTGTCTGGTTTGTGTGATCTCTAATTCAAACAGTTTTCATTCCGTTATAGTCAAATTTTGCATATTGGTTGTTCACACATTGAAGATGTGCACCTCTTTTTTGTGCACATTTGATAAATATTTTCTCACTGTTTACGGGTGTTGAACTTAGATATGTTAGACATTTTTCCATCCGAAATGCGATGGGGTGTCTGGTTTGTGTAATCTGTAACTCCAACAGTTTTCATTCCTTTGTATTCAAACTTTACATAATGATTGTTCATACATTGAAGATGTGCACCTTCTATTTTATACACGTTTCATGTTTTTTTTCTTCATTTTTGGGGTCTTGAAATTAGACATTTTTTCTGTAAAATGATAAGAGGGTGTCTGGTTTGTGTAATCTGTAACTCAAACAGTTTTCATTCCTTAATATTCAAACTTTGCATATTGATTATTCATACATTGAACATGTGAACCTCCAGAGCAGGTCCTGAGCAGAGTTTGGTAGTGGGTAAAATAGGCACTTGGTAAAACATGGGGTGTAGTGGAGCCATAAAGTGGAGTGTTATTTTATCTTAAAAAAAGGTTTCGAAATTTTAATAAATAAATTTGTGAAATTTATTTGGTGTTTTGTTGGTGCTTTTCATTTTTAGTTATGCTTATCGAACCAGGCTGCATATAGTAGTCCGTAATGTGTCTGACTGCAGATCCAGGGCCATTCTCCTCCCTTCCGCGGATTCAAGAAGGGTGGTTGCCAGTTACAAGCGAATGTATGTGCACGAAGGACTGGTTAACCGCTTAGTCAAGCTTGCCTAGGAAAAAAAGTGTGGTTCGGTGAACTGACCATCCCGACATGACCATAGCTGTTGACCATAGGGAGATGTAACGTAACGTCGTTGATAACGGACGCGTTTAAAATCGCTCTCGAAAAATAAGAAGAAAATTCAACTGCAAAATCGAAATATCGATTGGAAAAAATTGGGAACAGAAGGATATCAAGTGTGTGTCGTATATTTTATGCAGATCCAGTGTTTTATTGAAATAATTTGGAGGAATATTCGAGAAAATTGAGGTAACATTTCGAATTATTGTGACAATATTTGTTTACTGTCGCCGAAATCAGAGATTTTCGTTGGCAATTCGCCTTGTCTGTGTAGTTTACTCGCATGTTCGGACGACTGTTGAATTTATAAATTTGCAAAAGTGAAATTACCTCCAGGATCACCGTACAGTATCCTTGCATAAGTATTGAAATTTCACAATGGAAACTAGTTCAGTGAGCGATACTGCATTCGCCCACGGTCAAAATGAAGAAATTGATATTTTGAACTGTACTGCGTCGACAGATCATACTTTTTCAACATTGGACTCAGGAACAGAGACCCCTAGCCCATTATTAGTCGATAATGATCCGTTTGAAGGGACACTTTACAGAACTCATGCTTCTGAGACTAAGATAAACATTCACTTTCTGACTAATGTTTTATATGAAAGCTTCCAGAAGAAAATCCACTCGGATTTCATGAGTAGTGTCGAAATAGATGACACTAGTTTCTTGTCAAAATGTACAACACATATCAAGGGCGCTAAATGTAACATAAAGCTTGACAGTCACTTCAAATCCATCGAACTTAGTGGAATCGGTTGTAAGCTTTGGAGAGAAGAGCGTTTCCCCAAAATTACGCAATCTTTATTCAAGAAATTAATGCAAGAATTAGACAGCCAGTTAGAAGACCCATGTCACAGTGAATATTCTTCAGAGGGCAGTAGGGATTTTGGCGTTCAGCAGGATTTAGGAGTTCAGCAGCGGGCGCCGATTTGCGACTCATTGTTTGTTGATGGAAATGACGTAAACGTCGCGCCAAATTGCGACGTTCCCTTAAGCGGTAACGTCGCACCTAATTGTAACGTCTTAACAAGCGCTAACGTAGCCGAGAAATGTAACGTTGAAACAATTTCGGTGGGAATTAATTCCGACTCGGTAGCTCAGAAACACCCTGTTTCCAGTCATATAGAAAAACAACCCAAAAATAAATCTTTCACGGCTGAAAATATCACAGAATCTTACATGAGTAGTGTCAAGCTTGCCACGACATTTGCACCAGGAATTCATGCACCATTTCGCGAGGATTGTCAGTCTGTACCCATGAATTACGGAATTCTTTCGGAGACAGTTCCTGACCGAATGCCAACATTTACCTCTACGCCTATTGCTTCTCGTCAGGAACAACCATGTAATAGCGCTGCAGCAAGTACTAGTATTTATTCTATTCTCAGTAAAATTGACCAGCTTGATAGCGGAATTAAATCTATTAAGAAAGATATTCTTCAGCAAATGGAATGCAAACTTAATGCTTTGAAAATTTCTGTTGTAAGTATGATTGAAAATTTAGTGACAAACAGGACTTATGCAGACGCCTGTAGATCCACGCACTCTGTTCAGGAAGTAGAACAGCTTAATCGCAGCCGATCAAGTACAAGCTATGTGGACGAAGGATATGGGGATCAGTCGGGTACCAGTGTTAACGGGGCTTCATCACAAACGCAGCTTAAAACACTTTATGTTCCAGATACTACGGACAACCAGCAAAGGACAAGGACTAAATATATACCCCAGCCGATTCCAGTTCGCATGACCAACAGGAGTACGCTGAACCAACGTCAAGCAACAAAAGACTCATCCATAAAGAGCGTCAACCGAGAGAATAATACCGTTCACCATAAACGCACATTAATTATTGGTGACTCCATCCTGAAAGGTATCAACACCAAGGGTTTAAATAATAGAGTAAAAATATGTGCAAAAGGAGGAGCAAAAATCAGTGATATGTGGGAAGAACTATCCGTTTATGACTTGACATCTATTGCAAATGTCATAATTTGTGTTGGCGGGAACGATTGTTCCAGCAGATTAAACGTCAAAACATACGAGGAGTTATACGATCAGCTGATAGGTTTAATCAAGAGCGCCAACAAGAACTGCACTATCTACCTAAGCAAAATAACACCACGAGGAGACACAGATGTGACAGAATATAACAACGCAATACAACGTCTATCTGATCACTGGAAATTACACCATGTTAGATGTATCGAGGACACGTCAAATTTGTTCTTCGGTCAAAATGGCATGCCATCAGCTAGATATTATTCGAATGATGGCATTCATCTTTCACGCTCTGGCATCAAACGCCTGGTAGATGCACTAAACAGACATATTGAAATAGTAACTGATTTCAACTTTTGCGTGTTCAAAGTTTCCAATTTCCAGGACAAAAGAAATGAGAGATCGAGGAATAATTTTAGCAGAAATTATAATGGACGTTCAGGGCAACTTAACAGAGGATGGAAATTTAATGGACCTAGAAATGAAAATCGCGGCTGTTATGGCTGTGCGATGCCAGGACATAATTACGCTGATTGTTGGTTTTCCCAATAGGAAATCGGCACAATAGCCGGCAGTGGACTAAATACGTCTTCTGTGTATATGAATACGTCTTCTATGTATATGAATCAGTTCAGTATTTTTGAATATTTGTGTAGTAACTGTAATAATTTTGAATGTAATTGTTGTTTTTCAGCTTCAGCGTTAGGACAGTCTAGTAATCAAGAATTATTAGTATCTTTACGTGGCAATAATGCATTTGATACATCATTACCATGCAGCGGTAGTAGTCAAACATCAGCCTCTGAAATACAAAATGTACGTAAGGTCTCAAACACTTCAAGGAGAAGCAAACATAAGGCACCCTTGATTACAAATCATAAAGAGTCCATTACTAATAGTTTTAATTTGAGTAGTAGAGGTTTAAACATTGGCCATTTAAATATTCAGGGTATTTGTGGGGAAAATCTGAATAAATTTTCAGAACTAAAAGTTTTGTTGACCTTACCAGAAAATAATAATTTGCATATTTTGGGGTTAAGTGAGACAAAATTAAAAAGCCACAAAACAACAGACATATTTAAAATGAATGGATTTCAAACACCATTCAGAAAAGATAATGATTCAAATGGCGGTGGAGGTTTACTTGTATATGTCAAAAATGGTATTAACGCCAAACGCAGGGAAGATTTAGAAACTCAAAATATATCATGTCTCTGGTTAGAAATTTCTCCTGCTAAGAGCAAACCTTTTTTAGTTGGTAACATGTATAGACCACCAGACTCAAGAGTAGAATTTAACGACAGATTTGAAGAATTCATTGATAGTTTGTTAAATGAAGATAAAGAATTTATTTTACTTGGAGATTTTAACAAAGATTTATTAAATATAGATACTGAGAGAGAATGGGGTAATTTTACAACCTCATTAGGTCTCACTCAACTAGTTAATGAGCCTACTAGGGTCACAAATACATCTCAAACTCTCATTGATCACATATATACAAACACTGAAGAAAATATCCAGCGTGTGCATGTAGAACGCTTATGTTTAAGTGATCACTATGGAGTTTTCTGTAATCGAAAGTCTCAATCCAATATCAGTAAAAATAGTCATCAAATTATTACTTACAGATCTTTTAGGAACTTTGAAGAACACAGATTCCTTAATGACTTATATTCTGTCCCATGGGAAATAATTGAACAGTTTGATAATTTAGATGATATTGTCTCAAGTTGGAATGCACTCCTTTTAGAAGTACTTGATAGCCATGCTCCTATAAGGCACCACAGGATAAAGAAAAAATATCAGCCTGATTGGTTAACCCCTGAGATAATGGACCTTATGAAGGAAAGGAATAAGTGCAAAATAAATGGAAATATGGATGATTATAGATATCTACGTAATAAAGTTTCAAAACACATTGAGATGGCAAAAAAGAATACGTATCAGTCGAAGATAGAAGAAGGTAGGTCCGACCCTAAAACTATATGGAAAATATTTAAGGAACTTGGGGCAAATCGTAAAGATAATTCTTGTGAATCAAATATAAACATCAAAATAGGGGAACAATTTATAACAAATGAATCGGATTTATCAGAGTTATTTAATCACTACTTTGTTACCGTTGCCTCAAATTTGAAAGAACCCATAACGTTGTCAGACAACGAATTACTAATCAATTTCATCCAATCAAAAGTTCCAAATACCACTGAATTTAACATTCCTTTGACAAACCTGTCTTTTATACGAACATTTTTATCAAATTTTAAAGGAAATAAATCAACGGGCTTAGATAACATCATTGGTCCTAGAATTCTAAAACTGTCAGCTAATGTTTTGGCCCCGAGTCTGCTGTATATAGTAAATAAAAGCTTAATTACTGGTGAATTTCCTTGCTCATGGAAGGAAGCTAAAATAAAGCCCCTTTTCAAATCTGGTGCTAAAGATGACAAAAATAACTATCGGCCTATTTCTATTCTCCCTACAGTTTCAAAGTTAATAGAAAAATGGGTTGAAAATAAGTTTTCAGAATACTTAAATGAATATGATTTGCTTCATCAGTCACAAAGTGGTTTTCGATCTAATCATTCAACTGAATCTGCTATTGTCCGTATGATTGATTCTTGGTTAAAAGCTGTTAACGATGGAAAACTTACTGGTTGTGTGATGGTCGATTTTAGAAAAGCATTTGATCTTGTTGATCATAAAATTCTGTTAAATAAATTGAAATGTTATAAATGTAACGAAACATGTCTATCATGGTTTGAATCATACTTTTCCAGCAGAACTCAATGCGTTTCTTTGAATAACACTATTTCAAAACCAGCAAGTATCACATGTGGCGTTCCCCAAGGCTCCATTTTAGGCCCTTTACTATTTTTAATCTTTATAAACGACTTGCCGCTAGCACTTCATAAGTCTGTCGTTGTTGACTTATATGCTGATGATACTACTTTCTATGACTTTCAGTCTGATGTATTTCAATTGGAAACAAATTTGCAGCGTGCGCTGAATTTGCTTCATATTTGGTGCCAACAGAACGGCATGGTTTTAAATACAGATAAGACTAAAGTGATGTTAATAACTAGCAGGCAAAAAAGGCTCACCTTGCAAAACCCTGGCCTATCTTTAAGGTATAGTGATATAGATATAAAAATGACGCCTAGTGAGAAGATATTGGGAGTACACGTGGATGACAATCTAATGTGGAATAATCATTTCCAACATGTTTCAAAAAAAATCTCATCATATTTATGGTTACTAAGCAAAATAAGATCATATTTGTCAGTAGAGCACCGTCTCATGTTTTACAATGCCTATGTTAAACCACATTTTGATTACTGCAATACTGTTTGGAGCAACACTTCAAGTGGAAACATCAATAAAATATCTAAATTACAAAGACGTGCTTGTAAATTAATTCTTGCTCAAGATTACACGGACATTCAAGAGGCATTGGAACGATTAAATATATTGTCTTTTGATCAAATAATTTTTCTAAATAAAGCCAAATTAATGTACAAAGTTTACAATAATTTAGCACCAGTTTATTTACATGAATTGTTTCAAATGAGAGATATAAACCTTGACAACACAGCATCTAATTTACGGTCAGTAGCACATAAAAATTACCTATTACCACAAGCAAAATGCAACTTATACAAAGGGAGCTTTTCATATTCAGGTGTGGTAGTCTGGAATAGTCTTCCAACTAACATCAAAGTGGCATCATCACTAGAAACTTTTGTAAGGTTATGCACTGAATGGCTAAAAATGTAACGTAGCATTATACTAAATGTAAGTGATATAGATTTTGCAATTATTGTTTAGAAATGAATTTATAAGCCGTTATCGTCATATGGTCATTATGTATTGTATAGATGTTTATGCTCTCTCTCTCTCTCTCTCTCTCTCTCTCTCTCTCTGCATCATTATGTTGTATATATTGTTTTAACTTGCTGAAACGAGCCAAAGAGATCAGCCAGCCATGTGAACATGGTACTTATCGAATTTTGTTTTTGTGAGTTGTTGCGAGGGACCAGGCAGGATGGTATTGTCACAATCTCTCCTTGGCCTTGCGATTAACTCACATATGACATACATCTGGATAGTATGAATCTAGATCTTTAAGTAAATACCGTTTGATTGCAGGTTTCAAAAGAGGACGAATGTACCATTTTCTTTGTCATGGCTCATCAATATTATTTTTTCATTTCACATTGCTTCATGCCTACATGTTTCGAGTTTCTGTTCTATTTAATTAATGTATATAAATTGTGTTAACTTGTTAAAGAGGGCCCCAAGGAAGATTGGTCCTGCCAATTGGGTCACCCTCGTTAAATAAAGAATACTTACTTACTTACTTACTTACTTACTTACTTACTAGGACGTAAAGAATCAAACAAATTACAAACAATTTCGTAGCTTGTAACAATTGACATATATATTAATTTTCGGTTTAAATCAATAATCCAGGAAGTTGTTATTCAATAGTGGGCATATCGTGTTCGTGACTGTTACGAACAAACCCAAAATATGATACGTAAACCAATAGGGTAGGTATCGGCTACCCAAAATAGTTCTTTAGATGCCATTTTGGCAACTGATACTTTGGTCCTCCCTATCAGACAGAATGTTCAGACCATCGAACATTGATATCTGACATTAAAATACACCTATGACATCAATCCATTGTAGAAAATGTCCATTATTTTTCAGGAGTGGACAGTTTCTACAATGGAGGCCTCGTGTCCATTTTTTTTTCAGGAATGGATAGTTACTTGGACTTTCTCCTAAAAGTAAAGTCCGAACAAAAGTTTACACATCAGTGCAATTGTTGGGCGCTGGAGGTGCACATCACTGCAAAAGAATATAGTAAATTGCGTGCAAAGGGTGTCAACTATAACTTGTGACTACACTGCAAGTACCAGCGGAAGGTCACTACTGACATCTGTGATTTAGCCCAAAAATGGATTTGCTTATTTTTTGTATCTGATTATAAAAATCTGGCCTCGCCCCTTACAGGTTTAGATTAACATTTTTTAGTGTAAACTTGTAAATATTTTCTTATCCATCAGGTTTAACAAATATATGTTTTGGGTGCTCAAAAGAACCGTCTCACTGAGACGGTTCTTTTTAGTACTCACAACATATGTTTTGGTTGAGAAATAAGAAAATATTTTTGCTACGCACCTTGAACTAAAGGCATGTAGACTTATATCGTAGTTTTTGTGGTATTTCCAGGGTAAATTCACTTGTTTGTTTGGTGCAAGGGCATGCTAGTACCTAAATCCTAACAAAAATGCCTTGCATTTTCAAAATATATTTTAGCCTGTTTTAAAAACCACTTAACATCCTATTTTATACAATTTGACAAAAAAACCCAACAAAAACATACCGTATAGTTGTAGCACGTCCATTTTTGAATTTGTGTCTTTTATGTTTGCCTTTCTGTTAGAGGGGTGGGAGTGCAAAAATAAGGCTAAAAACTCAAAGTTTGGAGGAAAACAATACAGAACACATTACTATTTGACTGATCATTTTTATTAAGTATTTTTAATGAAAGTTAATGAAAAATCAAACTAGCACATTCATACAAATAAATCGAACATGGTAAAACGCAACAACTTTCAAACCCTGTATTAGTTCTTCAAGAAATCATTTTTCTTAGTTCTACAAGAAATCAAATGTTAATCATGATTAAAAATATTGTGGTATTCATTGGAGGCGCTAAGCACCACAAAATGCTTTAACCCTTTGAGACCCGGAAAACCCTAAACAGGTTCATTGGCAAATAGTTAAGACCCAGATAAAATTCCACTTAGTACGACATTTCATCAGCGTCTATACTGTTTGCTAAAACAAAATCGATCTTCAGAGAAAGAAATGCATTTTTCTGTGACCCCTCAATATATACAATTGACCATCCCGACTCTATTGTATGTTATTTTATGGAAAATTCCATTGGTCTGGAAAGATCGTATGTTATTTTATGGAAAATCCCATTGGTCTGAAAAGATCGTATTTTATTTTATTGAAAATTCCATTGGCCTGAAAAGAAGAACACTATCAACATGGAAGTTGTCATAGGCACGGGTAAGCATTTTAAGCGTGAACTCTTTTCTGTAAGTTTAAACATATGCTGGGGGTACTCAAAAGAACCGTCTAATGAGACGGTTCTTTAGAGTGTCCACAACATCATATGTTTTGACATTTCAATGGAAGCGTCTCGTTTGGACGGTTCTTTTGAGTATCCACAACATATGCTTAGTTGACACAATATCATTTATAACATCTTCTTATCTAGACGTCTGGCCCCGAGGTTACAGAACTTTTTCCATGCTTAGCTCAGCTGAGCACGAAATTTATCCTGCTCAAAAATGATAAAATGCCAACAATTGTTGGCATTTTTACATTTATTAGCATGATAAATACAACATGTGAGAGACTAAAAGCATGACAGTTCTGTATTTGATGGTATTTTAGTTTCTATGAGCAGTTGAAATTTCGTGCTCATTTGAGTTGAGCATGAAAAAGTTTTATAACATTTGGGGCATGTTCTACTTTACAGGGTTCGTATCTCGGGCTATACTATGACTTTTTAAAACCTCTGCAAATTCGAAGAAAATCTTTTTATACCAAGAGGGCGCCCTCAATTCATGTTATACCTGCCATCACAAAGAATCTACAGCATAAGTCTTACAAATCTATAGACACATAAGTATTCAAGTCGACAAACAAACGAGCAAATCGACAACAACCCTGTGCCTCACAACCAAATAATATCAAGACAAATCCAAGTAAAAAGCACAGGTTTAGATCAACAAAAAAAAAAATCAGCGTAAATTGTAAATATTTTCTTATCCATAATTTTAGCATGTTTTGGGTGCCCAAAAGAACCGTCTCATTGAGACGGTTCTTTTGAGTACCCATAACATATGTTTTGGTTGAGAAATAAGAAAATTACTTTTCTGTTACGCACTCTTAACTAAAGGTCGGAATAAGCCATTTAACAGTTCATTTTAATCATACCGTATGTTACACATGTTAAAGAAATACCTAAAAGAGCAACTATATGATGTCTTGATCATGTGTTGATATTGGATCTAAACAATGTATAATGTATGTTTGAATACCTTACTTTAAATAGGTTAGAGAAAAGGTAATGAGAGAAAAAGTGAACACATACATGATATCTTCTGAACTTTTGGCGAACACAATCTTTCTCTAAATGCAAAATTGCACCTTTTCTGTTACGGTTGTATTTAGCTTTTTCTGAAAACCAGACGGAGTGACTTTTCTACAAACCACATCACGAATGTATAATAGAGTAGTAACAACAAACAGTATTTCCCCAGCTACTATAGTTTGCAAACGTGAAGAGAGCTAAGTGCATTAATGGGCAAATTAGGCCCCCTCTGGAGCCAAAAACTGAAAGTTGTGATTCACCAATTTCATCCAATGGTTTATTAATAGAATAACCCAAGTATAATATCCTAACTTTTATCTTACTTTTACCGTTGCTATGGTAACAAAAATGGCGGACAAAATATGCTAAAATAGAGGAATTGCCAGTTTGGGCCAAATTTAAGGCTTTTTGAGACCGATTTTTTAAGAATTAGATATCAGCACAAGCGAATACCGAAAAAAACACACAAACACACTTTTAATATATTGTGTGCCGTGATAATTCTCATCATCTGTTAAAATATCTATTTGGTATTTGCTTGTGCTCTAAATTAATTCCTCTGTTACATGTCTCAAATTTGCTCCAAAAATGGTCATTTTCCTATTTTTAGCCTATTTTGGCGGCCATTTTTGTTACCATAGCAACCGTAAAAGTCGAATCTAATACCAGGTTTTTACACTTTGGCTATTGTTCTAATAAACTATCTAGAAGAAATTTATGAAGAGCAACTTTTATTTTTTGACCTGATACGGGGGCCAAAATAGCCTCTTAATACACGTACCCCTTTGGGTGAGCTCCAGCGATTTTATCGCAGTAAAAATAGGCACGTGGCCATTTAAAAGAACACTCGATACATAGAACAATGCGAAATTTCGGTACTTATCGCATCAGCGAGCAATGAAGGCTCATGCGATTACTCGCTGGATATCGTTGCTGGCATATATGAAGTATGGATGTATATGAAGGCTGAGACCATATTTTATACATATAGCTTCGCTGGATACGTTAGCTTGGGCGATTATATGAGGCATTTGCGCATGTGCGACAAGTACCGAAATTTCATGGAATGGTCCATATGTCGTATCAGTGCGATTATCCAATTGCATCGACCATGTCGACGCTTGTAAAATTTCTTAGGTACTATTTCAAAACCACGAAGACCCATTTAACTATTTTACATCTTTATACAAGACTCAACACTTCATCTAAAAACCAGCATAGCTTTATCTAACAATATACACAAATCATACCCTGAATTTATCACAGGTCAGCCACAATGGCAGAACAAAACTCAGAATGTGCCCAAACAGAGTCAAAGTCAACGGAGCTTGACGTTATTAATGTTCTCTGCTTTGTACTGACTAGATGATTCTGTAAAAATCAAAGACGGACACTGTTCTGTTGCCCAAATGGCTTCTGGAAAAAAAATGGACATTACAGAGTGTCTATGTCCTTGGGATCGAAAGTATTATTAATTTCTTTCCGCCACAACTAACCACTGATAACGCTTCGCTTTCAACGCATGAATGTCGTTTAGTTTCAAGATCTTCTTCTATACAGTTGCTGGATACGTCGCCATTTTTTGTCATTTTAAGTTCAAGTGGAATACATTTATTCTCATCTTATTGGTCAAAGTCATATGATAGAATGTTCTCATTATCTCGACCAATCAAAACGCGACTGTACTTTTGCTCCGTATGAGAAAACAACAAATATGGCGGCGTATCAAGCAACTGTGTAAATCTAATTTCATAAAAAAAATATACAGTGATACCATAAATGTTGATTGAATTTTTGTTTGATTTGATTCTTTACGTCCCATCAACAATCTTCCAGTTAAACAGGGACGGGTCTTCCTGGGTTGAACCAGTACTAATCTAGGATAAATGTGCCTTGCTCAAAGACCACAACGCAGTGACGCCGGTGAGGCTCGAATCCGCGGCCCCTCGGTCTCAAGTCAAGCACTCTACCACTGAACCACTGCGCTCCCTTGTTGATTAAATAATACCGTAAATAAAATTGAGGATATTACATGAGTGTTTAAGTTGAATAATAACTTTAATTTCGGTCAGAAACCATTTGAGAAGCTAAACTGTGTCCATCCTTCGACTCTTACAGACTCGTATTACTATTAGGACTATAGAGAGAAAAATAACGTCAAGCTTCTGTGAACAGAGTTGGAACAAACATTTCTTTTTTGCCGAATGTTGACCGTTTGTAACACGCTAAATAGCACTTGCACGCTTTCCTTAAACATACACAAAACTTCAGTATAGTCGACTCTTGTTAACTCAAAGTCCTAAAGACTAGAGTTTCTACATCGAAGTACAGTAAAAACCTACCTTAAGCGGCCACTCAAAGAAGGCAAAAAAAAAAAGATTTTCAAGACCAATAATCGCTTAATGCAGGTCAAAAGTATTGCAGAATGCTCCAAGAGAGCATTCTGCAATATTTTCGACCTGCATTAAGCTACCATCTGTCTTTAAGACCTATGTTTTGTCTGTTTTTGAGTGGCCGCTCAAGACAGGTTACATTGTATCAGCATTTATGATGAAAAGAAATGGACAGTTCTTGTACTCAAGCTATCAGGAATCGACTTAACGAGAGCATACCATATTTACAAATCATTTCATGTTTACAAATCCTACCATAAATATTCTCAAATCTTTCATTTTTCACATTATGAATGTGACCACACAGAACCACTATTGTGTGAAACAAAAAACAGTGGACAAACAACTCTGTATCCGCTGTGTGTCTCACCAATGTTTTCAGGAAAAGGCCTGAACAAAATCTCTTGAACAATGGTACTCTAAGGCACCTACAAGACTAGACTTACACCTAAGGCCAAATAAAAAAAAGTGTGCTTCGGGTAAAGAATCTGATAATTTTAGGCAGGGTAGGCACATTTCTTTTCGTTATTTTTTCTGGAAAAAAAATATAATTTTATGCATTTTGAAGGCATTTCGCCTTTCAAAATGGAGTTCCAGAAACCCTGAAAAAATTCTAGGTTTCACCAGGAAATTTAGGTAGGGTCAGGTTACCCTAAACACAGGTATTTTTTATTTGGCCTAACACTATTCCTTGAGTTTCTAGATAAATGAGCATCCGACAGCAGGATTATCAAATCTAACTTGAACCTTGAAATCCAACATGTATGGTTATAATACTTTCCCAATGGCAAGGTACAAAAGGTGCTGATCAGACTGTGTTGATGAGCAGGCTGATCTGTGCCTTTGTTGTTCACATATAGAATGAACTAGCTTTCATATGACAAAGCTCAAATCAGTTATACGGTAGATGTTCTCAAATTCCTAACACTAAACACCTGCGAAAAAGGCATAGATAAACAGCTCAGACCTAGATCAGACTGCTTCTGAAATCCAATAAGGTTTATCTCCGTTTTCTATTCTGACAAGCAATTTGTAAATTCCAGCCTTGATGTTGATAACCCACATTTTATTTGAGAACAAACAGGGGAGTGTGTTCGAAATTTTAGTACACTCACCGTATGTGCTGTATTCATACACAAGCGACACCTGTTACAAGGGCCATCAGTGAAGGCTCGCAAAAGTCATCAGTGAAGGCTCATGCGAGTGAAGGTCCATGCGAGTCTGCACAAACCCGCACTAACCAACAATAATGACTAAATGAGAATAGAAACAGAGGCGTTACCAGAACGCTGAAAAAGTTACGCACATCAAAGGGAGACTACTGGACCAAGCAGTGAGTCTCTTCAATTGCGTCCCTTTTCGAAATGGGAACTTCTCTTAAAGGGAAGAATTTACTCCGAGAGGGAGCAAATTCTTTCCTTTAAGAGTAGTTCCTTATGGTATGGAAAATCACGTAGGTGGCCTCCCTTGAATGTTACTATTTTATTACGCACGTGCGTAACAGCGTAATGGGAGCTACGCCAATGAGAAATAACTGTAACTCATGATATGCCTCTAGACAACAAATATGATTTCCCCTTCCTAGCGTGTATGTTTGTTTTTGCAAAGATATTATGAAATGAAGTTCCAAACTTGAATGCTCAACGCATATTTCAAGAGTTTATCATGGTAGAATCATGAGGGGGGGGGGGGGCAGGGGGTCCGGACCCCCTGAAAAATCACAGAAATATAGTTTTGTTTTAGCAATACAAAGCTACCAAGCCAGCATTCAATGTTGGGCCATCATCGGCACGCCAGCGAAACGCCATTTAGGTGAATGGCGTTTCGCTAGCGGGCCGATGATGCCATTTAAATGAATGGCGTTTCGCTGGCGGGCCGATGATGGCTCGCTTATAGTTGTAACTTGATTGGGTTATCTCTCCCTCAACAACTTAAAATCCCCAAAAACCGTTGGACCCCCTCTGACAACACTTTCTAGATCCGCGCATGAGCAATGGAAATAAATTACAGGTGCCTAACATAGACCCGGCAAAGGCATTCTGATCATGTCAACTCATTTTTGGTCGTGTTTGGCTGACTTCTAGACCTGCGCATATCCAATACAAAGTAATATATTTTACACATTGTGTTGTTAATGACAAAAATGCATTTGTACCGAATGAACTTTGTAACATTCAATATCAGAGAAAGTACCGATACACTTAACATGCACTCGACAAAACCTCAATATTCATGTGATCATGACTTAAATGAGATTTTTTCTAATCCATTAAACAGGCCACGTTTTTAAGACATCTTGCCAACAGATAGGGAAGCTTAACCCGCATAAGCATTGTCCCCTTTTTATGGGACAAAGACAAACAGTGCAGACCCAGATCAGACACCGCATAACGCGGTGTCTGATCTGGGTCTTCATTGTTTGCTAAAAGAATGTTCTATAAAAAGCTGGAAAAAATACCGCCCAACACCCCAAAAGAGGAGATGGGCTAGTCCTGCTAAAAGTAGGCAAGCACATTTGATTTTAATGGGTTAAGTGCTTGTTTTTAACTAGCCTTAATGCTAGAGGACTACTTCTTGTTTCGAGAGCATGGGGAGAGATGGGGCTCTGTACTGGTATTTTTCACACAGATTTTTGATCACAATCGTATTTTGTGTCTATAACTATCCAAAATTTACATTTGCGGAGGTCTATTGTCTACACAATCGTCAATTAAAAAGGCATCCCGTTTATAATAGTGTTCATGCTTCAGAACAGAATATCAGAAAATAATAGGGAAAAACTTTAATTTCTTCCAAAAGTTCTAAATTTTGAGTCAATAATAAGAGTATTATATCTGAGAGACACACGTTATGAAGGGGTATCGTCATTTGACAGTATAATGGGCATGTGTGTATCAATACTGTTATACATAGATAATGAAACCCTACCGATTAATGGCATATGCTATAAACATACAATGAATAACTGTGAAAAACTTATATACACATTTACATATATACAGCTATAAGAGAAACATGTATTATATACAAAATGGTAACATGTCGAGATCAACCTGAAAACTGATTTTACTGTCTTATAGACACCTATTTAATACTACATAACAAAGTTCAAGTGGTCACTACCCATACTGGCTCACAATGTTGAAGCAATGTCAAATGTAGACTGGCTCCAGTCCTTAAATCAATTTTTCATCAATGTGTTATATCATATACTTGTAGCCAGACTAACTCTGATGGCTCTGTTTAAAACAGAGCCATCAGAGTTAGACTGGCTACAAGTATATGATATGACACATTGATGAAAAAATGTTTTAAGGACTGGATCCAGTCCATGTCAAACGGGTTGAACTGCAGAGCAGGCACTTTATGTACATTTGTGGTAAAATTTAGATCGTGCATGGACAAGATGTGGGGATTTATTTGGCTATGTCCCAGCTCAAAATATTTTTTTTGGATTATGAGTGATGCCCGGAAAACTAACATCCACCTTAGCAAATTTTATTCGAAAAATAGCTAAATTTTAAAAAAGGTATCAAAAAAGACAAAAACGCTGAATCATCAGTTCAATTTTAGGTTTTCAATGTATATGATATATGACAGCATTTAAACATTTTTGGCACCTTACTTGAAATCAGCCATTCAAAATGTTACTTTTATCTCAATTCTGGTAGAGGTCAGCTTATTTGCTATAATGTCTCAAAACAGCAACCAAACATAGCTGATGGGTCATATTGCATGTCATGCATACAATAATACGTTCTTTACTTATGAAATATTGATAAACGTTGATTAGACGTTGTTTCAACGTTGTGTGCCCAATGGGTAATGGTATCTTTATAAATAAGTTGAAAAAATAATGACTTTCAGTTTTTTTATACATATATAATCTACTTGACCAAATCTACAATATGATGAGCAAAGAAAAAAAATGGAATGTTCTCCATGATGTAAGAGTATGGATGGCGAAACAGAGGATTTTAGATTAACACAGATGGTTCAAAACAAGTGCTCTCATCAGGGTCTACAATGTTTGCTTGCGACACAATTTGGAGGCGATTCGTGTCGAATTTCGACTGAGTGTTCGAGATTTGTTGGCTCGAAGGACATTGTCACCGTGATGTGGCTGGCTTTCAACACTATCTCGAAGATTAGATTGGCCCAGCTGTTCAGAGCATTTACAGCTTTACAAACAAAACTAGCCAAAAGACCCAATGTCGCATCATACCGTATTGAACAAATAAGTACACACGATTCCCTGCTCAACTCAGCTGAGCGCGAAATTTATCCTGCTCACATTTTAACATTTATAAGCAGGATAAATACAACATCTCAGAGATTTAAAGCAAGAAAGTTCTTTATTTGCTCATATTTTAGTTTTTATGAGCAGTTGAAATTTGTGCTCAGTTGAAATGAGCATGAAAATAGTTTGCAACCATTTTAGTAATTTCACCATTAATACGGGTTCATCGTGTTGATAAAATTGTGTGTATCGTTAGCAGCTGGCTTCTGTTTACATTAGTAATGTGACTAAACGTAATTGATTCGTGGTTAAGAGTAATTGACATAAATATAGCTTAGGCTAATATGAAGACGTTCTGACCTACTGGTATGACGACGTTTCGACCAACTGGTCTCAGTTGGTCCCGTAGCTTAATCTGAAACCCTCAGACCACTATGAGTGTTTGACCATGAAAGGAATTATTTTAAGAACTGTAAAAGAGGTATTTCATTTGTAATTTCCACTATCATGACTATGGACAAAATAAATACTGAAGCGAGATGATGGCGAAACTGATACAAAAAGTCAGATCTGATTTTCTCAATTGTTGTACTATTGACAAATATCATTTTAGTCAAACCAAGTAGAACATGAAATCTCAATGGGCTCTTTGTCAACACATGATTCTAAATCATCATTCTTTTAGCAAGGTTTGAGTCAGAAGTTGCATTTAACCTATGCAATTCTGGTGCCATTATGTGGGACATAGGCAAATAGTACAGACCTAGATCAGATGCCACAATACACGGCTTCTGATCAGGTCCTTTACCGTTTGCTTACAGAATTTTCAATTTCAGATAAAATGAAAATGAAAAATGACACCCTGTATCTGTTCATGGTTATATGCTGAGCAAATTCAAATTTTGTGCCCTATAAATAATGTTAACCCTTACAGCGCCAATCACACAAAATGTTGACTGTTTTGTTGTCTGCTGAAATTACACCCTATTAGACAGTGTAGAGCAAGACCAGTCTGCTCCTGTGGGAGGAGTCTGATCTGGGTCCACACTGTTTGCCTCTATACTTACATTACTCAATAATGATAGCAAATATATGCAGCAGATGACTAGAGCAAGCAACATTTTCAGATAGAATGTTTGGAGCCGATTTAAGGGTTAAAAATTACACCTAGATACAGAAGCATGCCGATCTGCTGAAGAAACTAAAAAAATAAGTCCCCCAACATGTGCGGATCCAGAGGGGGACAGGGGGTCCGGACCACCTGAAAAATCACAAATTTATAGGGTTTCCTAGCAATAGTTTACTTGTCCCGATCCCCTGAAAATCACAAAGCTGTCAAGTCAGCATTCAACAGTGGGCTATAATCGGCCCACCAGCGAAACGCCATTTCAACGGCGTTTCGCTGGCAGGCCAATAATTGCCCGCTTTTGGTGTCTTTGGAGCCTTGTTCCCCTAAAAAAATTATCAGAGTTGGACCTCTTTCTGACCAAACTTTCTGGATCTGCGCATGCCTAAAATCCCTTTTCCTATCTAGGTAATCGTATTGTGGCGCTCAAAAAATAAATGAGACTGGGTGTAGACAAATTCTAAATACATTTAGCAATCTTACCGAGACCCATCAAGGTTTGCTACTGTCCAGGGAACTGTCACTTTCTAATTTTCTGTAGAATATTTGGCATTCATTGAAAAAATGTACTTGATTGGGTTATGAGAAAGGATTTCATTTTATGAGAAAAATATTAGCTGAAAAAAGACAATGAAAACAACGAAACTAACATTGTAACCATGGTGATAAAATACTACAACCCATGAAAATGACAAACTGTTTTGTGTAATGCACCTGTTACCATGGCGGCTGGCAACAAAAATACTACATCCCATAACAAGCTGTTTTGTGTAATGTAGCTGTAACCATGGCGATTAAAATACTGCATCTCATAACAAGCTGTTTTGTGTAATGCAGCTGTAACCATGGCGACAAAAATACTGCATACCATAACAAGCTGTTTTGTGTAATGCAGCTGTAACCATGGCGACAAAAATACTGCATACCATAACAAGCTGTTTTGTGTAATGCAGCTGTAACCATGGCGACAAAAATACTGCATACCATAACAAGCTGTTTTGTATAATGGAGATGTAAGCATGGCGACAACAATACTATATCCCATGAAAAACTGGTTTGTGTAATGCATCATGTTGGTAACTATCACAGGGTCATGTAACATTTTTTGCTTCATCATAATATACCTCTACAAGGGTATCATAGCAAAGATTAGTGATCAAATCTGCACATTCCAGGCCCCCCTCCCCTACAAACCCCTTCCGATCCGTTATTTTTGTGCCTACATAGGAAAAAATAACAAACTTCAAAATATGGACAAATTTTGTGTAAGGAAATTAATCAAATGATTCTTCTGATCACAAGAACACTCTTTAAATTTGGGTTAATATCCTTATGACTTCCTCTGTCGAGCGCATAAACAATCTGGGTTCAGTCCGAATATCAAGTCTGATTTTGACTGCTGTGAATTTAGAATTAAATTCCTAATTTATAGTATATTCGCTATGATACCAGTATTAAGGTTTATAGTATAATGAAGAAAAAATGTTACAAGGTACCTATGATAACGATAAAAGTTCTAAGTAACTTGTAACATTAATTGTTCAGAGTACAATACTCGGGACAGTACTCATCACTGATGGACTGTCGACCAAAGTACAGATCTGGGGAACAAGGCTGTGTGAAAACGGAAGAATCAGGAATATTCAAGTCCATGAGATCTGAGGGAAGGTTATGGTCACAGTCATCTTCTAATGACTCCTGTGACGTCACTGTACACGTACTCACGCTCTCACGTTTAAAGTCTGGCGTGTTGTTAACGTCACAACGTAATGGGTACAGCATGGCGTCGGCGTACTGCAGCGCTGGATCATAAAAGGGGTCCTCCAGTTGATCCAAGGGCGTTGCATTGTGAACCTGTCTGTCATACGTGAGATTATCGCTATTGAAGCAAGTATTGGTTTCACCGAGAGCTGGAAATGTAAATGATGGCGCCTGGTTGAAAGGTGGCGATTGCGCCTGCGTCAGCTGACAACTGAACGCGTGGTCATCAAGAAGTCTTGTCAACTGCGCAAGTGTTTGCTTCAAAGACGTCACCTCCTCTTGCAGTTCTTTCGTGCGGGCCTGCTCACGGAAATAGTCCTGCAAATAAAGTCATAAAATCCGTTAGCACCTTACCGAACGAAATGGTCCATGTTCGTTCCGGAATATGCGGGTACAGGAACCCAAGTCCGTCCTGTACACAAACGAAGGGGATACCTGGGTCGTTTTCGTCACGGACATTAAATAATTGCAAAAACAGCGATCTGTGGGAATTAAAAGATAACCTCAACAAGTTTAAGCTACTGCGCATTTGCAGTGGGCCCGGCTCTGCGTCATGGTGTACCAATATCCAAAAATGCCCTTTTCGCAAGCTGTTGTAAAGTGACAAATTAGTCTTGTTTAAGAAAGCGATACTGTCATCTCTTTGACAAATCGCTCATCAAAATTAAATGGCGGTTAGGAGCAAAAGTGGGAGCCTTAAGGTGGGAATTCAACACCTTTATATAATACGGTCATATCTTAACATTTATCTTTAGACATAAAACTTTATCAGGGCATTTATCGTTTTGATCATGCAAATGAAGTATTCTTAAAACTAATGACCGACATACGACTTAATTTTCTCTTCTTTTTTGCGCATCAATTTAATACAATGCACTACTTTTGAAATTTCAGATAATCATGCGGCTCCCTCGGTTTTCAGCTCGGTTCATTCTTGCTGCACATTTTGAACGTGTTTCGGTAGTCTACTCAGGGGCGGATCCAGGTTTTCTGGAAAGGGGGTTCAGATGTAAAAAAGGGGGGGGGGGGGTCTTATCTCATTTTTCTTTAAATTTTCCATGAAAATGAAATAATTTGGTCTCACTGAGACCAAATTATTTCCTTTTCATAGGATATTTAAAATTGGTAGATGGGGGTGGGGGGTGGGGAGAGGTTTGAGCGAACCCCCTGGAACCCTCTAGATCCGCCACTGAATTTAATACAATGCACTAGTTTTGAAATTTCAGACCTCGGTTTTCAGTTCGGCTCCTTAGTAGAATATTCATATTGCTGCAATTTTGAACGTGTTTCAGTAGTCTACAAATAAGAATAAAAACCCGTTCTCCAAGAAAACACCAGCCGTGCTCTCAGTGGAGGCTACAGAGGGGGTTCAGGGGGTTCGCTCCAACCCCCCCACCTGCCCCCCCCCCCCCCCCCCCCCCCCCGTTTCTATGAAAATATAGTTTAAGAAAATCTGACGAGATTTCGCTCCAAAACTTTGCTGTCAGTTTTTTTTCTTATATTATTTTTTGGATGAATATTGTGGATAACAACAATCAGAAGAATGGCATTTTGGCCCATTTTTGCCTATGAAATTTCACACCCTGACATTTAGACGAAATCATTTCGAATTAAAGGGTTGTGGGATAATAATTTACCATTTCGTTTAAATTTTAAAAAGTTTAGTTTTACTTACAGTTATCACGGTGCTTTCTAGCCGCTTTTTCTTCGCACGGCATCTTCTGGCGGCATCCTTGTTCTGCTGACGTCGACGTAGCTTTTTTCGAATTTCCTCCGGCGTCAGCTCCTGTTTGAATAAAGAAAAAAAAACTATAACCATAGTTCCACTTTTCCCGTCCTTTTCAGTTTGGCTCTGGGGACCAAATTAATTAGGCAGTATGCAAAATAATTTTCACGCTTTTGTCGTCCTCTGATTCTTTTTTAAAATCAACTTTTCGGAATAAAAATTCTTTCAGGAATACTATCAAAGATATCAACCCGGGAGTGATCCTGGTACAAACTGTCTGCAAAGGTTATCAACCAACGATACAAGTAGGCAAAGAGTCATGTCACGCTTAACAGTCTGTAAGAACGAATATTTTGCTTGCCCGAGACGTGAGCTTGCTTGATAAATAGATAAATTTAAAATAAAAAATCTAAATATGAAAATAAAAACAAAACAAAACGACAACAACAATAACAACAACAACAAAAAATAATCCCCCAAATATAAATAGCAGGCATGAAAAAAATATATTCTAAGTATGCAAAGAGTCTGTAAGGCACTGTGCGCATACCAAATATTCTTAATTATCAAACAAGAATTTGATATCAAATTAATCTTATGATTACATTTTCATATTGGCAAACGAATTTTAAAATTTGATCGAAAATCAGTTATTCCTTTTGTTTGATAGAATTAATGAAATTATTATATTGTTCCATGTACATGCTTTTTTACGGCGGAAGAAATATTGTCATTTGTGACAGCAAAGATAAAAAGTAATAAATAAATAATAAAATGTATTTTAGGAATACCGTTATCATATTTCGGAGAAAAAATAACACCATTTATACACATAAATCATATTTTATCTATTTGGAAATAAGCCATATCCATAATGGCCTATGCAGGTAACAGAAAACATAATTTTCTTATTTCTCAACCAAAATATATGTTGTGGGTTCTCAAAAGAACCGTCTCAATGAGACGGTTCTTGTGAGCGCCCAAAACATAAGCTGAAAACTATGGATAAGAAAATATTTACAAGTTTACGCGCTGAAAAAATATTTATCTTATAAACCTGTGGGGAACTTAACTTGGGTTTCCCTGCCTTTAGTAGGTGGACATTCATTGTCAAGCAGGCAAACATTTAGGGATCAGATTACTGGAAATTTTAGGTTATTCCTTCTTCTAACGGGATTCCAGTAAACTGACACTTTGACAAGTAAACGATACTTTTTCTAGACCTAGATGAGATGACACTGAACGCCTAGTCTAACCCTACTTGATACATCAGCATGCGCGTTTAAAAAAGTTTTTTGCGAGATCGTTCTTGTGAGCATATCAAATTTTGTGAAAAAATGATTTTGGTACGTATCGCATATATGCACAAATGCCTCTTTTGAACGTCCATGCTGGTGCATCGAGCGGGACTATACAGTAAAACCTGTGTAAAACGGCCACTCAAAAAAAGACAAAACAAATTTCTTAATGACAAATTGAAGCTTAATGAAGGTCAAAAGTTTTGCAGAATGCTCCCATTGGAGCATTCTGCAATATTTTAGACCTGCATCAAGCGATAATTTGTCTTGAAAACCATTTTTTTTGTATTTTAGATAGTGGCCGTTTTCACAGGTTTTACTATAGGTCTAAAATTTTTGGTCCTAACCTTCCTGGCCTCTTTTCTATCCAAGATGCGAAGGCTCTGCCGAGACTGTCTCGTCTTGGCATTCGCTGCTCGCCGATGCGATAAGTACCGAAATCTTCCGTTCTGGTCCAAATTTGTATCCTGACTTTAAAGTTTCAAAAAAGTAGGTGAAAATCATCCTTATGAACTTACAGTTTTTATCAGGGGCTTTTTCTCTTCGATCACGATGTCCCCCTTATTCTCTTTACATCTTCTGTTCAGGATGGAGAGGCGTAGTTCCTCTTTTATAATAGGAGTTAACTTCATTGTTTTCTCTGCCTCTTCCACTGCCTTTTGTAATCTTGTACCTTCCATTTCGGTACAATCTTGGTCTTCGTCTTTGCTCATTCTAAAATATGCAATAATTTGTCCATTAGATACATGATGTAATTTTATGTATTAAACGTGTACAGTTAAACCTGTCTTAAGCGGCCACTTAAAAATAGACAAAACAAAGGTCTTAGTGGAAAATGGTAGCTTAATGAAGATCGAAAGTATTGCAGAATGCTTGGAGCATTCTGCAATACTTTTGACCTGCATTAAGCTATATTCAGCCTTGAAAACTAATTTTGGTCTTCATTTTGAGTGGCCGCTTAACACAAGTTTGTGCCAACACCGGAGAGCTTTGGTACCTGTGTCTTTGGGTTATCTGGATGTCTTTAAAAGCATATTAAGTTTTCTTTTCTGATTAGTATCGTCAAAAATATTACTGCTCTTTAATGCGATTGTGGCAGATCATTTTTATGTTCGACCCTGATTTGACGCCCTGTTTTGCAATGTCTCATCCAGCTCTACACTGTTTTTTGCAGACACTAGAAACTCAATGACCAAAGCCAATTTCTAAGTAATACATATCTTTTGATCTTTGAAGGCAGTGTAGACTCTGATGAAATGCCGCATGCTTCATGTTTGTCAAAAGCACACCACAATTCAGAAAAAAAGTGTCCACCAAACACCATCCAGTAATGCACATGTACATATGATTCACAAGGAGTGAAATGCTTTACGCGATTCAGGTCGTGCATTCAACGACGGCATACCAGTGCACGTTCAATGTTCATCTTCCCTTTGTCTAAGCGCGCGTATTAAAGAAACAGAATTCGTCTGCTAGCAGGAAAACCAAATCTATTTAAAGCGATTTCCAATACATGTTCACATGCAGCAACCGCAGACGAGAAAATCTATATTTGTCGTCTGCTCAGAGAACTGGTCAGAGCTACCGCGGTAACCTTAGATCGCATTCTTGATGAGTTAATCATTCCATGTCGTCTGATTCTGCTGTGGTAGACAAAAATCGCTATCAGAAACATCATATTTTATTCCTTAATCTCTGGAATTCCAAGATTAGCAGACGACAATAATTAGATATGTTCCCATTTTGTTCTTTCAGAAATTAGGTCTGAAGATGTGAATAAATTTATGATGGTTACTTTGGCATCATTTAACCCCATTTTAATATGCCTAATGGAATTTACCATCCTTATCAATTGAACAAATCGGTTTGTTAGTAATGTACAATTACATTTAAATCTTAAAAGTACATTCTGTAACCAAACAGTGCAGAACCTGACCAGGCGCTACGTTCTGTGACGTCTGGTCTGGCTCTGCACTGCTTGTCGATGTCCTATACAATGGACGCTAGGCTTATCTAGGAGTTAAAAATCATGTTCATGAACTATTTCCACGCTGTCGAGCCAAACGGTTTGTCACTCTGATTGCATTCCTCAAAGATTTGTGGTCCTGAATCGCTCGCCTGAGTTTTTGTTTAAAGCTTATATATATGTATCTGTTGAAAGCTGGCCACTTCCTTTGTGACACCTGAGGTAAACTTGGTAAATGTCCTCTACCAAATATCAATGCTCTAGGCCTTGTGGTTTCAGACAAGAAGATTTTGACATGTTTCCCTATATAAGCCTTTGTAAAACATGTGACCCTGGGGCGGGGCTACTTTTGGCCCCAGTGCCACAATTTGAACAAACTTGGTAAAGGTCCACTGGGTGATGCTACTGACCAAACATAAATGCTCTATGCCTTGTGGTTTCATAAAAGAAGATTGTTTTATGCTTTTCACTATATAAGCCTATGTAAAACATGTGATCCCCGAGGCGAGACCATTTTTGGCCACAGAGAACAAAATTTGAACAAACTTGGTAAAAAAAAGAGATCCACAAGGTGATGCTACATACCAAATATCACCAAGGCTCTAGGCCTTGTGGTTTCGGACAAGATTTTTTCATGTTTCCCTGTATTAGCCTATGTAAAACAGGTGACCTCCGGGGCGGGTCCATTTTTGTCCCAGGGGCATAATGCTAACAAACATGGTAGAGGTCCGCTAGGTGATGCTACATACAAAATATCAAGGCCCTAAGCCTTGTGGTTTTAGACTAGAAAATATTTTCATGGTCTATGTAAAACATGTGACCCCGGACGGGCCCATTTTTGGCCACAAGGGCATAATTTGAACAACTTGGTAGAGGTCTACTAAGTGATGCTACATACCAAATATCAAGGCTCTATGCCTTGTGGATTCAGACATGAAGATTTTTCCATGTTTCTCAATATAAGCCTATGTAAAACATGTGACCCCCAGAGAGTGCCTATATTTGCCCCGCGGCATAATTTGAACAAACGGTCTACTAGATGGTGCTACATACTAAGTATCAAGGCTCTAGGCCTTGTGGTTTTAGACAAGAAGATTTTTTAAAGGTTTCATATGGAAAACCTATTTTTAGCCTGTGTGACCTTGATATCCGACATACGATGACCATTTGAACAATTATTTTAGAGGGCTATACAAGGATCATTCCTGCCAAGTTTGGCCAAATTCCAGTCAGCAGTTTTGGAGGAGATGTCATTTGAAGTAATTGTTAACGACTCATGACACACGACGACGTTCCAATCAATCAATCAATCAATCAATCAATCAATCATCAGTCAGTCAGCGATTTATTGTAAATTCGGTGCGTTAGCACTCGCTTACACTCGTGGATGAGCTGATATTCCCGTACAGACGCATACACCATACAAACATTTCACAAATTATATTGTGTATTTTTTTTATAATATGTTTCTCTATTTACCTGTTAATTTTCTATTTTCAATATTTAGAAATATATTGACGATTATTTCCGTTTCTGATTCTGTTCCACACAACAGCACTAATATGGCTAAACTGCCAAGTCAAGGCTGCATCGACACTTTTCTGAAGTTCAAATCCCAGAAACTCCTCACCATTTTGCTAAATTTGTTTCCACATCACCTTATAACGGTTGTATATATGTATTTCGCATTTCTTATTTCCATTAATTTACTCCAAATTATTATTTATCCTATTTTCCTTCATTTATTTATAATTATTAATTAATTAATTTCAGGTAAGATAAACGTGGATGGTGATGTCCTTTTATAACAATTTCACATGTGCTTCAGTATTGCACAATGTGTACCCCAAACATGTATAAACTTTCTGGAAAATTCAACCCTTAAGGTCAAAATATAGATCAAGGTGATGAGATACTCGGCTCATTTGATCCATGTCCCAGGAAATATGCATCCAGATGTAAAGAAAATCTATTCATCAAGGCGAACAATGAAGATCACGACCAGCCTGTGCATTTTGCACAGGCTGATCGTGATCTTCATTGTTCGTGTACAAGTAAGTTACATTTTCTCGCGTGATGATCCAAATGATAATGGGGAAACACCTACATTGTTTTTGAACATTCAAATTTGGAAGTTAAAAAACCAAAAATCCAGGTATTCGAAAACGAAATTAAAATTACCTATCTACGAGGGTCATTTGGAAAGTTCTTAGCATGGCATCATAACTCCACAATGCGTTTATATAATACTATCAAATAATATATTTTTGGAAACTAGAATTCAACGGCTACTTGATGGCTTAATTTTTGTCGAAAAAGGACTTGGCGTGCACGTACAGCGCATGCTCAAAACTAGTAGGGGTTTATATACTGGCTGAAATTTTAAGCATAATACTTGGTAAACAACGAAGAAGAATTGAGGACCTTATACGCGATCATGATTTGACAAATTAACGATTTGGTGCCAACTTATTTTTATTAAAATATAGTATGCAATCACTTCTTGCACGACTACCACCTTTAAATTCGGAAAAAGTTGACTAATTGAGAAATGTTAATCTTTCAAAAATGGGACTTTTTTTTCATTTTTTCTTTATACTTTTACTATAAACTGTGTCACTGCAGGAGCACCAAAAAGCCTATTGAGTATATGTTTTGCTTTATTTATAGCCAGCAATGCATAAAAATTGTATCGTCGCGCAAAATGTGTGGCTTTATTAGTTTAGTACTCAAGAAATTTATTCCTAATAACACTACTCCTACTTTTCATAAAGTGGGTGGGGTAACTCAACCCCGCATAATTTGTAGATGGCATAAGAATTTCTCATGGTATCATGTTAACCATCACACAAATGATTGATTTCTACCCTCAAGGTATTTTTATTTTTTTTGTTTGCCACTTTCTTTCAATTGAAATAAACCAGAACGTCATCTCATAGCTAAAATCATTCTACCAATGGGAAGATTTTAAAAGTTATCTTCCCTTTGTTCTGGTTTACAAAATTAACTTTGGTTTCAATACAAAGAGCAAAAAGTGTGCATGATAAAAAATACCAGCATATGGCATTTTTAAACTACTGTCAGTTATATATTTTCAAAATATATGCATGCTTGCATTCGATTTTTAGACGTAAAATAAGGCATATTGCTTTGCTTTCTAAACGTTTTTGGTATTGATGTTCCAGTGTTTATTTATTAGAAACATCCAACTTGCAATTGGTCATCGATTGTATTATTACTTAACCAGATTGTGGCCTACCAAATGGTGCAAATTTATCTAGTTTCATGAACCTATATTGTTAATGTTATCCACACTTTTCCAAAGGTAAAAAAGTTATATTTTCCACTGACATTTTGCGTTTTCCAGTATACAAAGAATACATGTACTCACAATAATATTTTTCGTGTTTTCATCATAACATCCTCATGAAATTAGTGCTATAACAAAGCGGAAAGGTAGCCCTTTAAAATGATACCAAACATGATAGGGTTTGTAAATTGGTTACTGGGATAAAAGACCATGCTAAGAACTTTCCAAATGCCCCTCGTATATCAACGTACACGTTGCGTAGTTCATGTATATGGCGCGATGATGTTAACAGATCGTTGCCCCCACCTACATATATAGTTGTAGGCACATAAATGAATGAATGAATAAATAAATAAATAAATAAATAAATAAAACGATATTTATTGCATATCGACGAGTCCCAAAAACAAGTTTTGGAATAATAAAAAGCCAGCAGGTTCTCAAAGACTCCGGAAAGTTTCATAATTCAATGCTATGTCACATTGTGGAATCATTTACGGATTTTCAGCAGCACATTAATGATTTCCGAAAGTTAAGCCCTGCAGTCGTGTCATATAATGCTCAGAGCAGACTGATCTAAATCTTCAATGTCATAAAAAATATCGGTTTCCCAAAGTAATATACCACGTTATTGCACCTTCACACGAAGATAAATATAAATCTTTGCAATAACTAAGTATATTATCATATTTTGGTCTATATTCTACCACCCAAATATATAACCTCGCCAAGAGAAAGCAACCTGTTTCTGCAATGTGCGATCTACTAAGGTGCAGTCTGATCAGCTTATTTGCTGTTCGCTCTCTTGAAAGTATGATAAGTGTACTTGCTGACATCAAATCTAGACTAATCGACGTAGCTGAACAGGTTGCTGATCGTGCTTTGGCTTAATAAAGAGTTATGTAATAGTTTCACAGTCTAATAACTCTTTATCTCCTAGTGTCGACTGCTGACGACTTTTGCAAACAGTTTGAAACCAGATCAGGCCCGACAAAACGTCGGGCCTGATCCGGATCCAATCTGTTTGACACTCAGATGGTATTCCTGAAAAGTTGATTTTGAAAAAAATTCAGCAGACGACAAGAAGAGTTAAAACCGTCTATTAACCTGTTAACATTGAAAACAAAAACAGTAGTTGGGAATCCTGCTTTGTTAAATTTCGAAAAAAATAAGAGAGGATTAAGATCGTCGCCGAATTTCAACAATGAAAAAGGGTCTTTCTACACACTGAAAGCATCTTAAATGTGTCGTCTGCTTACAATGAATTTGATTTTTAAGATAATTACCACTTGATATCATATCTAATCATTAGACGTCGACATATATAAGAGTGAACAAAATTATTTTTTCAGAGCAGTCAGTCTCAAACCCAATGATTGCTCTGCCATTAAACATTTAAACCTACCCCATCCGTACCCAGCCACAAAAATAAACAATTACAACCAAAGTTGACCATACGTCTCTTGTGTGAATTTAACACATAGAGCGCCGGCAAAAAATATCTGAAAAATGCCGTCTGCTAAGCAGTCTGCTGTATAGTTTTGCTAACGTCATTTGACTAATGTAAGTATGGTGACAAACAGTAAGGACCCAGGCCAGACTGCTCTGCTCCTGTAGATCTGAGTATACACTGTTTGCTAATCCATTTCAGAAGACGAAAAAGACAGGCGACTATTGATTTGCGATATTTTTTTTCAGATTTAGGGTCGGCGGGGTGGGGGGGGGGGGGCTCTGAAAATGACCAGTTGACTGGTCCTTTTTAGAGCTTTTTTCATATCTCCAGAAAAAAACAGTAAACCAACAGTCTGCATTTAATCTTTAAATATTTCATCATTTTACTTACAATCTCTTTTAACAGTGTCACTCTCAAAAATACACAGACAGAACCTCAATTTTTTTTTCAACGAAACAAAAAATACTAAGGGTCGGCGGATAAAGAAACAGACTTTTTTTCCTACTTTCCGGAAAATTACAGTATGAGGTTTAAAATCAACTAATGATAAAAAAGTAAAACATGACTGTATGTGCCACACATGCGCCAAAGCCTCCTTTAACCACCCATGCTGACGTATCCATTGGGGTTAGACGTCTACATTTGGCGTGAGCCTTCATCTACACGCATACTTGGTTTATGCGAGCTATTTAGCGAGCTTAACCTAAAATGTCCCATTTAAACCTATGAATATGCCATATGTACAAACGATCGTGCATGTCCACACAGTCTGGTTATGTTCGCTGTCTGGTCGGGGTTTTTCTCCGCGTACAGCGCCATGTTAAATATACGAACATCGCAAGCTGCCAAAGACAGGTTGTATGTGTCATTGCTCTCTGACGGCCGGGTCATTACCATTATTATTCCGAATTACCGAAAAAGGAATGCTTAAATTTTGGGAGGCCTGCGAACTCAAGTTGATAAGCAATTTTGGATAAACTTTAGAATCGGGATGTCTTCTTATTAATTCATCCTTATCAATAAGCGGAGTCCCCATTGTATCTTCATGAGGCAAACCGAACAACAAAGGTGCAGATCAGCCTGCGCATTCGCGCAGTCTGATCAGCGCCTTTTGTTGAGTGAATATACATATAAGTTATAGCTATACAGCCAGCATCCGAAGTTTTAACATTCTGACTGATATGCAGGTGTCAGGCTAACCAAGGTCAGGTTTACTCGCGACGATCAAACAGCATCCTGATCTTTGTAGCTGTGCATGCAGTTGTCCGGCTATACCAAGTCGCTGACCCCGAAGTCAGGCGATCTCTCAAACAACATCCAGTGCTGTGTACGCAGGTGTGCCAAGCTCAGTAACCAAGTCTCTGACCCCTTTAGTCAGGCGATGTGTACGCTCAGTAACCAAGTCGCTGCCCCCGAAGTCAGGTTTTCTCGCGACGATCAGCATCCTGATCTCTGTACCTGTGTATGCAGGTGTCAGGCTGAACCAAGTCGCTGCTCCCGAAGTCAGGTTTTCTCGCGGCGATTAGCATCCTGATCTCTGTACCTGTGTATGCAGGTGTCAGGCTGAACCAAGTCGTCGCTTCAGTGCTATAGTGTTCTAAGTGACATTTTGGTCAAAAATGAGTTATGCATACCGTTGGAAAGCTGATCAAATGTTCTATCTACTGGTGAAAGTTTCATTTGCCTATCTCCTCCCAGTAAGCTTAAAATCGCTGTGCGTTTCTGTTCTATCTACAAACAGACTATTTCGTTCAGTGCTATAGTGTTCTAAGTGATTTTCATCCAATGGCCAATGATGAATATGTCACGTGACTGGGTGAGTTCAGTGTCATACTGTTCTATCTACAAAAAGTCACTTCCCTTGGGAAAAATGCTAAAATTTGTAGTTACCTCCCTTACATAAATTTAAATACCCTACATTGAAGCGGTTTGTTGGACTTATGACGAACTAATGGCTATAACGGCTACTTTAAGGTCCAGATAATCCGCTCAGGCAAAAATGTAACGCAAATGATCCATGGACAGAATAATATGCTGTAGAAACAGATTACCTCCCTTACACATATTTAAACTGCTTTAGTTTGAGTAATTTGTCAATGTAATTACAAATCAATGGTTAAATCGGCTACTTTTAGGTCCAAATAATCAGTTCAGTCTAAAATATTATACAAATTGATCCCATTGACAGAAAAATTGACTGTATAAACAGATTACCTCCCTTACATAGATTTTAATGGCATAATCTGTGCCGTTTGTTACTGTTTTGCCTAATAAATGAATAAATATGCTACTTTTAGGTACAAATAATCATTTCTGTTCAGACTAGTATATGAATTGACTCCATAAACAGAAAATTAAGCTGTAGGAAAATATAGAACACTATAGCACTGGACGCAGAAGGCGATTTTAGGGCATAATGTTCTATCTGCAAACTGTAAAAATGCCCGTAAATTCCATATTACTGTAAAACTTTCTTCAAACCGAGGTCATTTACGCTGTATGTATATATTTTAACCCTCTGGTATGATTCAAAGGTCTGTGATAAATAAGGCATAAAAAATCAGGATGCTAAAATTTTCAAACTCATTTTTCTCAAAACTTGCGCAATGGTAGATAGAACACTATAGCACTGAAGCGACGAAGTCGCTGCCCCCGAAGTCAGGTTTTCTCGCGACGATCAGCATCCTGATCTCTGTACCTGTGTATGCTGGTGTCAGGCTAAACCAAGTCGCTGCCCCCAAGTCAGGTTTTCTCGCGGCGATCTCAAACAGCATCCAGATCTCTGTACGCTCAGTAACCAAGTCGCTGACCCCGAAGTCAGAGCTCAAATCACCTACTTTCACAACAATCGATTTCAAGTGCACTTTGTCAAGATCTCTGATTGTATCAAATTATGCATAGCCTAATTATGCGGGTGTTCGGAGTATTGTCAGATAATGAAAATAAATAATAAATAAATAAATATATAAATAAATGAAAAAAGCAGCGATCAGCAGAGCCTTCAATGCTAGCACACACAAAGTAGGCAGGTAGATGAAGGTCCGAGTTAATTTGTATGCACGTAGGGTCAATAAGCCAACAAACGTTAAAAGTACAGGTTGACACAAACAAAAAAGTCAGCGCAAAAGCACCGTCTCATTGAGACGGATTTTCGAGTACCCATAACATATGTTTTGGTTGAGAAATAAGAAAAGTATTTTTCTGTTTCACTGGTTTAAGCCTGATTTAGGTCGTCCGCTGATTTTTTAAATGATAAACTTCTTCAAACATATACTTAAGGAATACTACCAGAGTGCCAAGCAGTTTGGTTCAGCATATGCTATGATATTAGATTATTTGAATGTCTCTGAACGTTTTCGTTTATTTAATTCTGTCGTCCAATTTCCAATATTATGCTTGTCAAAAATAATAATAATAATAATAATAATAATAATAATAATAATAATAATAAGTCATTGATTGAGCCAGCTCATCGTCGCGAGAAAAACGCTCGCGCCTCTTTTTTCGGCTACAATGATGCTGCGTGAAACTTAAGGTGCAGTGGGCAGATATCTGTTCAGCTATACAGTAAACCCACACACAAAATAAACAAAACAAAAACCCACAACAACAAAACCAGTATTCCGCATGTGATGTTGGTTCATTAATGGAATAGCTAGCGACATCTATATACCTACATCGTGTACTTCGTAAATTAAGATAGCATGCTAAAGGTCGGAGGGTGGAAAGACCCTGTTAGAGACCGGTTCACAATTCTTGCTACAAATGATGCCTGCTCATTTAAGTTTAAGATTTTTTGCTATTGCAAGTGCTTATCTCGTAATAAGGATATCGATCACTCTCAGAGAACAGCCAACATATCAAGATGAAGAAATTTTGAGCATAAAATTGTAATTATTTTCTTATCCATCGGTTTTATCATTTATTTTGGGTGCTCAAAAGAACCGTCTCAGCGAGACGGTTCTTTTGAGCACCCACAACATAGGCTTTAGTTAATAGATAAGAAAATTAATTTTTAATTACGCTCCCTTATCTAGAGGACTTACAGCATCACGCTTAATTATATTACATGCTTCTTAATTGTTTATATACATATAACTGCCCATCAGAACAAATTCTGCGATCGCCCCAAATGTCGTGATGTCATCGAGCACCCTAAAACATGGTTCCAATGATGAAAATTGGTAGAACAAAAAGTCAATGCTGTATATAGACTGTTCACTTAATACCTCCTCTGCTTGAAAGTTCTTTGTTTAGCATGTTCTAGGGGAATAATCGGCATGTGAAAGCATCTAGCTATCCACGAGAAAAGAGGTTCTTTTGACAGAAATGCCCAGTTCAGTAAAGTGAATGACTTGGTCGACCGACACTCTGTCTGGTCTCGACAACAGACCCCAATGGCAAACTGCACCAACTCATGCTGATCTAGATACTCACTGTTCTCATAAGACAAAGGCGGCTATTATGACAATCTGAGACGGCCCGGAGTTTTCACACTTTTCGCTGGCAACTAGCGAAGGCTCAGACAAGTCGGCACATCCGCGAGGTCTGGCCAGAGCCTTCTTTGTTCACAATCGGGGTAGTAAATACATGAAACAACGATAGACATTATGCGCATTTATTAGGAATCACAGGCAAATAAAGTCGTGTAATGACAAAATCTTTTGCATGATGGGCAGTTTTTTTTTCTTCTCAAAATTAAACTTTTCAGAAATCCGTTCGGGGAAAAAACAAGTTTGGATCCAGATCATGCCCGACTTTTAGTCGGGGCCTAATCTGTGTCCTAACTGTTTACAAATGTGATCAGCAGACGACAGTTGATAAGTACCGCTGACGCGTGGACTGGTTCTTTTGATTCAAAAGTGAAGTGGCATATGTACTGATAGGCGATAAGTAAACCACAACTTTGTTGATGTGCAATTTTTGAGTGCAGGGAGGCTCCGTTCGGTACAAGTCGAGAGGGGCATGGGTAGAACAAAGACATAAAGAGACGGTACTTTAGTACAAGATGGGCGGTGGCAAATGGAGGCTAATAAATAAATTAACATAGTGTTCTCGCAGGATTCGAGAAAAAATATACGTGTTCTCAATGTGAACAAGGAATGAACCGCACAGCGATGATTTTTTTTTTTATAATTATCGAGTCCCCATGAATTGAACAGCTACATTGACTACCTATAATCCTCGGTCGGCCAGGTCCATTTTGAAACAGTGAAGATCCAGTTGAGCCGTCTCACCTGGACCTTCACTGTTTGATCATAAGTCTTTAACTTCACGACAAAATGATGATGTGCAATGACAACAATGTCGCCCGAACATACCCACTGTCCGACATGACTCCAGATACAGCAACTATACAGCTATAAACTAGGCAATGAGCTGGCTGATCGGAACCTTTGTTGTTCGCATATTGCATTTAAAAACGAGAAGTTTTCTCGTGTCATTCAATCGGCATGATCGACAAGTGTCGAAAATTATCACGGATAATCAGTGAATTTGTGATCTACTGATTTCATAAGCACATGACATACCCAGTTATTTAAAAACTGAAAAAATAACCAATTATATACATGGAATATAATGATGAATAAAGAAAACAAGAATAAAAATATTTATCACAAAACGATAAAAAATAAATAATTTGTTTTACTTACTTTACTATTATTCCCATCACTAATTAATAATTACATCTATATTCCCTTTTATCACTTAAAATAATCCATAAATAAAAAAAAATAATTAAGGTGTAAAAACACACAAGTTCACAAACACTCTGATCTGTTCGATGGACAGTAGCAGTTCTGATGATTATCTGATGGTACACTGCTCTTTAATGAAAACAATACTACATGTGTCTGTCACGCCGTCTTGTTTTTGTTTTGATTTTTTTCTCCGTTTTAGAATCAAGTTTCAACACGTTTCATAGTAAAATAATGTCCATCACTGGCACGTGGCTCGTAAGTAAGGCGGAGTTAAATTAGCATACGTCCAATGTAAACTTGCCGGAGAAAGATAGGCGCGGCAATGTCAAACGACGTTCATCATTGGCTCATTATGGCTATTATTACGAATCATACATAGTAACAGCGCTTATTTATAATTTACTAAGTGGCAAGTTTTCAACATAAATAAGAGAGTTCAATCACACACGCGATGTTCAGTATACAATTCAAACTTACTGTATTATTTTCGCCGTAAATGCTCGCCTGAACATTCACTCGGCGTTTAACCATCGCGCACCAAATTATATAACAGTATTGATTTGTGTGGGTTTTAAATGAGCTGGCTTATGATGAATAATAAGCTATAACTGAGCCAAAACACATGAAAACGACTGTTGGGCGGATGGCATTCACCCGCAAGTGGAGACTTTTGTCGTCTGCTGATATAACCGTTGCAAAGAGTTGGAATCCTGATCAGGACCGACCAAACGGACCTGATCTGGATCCAAACTGCTTGACACTTAAGTAGTTTGCTGAAAGATTGTTTTAAAAATCAGCAGACGACGGCAAAGAGCTAAAATTCTCTCGTTTGTCACTGTCAATCTGATCATGTCACAGTCAGACGACAGACTACTTGATGCTGGGTAATTTTTTACGATTTTTGTCGTCTGCTGACTTTTTTTTTTTTTTTTTTTTTTTTTTTTTCAAAATTAACTTATGAAAAAAGCACTATCAGAGCGTCACACAGTTTGGATCCAGATCAGGGCTGACACATTAACCCTAACCCTAGCCCTAACCTTAACCCTAACCCTAACCATAACCTTACCCTAGCCCTAAGCCTAGCCCTAGCCCTAACCCTAACAGACTATTTGCAAAGGTTATCAGCAGACGACAAGTTGATATTTCTATGATTCAGCCGTTTGCAGCACAAACGTCCTACGCATAGAAGTCGATGATCGCTTTAATGCAAATTTCAAAATAATACTTGTTTCAATAATTAAAGATTATCACGCCCACCATGCCCTAACTAATAGCTCATGCATAAGTAATATTCGGTTACTGTTAATTACGCAGATAAATGTTTAGGGGTCATTAAACGGAAAACGAGGAAAGAAAATGAGATAGAACATCGGAAAAAGGACATGATGTGTGGATAGAATGCAATGCTGATACATGCATCGTTTTAACTATCGTGTGCTCGCACGCACACACGACCACACAGGGGAGGTAATGCTCCCCTTGGAAAGAGCGAAAAGAGTTAAAAGATTAGCAACAAAACGTATACTATAGTGAAAAGATGAGCCCTAGAATGAAAAGTATTAAAAGAAATACATCTGTATTGTTCTCACATTGCTGTTAGGCAATGTTTCACTGTGGAAGAGAGACCTAGCCTCGATCATATGTATAAAGGTGTGGGGGTCGCTTTGCTGATTTTTTTCTAATTTTTATTAAATATCCCATGAAAATGAAATAATTTGGTCTCACTAAGGGGGGGGGGGGTCTCAAGTGAGCCCCCTCTGGATCCGCCACTGGTTATAAAGCAACTCAATCTCAACTGAGCATGAAATTTTAACTTCTTGTAAAAACTAAAACGCTGAAAAATAAAGATTTTTCTTGCTTTTAAACTCTCAAATTCGAATTTAAATATCAATAAATATCATGCTTAGTATAATTGATCATTTTGCAGGCATGCCCTTTATCTTGCTCATAAATGTTGAAATATACAGCAAGATAAATGCAACATCTGATTGTATTTAGCAGGAAAATCTATTTATTTACACTAAAACCTACATGTAAAACGGCCACTCTTAGCCTGTCTTCAGGCACAGGAGCTTGACGTTGATATGTTTTCTTTACTTGTATACCCTCTACGTAGTAGAGGGAAGGACGGTCACTTCGCTGATGCACAAATTGTTTCTGGGTGAATTACACCGTTACTATTCAGGTTACAATCTCGTGCGTATACCATTCAATAAACGATTGCATGCTTTATCCTCCGCCCTATATCAGAAGTATGCCACATTCACGGTTTTATTGTCATTTTGTTTTTTCTGTGAAATCTGATTTTAGCTGTGTGATGCGTGCACGGCCATCTTTGTTGTTTTGTTCTCTTCTATTGCGCAAGTATCACAGCAAATGTATAGTGTCATCTGATTGGTCGAGATCATTAGAACATTCTGTCATCATGTATTGACCAATCAGATGACACTATACATTTGCTGTGATACTTGCGCAATAGAAGAGAACAAAACAACAAAGATGGCCGTGCACGCATCACACGGCTAAAATCAGATTTCACAGAAAAAACAAAATGACAATAAAACCGTGAATGTGGCAAACTTCTGATATAGGGCGGAGGATAGAGCATGCAAATGTTTTTTGAATGTTATGCGCACGAGATTGTAACCTGAATAATAACGGTGTAATTCACCCAGAAACAATTTGTGCAACAGCGAAGTGACCGTCCTTCCCTCTACTACGTAGAGGGTATACAAGTAACGAAAACATATCAACGTCAAGCTCCTGTGTCTTCAGGCATCTAACTGAAAGTTCTATAACTACTACAGAGATAAAGTAATGATACTTTATTACTTCCCCATGGGACCAGTGAATAATTTTTCAGAGATGTATATGCTTGTTATTGTATGTGCAAATATTTGACTATTTTTCTATTTACTGGTCTGATACCAGTCTAGGCCACTCTCATAAAGACCAAAGATGGTTTTCAAGACCAATCATCGCTTAATGCAGGTCAAAAGTATTACAGAAGCTCCAAGGGGAGCATTCTGCAATACTTTCGACCTTCATTTAGCTACCAATTGTTATTAATATCGTTGTTTTGTCTATTTTTGAGTGGCCGTTTTACACAGGTTTTACTGTATCAATATTTTCGGCTTTATGTGCAATTGAAATTTCATACCCAGTTGAGTTGAGCAAGCCTCAAGGTCTGGGTGCTTTGCTGATTGCATTCTGTATGTGTCTTAGTTTCCTTACACTTTGGGGTATCTTCCGCTGGGTGCCATGTGTAAGCCCTGGAAGGGGGGTGGTCCCAGTATCCCATATCCCTTTGATTATTTTGAAAAATATCCCATATCCCTAAATAAATTATGGCAAATATCCCCAAAATTCAGAAAAGCACTTTATCCCCATATTCCTAAAATTGATCCAAGTATCCCGATTCCCTTTAAATATTTACAAAAATATCCCATATCCCTTTTTTGGGCAATATCCATGTATCCCTAAAAACCCTTCCAGAGTCTAATGGGTTGGTCTGATATCATTCCCATTGTAGTTGCCTTAGATGAAACCATAATTCCTAGCTGCTAGTATTTCTGGGTGGAAAACATTGAGCAGTCACGTGGTATAGACCGCGCCTCTAGGTGGAGTAACGTCAACGTCAAACACTATGTTTCTTAAATTGTCAACGTTTATGTGACGTCATTCACGTATTGCGACGGCACACCTGTATTGCACTGCCATGATAGTAAATAACTGTATCTAAGAGGAACACATCTGTATTGCACTCACATGATAGAATATTACTGCATCTAAGAGGAACACACCTGTATTGCACTCACATGATAAAATATTACTGTATCTAAGAGGAACACACCTGTATTGCACTCACATGATAGAATATTACTGTATCTAAGAGGAACACACCTGTTTTGCACTCACATGATTGAATATTACTGTATCTAAGAGGAACACACCTGTATTGCTCTCACATGATAGAATATTACTGTATCTAAGAGGAACACATCTGTATTGCACTCACATGATAGAATATAACTGTATCTAAGAGGAACACATCTGGATTGCTCTCACATGATAGAATATTACTGTAATTAAAAGGAACACACCTGTATTGCACTGCCATGATAGAAAAGTACTGTATCTAAGAGGAACACACCTGTATTGCATTCACATGATTGAATATTACTGTATCTAAGAGGAACATATCTGTATTGCACTCACATGATTGAATACTACTGTATCTAAGAGGAACACACCTGTATTGCACTCACATGATAGAATATTACTGTAATTAAAAGGAACACACCTGTATTGCACTGCCATGATAGAAAAGTACTGTATCTAAGAGGAACACACCTGTATTGCACTCACATGATTGAATATTACTGTATCTAAGAGGAACACACCTGTATTGCACTCACATGATTGAATACTACTGTATCTAAGAGGAACACACCTGTATTGCACTCACATGATAGAATATTACTGTATCTAAGAGGAACACATCTGTATTGCACTGACATGATAAAATATTACTGTATCTTTGAGGTACACACCTGTATTGCACTCACATGATAGAATATTACTGTATCTAAGAGGAACACATCTGTATTGCTCTCACATGATAGAATATTACTGAATCTAAGAGGAACACACCTGTATTGCACTCACATGATATTGCAAATTACTGTATCTAAGAGGAACACATCTGTATTGCTCTCACATGATAGAATATTACTGTATCTAAGATGAACACACCTGTATTGCACTCACATGATATTGCATATTACTGTATCTAAGAGGAACACATCTGTATTGCACTCACATGATTGAATATTACTGTATCTAAGAGGAACACATCTGTATTGCACTCACATGATTGAATATTACTGTTTCTAAGAGGAACACACCTGTATTGCACTCACATGATATTGCAAATTACTGTATCTACGAGGAACACATCTGTATTGCACTCACATGATTGAATATTACTGTATCTAAGAGGAACGCACCTGTATTGCACACACATGATATTGTATATTACTGTATCTAAGAGAACACATCTGTATTGCACTGACACGATTGTATATGGCTGTATGTAAGAGGAACGCACCTGTTTTGCACTCACATGATATTGCATATTACTGTATCTAAGAGGAACACACCTGTATTGCACTCACATGATAAAATATTACTGTATCTAAGAGGAACACATATGTATTGCACTCACATGATTGAATATTACTGTATCTAAGAGGAACGCACCTGTATTGCACACACATGATATTGCATATTACTGTATCTAAGAGAACACATCTGTATTGCACTGACACGATTGTATATGGCTGTATGTAAGAGGAACGCACCTGTTTTGCACTCACATGATATTGCATATTACTGTATCTAAGAGGAACACACCTGTATTGCACTCACATGATAGAATATTACTGTATCTAAGAGGAACACATCTGTATTGCACTCACATGATTGAATATTACTGTATCTAAGAGGAACGCACCTGTATTGCACACACATGATATTGCATATTACTGTATCTAAAAGGAACACATCTTTATTGCACTCACATGATAGAATATTACTGTATCTAAGAGGAACACATCTTTATTGCACTCACATGATAGAATATTACTGTATCTAAGAGGAACACATCTGTATTGCACTCACATGATTGAATATTACTGTATCTAAGAGGAACGCACCTGTATTGCACACACATGATATTGCATATTACTGTATCTAAAAGGAACACATCTTTATTGCACTCACATGATAGAATATTACTGTATCTAAGAGGAGCACATCTTTATTGCTCTCACATGATAGAATATTACTGTATCTAAGAGGAACACACCTTTATTGCACTCACATGATATTGCATTTTACTGTATCTAAGAGGAACGCATCTGTATTGCACTGACACGATTGTATATGGCTGTATGTAAGAGGAACGCACCTGTTTTGCACTCACATGATATTGCATATTACTGTATCTAAGAGGAACACACCTGTATTGCACTCACATGATAGAATATTACTGTATCTAAGAGGAACACACCTGTATTGCTCTCACATGATAGAATATTACTGTATCTAAGAGGAACACATCTGTATTGCACTCACATGATTGAATATTACTGTATCTAAGAGGAACACATCTGTATTGCACTGACATGATTGAATATTACTGTATCTAAGAGGAACACATCTGTATTGCTCTCACATGATAGAATATTACTGTATCTAAGAGGAACACATCTGTATTGCTCTCACATGAAAGAATATTACTGTATCTAAGAGGAACACACCTGAATTGCTTTCACATGAAAGAATATTACTGTATCTAAGAGGAACACATCTGTATTGCACTCACATGATTGAATATTACTGTATCTAAGAGGAACACATCTGTATTGCACTGACATGATAGAATATTACTGTATCTAAGAGGAACACATCTGTATTGCACTCACATGATTGAATATTACTGTATCTAAGAGGAACGCACCTGTATTGCACACACATGATATTGCATATTACTGTATCTAAAAGGAACACATCTTTATTGCACTCACATGATAGAATATTACTGTATCTAAGAGGAACACATCTGTATTGCACTGACATGATTGAATATTACTGTATCTAAGAGGAACACATCTGTATTGCACTCACATGATTGAATATTACTGTTTATAAGAGGAACACACCTGTATTGCACTCACATGATATTGCAAATTACTGTATCTAAGAGGAACACATCTGTATTGCACTCACATGATTGAATATTACTGTATCTAAGAGGAACGCACCTGTATTGCACACACATGATATTGCATATTACTGTATCTAAGAGGAACACATCTGTATTGCACTGACACGATTGTATATGGCTGTTTGTAAGAGGAACGCACCTGTATTGCACTCACATGATATAGCATATTACTGTATCTATGATGAACACATCTGTATTGCACTCACATGATGAAATATTACTGTATCTAAGAGGAACACACCTGTATTGCACTCACATGATATTGCATTTTACTGTATCTAAGAGGAACGCATCTGTATTGCACTGACACGATTGTATATGGCTGTATGTGAGAGGAACGCACCTGTATTGCACTCACATGATATTGCATATTACTGTATCTAAGAGGAACACACCTGTATTGCACTCACATGATAGAATATTACTGTATCTAAGAGGAACACATCTGTTTTGCTCTCACATGATAGAATATTACTGTATCTTAGAGGAACACACCTGTATTACACTCACATAATATTGCATATTACTGTATCTATGATGAACACATCTGTATTGCACTCACATGATTGAATATTACTGTATCTAAGAGGAACACACCTTTATTGCACTCACATGATAGAATATTACTGTTTCTAAGAGGAACACACCTGTATTGCTTTCACATGATAGAATATTACTGTATCTAAGAGGAACACATCTGTATTGCTCTCACATGATAGAATATTACTGTATCTAAGAGAAACACATCTGTATTGCACTGACATGATTGAATATTACTGTATCTAAGAGGAACACACCTGTATTGCACTCACATGATAGAATATTACTGTATCTAAGAGGAACACACCTGTATTGCTCTCACATGATAGAATATTACTGTATCTAAGAGGAACACACCTGTATTGCTTTCACATGATAGAATATTACTGTATCTAAGAGGAACACATCTGTATTGCACTCACATGATAGAATATTACTGTATCTAAGAGGAACACACCTGTATTGCTTTCACATGATAGAATATTACTGTATCTAAAAGGAACACATCTGTATTGCTCTCACATGATAGAATATTACTGTATCTAAGAGGAACACACCTGTATTGCTTTCACATGATAGAATATTACTGTATCTAAGAGAAACACATCTGTATTGCTCTCACATGATAGAATATTACTGTATCTAAGAGGAACACACCTGTATTGCACTGCCATGATAGAAAAGTACTGTATCTAAGAGGAACACATCTGTATTGCACTGACATGATTGAATATTACTGTATCTAAGAGGAACACACCTGTATTGCACTCACATGATAGAATATTACTGTATCTAAGAGGAACACATCTGTATTGCACGCACATAATAGAATATTACTGTATCTAAGAGGAACACACCTGTATTGCACTGACATGATAGAATATTACTGTATCTAAGAGGAACACACCTGTATTGCACTCACATGATAGAATTTCACTTAATCTAAGAGGAACACATCTGCATTGCACTGACATGATTGAATATTACTGTATCTAAGAGGAACACACCTGTATTGCACTCACATGTTAGAATATTACTGTATCTAAGAGGAACACACCTGTATTGCACTCACATGATAGAATATTACTGTATCTAAGAGGAACACATCTGCATTGCTCTCACATGATATAATATTACTGTATCTAAGAGGAACACACCTGTATTGCACTCACATGATAGAAAAGTACTGTATCTAAGAGGAACACACCTGTATTGTAATCACATGATTGAATATTGCTGTATCTAAGAGGAACACACCTGTATTGCACTGACATGATTGAATATTACTGTATCTAAGAGGAACACATCTGTATTGCACTCACATGATAGAATATTACTGTATCTTAGAGGAACACACCTGCATTGCACTCACATGATTGAAAATTACTGTATCTAAGAGGAACGCATCTGTATTGCTCTCACATGATAGAATATTACTGTATCTAAGAGGAACGCATCTGTATTGCACTGACACGATTGTATATTGCTGTATGTAAGAGGAACACATCTGTATTGCACTCACATGATAGAATATTACTGTATCTAAGAGGAACACATCTGTATTGCTCTCACATGATATTGCATATTACTGTATCTATGATGAACACATCTGTATTGCACTCACATGATATTGCATATTACTGTATCTATGATGAACACATCTGTATTGTACTCACATGATTGAATATTACTGTATCTAAGAGGAACACACCTGTATTGCACTCACATGATTGTATATTGCTGTATCTAAGGGGAACATAACTGTATTGCAATCACATGATTGTATATTGCTGTATCAATCAAACGTAATAGAATTGATACAATTATGTTCACATGTTAGTTTATCAGCCAACGCTAATTGAATTTATACAATTGTTTTTATCGCAACACATCTGTATTGTGCTCATATTCTAATTTATCAATTAACTACAAATGAATTGATAGGATTTTTCTAGTGCACCACATCTGCATTGTGCTCATATCTTGGTAAATATATTAACTATAATAGCTTCTTGGAGCAACACATCTGCATTTTGCTCAAGTCAACAGTAATTGAAATGATAGAATTGTCATAAAGCATCACATCTGTATTAATCTCACATCTTGGTTGATAGAAATGTTCTTTGAGCAACACATCTGTTTTGTGCTTTCACCTTGGTTTATCAATCAACTGTAACTGGATTGATACGAATTGTTTTCTGATCAACACATATGTATTGTGCTCACATGTTAGTTTATCAGTCAACTGTAATTAAATCGATACGAATTGTTTTCAGATTAAAACATATGTACTGTGCTCATATCTTAGTTTATCAGAAAACTGTTTTGGAATTGATGCGATTGTTTTCAGATCAACACATATGTATTGTGCTCACATGTTAGTTAATCAGTTAACTGTGATTGAAATGATACGATTGTTTTAAGATCAACACATACGTATTGTGCTAACATGTTAGTGTTTTGTGCTGTCACCTTGGTTTATCAATCAACTATAACTGGATTGATACGAATTGTTTTCAGATCAACACATATGTATTGTGCTCATATGCTAGTTTATCAGACAGCTGTAATTGAATTTATACGATTGCTATAAGAACAACACATATGTATTGTGCTCATATGTTTGTTTATAAGTCAACTGTAACTGGATTGATACGAATTGTTTTCAAATCAACACATAGTTATTGTGCTCACATGTTAGTTTATCAGTTAACTGTGATTGAATTGATACGATTGTTACAAGATCAACACATATGTATTGTGCTCACATGTTAGTTTATCAGTTAACTGTAATTGGGCTGATACGATTGTTATACGATCAACACATATGTTTTACGCTCGCATGTAAGTTTATCAGTTAACTGTAATTGGGTTGATACGATTGTTTTCAGATAAACACATATGTATTATGCTCACATATTAGTTTATCAGTTAACTGTAATTGAATGGATGCGATTGTTTTCAGATCAACACATATGTATTGTGCTTACATGTTAGTTTATCAGACAACTGTAATTGAATTGATACGATTGTTATAAGATCAACACATATGAATTGGGCTCACATGTTAGTTTATCTGTAATTTGATTGATACGATTGTTATACGATCAACTCATATCTATTGTGCTCACATGTTGGTTTATCAGTTAAGTGTAATTGGGTTGATGCGAATTGTTTTCAGATAAACACATACGTATTGTGCTCACATGTAAGTTATCAGTTAACTGTAATTGAATTGATGCGATTGTTTTCAGATCAACACATATGTATTGTGCTCACATGTTAGTTTATCAGTCAACTGTAATTTGAATGATACGATTGTTATAAGATCAACACATATGTATTTTGCTCATCTGTTAGTTTATCAGTCATCTGTAGTTGGATTAACTGTAATTGAATTGATGCGATTGTTGTAAGATCAACACATATGTATTGGGCTCACATGTTAGTTTATCAGTTAACTGGAATTGGATTGATACGATTGTTATAAGATTAACATATATGTATTGGGCTCACATGTTTGTATTTCAGTCTACTGTAATTTGATTTATACGAATTTTCTGCAGATCAACACATATGTATTGTGCTCACATGTTAGTTTATCAATCGACTAATTGTTCTCAGATTAGCACACCTGTATTGTGATCACGTCAAAATAGTTATATTTAACCCCGAAAACACAATCATTCTGCTTAAGATGACCGATTCCTTAAAATTGCTCCACACACACATTACCTAGACTGGCCCCTGCCCTTATTGTTATTGATTTTTCTTACACGTCTCTTAATATTGCCTCTTTAATCGTAGCTTACTTGTTAACACTGGCAGAACAGCTTTTCAGCCAGGGTTAAGCCTGTAAAATATTTAGAACTGTTATTTGTATTTGTGTCCCTTCATAAGAAGAATTCAATTATAAAAAAGAAAGATAGGATCTGGGGCCACACTACACATTACCATCTGGCACCGGATACTTATCAATACGGGCCGTGCATATGTTAGTTGATTGGTGATGGAAAGGGGTAAGATTTTATAATAAGTCCTCATTCGCCTGGTGCCAGTGAGTTTAAATCACCAGCTTTTTCTTTCGGTAACTAACCAGAGTAAACAGAGGTGGGGTCACCAACCCCGCTTCATATTAATCCGCAAACTAATGAGCTGGTTTAGCAAGTTTGTAAACGAACTCGGTGCCAGGTCACACATTCAGAATGACACTATTAGGTCACATTAGTAATAGGTTACTTACATAAGCATACTCACCTAACACCTCAGGTTATTAACCTGCTTTAGCACAGAATCACAAATAAAAGACTAGTAAGTTGCATAGCTGGCGCCAACTACATGTATATCAGTCTCTCCTGTTCGACGGATTTGACGCCAATAATTAATTTGGTATACTTCATCACGAGTTTTTGAAAACGTTGTCACGATATGTACGTCGATATTCACGCACGTCACGATAAACGTGAACGTGCTAATGACGCTCACGGCACGAAATATAGACGGAGAAAAAAAGACAGCAACAATGAAGTGTTTTCCCTGGATGTGAGAGACCATGCGCTATTGACACTCAAATCGTTCACGTAACTCCAATCCGAGACGTCTCCAAGTCAAAACTCACAAAGCTTTGATCGGTATAACTAATCAGAGAAATCAGCTTTATTTCGCGAAATCAACTTTTTGACAAAATCAAACTCAATCAAGACGGACTATGTTAGGTACATGTACATAATACAACCGAAACCTAAATGACGTGATTTGACCTTTAACCCCTACCAAACAGCTAGTACTCTATCCGCGCCTTGAGTAAGTGAAGTGAATGATATCCAAATGGCGGAGAAGAGAACCAAGACTTGAGAGTGAAAACAGTTGCTGCGACACAATGTTTGTTGTTGATAAATAGAATCTCCACAAATGCTTAACCTGAAAATGTGCCGTTAAACGCTAACTTAGCGAACAATCAGCTGACAAAGGTTACTTTAGTTCCTACTTTTCCCGTTCGGCTGGATGGATGTGCGCGCATTGGCCAGCAGTCAGTAACAGCTATTTCAAGGTCCCAGACAAAGTTAGTCCAAGATTAGCTATACGGCCCCGAAATGGTCACGTGATTTTGGACACCCGAGTAGTATGACTGCCTGTCTGTCACAAGCCTTTTGTTTGCGGACAGAGACGTCCCCAAGTCAAAACGCCCCGAATTGGTCAATTCAAAGAGAGTAAGTAGCGGGGAGTTTATACCACCCGGGCATCCTTGTTAGCCCAGGCGTAATCCATTCCGTTACATTGCATTCATAGATTTTCATTGATGAATGCAGTGCAACTGAATGCTTTCGAGGATACCACCCGGATAGCTCAGGTGGTTAGAGTGCCTGACCAATGTTTCAAGAGATATGAGGTCGAGCAGTAAAAACTCTCTGTCTGCCTGCCTGCATGCTTGACTGTCTGTATGTTTGTCTGTGTGTCACAAGCCTACGTTGCCCTTGCATAAAACATAACTTGTTCAGAATATTATAAATGCTTAGCGTAGACCAAGCGTTTTGGGTTTGTATGGGTTGTGCGCATGTAGGCGCGATAATCCACTCGTTAAAAAGTGAGTGGATTATCGCCTGCACAGTGTATTTATTGCGCCAACATTCTTACATGCATTTACGAGATATTTGATCTACATTGTGCATTGCGAAATATTTGTTGGATATTAAATAAAAGCTGTTTGATTGATTTCAAGCTATATAAATCACACTTTGTAAATGTATTTTTAATAAAGATGTTATGTTATATTTCCAAGTAATTGAAGTTTTTGATTTACTATTTTTCAATTGTATCGGGACATTTCCTGGGTTAAACGAGAACTTAGCAGAGGACCTCCTTTGAGTCGCGAACCAGCGATTCTTCGATCCCAACTGCCACTACCACTACTGAGCCAATGCAGCTCCTCTTCCAGACATTTTAAAATATCTCTTGTGAAACATGTATGTAAGAGCATGAAAATTGGTTTAACCTTGACTTTGCCTTAAAATTAGGTTAGTTATAATTATCTATTATCCCCTTGACACATTGATCCCCTGCCTGCATCTTTGACGTCATCGATAAATTTAAACTACCTACTTTTGGGATTTCCATATTTTATTGTTTGCTCAAGACAAGCATCAATCAAAAGCTGTCAAATTTTTATGTAGGTACAGGTAGATACGTGGCTGCTGGCAAAATCGTGGTAATAAAGTGTTAAAAAGTCTGTTATCTACCTGTTGCTTTAACGTCAAAATTTGAATATTTGCAAACAATTTTACAATATTGTCCTATTTTACAACAAGGAAAAAATAAAAATTGACATTTCTTGCGAATCGTAAACGATTCGCATGAAATGTCAAATTCTATTTTATTGGATGAAGGGCGTTATGCTTTAAGTTTTGGATTAATAGGGTGGCGCGGGTCCAAGGGTAAATTACAAGCAAACGTTACTCGAGCGTGTTAATGTGGTCTGTGAGTCAGAGCGATCAGTCAGACTGCGGTTTTGGGGAGGTGATCTATACCCATCTAGGTCAGAGCCAGTGATTAAACTTTTAACATGGCGCACTGTTAACCCTAACGTAAAATGAGTTATCAGATTATTAAAATTTGACAAATTTTGAGAGAGAGAGAGAGAGAGACTTCGCTCTTTACTGTCTGATGTAAGCATTTGCAACCCACCCGGGCCCCCTACTGAACTTTTGCATATGTACATTTCTTTTATTTTGTATGTTACAGGTGTGAGAAAAATGCTGAAAATATTTGATAAAACACTTACCCAGCCCTAGGAAGAATCCCGTTTGCTATGGATTTTACTCTCCCTCAAAATTAGGTTCTGCTACCGTGTTTATTTTCTATTACTGTTTCGCGCATGTGTTGGGCAGGGGGTGTGGTGGTGGGGTGGGTGGTTTGGTAGGTAGTTACTTGTCTTGCTCTACTGGTCCCAAGTAGATCAGTAAGTGCTAGGCTGGCTCCAGTCCTTAAAACAATTTTTCATCAATGTGTCATATCATATATTTATGGCTAGTCTAACTCTGATGGCTCTGTTTTAAAAATTGTTTTAAGGACTGGAGCCAGTCTAAGTGAGTGCGATAGTACAAAATCTCTTGAACTTGCTTCCTTATATCATTTTCCATATGACACATTTTGTTTTGTATTCATTGGGGCACTATGTCAAATTTAAAGATAGCGCATCGTTTATTGCGCAGTTTTTAAGTTTCTATTTTTACTACTACTACTATATTATTTGTAAAATGAGCGTGTGGTTGTAAGTGTAAATGCATTATCAACCGAGCTGTCAATTGCAAATGACCTTTTCAAGTAGCAGAGTTTTAAGGTCAATGTAAGAGCCGTTTCATAAGATAATTACACTTTCCCCACTTTTCCTCATTGAAACGATCTATTGGGCATAAATGTACTTTGCACTGTGTACTCATATGAACGTAGATTTTGAGTGCGATATAGTTAGTTCTGGCTCGCAGACCCACCAGTACCACAGCTGTTCTTCAAAGTGAGCAGTGCCAATTTCTCCAAGTGCTGCAACTACAAGAGCGAATGCTACTGCGCAATATGCATGTCTGGCTGATAACCAATTATACTTGTTTAGAAGATATATCTATTATTGTCTGTGTTATTTTTTGAAAAAAAGTATACAAATCAACAATTACAATACAACCACTATACAAATGGGATTCAGAAGAAAGTCAAATGACTTATTTGATTCTGTATCCCAAAGTAGGTGATCAGCGAAGGCTGAGATGCACAGTCTCGTCTGAGCCTTCGCTGCTCCAGACACGAGGTATGGGAGTAGATCATGGCTCAGACCTAAACTTAGACCTGTTGTCACCCATCCCCGGTTGCCCCACTAGATAGCTGTTTATTCACATTTACTTCGAGGGAGCAGATTTATAAGATACGTACCATCAACACACTGAAAAAATAAGTGTAAGTTAACACCAAAAGAGCAGCTTGGCTGCCACCTCGTTTGGTGCACACTTACACTTACTTTACTACTACTAAAACAAATTAACCAACTTTTCTTCAGTGATAAAAGTTAAAACATTTAGATCTACCTGTTATTGTTGTACAGTAAAATCTGTGTACAACGGCCACTCAAAATAGACCTTCTGCAATACTTTTGACCTGCATTAAGCGATAATTGGTCTTAAAAACCAATTTTTGGTCTTTATGAGAGTGGCCGTTTTACACAGGTTTCAGTGTACAAAAATATCGCACTATTCTCCAGTCATTAAAAGTCTAGCTCATTATTCACTCTCTTGTTCATTAAAAAGAATTATATTATTCATTAATAGTTTTGACACATTATAACATTATTTCTTGTTATTTAAAAAATAAATCCCAGGGGGTTCCCTACCCTTATTTCTATCTCAGGCAAGCAGAGATGGTTATTTTTCTTTCCTTTCCAACGAGTCATATTTGGTATTATTTTTTCTGCTATTCTTTAAAAAAGAGAATTATTCTTTATTTTTTTTATTTTTGGGGGCTCATTATCAGATTATTCTCTAATCATTTTATGCTCTTTATTCTCTTATCATCATAGAATAAGGCCATTATTATCACATTGGATAATTCATCAGAATGAGACCGAATCCCACAAAAACAATTTTCTTGGACACGCATTTTTACCTGTCAAATTAAGCTACACAATTCGGGCCTGATCTGGGTCCAAACTATTTGCAAAGTTTATCAGCAAACGGAGAAAGTCGTCTTTTACAGCCAAAGCGTTAACAGGCCATCATTTATTAGTCATCAACATTTCAGAACTATTGACAATGGCACAGAGTGGAAGAGACCTGGCGTTTTTAGGATAACTAAAAGTACAGAAACCCTAACAAAGATCTTAATGATAAATGGTAGCTTAATGAAGGTCGAAAGTATTGCAGAATGCTCCCCTTGGAACATTCTGCAATACTTTCGACCTGCATTAAGCGATAATCGGTCTTAAAAACAATTTTTGATCTTCTTTTTGAGTGGCCGCTTAAAACATGTTTACTGTAATAGAATATATGTTGAGAAAAAGGCATATTATATACTGACGGGCTTTAAAACGCTACACTAGCTTTCTGTGATATCTTTCAAAAGGCAGTTGAATTTAAGCCTCCTTAAAGCTTTGCTTCGATGATGTCATCATGAAGTGGCTTCTTCGGTCAACACTTAAGTTTTAATTGTACAACTAAACTCGACGACGTTATTGCTTCGTAAAGTTTTAGCCACTGAAACATTCCTTAAGTAGAGGAGATTTTAAGCCATCAAATGAACGGTTACACACAGATTAACGTCAAAAAAGCAAATTTGCTGTATCGCAGATCTGTCTATGAAAATGAAAGCAATTCCTCGATGACGAACAAAGTTCATGACACACATTTGATGCTTCTCGTGTTTCTTAATTTAAAGAAGCAGTCTATCTTTCACTTCTAAAATTTTGTCAAATGAAACAATTAGTTTAAATTTTCAATGCTTTTAATTAATTTCAAGTGGACATGTTTTTCATGTGTTACTCACAAATGCACAATCTTTAATATGCAATCAAATTGATTGTTTTGCAAATTGATTGTTTTGCATTCTTTATTAAGACATACATTAACGCTGTTATCCTTGTGTAGCGCTTTAAATACCGTCAGTATACATGTATGTTCTTTCTAAGTACTTTAAGTGTTATTTTACCTTGTGGTTTAACCTTTTCACGCTTGTCCTTAAGCTTGAGAAGTTAATACCTTCATTTCAGACTTGGTTGTGAAATTCACATTCAAATCTACTAAAAGGATAAGTGTCTGTCTATATTTACTTACGTGCTATAATAGACACGAGCCGTTCAAAAGCGCATGCGCGGAAAAAATAAACTGCGCATTATAGTACTATATTTCCTTATTTGGAAAATCATAGATAAATATACCTCCACGAGCTGATAATTAAGATTAAATATATACATTAGTTAAAGGTGAAAACGGAAGGGAGAACTTTATGTTAATTTATAAACTAAACTGAGTGTCCGCCATGTTATTTATCTTAATGTCAGCACAGAAAGTGTGTACATTAATTTTGTATCCCAGGTACCTGAGCTGATAGTCAGATGCTACTTTTTATTATCATGATAATCATAATTAGAACAGTCTGCTTTAAAATATCTAATAGGGTACACTGTTTCAACTGAACGTAATAAAATTTTGAATTATTTCTGTTAGTCCAAACATCTTGTTTTGGGTGCTCGAAAGAACCGTCTCATTGAGACGGTTCTTTTGAGTACCAACAACATATGTTTTAGTCGAAAAGTATGAAAATGATTATTATTTACGCACCCTTATCTGGAGGTATGTCAACAGCTCCGATATCACACAAAACTCAGGGGAACAGGCTGGTGCGATTTTAACACTACTATATTGTCTAAATAAGTTCAATATCAAAGAAACATTCGAATTCATAAACCAGCCTGCAATTACTTTTTTGAGATTAAACGTCGCATTTAGCTCTGAAGGAAATGAGCAGCAGTATGTCCTTGGTTGCCAGGCGTTACAAAGAAACCAGTCATAACATAAACCTATATTCGGTTTAAAACTGAGAAGGGAATTCCCTGGCCTATCTATTTCGAAAAATTATGCAACTCCAAGTTGACCACTCAAAGACACCCGTCTTTCAGGTGGAACTTTTGAATTAGGCCCCGCCCTTTTTATTTGAGTAACCTATCATTATTATGGTTATTAATTAGGATATTGATTGCACATCATTTTGTAATCCTTTAAGCCCGGGCGACGTTTGAAATACTACAAATTAATTGTCTTAAATGTTGTTTTTGTTCGATTCCACCAAGTATCTTGTTATACGAGCCGCGACATGATATTTCCAACAATGTGGTATATACGACCAGCAAAGCCTCAGATCAGCCCGCGCATATGCGCAGACTGATCAGAGCCTTTGCTAGTCGCTTGAATATTATATGAGTGTTAAGCTACTGACTGAACATCATTTGGAGTTTCTAAGCTTAAATGGAGGCTGCACAGGCTCGTCTGAGTCTACTTTGTCAAAATGCCACATTGATGGAACATTGATGCCACATTGATGGAAATCGTGTGTCACGGCTCATATAGAAATGTCAGTTATAATAACAAAATACGAATACATGTAATTCTTTTCGGCTCCAAACAAATTCTTTACTGTTAAAGCACCAAAGGAGAGTGGCAGCCGAGCTGCCACCCATTTCGATTTAATCTTACATTTACGTTCGAACTAAAACAATTTGAAGCCGACATATCTCCAGTGATAAATGTTAAACACTTCTACCTGTTATTGTCGTAGTTATTCTCCGCACCAGTACAGGCCCCGAGGTTATAAAACTTTTTTCATACTCAACTCAGCTGAGCACGAAATTTATCCTGCTCATAAATGTTAAAATGCCAATGATTGTTGACATTTTAACATTTACTTGCATGGTAAATACAAAGCAAGTTGTCATATTTTTGTTCAGTGAAAAAAGATTGACAACTTGTCAAAGGGATGCAACCGGTTTTACATTTCACTTTAAATGGTATGTGGATTGCTTACCTTGAGTAGTCATATCTTTCAGCATTATATCAAGCTAAATTATTTGTAATCTTCAGTCAGCTCCTTTCTTTTAATTTTAATTATTGCTCATGACCTCAAGCCTTCTAGAAAATGTGCAAATTTATTTGTTATAGATGCTTCAAGATATATTAAATTCCTCAAAAATAGGATTGAACAACTTATTTTTTTCATGGGCTTTCATAATAACTTTTAGAAAAAGTAAACAAAAACAGGGGTCACCATACTAATTATCTTTCAGGAGGACCAAATTTAACCCCGCACACACATATTTTGTGCATAATTCGATATAAAACGTTCGGGAGTTAAATTTTTGTTTTTTTATTATTCCATTTTACTTGTAAAAAGGAACAAAAAATACACTGAAAAGTAGGCGCCCACAGGGGAATCGACCCTGGTCATCTGGGTTCATAGATCGACACGCTATCCACTAGGCTAGAAGGCCAGGTCGCTAGCAATGATCGTACAGTCGGTGACGGTACAAAATACGTCATCATTTCCTGTGTAAACAAAAGTTTTGGCAATTTCAATAATTAATATATTTGAATTTGAATAGAGTTAAAAAAATCAGCTTCTGCATTGCTGCGCATGCTATAATTATTTTTTTCTGAGATAATAGGGTTTGATCATTCAATTATTTGTATCAAAATTTTTCTCTAAATGATAAAATATTTTTACATTAGTTTTTATGCACATGCAGAGTTTTTCAGATTTTCATAGGAAACGGCTACCCCGCAGAGGGTTGGTTTGTTTGTGATACGGCGAGTTTCCAAAAGGCCTATTTCATATTTGTGACCAGACTTAAAAAGTAGTAAGTGAGAATGATCGGAAATACCACAATCACAAACCGCAGACAACCCCTTGGCACCGCGAGGAAGAGCCGCTCAACCATCACAAACACCAGGAGGACAAGTTAAGCAAATCAACCAGCTCTCTCTTCCCCATCAAGATGATTGCAATAAAGTAACGTACAACAAAACATAGAACAATTACAGACTCCCACAATGGGAGTAACAATAAACAAAAAGTCAACAACAACAGAACCACCGGCTTAGAACGGACAGCAGCCTAAGCCACCGGGGGGGCTTAAATGCATTTTACTGGTACCAAATCTTCGCCCTAGATTCTGTTTTAGTACAAGAAATGTTCAGCTCGCATGGAGGCCATCTAACTAATGCAATGTATCATCATGGAGAAACACTCTAATCAAATTAACACACCATGATGAAACAAAGAAAATGGCTCATGGCTCACAGATAGTCAGAGCTAAAGAAAACCTCAAGTTGAGCCACGGTGGGTCCAGCTACAGATAAGCATCACTTAAAACTTGGAAATTATGTACGACCCTTACATTCTATTCATTTTGGAAAAAAGAAAAAAATGGAACGTCGACCTGACATAAGAGTATTTGAACACTGTATTGATCCGAATTCATAAATGATCATGGTGAACATTCTCAATTGATTTCTGAGTTATCGACGCAGAAATGGTGCATGGGAATTAGCTGAATACGTCTTTATACAGATGTATTTTGAATTGTACACGTCTGCGAGAAGCCGTAAAACAGATATTAAGTAAATTTGACCTTGACAATTGACACCAGTTCATAACGGTGATATACGTTAGTAAACTTCCATTGGGCGCGTGTTCGATTCGGGCCTGTTCCATTAGCAAGTTGCGGAAATGGATAAGGTGTTAACTCCCAAACAGCAGTGTCTTTTACAGTTCTTTCTCAGACTCCCCGTCGACCAAGTTACTTCCAAAATTCCATCATTGCGTGAGCGAAGTTGATATACTTTGGATACTGGTTTGCTTCTAAAAGCGAAAATGCCTATTAGAGACCTTACCACTGAGCGAGAATCCCGATCAAACATGGGCCCTTCGGATATTCTAGACTAAATGTGACGAAATATCTAGATGTAGATGGGTCAGTTTCAATATGCCCCGAGGCATAATGTGCATTGACTTCGAATGAGGAATACGGTTGAATGACCTAATACATACTGCTTGGGAGGGGGTTAACTCTACAATTATTCAGTGTGTTCATGAGCAGAATCTTACTGGAATATGCATATTTCCTGTTTTTTACTTGCTTCCAATGGATCACCTATGTACAAATCGTTAACTAAAAAAAAAAAAAAAAAAAAAAAATACTCAGAGCTTGAAGCCCATGAAACACTGAAAAGAGTGGCTTCAGCAAATGCAATAATAAACACTATAAAAGTTCTTCTTTAATAACTGTAATTTTAACGCCATGCGATGGCTCTAAGCTTTTTTGAAAGCTAACCTTGTCTGAAACCTATATGCTGTTATCCAATCACGATAGACATTCATTGTGCCAATGATGAGTTCACTCCATCAAAGTTCACGCAACTACTGTCCTGCCAGCCAAGAGTGACAGTGATGTCATGTTTTGTTTAAAAAGCTACGTATTGGGGACTTAGAATAGACAGATCACTTGTTTATTAATCCTATCCGCAGGATAGGATTAATACACAAGTGATCTATCGATTCCCGTTAGCTCAAGTGGAGTGTACAAGTTAATGTTTCACTTTACAATTGTAAACAAACTATTACATCACTGTCACTCTTGGTTGGCACTACAGTACCCGTAAGACATATGTTAGGTAAATTTGGCATTGACCTTTGACTCCATAGTCATAGCATTGATCTGAGACACTCGTTGTCACAAAAGTACCATACACACCATAAGCAATCATTGTGTTAAAAATGAAAGAGAAATTGTAAGTATAATTGACCTTGACCTTTGACTTCTATGTCATATAGGTGAGCTGATCTGGTTGCTTTCATATACACACCATATACAGTATTTGAACTACACGTACATGTGAAGCCTCCATCAAAAATGAAAGATCGTGTTACAAAAAGTAAGTGAGTATTACCAGTAAATTTCTCGCACACCAGATCGGGATTTCCAGATAATTCTATCTCACATACCGGTACCAGCCCGTGGGAAAGATAAAAAACGAACAGCCGCACGTCGTTCGCACGCAGATCCGTGACGTCATGACGTCACCATGTCGCATCTCTACGAATTAAGTATTTTCTGCAAGCCTTTTTCATGTTTTCCAATATAAAATGCGATACTTAGTGGTGAGCAAGAAAAAAGAAGCCATTATTCGTGTTAGGATGAAATAGAATACTCTCTCCCTCGCGATCACCGTTTGTCATCACTTGACAAGCCTCGTGATGCCAATCGGTGATCCTCGGGAGGGATTTCTCTATCCCACCCTCACACTCATGATGGATTATTATAGTCACAATCACACACTGCAGACGAACCCTGGCACGTACAACACTAACAGTCAAATGACATCAAGCAACCAGCTCTTGGTCAAAAATTTGAAAAATGTTCCGAGCCGTAAGACCTTTTTTTTAAAGTATATGTGAACCTGACCTTTGACTCCAAGGTCATATCGGTAATCTAAAACCTTCGCTGCAATCTACATTGTACATGTTATTGGAAATCATTGTGCCAAATAAAGACACCCTCTGTCAAAAAATAAAAGAGGAGTTCGCGTTAAAAGAGCCGTTTGTCAGATTTTAAGTCGTATTTGTGACATTGACCTTTGACTTTAAGGTTAAATCGGCAATTTGAAACCTTCTCAGTAGCCAGTCATTGTGCCAAATGTAAACGCTCTCGGTCAAAATATGAAGAAGTTCACGGTACGAGCAAAACCGACTGATGGGCGAATGGACGGACGGACGGGGCCGATCAGACCTCTATCCGACTTTCTTCCTAAAAAAGCGGATATAAAGAAAGTTAAACATCTTACCTCAATGATAACCGAATTTGATGTTATCCAATAAACGTTATGAAAACCAAATCTATTATACATGTAACATACTGGTTTTCCAAAAAATAAAATCCAGTAAGTCAGGTGATCTGGTGATATAACGTATGTTTCTACACGTATAGCTTGAACAAACATATAAGGGCATCGTAAACGCAAAGCGAAAGCAACTCGGATCGAAAAACTTACTGCATTTGAAAGGGTGACCTGAGGGGCTATGTTGCAGCTCGTTCCTACATTTGTATGAGAAGGCATGGGCATTATTGAAGATTAAGTTGCTGCTCAATTAGTTTGAATTGAATTTCAAGACTTTTCTAAAATGAACTAGGTCAATCGATTGATTGGCCCATCGCAAATATCGGTTGTTTTACCTTGTGATTTGTCTCTAAGGCCATACCACCCATCAGACAATCAGTATACCAAATTTGAACCTATTAATCTAAAAATCTTTACATAACAAACAATTTAGACTGATTATAAAATGAGTATTTTGACCTTGACTTTTACAATCAAAGGTCATAGCAGCAGTCCGAAACCATTGTTGATATCTACACACCTTAGGCAACCCATGTACAAAAAATGAACCGGAATTTAAGTATTTTGCCCTTGACTTTTGACTCAAAGGCCATACCTGGAATCCAAAATAGTTCTTGTCATCTATACACCTCAGGCAAACATTGAATGGAATATGAATATCATACATCAAAAATTTAAGAAGAGTTAGCATTACAATCCATACAGACTAATTCGATGTATATTTGACCTTTACCATTGACTTCAAGGTCATGTTAGCGATCCAAAAGATTTATTGCAATCAACACACCAAAGGCAATCACTGTACAAAATATGTACACTCTTCATCAAACATTGAAAGAGTTTGCGTTACGAGTTGTAACAAAGAAATTTAGTACAACTGACTTTGAGCTTCGTCTCCAAGGTCATACAATGTAGCTGTGATAAAAAACATCTACACACCATAATCAGTCATTGTGTTGAATAAACAAACACTCTCCATTGCTCACAATTAAAACAAAATAAAAGAAGGGTTCGTGTTACGAGCGGTCAGACAGAGTTTCAGTTTATCTGACCTTAGCCATTGGCTCAAAGGTCATACAATGTAGCAGAGATCCGAAGTCTTCGTTGTCATTTACACACTATAAGCAATCCTTGTGCTTAATATGAGTACACTCCATCAAAAAGGGAAAGGGGAGTTCGCGTTACAAGCAGTAACACAAATCTTAAGTATATTTGACAATGACCTTAGACTCCCAGTTTAAATCGATGGTCTGACATCTTCGTTGTAATCTACACACCACCAGCAGATAAAATCCTCCATCAAAAATGTAGGAGCCACAAGACAGATTTAAGTTTATAATGGACATTGTCGTTCATGTGCGGATCCAGAAAGTTTTGTCAGAAGGGGTCCAAATTTGATTAAGTTTTTTTAGTTGATGAGGGGAAGGAGGATCTAAATACAACAATAAATGGAACATCATCGGCCCGCCAGCAAAACGCCATTTAAATGGATGATTGCCCAACATTGAATGCTGGCTTTGTAGCTTTTTGATTTTTCAGGGGATCCGGACCAGTATTGCTAAGAAACCCTATATTTTTGTGATTTTCAGAGAGGGTCTGGACCCCAGGTCCCCTCTCTGGATCCGCCCATGGACCTTTGACTCAAAGATCATATAAGCGATCCGACATGTTCTTTGTTATCTATACACCATAGTGAATAAGTGTGCCAAATATTAACACCCTCGGTTAAAACCTGAACGAGGAGTTCGTATTACGATTTAAGTATATTTGACATTGATCTTTGACTCCAATGTCATAACGGTGACCTGAAACATCCATTATCATTACTCAGCATAAGCAACAGTTGTGCCCTCCATTAAAAAATGTAAGAGGAGTTCACGTCACAAGCCGTAAGACAGACTTTAAGTATCTGTGACCTTAACAGGAGCTAAAATTTGAAAATTCGATTCACACAATTTTCCTGCCAGAAAAGGCTTGACTTCATGAACAGTAAGGACAACATTTCTAGGCATGCCTAACAGTCAAATTGTGGTAGCAGTTTTTCAGGAGGAGGTGTTTTATACACCTACCTCATTTTTTACTATTACAACTAAATTACGACATTTGAATAAGAAATGATATCCTGACGGTACCCAGATGATGCATACAGTCAATCTGTAATGCCAACAGCTAGTTTTGGACCATAAACAAGTATCAAAATAAATTGTTTGCTTCCAGAAACACATCTTTATGTTAATTGTGTCATTTACGTTACATAATCAACTACACCTTATAAATCATTTAAAATGTGTCCAATAGTTTAATTTGATTATGTTTATAATCAGTATTTAGATATTAAATATCTTGATTCTATATAACAATTAGCTGGCTATTACAAAACTGCAAACAGTTTGTTTCTATCACACATACTTTAAAATTATAAGCTGTGCAATGTGATGACCTATAATAAAAGTTTGAATAAGGAAAGAACCTTTTCACTTTGAAAGTTAGCATGTCAACTTATCAAAAAAAAAAACGTGACGATTCAACAGATAACAAGAATAAAAAGGTATACGTAACATCGTTTCTGGTGTAAAATACGTTTGTATTGCTTGTATGACAATATGTAGTGTACATAATCAACTTTAAGCCTTACTGTACATATTGCTTAATACCTTTTAAAAATGACATATTGAATTTATTTCATTTCATTTTTTGTGCAAAATTTACTGATAACAAGATATGAGATTGTCCTTAATTAAGTATCAATTCTTATAAAAAAACTGTATCCATATACATTTACATTTGCGAAAAAGTAAATATTTGAACATTTTATATCCACAAATAATTTCAATTTGATTGATTCAAAATTAAAGATTTTAAAATTCATAAACAAAGACAAGAATATATTTTACATAACAGAGAAGTATACATAACCATTTCCTTTCTAATGTATTGAAGTAACATATATAATCTTACAAATATATAGTAAAATCTTATGTTTGTCCAAAGTTTTATTAAAGATAGTTTATAATTGGGTCTGGAAGCTAATATATGGTGGATGTAGATTGTTGTAATATTTATCTAATAAGGCTAAGTGTAATTGAAAGAAATCTTGTCAGTTATTTAAAACGAAAAATGTGTACCCAGTTTACTATTGTTCACATCACATAAACATAGTCAGTAACATGACACAGGCTAGTTCCTTGTATATCTAGGTAAATTTACAATAATTTTTTCCTTGCTTTCATTCCAGTTAGAATCAATCATCTGAGAGTTGGTAGAACAAAATTTGATTTTTGTTACATTACGAGCATTATATGTGTCTGTAATCAAGCACTTTTTAAGGAGACTGTCTCAAAATCAAATTGTATACTGATATCTATATACGTATGCAGATGATGACACATTACTTGTTTTTAGCTTTAAAAATAGTAAGTAAGTATGATCAGGATATACCACAATCAAAAACCGCAGACAACCCCATTGCACCGCGAGGAAGAGCCATTCAACAATCAGGAGACACCAGGAAGAAAATTAAGCAAAGCAACCAGTTCTCTCTTTCTCATCAAGATGATTGCAATACTAGAATGGACATAAAGTAACGTACAACAAAACATAGAACAATTACAGAATCCACAATGGGAGTAACAATAAACAAAAAGTCAACAACAACAACAGAACCACCGCCTTAGAACTGACAACAGCCTAAGCCACCGGGGGGGGGGGGGGGGGGGGGGGGGCTTAAATGCATTTTACTGGTACCAAATCTTCGCCCTAGATTCTGCTGTTGTTGAAGTACAAAAATGTTCAGCTCGCATGGAAGCCTTCTAACTATTGCAGTGTATAATCATAGAGAAACACTCTAATCAAATTAACACACCATGATGAAACAAAGAAAAGGGCTCATGACTCACAGATAGTCAGAGCTAAAAAAAACCCTCAAGTGAGCTACGGTGGGTCCAACTACAGATAAGCAACAGGCACCAACCCACCGATTAAAGCTTTACGTCAGAGCCATCATAGAGTCTGAGGCCTGACCCACCGTCGTGCAATTAAAGAGGAAGCCATAGCTAAAACCAGGCATGCAGACTGTCGCATGACATCCAAGTAATATCTATCCTTTTTATAACGTTTTACAACTGATTTTTGGTTTATTTTCAACATAATTTTCATGGTTTAATTAATGAAACAGTAAATCGCACCAACTAAGTACTTCTGATCATTCCCTTAACTAATGGCACTATATAAAGAGATGTTTCATTAAGATTAATACATTTCCTGAAACTGAGGAAAAACAGTTTAAATGATATGTTTAATGTCAATGATTTATAGTTAAGATCAAATCCCACAAAAAAGGTCAGTTGTTACTCATAAAACAAATTTAAGTTTATAAGACATTATCAGTTAGAATTATGTCAAATCGAATTAAATTGTGACTATCCAGTAATAAATGAATATAGATTTTACAATGTTCTTTCAGAATGTTGGATGAAAAAGTTACAAGTTAAGGAAATGTACAGTCATAAGCCGTTACTTAATTTAAGCAATCAATGCTTAAATAGCTGATGCTAAATTACACTACACAGAATGTGGTATAGCCAAATTATTACAGGAAAATCTTGGATAACAAAGCGTTACATGTAATTAAAACTTTAAAATGAATTGTAAACTCACTAGGATATTGATTCAGTAAGCAAGTGGGATAAAAATAAAATTAACCCAGTTTTTTTACTGTAATATGTTTTGGAAATGTCTTCCTTCTTCAGACAGTAAAACAAGTCCACTTCATAAATAGGAAATGATATCAAAGCACAAACAATATTGAGTGTATTGATTTAAGCCTCAGTCCCACAGAGCTTGGGACCTCACTGGGACCTTGCCACGACTAAAACGAAAATGACAATCGCAGAGATAACATTGAAATGTTAGAATAAGGAACTATTGATATTGACACTAGAGGAATTCCTATTATTTTAGGGTAACGTAGTGAATTTTGCAGTTGCCGGGTTAAATTGAACGCCCAAACCGTTAAAGAGCTAACATACTTCATATTGGGGCTAATATTATGTGGTTTAAGAAAATCATAGTCAACAAGTCTCCTATCTTGGAATTTTTGGCAGCTCATGGTCTGGTAATAGTACTGCATTAAATAGCAATACTTATGAAAGTAAATAACGTATATAACTGTAATATCATTTGGTATATTGTTTAAACGCATACTGGCTGTTTGCTGCATTCAATTTAATGCTTTTCAGGCATTCCCTAAGTCGATATATAAAAATAAGTATAAGAAGGTCACACATACAAAATATTGCGGGAGAGAATATAGACTGAAATTAATATTGCTCTTTTATGCAATACACGCTTTACGGAATTGTCATTTCAAGTGGCATGCTCTTTGTTTGATTTTTATTACATGTCAAACATGAAAAACACACCATAAGAATAAAGTTAATATAGGATGAAAATATATTATTGTTATTTGATTTCTTAAGAAATAGGGAAGATTTTTTTTTAAAATTTGGATGGTATTACATTAGGGGGTGGGGTTAATCCACCCCTTCCATAGGATATTTTGAGCATCTGATATGCCATTTAGCTAAATATTTTTTTATTGTTTATATGTCTTATGTCAGTTTATTAACATAAACCACACATTAGAAGGGAATATTTTGAAAATAACAGCAACAGGCGAACATCGTAGGGTGTGTATAAAGATCTTACAACAACAACAACAACAACAACAACAACAACAACAACAACAACAACAACAACAACAACAACAACAACAACAACAACAACAACAACAACAACAACAACAACCACAGCTGCACCTCCTGATGGGGCAGTCGGATCTGTGTCCATATTGTTTGCATGCACGTTGATATATTAAAACATTGCAGAAGACGGCATTAACAAGCAGCATTTAAGTTGTGTTAATTAAGTGTTAACTCAATTGACGAAAATGTAATATATATTTAAGACGTTACAACCCTTTGTCAATATATGAGGTCCTAAATGAGTACTGTGGCAAACAGTGAAAACACAGATGAAATGCCTCATAATGCGGCATTTCATAAGGGTCTACACTGTTTGCTGGACCCAGATCAGGACCTACAGAACGTAGATCTGGACCTACACAACTAAGGTCGTGATATGGATCCAAACCGTTAGTCACTAGTTTCTGAAAGACTGTTTTGAAAATAGTCAGCAGATGACAACAAAAGCATGGAAAATTACTCAGCATGCTAAGAGTTTACTGACATAATATGGTCGACCGTGTCAAATGTATGCTTTTTAGTATCTGGGACAAGAAGAAAATGTGTAGAACCAAGAAATGTGCCACCATTGTCAAAATGATTATGCTCTCAGGGTTATAATACGATTCACCATCATGGCTGAACAGGTGATATTGGGTCTGACTTGGGCATTAACTATTGGTTTTGCGAACAGTAACTGGAGTAAAAGGTAAGTGGACTGTGGAGATCTGTTCTACTGCACAAATATGGCACTGCCTAAGAACACGCTGGGGAAGAAAGATAAGCAACTAATAGAATATTCATGGGTTGATCTGTAGTATGGGATTGTGGCATGTCCTGGTCATACTAACTTACTTTAAAGACATTGATATACTAGGAAGTTCAAATCAAGTGTTTACATTGCTCATTTAACTGAGGAAACTCAGGAAGTTAGGAAAGATTCTTTATGTTCTGAGGAAAATGTGCTTGTGTCTTTAGGAGAAATAATGCTGATGCAAACTGCCAAAACGGAGATTAAAAGGTGAGATGGTTAAAATTCCTCTTGACTCTGGTTCACAAAGAACATATGTGACTATAAAAATTAGCGGAAAAAACTTAAAAGAGAAAAAGAAGATACAGCCAATCACTTTTGGTAGTGACAGACTACACACTGTGTAAACTGTACAAACTAAAATGAGCCGCGACATGTGATTTCTAACAATGTAGCATTTTGACAAGTGCAGACTCGGACAAGCGTGTGCAGCCTCATTTTAAGCTGAGAAACTCCTAACGATGTTCAGCCAGTAGCTTAACATTCATAGAATATTCAAGGGACTAGCAAAGGCTCTGATCAGACTGCGCGTATGCGCAGGCTGATCCGAGGCTTTGCTGGTCGCACATACCACATTATTGGAAATCTCATGTCGCGCCTCAAATACAGTATCAAACTCATAATGATCAATATCTAGATATTACTGCCAATATTGTAACGTGATTATGGGGGCAGATGTGTACCTAAAAATAAGGAAATCTTATCAGAAGCCTGGATTCGACAGACACTATTACATAAGAAACAGAATACTCCACTATTAAACTGCTTGTTGGCTTAGGTTGCTGTCCGTTCTAAGGCGGTGGTTCTGTTGTTTTTGACTTGTTGTTTATTGTTACTCCCATTGTGTGATTCTGTAATTGTTCTATGTTTTGTTGTTCGTTTTTTATGTCCCTTCTAGTTTTGCAATCATCTTAATGGGGAAGAGAGAGCTGGTTGCTTAGCTTAGTTTGTCTTCCTAGTGACTCGTGATTGTTGTGTGGCTTTGTGTGATTGTTGTGTGCCATGGGGTTAGTCTGGAGTTTGCGATAGTGGTATTTCCTGACCATACTTACTTACAATTTTTGTGATTACTATCTTGATTTTATTCTGTTTCAGAAGATTGAACTCCAACCTAGCTTATATCTTCTCTCATCCAAACTTGGGTGGATTTTGACCTCGCCAACATATGAACCCGAGACAAGTAAAATGAAACAAACATGTTGATTTTTACGTATGGGACAAATATTACTTAAAAAGTGTGTTTCAAAGTGATGCTGATGGATGATTTCTGGTTCATGGAAACCATATGAGTCATTTACAATCAAACAAATAAAATAATGAAATGCTAAAGAATGGGTGACTGTACAAAGCAAACAGCTCTCTCTTCTCCAGTGAGATGATTACAAAATAAGAAACGACGATAAGTACTGCGCATCAAAGCAAGGACCAAACACACAAGACCCAACAAAACAAAGGGAAAACAACAAGTAGCCCAATGAGCAACGATTGCTCACCTGAGAGCCAGCATAATGTTAGTAGACACCATATTTTACGATGCTCAAAGGCAGGGAACTCTGAACTTGAAACAGTGATCAGACCTAAATTCAAACACTCAAGATATTATGCCAAGTCTGCTTATCTACAAGTTTAAAAAAGATCTGCATAAAAATAGCCGAGAAACTCTGGGGAAATTGTAATTTTCAGACGCTTAAAGGGAGGTGACTCCGTAGCCAGTGGTGGGATCACATCAAAATTTAAGCTCAACCAAGCTTTTATACATGTCCTGTTCACCTACAAGAATGAAGAATATCAAATCATAATTGAAGGTGCTAGAACGTTTTATACCAGGGTCATCATTAAGTCTGAGGCATGACCTACCGTTGTGCAATTAAAGAGAAAACCAAGCTATAAACCGTGATTGGGTTAGTAACTGGCCATGTAGACTGTCGCATAATGTCCATGCTATGTCCCCCTCTTTTATAATGCTTGATATTCTTTTTGAACCGATCAGGAAAAGAAGGCTTTCCAACGATTTTTAGATTTTTATGAATTTATAAAGTATATCACCATTAATTACTAGTTGTGATATCACTTGTTGCAGAAGAGTTTTCAAGCCAACATCTTATTTAACAATCAATTCCGAGTGATTTCTGTAGAATTTTGTAGAATGCTTTACGAAGTTTATGGGCTTTTATTTTTTTATGTATTATTTTTGTTAGGTATGTTTGTGTTTTCTCGTCTGTTCTTTGTAACCTTGTAATCACCTGCTGAGAAAGGGCTGATCTCTTGGCTCTCTTGTATGTGATACTTCAATGTGTTTTTGTCACTTTCCCATGTGGTGTCATGGGTAAGGTGCAGTGCTTGATTATATCGATTCCTGAACTTTGCTTTCTTCTTACTTTTACACTGTAAAGGTAGGTACCATGGGTCAGTCTACGGTGTGTGATTGTAGCATTTTCTGGTCATACTCACTTTCATTTTGACCAAGCAAACATCTATGAAAGCACTTAGCGACAATGAAAGGTTTACCCACCAACTGATAGAGGAAATCCACAAACAAAGCTTACATAGTGGTGTATCTCACTCTAAGTCAAGTAATATGCAAATTTTGGTTACCACACGTAGTCTAGCCCAGGTCAGGTAAAATCTGAAAGAGGTAACATCATTTGCTATATTTGGTTTGAATGCATTTTTGAATAGTCAAACATTCCCAAAGATGGTTTAAGTGGGCTGCTCTTGATTTATTTTTATTGGCATGATGGTTTACACAACTCATGTTTTTGGATACCGCATGAAAATACTCTTACAGTACAAAACTCTTACATTGTATATCTTTGCTCACTGAGTTGTTTTTTGATTTAAAATATGATATATTTAAGCATTTTAAATGTTTCTCTACAAACAATTATATTTTTAAATACATTAATGAGTAACAAACATATCAAGTACACAATATATTGGTTTTCTTGTCACACCAAGCTACCCCCCCCCCCCTCATCAAACTATCGATAGATGAAGAAATGCTATCTACATGTCTCTATGTAACTTAGCCAGGCTATTTTAGTTAAAGTTGATTTACTTAGATAAAATATGATTTATACGTACTATTCTGTCTGTATGCCTGCCTGAGTGTGTGTCTGCCCGTGCATCTCACTCCAATCGTATGTCTGTTGATGTTTGTTTGCCTAAATGTGTTATCTTGAGTTCTTCAGTGAGCATAGTCTCAAAGGTTTATGATGAAATATTTTTAACAGTTACATTCAAATAATTTACATTGATAGCAATAATAAAATAGTAAGTGAGTATGATCAGGAAATACCAGAATCACAAACTGTAGACAAACCCGTGGCATCGTGAGGAAGAGCCACACAACCATCACGAGACACCAGGAGGACCAACAAAGCAAAGCAACCAGCTCTCTCTCTCTTCCCCATCACGATGATTGCAAAACTAGAATGTACACAAAGTAATGTACAACAAAACATAGAACAATTACAGAATTATACATCTCAGTAGCACTAATACGAGGAATGATCAAAATGTTCTCAGCCCTTTGTACTTTGGGCTACCAGGGAATGACAATTTGACCATTACTTTTCAATATACTAGTAATCTCCTTTCAAGGCAATGCACTTAGCCCATCTCTGTTCGAACTTTTGTATCCATTAAAAAGAAGGCCTTTTCCTGGTCCCTCATGTACTAGTTTACTGCCTCTATGACTCTTTCATTGATCCCATACTGTGTACCATGAAGATGGGATTTCAGTTTTTGGAACAGATAGAAGTCAGAAGGAGCCATATTAGGAGATTATGGGTGATGAGGAAAGATTTCAAATCCACATTCAGTCGCAGCAGTCATTGCAACTTGTGACGTGTGGGCAGGGGAGTTGTCCTGTAAGAGCAGAACACAACGAGTCAGTTTTCCTCGACTCTTTTCTGCGATTACCTGGGTTAGGCGCATTAATTCACCTGCATAATATGCACCGTTTTTCGTGCGTTGCTCAAGATAATGAATCATGCAAACCCCTTGACTATCCCAAATGATTAAGGCTATCACATTCCCTGCTGAATGAACCCTCTTAAATTTCTTGGGTGATTCCACTATTTGCTCTTCATTTTTGACTTTGGGTCAAAGTGGTGAACCCATGTCTCATCTTGGGTTACAACTCGCTCGATAAAATTGCTGGGATCATCTTCTTAGCGTGACAGGAGATACTTGGAAAGATCGAGCCGGGTCCTTTTCTGATCATTGGTCAACATTCGCGGTACCCATCTTGCCAAAACCTTTGACATACCTAAGATGTCGGTTAGCATTGATTGTACTGCACCAAAACTGATGCCCTCTTCGCTAGCTATGCTTCGCAGGTTTCGCCTCCTATCACACATAACCAGGGTGTGCACGACCTTGACATTTTCATCAGCAGCGGCATCTTTTCGGCGGCCAGACCTTCCATCATCCTCAACGATCTCTCTCTCCCTTTTAAACTCTGCTGCCCATTTTTCAAGTCATCGTGAATTTCCTTGGGAGGCATTCCTTTCTTACAGAAGTACTTGTTTACTGCTCAGATTTCAAGTTTCTCCATTTTGCAAATGTATCGCACCTTCCTCTGTTAAAAGTGCTTTACATATTAAGCAATCAAACATGCCCGCATGCTTTTCACACTCCCAATGTCCTTCAATTAGATCAAATGACCGACTAACAAAGATTTTAATTCAATTAATCTTACCGAAGCATATGGGGCAGAGAACTTTTTGATCTCACCTCGTACATGTCCAATAAATTATGCGAACAGCAAAGTTGGATGATGGTCTTGATAGAGTGGGGTAGGGTGGGTGCAGGGATGGGGATAGGGTTGGGTAGGGTGGAGTCTGATATTCTCTAATCATACAAAAAATCTAGCCCATTATTCACTCTCATTAAAATTTTCGCTTGTCCATTAAAATAATTTCATTATTCTATAGAAATTGATATCTTATACAATTACGTAATGTAATTAAATTCTATATCATGATTCACCATCGTTAAAAATTTCGTTTATTCATTAAAATAAATCCATTATTCTTTATTAAAATGATATAGTAAATAATGCCATTGGTTTAAGTGCATTTTTGGGTAGTTTAAACTATTTTTAATGAAATTTTATATCCCCAGGGGTATTTGGTACCCTTGATTTCCATCTCAGGCCACCAGGGTTGGTTATTTTATCCTTATTTTCAAATTTTGAGTTATATTTGGTTTATTCTTCATTCTTTTAAAACTTATCATTCAGTATTCTTTATTTTTTCTTTCATACTTTAAATGGAGAATTATTCTTTATTTTTTGGCACCTTATTATTCTTTAATCTTTTTTGTAGCTCTAATCATTATCAAATATATTAAATCATTATTAAATAAGGCCATTTTTTCTAATCATTAAACCCCAACCAGACCCTTGTATGTACCAGTTTGAGTTAAGGTCTGTATCTCCATAGCTGTATACTGATAGAAAAAAGAGTAATCTTCAATGTAGTTGTACACTTCTGAGTAACCTCTAGGCTTCAACAGGCAAGACCGATCTCATTAATTGTTTCTTTAAGACAATATCATGACCATATACAGGAAAAAGATGGTTTTGTTATATCGTTACATTAACATTCCTATGCAATATACTATGGTTTTTACGGCTATAAAATGACAATATGCAAACGACTATGATGTCAAAACCGATCTTTCCATGGAATATCTGAGAAACCTGAGACAATGCAGAAATACTTACAAGCTTACTGCCATCTCTGGAACAAACCAATGGATTGGTTTATATGCAGAGCACCATGAAGATTCTCCAAGTATTAATGAAGCAGTTTATAGAATAAAAAAAACTGTAATGTGGGAGAAATAATAAATCCACATGGAACTCAATTGACCTCCTACAAATAAGCACTGGGGAGAAGCATCACATTTGATCTGGCTTATTACTGCTAAAGAAAAGGGCATAAAAATCTTGAAAGGTGCTAGGGCATACCAGTCTTGAAAGATACTCATGAGTCAGAAGCTCCCAAAGTGCGTAATGTTCACATACAGACCTTTGAGGACAAAACTCAATGAACACAATGAATCTCCATTGAAGAGAATACATAAGATGTATGAAGATAAATTCTCAGATCTCAGGTGCTTGGTAGATGGAATGGAAGAAGAACCTGCAGGACAAAGGGTATTCTATATGATCGATGCTATGGCTTTCATTCAGAAGCATAAGAGGTTTGGGTGATTAATATTTGATGAACTTCATGAACTGTATTAGGACACAGATCTAAAGGTTATGGGTTGCCGTCTTTTGATTGATTCAGGTTAGACATTTGAGATTACCAAGTCTTGATGTACATTGCTACCATACTTGTTATGTAAAGAGCATGAAGAGGATGATACTAGACTGTTAACCCCTGCAGTTTACTGTGTCCATACAAACGGTTCAAAGCAATAGTCACGAATATCGTTGTTAATGCAATGAAGAGCACGTCGGCTCAGTGGTAGAATGTTAGACTTAGGATCAAAGGATCGTTGAATCGAGACTTGCAGGAGGCACTGTGTTTTGTTCTTGAGCAAGACATTTATCGTCTGCTTAGTACTTGTTCAATACAGGAAGACAATCAATCTTCTTGACACGACTGAAAAAAATGTTGACTGCGACGTAAAGTATCAACACAAGCAAAACAAACTTGTCAATACAATTTTCTATTGTGTTCGAATACCCGGTCTAAAAGAGCATTGGGTTCAGAAAGTAAAGTGCATACCAGTCCATAGAATTGTATTAAACTCTGTGTAGGAAGTACGACACAGACTCTAAGAACTTATCAGGAACACGTCTGAGTGTGTATAACCTAGCTACCCATATAACAAAGACAAGCAATGTGTGCTTGCTTTAACCATTAGTCATCTGAAGATTTATCAACTCTTGGGACAATGGAAGAACCCGAAAAGAAAAAAGGTCTCACTGGCCAGATGTTTAGTGATGTGTGTCATTATCTATGAAAGGGAAGAATATGGCAAATTTTCGGTACCAGTGAAATACATTTGACCCCCCCCCCCCCCAGTGGTATAGGCGGCTGCCCATTCTAAGGCGGTGGTTCTGTTGTTGTTGATTTATTGTTTATGGGGGTTCTGTGTTTTGTCCTTGTTTTGTTATTCAGTATTTTGTGCCCTAGTTTTGTAATCATCTTGTAATCATCTTGATTTGGAAGAGAGAGCTGGTTGTTCTACTTTGGGTGTCTTCCTGATGTCTTGTAACTGTTAGTATTCGCTGGCTCTTCCTCACATACATTTTAACTCAGTGAGTTAGGCAACCATGCAAATAAAATTTCCAGAGCAACCCACTTGATCGTTCATTAACATGGCTAGGCCTTACCAAAAATGCAGTAAAACCATCTAGAGCAGATGATGTTAAATCCAACCCTAAAACTGAGAGATACATGACTTTGGGTTCGAGAGTACTGGGTAATTACTATGCTCAAAATATAGGTGTGACATACGAGTAGACCTTGATTGAGGAGTTAGCTCCCTGGACGGTGTGTTTTGTAAAAAAGAGCTTTAAGAAAAACAGTCCATTGAAAGTCTCTCTCTTATTTTCAGTTGCAAACTCTTCTCAAGGAAGTCTAAACCATTGTAAATTCTCGACCACGGAGATATAGAATCCACAATTACTTTTACACCCATTCATTTTCTGACGTTAACTCTAACACTAGAACCCCAACTAAAACCAATGGCCTTGACTATAGACCATACGAAAGTACTGCAGAACGACTATTGTAGATATTAAAGAAAGGTCAAAGCCTTTTAAAGGTATTCTGGAAAGTTTAGAGGGATGAATATTTGCTCAGTTTAAGTGAACGAACCCAGCTAGTATCCAGAAGAAAGGAGTAATATTTTTCACCCAATTTCGATGATATGGGATGGTAAAGGATAACATTCCTCGTGGCTGTTCGGGAGTTGGCAATGTGTCCAGCTTAGTGTCCAGGCTTGATTGATGCGTTAGGTCTACAAAACTGTCAATGTATTCAGAAAATATCTTTAAGAGTCCATTGAATCATCTATACCCAATAGTTAGAGGTGTGCGATGATGCTAGTGTGACACGCGAAATCTTTGAGCAGCAACCCACTGTACCATCAAACCAAGAATCATGTGCACAAAGAAATATGAAAACTGCTAATAAGCATGCTAGGGAGCTGGTGTTACCCTATGATGATGCAGCATAAGCTGCACGTGTTAAAGCTGTGCGTTTTACATGCCATTCGTCGAATGCATGCCCTTGGTGGGGTACTGGAGCTAAATATGCATCAATGAATTGGTGGTGAAGGTGGAGATTATAAATAAATAAAAGCACCACAAGCACTGTAAATACCCCGCCACTGTTGGGGATCTTAAGCAACTTATCTTTTGAGCTATATAATAGGTAAATATTTATCAAGGGGAAGTAACTTGAGAGAAAGGCAAGACTAGTGCTCCACTGGTCACAATATGTAAGATGCAGTGAGCTATATACGTGTGAGGTTTCAATAAGATATTCCATACTCGTAAACTATCTTTAGAGAATAAACCCGTTTTTCTAAGACATCAATGGTAGAGTAGCTGTACTCGTCTATGATAAGTATTTAAGTGGTCTATATACCAGTGAAGTTTCATTTAGATATTCCATATGGTAAAGCAACAACAGGTCGAAAAGCATATTTTAGATCTATCAAGGACAGATAACTCATGTAATGGTAAGGTCAGAGTGACAGTCCATAGTCACAATATAAAACCTTCGGTATTAAACATTTATGCGGAGTTCGATTCAGATATTCCATAAAGAAAAGGAACTACAGGGTATAAACGATTTTTCAGATATATCAATGGCAGATAACTCATGAACTGGAAAGGTCAGAGTGACAGTTCTTATAATCACAATATGTAACCTTTTAATCTGAAGTATATCTGTGAAGTTTCATTCAGATATCATAAACGGTAAAGGAACAACGGGTCAAAAGGCATATTACAGATCTATCAAGGGCAGATAACTTATGAATTGGAAATGTCAGAGTGACAGTCCATGGACACAATATGAAACCGTTGATGTTTAACATATCTGTGAAGTTTCATTCAGATAATACAAACAGTAAAGAAATAACAGACAGAAACCATTATTCCCATACCACTCATCTCCAATATCAATATGCATGTATGCACTTATTAGCATCTGAGAGCGCGAGAGCAAGAACAGTTTCAATGTTTAAGTATTTTAATTTTTTGAGCAGTTGAAATGGCATGCTCACTTGAGCTGAGCATGAAAAAGTTATATAACCTCAGGGCCTGTCTTCGGTCAAAATGTACCTGTACAATGTTAAATGAAAGTCGTGGCACATATTTAATAATGAGGCGTATTGAGTTTTTTGTAATTAAAACTGACATTTGTTTCTGTTCATTAAGTTTTAAATCAATATATGGACTGGTAGGGAAGTATATTATTACACGGTCTTTAAGTATCGATCTATTAAATAGAAATGGTCTGTAAACCATTCTAAAAGGATTTGTTTTGGGTTGTTGCTAATCCAGTTAGTAATCTTTATATTGAATAGAATCAATGTACAGTATGAGCTCTAAGTTAGTGTCTTCTCGAGATTTCTGGTAAATGAAACGTCATAACACCTAGACATAGATCACCGACGAAATTGAGGGCATGATCTTGTTCCAAACCGTTTGACACTCTGAGGATATTCCCGAAATATTTTTGAAGAAGAGTAATTTTGAAAACGAAACACAACAAAAACAAAGCGACAACAACAACAACACTTTTGTTTAACTTTGTACCCACTGGATAATTTTGAATGCTTTTTGTCGTTTTTTTTCAAAATCAACTTTTTCGAAACATTTGTTCAGGAATACCATCAGAGTGTCGAACATTTTGGATTCAGATCAAGCCCGATGTTTTGTCGGGCCTGATCTGGGTCCAAACTGTTTGCAAAAATTATCAGCAGACGACACAAGTAGGTAGGTAAATAGTTAACTCCCTTGTTGTTAACATATTCATTTGCTGTTCAGGGAGAAGCGATACATTCCATGCACTGTAATTAATACTAGTGTAAGTTAACACCATAAGTGGCGCAGCTGAGCTGCCATCCCTTTTGGTGTAAACTTACACTTACTTTCCTACTGAAACAGCTTGGTCAACATTTCTCTAGGGTTAAATGTTGAAACATTTCTACCTGTTATTTATATAGTTATTCCCGGGATCAATACAATCGAACACGAAAAATCACTGACAGTTCAGCTTCCACCAAATTTGATGAAAAGTTACACCTGTTGTTTTTTACAACAGTGCAGGGTAAAGTCGGGTAACTTCGGACATCAGTTAAATTCGGACATTTTGCAAAAACTGGAAATCCAGATGAGACGGCTCCTTATGAGCCGTTTCATCAGGATTTTCATTGTTTGCTTGTAGAGATAATTGCTTTTTATTCCAATAATTAAAATATAAAACGATCAAAGTCGCTGTCCGTCCGAATTTACCCGACTTTATCCTATTTACGTAATATAGATCACAGTAGGTAGACTATTGGAAACTCTGAATTAACCAATACGTACCAAATGCCATTGAGTTAACATTTGAATAAATCTTTTCAATAAATATAGGGTGCTACTGTAAACATAATACCACGACAGATAGTTAGATACACCCCGGCATGTAGAGTCGCGTTTAATATTCCGATATTATGTTATTTTTATGTGTTAATAATTCAAGATAGCTGTCAAAGTTTGTATGGTTTTCATTCTGGTGTCAGAGGGATCATCTCTCTCAAAGCTTGGATTATATCTAATAGATAAGGATTAACATGAATAACGGTACCAGCATGAGTTATCAAGGTGGGCCTACGCTTGTGTTCCGAATGGACGAAGAGTCGTCCCAGGGGACGGTCACACCTCCGGTAAGGATTACTTTAACAAGCCTAAGGTCAAAGAACCGTTCATTTAGTCGACTCCCTCAAAGCACAAGAGCTAAAAAATCCCCATTGATGTCATATGATCAGTGATAGAGTTATTAGGTGATGGTTGGTTCCTAGGGGGGGGGGGGGGGGGGGGGGGGGGTAATTTTGGTACGGGTGTGCGAGCCAGTATTTTGAAACCTACCCCAATCATATACTTGATCTTCGAAAAAACGACCTATTCATATACTTGATTGAACAAAATATTTACATATTCATATACTGTTCTTTGATTTTTTATATACCCTCTATAAACAAAGTTTTCAAATAAATAGTACAATTTTGGCTTCTATAAAGCTGAATATCTGAGCAAAAGTATGAGTATTTTCAAACAGGGATGTCAGAAAACGGGACCATTCATTTAACAATGATGAAAAACTGGGTCAGTCATATATTTTTTTCTTAGAAAAAGGGGGCTTATCGTTTACCTGGCAGTGCTGAAAAAAGGGGCTATTCGGCACGCACATCCGTACTATGTCATGTATAGGTAGTTACCGCCCCCCCCCCCCCCTGCGATTGATCCGTAGGTCCACATAAATTTTTTTTGAGCATTATAATTGTAATTATTTTCTTACCTATCAATTTTAATATGTGTTTTGGACGCCCAAAAGAACAGTCTTATTGAGACTGTTCTTTTGAGTACCCTCAACATATGTTCGGTTGGTGAAATAAGAAAAATAATTTTCATCTACGCACACCTATCCGGAGGCATGTTGGTATGTGAAAAAATATTTCCCTAAACTTCATTATTCTATTTTAAATTATGATGAGGGTACACAAAGAGCCGTCTCTGTCAATAGATTTGGTGTGGAACCCACTCTGAGACGGCTCTTTTAAGTACCCACAACATATATTTTGATAAGGTATGTGTTCTGAATCCAATGAATCTCAAAACTTCTTCGACTTAAACGGATACTTCGAGCTATCAGGAAGTCAGATATCGAGAGTGGGCTGTATATGAATAATAAATTAGACTGCACGTATACAGGTCTCTTGGTCAAAGCTTAGGTAGAAGTTCCAGGCCTCCAGATAAGAGTGCGTATTGGAAATGTATTTACTTTATTTTTCATCCAAAACATATTTTGTGGGTTCCCAAAACACATGTTTAAATTGATGGGTAAGAAAATAATTACAGTTTTTACTTATCTGGATCTTGGTCTAAGAACCGAATTAACCTTTAAGATTATAAAGAAACCTGCGGCCAGAATAACAATGAAAACGGTGTCTATGTGGCTGAGAGGCAGAGTGTTAGGCATGTGGGTCGCTGGTTCGAGACTCACCGGAGGCATTTCGCTGTGTCTATATGCAAGACACTTCCTTCGTCATATGTTCAGCGCTGGTTCAACCGCAAAGAGAAAGGAACACGTTCCAACATGACTGAAAACTTGTTGACTGGGACGTAAAGAATCAACTCAAATAATCAAAAAAGTTTCCTCACAATTTAGTCAAGTGTTGATATTAAAAAATGATGTTATGGTATTTACTTTAATGCCAGGTTCGGTGCATTACCTATAATATTGTCAACAGAATACACGAAACAATTTTGGTTTGATTCTTTACGTCCCAGTCAACAGCTCTGGTCAAGTCAATTTTACTACATTTTCAGACTATCTTTGCACCAAAAAAAATCCAGTGGGCTGCCCTCAATTTGCTAAGTCTGAAGTTTCGAGTAAGGGATCTCGACAAAATAATAAGACAAAAACATAGGCAATTGAACACCACCAACACACACCAGTCTTCCAGTGTAAAGGGGTATCCATGTTGTTGTGCATTTTTCTGACGCGACCCTATTTAAGACTTTGGCAAGCTATCTGAGTAAAAAAATAATATTCAACAAAATTTAAATAAAATCGGCCAGTATAGTTCACCTTGAAAGATTTCTACTTTCTATTACAATATTTTGTGATATTTTTCATTCTTTTAACTGTTGACATTTCGATTTTTTATCTCATTGAAAACGGGTCGTAATGAACTAAAGTTGTTTAACGAGCGATATTGAATAAACAATTTTCTCCATGTTATTGATACACACCTGTTTGCTTTAAAGCCTTATGTTTCTTTTCGACATGTTTCTCGGTAAGAGAACCGACCTTCGGTGATTACCAAAGCATGTAGATCGCCCGGGTACACCTAAATAGTTGTTACCACACATTTTATCAACCATTTTAAGACGAATGGATAGTCCATTGCATATATTGGGGGGTCACAGGTTATATTTTGAAATGAGGATTGTATTATTAGTGCAGACCCTGGTGAAATGCCGCATTATGCGGCATTTTATCTGGGTCGACAATGTTTGCCAAAGTGCTCATTTAGGGGTTTCCGATACACAAAGGGTAAGGATTATGTATAAAATAAATTGTGATTGGAATCGTAAATGAATAAATGTGGATGCACCTAGAAACTGTATAAGGGCCAATTTCACGCGGGACATACGTTTAACTATGCACCCTAATCTCAGATCTTTACATATTCATGGATTAATTTGACAGCAATTTGTTAGAGATAAAGTCTAAACACGATTAACATTCAAAACAATTTAGTTGATATCGATCAGACATGAACTATTTCCGAACGGACGCACGAACGTTACCTAATTTGGGTCTTTGAGGATGGTATTTAAACCATTTTCATAGATTTTTTGGTGTGACATTAGGTTTGCTGACACACACACACACACACACACGCACGCACGCTGAGTTAGGCACCTAATGACCATATGTTTCTACATATACAGACTAGCTATGATTGGTGGACGATTGTTCTCGAATAAACGACTCACCTGTTATATACTTAAACGCAAAAGTTCCGCAACCGTTTTCAAACCACTTTTTCCTCCACATGGATCGCATGAGGCCAATTTCTTAATTATATCCTGTGTTCCTGCGTAATGAGTTATTATTTGCCATAAAATGGTTTTGATCACGATTTCCATTCTGACGTTATAATGACGTCAGTAAATTTCAACAAATTGAGTCTAAAAAAGTGACGTCTCATTCGATTTGAAAATAAACAGCTTGATCTGATAGCCAGATGTCCTAACTAAAGGAAAACACTCAAACGGTTCGGAAGTTATTGATTATCAACGCTACCAGTTGCTGCGTTGTTGTGTTTCCTTATTGACGTCAACCTATTTTTTTTTAAACAGTCATCACAGTCGCATTTTGTTTGATCATATCGCGATACTTATGTCTCCTATGCAATGTATTGAGGGCTATATGGTGACATTAAAAGTTTTCGAATACTAACATTCATTTGGGTAAAAATGGCCAATTACACAAAAAAATTAAAGACGTCATTTTGACAAAATGAACGTTGACAGAAACATTATGGTACCTGATTTGAGTTTGTCTACCCTTTTGCTTTCAAAAACCGATGTTGGTTTAAAACGTTTTTTCGCAAAATAGTCACAATTTTTGACCTTTGTTACTTTAACAATGGGGGTTGCCTTACATTTTTCGTTGCAGCTCGCCAACCATAAGTCACAGCGGTCTGATTTTGGTGCTGTTTGCAAGGCAAATAACGGTACTTGGCGATTTTATTATCGCTGGCTGATTTTTTTGACGAAAAAGAAGGAACTACCATGTTAGAAAGAGTTGCGTTTCTTTTGCGTTTAAGTATATATAGGCTACTGTAGAAGCAGTTCAGAGATCTTACAGGAATGCTTATGCGAAAAAGGCAAGCATCGCATTTTATCTCTTTTCTTCAGTCCGTTTAATAAATTCAGGAGCACGAAAATATGGACAATACCTTGCCCAAGAAGGGGTTTAACTATAAGATGCCGTTTATTAACTGAAGTCCAGTGGGATATATATTACATTTACCATTTGTTCTAATATCAAGTGAGTGCAGTCGAGTTAAATGCCCATGAGATCCGAACAATTTATGTGTTTTAACAAAGTATAGGGCGATTGATTTGGCGCCAGTAAAGTGCATTTAAGTCCCCAGTGGTTCAGGCTGCTGTCCGTTCTAAAGCGATTCTTCTGCTGTTGTTGATGCATTGTTTATTGTTGCTCTCATGCAGTACCTAGTGTCCTTTTAGTTTTGCAATCATCTGAGAGAGAGAGAGAGAGAGAGAGAGAGAGAGAGAGAGAGAGAGAGAGAGCGAGCTGGTTGCTGTGACTGTTAGTGTTTTGTGGCTCTCCCTCGCGATACCCTGGGTTGGTCTGTCGTGTGTTATTGTAGTGTTTCCTGGTCATACTCGCTTACTATTTTCAATAACGTCAGATTGATTATTGTCAGAAAGAGACAACATGAACTCTCTCTCACTACAAAACAAAAAACATATCTGCAACAAGAGGAGCACAATTAGTACTCATTAGAATCCGTACATTTTGTCTAAACATTTTATAAAATTATTTATTGTTAAAAAGATAATGGATATTATCACAAACAGTAAGACATGAGCACAATTTATATATTATTAGTTTTTCAGAAGTGAATAAACGCTTTTCTCATTACAATACAAATAAAGTGAGCCCTTTCTTTAAAGTTTTTAATTAATCCAATTACCCTTTATTTTGATTAGATATGGCAATGTGGTGTATAGAGTAGAGAAATCATATGTAGACACACTCGATGCTAGAAACCCTTTACATTTGCTTTCATCTCACCTTAAATTTTAATAGATCAAAATTAATTTTTGCCATTCTTCTCATATTTTTTTTCACAGGACCATGACAACAAACACACCGAACTTAACAGCCACGTGGCTTCGTAGCCTTTTAACGACATACCTCTTGCCAGACAAATTATGCTCATAGGTTTTATCACTGCTAAGTTCTTGCTTTAGGATGTTGATGTACATAGGGCCAGTTAAGCAATTTTTTAAGCGTAAAATTGTGAGTATTTTTTTACCCATCAGTTTAAACATATGTTTTGGGTACTCAAAAGAACCGTCTGATCGAGACGGTTCTTTTGAGTACCCACAACATATGTTTTGGTTGAAACATAAGAAAAAAAATCTGGTACGCATTCTTATCTGGAGGCCGGGATGTAGTACAGTCTACAAACGATCACAACATTATTAGCCTTGGAGCTCCTGGATCCATTTTTATCAACTTGGTGTTTGTGCCTTTTTGTTTACACGCCACAAAGTCCAGCTTTTCTTTCACCATGGTTTCCCACTGTGTTTATCTCTTATATAAAGATATTTCATTAGAATTTTTTAATTTCTGATTTTCCTTTGGCCTAATCCAACTTCGAAGCCATATCGTATGTTTGCACTTATGACAGACCTTGCAGTTTGAAATCTCGCTTTAGCTAAGATGATAAGTCTGACCAAATGCTAGCTGTTATGGCACTCTAAAAGGAGACGGCAACATTGATAGCAAGTGCATCTGAAATGTAAGCTCTTATTAAACCATAAAATCGGCCACAAACCCGAATACAATCGGATATAAAATAAGAAAGTTATAGTAATCCGAAAATCAAAATTCTGACTTGTATTAAACCAACGGAGGCCGCCATTTTGAATATTCAATTAGCTTCCTATAAATTTTGAAAAGCCAATAAATCCCAAATTTCATTGCAAACTGTACAGATCTTCTCAAAATAACCTATTTTCAACAGAAGAATCATGATAAATGCAAAGTTACGAAGTTAAATTGAATTGTAGGAAACTAGTTACTCTGTTTATGCACATTTAATTAAGGCTGTGTGACGTCACTCGCCCTTAAAATGGCTGCCGTCCATTGTTTTCATTTATCTACTTTACAAACATCTGTAACTTTCTTATTTTTATTTGATTTTGATCGGGTTTGTGGCAGATTACATTGTTTAATAAGGGCTTACGTTTCAGATTCACTTGCTTTCAATAATGGCGTCCCCTTTAAGATATACAAGCATGCCCCATATTTGTTGGAAGGGACCGGCTAATAAGTCTGTGATTTCAGATTATTGCAGATATTGTGATATTTTTTCACGATCTTTTTTCTTAGTGTTAGGTTAATTAAAGAAGAAATCAATGGTATCTTTTAATATCACTTTAAGATTAAGCCGATTATTATTGTCGATACATCATTAATACTGGATCATAGAATATGTCTGTATAGGTAAATTATCAAAGCCCATGCATTTGAACCTTTTAGGTGTCAAACACGACTGTATAGGAGAAACTATTTGCATTAACGCTTAACGTTTGATATATGCGTGTAAGCTTTATTTGGGTTTCTTCAGGACACATTTTGGATTGCACCGAACAGTAGAAGGCATATTTGAGCCGCGACATGAGATTTCCAAAAACGTGGTATGTGCGACCAGCAAAGCCTCAGATCAACCTTCGCATACGCGCAGTCTGATCAGAGCCTTAGCTAGTCGCTTGGACATTCTATGAGTATTAACCTACTGACTGAACATCATTTGGAGTTACTAAGGTTAAAAGGAGGCTGATCAGGCTCATCTGAGTCTATTCATGTCAAATTCCCACATTGTTGGAAATCACATGTCGCGGGCTCATTTTGAATCGCATAATATACAAATGAGTAAACTGCAGCTTCATAGGTGTTAGCGTGGATGTATGATATATTTTGAATCAGATATGTAAAGTTTATTCAATAATGCTAATAAGAAGCTAAATGTGGTACACTGGAAAATAATGCAGTACCAAGCTTGGTTGATAGCATTGCTACAAGGTCATTGATTAAAATGAGGAGTTGACGAACAATTCGTTACAACAATATCATATGTAATAGTTATACCATGGGTTGTCTGTCTGTACGTGGAGATAATCCACGAGCTTTAACGAGTGGATTATCTTACGTACAGGTGGACAAACATGGTATAACTATTTTATACCACCTACATCTGTGTAGACTTTGGACATGACGAGATATTTTGTGCTAGAGTTGGTAAGAGTGGTATAAAACTGGATATTAACATGAAACGTACGCTTCAAAACTGCCAAATCATTTTCATTCACATGCATTGTTTCATTATTGTACTTTGTATACTGTATTGTAGAGAATGAATAAACTATACATGATACTACAGTAAAACCTGTCTTAAGCGACCACTCAAAAATAGACAAAACAATGGTCTTAAAGACAAATGGTAGCTTAATGAAGGTAAAAAGTATTGCAGAATGCTCTATTGGAGCATTCTGCAATACATTTGACCTTTATTAAGCGATTATCGGTCTTGAAAACCAAGTTTTGGTCTTCTTTTTTAATGACCGCTTAAGACAGGTTTTACTGTATTCCATTTTTCTTTCAAAGGATTTTCGGTATTCAAGGGCGATGGATGATGATGGGACGGTAAGTCATGTGTATCATGACGTCACTTGTATCTAATTAACTTCACAATCACACTGGTAAATGTATACGTCGATTTGGTGGTATTTACGCGTATTGCCGGTACTTCATAGACCGGAAGTGGAAGATATTTGTGTTTATACTATATAGAAAAACATGACATATGCCTAAAGGACTATAGAATTAGATAATCTTTAAGTATTCAGAATGTGCATGGCGATTTATGTAAGCATTTAGGTATAGATTCGAGTACCGATCATCCAGATCGGTACTCGAATCTATACCTAAATGCTTACATAAATCGTCATGTGCACGCCGAATGCTTAAATATGATCTAATTCTATAGTCCTTTAGGCATATGTCATGTTTTTCTATATTGTATTAACACCAACATCTACCACTTCCGGTCTATGAAGTACCGGCAATACGCGTAAATACCACCAAATCGACGTATACATTTACCAGTGTGACAATGGCTACCTTTCATCAGCTCATTTGTCTCTCCGGATCAACCTATTCGTCTAGGACAAGACGTGACATCAAACGTGTTTGTCAAAGTTTGGATTTCATGACTAGAAAAATACTGAGGCGCTATAATTAGCTCAAATTGAGTCTAATTTTTCCCAATATATGCAACTTGGAAATGATATATCACGGGTGTTTGGTCGCATTTTAAACGACAAATGAAAACCATCAGAGGGTAATGGTTAAATTTCTAAAGCGGCTTACACCAGGGAAGGCGTCTGAACCCTTTTAAGACAAATGGGATTTTCCGTAAAGCTTCATACAATAAAGTCAGGATGGTCCTTTGTACAAAAATGTATATAATGAGGGTTCACATGTTATAATTTAAAAGATGCATTTCTATCCCTGGATATCATTTTTGCCTCAATAAACAGCGCTGGTAACATACCAATATTCTTCCTTGCGTTGACTCTTAGATAACTCACTCAAATTTGGGCATCGACGCGAGAAAACCTGTCTTCGGTGGTTTGTGAACAACAAAGGCGCAGACCAGCCTGCGCATCCGCGCAGTCTGATCAGCGCCTTAGTTATTATTGACTTATTGGAAAGTACAATATCCAAACTTGCTTCAAGCGAACTTTCAATTTTCTAGATAGTCTCTCTAGCTGAGGAAACTGGTTTGAAACACGCTTTGTCGGAAACCCCGATGACAGGTTTTCTCGCGTCGAGGCCCATTTGTTTTCGTTTCCAGTTACTTTAAGTAAAACAATCCCTTTGTCTGTTAGTGTACATAACTGCATCGGTACTGAAGGATAATTTGCGAAAGACTTTTTTAAATGAATAAATGTTCACTGAAAAATTAGAAATGCTAGAGAAAATCCTTACATTGACATGGAAATGGTGTTTTATTTGCAAAGAGTTGTTTTACCTAAGCTTGGAGAGATAAACAATAACGTGATAACTAATTTAAAGAGTTCGTCTAAACAAAATGAAATGATCGCAAAACGGAATCAAAATCCTTATTGAAATAGTATAAATAAATGAGCCGCGGCATGATATTTCCATCAATTTGACATTTTGACAAATGTAGACTCGGACGAGCCTCTGCAGCCTCCTGATAAGCTTAGAAACTCCAAATGGTGTTCAGTCAGTAGCTTAACAATCATATAATGCTAAAGCGACGAGCAAAGGCTCTGATCAGACTGCGCGTATGCGCAAGCTGATTTGAGGCTTTGCTGGTCGCACATACCACATTGTTGGAAATCTCATGCACTGGCTCAAATGATAAACGCTGACAAGAGTGAAATGACGCTATAAGCCAGACTATATGATGGCCTGGACTTTTCAGTGTGTTATAATATATTTACAACCTCTGGTCCTTTTTTCATTTCGTACATGTTAAGATATACTTGAAGACTTACCAAGGATGCAGATAACCCAACTGGCGTAATGCAGATACCCCAAACAGACTAGCACATGCAGATGAGAGTCAGGAAAATATGGAGTTTAAAACACGTCGAAATAACATTAATTGATATCTTTTCTTAATGCTGCAACGACATTTTAAAGTCCCGTGAGAGGTAGCCGATGTTAGCCGTCACATATGTTGCTTGTATTTAAATACATGTAGCCATTTGACTATATAATTGCTTACAATTTACTGTTTGTATATGTTTTATGTGTAACTTTAAATTCACCGTTCAAATATCGCATTGTATCTCAAACTATTAACATTGTTCAGTTTTATAACATAGCTAACTTTTGTAATAGAAAACATTTTGATTTAACATAACCTATTTGTATCATGTGGATTGGATGGAGACAGTGCAAGAAAAATGTCAGGTTTATTTGTTTGTCATATGTATAGATTGCACACAAGAGAAGCCAGAGAGGATGAGAAAACAAAATTAGTATATAAATATTGTAATGCTGAACTAATTACGAACATCACTTTCTTTCATTAATTTTGGAATGACAAGTGTGTCGAATAGTTAGGTTTACTGTTGTTTATAAATGGATGGACATTGCTGGAGTTTGTAAATAATGTATCGAGTGAAGCGAACAATACTACATGAAATAACTCAATATTTGACTATAAAAGCAATTGTTTAAACTCTAGAATTATCTTTTTTTTATCTAGTGTAAGTGCGTTATTGTTTTCGTGCGTGTATCAAGTATGAATACACAACAATGTTCAATTTTAATATTTGTGTGTGTTATTTAGATAATTCTGTTTAACATTAGCGATTTCATTTGCTATTACCTTATTGATAATATTTGCCTTAGAAGAGGGCAATGCCCCAGCTATTGGTGACGTAATATGGGCTGTACGCCTATGCATTGAGAGAGGGGTTTCAGTGTAAGCGTTGAGCCGAAACTATGGTTTTCTTCTACCATATCCATGGCAGTATATAGTAATAGATGTTTGCCCTAAATGTTTAAAACTCTATGAGGATCCTTTTTTATGTTTTTTTTATGTCAGTTCACTTATAATTATCAGCAAGTTTACACCTGAGAATGTCCAAATGAATATGCATACTTGTACACGTGCTACTTTATTCTTTACTGACATATGATATTCACACGAAGGCCAGATAAAAAATACATGTGTTTAGGGTAACCCGACTCTACCAAAATATACTGGTAAACCTAGATTTTTTTCAGGTTTTCTGGAAAAAAACTATACTTTTATGCATTTTGAAAGGCGAAATGCCTTTCAAAATGCATAAAATTATATTTTTTTCTAGAAAAAAAATTGTGTGCCTACCCTACCAATTTTTTCAGACCCGTTACCCGAATCAGACTTATTTTTTTAGTTGGCCTAAGCGATCTACTCTGTGCTTCCTGAACATAATTTCATGTCTAATCAAAGGTTTGGATAAACATATTTTCAGCGTAAAATTGTAATTATTTTCTTACCCAAAAATTTCAGCATATGCTCTGGTGCTCAAAAAACCTTCTAATTGAGACGGTTCTTCTGAGTACCCATAACATATGTCTTGGTTGAGAAATAAGAAACTTATTTTTTCTGCTAATGTACTAAACTTTCTTCATATTAGGTTTTAAAGAATAACACCTTCCGCCGAAAAGGGTGGTTAATGGTCGTATTGTAAATATTGGAAAACAAACATGAATAATTGTTATATTACAATATTTTGTCATTTTATCACTTAAACCTTTATTGAACTACATGCATTCTTGCGTCGTCAATAACAGTTGACCTTCATGAAAATGAAAAATGAATCAAAGTTGAATTTTAAACAGTATGTTAATTAAATCAAGCGATACTCTTTAATCACTTTTGTATACGTACCACTCGGTTTGCATATACCATAGATCCAGATAAGGAAATTTTATTAATATAAAATTTTAATTATTTTCTTACCCATCAATTAAAACATGTGTTTTGGGTGCTTAAAAGAACCGTCTCATTGAGACGGTTCTTTTTAGTACCCACAACATATGTTTTGGGTGAGAAATAAAGTAAATAATTTTTCAATACGCACTCTTATTTGGAGGCCTGAATTAAACTACTGTGTGTCTACTACAAAGACTTAATTCAATATCGATTGAGCTTATATGTTATTTTGTTGAAATATTTGGTTATTTTATATTGCAAATAGGCAATGCTGTATACAGCAATTTTACATAATTTATTCCTGTACTTCGATTCATTTGTAGTTAAGTTAAAGAGTGTCTTAGATGTGAACAAGTTGTCAGTTAATGTAAAGACTGAGACCAATTTTAATATATCAGATTTTATCCTGAATAAGCTAATTAAGCACTTGAGATAAGGATGCATACTGCGTGTGCACTGTTTGTTGGTCTGTATGCATTCTAATTTCAAGCCCTGTTTGTACAATGTACGCATTAAAAGTTAACAATACGCACAGCGTTTTCAGCATAATACCTAGGTAAAATTACTCTGCGACAGAGTTTTTGAGTACTTTAAAGTAACAGTGTGTGATTTCAGGCGTTTTCCAGCTGTGTACATGCACACATGTCTGACAGCAAATATTATACGAGCATACTTCTTATACTTATTAAGCTAACTGATATTGAACCACGCTGATACCATGCAAATGTTTAGCAGACTTTATTCTAATGTGAGATACTTTTTTCATGCAGACTTTATTCATATGTTAGATACTTTTTCATACAGACTTTATTCAAATGTGAAATATCTTTTCATGCATTTTTAAGCATGTTTACTGCTCATTATGAGTTTTTCCTAAGGAAATAAGTTGAATGAAACATTCATGGTCAACTCAACTCAGCATGAATTTTCCTCTGGTCATAAAAGCTAAAAACTATAAAAAAAATAATGATGATGATCCAGGTTAAAACTTTCAGATGATGTAATTTTCCTGCTTATAATTGTAAAAAACATTTATGAGTAGACTAAATTCCATGTTCATTTGAGTTGAAAATGAAAATATTTTTTATAGTCTCGGGGTCAGATCATTTATATATATACATGTATGTCGCAAAAGTTAACTTGTACATTTTTGTTTCGAAAGGATGACCCATACTCCTTTATGGAGGACCCAGAATTCAGGGACTTGGTGAGTTATGAGCCATAACATGTTTAAAAGTACCTCAACATTCTAGGAATGGTTTGCTCCTTCACGGCGAAGAATCACGTGACTTTATAGGATTAAAAATGGCGGATACTTGTAAAAAACCCTCGATTCAGGCAAGACTTTGTGTGATATTTCAATTAATATTGATCAGATTTGCACGGGGATTGAAGCAGATACCACGGAAAAATGAAAGCAATATGTCCATCTTTAGGGACTTTCGGGTAAAGATCTGGTTAAAAAGTTATTGATGAGCAACCGAAAATTTCGGACAAAGATCTGGTTAAAAAGTTATTGCTCGTCGATAACTTTTTAATCGGATCTTTGTCCGAAAATCGCATACGATGGGCATATTTCTTTTAGTTTTCGGGGTATCTGCTTTAAATCCCATGCAAATCTGACCAGTATCAATGGAAACATCAAAGAAAGTCTTACATGTACCTGAATCGACGGGCTTTTCAATGGTATCCGCCATTGTTGTTGTTTTGAAGTCACGTGATTCTCGCCGTGTCCTTACGGAGCAAACCTGAAGGGATCAAAATGATGTGGATTTGCACTGCTGCCATACTTACCCTACATTTTACACACCTCGTCTAGAAGTTAGAGTTATTTGCTTAAATCATATGATGTAAAATGTAAGGGGTGAATGCAATGTATGCAAAGCCCGAATACGTTTGTTCAACTGTGATCATTTTAGCATATAATGTTGAGGTTTTTACTGGTTGCGGCTCAGTTATCGTTGTAGTTCTCAGTACAGGCCCCGAGGTTATAATTTTTTTCGGGCCCAACCAAACTGAGCTCGAAATTTCAACTGCTCATAAAATTAAAATACCGCCAAATAAAGAAGTTGCTTGCTTTAAGTCTCTCAGATGTTGTATTTATCATGCTAAAAATGTTAAAATGCCAACAATTGTTGGCATTTTATCATTTATGAGCAGGATAAATTCCGCACTCAGCTGAGTTGAGTATGAAAAAAGTTTTATAACCTCGGGGCCTGGTACCTAATATATGCCCGTATTATCTAAAAAGTATGGGCGTTAACAAGTGATCTGTCAGTCATGACGTCAGTATATGTCAAAATATTTTAGGAGATTGTCAGTACAGTCAGAGACCATAAATAATTCCACAACTTCAGATATCCCATAGAATTTAGTGTATTTTCACGTTTACAAGAAATTCATGCTCGGATCCGGGAAATTCCGTCAGGGGGCCTGAAAACTTTTTTGTTTTTTTGTCATCAGCGTATTTCATAGAGGGCCGTACAGATCTCCCTTATTTTGCTACAGCTACCACCATATTACTATGCTCTTGGTGTCATTTGAAAATTAAATGAATAAGGTAATATAATTATATTTTCAATAAATTGCATTGAAATTTCATGCACTTTAAAGCTGTGGATATTTAAACAATTTGCAATATTCTTTTACATTTTTATTCAACGACATCACTGGCGTCAATAGAAAAGTGGCATTTTCAAAATTTTATAAACGTTTAAACTGTTGTATTTCAAACAAGTTCAAAATCGATACACAGTATATGCATCTATTATCTAGCTTTGCAACAATTGCAAAATAATTGGTTTTTTATCTTATTATCACAGAATGAAGAAATTCTTGTAAACATGAAAATACATTACAATCTTTGAGAAATTAGTTTTGTGTATGATCACGTACAGATTGCTCTTTACAAAAAGTTTCGGCTAGATCTACACAACAGTCTCAATATTTTGAAATTTGCTGTAAATGGAAGATTTGATTTTTCGTTAGATTAGCTTTAACATATGGTATAACGTAACTGTGGTATGGCGTAATTTCTAACCATGTAATAATGTCTATGTGTAATATATATGACCAGTGTAGACTTAGCAGTTAAATGTCTATTTAGTCTTATAAAGAATTGTGTAGACTTATAAAACCTAACGTCAATCAAAATGAATAATCTTTAGTTGAATCAAAATAGTCGGGAGAAGGTTGGAGGGGCCTATAGAATGACATTCGTCCCTGTGTGACCGTGTCTGTGTGTCGCTGCGCCTTGCGACCTAAATATTGTGCCTGCATCTCCTCCTAGAAACTGCAGGTTTTCTTACTCTGATATAAAATGTGCATGTGTTATTGTGATTTTGGACATTTTGACTAGATCATTTATGACGGATCTACAGTCCTTTTTGGTCATAAAATCAATGTGTTGATATGTGATTTTATCATATGACGTCGCGTCTGGGATACAAATAACGCCATGCAATAAAAATGACAAACCGCTAGTGATTTACAGATTTTCTGGGAACATTATGATGTCCATAACAACGTTGCGTACATTATGACCACATTATACCTTTTGAAGCCAGAAATGAGATTTCGAAGTAAGCTTAATGTCATACGATAAATAGAATCAAACATTCGTGATCCCGTCTTATTGAATTTATTAAACTCGTTGCGTTAAAGAGATAAAATGCTCGACAAACCTCGCATTTTATCTCTTTTCCCCAACTCGTTTAATAAATTCAATAAAACATGAGCACTCATGTAAAATCCTCTATATCTGCATTAAGGGGAGCACTCATGTAAGATCCACTATGTAAAGGGCTAAGTTCACAATGGGGTAAAATTGGCCCTGTAAAGTAAGTAAGGTTGCAAAGATCAGGAATCGATACAATCAAGTACCACACCTGACCCAGGATACCAATGGGAAAGTGACAAATTCACAGAAGACACCACAAACGAGAGCCAAGAGGTCAGCCCTTTCCCAGCAGGTGACTACGAAGCACATATAAACAGACGCGTACAAAACATAGCAAACACAAGACAGAACAAAAACACAAAAGATCCACAAAAGAAGCACCGCCCCGGAACGGTCAGTAAAACATTTTACTGGAGGGCCCAAACCGGCCCAACGGCGCCAACCTCACCCTTAATTCAGATGTGGATCAAGACACATAGATATTTGGTTTGCATGAAAGACCCCTAACTTATAAAATCCTATTTTAGAAATGTATGAATATAATATAAATGACATTATATCTGAAGAAGACGATCTTCCCTCTCTTCAAATACATACCAAACAATTTCTTGGATGCTTCCCAAATACCACAAAAATCCATAATATGACCCCCAGTTTCCCCAAAATGGTTGATATTATGGGGATTTAGTGTAAATATATCCATAACAAAACATGAGGCCATTATTTCGACACCACAATTTTTTGGCTTAGCTGTGCAAATTTACATTGAGAACCCATGACCCAAGATTTCAAGGTGTCGAAATTATGGCTTCATAATGTAATTTTACGTAACCTAAACGATCACGCAATGCATCTATTATATAGCTTTACAACATACGAGGGCACTTCAGTATGTAATGCAGTTAAACTCGTGTATACGAGGGCACTTCAGTATGTAATGCAGTTAAACTCGTGTATACGAGGGCACTTCAGTATGTAATGCAGCAAAACTTGTGTATACGAGGGCACATCAGTATGAAATGCAGTAAAAGTCGTGTATACGAGGACACTTCAGTTTGTTATGCAATTAAACTCGTGTATACGAGGACACTTCAGTGTGTATTGCAGTTAAACTCGTGTGTATGAGGGCACTTCAGTTTGTAATGGAGTTAAACTCGTCATTCAGTATGATTGTTTAGCTTGTAAAAGAGGTTTTCTAAGTTACCCAACTTATCAATTGCATTAGACATTGACTTTTCCTCGTGCACAAATTATTTCCAATAAAGTGCAGCTTGATTTTAACAGAATTAAGGTTTGGAATGGGATTTTTGGGGAAAAGTGCACGATGGTAGCTTTTGTTAGGTATATTTCTAACCTTTAATTACTGTTTACCGTCAATGAAAGCTTCTATTCTGATTTCAAACATTTGTTGGTGGATTTCATTAACACAATGTATGGCGAAACTGGATACAATGTAAACCTTCATTAGTTGTGCAAACAATTCAGTTTTTCACGTTGGAATTTGAAAAATTATCAATTTGCCTGTCCGATATAAAATTTATGTCCTGAACCTTTTTGGGGACTATTGACCCTTAAGGTTTAGTATGCTTTTTAAGGAGGGATGTCTGCTATAACATGTGCAAAAACTAAAAGTGAACAGAACTGAACTGATATTTCTAATAGATAAGAACGTCATAGATAGCATATACATGTTAATGGCAAAGGTAATAGTAAGCAAATATTCATTAGTTAACTATTATATGTTGAAATGACTGTTCAAATGTTCTGTTTGATTTAGTCTGCAGCGTAAAGGAAAAATAGTGAATTATTAAGGGGACATTTCAGCGCTGTCTTATAAGGATATACCATACACAAAGCAATTACTAAATAAAGTAACGTTTGGTTGGAAGAAACACATGTAAATGACGGAGTCTACAAGAGTCTACTAGCTGGTCAATGTCTACTTTTGCTAAAAAAGCATGCTTTAGGATTTATGTTTTTCTGCGACTCGACCGTTTAATAAGCAAACATGGAGTGTTTAAAGCCTAATTAAAGTGTTGAATGCTCAACTAAAGTTTCTGGTTTGTACGTGGTTTGTGCGTTTTTCATTTCATTGCGATTCAATATTAGTATAGACTAAAGGACTAACCATTGCTGTGCTTTTGGGAAATGTAAATACGTAGTAACACTATTCATGTCATAACTATCTTGGAGAATTGTATAAATGCAGGTAATAACAGATAACAATGCAATAAAATTGGATTAAAAACCGCATTTTAGTATGGTCAGAAACGTTCTAAGAACTAACGGCATATGTATACGAGTTGAATAGTTCGGGATTAAGATAACATTTTTCTTTATCATTAAATTTGACAATGACGAAAAAATCCAGAGATTGCTTCAGATGATCCTAGTACGGAAATAACAGAAAATAATTTGAAATAAAAAATGGATTAAAAACAACAACAGCGTTTGTGCTTGCTTATTGTGAGATTTTAGACCTAATATATGCATCGTATGTTATTTCAATTTACATTGCTTGGCTTTGAACTGAACCTAGGGCATTTAGTTAATACTTTCATGAAAGTGATATTCATCATCATAGTGACAAGGTGAGTTTTTTTGTGATCAGTCGTCATCCGTAATCGTCCGTCGTCCATTAACAATTGACTTAAATGACAGGGATGGTCCTTATATGGCCCTCTTGAATAATTTTACAAATGGTTCCAGTCCGTTGCATATTTAGGTCACACAGGCTGAAAATAGATTATCGAGATGAAAACTTTAAAAATCTTCTTGTCTGAAACCACAAAATGGGCCCGACCCGAGGGTCACAGGTTTTACATAGGCTTATACACTGAACCGAAGTTATAAGTAGCCGCCATACATTTTTTTGCTCTCGTTCAGAAAGTAAAAATCGCTCTCACAAAATTTAAATTCTATAAAAAGGTCCAAAACTTTTAGTGTGATATAAACTAATCATCAGATACGTTATCCATTTATATTTTAATTAGTTTGAAGATGTTTATAACAGCTGTGATATATCATGAAAAGAATCAAAAGTATTTTAGACAATTGAACAATCCATTTCTCTTCTACGTTAACATGAAGACAGCCACGGTCAACAATTTAATCAAAGGATTTTTAGCTTAACCTGCAGTTTGCATACTCACTTTGCATTGCTCTGTACGCTTTATTATCTATGGCACAGCAGTGCAATGTTCAGGGGTTCTTTATGATGAATTGGCGTCACTGTTCTGCTTAAAAATTAAAAGAAATCCATAACAAATGCCATTTAAATGACCTTTAAAGTTTCACGTTAAAATCTGAAGTGGATACCAAATTAGTAAAAATATCGTTAGAAAATGGGCGCATCAAGTTGCATGGTGTTTTGTCAAACATATTAACATGAAATAAAACACATACAATGATTTTAGTAAGTGCCAATGATGATTTCCGAAAATTTCGGAAAATTCGGAAAATTATCAAATTTTAAAAATTCGTAAAAAATCTGTCATAAGCAAAATGTCAAGTGTTTGGTGTTTTTTCAAGTCGGCTAGGCAGTTTGCAATCACCTGTACTTGATATCGATAAAAACTGCACTCAAAACGCTTATTTCTTCAAAAAGTTGATTTTTTTTGCATTTTTGAACCCCAAAATCGTGAAGTGATAGAAAACTCTTCCAAAACACCGCTTAATTTTACTCCATTACAATGCACATACTTGGGCAAAAATTCATTTCAATATCACAAGGACTTAGTTAGAAAAAAAGAAATTGAAAAGTGGCTACTTAGAACTTCCGTTCAGTGTATAGGGAAAACACGAACAAATCTTCTTGTCTGAAACCAAAAGTTATAGAGCCTTGATATTTGGGTTTGTAGCATCACCTGGTGGACCTCTAAAAAGTTTGTTCAAATTTTGCCACTGGGGCCAAAAATGGACTTGCCCCAGGGTCATATATTTTACATTGGCTTATAAAGGGAAAACACGAAAAACTAAAGTATTTTTAGGTTTAAACCCAGTTTAAAGCAGCACTTGAATCTCCTGATTTGAACATGGATTTTCGGTCATTTGACAGTGGGTTAAAACAGCTATACGTATAGGAATTTATGCAAGAATTTACTTCGTGTTGTTGGCATTTTAACATTTTTAGCAGGATATATTTCATGCTCAGCTGAGTTTAGCATGAAAAAGGTTTTTTTAACCTCGGGGACTGGTGCTCTGCTACAAAGACAAACTAAATTATCAAAATTCTGCGTTTAGCTAGTGGAGCTATCCTACTTTACAGAGGCGCTGTTCATACTGCGCGGATACGAAGGCTGGTCTCTGCCATTGTTAGTTGCGTATTTCTCGCGACGAGTCCGAATTATGGCGGTGCAAGGTAGAGCACTTTCGGACTCCTGAAAATTATGAATGGTTTTTAAACTGTTTTTGTTTAGGAAACTCGAATCTACTTTGGAAAAAATGATCACATATTAAATCATCATTTTATCTATTCACGATCTAGTCCCACAGGGAGAAAATCCAATCTTTTGTGAAAAAAATCATGACAAATGAAATCCAAACACTTGATGGGTCAATGGTAACACCACTTCACTCTTGATCCATATATATGCTGGACAAGGGTTAACCCTTTGTATATTGGAAACACAAAAATGGGTGCTTTTGCAAACAGTGAAGACCCAGATGAAATGCAGCATAATGCTGCATTTCATCGGGGTCTGCACTGTTTGCTAAGATTAAAACAAACCTTCAGGGAAAGACATACATCAAAATCCAGAATATCATAGTTTTGACCCCCAAAAGTGCAAAAATGGATAACACATAGTTATTGTATCAATATGTATGGGAAACTCCATCAGAATACAAAGGGTTGATAGAGGTTTTGTGATCAATAGAACCTTCACTATTGGGCAACGCTTAACTATAGTACAGGCCCAAACGTTATAAAACTTTTTTCATGCTCAACTCAACTAAGCACGAAATTTCAAATGCTCGTAAACAGTAAACTACTAACAAATAAAGAGGATCTTGTATCTGTCATGCTTATAAAGGTTAAAATTGTTGGCATTTAACATTTATGAGTAGGATAAGTTTCGTTCTCAGCTGAGTTGAGCATGAAAAAGTTTTATAACGTCGAGGTCTCAGGGCCTGATCTTTTCTTTCAGCTTTTATCTTATTGGACGCCAATTTGGAATTTTTGTATTATATTGTATTTCTGTCCATGGCGATTACTTTGGCTTAATTAAACGTGTAGACCTTGGTAGGACGTTACGATTTCCGGCGTCTAATCGTGATACGAGGGTCATCCAATAAAGAATGAGACTTTTTCTATAGTGCAGCGAATATATATGCTAGGCTTTTGAAATCTAGTTCACAGCAAGAAAGACTTTTTGGCATTTCACATGTAGCATATTCGACGTGTTTCATAGCTCCAACATTTGTTGCTAGGCAACAATAGAAGACTAGGTAAACATGCGTGGACGGCTCAGTATAGGTGGTTACCATGGCAACAGATTAAGATTATAGTTTATTTTTCTACTACTTCTATATATGTTCATGCAATCTGTCTATACCCAATGGGTGAAAGTAATTTGCCAGAGTCTAGGGCTGTTACCATGGAAACAAGGGTAAAAAATCAAGTTTTCAAGAATTATATGATATTTTTCGCGGACTTCTTGGCTTTAAAAGTTAATATCAAATATAGTTGAATGCAATTAGAATAAACAGGGTTCTATTATGTATACTTAATTATAATCAGCTGCACATAACCATACATTTTGTAAGATATCCGTCACTAACGTAGTTGCCATAGCAACGCTAAGTATTGTGTTTATAAAAAATCGAGTAAATTGGTTGCTAGGCAACCAAAATAAAGGATTTAAATATTTGCTTCTTCTTTTATAGCCTTTTATGTAACACTAAGATTGATCAGTAGAAGAAATGATATAAAGAGGTAAAATTATATGTATAATCAAAAATAAAAGGCTTTGAATGACTGTGGGTATGCAAAAATTGATATCAACGCGGCCACACATCTTCAAGTCTATCAACAAAACATTCGATCACTATGGCAACTGATCAATCACAAACATATTGCTTATATTCCTGAATTTCTAAGATGTCATACTATCATTATGGTGAATTTTAATTAAATGCACATGCAGGTTTTCAGTCTATGAAGAAAGTCTCATTCTTTATTGGATGACCCTCGTATGCACTGTATGTTCAAATCCAATCTATAAATGAGTAAGCTTATATTAAACTAGCATGAAATGAATACAAATTCAGCATACTGAAGGTGTCGTCCGATGCTTGTTGTTGTTGTGTTTGTGTTTAACGTCACACCAACAGCTAAGGTCATATGGAGACGGGGCAACGGCTTGAAGTCTCATCCGACAGACTTGTGAAGCCGGGAATCGAATCAGCGACCCCTGGTTTACAAGGCAAGCAGTTTATCCACTACACCACAGCGGCTCCTATGTCTTCCGATGCGATGTTTAGAATAAGTAATATAATATTTTAAACTTGTATGCAAATACTTTTTACGCAGACCAGACTACTGTATCGTGCAAACGGTTTTCTGAAAAGCTACCAAAATGCATTTACATAATATATTTGCTAATGGTTTTGCAATACATAATGATTCTTATGAATAACCTTCTACCTTAACAGCGCTCTCCCCCACAAAGCTATTTGGAATCCGTCCTGGAGGAGGATGACCAGAACGATGGAAGAATCCATTTTCAAGATGAGGATCTACTGGAGGAAGAGGAGCCATTAACATGGAGGGAAGGGGGCATCTCACAGAATTCCAGATTACCCAAACAAAAGATGCGCGCCATTCTCGTGCGGACCCCTGCGAACAAAGATGAGCCAAGATCTTCACCAATTGAAGACGACAGAGATTCAGAACCACATGAACCGGATATATTAATAACAGAACTAAAAGGTACGGGGTAAAGTGTGATAACTAAAATCTATCATATGAAGTTATTCAGCGAATAACGTCATGTCATAAATAATGCTATGGCCACACGTTATATAACACTTCGGGCTGGAACAAGTAAAGTCAAGACAACGTACGTGACAATGATGCAAATTTTCTTAAGAATTTAATTTTTCTTTTTCAATCTCCATGATTTGATGTTGACAATGGGTGAAACAAAAATTCCATGAAGCGCAAAGCGACACCTTCATATCATTTGATTCTGATATAAGTTTAACTTTGTTTGCGGAATTTAAAAGTAAGGATATTGCTTCAAATTTTGATTATAAAAATATGTACAATTGAGCCATTGGGAGTAAAATTAGAACAAAAAATTAAACTAAAATACAAGAATCGGTCAAATTAAGCCCTTTGATAATACTATATTTACGTGTCTCGTGTATGGATGTTTGATGTAAAATTCCAGTCTTTAAACATCTTCATGACTTACTATAATTATGTGGCATTTATTACACTGATATATTTTTAAGCAAGAAATATAAAAACAATAAAAAAACAACAACAATAAAACATGTTAACTTCACATATCAGGATAAGAGGAATGATCTATATGTTATTTACACTGGCATTTCAAAAGTCAAAAGTGTTTAACCAGGCTTAAGCCTGAAACCAAATCACTATACTGGGAGCTTAGTCCCCTTTTCTCAGCAGTTTCAAAAGTCACATTTAACCAACAGTGATACTGACAAATGATTGAGGCTGTAGTAGTCTTTATCTTTATCTTATCAGCGTAACTCGGAGGAGAAGTCACTTGGCTTGTATTTAGTGTAAACATTTTTTATTCAAACATAAAGTACATTAAGATACGTACAACGCATACATCATATATACAGTACATTGCATATGAAAGGGATACGGCTTTTCTTAAATCCCCTTACCAAATGTATTGTCTTTCCTTTGACCTTTAGATCCACCATTAGTAGAAGGCGACGTGGAGTATTTAGATTCTGACTCCGACATTGACGATGAATACAAACATATCACAGTTCAACCCATAGACCAGGCGGACATTCTAAACGAATCAAAAGAATGGGATACAGACTTAGAAATAGAAGGTTTGTACCTAGTAACTCACGACATTGGGCCAAAAATTGCAATCCCTTCTTAATGTTAAGTAATACTTTAGTTCAGTATTGTTATTCACACATATTTTTTTATTTTTTAAATACAACGACGCAACTACCAGGTTAGCAAAACGATAGGTCATGAACTCAGATTTGGAGATATAGCTGCCATGCAAATATAAATTATTTGCAGTATAGCGTCAGGTATTTTAATTCTAATTGGCAGATTGGAAGGTTTAAAAGAGGCAGAGACAATGGACATGATACTTGGCCAGTGTAAATGTCCATTGTAAGTAACATATGTTGTAGGTAAACATTGGAATTGCCTCTATGAGGCAATTCCAATGTGTACCTACAACACATGTCTTTTCATTAAATGAGTTTTCACCATAAGCCTTTTTTAAACAAATTCTCAACCACTTTCCTTTACTCAAAGAAATGAGCATGTAGAAATGAAAAACTTTTTATGTAGTTTGTCATGCACCTGGATGACAATAATAGACTGTCTATTTTATGCTTCTGACAGCTTATCTTGAGATGTTTCATTGGAATATATTGCTAAATTGCTAGTTGCGTGGTTGTAAATTCTAGATGCAGTACATATCTTTAAAAGATGCAATTGTGACTTAAATTATTTTTTTTTAACTTTAAGGGGGTATTTTACTTTAGGGCCATGACTGTCTTGATACTTTATTATATATGTCGGTTAACTGTTGGTATTGATACTGTATTTGTAGCTATCATTCAATTAAAATATTTCAGAAACATCATGGTATGCATAGTAATGAACCTGTTTAAATGTCTATTACTCGCTCATTAAAAGGTTGGCATGGTGTAGAACAAACCCTGTTATAAAACATAATTTAAGGCATTCGTTTGGTTCGTCCTCCATCGTATATTTTGAACATGTCTTAATACTGTTTTATTCAGAGCCTATATACATTCCATCAGGTGCCTACCTTATGCATTTTTGCGAGCAAACAAAATGGTGGACGCTATGATTGACAACAGCGTTTTTCTTTATCTCGTTATTTTACTGTCCAGATTTAAATTCTTGAAACAAAAGAAGCATGACTATAGATAAAATAGTTGCATTTTTACTAGACACGAGCAATACCTGAAGCGAGTAATGGAACAGAGTTTTAATTGCAGCAATTATTTTATATTATAAATAATTTATAACATTGTTACAATTAATACTCGTGACAGCGAACATGAAAAGTAAATAAAATCGCTGAAAACGGTAGTAGATTTGCCAATTAACACAACTCACGTAATAGTAATTATACATTTTCTTGAATTATGCAGATCATAGAATAAATGAAATTGTGAATGCCTTATGTGAGATTGTACAGGGTGAGGTTGGTGCACCGTGAAACCGGTTTAAGCCCTCCAGTAAAATATTATTACTGACCATTCCAAGGCGGTGCTTCTTTTGTGGATCATTGGTGTTATTTCTGTCTTGTTTTCATTATGCTTGCACGCACGTCTGTTTATTGTGGTCACCTGCTGGGAAAGGGCTGACCTCTTGTCTCTCGTTTGTGATGTCTAATTGTGAAGTTGTCACTTGGTATCCTGGGTCAGGTGTGGTGCTTGATTGTATCGATTCCTGATATTTGCACTTCTTCATACTTTCGTGACTTTGCAAGAGACCCGAAGTAGCCATGATTCAATGAACATCTCAAAACTCGAATTCATTTTTAAGAAACCTCTGTATTCATGATGAAGCAAAACAATCAGTCAAAATATGTAACTGGTTTTCTTAGACGATTCAAGCTTAAATGATAGCAATAGCATTTTCGGTGAGTCAACCTTTGGCCAGGCCTAGTGTGGCTCGGTTTGTGTTTTATTTACATCTACATGTACATGTAACTGTCAGTCTCCTCTTAATTTTCATCACGGCCAGTGCATTTGATTTAATACTGCCTGAGTATACTTTTACATAATAATCAGATGACTGAGCGTTGTGCTTGGACATTTGATAATATGTTTAAATCATGTGGGGATCAATGTGTTACAGGGGGTCCGGACCCCCTGAAAATCACAAGTGGCTATAGGTTTCCTTAGAAATACATGTACGAAAAACGTTGATGCCTTAAAAAACAAAACAAAACAAAACAAAACAAAAAAAAAAAAAAAAAAAACGCTGCCAGGACCCCTCTGACAGAATTTTCCAGATCCGCCCATGACAATATTTTGCAACCACAGAATCTTTGCAGTCAAATTAAATTTAATTTTCTCTTGCTTTAGGGGAATGCCCTGTGCTTATTTCTGGCTGTTTCTTTAACGCTAATGATGTGTTGCATTCTTCAGTTGCAACCGTCACGCCGTGGACGCTTATTTCGATCTAGCGTCTTAGTATAAATGGCTGTATTTCTTCCATTCACCCATTTAACAAAATCGTAAAAGAACATTTAAAGTAATGGCTCAATAACTTGAACGTATTTTACAGCAACGCATAAAACTGTTTATAGTTGGGCCACGTCATGAAAAACATTCTGCTATTAACCTAAAAGGACTAGATCAGTCTTTGTGTAGTTTGCGTATTAACATCGGTTTAGATAAACATATATATGAGCACAACATTGTAAATATTTTCTTACCCATCAGCTTTAACATACGTTTTTGGTGATTGTTCTTTTGAGTAGCCAAAACATATGTTTTGGTTGAGAAATAAGTAAGTTAATTTTTTGGGACATACTCTTCACTAAAGGCCTGGATACAGGCACATTTTGATCAGCGCCATTGTTGTTCGCTGCTTGAAAAGTAGGATGAATATACTGGCTACAGCAACGTTTTTGATCTGCTATATTGATTTAAGTATGTAGCTACTAGTAAATGGTAATTGTTCACAAACTTCGAATGTAGGTTGGCTAGTGACGTGGCTCAAAGACAAATATCTCAAAGAAAAGTGATTCGCCATGACAGAAAAAATTCCAAGAACCACATATGAAGACGTGTTTATTAACTGATTGTCCCTTTTCGGAAATAGGAAAAAGTAGGGTTTGTGAAATTGGCTATGGATCATTCACATTGATGTGGCATGTTTGAAATGAACGTCTTTTGTTACAGGGCGTATACTTTAAAATCTCATATATGGCATAATAGAGCTTTCCATTGTGGAAAAACATTAAGCTTTCGTGATAATTCTGATAAGTAAATAATGTGATTCTAATCTTTAAAACACTGTAATTGTATTTTTACAACTTTTCAATATTCGTTATAAAAGTGATGTTTTTGTTTTCAATAAGTAAATACATTCAAATCGAGTTCGCATTTGCATTGCAACAGTCGTTGAATTCATGTAACAGAGAGTGACAGGCTTGGTGCCTTTGTTTGGTTCCTTATTAGTTTTATATATGCTTGGAATTAAAGTAGTGTAGTGAAGTGACAACCGGAACTCCAGGAAGCATATTGAAATTGGCTACCATCGGCCCACCAACGAAATACGATTCAAATGACCTTTCACTGGCAGACCTATGCTGGACCGAGGCGCTATGCTGGCGGGAATGTCATCAATTAAAGACCATGTTGATTTCTGTTGAAGTTAATGTTTACTTTATTACGCGTTATTGTTGGATACAACTTTTCAATCTTGAATCCAAGAAAAAATCCAAAAATTCTATTGTTTTTCGTAGAACACACTTAATGTGATAGCTGTTTTGCATTGAATAGTAAGTAAATGAAATCATTCCGATTATGTGCTGATTACATCTGGATTTTATTGTTTTATTTCATCAGTAGGACGTGGTAAGTAAGGAATATTTATATCCCATATAAATCAGATCCGTTTCTTTTCTCATCTGTTCTTGTGCAAATCTACTCTCTTTTGTTTCAACGTATATTTGTTATTTCAACAAACATGCAAAAGCTACATTTTTGTATTTTAACATACATGTATTGTAAATAGAGTTGATGTGATTTAAAAATACATACATGTACTATTTGCCTACTATTGAATTGGCGCAATATAAGTATAATTTGGGTACGATAAGAGTAAATTAACGTAGTTGGTCAAGTTCTGCTACTGCATTTACTTGATCTTTCATATTTTAATGGTTAATACCCCTATTCCACACAGGCCCCGAATCCCACGAATTGCCACGAATTGACAAATATTTGGATTTGTGGCTGAATCGTACTCAGTTCGTGAAGATCTTGTCTGATTCGTACAGTCCGTAGACAGTTCTTGCAATTCGTAGGTCTATCTGGAATTCGGCTTAAAAGTTTTGAACTGTTCAAAACTTTGGCCACGAATTCCCCGATTCGAAAAATCGTGCGTGGTTCGTATCAAATTCCTAGGGCATTCTTGGACATCATAACTGATTCTTGGACATCGTAACTGAATCGTAATTGATTCGGAGGCGTTTTTGGGCAATAGTAGATACTCTTAGCTCATTCGTGGGGAATCGGGAGATTAAACCAAACAATAGAACCAAGAAAGAGATAGGAGAAGGATTTTCCCTAAGATTATTTACGCGCATGTGAGCTAGTCCTAGAAGTTGAAACAGATTTGGCAGATTCTGTAGCACAATCAGGATCAGTCAGTAGCTCCTGGCTGGTAATTTTGCCAATGGCGAACTGCCATATTTTCCCAAGTAAATGAATCATTGCCAAGGCCTCTCGACTTTAATGTAGTTGTTTTCTTCTAGCTATATAAGTAGCTGTTTTCAACACTCAAGTTGCAGGATCAATTCTACAGCTGCTTAACGAGGAACATTAATTTTGGAACTGATGCCCCTGAAGTATGTATGGGCCTTTTTTATAACTATCTTGAGAGAAAATCTCGCGAATCGTGGCGAATCGTCGCGGATTTCTGTTAATTCGTGCCCAATTCGTGCTGCATTCAGCATATTCTTAACTGATTCGTAGTTGATTCATTAACTTTCGTGCAGCATGTTCTAATGTTATTTTGCTAATCGTAATAAATTTTTGCGCGATTCCAGCCGAATTGGGCCGATTCCCCCGAATATTCGTAACGACATTGTGTCTCGTACAACATCACGATTGGAGAATTCTTTTAATGAAACCTCACGAATCCCCCCGAATCAATAAAAAATCAATTCGTGGCGATTCGCGCGATTCGTGGCCTGTGTGGAATAGGGGTATAATCTGTTTCGTGGCTTTACTCTTATCGCACGAGAAGTATACATATTTATACACCACTGTAAGTACAATGTCATTTCACTATGCGAGTATTTTAAACGTAGTACGGGACCCATTGAAACGATAACCCAGAGTTTTTATAAAAGTAAGAGTTATCGTTATTTTTTGCCTTAAAATGTACAAGTATTGGCATTCACAAAAACGTGCGTATCGTTTATCAACACATCTGTATGACCAAGTATATATTTAGGTCCACGCCAAGGAGTTGGCGGAGCTCTATTGTGTTTGGCTTGTCCATCCATATGTCTTTCCATCTGTCTGTCCGTCCATCTGTCCGTCCTTCTGCTGGTGTGGTCACTCTAACCGTAATTTTCAATCGGATTTCTTCCAAATAGTATTTATGGATTGCTTGCATCAACTCTGATTCAAATTCAAATATGGATTTTTTTCCGACAAATGATAATCAAGATGGTCGGCAAAAAATGGCCGCCGTCTATCAGTTTGCATCCATCGTGGTCACTCTTACTGAGTCACTTTTAATTGGATTTCTTCCAAATTTCATATATGGTTTGCTTCCATTAAGTGATACAGGACCCATGTCAAAAGATAACCGAGTGTTTTAAAAAAAGTAAGAGTTTATCTTTATTCATTGTCTTAAAACGTACAAGTATTGGCGTTCACAGAAATATCATTTATCAACACATCTGTATGACCAAATATATTTTGATCGTCTGGTCCAGTTTCATCTCAATGCGTTCCGAGTTATACTGGTCAGGCAATTCTGGTCAGAAAATTTAATATTCATGCGTATTCAATGTATGTACTATTAGCTGATAAAGTGTCTTGCCCCATGACACAACACTTTGACTCTGGTGATTCACAAATTAATAATCCTTCGATCCCTAGTTTAACACTCTAAGAAATGCTGAGCCACTGTGCTTCTTAAGTCAATTATCTTTGTAAATATGACGTCGTAGGTGGGAGGGCTCCATTTTTTTAGCTTGGGTGAAACCCAAGAGCAACATATTGGACACTGTGAGAGCGCTCGCCAAATGCTGGGGCGTGCCTTTGTGCTATTTTTAGCTAGCCAGTGGGGAGTTTTTTGACTGAGGCTTATTTTGTATATATATATGCGAGCTGTGAATAATCTAATATGGCCGTTCACATATGCATGCTTGTCTTAGCATTAACTAATTGCCTTTATGAAAAGAACTAAACTAGTGTATCATCTCTTCTTTACCCATTGCCGCATTGGTAGAATGTTCAACTTAAGACCAAGTAGTCCCTGGTTTGGGCCCTATTGCTTGTTTGTTTGTTTACTTATTTATTTGTTCGTTTGTGTTTTTCATTGGAGTGATATAATGACAAGTACCACTTGTGGTTTACAAATTTTGGTAACGCTATCACGTCGCTATGTAATGACGTCCGTAATGATTTCTCATATAATTATATGGCAACGTCAAAGCATAGTTCCATGCAATTTCTAAACGCGATTTAAAAGTAGTTTTAGGGTCATACAATAAATAGAACCTAACAGTCGTGCTCCTGTATTATTAAATTTATCAAGCTTGTCACGAAAAAGTGACAAAATTCTTGACAAGTCTCGCATTTCATCTCTTTTTACAGCTCGTTTAATAACTTCAATATTGGGATCAAACGTGATTTTCTATGCATTACCACCTGCTAGAACACCAGGGTGGTGTTGAAACCCAAACACGAAAGGCGAGGGTTATGACTACCCCTGAGGGGTCTAGCAGATGATAGTGTATCAGAAAACCATTATTGCATAAGTTCATTTTCTCGCTTGAACACTTGCAACAACGTTTTTGAAATAGAACCTTCTTCCAGATCAAAGACTTGCGTCATCCTGACGACACTTCTATACCCGTTACTGCTGATGACGTCAATTTGTAACGAATCCAGAATACTTATACTGTACGTAAAGTAAAGAAAAAAAAGAAAAGAATAAAAGCATCACAAAAATGCTATGAATCATCAGCACGTTAATTGCCCTCTCTCTCTCTCTCATACACTCACCCTCATTTTGGCACACACACAAGCGCGCACGCACGCACGCACTTATAAAGGTCTTAAGGGGTCCTAGTACGTGCCAAATGAGGAGTAGACAAATAATAGGCTTTTTTTGCACACGGACATCAACTCAAACAATACGCTGTCTACGCACACGGACCTTAATTAAACAATGAAGCAGGTATGGCACTCCATGCCTGTTTTTATTTCAGAGGTAAAAAAAGAAAATAGCACAAAAAAGAAAAACGAGCACGGTGACATATGTTTTTTAATTAATTATAAGTTTCTATGCGAAATTTCCTTCAAATTAATAAGTTTTTTGTTTCTGTAGTTACATTGTGTGACATTTTTTACTCTAGATTTAAACGATTTTTTGGCCTTAATGTTTTTTTACAAAATAGATTTTTGCTTAAAAAATAAGCGACGTGCAGTTTTTTCGCTGTTTTTTGTATTCTTTTATTAGCCAATAGCATGTAGCGTATTCCCAGGAAAAAATATGGCATTTCTCACTTTCAAAATTTTTTAAAATATGAGAAATTGATATTTTAAAAAACTCATATTTTACGATTTTTAAAGTTTAATAACTTTTTAAAAAGCACGGTAAGGTCCTGTTATTTTTGTCAAAATAGATGAGTTTTGAGCTATTTTTTAACATTTCAAAAGATGGTAACTTTTTGGACATATGCTGGTGAGTCAGGTACTACCTTAAACTGAATTATCTGGCGCTTTCGCGAGAAAACCTGACATTGCTGCTTGCAAAGTACAAAGGCGCAGACCAGCCTGCTGATCAGCACCTTGTGTTATCGCCGCATGGAAATTATAATAGTATTACAAAACCTGTGTTAAATGGCACTAAAATAGACAAAGCAAAGATCTTAGTGACAAATGGTAGCTTAATGAAGGTCAAAAGCATTGCAGAATGCTCCCATTGGAGCATTCTGCAATACTTTTGACCTGCATTAAGCGATAATTGGTCTTGAAAACCGATTTCTGGTCTGTTTAAGAGTGGCAGTTTTACACAGGTTTTATTGTACTTTTTGTATGTAAAGGTTCAATATTGCAGCTTGTCTCTGTAGCTGAGCGGGCTAGATTTTACTTAACTATGTTGTAGACCACAAAGACAGGTTTTCTCGTTACGTGGCCCATATCAGATCGATGATGTTAAACTGTTCAAATTATTTACATATACTTTTTAAGCCCCAGTCACACCGGGCTAACGGACTTGCAATGAATAAAAAAGTTACAATCTTATGGCGTCTGTTCGCAAACGTTAATCGCCTGTTTTTCATATACGGACAGGTGATATCCATTGTACGGTGATATCAATTGATGTCTCTTTTTTTCTGGATTGCACGTTTTGGGCATGTTCAAAACATTTTATGCTGATCCACCATGTTTTATTCGGAATTTGTGCGTTCATTATTTGAATCCTATGTAACTCGTATGGTATGTGTCCTGTATTTGTCTGGTTAATATCTTGTGAAGTCAGGTGATGCAATGTCGTCACTGGACTATTAACGAACTTGAAACAGACGGAAACGTATTATATACTGATGCTTACCACATGTCCGTTAGTTGTATCCGTATCGTACGTTCATCGTAAGGTGATGTCCGTTAATTATACGGTGATGTCTGCCAACAGTCTGTTTATCATTGCACAATATTAGTGAAAATCTTTTTTTTAAAAAAATGAGCGTGCACCACTTTAGTAAGGTTCTTAGAAAACACTTGACACCACATTAGAGAAAATCATAGAAAGCAACGTGCACCACTTTAGTTAAAAGAATGGAACACATTTGTGAGAATCTTAGAAACAGTCACATGCCACATTAGAGGAAATCTTAGAATACACTGATTCATAACATTAGCAAAAATCTGAAAGAATCACATACCACAATAGATAGTCTAATGAGTGTTACAATTATTTAGTCAGATGTATTTTCTTTCATTCAGTTTGTTTTATACTATGTTTAACTGATCCTATGCTGAAAACTAGTGCACAAGGTCATTGGGGATGTACCATATGTATGAAAACTTAATAACAATGTCATTGATCAGCCTGTGTGGAATCACCAGCTGATCTGCATTATTGTTTTTCGCGTACATGGTCCACTAAAAAAGAGCGTCACATTGCTTTGTACATACAAGTACATGCACTTATATCTTACGGTTATATGCTTATCAAATATAGACACATTTGGTATACTCTTTGTTGTGAAATATAAGAGCTTACTTAAGACACAACACCAGAGCTAAACGCATGTGCTATATATCTTATTTGAGACTCGGGTCTGTAAGTGAAATCACTTTACTTTTGGCTTTATTTAGACATATTATTGGTATTTAATGTGCATTTAAAATCTTTATGAAAACACAATGAATTGTAAATAAATGACCACCTTGACTTATTCACTCAAAATTTGTCCTGCAAGTGACCTCAGCTCTTTTTGTAAAGCCGTCTCAAAAAAACATACAACTTCGTAAGTAACAATTTAGCAGTTCATATGCGTGGATCCAGAAAACATTTGTCTCCCATTTTTTAGTCATCAACGTATTGCACAGAGGGCTGTACAGACATCTTTTGAGAAGCAATTGGACCCAAGGGGTCCAGCTGATTCTCGAGGGGGATCCGTACCAGAATTTCTATGGCAAAATTATGGCCACTTTTATACATGCTTACTTCAACAAGCACCATTTGGTAGACCATACAAAGTTTGTTTAAATTATGCCTTTGTGGGGCCGAAAATGGCTCCACTGGGTATTACATATGCTTATATAGGAAAAAACATGCAAGCATCTTGTCTAGAACCACACGGCCTAGATTCTTGATATTTGGCATGTAGCATCATCTAGTAGACTTTTACCAAGTTTAACCCATGGGGCTAAAGATGGCCCATCCCATAGGGTCTCATGTTTTACATAGGCTTACATAGGAAAACATGAAACAATCGTCTTGTCTAAAACGACTGGGCCTACAACCTTGACATTAGGTATGTAGCAACATCTAGTGGACTTCTTTCAAGTGTGATCACATTACTTCCCATTGGGGCAAAAATGCCTCCACCGCGGGGTCACATGATTTATACAGGGTTTTGAGTGAAAATATAAAAAAAATCTGCTTGTTTATATTAAATTTCACGTAAAGCTTTGAGTATTGTTGTGTAACTTTTTGTTGTGGTCCTAAAAGGGACTTGCGAATCTCTGGGCCCTCTTGTTTTAGCTCTAAGAGTGTCATCTCAACAAAGTAGGGCATATTTTCAATTTTGAAATTCAACCATGTAGCCCCTTGAAACTAATAATGGACCAGTCAAACATCTTTTTATCAAACCGAATGTACGTTTCAATTAGTAAAAATGGCATTAAATAAGTCCATGTCAATGTTTTATGTTTTTCATGGTCTAGTTGACAAAGGTAAGATTGCTGTAAACCAAGTTTTTGTTGGTGAAGGTGTGATATGTAAGAGCTGCTTGTTGAAGTTGTTAAGGAGACACGTGACATCACAGCTGCATCATCAGGGTCTTTACCTTAAATGATTTTTTGGAAAAATCTTTTTCAGATTTAGGTTGCTCGAGTGCTGTTATATACTGAACAAAAGTGAAAACGCTATACCTGAATTGTTTGCCATCTATATACAAAATTATGCTAACCAAGAATGCAATGGAAAGTGTATCTAAACGTTCAAATACTGGGTAATGCATAACAGTAAAAGTTTAACGGATGTTGTCACGAGGAAACACATGAAAGCCATTTAAATGTAACAGGGGTCCATTTTTTCAGGTTGCCAATTTGAACGGAAATCTAACACAATTTAGGCCTTCAGAAATCCACTACCTATGAGATCCGACTGCACGAAATGGTAGTCTAGATATGTGACAACATTAATGTGAAGGACTTATTTCAAGTGTGTTTTGATCGTTTAGATAAGCAATCTTAAAAAGCGGATTTTCACTCAAATGCCAAGTTGAAAAATTTAACACTGAAATCTCCATAGGAAAATCAATGTGTTGTTGCATCTTAGTATGAGGACATTACTAGTCGAGAAATGGTAGAAACAATGTTCTGGGAGGTCTACCTGATTTGGTAAAAGAAAAATATCGAAAATCGTGATTAATCGAAGATTACCAAACATTTAACATTCCCTAATTGTTTTTGTCAAAGGGAGATAATTTTCAATATTTTACAAATTCGCTAAATTCGAAATTGATTTCTGAGCTTGTTTCCAGTGATTAAGCAGTTTTCATGTGGTTTTATGCAACACAATTAAGACCAATTTTGATAAGCTTAATAATTTTAATTTGCGCATGCGCAATAGCAAATTTCAGTGAATGAAGCTTTAAACACTTAAAGGAGCATAACTCATACATCAAACGAGACAAATTGGTGGAGTTTCGACGAATCGTTTGCTGGATGTCTGGGCAACATTACTAGCATTTAGTAAATACTTTTTGCCCAATACTTTCTCATAAAATATTGATAATTGTAGTGTAGCGTTTTCACTTTTGTTCAGTATATATTATCATGTGTACAACGTGAAGGTTGAATTTGGTCTGTGTTAACTGCTGCCATCATAGTTACTTATCAGCAACCTCTAGTATTAACTGCGTTGTTGGACGCTGACCTGAGAAACGTTGGCTATCTCACGGCATGTGTCTTTATCTGGTCATGATGAATTTGCACTTTTTGAATGACGACGCAAATGACGCTGAATCGACACACAAATCGATAATTACGTCTTAACCGTTAGTATGAAGAGTAAACCAATGGGTAAACTGATAAATATAATACCAGGTTCACGTCTTTTGATATCAAGTTTACCAGCTCGGCTTCAAGAACGCATGTCCAGTCGCTTGGCATCCCTCGTAATTCCACAAGCGTTCTCAAAGCCTTGCCTGGTAAACTTTATATCAAAAGACACTCACCTAGTATTCTCTATTTATTATATAAGTAATGCCAGGAAACTGCACTGTTTTAAGATGTTACTAGTGGTGAAAATAGGCAAATACAGACTCCATATGGTGCACATTTACATTTGTAGTGTTATGGAAAAAAGGAAAGAATGTCAAAATGTGTTGACTACAAAACAAAGTACGTTGCAGACCTGAAATGATCACGCAAATATTAATGAGGCCTAGCTTTGATTTCATGTGTCCTGTGTGTTTGTATTGGTGACTTGTTACAAAGAAGAGCTTATGCACTATGAGTGTTAAGTATGTTTGCCATGCATTTACATTACGTCCAGACCTCGACAGATGATAAAAAATTTGAGGCATGGGAGCAATTCAGAGGCATTCAGTCTAAAGTCTCGTGCATAGCAGATTGCTGCCTCGGTTGAAACATGCATTATCTAAAACACAGCTCTCATTGATTTGAGCTAGCACATGTGAGGTTTGGTACATATTTCATTGGCGATTATTCAAACTATTGAAATACAGTCAAACCTGTCTTAAGGGCCACACAAATATAAGCATAACAAAAGTCTTAAAGACAAATGGTAGCTTAATGAAGGTAATGCTCCCTTGGGGCGTTCTGCAATACTATTGACCTGCCTAAAGCGATAATCAGTCTTGAAAACAAGTTTTTGGTCTTCTTTATGAGTGACCGCTTAAGACAGGTTTTCTGTACAACACCATTTTGTGAGTTATTTTGTGTTTTTTGTGATATCTAACTTACTATTTTGTGTTCTTGGTTTGTGATGTCTTATGTATTATTGTGGTTATATCTATTTGTGTTATTTTTTTGAAGTTTTATACAGAGTGTTAATCATTTTTGTCTTTTAGAATGTGATGTCTAATTTATTATGGTGATTATGTTTTAGACAGAATGTTAATCATCTTTTTGTCTTGTTGATTGTGATGTCAAATGCATTATGGGGATTAATCATTTTTGTCTTGTGGATTGTGATGTCTAATGTATTATGATGATTATGTTTTGTGTAACTGTGTTGTTTTAAACAGAGTGTTAATTATTTTTACCTTTTGGTATATCATGTCTCGGAGTTTGGTTTCTGAATGTCAGCGAAGGCTATTGGAGGGTATTGCAATATACTAGTACCAATACCTCCAGGAGAAGAGATTAGGTCAATATCAGCAATTAACAAAACGATACGCGTAGCAGTGAATTCTGATATTAGGATATTAATTTCACTTTAGCTTGAAGGAACTTGGTAGTCTTTTTATATAATTTTTAAGTCAAATATCGCAAGTTCCCAAGAAAGAATAAGATAAAAAGGAAAACAAACTTCTCCTTTTCCGCGAGAAACCCAAATTATTTCATCTCGTGTGCTGAAAACATTCGATGCTTTCAACTATTTTGAATTATTTTGGGAATTCGCTTAAAAAGTAAATACAGTAAAGCATGTCTCAAGCGGCCCCTCAAAAATAGACAAAACAAAGGTATTTAAGGCAAATTGTAGCTTAATGAAGGTCGAAAGTTTGTAGAATGCTCTCTTGGAGCATTCTGCAATACTTTGACCTGCATTAAGCGATAATCGGTCTTGAAAACAAGTTTTGGTCCTTTTTAAGTGGCCGCTTATAACAAGTTTTACTGTATCTATTTATTTCTTATTTATATATATTCTGTGTTTCTTTACATACATCTTCTTTATAGTATACATATACCCTAGAATTTAGATATACCATATATATATGTATGCCTTAGTATGACCCCGACCAAAAATGCCAGGTGAATCCAGCGAAAGCTCAGACCAGCATGAAAAATGAGTCATGTCTGACGAGTCTTTCCGCATAATAAAAAAAGTCAATCGATACTACTAGTTTTTCTATGGAGAACATCCTAGACAAGGATATGCATAAGCTGATCTGATTACTTGATGTACACGCAGTTCAATTGCTAGTTCTGTCATTATATAGTGTATTAAATGAGAGGAGCCAATTGGTTCAGTGGTAGAGTGCTTGATTTGAGATCTCGGGGATCATCGCTGGTTTGGGCCTCACCGGGAACAATTTTTGGAGTAGTTATATTAAACCATATTTATCTCCCCTTTGCCCTCGGTTAGATAATTATTAAATATGTTTTTTGTATAATTTACATGTATGTCCATTCATTGCCAAGAAAATTATTGCAAAAAACACAGTTTTAAAATGTGACTTTTTCGCAAAATGTTACGACTTAACAGGAAATCTCCTTCGCAATATTTGCTAATATAATTGACCAATGCAAATATAGAGTCAAACAGCGTGGACCCAGATCAGACTGTACCTATATGAGCAGTATGATCATGGTATAGACTGTTTGTCGAATATGCTTCTTAAACGATTCAGCACACGACAAAAGTAGACGACTTAATTTGTGATTGGCGCTTTTATGGTTATTTTGCAGACATCGTTACAATAAACGTTACAATAACATACGCTCCAGTGGTGAGCTAAACGATAAGATGAGCCAATTGCAACAAAAGTCGTCTGCTTTTCTCGTCTGCTGAAAAGTTTAAGAAGCCTCTATGGCAAACAGTGTGTTCGCTTCTATACTTTATTCGTCAGTAATGCTAGGCAATTATTTGCAGCAGACGACTTCTTCAGATGATTTTTTTAGCTCTATTAAGGGTTAATAAAAAGCTCTGTCCAGTAGAACCATGTGGTGTGTTTTTCAAAGAGTATATGTTGATCATATTTACTATTTACTGTTAATATTATTAGCATGTTAAAAATTGAAAATCCTATAAATTGTTACTGTATGTATATTTTGCATGTTATTTTGAAAAAGAGAAATAAAATATGTTTCAACCACAGGGTAGATAGTCACGTGGTTTTTGTTTGGATACTCTGCTCTTAAAATGTCAGACTTCTTTTCCACAATGTTGTTTTAAGCGAAAGTAAGTAGAGATTTCTCCATGTTTTTTCATCGTTACCCAGAGAGTTATATAACATTTTCTAGCCTACATTTTCCACGATCTATCAATGCCAGGATATCTCTCATAAAGCTTCTTACTTTGAGTATAGACTCTGTCACAAAAGTTTCAGTGGCGAAGATCTAGCCTGAATTAAACCAATAAATTGCTCGGATGACAGTTATTTTCTTTGTGACAGAGTCTGTACTTAAAGTAAAAAGCTTTATATGGGATATCCTTGTAACGTTTGATTGGAAAAAAGTGGGCTGGAAAAAGTGTATAACTTTCTTGGTATAGATGAGAAAACATAGAGAAATCTACTTACAATCGATCAGAATATCCGTTCAGTGTATTCAAACATCCGTGCAGTTTATACGAACAAAAAACACGTGACTACCAACCCTGAACCAACACTTTTGAGATTCTGGGATTAATTGATTTTTATTTGTAGATGAAGTAATGAAGGCAGTGAGAAATCATGACCCATCTGGTCGAGCTCAGTACGACAAAATCTGTGAGAGGATGGGGTTGGTGCCAGTCTCATACTTTACTCGGCATATCCTTGATAATGAAATTGTCATGCGGTGGCATGGCTTGGGACCAGCAGCCGCTAAGGCAATAGCATTAGTACTAAGGGTAAGAAAGCTTTATTATGGAAGTTGTTTCATTTATCCATACTCTGTTTTGTAAATTATTATGGTGTTTATATGCCTGATTTCTAGTCTGCACAGTTGTATGATAATACGTTTTACCAAATATCCACCATCAGAATGGAAACCTGATTAAAATCTAACAAAATTCTTCAAAAGCCACGTGAACTAGATTTTCCTTGTTTTCAAAAAAGAATAATTCCTCCTTCAGCAGGAAAATTATTACTTTTGGTAGGTCCCTTTTTATGATGATTCTTTGAGCCAAACTGACGATACATTTTCTATTTCATTTCCATGTAAACATGATTTAAGAAAGAGGTCGATCACATAAAGAGTAAAAAACTGATCAATATAACTTGGTATATAAGAACAATATTTGGAAACGTCTCTTAAAAGGCTATGCTTCTTGGCCTTGGACCTGATATATTAAACACAGAGACATTTTCATACAAATGTTCCCCAACAATTGACAGCTTCATTTGTGTACGAATTATTGATAAAGCATGACAGCAGTTTTGGTCAATCAATGTGATTTTATAATTTCATCAAAAGCAATTGTTTATTTACTCATTTGATACGTACCAATATGCTTGCGATCAACACCTATACATGTATTAATGAATTATTGAAGATATCTGAAAACATGGCTTAAAAGGTTTGCATAATATTGATCTGATCTTATTTTCTTTTAAAAGGATAATATCACATTAGAGAAGTTAAATTTGCAAGGTAACTGGATAGAAGGTGATGGTGGATCAGCTATGGCTCGTATGTTGGAAGATAACGATTATATTACAGAATTAGTAAGTAAAATACAGTACTAACCTACTACTAGTAAAATATAATTATAGAAATGACAGAAATGATCAGTCTTGAACTTTTTGTGTAAACTTTTGCATTAAATCTTTGCTATTGGGTGGATTAAATTTGGCACTCCTAAAAGATGATCAGAGCGGTGACCCTATGTTTTTGTTCTTCTTTCTACTGGGATTCGGTAGGAAGTCTTGACCACTTATTCAGATCTGTTTCCCCAAGATCATCAACATATATTTTAATTTCAGATTCTCGCTGACAATAAGCTAGGAACTGCTGGTGCTAAATGTTTTTGCAAAATGTTATCAGTCAATGCTGGTCTTAGAAAACTAGATCTGTCAGGTGAGTTATTATTCTCTTTCATTGATTGCCTTTGATTAAAACAACATCGAAAGTATGGCACATGTATCTAAATGACACTTGCATCAGATCATCAACTTTCAAAAGTATGTTTATTGTGCTACGAGGCAGCTGAATTGAAACTTTTAGTTTTGGAAATGGACTATGTATTAACACACAAGTAAGTATGACCAGGAAACGTCACAATCCCAGGCCACAGACAAATCAAAAGCACCTCGCCAAGAAATAGACAATATGGATTCAGTTGATTGATTACATGTTTTGTTACATAGAGGATCTTACATGAGTGCTCGTGTTTTATTGAATTTATTAAACGAGTTGGAGATACTTGATAAATAGCCGGGCTTGCCGAGTATTTTATCTCGTTTCCCCAACTTGTTTAATAAATTCAATAATACAAGAGTGCGTGTGTTAGATTTTATTTATCATATAAGTTGCATATGACATTAAGATTACTTTGAAATCTCATTTCTGTCGTAAAAACGTTATAATTTTGTCGTTATGTACGCAACGTTGTTATGGACATCATAACGTTTCCCGAAAATCTGTAAACCACTAGTGGTTTATTGAGTTTGTAGCATGGCGTTATTTCACAACCAGAAGCGACGTCATGTGATAAATATGAAAAACAAAGGCACGGGTCAGCCTGTGCAATAACGCAGTATGATCAGCGCCTTTATTATTTATTTCCTCATTTTGCTTCATCCATGATTTAATCTTCTAGCTAGCCTGTACAGCATAGCAGGCTTGTTTGAGTATTTACTGGGTGCAAAGACCAAAGACATGGTTTCTCACGCCAATGACCTAGATACCAATAAAAAAGACCAGGAAATTCTGTCATAACAATTGCAAATCTGATACCACATGTGGGTACATTACACATTAAAAGAGATGTTAGGACATAGTTCAACTGGTTAGCTGCAATTAAATGTTCGAACGTACATCCAGCTCCCTCACTCTTTAGCCAGATGAATCAATCATGCGCGTATCCAGAGGGGGGCAGGGGGTCCGGACCCCATGATAAATTACAAAAATATAGGGTTTCTTAGCAAAACTGGTCAGGATCCCCTGAGACATCACAAAGCTACCAAGCCAGCATTCCATGTTGGGCCATCAACGTCACACCAGCGAAACGCCATTAAAATGGCGTTTTGCTGGTGGGCCAATGATGGCTCGATTATAGTGGTATTTGGTTGTTTCCTCTCTCCCCCTCATCAACTGAAAAAAAAGTTGGACCCCATCTGATAAAACTTTCTGGAACCGCACATAATGTTTGAGAAACTAAAATGAGCAAATGAGCATTTCCTGGTCATAATAACTTACATTTTGACTTTGATAAGATGTGAAAAGTACTAACATCTTATGATCTTTCCCATATATTTTCTATATTTATCTTTTCTTTCAGGAAACAAGTTTATTGATAAAGATGCAGAAATATTTGCAGATGCATTAGAAGTAAGTACACGTATAATAGTTTTATTTTATATTGTTATTTGTGTGCACAACTGAGTATCGGATATTCTTACCTATATAATGATAAAGAACTGTACAATGACTTCAACCATTGTTTTGTCAAGAGTATTTGAGTCGTGTTGGGAGGAAATTAATCTTCCAGCCATTTCAAAGAAATAAAATGCCCAATTCAATGATATGCAAGAAAAGTAATTCCATATTATTATGAGGGTAGCATTGTACAATCGATCCCTCAGAATAACCATTTGTCATTACTTGGCAAACCTTGTGATGCTAATCGGTGACCCTTAGGATGGATTTTTCTATATTTTCATCCCACTTATAATAGATTCGTATTTGCCACCAGCTAAGGCTTATACGTTCCCAGTTGGTTACAGCCATTACTGGCATATTGCACCTCAAATGGAACATAGTTTTTCGTTTTTAAAATTTTACATAAAGGTTTTTTCACTCTGAAAATTTGCATGCGCATAGATATAGCAAAACCCTAACTAGATTTAAATTTTGGCGGTGAATCATATCAATGTTACTGAGCTGATATCTTATAAAAATAAAGAACTTAGTTTTTGTTGGAATGAAAATACCTGTTTAGTACCAATTTTTGTACTGTCCGTGCAATACACCTTGGATAGATATCATAGTATTTGCTCAGCTATAAAATGTCCATTAGAGATTACTGCAGGCGATTATTTTGTAACATCAAATGGTGCGGTTTACAATGCAATCCAAGCTGCTTATATAGTTATACAGATAACGGGTTATTAACGCGTTTCATGCCTACCAAATACCATCATTTTGCCTGCTTCCGTCTTGCTACCTAATTGTATGTTTTGTTCATGTGTCTGTATGTGCGAGCGTACAACTAGAAATGCACAGGCCTGAAAATACGAATAAGACCACAGATGTATGGGCACTTACATGTACTACATTTCATTTTATATTTAACTTTTACTGCTTCTTTATATGATGGAAAATATGCATGTTTTCACATGGGAGTGGTGAGATCAATAAGCAGACTCATTCATGGAATAGCTAGGCAAAAGGGCGCTTCCAACTAAGAGGGTGTTTTGGGCAGTAGACATCTATAGATGTAGCCATTCGTTTGTGTCACCGTCTTTGTGTCATGGTTAGATAACTGAAATATTGTTGACTATGCTGATAAACAGCAACGCAAACTAATATACAGCTACACTTAAAACCCACTGATGCATTGTAACTTGTCTTATATTATTATATACATGGTTTTATATCCAACTGATAGCCATTGATCCATATCGCTCAAGGTACAAGAAGGGAATGTTATTTGTCATAAAACATTGAGAATGTTAAAATTCCATCTTATCCCAGCATTTATGAAAACATATACAAACTTCAAAAACATATTTTTGGTAGGGTTTTTTGGTTAAAATATATTTTTCGAACTAAGTTTAAAATTCCCATTTTAGATTTAATGTAATTGCCAAAAAACAGTGTTCCATTTGAAGGGCTATACTCCAGTAGGTAAACGTTGACATGCATAGCTGTAATACTTTTAAGGGAATGATAAGCGCATACACACGACTGATCAGATCCAAACTGGTCTGCATTTTAGGTTATTTAGTCTGCCAAAAGGCCTACATAAGAATTGAATAATATGTGATTATATTATACATCTTTGTTTAAGCCAATATACATTTACAGAACTTGAATACTGATATATAAAAGGATTTTATGGGCAAAGTTTTTTGAAATTTTGAAATGTTTTAACTAATTAACCCGTTTCTCTTTTATTCCATAGGGATTCTCATAGACTAATATTAATATACTTTTTTCTCTTTGCTGTTTTAGAACACAAAGTATTTAAAAGAATTGAATCTCTCAAGAAATCAGTTTGGATCAGACGCAGGAGAAATACTAGGTCCAGCAATAAGTAAGTTTATATTGTTCAAATATCAGTTTATAATTAGTTAATGTCCCAGTTGCAAGTGGCTTCCATGCCTCATACTTTACAACAGAAGTTTTAAAGCAGATCACACATTTTCGTCTTTGCGTGTCAGCTACCCTACTTGATTAAGTAATATACATTGTATACCAACATATATTATTTTGAAGCAAGTTTATGCATAATATAAATTGCCAGGTTCCTGAACGTAACATTGAATTCAGTTTTAATATGCTATAAGCAGACTGCACTGTATAATTTTATTTCTTTAATTATATAGTATTTCAAAATGTAAAGTAACATACACTTTTTTTTAAAATAAAAAGAGTATAACGTTTTGCCTGTCACGCTATAACTTGCAATTGCTGTTGTTTTAGCTTGTTATTTTGTATAACATACGAGGGAACACAATCAACGCCACTTCTAATTATAGCTTTATTTTTTTATGATTCTTGCCAGTGAATGCATATGTTTAAAAACACCACAAAATTTAAAACTCACATTCAAAATGACTGTTAGTCAAATATGAAATAACATCGAAACCACTATATTCGGTTCGATTGATTTCGTACATGAGAGCAAAAGAAAGTAAGTCAGAAGGTTTGCATGAAAATGGAGACCTTGCTCTTCAACTCCTCCATGAAGAAATGTGTCATAAATCTGTCGTCTGCCACATTAAGTTAATGTTTGGGTTTTCAGGGCTAATTTTGACATAAATGTACTTGGATGCATTTTTTTTATAAATACCTACGCCCAAACAAAATTCCACCTTGAAATCATGAGATTACAAACGTGTTAATTTTAACTAAACAATGACGTTATACAAAAGTGTTTCAGCCCATATGTGTATTGTAATTATCTTGATATTGGATTTTCAGGTGCTAACGATATTTTGGAGGTCCTGGACCTAAGTTGGAATCAAATTCGAGGGAAAGGTGCAATAGCTGTGGCAAAAGGAATAGGGGTAAGTAAAGTGACAATATTAACTCTTAACCCTTTTCATTATCGATACAGATAAGCATGTACTTTGGCAAACAATGAAGATCCAGATGCTAAATTGGCATTTTATCAGAAAGTCTGCACTGTATGCTTTGATAAAACCAATCTTCATAGACAGAAATATATTCAAATTTAGAAATTTCTACCTGTGATCCTTAAATGTACAAATACATGCTTGTTGAATCAAGATGTAGGTAATGAGAAAATCCATCAAAATGAAAAGGGGCAGTTATGTTTAGACACCTTTTACATCTTTTCTTACCTGTCATCATAAAATTAGAAAAAAATCCTCTGGTCCGAGGTTTTAAAACTTTAAGCATGCTCAACTCAACTGAGTACAAAAGGATAATAAATACAACATCAGAGAGTTTAAAAGCAAGAAAAGTCTTTATTTTCCGGTATTTTAGTTTTTATGAGCAATTGAAATTTCGTGCTTAGTTGAGTTGAGCATGCAAAAGGTTTTATAACCTCGGGACCTGATGAGGTATTTAAATGTACAATATTATGTAGTTTAAAATGACATACAATGTAGACCCGTATCGATATATACTCGACATGAAGTGCTTAAAATTAACATAATAACTCACAAGTAAGTATCACTATAAGAAATAAGCGAACACATCCTTTAAGCCCCAAAGCTGACATATCCAGCATATTTGAGGTCTTTTAAAATTTTGGTCACAGTCTTCATGAAAATCTACACTTTATTATTAAATGAGTATGTTCTGAAATATTAAAACAAATCACATGAAATAATACGTATCTTGGCAAACGATAATATAACGTAACTTTAAAATAATCAAGTCTAAAAAGTTAGTTATATTTTGACAAGCACATGAGATTTTGGTATTTAATGCATTGTAGTGCATCGAATGTCGAGGCTAGCAGATGTGAATACTCCTCAAAACCATCACTGCTTGCATAAACAAAATCTTGATGTAGATGAAGATAAATATTATAATTTAGACCTCTATCCACGCTGAATAAGCCAGCATTGGCGCTTAGGTGGGGGGGGGGGGGTCGCATATGCTATAAGTATCAAAATCCCATTAGATGGTCTATTTAATATTAAGCATAACAAACTTAAACATGGACGAATAATAATCATAAGAAGATGAAGAAGAAGAAGAATAAGAAGAAGAAAACGAAGAAGGAGAAGAAGAAAAATCACACACACACGACAAAGCAAGCAAGCACAACAATAACCACTGGTCCTTCTTTGAGACCACACGTGACTGAAAAGACACCCTTAAAGATTCAACAGTTCAGTTACAATTATACATTCGGACTCTCTATCTATCATTCATGTCATGAGCAATAGTACGAAAGAAACATATGCATATTTCTCTTTATACATATTTATTTTCAACTTTCAGGAAAATGTTCGATTAAAGGTCTGTAATATTAGTTGGAATGGTTTTGGACCTGAAGGAGGGTCTGCAATAGGTGAAGCTCTGGCTTCTAATAATTCACTATTAGAAATTGACATTAGTGGAAACAGGCTAAGTTCTGATTCTGCAACCAAGATGGCGAGAACAATCTCAGCTAACGACGCACTGAGGAGTATAAAGGTATGCTGGATTTTAAAAATACAATGAAAAATAATATTATTCACAACACAACAGTAAATACCAAGTTTAAGTGTTCTGTGTCTCTTCCTCTTGGTACCATATGTTGCTATTTTCTGGTCATAGTTATTAATATTTCATTGAAGCTGTTTCTGTATAAAATCTTGTGAATTGAAGAGAATCTAACTTTACTGTTAACGTCATTTATGGCATGTGAAATAAACCAATGAAATATTTTTATATGAACATGCATATCATATGATACTTCATTGGTGACATGTAAAACAAACATAGAAATATTTTATGTGTACATTTAAATTTGTATAATAAATAAATATTACATTCCCTGCGCGGGTGATAGTCGAAAATATCATCCCGAGGAATGAGATTATCAACCGAGGTGCAGCCGAGGTGGATAATCATATTTTGAGGGATGATATTTTCGACTATCACCCTAGCAGGAAATGTAATATTTATTTTATTATACCGAACAGAACATTAGATTCCTTATTTTCTGAAGTACTTCTCTTACTCAATAGACCTATCATGGTGATGGGAGATCCAAAGGGAAAATAATGAACAGCCTCTTATCTAATTAAATCTTTCACAAAAATGTTTTTTCTACTCGACCTGACCGCTGACGTTCCGTTTAACAAATTACGTCATAAAAGCTGATGACGTCAAACTTAATACCAAGCAGCGTCATTTTAAAGGAGATACTGTACATGAGGCTGTTTTGATGCAAAATAGAAAATTGCGCCTTATCTGCTTAAATTTGGTCTCAACGTAATCCTCTCGTCCAACTAAGATAACGAGTACCAACACTTTATGTTTATGACCATAAAAACGAAGTTATAAGAGTTTAAAGTCGCCAAATCATGCGTCATGTCCGCCATTGCTGTAGAACGTCTCCTGACGTGAACGAATTGTACGCGCATCGCCGTTGCGCATCATGTGACCGCTCTGACATTATACAATTATTGACTTCAATGAGGTAGACATAAGGATTTATCTACCCCAAAAAGTGATAATTCACCGAGGCCGAAGTGTCGAAGTGCAGAAGTGTCAAAATATTTACTTCTAGAAACTAGTTCCAGCTGGTTTTTATGCAATATTCACTTGTGGACTGGTTTAGACCAGTTTCCAGGTAGACATAGAGATTTATGAAGACAAATTGAGCCAATCAGGAGGCAGGATTCTCTCCAGTCATATAACAATTTATATTATTATATAACTAAGAAAAAAGGCCGATTTTCATTGGCTTAGAGCGCTCACGTGGCCAGTTTACATATTGTCATATTCACTGGCTGGCGCGCTTGCCGGTGAATATTAGTTACTAAAATTAGACTCCTTGTGTTTTTTCTGTTCCGGTTCTGCTTTTCTAAAGGGTCGCTAATTATCCTATCGTAGTTGCCGAGAAAGCAACAAATCACGCACTGGAACTAATCGATTTCGATTTATTGCACGATAAACGACGAAAACAAATTTGAAGACTTCAGCATCTTCACAATTTCCGCCTCTGCACTGAAGAACTCCCGCCAATACTTAGACCACGTCGCATACGTTTACATGTAGTATTTGTAACGTCTTTCAAGCGTAAAAACGACGTTACACCGTCTAACGCCATGAATTACGTCATTTTCCAGTAAAACAATGACGTCAGCTATCACGCATTTTCCCTGCGCTTTCAAAGCTGTGAATTTTGGTTTGATATATCACACTATTTTAACATTGGCTCTACAGGCGAGGCGTGTTAGAATTCTTGTTAGTAAATGTTGAATGATGACACTCATGCACAACATATATAAAGTAGTAAACGGGTGGTCTTATCTAGGTCTGCACTGTTTCAGCTAAATACTTGACTGTCCCAAAACTTGTATATAAGTTCAGTAGTTTTTTCCAGGTGCAATGATACCTGTACATCTTTCTCTAGATGTTATATAATAAAACAATTATTGACTAATAAGGCATTGGATATGATGTGATATCGACCAGAGAATACCAATATTGACCTCGGCTTCGCCTCGGTCAATACTGATATTCTCTGGTCGATATCACATCATATCCAATGCCTCATTAGTCAATAATTGTATAATATCACCCGCTGCTATGGCAAACACGTGGCAGCATTCGCCATCGCTGCAGCAACGGGTGATATTATAAAATATCAGTCGTTCGTCTATGGAAGTTTTGTATGGGGAATTCACATGAGGTATAATAATATAAAATATCATTTGTAACATATAAAATGAACCAATAAAAATATTTTCATATAAATATGCATTTATTTTTCACTTGGACACCTCTTTTAATGTTACATAGTGACATCCATAGCATTGCTATTTTGTAGGAAGTAAAAAAACTGTTTAATACAAGAAATCTTACGAACAATTTAAAAATTACTTTTTTGTCCAATGAACTATATTTGTTTTTTGTGCAGATGGGAAACAATATATTAACGACAGCAGGTGCTATCATTTTAGCAACGTCAATCAATGGTAGTGAGAGCAGTGAACTAGAGGAACTTGATTTAACGGTAGGAAAACCGAATTATACATTACAATTACATACATGAGTGTTTGTTTGTAATGCCCCAGTTGTAGTTTTTAAACTATATAATTCAAATTCGTTGCGCTTGCTTTAAATGAGTATACCTCAAAATACTATTACAGCAGGTGCTATCATTTTAGCAACGTCAATCAATGGTAGTGAGAAAAGTGAATTAAGAGGAATTTGATTAACGGTACGAAAACCAAATTATACATTATAATTACATACTTGAGTGTTTGTTTGTAATGCCCCAGTTGTATTTTTCTAAACTATATGATTCACATTCATTACAATTTTTTTAACCCTTAAAGCGCCAATCACAACTGCAGCAGACGCGAATTTTCCGACATCAGTCCTAATTTTTTCTATTTTTCGAAAAAAATAAGGTATGATATTTCATGAGAAAAAAATAAGGTATGATATTTCATGAGAATTGTCTGCCAGGAGACAATTCTCATGAAATATATATATATTTTTTTTTTGAAAAAGCAGCAAAACTTTAAATTGTCGTCAGCTGCAAATCATAGTTGGCACTTTAAGATTTTTTTGAACATGTTATCAACGTATTCTTCATAAGTATTGGTTCAGTGCATCAGAAGTTTTGACTGTCATTAGGTTTAGATGAGTAAATTGACGCCATTCCGAATTATCTGTGATTAGGACATTTTTGCATGATTTACAATTTCGGCAGGAAACGATGCTATAGTTTTTAATCATTCAGTTTTAATACTTTCGGCTTAATTTGCAGCTTTAAAACATAAAAAGACAGACACAGCTGATTTCTTAATCAACTTACTACTGTCCTGCCAGCCAAGAGTGACAGTGACGTCATGGTTTGTTTACAAAGTTATCATGGCTTTATGGTCGATAGATCACTTGTGTATTAATCCTATCCCATGGATCGGGTTAATGCACAAGTAACCTATCGATCCGCGTTAGCGCAAGTGGGGTGTACAAGTTAATGATTTACTTAACGATTGTAAACAAAAGATTTTGTCACTGTCACTCTTGGTTGGCACGACAGTACAAGGAGATTTCAAATATGAATGCATCTAGCTTCAAAAATAGTAAGTGAGTATGATCAGGAAATACTACAATCACAAACTACAGACAACCCAGACCCGTAGAAATAGGAGGGGGGGGGGCACGGGGGGCCGTGCCCCCCCAATTATTAGCACAAATATGCCCCCCCCCCCAAAAAAAAAAAAAAAAAAAAAAATAAAAAAAATGGTCTGTCATTTTAAAAAAATTATGTGTGGCCCCCCAATCTGTAATTGCTTTTTATGTGGGGGCCCCCCCAATCTTTAATTGCTTCCTACGGGCCTGCAACCCTGTGGCACCGCGAGGAAGAGCCGCTCAACCATCACGAGACACTGGGAAGACAAATTAAGCAAAGCAATCAGCTCTCTCTTCCCCATCAAGATGATTGCAATACTAGAATGGACATAAAGTAACGTACAACAAAACATAGAACAATCACAGACTCCCACAATGGGAGTAACAATAAACAAAAAGTCAACAACAACAGAACCACCGCCTTAGAACGGACAACAGCCTAAGCCACCGGGGGGTGCTTAAATGCATTTTACTGGTACCAAATCTTCGCCCTAGATTCTGCTGTTGTTGAATTACAAGAAATGTTCAGCTCGCATGGAGGTCATCTAACTAATGTAATGTATCATCATGGAAAACACTCCAATCAAATTAACACTCCATGATGAAACAAATGAAAGGGCTCATGACTCACAGATAGTCAGAGCTAAAGAAAACCTCAAGTTGAGCCACGGTGGGTCCAGCCTTTTTACTGACATGCTACAACAAAATCTACATATTTACGTTTCCAGAAAGAGCCATTTGTTATCCTTAATTGATACCAGATGTAAATAAAAATATATTACACTTCTCAAGTTATAGCCATTTATATGCTGCTCTCTATTGCCCACCACAGAAAGCACGTTTGTGACGTCATTAATTTTAGCACATACATCATTTAAACGATCTACTGATGGAGTATTGATGAACATCGATAAAATTTAGTTACAGTGCTGAAAATATGCTTAAATAGTTTAAATGTTGCTTTGTGCATTTCGCTAGAAACAATTTTAACTGAAAATGAAAGTAATGGTTTGTTTACCATTAGTTTACACATATCAGAAGACTTCATTAATAAAGGATTTGGTGTAATAAAACAAACACGTTTCTGATTTGAATTATTTACCTTTACAGAATCCTTTCATCAGAACACTGAGTAAATTAAGCTAGCAGAATTTCGACATTTTACCTTTTTCATAAAATGTGAAAAGTGTGTGTTTGTCTGTATGGTCTATGCATTTTATGTTTGTGTACTGAAGTGTCATGCATATAAAGGGATATAACTCGAGGAGTACATTGTATTTTTCTTTATGTCTGGTATCTCAGCAGGCACACAACCTTAAACAACGGCATATCAACGTCGATGCGACGCCGCATCGACGTCGATATGACGTTGTTTCGACTTCATGTGTCTGCTGGGATCAATGTAAGGGTGGTACATAGTTCCTTATAGAAAAGTTTATTATTATGTCGTAACGTGTCTGTGAAGAAAGTTATGAAGCTAGATGCATTTATATTTGAACACCCCTCGTAATAAAAAGAATATTTGCTGTTTAATTCTGTGAGTAGCAACATATTCACATTGGTTGCCATAGGTTTAGATACACAAAAATTTGGGGCACAAAAATGTAAATATACTTAAGGAATAAAGAAACGCAACAAACACTTCGAGTCATTGTAAGCATACAATATGATGCAAGTTTTTAATAGATTGTGGATCAAGGAAATGATCAAATGGCGGCGTTTTTGTAGAATTCTGAAACGGCTTAACGTCATTAACGTCAACTCTGACTACTGCTTGAAACGCGTAAACTTTCTTTTCTGCTTGAGATTTATTCATTGCAAGGACGTTTTGTTCAAGAATTATGACTTGAGTTCTTCAGACGTCAAAAAACTTCAATTCTGACGTCAAAATTCGATATCCTACGTTTTTATGGTTTCCATGATGTTTGTGTGTTTTTCTAATGATAAAATGGTCCAGTAACAAAGTTTAGGATACAGTGAACAAGTTTGGTGTTCACTCTCGGCATGTAATTGGATGTTTTCTCTTGCATTATGCCGTGTTTTGCTTGGCTAACGTCAATATAAACACCTTACAAGCGTATTTCTACTTTATATGAAAAGTCAGTTTTTCCCAAGAAAGCAAGTTCTGATGTCTTTAGGTTTATCTTATCCAGTATATTCACCAGCGACCCAAACCCGACCGCTCTTAGTGACGTTTTTCGTGTATTCACTACCATTGTGTATCTTGCCATGCAAGAAGCGTGTTTTGATGCATTATTTGACTGCCTTACGAATATGATTGGGCGTTTGTTTAATTTGCACATTGTCAAGTCGACACCAAATAACCAAACATGGAAAAGAAGGGGTTTCTTGATCTTTATTCTGACGTTAACGTCAAATTTTACGTTTTCATATGTTTTGATATTGTAGCGTAAAATGTAGAGTTGATATGACGTTTTGGTATTTCATCACATGCTTTAAATACTCAATAAGAAATTTTCAAAAGAGATTTCATCAAACCGTCATTTAAACACGCAAAAATTATATTTTTGTCTGTTGCGTTTCTTTATTCCTTAAGTATACTTTCTTATCCATCAGTTTAACCTAATGTTTTGGGTGCTCAAAAGAACCATCTCAATGAGACGGTTCTTTTGAGTACCCTCAATATATGTTTTGGTTGATAAATAAGAAAGTTATTTTTTTGGTACGCACTCTGAACTAAATGCCTGCTTGCTTATAACTATAAGAAGTAACAAACTATGTATACATAATTCTCAAACAATTTGTTATTATGTTCTGTTGTAGGATGTGCCTGTTGAATTTGAATTCCTGAGAATATTTGAGGATGTGAAGGCTAAAAAGCCTAATTTTAAACTTACTCATGGACCCATACTTAATTCTGGAAATACTGCAGAGGACCTGGGTAAGCCTGCTGTACATCCACAGCGGCGGAAGGAACCTGTGATGATCTTAGAGCAGCATATTGTGGTTAATGATATGAGACTTTTAGAAATTCTGAAAAAGTATGACCCAGATGGCGGCTATACAGTTACGCCAGAGGATTTTGTACGTGCTGTCGAGGTAAAAGTGATTTTTTATGTTTTTTTCTGTCTTGTATTTGCTATGCCTTTGTGCGCATCTGTTAATATGTGCCTTGTGGTCACCTGCTGGGTTTCTTTCAACAAATGTGACTTGTTAGTTAAAAAAGTAAGTGAGTATGACCAGGGAAATACAAGAGGTGTTTCATGTTTATTTGAACAAATTTGAAATTGCCGTATCTGATTTATTTCTTATTATATTTATAGATAATAAATTTACATTTGTTATTCTGATCTCCAGAAATGCGAAGCCCCCACGAAAATATCTCTTAACTTTATTCGCTGGATTTAAACAGTCTCTGAAGATGAGTAGTCAAAATTCAAGCGTTTAAAATTGCTGTCTGAAACAAAATGTTCCAAAATCTTTCTCGAACGATTTCTCTTAAAGAAGTTTTTCTCTTGGAACCTATTATGAAGTGTATAAAATTGATTAAAGTGTGTTCTACTAAGAAATAAAGCATTTCCGTTGAATATTTCCTTTTTTGAAGCAACTTAAACATCAAATTTTTGGGTTTACAGTTTCCAAAGCATCACTTAATTGTAAGCAAAATACATGAATGCAATATTTGGTGATCAATTTTATCGGCGATATATTCTTGAACTATTTAAGAACTTCTCTCGGCTGTGAGTTTTGAGAATTTGCTTTTCAAAATTCTTCCAGGACACATTTTATACATGGAATGTCCATTTAGACATTCGTATGGTAGAACTTATAAAGCCCAGTTGTCAAGCAAAATCAGGCGTACAGAAGCTGTTTTTCATTTGAATAATAGACTGATGCTCCTCTATCCTTAAAAGAAATTTGAACACTTCTATGCGCATTTTCATTAGAAATACACCCGTTTTAACTCTTAAAATCAGTAAAAGGGGGTGGGCGTGTATTTTGGGACGCCGTGTAATGGTTATGCTTCAAATTGCATATTTGTCTATTTGGTCAAAAACGGGACACGTCCGTTATTTAAGAGAAAGCAAAAAACTATTTATTTTATTTCCATGCAACTTCGAAAAATGAAATTCACATTTGTTCAAATAAACATGAAACAGGTCTCGTACACAATCACAGACTGCAGACCAACCCACAGGACCGTGAGGAAAAGACACATACCTCACAAACAGCCACAATATAATTAAAGTAAGCAACCAACTCTCTCTACCATAAGAGGATATATATCTACATTTTTTGTAAGGGAAGGGGGGTGGGAGGGGGCTGACAATTAATAAATGACGTCTATTTTAGTTTTCAACTTTTTAAAGTCCAATTGTACAAGTGTATATCGCAAAGGTAACTCTATAAAATCCAGAGGGTCCAAAGTTTTTGGAAGAGCCAAAACTTTTCTAGGGTAGGGGAAGGTTCCTATTACTCTTTCCTAAGAAACCCTATACAACTTGCAATTTTTCACAGGGATCCGAACCCTCTCCCTCCTGGATTTGTTCATGACTATCTCAGCAAGATGATTGTTAAACAAGAAAGGACACCAAGAACCACGCCAAAAAATACGGACGCAACACACAAAATTGGAGCAACATCAAAATTTTGATTAGACTGTGCCACTTGGGGGCTTAAATACACTGGCATTTTACTAGCCAAATCTTTGCATAAGGCTTCTATACTAGCAGCGACCAATGCTGATCATTACACCAAGGCGTGCTAATTTTAAATTTAGAGGAAAAAATCGGAGAAAAGTTGACAAAATGTCTATTATTTGTTTGTTTTTTCGCAATATTATCATGGATATACCACGTGGATGAAAAACAGTGTGGATCCTTATCAGCTGGCTTCATTAGAAGCCAGCTGATCTGGATCTTCACTGTTTTCAAAAGAAAGTATAAATTTAAAAAAATGTATGGTTTCTCTTTTGAGCCAGTAAAATTATTCATATTTAACCAGCAACCCTTTATAATGGATAAAGGGCGATTCCAACATAATAAAATAGTAAATATATTATCAGACTATTCTGAATGGAAGAATACTGACCTAAAGAAGTAGATCATTTCAAGAGGTATCAAGAATTGTATGTGCATAACAATACTTTATATGTTTGTGTTTCAGGACTTGGCTGTACCCTTTAATAAGCCTAAACTTCAAGAAGCTGTAACAAGGTTAGCTGATGATCAGGCTGGACGAATATATTTCGGGTAAATATATGCAGTTACTTTAAGGACATATGCTACTAAATACTTCCCTCATTGAAATCTCTTCAATACTTTGCATTCTGCTTGTTTTATGCATGAACTGTCCATTTATGAAATATAAAGGATATGTCAGAGAGCTAAATTTTTCACAATTTCACGACTGATGTGCAAATTTTCAGCCTCTGACCAATTTTCTGAACAAACAAAAGGATAACCAAAGTCCTAAACATCAAGCTAAAATAAATGTTATCTTCGCCCAGCTTCTTTATTTTAATTATTGCTTATGACCTCAAGCCTTAAAGAAAATGTAAAAATGTATTTATTATACCATGCTGTATGATATATTTTGATAATTCACCAAAACACTGGCATTGAAAATCTTAAAATTTTGCTTTCATGTCATGAACCATAATAATACCTTTTAGAAAAAAAATGGGGGACGCCGTGCTAATAATCTTTCAGCAGGGCCAAATTTACCCCCACCCCACTGATTCTCTGCAGAATTAAAAGAAAAACGTAAAGAAGTGAACACTTTTATCATTTTTATAATTCCATATAACAATTATGAAGTAAGTATGAAGTAATTCAGTATGATAACGCTAAAAAGAAAAAAACAAACAACACTGTAAAATATGTGTCCACCAGGGAATCGACCCTAGTCTGCCTGTTCTATAGTCCGACACGCGAACCACTAGGCTAGGAGGCCAGCTCGTTCGCCGCTCACATTAATCGTGCACAGAGAATAGATAAATTATTTCTGAGTCATCCGAAGCAGAAATAGTGCGCATGGGATTTAACTGCATATGTCTTTTGTTTTTAAAAATGTATAAAGAATGCTTTTATCTATCTGCTATGCTTGTCACTAATTAGGTGACCCAAAATAGCTAGACAAGCATGCACTTTTGCGCAATGTATGGGCATTTATTGGAGGATTTTAAGCATATGCGATTAGTCCAGAAATCCCATTTTCTAGAGCATTTATTGTTTAAATACACAGTAGATATCAAACTAGGTAAGTTTACAAATACTATTTTATATCATAACTGTGCTGTGCCAAGCCCCTCTTAAGCAATCAGTAGCAAAAAGTAAGTGAGTATGATCAGGAAATACCACAACAAACCAACGGCACCGTGAGGAAGAGTCCCAGAATATTTACAGTATCAATACATCCGTAAGACAATAAAAGCAAAGCTACTTGCTCTCTCTTCCTCTTCAAGATGATTGCAAAACTAGAAAGGACACAAAGTCTGATTGCTGATCCAGGGGTCGTGAGTAAGTGCCCAGGCCAGTCCAGCTCCATAGTTTTGTGGAGACTGATCAAATATTTCCTACGGTCCTTATGAAGGGCAATGGTCTGTTACAAGCGAAAGTATGTGCATGAAGTACTGGTAAACCGCTAAGTCTGAGCTTGCCGGCAAGGAAAAGTGTGGTTATGTTAACCGTCTGTAATAAAATTGGTCAGTAGCCCCCCCCCCCAAAAAAAAAAACAAAAACAAAAAAAACAACAAACAAACAAAACAAACATAGTGAAAATAATCATGCTAAGTTTCAGTGTCAGGCTGAAATACCTGGTCCCGCGGTTATAAAAGTCTGAACTGAGCACAAAATTTAAATAGCTCATAAAAACTGAAATACCAACAAATAAAGAAGTTTCTTGCTTTATGTCTCTCAGATGTTGTATTTATTTTGCTTATAAATGTTAAATTGCCAACAATTAATTGCATTTTAACATTTATGAGCAGGATAAATTTCGTGCTCAGCTGCATTGAGCATGAAAAAGTTTTATAACCTCTGGACCTGTTTTTGTATATTTCTTTTCTTTCAGTGATTTTATCAAACAAAGAGAGGAACAATTGCAAAAAGTCAACAGAGACAGATCAGAAGATCAAAGACATAATCCTACCTCCAATGAAATTATTTCAAATAATAATAATGATAATAATAATACATAGGAATATAATAAAAATTGTCACAAAAATGGGAAAAGAAAGTCATATCTCAAGACAATAAAGCTGTTATTCTTATTAACGCCATAAGTGCCTGCAATAAATGCATCTGAATATGGCTTCTATCGAAACTGTCTGCTGCATATATTTACTGACTTTATTGACTCATGTAATTATAAAGGCAAACAGTGCGGCCCCATATCACAGATCAGTCTGATTTTGGCTTACACTGTTTGACCAAGCGGGGTTTAAACATTTCAACAGATGACAAGAGCAGGAGACTGTGTTGTGATTGGCGCTTTAAGGGTTAAGGGCTGCACATCTCTATTGCATTTTTGAATAGGCAAATATCTAGAGCTTTGTGTGGTTTGACATAACTAACAATGGCGTAGCCAGAACACTAAAAAGTTTCGTACATCAAAGGGAGACTACTGGAACAAGCAAAGATTCTCTTCAATTGCGTCCCTTTTCAAAATTGGAACTTCTCATAAAGGAAAGAATTGGCTCCCAAAGGGAGAGAATTCTTTCCTCTAAGAGCAGTTCCTTATGGTATGGGAAATCACTTACCCTATTAGGTGACCTCCCTTGAATAAGTACTATTTCCATTACGAACGTGCGTAACTGCGTAATGGGAGCTACGCCAATAATTAAAGTATGGACAGGACTTGGCTGTACCCTTTAATAAGCCTAAACTTCAACAGAACGTAACTGGGCAAATATGATTGATTAATGACATTTTATTCAATATTTGTTAAATATATAACACTAAGTCTTGTGTTATACTGATTTGACCTCAGCTTAATACAGCTGACCTGGGACCAAATAATGTTGACCTCAAGTCAATATCAATACAGAAATCCTTACAGTGTAGCTAATAGTTGATGAACTAACATCAAAACATGCTGTATATTAAGTCTAAGACAAATTAATAGCGAGGATATTTGTGTTTGTTTGTTTGTTTGATTTGATTCTTTACGTCCCATCAACAATCTTTCAGTTATAAAAGGAACGGATCTTCCTGGGTTGAACCAGTACTAAGTTAGGATTAATGTTCTTGCTCAAGGACACAACACAGCGACGCCGGTGAGGCTCGAACCCGCGGCCCTTCGGTCTCGACTCAAGCACTCTACCACTGATACACTGCGCTCCCGGATATTTGTGTTAATTTATGGAATATCATATGTATGCATTTTGTCTCAAAACTATTCATTTATCATTATCAAACACATTTCTCGACAACAGTAACCTAAATGTTTGTTTGTTTGTTTGTGTTGATGCTTTATGTCCCATTCAACAATTTTTCAGTCATGTCAGGACATTTTCCTGTCTTCCTTGGTTGAAACAGTACCAAGAAGCGGATTAAGTGTCTTGCTCAATGACACAACACAGTGACTGGTGAGTCTTAAACCAGCAACGCTTCGATCCTCAGTTTAACGCTCTACCAACTGAGCACATTCCCTTAAATACTTGCATATTAATAGTAATGAAGTTGCAAACAACTACTGCAGTGCCAACCAAAAGTGACATTGACGAAATATTTTGTTTACAATTGTAGGCTGGCAGGACAGTAAATAATTTATGTGCTGTGTGTTTTGTGTCTTCATATTTTGAATATTATTTACAAGTCTGATATAGCTGTGATATAACTTTGGTACTTATCATGTTTTCGAGCAGCGAAGGCACAGACTCTTCAGAGCATTTGCTGCTAGAATAATCAAAGCATGGATGTTGAGTAAGACTCAGACTAAATCTTAGACTTCTAGCTCTGCTTAGTTCTGCTTAATATGTCAGCATGAGGGTTTTGCACAAATGTGATAAATATCAAAATCGTGTGTGCTGGCCCAAATGGTGATATTGCTGTGATATGTCGAAATGTCTGATGTACTATTGTAAGTTAAAAATAAATGTAAGATCTAACTTGTGTATTAAAGATATGTCACTTAAAACACGTGTTTGCTTTGATTGTTCGAAAATGGATTAACCCTTTGTATACTGGAAACCCCTAAAAATAGTGAAGACCCAGGTGAAATGCAGCAAGATGAAAAAAACCCGTTAGTAACGTAAGTAACCAAGGGCATAATAAAAAGATGAACTAAACAGAACTGCAGGATAAAACAGAGAGACTAGTTTGGTTCCCCTCGTTCATAAAGCTCTACTTCCATTACGCATATATACCATTAATATGCTGACAAGCTTTTAAAGGGAGACCAATCTACAGAGAGACAAGAAACGATACTGCGGTGAAGACCGGCGGAATATGGAAATCCTGGAATATAGGAGAGACAATATGGACTTCAGTAATAATAGTGACAAGAATTAGAAGCAGTTATTGTTAAATATAGCAGACGAAAAGGGAAGTATGTGTATTAATATCTTACTTAATGCATTTCAACAACGACTGTGTTTGTATTTCTTTCTGTGGCGAAAATATGAAAAATTAAACATTTAAATGCTCGCTCTTCACCAGAATATTTGTTGTATCAATATGTATGAGATAAAGTTTACCAGAATGAAAACTGCTTGAGTTACAGATTACACAAACCAGAAACCATCCAAGCATTTGCTTAGAGAATGCTTATTGAAGCCCAGGGCTGCCAAGCGATTCAACATGCGTACTCGAAGCCAAGCCTGGTAAACTTGATATCAAAAAACGAAAACCTAGTATTCTAAACTTAAACCAATTTCTAGTTGGGCACTTTTCAAACACATCATTTCTGACCAAACGCTAATAAAATTGAGATGATTTTTGCCTATATGTGTGCAGTTTTCTTTTACTTCAAAGTTTTTGGGGTTTAAATGCAAAAACAGACTTTTTTTAAGAAAAAATGGTTTGAAAGTAGTTTTTTATATATAAAATTGACGCTTAGGTGGTTACAAACTGCTCTGTCCGACTTGAAAAAACCAAACAATTGAAATTTTGCTTATGATAGGCTTTTATGCATTTTTAAAAATGTTGCATTTATCATTTTTTTCGAGATTTTTTAAATTCACCAGTAGCTCCAGGTAAAATTGTTAAATGCACTAAATTTTATTTGAATACTGTAGGCCAAATACAGCAGAACTTGATCAATCCAGTATCGCTTCATTTAAAAAAGCATGAATTTTGTATACCCTATATTTCACTTTCTGAACTAGCGTGAAAATGTAAGGTGACCGATTAGAACTTAGCTTCAGTATATTTACCAGTTTACCCATTGGCTCAATCTTCAAACCAGCGATTATGACGTAATTGTCGATTTTTTGTGTTTATTCAGCGTCAATGGCGACGTCAATCAATAGGTGCACCGTCATCATGACCTGATAGAGACACATGCCATGAGATAGCAAACGTTTATCAGGTCAACGTGCAACAATGCAGCTAATATGAGAGGTAACTGATAAATAGAGAATACTAGGTGAGTGTCTTTTGATATCAAGTTTACCAGGCAAGGCTTCCAGAACGCTTTTTGAATCATGAGGCTTGCCGAGCGATTCAACATGTGTTCTCAAAGCCAAGCCTGGTCAACTTGATATCAAAAGATGCAAACCTGGTATTATATTTATCAGTTAACAAGTTGATTCACTCTTCAAACTAGCGATTATGACGTAATTATCACTTTCCGTGTCGATTAAACGTCATTGATGACGTCATTCAAAAAGTGCAGCGTCACATGTGATGACCTGATAAAGGTACATGCCTGAGATAGGCAACGTTTATCAGGTCAACGTGCAACAATCACGGTATATAGACGCAAACGAACCAATCCATTCAAAACTGCTTTTCCTGAGCCCTATCCGCTCCAGTAAAGGAGCCTAGCCGCCAAAAACAAGACACAGGGAGAAGAGGGACACTAAATCTGAGCTAATATCAGATTATTTACGATGTAAGTACCAACTTGGTGCAATGTAGCGTTTTAAGGCTCTGGAAGAATTTCACTTCCAGTTCAGCGATATTCGAATCTGGAACCACGTAATATGAAGTTAGAAATGCTTACCGGTCGCTTAACAGTTTCAAATTTTCAAACAGAGCTGTTGATTTCCCGTGAAAGAAAACCCATGTATGGAACCAGAGGGGGGATAGGGGGTCCGAACCACCCTGGAAAATCACAAGTTCTATGCGTTTAAATAGAAATGAGCATTTTGACCCCCACCCCCCCCTTAAAAAAGTTGGATAACTCCCCCGGAATTTGTTGGACCCCCTCTGAAATCTTCGAAAATTATAGTTTACTTTGAAATAAACCATTGATAAACCACTGTGAAACTGTAAATAAGTTGAGGACTTAAAATAATAATAATAATAATAATAATAATAATAATAATAATAATAATAATAATAATGATAATACTAATAATAATAATAATAATAATAATAATATTAATAATAATAAAAATAATAATAATAATAATAATAATAATAATAATAATAAACGTTGTCAGAGCTGTTTTTTTGGCAGTTGGGCCTGGTCCCCCCATGGCAAAAATGCCTGGATCCGCGCATGAAACCGCCAACCACTCGGCCACGCGGTATGATAAGCGGCGTTTGAAAAAAAATACTTGTTGATATGCATATATAGGATCCTTTGCCAAAGACAAATAGGATCACTAGCCAGATTATTTTCATTTCCGTGCTATTTATAGAGGAAAATAACGTATAATTCGGTCTGTGAAATGCATAAGTCATATTCCACATATATTCTTTACAATATACCTAAAAAAAATGCGAGAACAGCCCAAACTGTTGGAAAAGTTTGTTTTCTTTTTGTGTAATCGTCTGTGGACGCCGCCGCAATGAAGAGTGTGTCGCATTATGAAAGATCTGCACCATCGACGAACGTGTGGCTGTTTGATTTTTGTCTCATAGCTTCTATGTTGTTCCGTTGCATTGTTATTTTCTTCATGCAATTAAGCAATTAATGAAATTCATTATTTTACTTACCTTTTGATGTCACTATGTCTCATTAAGATTGTTTTTTAGCGAATAGACTCCCTTTCTGGAGCGGATAGGGCTCAGGAAAAGTAGATTTGAACGGATAGGCTCCTTTGCGACTATATACCGTGAGAATGCAGTCAATATAAGAAGGGGTGGACAGGGGGTACCCATTTCCCACTTCCCTCCCCCTTTCCCCCCACTTCCCTCCCCCTCTCCCCCCACTTCCCTCCCCCATCACCCCCACTTCCCTCCCCCTGTCAGATTTTTCCCTTCCCCTGATAAAATTTTGTTCTTGTTCATGAACTAAAGCATCATCAAGAACCAAAATTATAAAAATAGCTTACCAAAGACCCATTTGCATTTTCATGCAAAATTGCTCAGGGGACAAAGTTACTTTAGTGTGTGTGTTTGGTTTGATGCTTAACGTCCCAATCAACAGCTATGATGATGTCGAGACGGTCAGTTCATCTAACCACCTTTTTTTCTCCTTGGCAAGCTTACCAGTATTTCGTGCACATACGTTCGCTTTTAACTGACAACAACCCTTCTTGAATGAGTGGAAGGGAGGCAGTGAATGGCTGTAGAAATTATTTTATGATCGAATCTCCGAGAAAGCATGGAACCAGGTCGAGAACAACCTCGCGGCATCTGGATCTGCAATCAGACACGTATCTGCAATCCGACACGTTGGTGTCTGCGCTGCACTGCCCTTTAAAATGTACTTTTATCACAGATGAATGTTCTTCTAGAGTCAGCAAAGTAAACTTTATTTATATTAGGCAAAAAAATCTTGTTTCCGGTTATCAAAACGACCCTTATATTTTGAGACCCCTTTCCTGAAACTTTTTGGGTTATTAAATCCTATTTTTAAATTATTAAGGATTTCTTTTTTACTTTTTTCATGCAAAAGTTTGATTTAAAAATGTTTGCTGACCTATTAAGGGTCATCCTAAAACGCTAAAACGCTGAATTTTCTGCTGAATTCAGCAACTTGCTGACCGGGCCGCGTAGCGCAGTCGGTAGCGTGTCTGGCTACAGATGCGTGTCTGACTGCAGATCCAGGGGTCGCGAGTTCGATCCCGGCCCGGTACCATACTTTCGTCGAGATTGATCATGAAATAATTTCTACGGTCATTCTCCTCCCTTCCGCTGATTTATTCAAGAAGGGTTGTTGTCAGTTACAAGCGAAAGTATGTGCACAAATTACTGGTTAACCGCTTGCTCAAGCCTGCCCAGGAAAAAGTGTGGTTAAGTTAACTGACCGTCCCGCAATGACCATAGCTGTTGACATGGGACGTAAAGAAACAAACAAACAAACAAGCAACTTGCTGATCAGCTGAAATACACTTAACGCTGAACTGCTGTACCCCGTGAATAAGCCAAACATCAGCACTCTCTGGCAAAATGAAAGAGGAGTTCGAGTTACAAGAAAAACGGACGCACGGACGGACAGTACTGATTACAGTTTATCCATTTTTTCTCCAAACGAATATGGATATAATCAAATGTGATGAACTAGGACAATGTTTTATAGTATTATTAATAGGCGACGCATTTCTTGTGACTTTGACTGTTTCTAGCCTGTACTGAAACAAAACCATGGACAGGTGAATCAGCTAATATTTAAGAATCTAAGCTCATATGATACAGTGATAAAACCGGAGGGATGATTTAAAAGTCTTGATCAATAGAACCGTTTTAAATACTATTTAGTTTAGCACTTGTATAAGTAGTAGCTAGTCGATGACTATAGTTTTATTTGAAATGTATTTGAGCCGCGACAGGAGATTTCCAACAATGTGGGTTGTGCGACCAACAAAGATCAGCCTGCGCATACGCGCAGTCTGATCATAGCCTTTGCTAGTCGCTTGAATATTCTATGATTGTTAAGTTACTGACCAAACAGCATTTGGAGCGTCTAAGCTTAAAAGGAGGCTGCGCAGGGTCGTCTGAATCTACACTTGTCAAAATGCCACATTGTTGGAAATCACATGTCATGGCTCATTTGTAGTGGTAGTAGCATCGGTGGTTCATGTGGTTGTTACCGGTAATAGCTTTATTTTTGCGTTTATGTTACATTATTTCAATTAAGCCGACCATTCTCCGTCTACAGAGAAAAATTAAGGTATTTAGGAAGAAAGTATATGACTCTCACCGTAAATTTATTACAGGAGTAGCAGGTACTATAATAACTACTATTTTAAAGCAATAATACTGGTAGAAATGACTGGGTGAAAAGAGTAGCTGTTTAAGCATTACAAACAGTCGTAACGGAGGCGACGACAGCAGTTTTGATTCAACCAAACAACTTCCATATGCGGTAATGCCATATTCACCAGTTGATGCAATATCCAACAACGTTCACGGTCGTATCGTATCCGTCAGTGAGTTGTAATTGTTTGCTGCTGTCTGTAGTATAGTAGTGGGAGCTCTGGTAACAGTATAAAAATAATTGAGCCAGTGCATAAGATTTTCAACAATGTGGTAGGTGCGACCAGCAAAGGCTCAGACCAGCCTGCGCATACGCACAGTCTGATCAGAGCATTTGCTAGTCGTTTTAAGATCCTATGAGTGTTAAGCTAATGACTGAACATCATTTGGAGTTTCAAAGCTTAAAAGGAGGTTGCACAGGCTCGTCTGAGTCTACATTTGTCAAACTGCCACATTGTTGGAAATCACATGTCACGGCTAATAAAATGTTGACTTCGATAAGTTGGATAATACGAAATTATATTATCTCAGAGGAAAACTATCAACCGTAATTTGAGTTGGCAAGCATGCTGTAACTGCTCTTTATTGTGTCACAATAATCCATCAATTATTTCAAGGAGAGCATGCACAAACACATTTCTGGTCAAAATTTGGAATTAAAAAGTGCAGTGGTACCCGTGAATATGATGTCACGGTCATTAAAATCTATTTAACTCTTTCTGTCTCCAAACAATTTATCTATGCAAGCTAAAATTTGGCGCAGAAAATCCCACTGGTTCAGAAGACAGAGCTCAGAAAAGGCTAAATTTACAATTTTAAGGATGATTACCTTGAAATGAGGTGATCTTGAAAGTAAGGTCAAACTCATATCAACTCTACATTTAGCCACAATGATACAATACATTAAGTTTAGCCAGAATACATTATTCAATTGAAAAGATATCATACAAAAACTATATTTTGGTCAAAATTTGACATTTCAAAGTGCTGGTGTGACCTTGAAAATAATATCAGGGTCACCAAAATCTAAACAACTATTAACCCTCTCCTAACAATATATCCATGCACGTTTAGTTAAAATTTAACCACCGGTTCGAAAAATAGTCTGTAGAAATGGCTGATTTAAAATGTCTTTATAGGAGGGTGACCTTAAAATTATGTCAAGGTCACCAAAATCAACTCTTCCCACCCTTCCAACAATGCATCTATGCAGGTTTGGTCAAAATCCCTCCACTGGGTAAAATTATAGAACAGGGAACCCCTATTTTAGACACTTCAAAGTGCCGGTGTTACCTCTTAAATTAGGTCAAGGTCACCAAATCATAAACACCTTTTTTACATTTCGTTTATTTAATCAAAGAAAAATGAACAAAAAATATTGTTTATCTTTAATTTACCTGTTTGGATGAAGCAGCAAATGGTGTCAATTTCATGCCGACCATGCTATTTTCATACTCACCATGCTATTTTAGCTCTCTAGAGGATGTTATAAAGAAAACTGTCAAAAATATTAACCTCTGGAAACTAGTTTGAGCTGGTTTTCATCCTATATATCAACCTGTAGGCCAATTTAGACCAGTTTTCAGGTAGACATAGAGATTTATGCAAAAAATGGACCAATCAGGAGACAGGATTATCTCCAGTCATATAACAATTTCGACTATCATCTTCCCAGAGAACGTGATACTTAATTTTATTTTCGCGAATGGCATTAAAAGACATATTTGCGACGTTTAAAATTCGCGACTAGGGCATGATTAACGACAGAATGATTTCTTCATTTTGCGAAGATTTTATTTTCACGAAACTATATGCGAAGTTTCATGAAAATAAAACCCTTGCGAAAATTTCCCGATTTACAAATATATAGAGAACATTATATCAGTTTTCCTCGTACCATGTTATGGGAAGTTCCAAATGGGAGTTTATTTATATGTATGAAAATTCAATATATACAACAGACAAAGAAGCAGAGGATATTTACAGCCATATAAAGAATAAGCAAAACGTGCAGATTTTTTTTATTTATTTATGATGTGCCGCGTTCTCATACGAGTCTACAGTGTTTACTACTTTCTAATATACAATTAAATTACAAAAGAAGGCAACGATCAGGAATCGATACAATTCAGTACCACACCTGAAGCGTACCTGACCACACCTAAATCACAAAGCGCCACCTGTAATTTGCAGCAGAAGACAATTTCAATTTTGCTGCTTTTTTTTTAAAAAACAAAACAAAACAAACAAATACTAGTAATGATATAGTAATAGATATAATAATAGCATCAGACGATTCTCATCTGGTAGACGTTTCTCATGAAATAGCATTCCTTATTTTTTTCGAAAATTGGAAACGATGTCTTAAAATTTGTCGTCAGCTGCAGTCGTGATTGGCGCTTTAAGGGTTAAGGGTTAGTATAAGGAACAAATACAAATCTCGAAGCGCAGCATGGGCATCACCTTATCAAAATACCCACAGTTTATTTCACTGTTTTATAATTTAAAAAACTAAAACAGCACGGCAAAATCCTTTATAACCAGCCCTTGAACAAAAAAGTATAAATAAATTACCAGGTCATTTTTGAAATATACTAACACTGCCTATCATTAATTTGAAATGGAATCGTTAAAATTAGTCTTAATTCTTTTACTGTGTTTGGAAACTGATGGACTTTTTCTAACAGGAAAGTCAACAGTCAGTGTCAGCACGCCTGTCGGTGATATCGTCGGAACAACCGAAACTATAATCTTTGACAGACAAGCCTATGACGTAACCAAGTTTCTGGGGATTCCCTATGGCGAGCCTCCAGTGGGACAAAATAGATTCAACAGACCTGTTCCAAAGACTCGGTTTTCATCACCCTTTTCTGCTACGGATAATGGAGCAGCTTGTTTACAAGGTCAAGGTCTTGGCACCGTCCCATTGAATGTATCAGAAGATTGCTTGTTTTTGAATGTTTTCCTGCCAGGAAGAAGCCCTAGGTTCGTATTTAGTCCAATCAGAACTGCCTCGGCCGATTCCGTGGAATTCCGTGGAATCAGACCTCGGATGTACATCGAGGATCTACTTTGATAACGTAACACTGACGCTACATAACGTGACGCTGACGTCACAGAAACCATGCCAATACAAAAGCAAATTCTAGTGCAGCGAAACAGACTGTTACAACATTCCACAAGATGTTATTAATGATTTTTTTCAATAAAATATCGCTATTGCGATATTTTATTTAAAAAAAAAACATAAACTTCATTTATTCTGTTTACAGAATAATGGATTTTAATTGAGCTGAACTCACATTCTACAAAATTAATTTTCCTAACGCCAGTTCCGGCTAACACAATGGAGCTTTTTCGTACATGGTACTAAGTGTAATGCACCTTACGTACACCCGAGGCTTGATTCGAATCTCAAAGTGTGCCGGGCTTTCCCGATTGGTGTTTAGTCTATAAGGCCGCAAAGAAGCACCCACCCTTCCTGTTTATTGTCTAAGAATAGAAATGGCTCAGAATATGAAATTTGGTACTTATCGCATATGTACAATTCAAACGCAGATGCTGACACATTCCCAAGGGGCTAGTGGTCAAAAGTTTAATATGAGCTTTTATCTACATCCAACTTTGTCTGAGTCTTTGCATATTCGATAGTATCAAAATGCGCTGCTTGAATTATTTTCATTTCTAAATATGTCATTATGAAGGTTTTTCTGTCGAGAGTTCCCGAATGTGTCGAAGGAACACAATTCCGTTGACTCATTTTGAAGTTATTGTCACTGATTACCACCCGTGTATTTAACACTGACAACCACCCATGTAAAAGAAACGTCCCAAACGAGACGTTTCTTTAACACTGATTACCACCGGTGTAAAAGAAACGTCCAAAACGAGACCTGATTACCACCCGTGTAAAAGAAACGTCCAAAACGAGACCTTTCTTGAACACTGATTACCACCCGTGTAAAAGAAACGTCCAAAACGAGACCTTTCTTGAACACTGATTACCACCCGTGTAAAAGAAACGTCCAAAACGAGACCTTTCTTGAACACTGATTACCACCCGTGTAAAAGAAACGTCCAAAACGAGACCTTTCTTGAACACTGATTACCACCCGTGTACAAGAAACGTCCCAAACGAGACCTTTCTTTAACCCACCCAAAACATATTTTATTTTATTATACCTCACGTGAATTCCCCATACAAAACTTCCATAGACGAACGACTGATATTTTATAATATCACCCGCTGCTATAGTGACGGCGAACACTGTCACTCGTTTGCCATAGCAGCGGGTGATATTATATAAATATAACATTTTTGAGAGGGTGCTAGTCGAAAATATCATCCCGAGGAATGTGATTAACAACCGAGGTGCTAGTCGAAAATATCATCCCGAGGAATGTGATTATCAACCGAGGCGCAGCCGAGGTTGATAATCATATTTCGAGGGATGATATTTTCGACTAGCACCCTCTCAAGAATGTTATATTTATTTTATTATACCGAACATTATTCCTTTATTTTCTAACCATGGTGAGAGAAGTTTCAAAGACAACGCAATGTGTAAAAAAGTACGAATGATTGAAATAATATCTTTCACAAAAGGATTGGGTTTGTAAACAGTTTGAGTCCTCAAGCTGGTCGTGATCGTAAACAAATCGTGCCTTATTATCACTGATGACTTCAAACACTTAAGGCTACTTAGCTTGCAGCGTCGCGGAAATCAACACTGTAGGCTAAAATGATGCGGTTTTGTTGCAAAACAGAAAATTTCGCCTGATCTGCTCAATTTTGGTTTCAAAGTGTTCCGCTCATTCTAACTAAGAAAACGAGTACCCACACTTTATGTTTCTGTCCACAAATAACGAAGTTATTGGGAGTTTTAAGTGATCACGCCATGGCTCATACATGTACTATCCGCCATTGTAAGTTAGCGTCTCTTCGAGTAAACGAACCGTACGCGCATCTGCGGCGCACATGTGATAGTCGAAATTATCGCAGGGTGATAGTCGAAATTAGCACCTGCCGGCTTATGGAGGTTTTACATAGGAATTCTATGTGAGGTATAATAATGCAAAATATCAGTCGTTCGTCTGATGCGCAACGGCAATGCGCGTACGGTTCGTTCACGTCAGGATACGTTCTACAGCAATGGCGGACATGAGGCATGATTTTGGCCACTTTCAACTCCCAATAACTTCGCTGTTCATGGTCAGAAATAAAGTGTGGGTACTCGTTTTCTTAGTTAGGACGAGCGGAACATGTTGAGACCAAATTTGGGCCGATTAGGCGAAATTTTCTAGTTTGCATCAAAACCGTATACGGTAAAGTATCTCCATTTAAATGACGCTGCTTGGTATGAAGTTTGACGTCATCAGTTTTTATGACGTAATTTATTTAACCGAACGTCAGTTCGAGCATTCAAACTTTTAAAAACAGAACCATTTTTGTGAAAAATATATCTTTCATTCATGCATTCCCTTTGGAACTCCCCTCACCATGGTAAGTCTAAGAGAAAACAAACGGTAGAAAATAAAGGATCTAGAATGTTCTGTTCGGTATAATAAAATAAATATTACATTCCCTGAGAGGGTGAAAGTCAAAAATATCATCCCTCGAAATATGATTTTCAACCTCGGCTGCGCCTCGGTTGATAATCACATTCCTCGGGATGATATTATCGACTATCACCCTCTCAGGGAATGTAATATTTATATAATATCCTCGAGTGACCAAACTGCGCCCCGCTAAGCTTTATTGGTAATTCTAACTATAAAACAACGGACGCATGCAAAATTAAATATGCTTGACTTATTTATGCATCATTTTTGCATTCGACCGTAGATAAATCCTTACTCTGAACCAACATCCTACTATGAAAACCGAAGGTTTTGTAAACATGGTAAAATTTATGTCCGCCATTTTGGTTTAACCTATATCCGCCTAGTGAGTGACGTAACACTATTCCCGCACAAAAACTCAAAATTAAGGCCAAGCATAATTTTAATATTGTTTTTTTTTAACAACATTCAACTTTCATATAATACAAAATTGGGGGGGCGGTGGGGGGGGGAGAACGGTTTCACTGTGTAAAAGCAAAGTATCTATATGCACTCTACCGGACAGGCTGTCTCTCAAAGTACTGTGGGGTATGTTGTACAGTTTTGCAGCTTTTCTCACTGGCATCTCATTTCTACACAATGAATGTAGGCATTTGTCAGTGCATCATGGGCGTAGACCTTTTCGGGTTCTGAATTCTGTTCTGGTCCAGATTTTGTTGAGGTTTTGCCTAAAAAGCGGGCAAAAAACGCGCACAAAAAAACGCCATAGAAATATGTTCTATTCTAAGACCCCAAGCTACAATAAAACAATATTAAAATAGCTTGGCCTAATAACTGTGTTACGCTACCACGTGACTTCCATTCATAAAATGTCAACATTGCAGACGGCCGGTTTCAATTTTGCCCAAACCTTGGAATTTTAGAAAATCACCTGAATTATTAAGGAGCTTGTTTGGCCCCCGTATGAGGCTAAAATATAAAAATTGTTTTTTTACCAATTCGTTCTTATTTGTTTATTAGAACAATAACCAAAGTGTGAAAGTCTCAAATTACTTTGACTTTTACCGTTGCTACGGTAACAAAAATGGCCGCCAAAATAGGCTGAAAATAAAAAAATGACCATTTTGGAGCAAATTATAGAGGTTTGACAGAGAAAGTAACATAGAGAGCAAGCAAATACCAAAAATATATTTTAACAGAAGATGAAAATCACCACGGAACACAACATATTAAAAGGATTGTTTGGTATTTAGCTGTGTTGATATCTAATTCTTTAAAAAATCGGTATCCAAATGCCTTACATTTCGTCCCAGATAGCAATTTCTCTGTTTAAAGCCTATTTTGTCGGCCATTTTTGTTACCGTAGTAACAGTAAAACTTAAATTAATGCCTTCAATTATTCTTCTAATAAACCAATCAAAAGAAATTGGTGAAAGTAAGTAAGGTTGCAAAGATCAGGAATCGATACAATCAAGTACCACACCTGACCCAGGATACCAATGGGAAAGTGACAAACTCACAGAAGACACCACAAACGAGAGCAAAGAGGTCAGCCCTTTCCCAGCAGGTGACCACGAAGCACATATAAACAGACGCGCACAAAACATAGCAAACACAAGACAGAACAAAAACATAAAAGATCCACAAAAGAAGTACCGCCTTGGAACGGTCAGTAAAATATTTTACTGGAGGGCTTAAACCAGTTTTACGGCGCCAACCTCACCCTTAATTCTAATGTGGACCATGACATATTTGGGAAAGTGACAAAACACAACAAACATGACGGCCTAGAGGTCAGCTCTTTCCCAGCAGGTGACCAGAAGGCTACAAGTAAAACAACGAAATATCAACACACACCAACATGAAGCATAACTTACAAAAACGATCCACAAAAGAAGCACCGCCTTGGAACGGTCAGTAAAAATGTACTTCCACTGGAGGGCCCAAACCGGTTCAACGGCGCCAACCTCACCACTTGAAAAGCAAGTTTCAGTGTTTGGCTCTGGAGGTGGCCAAAATAGTCCCTTAATGCACGTACCCCTTTAGTTTGAATCAGCAAGTTGTTCGTATTTTCTAGGTTATATACTGTATGTCACTATCTTGCAGGCCAGGAGCCAAGCTGCCTGTGATGGTATGGATTCATGGTGGAGGATTTACATCCGGGACTTCAGCCATGTATCCAGGAGAAAACCTCAGTGTTTTCGGGGACGTCATTGTCGTAACAATAAACTACAGAGTCGCAGAGATGGGGTTCCTACGAACAAAAGAGCGATATGCAAATTTTGGATTATGGGATCAACATTTAGCTATTAGATGGGTGAATACAAATATTGGGTCATTTGGTGGGGATGTGAACAACGTCACTATTTTCGGGGAGTCAGCTGGAGGGAGCAGCGTTGTATATCAAAGTCTATTTCCTGGCAATAAAGGGCTTTTCCAACGAGGCATAGCTGAGAGCGGAGGTATTACAAGTTCTTGGGCCTTTAGCACTGAAGAGTACGCTGATAATGTGTTCGCCAGTTTTGCAAATAAACTTGGGTGTACTGCGGCTGATCATGATGTCGTCTTATCTTGTTTGAGGAGTAAAGGTACTGACGAAGTAGCCAGTGTAATGAAGAGCCTAAGTGCGTTCAGCCCTGACGCACATCCCACTTTGGACAGTGACTTTGCTCCCATGTATCCTCAGTACATGATGGACCCTAGAAAAGCATCACAAGCGTCTCTAGATATGCTGCAAAGTATAGACTTTATAATGGGTAGCACCAGTATTGATGGTGGTTTATTTCTTCCTTATATTGCACAAGAACTAGCGTTGAACATTACTAGTCTCGAACAATTCAAAATTCCAAGAGATGCGTACGAAAGACAATTCATTCCCTCTACACTAGAGGGCATTTTCAAAGATGCAAAGAATATATCACAATCCTCAATTGATTTGCTTATCTTAGAGTACACTAACTGGACTGCACCAAATGACGACATCGCTAGAAACCGTAAACTTATCGATATGAGAACGCACTGCAGCATGAATGCTCCTATGGTCGCCACTGCTGGGTTACACACACGGGGATCGAACCGTCAAACTTACATTTATCAATTCTCTACTGCACCAACCACGCATTTGATAGACACGCCATCATGGCTACAGGGGCCAACAAAAGCCAACCATGCGGACGATATTTTCTTTGTTTTTGGGTTTCCTCAAGGACTCATGCACTTCATGGAAAGCACTGGGAAAATAATCTCTTATACAGAGAAGGACATCCAAGTAGCAAAAACTGTTATGACAATGTGGTCGAATTTTGCCAAGACTGGGTAAGTTGACATTAATTTTTGTTATATGGCTTGAGAGAATCCTGTCTCCTGATTGGCCCAATTGATCTTCAAAAATCTGGAAGCTGGTCTAAACCGGTCCACAAGTTAATATTGCTTGAAAACAAGCTTGAACTAGTTTCCAGAAGTTAATAGTTTTTACACTTCTGCGATATTACCCTCTAGAGAGCTAAAACAAGCATGATGAGTGTGAAACTAGCATATGCTGCATGAAATTGACATGATTTGCTGTTTCACCTCCCAACAGGTAAATTAAAGCTTTTCATGAATTTTTACAACAGTTTTGTTTTGTTTGCTTATTTATCTTTGTTTGGATAAACAAACTGTAAAAAACATTTTGATGATAATTATATATTCCTCACTAAGATAATTAATATACATTTGAAAATACAAAATACAACATAATAGTATTTAAATAACAGTTGCTAAAACTTGTGAGAAAGTCTTTAGGTGTCTTAGATTGAAGGTTGAACATGTCTTTAACAACAAAAGAGAAAGTAGCAAAATTTTCATTCTTAATTAAAAAGTCATATAACAAAGCAGTTATTGTCTCAATTTCGGTAGACATAAAGATTTATCTACCCTTAAAGTGATATTCACCTCGGCCTAGCGACCTGGATACAATTTCACTTTTTCGGGTAGATAAACCCTAATGTCTACCTCATTGAAGTGAACAATTGTATACTGAGGGAAAATAGTTTAGCAATATACTTTGAGGATTCACAGTTTAGAAGAAATAGGACATTTAATTACATAGTGTCAAAAATATATGTTGACAAACGTTCACGAGTACGATTACATTAAAAGATTGACATTTCACATAATGTAAAGACTGATTTTATGCCCCCTTGCTAAAACAGCTTATTTGGCAATAGTGCGAATAGTTTTCGACTAAAAATTTCAACTCTCTGTCAAATGTTTAGATCCAAAAGCAAGAAAGTGAAAAACGGTTTGAAAATGAATGTTATATTCACCCTTTTCGTACAGTTTTTGGTTGAAAATCGTATTTTTCCAAATTACCTCCCTTTCAATTGAATAAAGTTTGAAATTAAACTGCTCAGCAGATCAAATCCTCACTATGAAGTTGGATTTCGTTTCTTTTGACCACTTGCGGGTGGTCATATGGTCATTTTCAAACAAACAACATGTTTGCGAACCTGCCAATTTTAAAGCTCTAATGCTTCAGTGATGGCCTATGGGAAACCTTATTATAAATAATTGCTAAACTTTTTTCCCTCAGTATATAATATTGCTACATGACGTCGCATCTTGGAGTGATATAACGCCATCTTTTAAAACCGATAAACCACTAGTGGTTTACATATTTTGGAAGTATTATGAAATATTTACATATTTAAAGCAAGCCTTTAATGAATCTTAAGATTTTTTTTTGCAACCGTTCATAGCCTCATGAAAGACATAAATTTGATTGTCCGCTGCCAAGCTCACTTGCCCGTGCAATATGCTTCGAACATCGAATTCATTCGCCAGAAGTGTTGTAATTGTCAGCGAGCAACAACTGCATCGCACGTGCAAAACAAGCCTCTGGTTTGCTCCATTGGCTGTCCGTGTTCACATTGGCTGTTCCGCTTTTCCGTTTTACATTCCAACAAAATCGTTATTACGATTAAATATTTTGAAATACAAAATTGTTTTGTTTCCTAGCGACTTAATATTCACTTAGTATTTTACGTTATACGTGTAAAGATAAGACTTAGCCACGGAATACATGATATATAATTATTTTAATGAAATGTATGATATATAGCTCAAAGGATGAGGCCATCCTTAAAATTCTGTTGCTGTACCTGGTAGAGTTGGTATGGAGGAATGCTCTCTAGATTTGATTTTTTATTAGGCGCAGCTACACCATGAGCTAGACCATTTGGTTTTCTGGTGGGATATGGGCTGTTTTTTCAAATAGATGAAACTAGATTTTTTAGACAAAGGAAAGCATCTATTTTAGTAACCATAGAAAGTGTTTTTATAATTGCTATTAGGCCCTATGCGAAAGTTGAACTTCAGTTTCAACAAGTAAGAATATATCTGATCGGCATTCATCAAAGTTTTAATAAAAATCATCTAATTACCTAGATTGAGAATTGCATTCCAGGCGCGTAGTTAGCCCTGTTATGATGTGGATTCACACTTGTGCTAGGGAGGTATCCCCCCCCCCCCCCCCCCCCCCGAAACAAATGATGAAAATAGTGCGATCTGGTGCATTGTGAGTGTTCCAGTGCATGATATTATCAGCCTAAAAACTTATATCATGAAGTTTAAATCATTTTCATAAATTTTAATGATCATTTATCAGCTTTTACGTCTATGTGTACATTGTATTAACATGACCAAATGCTGCCAAATGTTTTATACGCTCGTTTTTACTTGACATATTCTATGTTTTTAATCATATGTTCAACTTGTGTATATATGTAAATATGTTTTAGAGGGACGCATGGTAGACTAGCGTTGATCGCTAAATGTGCTGTCCTCTTTAAATAAAGATAAATAAATAAATACGTCAGGGTTGCTTCCTAAGTCTAATTCTTAACTATCTAATTCGATAAATTTATTTTAATAGTTCGCATATCACGAGTTATTAATATGCAAAGTTTAAAGAAAAGCCATGCGTGGGCACAGATGAAATTACCCCTTTAGTTTGAGTCTTTATCTACATCCAACTGTTGACTGAGCATATTCGATAATATCAAAATGCGCTGCTTCAATTATTTCCATTTCTAAATATGTCAGTTTGAAGGTTTTTCTGTCGAGAGTGCTAGCTCACCAGTTCCCGAATGTGTCGAGGGAACACAACGATTCCATTGACTCTTTTTGAAGCTATTGTCACTGATTACCACCCGTGTAAAAGAAACGTCCAAAATGAGACGTTCTTTAACACTGATTACCACTCGTGTAAACGAGACGCTTCTCTAACACTGATTACCACCCGTGTAAAAGAAACGTCCCAAACGAGATGTTTCTTTAACACTGATTACTACCCGTGTAAACGAAACCTTTCTTTAACACTGATAACCACCCGTGTAAAAGAAACGTCCCAAACGAGACATTTCTTTAACACTGTACCTGGTAGAGTGGGTATAGAGGAATGCTCTCTAGATTTTTTTTAAACGCAGCTACACCATGAGCTAGACCATTTGTTTTTCTGGTGGGATATGGGCTGTTTTTTCAAATAGATGAAACTAGTTTTTTAGACAAAGGAAAGCATCTATTTTAGTAACCATAGAAAGTGTTTTTATAAATGTAATTGCTATTAGGCCCTATACGAAAGTTGAACTTCAGTTTCAACAAGTAAGAATATACCTGATCAGCATTTATCAAAGTTTTAATAAAAATCATCTAATTACCTAGATTGAGAATTGCATTCCAGGCGCGTAGTTAGCCCTGTTATGATGTGGATTCACACTTGTGCTAGGGGGGTATCCCCCCCCCCCCCGAAACAAATGATGAAAATAGTGCGATCTGGTGCATTGTGAGTGTTCCAATGCATGATATTATCAGCCTAAAAATCAACAATTTTTAGTATATTAATAAATTACAACCTAAATTTTGTTGTATATTTTTCTCCAAGATCAATCCAGATGTGCAAGTTAGTACAAAAATAAATATATTCACATTTTAAAAGCGGGGTCTGGGGGATGCTCTCTCGGAAAAAATGATAAAATGGTGCGATCTGGTGCATTCTGAGTGTTCCAAAGCATGTTATTATCACAAACCCAAATTTTATGCCATATTTTTCTCCAAGATCAATCCAGATACGCAAGTAAGTACATAAATAAATGCATTCACATTTTACAAGGGGTATCTGGGGGGCAAGAGCCAACAGAAGCCAAATAAATGTGAACAAATGGAGAATTTTCCTTTTTTACATCAAATAATACATATCAGGCGCAGAGATAGCCCTGTAATAATGTGGATTCAGATTCGTGCTAAGGGGTCCGATTTTTAAAAAAATTAAAATGGTGCAATCTGGCGCATTCTGAGTGTTCCAAAATACGTTATTATCAACCTAAAATGAACAATTTTAAGGATTATAAATCCACAATAGTGAATATTATTCGCCATTACTTCACAAATACCAATCCAGATTAGCATGGAAGTAAATACATTTATATTTCCTAAGGGGGGTCTTGGCGGCTTCCCCCCAGAAGCCGAAGAATTAAAAAAACGAAATGAAGGCCTTTCCTTTAAGGTGAGATTCTTTAAATTTGTTTTTTACCTTTTTGCAGGACTCCCTAAATCCCCAAAACTATGATCTAGCTCCCCAAATCCCTGAAAACAATTACCAGTGCTCCCCAGCTCTCTGAAAATAATTAGCCCTTCTCTCCAGATCTCCAAACCCCTGGGGCCCCAGAGAGGGAGAGAAAGAGGTCTGTAATTTCAAACATTTTTTTTTTCTTTTGCAGAGATCCAAATACACCGAACAGTATCCCTACGCACTGGCCTCAGTACGACATGACGTCAGAGTTTTACCTGGACATCACTCCGACTATCACAACCGCATCTGTTAAACAACGCATCGATGCTAGGGAGATGCAACTTTGGCTTAACGTGCTACCCTCCCTTGTTAAAATATAGACATCCCTATAAGCTTATACATGTAAAAGCGAGCCACCATAGACCCGCCAGCGAAACGCCATTCAAATGGCGTTTCGCTGTTGGGTCGATAGTGGCCTGATAATGTATGCTGGCAAGGATGAAACCAAAGTTGCGACGCGTGTTTGGCGTGGTAGAATTTCTGATTTGACAATCTTGAACAACTGGGTTTTCATTAAAATTATATGTATACTATTGAGATATCATTTCGAGCAGGAGAGGCTCCTGATATGATGCGATATGTGGCAGGTCAGCGTATAAGATTTTGAGTATTATCACATCCGCAACGTCATAAGAACATTCTCTCTCTCTCTCTCTCTCTCTCTCTCTCTCTCTCTCTCTCTCTCTCTCTCTTCAATCCGGTCATCTTGCTCTTACCTTTAGGTTCATAACTATACTATACCTTTATTTTGTTCACTTCTCATTCATTCAGCAACAAACAATGTACATCTAAATATTAAACGGAGATGACATCATATTATATGCTCAACGCTTACCGTCAAAATCTAGAAATATTGTATGTATGTATATATATCATAATATGTTAAAGTTACTGTGAATAAAATATTGTTTAAACCAAAATAAGATGTTTCTATATTCGATAAAACGCTCTTATTATGTGCTTTGAGTTCATGGTAAAGTCAATACTTGTTTATACATAAAATAATGATTTTCTCCCTTTGATCGATGTAACACGTCTCCCTCAAGTGAAACACCCATAACACATGATATGGGTGAAAGAATCTTTACTTCTCACACCTTAGATGGTATTTCATAAAGAAAACAATGTGGCTTATATTTTCTTCAAGGATAATTAGTTCTGAGGTCTGATGTGTAGCGACCAAAGATATTTAATATTTGTTTTATTATATATCTTATTTAATTATTTCATTCTGTGCATATATTATTCCTAGTCATAATTAGGTATGTTTAATTTTGTCTTCCACAGTCGCTGTGGAATTATAGTTATGTAGAAGTAACCAGCATGCGCAATACTTTAGCTTGTAACTGACATCTTGTATTAAAGGAAGGAGGAGTAAATACCACAGAAATTATTTCACAACCGTTCTCTACGAAAGTATTGGACCTGGCCAGGATTAGACTCGCAACCCCTTGATATGCAGTCTTATCTGACTTGCTACTAAAAGGGTCTTTATTCAAGTTCTGGTTGTCTCTTTATTTAGGGTATCTTATAAAATTAAGGATAAATATGGTACTCAGTATCGGCTGTTAACCCTTTGTATACTAATGGATTCTTCCTACTGATGTGATACAATGAACTTGGGATGATTCATTTTATATATCTTTGGGTGTCGGGTTTATCTTGGAGTGTCGGATTATAATTTTTCTAAAAAATATTGTAATAATTTGTCTGAAGATCTATTTTTGCAGCATTTACTGTTTGCAAAAAACTTGATAAGGGTTTTTGATGAACGATGGACGGGTATTTTGACAAACAGTGAAGACCCAGATGAGATGCCGCGTAATGCAGCAATATTTTTCTCTGTAAGTCTGGCGTCTCGCATTCTCGCTAGACCTGACGATAACTCATATGTGCGTGCTAGAGCGCTTCCTGTCTGCGACAATGGACATCTCGTTTATTCAGGCCTGCCACAGCAGCAATATTAGCATTCAATTGGTCAGCTGACCAGGACGGGAACCAACTTTGAGGTTAGTGAAGCAATCTTGAAATATCTTGTGCCACCAGAAAACTAACGTTTCGGACACTGCAGACGCCCTATGTATCTGACACAATTCATTACATGTCTGTGAACCTGAAATGTTTCGATTAACGCGACCTTTAACATAGGCCCTTATATCAAGGCTTGCTTGGCACTATTTTAGCCAGTGTATTAAGTACGACTGCGCCTATTTGAGCCATTTGAAATTTCAATAACTTTTAAAAGAGTGAACGGATTCAAACAAAATTTCGTCCCATTATTCAAAACCACTCCCCCGTGAAATTACCGCAATTTCCACAAATTTTTAACAGCCATGTGGTAAGGAAGGCGCCTTAATGCCAGAACTAAATGAACGCCCCTCGTACCTCTTATTTTTTCCCATATTTTTGGGTGGGCTTCAACATGATAAAGTCTCTGGCTACGCCCCTGTTTGTTATGAGTGCAAGACTACACATGGTGCACATCTACTACTTATTCATTTGCTAATAGTTCACAAAAAAAAAGATTTATTAAGAAATGGATTTCTGTGAACTTTGCAACTATGCCTTTTCTTTTTGTGATATAAAAAATAAATTTGTAGAGCAAATTTGGTAAAAATCAATTCTTGTTATTGTTTGGCTACCTTCCTTAGCTAATTACTCATTCATTGGAAGCTTTCAAAATTCATACATTTATTAAATTATAAAATGAAATTATGCTTTATACTTTAAAGATGTAAAACAACTGATAATAATAATCAAACAAACCATAATGAGGCAAAAGACAACCCAGTTGATCTTTACTTTATATTTTAAATGAATAAATTTAAGATGTCGGCTATGTCTTTATGCCACAAAAAAGTTTATGAAAAACAAAATGGGTCGCAGGTTCGATTCCCGTCTTCTCCATAAAACCTCTTTCTGTGTGCCTTTGGGTATTCCCGTCATAAAACCAACACACAAATCTTAAACCAACCCGGCGGAATTGGTTTATACACAGCAAAGCCAAGGTTTGTCTTGTGAACCAGGGGTCGCATGTTCGATTTCCGTCTTCTCCCAGTCTGTCGGAGACTTTAAGCCGTGGCTCCGTCTTCTGAGACGCTTTAAAACTAGAACCACTGCCGGTGAGCCTTCGGGTGCTCCTGGACATTACAACCACAAAACCATATACCCAACCGGTCTGTACTGGTCATAGCCAAGGAAAAGGGCCACAAACAAAATCAACAGCCGAAGCTGTGCTCTCTCAGTTATTTTCTCATACTCATAATACTCCATTGCACACCCTATACCCGGGATACAACATTTTTTTGACAGCGCAGATTAGATGCAAGCACACACGTCGTGTGAGATCATGGATTGTCGCAAGTTGACGTTATTTTTTACTTTTGCAGACAATTACAATGTATTCGAGGAGTTGCGAGTTGAACACAGTGTACCTACCTCGTTATTTCGCAGTATGTTGTAGTAAAAAAAGCATCTCTTTGCAACAGAAATAATATGTTTTTCATGGGAATACTCCACTAAAGACACAAAAATTGATTACACTTGCTAATTGCTCGAGTTCTGTTTGTCCGATTGTCCTTGTCAAATGTTCAGGGTATACTAGAACTATTCTTTGTTACGTTTCAGCAGGAGACAATAGTAAAATCAAACCAGCTTTTACAAAATATGGTGCTTAGTTCGATTAGGATACTATTAACATCGATGATTGAAATGCCTGGATGCAAGCAACTACGAAGAGGTTTTTTTGAAAAATGAAACAAGTTCCAGCAAAGAGTATTACCAAAGAAGATATAGTTTACTTTGGAGACTTTTTGGAAATTGAAAAGCCCAAGTCCCACGGACTCCAGAAATTTCAAAATGTGGTTATAACCACTGGCACTTGAGTCCCAAACCACAATTAATGTTGAATGATGTCTGTTTGCGAGAAAAGTACAAACTGTCTACTTTTTACCTGCAAAGGTGAGTTTTTCAAACTTGTGGACTATATCCCTAGATAGAGTAATCACTGTATTATCTAACGACGGTGGGTTGAAGAAAAACTAATACGTTTGAGGGGTAGGAGATCCGTCCAAACGAGTTGACCCAGTTTCCTCTTCAAGACCATGTCTCTATTTATACTTATAGAAACGAACACTATCTTTATAAAATTGATTTTTTCGATGTTTTCATGCATTTTGAGCTTCGTTGATATGCCGATGGTGCTTCCAACTTATTAATTGAGGTTTGGGTCTCAAGTGCCAGTGGTTATACCGGTTGAAATTTAAATTCGCATTTTTGAATAGCTTTGCTAATACATGTATCAGCATCGACATGTGATTTCCAAAAATGTGGTACTATGACAAGTATTGACTCAGACGAGCCTATGAAGCCTCTTTATAAGTTTCTTTTCTTTTCTTTGGTCAGTAACTTAACAGACATAAAATATTCAAGCAACTAGCAAAGGCTCTGATCAGACAGTGTGTATGCGCATGCTGGTCGGAGCCATTGTTTGTAGCACATACCACTTTGTTGGAAATCTCAAATCGCGGCTCAGTTATTATATATCTCATCAATGGGAAACACGTACACTCATCTGACTTTAAATAGATATATTTACTTATTGTATTCCGTTTCGACAAGATCGGATCTAAAGATTTACATATTCCTCAAAACTTAAAGGTATCCTTTTTTCTTTGTAATATTTGAATATCTTTGTATTTGAATTTAAGTCTAACACACTTATCTATTAGCTTATCAAAATTCTTTTTTTTTTCTCTAATAAAACTGGACTCAGCCCCATTTGATATTTCGATAGACAATAAATTGTGATTAATATTGTATTTTTTCTTAAAACAGAATCCTGATTTATATCCATGTAACTGATATTGGAGCACATATGCTTAAGGACTTTGAAAATCATCACCCAGATTAAATCTAGATCTTTTATTTCACAAACCCTGACAATGTCAGCGAGATTATGTTATTGCATAATTTTCATAGTCTGACCAGCTTGTAGTGTGTCCTAGAAAATTCATGGTTGTAAATTTACTTTAAGGTATTGAAAAAGTATCCGTTTGAAGACAGGGGTTGTCAATTTTGAAGGACACAAATTCAGCTGCAAGTTAACACGTGTTAGTTTTGATTCCTGACTCAACAGAATTGCATCCTTTGCGTCTTTCACGATTGTACATTCATCGTTGAATGCTTAGAAATGAATTGACAGATCGGTATGCTCAAAATTACACCCCTTTAAAAATACCGACATACCCCACCCACCCTGATTACTATAGCCTAGTAATAAAATTCAATGTCTTGACGCTTTCAAAGTTTCGATTTTTTAAGTCCGATTTTATTGGAAGAGGCTAAGGGCATACACAAATGACAGATTATGCATAAATTACGCTTGTATCACGTGTCTTTTGTATTGTGCAAGTGACGTTTTTTAAGACGTTCTCGATCACATGACAGCAGATCCCCTGCCATGATTTACACCAAAACGCCTTTCCCACATGATTGCCAGTGTATGTAGTCAATATCAGTCATGAAAGCGTGCATAAAGGTAACTTATGGAGATGTTTCTAAAAAAGGAGCTATAAATTGATGTTTGAATTTGACGTCTATTTTCGAAATATTTAAGTTATCAATTACTTTTAATTAGAAAAAGTCTATAAACTCTTTTAGTGATATACTATCATACACGCCACAGTTTAAACATGAAAATAATCAAAACGCTTTATTTATCTGTGCAGAAAGGTGCTAGATGCTTATGTACCCATGTGACGTCATCAGCAGCGTCTCGTGATCGTGCAATCAAATCAACGACCGATTCATACCAATTCAGGGTTGCACATTAAAACCTGTGAGTAACTTTTCAATCGCATATACGGTTTGCAAAGAAAGTGCAAACATATGGTGATGCGTTTTCAAAGTCCTCTAGTTTATATAGTTTATATAGTTTTTGTTATGAACAATTTAAGACTTTGTTGTCAAATCATGTCTACATTTATTGTGATCATCTATGAATCTGTTATTATTTGCATGTATGTACGACAAAAAACTGTACAGTTTACGTCAATAAAATATATGTACTGTTCTGTTCTGTTTTTCAACTACAACATATGGCGAAATATAGAGGTAATGACAATGACAATGACAATGGATTTATTCCAATTAAGGGCTCATGAAGGGCAAAAAATCATAGGAGAAATTCTCCATACAATGATTGAGCATAATTAGAAATACAATAATACACAGTACAAACACAAAAGACAATGCATTTTAAATGTAATCACTCAGTGGAGAGCATGCAGAGCTATCTAAATGTAAACCTATGGAAATATGATCCAGAAATGTATGTCATTGAACCTCACCAAAGTAGAGAGATACAATGCCACACACATCATGATACATAATCCAAATTATATAGAGCTGATGTTTACTATAGAGCATGTAAAGCAAACGATTCAAATAGAAAATTTGAAAGTTCAATGATAACATTTTTGTCAGAATTGGATAATAACCAGTTAAATTTCAACTTATCTTTTAATGAGCAAAAGTTCCTACAATTTATCTGCACAACTGAAAAGAGATTGTTAGAGGACTATTATATTTCGAGCACTTAATTAAAAAATGAAATTCATCTTCAATTTCCGATAAACAATGATCACAGATTCTATTTACAACAGGAATAGGTGGTTTAGAAAATCTTTCTCTTTCAATTTTAAGTCTATGTGCACTAATTCGAAATTTAGTGAAAGACTTTCGTTTATCAAAATTTTTAATTATGTTCAAATATTGTTCAAATTCAAAGTGTTCTTTAAATGAAAAATAGGTCCTTAACTTTCCATCCATATTATTCGCTCGAAAATCAGCCCAAATATTTTAAATTTAGCTAAAATAACATTTTTAATATACTTTTAAAGGACTTGAACCTCATATCTGATAACATTTCAGTTGTAACAGAGACATTGAGCAACTTACATACATTACTAATAGAACTAAACCAAGTATTGAAACCTTCATTGTGTAAAGTCTTTGAGCAAGCAAATGTATCCATAAGAAGCTCAGAAGAGGTAGTTTCAAGTCTATGCCAATAAGACAAGGCTGAAAGAAGTATATTCACTTGAATCGGATATCTGGCAAGTTCTGAAGTTATAGCAAAATTAGAGCTTTTTTTGTTAACACCTAAAATATCCTTACAAAAATGAATATGCAACTTTTCAGAGTTAAAAGATTTAGAAATTTTAGAATAATCAAAAAGATCATGAATTGTAGCTTTCTTTGATAATGAACATAACCAGATTTCAGACCCATATAATATTATGGGTTTAACAGTGTGATCAAATATATGCAGACTTGTATAAATGCTTGGATTCAGCCTAAAATATAGCGTTTGAGTGAATATAGAGCCTTCACAGCCTTGTCATAAAGTTATCTTTTTTGCAGGTGTAAAGGTACCTGAAGCTGAAAATAAAACACCAAGATATTTATAAGAAGTTGTACAAGATACTTCATTTCCTTGGTAATAATCAGTCGTTAATTTGACTGCACAATCACGAGACGCTGCTGATGACGTCACATGGGTACATAAGCATCGAGCACCTTTCTGCACAGTTAAATGAAGTTTTTTGATTACTTTTATGTTTAAACTGTGGCGTGTATGATAGCATATCACTAAAAGAGTTTATAGACCTTTTTCTAATTAAAAGTAATAGGTAGGTACGCTGTGTTTCACTTCAAAGTCTTGACTCGCAACTCCTCATATAATATAAGGTAGCATGGTATCGCATCCTGTAAGCGCATGGAAGCCTAAAATAATGAACAATACTATACTTAAACTCAAAAGTTTCGCAACCGTTTAATATCTGTATTTTCTTCAGTATGGTCCATGTTAGAATATTAATATAATCATATGTTATGCTCCTGCACAATGCGGAATGATTTACCATTAATCGGTTTTGATCAAACTCTTCATTCTGACGTTATAATGACGTCAGTGTTTTTCAACGATTTACGTCTAGCATGAAGATTGTTATCTGGATTTGAAAACAAACGGTTCTATGTGATAGCCAGATGTCGTATCTGACGGAAAACATTTTAAGGTTTAACAATTTACGTATATCAACGCTCAAAGTCGCTGTGTTTCTTTGTTAACGTCAACCAATTTATCAAAATAGTTCATGTTATTCCGTTACGTCGCGCGACACTTCTGTCTTCTATGCAATGTGTTGAAGGTTTACACTTGTGCATTAAATATTCGATTATTTATATTCAGTTGTGCTTAAACGGCAAATGACGTCAAATATTGAAGGCTTTACGTTGACGTAATGAACGTTACCAAATGCATAAAATAACCTGCTTGGATTATGTCTGCCGTTCTGATTTTGAAAACAGATAACGATTAAACACCTTTTCCGAATAAAATGTAAGGTGGTGTAACACTGTGACTCGATAAAATGTGAGGTATTGTAACTCTGTGACTTTTCAAATTTGGGTTGCCTTACATTTCGTGTCGAAGATCGGCAATCGTAAGTCTCACTGGTCTGATTTTTATGTTGTTTGGACGGCAAATCATTGGACTTGTTAATCATAATATCATGGAGTAAAATTTTTGGCTCAAAAAGAAGGAAATAGCATTTTAGTGAGAGTTGCGAAACGTTTGCGTTTAAGTATAAATGGGGTAGCTGTCCAGCAACAAAATGGGCAGGAAGCATTTTATTACTCTTGCTGTTCCTGAAAGCATCCAAACTTATCAATACTGCAGGCCCTGAGGTGATAGTCACAGTAAAAACACATCTGATACCCTGGTCTGTGTCAAGACATTTGCCATCATTTCTTTTATACCCCACTGCTGTCATATCTCACGCATGTAATGCCATCCTACTGTCGTGCCCACCGAGAGTGACAGTGACGTAATATTTTGTTTACAATGTTTAAGTCAAATTTAACTTGTAGTACACTCCTTTTGAGCTAACGCTTACCGATAGATCACTTGTGTATTAATCCTATCCTGTGGATAGGATTAATACACACGTGATCTATCGATCATAAGTCCATGATAACTTTGTAAACAAAACATGACTTCACTGTCACTCTTGGCTGGTAGGACAGTAGTGTCCAGATCTCCGTTATCGGACGACAAGTGGGACGCTTCATGTATATTCGATGTAGCTTGTAGGGCATTTTCAATTCCTCCTGAAGTAACCATTGCTTAGTCTCATGTAATTTGAGAGTTCTAGCTGTCAAAATTACAGACAATGTATCAGCAGCCAAATCAGACTTATTCTCACCCAGCACTATGAGCTTTTCCTAATCTTGTTGCAAAGTCACAAATTTCCAACATATGAATTGTCTTACTTGGCATCATATAATGAAGAGGCGAACACTAGGATGGAGTTACATATCACAGTGACAAACTATCATGCTAAGAGGTACAGATGGACGAAAAGTAGTTTGGTAACATGTGGTTGTGTATGCAGCTAATTAGCTGTAGATGCAAGACAAAATGTGTGCCAGTGAGATGAAAATGTTCTGAAGTATCTCGGAAATGCACACCAGCAAGTGGATGTGATGTCATTGACAGCGCAATTCCTACATATTTAACTTAAAATAGATCTGCTATAGCAATTATTATTGAGAATAATTCCCTGTTTGAGTGTACTGACAAACCCGGAATTAAAACTCGGCAGCTTACACAAAAGAGCAGTTATATTTCCAATGTTATATTAAAGAAATGACCAATACGCAGCTGTAGAAAACTCATTGACATCAAAATACATGTAGCAACTATTTGTAGTGCTTATTGAGACCCGCTAAAAGCACATGTGTGTTCGTTGTTTACGACCAGGTATGATTCAATCCGGCCTGCTCTGCAACAGAGCCTAGGTAGAGTAAGGATGAACAGTACCTTATAATCAGTAAACAACGAAAATGCTAGTCAGAAGCTTCTGTTGTTCTTTATTCTTATTTCCATTGTCATGTGAGTAATTTTTTCTGAAAGATCTTTTACATAACTTAACAATTATGCAATAAAATTCTGTACGCATCATCTAGAAATTTGTACGCAAGGTCATTGAAAATCAGGAAATACGCTACTTTTTAACTTGAATCAGTTAATATTTTTGAGATTGCAATTTTGACCTTGACCTAAATAATTTCAGACTTAACCAAAATAAGTTACTTTCTGTAGCCTCACTTTTAGATCATTGTTGAAAAGGCATACTTTAACATCTTTAAGTGATATATATTTTAACCTATACAGGTTATGCCCCTGACTGGTAAATAACTCAGGGCTCATTTTAATTAGGTATTTTAAAGTTTAAACCCATATTCAAACAGCACGGGAATCTCCAGATTTGAACATGGATTTTCATTCATTTGACAATGGGTTAAAACAGCTATACGAATGGGTATCTATGCAAGAATTTGTGTTTAAGACTTGGTGGTAATCCCAAAACATAACTCCTTTGTTTGGTTTTCCAACTGTGTGTGACGCCTTTAATTTGTAGTGCTTTTGGTTTGGCGAACACGTTTTGTATAAAAAAAACGTCCCAGTCACGTTTAGAAATCACTAGCAAACTTTAGACGTCATTGATTTGTTTACAAACTGACTCCAAGTATATTATCTAATTCTGTGATAGGCATATTATTCTGCCAGCAAAGAGTAGAAGTGACGTCATGTTTTGTTTACAAAGTTATGGGACTTACCTTTCATGATAGGATAAATACACAATTGGGCTATAAAATCGAGATAGCTCAAGTGGTAGCGAGGAGGATTACTAAACCACAAAGAACATTTTCTAGGTTCGAATCTCACTGGCTGCTCTTTTTTATTCATTTTTTAAAAAAAAATTTTGGAGGGAGGGGGGGGAGGGGGAGGTCTGATTTTATTATTCTGTTCATGTCTTAGTTTTTTTTCTTTTTATTTATTTTTTTATTTATTTTTTTTATCCCTTTAACATGTATAAGGTACATATATAAAAACTTCTGTAATAAAACAAGCTACTGTAAATTCGGAAATACACGCGAATATGAGCGTTAAAAGACATATTTGCGACGTCAAAATGTGTGGCTAGGGCAAGTAAACAACAGAGTGATTTCACCATTTCGCGATAATTTTATTTTCACGAAATTTCGCATGTGAGAAGTTTCGCGAAAATAAAACCTCGCGAAAACTTCCGAATTTACAGTAAGCTGAAATAACGCCGCCTGTTCCGTTTGGGCCCAGTAAAAATATGACGAAAAAAAAACAACAACCTCTAAATAGGTTCGATCCTGGTACGCCTGCGTCCAACGCCGTAGACATAACCACTACACTACAGTATCTCCTAACGTGAAGTACACAAGCTAATATTTTATGGGTAGCATTGTACTATATACTCAGCAATTGTAAACAAAATATCACGTGACTGTCACTCTTCGTTGGCACTATAGTAGGTTTCAATATTCTTGTGAACCAGCAACATTACACCATCATGAAGATTTCAGTCTTTTTATAAACACTGTATGCACAAGTTTTCGGGAACAATTCTGAAGTTGCACATTTTGTTTTTTGGATAGCTACCACATGAGGCTGATGTTCATCAAGGAATGCCAATAATTCAATAAAGAAATGAATTCAATTTTTGGAATGTACGTGGAATCATGAATACTTCGGGTCTCTTGCAAAGTAAGTTATTTTTAATTTAGGAATTAAAACAGTTTTGTATTTAAAATATAATCGTATTAACGGTTTAGTCGGAGTGTGAAATGGAAAAGCGATACAGCCAGCTTGAACACGGACAGCCAATGGAGCGAACAAGAGGCTTGTTTTGCACGTGCGACTCGGGTGTGGCTCGCTGTCAATCACAACAGCAGTATCACTTCTGCATGAGTTCGATGTTTGAAGTGTATTGCACGGGCAAGTGAGCTTGGCAGGTGTCAATCAAAATATGTGTAATTCATGAGGCTATGAACGGTTGCAAAAATCCAAAGATTCATTAAAGGATTGCTTCGAAAATGTAAATATGTTGTATTGCCCTCTAATACTGTTGTTATTTATACTGACAGATTGCAGTCTAATGACGAAAGTTTTTTTTTCAGCCATGCTGTATCACTTGACGGTTGCCTAGTTTTCTTTTCTTTTGTCGGGGGTTCAAATCTTTTTTCATTTTCCAAGTTTAACTTGATATCAAAGAAAGAATATGAAAAATTGAAGAAATCACACTTGGGGCAAATCCAGGTACAGTTGGAATTTTGTAGAGTTTCATAATGGGTTTCTGTGATGTAGGGGCACTCATTATGAACCCACATCTCACAATTGTCACAATGAACTGCCTTGTGACTTTTAAACACAGCACAAGTATGATACTTGATTATATCGATTCCTGATCTTTGGCTCCCTCGATAGAAAGAACTGGTAGACTACTCAGGTGTTTCCTAAACAGGAAAAATGTAATTTGCTAACTTACGGGAAACAAGAAATAGCTTTTAGAAAGATATTCAGCAGCTTTCAAACATTGACACTATTTGAGCAACAATGGTTTTTAAATCTCTACCGAATAAAATTCAATATCTGGAGATTATTGCTAGATACTATACTGCAAAACGTACAAAAGCACGGATAAGAATCACAGCGGATAGGCGGCAATTGAAAACGCTCCTAACAATCGACGAACGCGGATCAAAAATAGTTAGAAACAGTGTTTTCGATTGAAAACTCTGTTACTAATCATTTTCGATCGACGTTCGTCGATAGTATTAACGTTTTTGATTGCCGCCTATCCGGTGTAAGTATGAGATATAGAACATTGAAATTGACTTCTTTCACCCAAACACTGTCAATTGAAATAAAATGACTATAAGACGCCAGGGAGACTCAACTTTAGAAGAAAAAGTAAACAATATTTAGTTTGACATTGGTCAAAATTGTGAAACAGACTATAGCAGTCTGTATATCTGTTTTTTACATCTGGTTTCCAAGTGTAGATTCTTGTGTGATAAGTTTGTATAACAGTCTGGACTATCAACCAATAAGAAAACCGTTTTCTAGCAGTTGCGCTCAAAATTACAATTTAAAGTAGTTCCTGATTGGGGAATGATCTAGATCAATACCAATAATAGGCAGTTAGTCGCTGAAATAAATGCATAAGCCCTGTCTACAAATACAAGTATAAAGGTCAACCCTTTTTTGAAAATTATGCAAAGTGTGGGTTAATTCATCAGAATATAATGTTACTAGTATTATCTGGATTATTACCCTTCGAGTATTAAATGCTTACGGTATCCTTCTGTTCTCATATAAAATGTTGGTTATTAGGATTGGAATTCACAAAATGCTTAACATCATAATAGCAAACAGGCAGGACCCTGATCAGACTATTACTTCAGAAGCAGCCTGATCTGGGTCTTCACTGTTTGGCTAGGCCTTTTGGCAGACAACTGGTGCTCGAAATTTTAGAGCATGGTACAATGTACATGCACATGTAGTTTCAGCTTGTCTTTACAAGCAGTTTGGATCTAACGTCGGTACTGATCTGGATCAAAACTGTTTGACACGCTGATGAAAGACGTTTCAGATACGCCAATACTCGATGCTAGGTACGAATATCGTGGAAGCATGTTAAAATGGCTTCAATTTTAATAAAAATGTCTTAAATTTATAACATGTTTTTAGCTGATACAACGAGCATTTGTATAATTTGTTTGTGTTATTGCTTTACATCCCAGTCATCAATATTTCAGTCGGCACGTTACTGTCAGGTAAATACTAAATATTGTACGCCTCGCAGCAAGTGATATTTATCTCCGTGTATTAAAACGAAGGATTGTAGTAAAACATGTTTATAACGGCCACTCAAAAATAGACAAAATAAAGGTCTTGATGACAAATGGTAACTTAATGAAGGTCAAAAGTTTTGAAAACCAAATTTCGGTCTTTTTTAGAGTGGCCGTATTACACAGGTTTTACCTTATACAGGTCATCCAACTCATCAGAAAGACAAAAGCAACCGCAACAGAAACAACAAAATAGCTAGTCCTCTCTTCTCAAAGTCAGAAACTATTGTAAATTGACTGTGCACCGATGTTCCAATTTCGTTTGATCAGGTGCTGTTCAGAGCATTAAATACCTACAATGATCTGTGCCCCAAGTGAAGACTTCTATAGATCGACTTGGGTATCAGAGATTTGCTGTCTACGTTCCTAATAGCTGTACATACAGTGCACTGTGAAGTCTCTGATCAGACTGGATTGGTGCCTAGTCTTATCCGAGTCTTCGCTGAACGCGCAGTTCGAAACGTTCCAACTCATAGATATTTGAGCCAGTGCATGAGATTTCCAAAAATGTGGTATGTGCGACCAGCAAAGCCTCGGATCAGCCTGCGCATACGCGCAGCCTGACCAGAGCCATTGTTAGTCGCTTGAGGCTGCAGAGGCTCGTCCGAGTCTACACATGTCAAAATGCCACATTGTTGGAAATCTCATGCCACGGCTCATTTTCTAGTTATGTGATTCCTTCCCTACAATGCTAAATATGCTTCTTTTATTGTTGGGTAAAGGTGCATTATGAAAACTGATCAGACTGGGTTGGTCCATAATTACAATTTAAAGCTGCATAGTTTGTAACTTTTGATCTTCTAATTTTAGAAATAAAGTTTCTATTTTTCAAGAATACAGTAAAAATACTAAAATTCAAGTAAACATTTTACCATTTTCGTAAATCTTAACAAATTATCACTATCAAAACATCAGCATTTACGTTAAAAATCAACTGTCTAGAATTATTGGAGGGACGTAAATTACAAACAAAAGAAAAACACCTGTTTTTATTAGATAATTCATTTTTCCGTGCAGTTTTCAGCTGTACTGAACATGTTAATTGTGAAAACATAACTTAATTCTATTTTTACAAATGATTTAAAAAGAAAAGAAATTTTTTCGAAAAATGTACATAGTTACAGACCTAGTCTCTTTAAGTAAAACAGCCAGCTCTCTATTCAGCTATAAAGGACACTAAGAACTACCAATCGGAAAATCTCGGCCCAATTCGAGAATCAAGCCTCGGATGTACGTAAGGCGTATAACTATATATGAAAAAGCTGCATTTTATTAGCCGGAACTGGCATAAGGAAAATTAATACTGTAGCATGTGGGTTCAGTCCAATTAAATCCATTATTATGATTATCTGAAACGTTTTATCAACATAATAAATGAAGGTTAGCCATATTTTATTGAAAAAATGTAAACTTCATTTATATAGCATCTTGTGGAATGTTGTAACCGTTTATTTCGCTGCAATCAAACTTGCTTGTTTCTCCGTGACGTCGGCCTCACGTTATCAAAGTAGACCCTCGATGTACATCCAGGTAGTTCGAGGTAGTTCCGAATGTAAGAACTACATCCACAAAAGGGCCAAACACTGAAACCCACCCCACCACACAATGGGATCAGTGGTCATTCGAAATGAAATCCCCCCCTACTATTTATGTGCGTTGGTTACTCTTTGCCTGCTAGTATCATATGTTGATAACCTTTGCAAACAGTTTGGACCCAGATATAGACTGACAAAACGTTTGACCTAATGTGGATCCAAACTCTTTAACACTCTGATAATGCATGGTATTTATTAAAGACTTCTTTGAAAAGTTAATTTTGGGGAAAAAATCAGCCGACAACAAAATCGCAAACCGCATTACACTGCATGCAAGGTGCGTGTCTCTCAAGTGTGTCTTCTTTAATATTGCAGTAAGGTGTGTAACTGCTATCAAAACTGTGTTGGTCCTAATCTCTTAAAGGTGTTGAGTTTGAACTTACCATAGTCCTATTGAGCACAGATATGCTCCCTGTTGCTTCAGATCTTGATCACAGTTTTCAATGCAGTATATGTATAACTTGTAAGTAATGATATCATGCAACCAAACTGGTTGGAAAGTTTTATTTTAAAGTTACAGTAAAACCTGTGTAAAATGGCCACTCAGAAATAGACAAAAAAAGATCCTACTGATTTCCAATACTTTTGACCTGCATTAAGCGATAATTGGTATTGAAAACCAATTTGTGATTTTAGAGTGGCCGTTTTACACAGGTTTTACTTTACTCGTTCACCAGAATAAGGATGAACAATTACCATCAGATGGAGGGTTGAAACAAGTTAACATAGTACAGATGCATGAAATATTAGCAATATGTTAGCCTTGTCTTGATTTATGAAAGTGTTAGGATTAAAAGAATTAGGTCACAAAATGACCCTATGATAGGCAGAGGAATATATGCCCGTAATTTAATCAAACCATTCAACCACTTCAGTCGACTACCAATCGACCAGTCGTGACCGATCATAACGTGGCTTTTTGCCAACCGCAGCCCAGAGGACAGGCCCCGAGGTTATAAAACTTTTTCCATGCTCAACTCAGCTGAGCACAAAATTTATCCTGCTCATAAATGTTAAAATGCCAAAAATTGTTGACATTTTAACATTTATTAGCATGATAACTACAACATATGAGAGACTTAAACCAAGACACTTCTTTATTTGTAAGTATTGTTGGTTTTATGAGCAGCTGAAATTTTGTGCACAGTTGAGTGGAGCATGAAAAAAGTTTTATAACCTTGGAGCCAGGTCTCTAATTATTATATAGAGGATATTCAAATGTTTTTGTTAAATACGTATGTCTTTTATTTCACGAGTGAAGTGGACAATATTTATATTTCATTAGTGAAATAAAAGACATATTTAACAAAAAAAAATTGAATTTTCTTTCTATTATCTACAAATTCCCATAATCTTTTAAGGTAAAGAGAAGCGAATCTTACTTTACATTAGCTTTTGTTTTGATTTTCTAGTTGTAGCAGACGAATTAATAAAAGCTCTTTCTTTTATTAAGCTTCTAAGTGTTTACAATTTAATAGAAAAAGAAAACACAAATAGTTGTTTCCCTTAGAAAAGAAACAGATATGCTATAAAGAGTTGCTTCCCTTAGACCATAATGAGAAAATAGAAAAAGTAGTTCCAATCTTAGCGTTTCTCTCCCATGAATATATCAAATCTTGTATTTTCACATCTGCGAAAATACAAGTTTTTATATTTTCAAGACTGTGAAATATATGCATTATATTTAATCAATATTTTCCTGTATTTCATTACATAGTAGTTAATAAAAAGGTTTATAAAATGTTTCTCAGATCTTTATTCTTTATAATGCAGTTTGTTCCTTGTTTACTATTGATGTTTTATCAATACTAGTTTCTTCCGTCACTTCCTCACCATTACAACACGTACAACAACAAATAGTAGATTTCACCTTGATCACTACTCTGTCGTATGGCTCCAAAGAACGACAAGCAAGGGGGAGAAATTTCCAGTTTCTTAGTGTATATGGTAAACGTCTTTGACATTTTCTTTGCATGAGTTTAATTATTGCAATAATGATAATGAATCCAGCGATAGGAATTAATACTCCCGCCATTACCTGCCAGCTAACTAGCGAGAGACCGAAAACGAGCGCCGGTACGATGAAAAATGAGAGAATCAGATAGAATACTGCAAACCAGCGATATTTCGCGGTTTCATTTCCCAGAAATTTTGCCATACTGATGGGGAAACGAAGATATGGGATGGGGTAGAACAGAAGAATTCCTGAGATATTGAAGAATAGATGACACAATGAAATTTGTAGTGACCATTTTATGTCTCCCGGTTCCTGAGCAAGAGCGGCCAAGATGGCGGTGGTTGTTGTTCCGATATTAGCACCCAATGTCAAAGGGTACATTCGGTCGATTGTTATCACGCCTATTCCGACCAATGGCGTGAGAGCGGAGGTAAACACGGAACTTGATTGGACAAGAATCGTCATGCCTGTACCAATGAGAAGAGCGACGTAGCCAGTGAAATAGCCGCATTTTCCAGGAAACTCTGCGTTGATAAACTTCTTGATTATCACGGCAATTTTTCCTTTCAGCAGTGAGTTGAGCGTCTTGACGATACAGATCAGACAGCCACATAGAACAACTAAAGCAGCAACCAGCAGGACAATACCGACAGTTGTGTCGCTCCATGTGTTGGCCACACTCTCAAACAGGTAACGACCTGCAATAACATGTATATTTCACTTATTTAATCCATAAAACGCCACCTACAATTTGCAGTAGATGACAATTTTGCTGCTTTTTCAAAAATAATAAATAAGGCATGAAATTTCATGAGAATTGTCTGGTGGCAGAGAATTCTTATGAAATATCATACTTTATCTTTTTCGAAAGTTAACAAAGATGTCACTAAATTTGTCGTCTGCTGCATTTGTGATTGGCGCTTTAAGGGTTAATTACAATTTGACTTAAGATGTACAACGACAAGAAGAGTACAAAATATGAAACCTGCGCAAAGTGCACAGGTTTCATGTTTTTTTTAACTTTTCCCGCGGAATAACACCAGACAAAAGAACTGTATACAGACTAAATTCTATCCCCTAAAATAAGCTCCGAAGCGTCTGTCTAAAAACCAGATTGACGTTGGTTTAATTGCTTTTTCTTGCAATGAGCAAGGGAGTCTGAAATAAAACTTATGACTCAGACAGCCACATAGAACAACTAAAGCAGCAACCAGCAGGACAATACCGACAGTTGTGTCACTCCATGTGTTGGCCACACTCTCAAACAAGTAACGACCTGCAATAACATGTATGTTAAACTTATTTAACCCATAAAGCGCCACCTACAATTTGCAGCAGATGACAATTTTGCTGCTTTTTCAAAAATAATAATAAATAAGGCATGAAATTTCACGAGAATTGTCTGGTGGCAGAGAATTCTTATGAAATATCATACTTTATCTTTTTCGAAAGTTAACAAAGATGTCACTAAATTTGTCGTCTGCTGCATTTGTGATTGGCGCTTTAAGGGTTAATTACAATTTGACTTAAGATGTACAACGACAAGAAGAGTACAAAATATGAAACCTGCGCAAAGTGCACAGGTTTCATGTTTTTTTTTTAACTTTTCCCGCGGAATAACACCAGGCAAAAGAACTGTATACAGACTAAAATCTATCCCCTAAAAATCAGCTCCGAAGCGTCTGTCTGGAAACCACACTGACTTTGATTTAATTGCTTTTTCTTGCAGTGAGCAAGGGAGTCTGAAATAAAACTTATGGATCAGACAGCCACATAGAACAACTAAAGCAGCAACCAGCAGGGCAAGACAAACAGTTGTGTCACCCCATGTGTTGGCCACACTCTCAAACAAGTAACGACCTGCAAGTATATTTCACTTATTTAACCCATTTGAACCGAATAGACTTTCCCACTCTTATCAATTGGGCCAGTCTATTTCCGTTTTATGGGTTGTGCGCTCGTATTTTTAATTTTTTGTTCAAATATTAATAAAATGTTCGGTAAGCAAACAGTGGAGACCCTGGTCAGATGCCGCGATCTACGGCGTCTGATCTGTGTCTGCACTGTTTGCCTATGTCCCACTAAGGGACGCTAGGCTTACAACTAAGCAACTACCAAGTAAGTAAAAGCATAGTTCACGAAATCAAATTTGGTGATACAGCTGTCATGTAAATATAAATAATTTGCCATGTAGTGACAGGAATTCAATACTGATTGGCTGTTTGATATGTTTAAAAGAGGAAAGCCAATAGACATGATACTTGTTTAGTGCATATTTTAAAATAGGTTTCCTTAATTTCAGTAATATATGTTGTTGGTACATATTGAAATTGCCTCATAGAGGCAATACCAATGTGCACCTACAACATATGTCCATTCTTTCATCATAAAACAGGTTTTTCACAAACTCCCCAACTACTTTTTATGTTTCAGTGTAATGAGCATGTAGAAATGAGCTAGTTTTTGTGTAGCTTGGCATGCATCTGGATGCCAATAATGGACAGTCATTTTTATATTATTGACAGCTTATCTATAGATGTTTCATTGGGATAAAATGCTTACTTGGTGGTTGCCTGGTTGTATATGGGTTAATTACAATTGGACTTCCTTTATGGTATACAACTACGTAAATGTACAAAGGACCTCGGACAGTTTCCTATTCAATCTGTCCAAATTTTGACAGCCTGTGGCTAGGATAATGCATAACTGACACCTATAGTTTTGTGCTTAAATCAAACCCTTACATTTAGTGCACCTAGCAAAACAAATATATTTTGAAAATATTGCATAATTATGCCAGGACTCTAGGGTTTAAGGGGTGGGGGTATTTTTGTGACCAAATTTTATTTCACAGAAAGTCAATGTTTCGTCGAGTATTCACCTAAATACATGTAAATATTATGTTTGCGGCATAAAACTTAAGAAGAAAGTGATGCTTTGCATAAATTCCTTTGAGAAGGTTTCATTGTTTCATCTTAAGAAGTGTGCTGTCAATTACTTTTGGCTATAACATGTAATGTTCCAAGTCATCCAGTTAAACTTGTGCACTGAGGTGTATCATATCTGCATACTGTATAAATCATAATCTAGGGCGTACTTCGAATCGAACTAAAGTTCCTACTATAGTTCTTACGTAATAGATTCGCACGAGCGTTTACACCCGAACGGCTAAAGTTGGAACTTTTAGTTGGTTGGCAAGTAAACAAAAACAATAGCCCTGTATGCTCCACTTCAATTCTTCATCGTAGACAAAAAGGATGGTATAAACTGCACAGCGCTTTCTAATAATCAATAACAAATAAGCGGGACCAAAAATTACGCTCAGCTAGGTTTATTTTACAAAACATATCATTTTGAGGCTACAGACCGATCTTGAACCCATCGTGCTAGATCTTGAACCCATCGTGCTAGATAGGTCTGGTGTAGGGAACCAGTCTATCTACTAGTGTAACGGTGCTCCTACCATCTCTAGTAGGTTCGTGACGTCACCCTAATAGCGACTTTAAGTGTTCGAATCAAACTTTAGTTACTATAGTAGGGACTATAGTTCGATTCGAAGTACGCCTAGATAAACACAGTTTTTGAGCGTAAAATTGTTGATATTTTCTTACACTTCAGGTTTAAACTATAATTTCGTGCTTAAAAGAACCGTTTCATTGAGACGATTCTTTTGAGTGCCAAAAACATATGTTTTGTTTGAGAAATGAGACAAATATTTACTTTGTAAGCACTCATAACTAAAGCCCTGATACATGCAAATGCAAATTGATATTTACCTAGAGTTTTTTACAAAATAAGTTTCCAATAAGTTTTTATAAAAAAATGTTTTGAGCATTTCGACAACGTTTCCCCCCCCCCCATCCCCCCCACGTGACAAATCATGCCATTTTTATATGATGTGTGAAATGGAAAACTACTGTATACAAAAGGATTAGTTTGGTCACGGGGGGGGGGGGGGGAAGCACTTCAGTAAAACGTTTTCTATTTTCTATTTGTACAATAGCAAAAACAGAGTTTCCAACCCATATTTTCCAATTTGTACTTGTCCAGTGAGAAAACTGCTTTGTGGATAAGTCGAAGGTTGAACATACTATCTTTTTCATAGAAAAAATATCGTTTTCTTCGAAACTTTTATCAGGTCATTTTTATGGGCAATCCTTCATTAAGACTGTCTGAGGTCCGTATGAAATCTATGTAAGCTGTCCAGGCCAGTTTAACTTGCCCCCACCCACCTGGGTATCAAAGTAAAATTATTTTGCTAATTTCTGCTAATTTTGAAACAACTGAATGTAAAAAAATATCAATTATAAACATAAGTGAAGTCAAATTCAACTGTCTTCTTTGTCGCATTGTTCCTCATGCTTAGTTGCAGGGTGGGGGGCAAGATGTCCAGGCCAGTTTATCTGCCTCCCACCCACCTAGATGTCAAAGTAAAATTATTTGGCTAATTCTACTTATTTTAAACTATCTGATTGTGAAGATGTATCAATTATACAAATTCAGCTGTTTTCTTTGTCGCATTGTTCCGTATGCTTAGTTTTAGAGGTGGGGAGAGGGGGGGCGAGCTGTCCAGGCCAGTTTATCTTGCCCCCAACCACCTGGGTATCAAAGTAAAATTATTTTGCTAATTCTATTTATTTTAAAATATCTGAATGTGAAGATGTATCAATTATTAAAATAATTTAAGTCAAATTCAGCTGTTTTCTTTGTCGCATTAGTCCGTATGCTTAGTTGCAGGGTGGGGAGCAAGCTGCCCAGGGCAGTTTAGTATGCCCCCACCCACCTGGGTATCAAAGTAAACTATTTTGCTAATTCTACTTATTATAAACAATCTGAATGTGAAGATGTATTAATTAAAAACATGATTCATATCAAATTCACCAGTTTTCTTTGTCACATTGTTTCGTTTGCTACGTTGCTGTAACGAGGGGCAAGCTGTCCAGCACAGTTTAACTTGCCCCCCCCCACCGACCTGAGAGTATCAAAGTAAAATTATTTTACTAATTCTACTTATCGTAAACCATCTTCATGTGGAGATATATCAATTATAAACATAATTCAAGTCAATTTCAGCTTTTTTTGTCGCATTATTTCTAATGCTAAGTTTATGGGTGGGGGCAAACTATCCAGGGCAGTTTATCTTGTCCCCACCTGCATTACAGATGTTGAAATTTGGATGCTCACTCTACTTATATAAAACTATCTGAATATGAATATTATTAATTCAATTCATATTCTTTTGTTTTCTTGGTTTCACATATTCATATGGTTGGTTGTTGGGGTGGGGATAAGCAGTTTATCTTGCCTCCACTTCACCTGGGTATTGATAGTCTTTTTGTCTCAGGGTTTTGTACTCATTCCACTTAATTTGTAATTTATAGTGGGAAGGACAGGTGTTAAAAATGACTGATTACTCACTCAACTTGCTTCAAACTATGTGATTATCAAAATGTTCAAAATTATAATCCTAGTTTAGTCAAATTTTTGGTCGGTTACTTACCCTTGATCGAAGGGATGGCTTATTTTGATATTTGTTCAAACTTTGTAAATATAATCTTGTACACATTATAATCACATGTTCAGCTTTGAATGTCTAAAAGAAGAAGACTTTATATCTGTATCTATGTGAATATATTCAATCATAAATAACACTACAGTAATTGCTTGTGTATATGTAATACAGTTTTCAAGATGTCTACAAACTACTGTAAAAATCATAGCAAAAATCATAGCAATTTTCAAATTTGAGAGGAATTCGGATGCGACAAAGAAAACAGCTGAATTTGACTTGAATTATGATTATAATTGATATATCTTTACAATCAGATATCTTAAAATAAGTAGACTTTGCAAAATGATTTTACTTTGATACCCAGGTGGGTGGGGGTTAAGATAAACTGGCCTGGACAGCTTGCCCCTACCCCTGCAACTTAGCATATGGACTAATGCGACAAAAAACCCAGCTGAATTTGACTTGAATTATGATTATAATTGAGACATATTCACATTCTGATATTTTTTAATATATGTTATCTGCTAGAGCTTAACTATGAAATAATGGAAAGACAACTCTTACATTTCTCAACACAGTGATCTTCTTGTGCTGTGTAGGAGTAATTCCCTTCGTCTGAAATATTCCACCTCAACACATCTACCTTCTCCTTTAAACAACAATGTTTAATCATACTCTTATTCAATGCGCTAGCATCTCCGTGAGCCACTTCTTGGATGACCTTTTTGTCTACCTATCAAATAAAGAATATCACTGGAACCACTTTACAAACATTAAATCACAGTTATTTGACCATTTGTTTTTTTGTACTGCGATGATATATCAAAGCCACAAAACAATCACGAAGCACCAGGAAGACAAACCAAGCAAAGCAACCAGACTCTCACCATGGGAGTAACAATAAAAAAACAAGTCAACAACAGCAGAACCACCGCCTTAGAACGGACAGCAGCCTAAGCCACAGGGGGGGGGGGGGTGTCTTAAATGCATTTTATTGGTACCACATCTCGCCCTAGATTCTGCTGTTGTTGAAGTACAAGAAGTGTTCAGCTCGCATGGGAGCCTACTAACTATTGCAATGTATCATCATGGAGAAATAACACACTATGATGAAACGTAGAAAAGGGCTAGGTAATTATGTAATGAACCACTGAAGCTGATTTAACTCTTGAATTTTTCAGTCAGCTAAGCCCATTGAAGAACCAGATGTGGTCCACGTTCTGTTTTGTGAGGCATCTTTGGGGTTCGACCTATTTTTGAAGCGTTCAGCAGTTAACTGAAGTAACCATCTGCAGAGAAACACCACATACTCTGGAACGGAACATTCAGTCAGAAATATATATCAAACTTGCAACTCTAAGTGGCAGTGGCTACCGTTGATTTTTAGGGATTGGTTGTGAAAATGTTTGTGCGATACCTACACCTTCTTTAGTTTAATTATTAGTACTCGCCTTCTTTAGTTTAATTACTAGTAATCACCTTCTTTAGTTTAATTACTAGTAATCGCCTTCTTTAGTTTAATTACTAGTAATCACCTTCTTTAGTTTAATTACTACTACTATCTCACCAAGGACGAGAACGCTGCTGCTGTCAGACATTCCGCCTTTAGATATGTGACTTGTGAGATGTTTTGAAAGTATTTAAATGGGAGTCCTGGTTACACAGCTGCATTTCCAACCCCCAAAAAAGGTACTTCTCTGGTTCTACATTTCTATCTCACTCATTTTGGTTAATCTATTTATAAATAAAAAGTGCTTGTTTATTATAGTGTCACCTCTATCAAAAGGGCCAGCCATTTATGACTTATAAGACATCGCGACTCGTCACATTTACTTCCCAAATCACATCCTTTTGCCAGGCACCAGGCAGGCTATGAATTGGTAACCGTTCTTTTAACTAGCTGGCGGCTCACCAACCAGCCATATCAGAACGAACCCCACTGCCGCCGACACTGGGATTCGAATCTTCAACCTCCCACTCCTGAAGTGGATGCCTTAAGCGCTAGGCTATCAGGACCTATGTTGGTCTGGTTCTCTGTCTGTCTGTCTGCCTGTCGGTTTGTCTGCCTCTCTCTCTCTCTCTCTCTCTCTCTCTCTCTCTCTCATTTACCTGTATTATAAGATGTGTGAGTGGTGTAGTCATGACTTTTAGGAATTCCTGCTCTCTCTCTCTCTCTCTCTCTCTCTCTCTCTCTCTCTCTCTCTCTCTCTCATTTACTTGTATTATAAGATGCGTAAATGGTGTAGTGATGACTTTTAGGAATTCCTGCTCTCTCTCTCTTTCTCTCTCTCTCTCTCTCTCTCTCTCTCTCTCTCTCTCTCTCTCTATCTATCTCTCTCTTTTATTTACCTGTATTATAAGATGCGTAAATGGTGTAGTGATGACTTTTAGGAATTCCTGCTCTCTCTCTCTCTCTCTCTCTCTCTCTCTCTCTCTCTCTCTCTCTCTCTCTCTCTCATTTACCTGTATTATAAGATGCGTAAATGGTGTAGTGATGACTTTTAGGAATTCCTGCTCTCTCTCTCTCTCTCTCTCTCTCTCTCTTTCTCTATCTCTCTCTCTCTCTCTCTCTCTCTCTCTCTCTCTCTCTCTCTCTCTCTATCTATCTCTCTCTTTTATTTACCTGTATTATAAGATGCGTAAATGGTGTAGTGATGACTTTTAGGAATTCCTGCTCTCTCTCTCTCTCTCTCTCTCTCTCTCTCTCTCTCTCTCTCTCTCTCTCTATCTATCTCTCTCTTTTATTTACCTGTATTATAAGATGCGTAAATGGTGTAGTGATGACTTTTAGGAATTCCTGCTCTCTCTCTCTCTCTCTCTCTCTCTCTCTCTCTCTCTCTCTCTCTCTCTCTCTCTCTCTCTCTCTCTCTCTATCTATCTCTCTCTTTTATTTACCTGTATTATAAGATGCGTAAATGGTGTAGTGATGACTTTTAGGAATTCCTGCTCTCTCTCTCTCTCTCTCTCTCTCTCTCTCTCTCTCTCTCTCTCTCTCTCTCTCTCTCTCATTTACCTGTATTATAAGATGCGTAAATGGTGTAGTGATGACTTTAAGGAATTCCTGTTCTCCAGCCTCACTCTTTCCAAGGGACATACTTTCAACAATCAGCTTTGTCAGTTTGTAGAGGTAGCCTGCATCGATAGAAAACACAATAATGAGCCAGTGCATGAGATTACCAACAATTTGAAATTTTGACAAGTGTAGACTCAGATGAACCTGTACAGCATCCTTTGAAGCTTAGACACTCCAAATAGTGCTCAGTCAGTAGCTTAACAATCATAGAATACTCAGGCGACTAGCAAAGGCTCTGATCAGACTGCGCGTATGCGCAGGCTGATCTGAGGCTTTGCTGGTCGCACATACCATATTGTTGGAAATCTCATGCACTGGCTCAATTGGTATTCTTTGACTTTTCGCTTACTGTAAAGGCGGCGCCTCATGAATGCGTAATTAGGACTGGTCAACCTTGGACATAGGTAAAAGCTGAAAATGATGCGTGATTTTATTCAAAAGTAACTGTATCATCTTGCGCCATCATCTCAGTATAGATGCAAAACACATTATTTAGTCTTTTTAAAAACGCGAGCAAAAAAAACTGCATATGAAAATGTCTATTTAACATAAGCATAGAGGCAAACATTGTGGACCCAGATCAGACTGCTCCTATAGGAGCAGTCTGATCTGGGTCCACACTGTTTGTCTATGAGGCTTCAAATATTTTAGTGGACAACAAAAAACATACATTTTGTTATTATGTGCTTTAAGGGTTATAAAATGTGAGTTCAGTGTGTAAACGGTTAGTATTTTCATGAAATGCACGCACGTTCGCGCAGCCCAAAAAGCTGATTAACTCTTTACCAAATTATAAATAAAACCTGATTTCCCTTCCTTAGTAGATGAAATAGCCGAACCACGCCCAGATATCAGTATTAAAGTTGTTGCTTTTACAGTAAGCGAAAAGTCTATTGATATCACTAATTAAAACTCTAGGTTTGATCTTCATTGTTAGTCAAAGTACCTGCTTATAAATGTACTTATGGTGTATGTATAAAGTAATAGTGAACTTAATTAGGACTTAAGTTGAGGTTTCGATGTACTAGTGAGTGAGGCTTGTACGACGAGTGTTTTTATCATGAGATGTAGATTTCACTAGGACCTAGGGTGAATATGCAGTGTCGGAGAGAGTTGGAATGGTACTGTTTGTTACTGTCCAGGTGTCATACCTGTGGTTGACATTTCAGCGTCAAAGATTGACTTATTAGAATTATGTAATTGCGAGGTGTCTATATCTCTTTGCATGCTGGACAATATTTCATGCTATTGTTGTTATTTGCTGTTGAAAACAATACAATTTCACGGAGCAGAGCTAGTATTTTGGTTGACTATCCAAATTGAATGTCATTTAAAATTTGACTGACGAGGGATTCAAAGGCATCATTGATGCCTGGAGAGAAAGGTCATATCCATTACATTATAAACATGATGTCATTATTTGGTTATTAAAATAATCTTATTCTCTAAAATCAAGAGGGCCTATGGGCCCTGGATCGCTCACCTTAAACCTTGTCAGGAGGAGAGGGTGTTTACCACAAAATGTAAATCCCATTCTTCAACACTTAAGTCCATAATGGGAATCACTCAGATCATAACCAAAGCCTATCACGTCACTAAGCTCAATCAAATTATACTTATCTGCACAATTTCAATGTATGACCTTTTTATACCCAACTCAAAAGGCCAGGGGTGTGCATACTGTCAAACATTTTAATTGCATAATGTAATGTGCACCATTACCTTCTTCAGAAAAAAAAGTTTTACATTTTGTCCCCTAAACAGGAGTCAATGGTGTGTAATAGGGCAGAACATTTGCGTGCATGGTGTTATATGCTTCATTTGAATTTATTTGATTATGCAACATGACTACTTTCAGAAAAGAAAACAAAATAACCTTTTGACCCCACCACAGGGGTCAAGGGTAAGTGTAAGAGCAAAATATGTTATTGTAAGCTGCATTTCCATTTATTTGATATGCAACATGACCATATTCTGAAAAAAGTTTATTTTATATAGGGGGGGGGGGGGCATTTTTGGCACCAGGGGCATAATTTGAATAAACTTGGTAGAGGGTCCACAATATGTTTCGTCATATCAAGGACCTTGTGGTTTCCAACAAGATGATTGCTTCATGTTTTCCTATTAAGCCTATGTTAACCATGTGACCCCTGGGGCCAGGCCATTTTTAGACCGAGGGGCATAATTTGAACAAATATAGAAGAGATCTATAAGGTGATACTATATACCAAATGTCAAGTCTCTAGGCCTAATGGCTTGTGGTTTCAGACGAGAAGAGTTTTTCATTTTCTCTCTAAATAAGCCTAGGTTTAACATGTGACTCCTGAGGGTGGGCCCATTTTAGCCCCAGGGGTAAAATTTGAACAAACTCAGTAGAGTCCCCCTAGATGATGCTACATACCAAGTATTAAGACGCTAGGCCTTGTGGTTTAAGCCAATGTTTTCCCTATATAAGCCTATGTAAAACATGTGACCCTTGGGGTGGGGCCATTTTTGACCCCATGAGCATTTTGTGGACAAACGTGGTAGATGTCTATTTGGTGATGCTACATACCAAGTTTCAAGGCTCTTTGCCTTGAGGTTTCTGACAAGAAGATTTTTTCACGTTTTCCCTATATAAGCCTATGCAAAATACTTGACAGCCAGGGCAGGGCCATTTTTGGTCCCAGGGGTAGGGGTATACTAAGGACAAACTTTGTAGAGAATCCACTAGGTGGGGCTACATACCACTAGGCCTTCTGGTTTCAGGCAGAAAGGTTTTAAAGGTTTCATATCAAAAATCTATTCTTAGCCTCTGTGACCTAGATATGCAACGGACCAGAACCATTTAAACAATTTTGTAGAGGGCCATCCAAGCATCATTTGAGTGAAATTATTTCAAAATTGGACAAGGGGCTTAGGACAAGTTGTCATTTAAGTCAATTGTTAACGGATGGACGGACAACAACAGACGACGGACGAAGACTAATCACAAAAGCCCACCTTGTCACTACGTGACAGGTGAGCTGAAAATACTAGTATTTACCCTTAAAGCGCCAATCACAACTGCAGCAGAGGACAAATTTAGCAACATCTTTCCTAGTTTTCGAAAAAATAAAGCATGCTATTACATGAGAATCGTCTGCCAGCAGACGATTCTCATGAAATATCATGCCTTATTTGTTATTTTTGAAAAAGCGGCAAAATTTGAAATTGTCGTCTGCTGCAAACTATAGGTGGCGCTTTATGGGTTAAATTGTACCTGTAAGCACTTCCAATGGCAGCAGAATGATCACACTGAGCCAATTAAACATGTCGTGGACTGTAGCACCAGCAAAAGCTCGACGAAAATCATTCCTGTTTGTGATCTGTCCTATTGAGACGATAGTGTTAGTAACTGAGGTCCCTATGTTGGCGCCCATTACAATAGGTATGGCAAGTTGGACAGTGAAAACTGAAATAAACAACTCTAGGGTAAAGTCGGGTAAATTCTGACATCAGGCGAATTCGGACAAACGTTTGCAAACAGTGGAAATCTAGATGAGACGGCTCCTTATTTTCACTGATTGCTTAGTTAAATTATTTTTTATTCCAATAATTCAACTATGAAACAAACAAGGCAGCTGTCCGATTTTAGCTGTCTGTCCGAATATACCCGACTTTACCCTAGTTCAGATATAGCGAAAATCATTCCTGTTTGTGATCTGTCCTATTGAGACGATAGTGTTGGTAACTGAGGTCCCTATGTTGGCTCCCATTACAATAGGTATGGCAAGTTTTACAGTGAAAACTGAAATTTTCAACTCCAGTGAACCCTTAAAGCGCCAGCAGAAATGTATCTTTAAAATTTTGTCTGCTTCATTTGTTTGTTGCACTTATTTGCTAAAATTACTGACTAATGAAAATAAGCAGTCAGAAATGGGTCTACAATGTTTGACCAAGAGGCTTCCGAAACGATTCAGCAGACGACAAAAGCTGGCGATTTGTTGCGATTGGCTCTTTAAAGATTAAGTTATAGAAAAGGGATTCTCAGAGAGCTCATGCTAGTTATGCGATCAAAAGTTTTAGTTGATTGCGTTTAGCTTTAATTATAGAGCAGCTTAAAAATGGAGCAGATGTAATAGGTTTATAGATGGAAGTATGTATGTATATAGCTGCTATGAAAACTGTTTGATTCATTTTTTTGTTTTAAAAAATCCTGGTGTTGCCATATCTTGTTTCAAAACTTTGCCATCTCAGATGAACTTCACACAATTGGCTCATCCAATGTAAAATAATATGTACATGATCATTTTGATTGTGTCTATTACACAGGATAACTTTAAGTAAACACCTTTTCAGTAATCCTTTCTGACTTATTGTGTTTCAAATTCAAGTCAGTATGATCCAGGAAATGTCACAATTACACTGGCACTGCATTCCAACTTATGGCACCGCAAGGAAGACGAACAGAGCACAGACAGCCACTCAACAGCAAGAATACAACTATAGTAATATCAATCGGAACTACCTCGGCCAATTCAGTGGAATCAGACCTCGGATGTACACCGAGGGTCTACTTTGATAACGTGACGCTTACGTTACATAATATGACGCTGAGGTCACAGAAACCACGCCAATACAATAATAAGCTCGATTGCAGCGAAACAAACGGTTACAACATTCAACAAGATGCTATAAATGAAGTTTTTGTTTTTGTTTTTTTTCAATAAAATATCGCTATAGCGATATTTATTGAATAAATATAAACTTCATTTATTCTGTTGACAGAATAATGTATTTTAATAGACCTGAAGCCACATGCTTGAGAACTAATATTCCTTACGCCAGTTCCAGCTAATAAAATGCAGCCTTTTCATACATAATACTATGCCTTACATACAACCGATGCTTGATTACAGAATTTGGTCGAGATTTTTCGATTGTAGTAAAACAACCATGCCCTCTCTTTTTTAACATGACAATTGAAAAATTAGAAAGTAAACTTGGAACTATACCACAAAACAGGAACCTAAAGCAGAAATCCCATTCACAGTGGGAGCAACAACAAAACAATGAATAAGTAACAAAAAATTCACCTTAGAATAAGTTGTAAACTAGATTTATTTTCTTGCATACATCTTTAATGAATATCTACGTGTTAATTCTAACTTAGACTATTCGTTTTGTTAGAGTATGTGTTTTGTCATTGACCTGACATGTATAACTTAATAAAATTGCCTAATGCATATATAAAGAATATGAAACTTGAAAGAAATAGAGAGACAGATCACAGAGAGTCAGCGTATCTGTTAACCGTTAAAGCGCCATCTATAATTTGCAGCAGACGACAATTTCAAATTTTGCCGCTTTTTTCAAAAATAACAAAAAGGCATGATATTTCATGAGAAGAATCGTCTGCTGGCAGACTATTCTCATGAAATATCATTTCTTATTTCTTTAAAAAATTAGGAAAGATGATGCAAAATTTGTCGTCTGCTGCAGCCGTGATTGGCGCTTATATGGTTAAAATCGCTTTCTTAGGTTTAAACATTAATTTGTTAAAGGATGCATCCAATGTATAATATCAGAATCGTATGCAGGAAGCATAGAACCAACACAAAAACCACTGAACATTCGAATAAGAAAATGACAATTGCAAGGGATATACAAGAACAGTCATATTCTATATGTACTCGTGCTAAAAAACAAAGACCACCCCCAAAGCATAATTATATAACAATGCATGTTTGTAATTTCTAAGACAAGTCGGCATTCTTAGAATATTTACATTGGGGAAATAGACAAATTATTGATACAAAATGACTTACTTTTGGCAGCGACCATACTAACGACGATAGTGGTAGTTGTAGAAGATGACTGCAATAACACTGTGCCTAAGACTCCTATCATGAGGCCTGCCACTGGGTTGGACAAGAGTTTGCTTTCGGAAAAAACTGACCCTGCAGCTTTCCCTGGAAATTTATATAATCAAAAACATTATTTAGAGCATTAGTTACATGTACGATTTCTGTGATGGATACTTTAAAGCACTGAAAAGTGCGCAAGTTCTTCTTTTTACAGTCTAGGGACAAGGTGCCCCTATAATTTAAAACAATCTCTGCAGTAAATTCAACATATATCAACACCCTGTCAGTTTGGCTTTCAAAATAAACAGTTTGTTCTACACTGTAAGCTTGCCGTATCTCAATGCATGTAAAATTTGAGGCCAGTGATTAACTTTGGATATAAGTAAACTTCATTTAACAGTGAAGACCAAGATGCAATGCTACAGCTGGCGACATTTGATCAGCGTCTGCACTGTTACCTATTGAAGGACCAGCAAAACACATCTGAAAATGGCGTCTGCTAAAGTTGTTTGCTATATATTAAGTTCTAACATCCCATGAAGATGGAAGATTCAATTGGAACATGAAGGTCGATAGACTTACCTCTTTTGATGTATGCGGCTATTTGTCGCATACTTTGCTGTTTTATACAGTAGGAACTTATTAAAATTAAGTTAGTTTTGGAACAGTCTAGTCTGGGTTTTGATAGATAAAATAGATTCAACAAAAACAATTAAGGCAATGATAAATATATTAGGTTTTGCTATATGCATAACTTATGACAGAGTAATTTCTAAATTCAGATGCTGAGCCCAGTTAAATAAACATTTAATCTCAGAGTGTTGATAACACAATTGCAGGCGAAATTTATGAACTCGGATCCGAGTTCCTCAAAAGCGCTTGTCCCTAGAGTGTTTAGTTTATGTCGATGTTTAAATTCAACTATTGCGTTCATATTGATGTCGTAAGTGAATCTGACTACTCTTTACTAGACTGGTATTTCATGCATACCGGATAAAGATATCTGAGATTTTACCCTAGGATAGAAAATTTTATCTTACCCATGCTATCATACCAAGGACGTCAAGTAACGTCATCATGTGAAATCGCATCTAAGCGTATTCAGGAAGTTATGGAAGCTTTTTTAAGATAAATAAATGAATAAAACTGTGGGGAGCAAGAAAAAGAATCCATTATTCGCGTGAGGGTAGGATAGAAAAATCCTTCCCTCGGGATCACCATTTGTCATCACTCGACAAGCCTCGTGATGCCAAACGGCAATCCTCGAGAAAGATTATTCTATCCTACCCTCACACTCATGATATATTCGTATGATACCAGAGCGTATACCATCTTCTCAATGCACACCATGTAGCCACCAAATGGCAACTGTCCTAATCTACTCCATTAATTCATTGATTTGAATATGATCCAACAACCCAAATATTTGTCATTTGAATTTAGTGAAAAGTATACTATTCATGCATCTCTCTCTCTCTCTCTCTCTCTCTCTCTCTCTCTCTCTCTCTCTCTCTTGCTTGTACCCGATATAGTTAAAGAAGATTATGATACATGCTTGTGCACAGTAAATGTGACATCTAATTTTAGCGAAAAAATACCTATTATATTTTTTTAAATATTATTTGAGATATAATGCCACAGTGATTCCATGCAGTGCAGTACATTCCTCATGTGTTGATGTTATATGTGTAGTCTAAGTACGTGATAAGCGAAATTGAGTCGTATATGTTCTTATTTACTTAATTTGGTTAATACAAATGTGATTCTTTAAATTTGTCGGTGCTAACCTAAAGCTGGACAGAGATAATATTTAAGAAGCATTGTTGACAATACATTGAGTTTAACTTGTCAATGGGGCAGTATTTTCAAGCTTCACATTGCTTGCGTGTGAAGGCTTCAGGACTTTGACCACATACGACTAAATTTATAGTTGTAAATGACAAGTGTTTAATCACAACTTACCTCCAATAAGTCTGAATGCATTGCTGAGGAAATCTAGCGAACAAATGAAAAGATATAGGAATCCAAGAAGGAGCATAAACTTCCCAAGGTAATCCCAAAATATCCGTTTGAATTTTCCGCACGTAGTCAGTTCTGGAAATAACAAAAGCGATCAATGTTAGGTAAGCTAATTCAAACATATAATTATCTTATTATTGTTGGGAATCGCTTGTTAGAATTATATATTGATAATTGTACAATAAAAAGACAGAAAAGCATTGTATGATCTGTGAAACGCCACATTAGGCATCAGAGGACAGTTTCGAAATTGGGAATGGACGAATTTTAATATATTCTAGTATAGGGGTCCAAAATAGCATAATTTGATTTAAAAAAAGATGATCTATGAGCATATTTCAGGTAAAAAGCCTTTTTGGATGTGTATTTCTACAAGTTTTAATGAAATACGAAACTAAAACTTCCTACTAGCTTACAGCACTGCTTGTGGTGAAGGACATCGCTTCAGCTGCAGTTGACAGTTGTTTCCAGTGAGAATTTAAATTGTCCTGAATTCTGAGTGATTTTGCCACAAAAGTTAAATGTTTAGTAAAGTTTCCCTTGTATTTTTGAATATTGTGTAATATAAATCTATAGGCTGAAAGTGAGTGACAGGGCTGGAAACATGCACGTAACTTTCAGTTTCCATATAAGCTGTGTTGGGGTCAGGGTATTTTCTCTATTGAAAAAGTGTTGATAGGGATATAACAAATACTCAACTGGTACCTAGGTTTGGGCCATAGGGTCTTTATTTTTAATTTTACAGACTTTGACTCTTGTGGAGAGTAAGACAAGGTAGGAAGTGAGTTGATGTGCTTATTTGTTGAGAAGCTATTAAGTTTTTAAAAAAAAGTATGCGAAGAACCGTCCTGACGTCCATATTGGATGTTGAAAAAAACTAAAGTAAATTGAAGTTATTTTGACTGGTTGCAATGAGTAATACAATTATTTGACTATTCATTCTGACGTCGGGAACCAGTCAAAGCATCTGCATTATACCACAGCCTTAGTCTTAAAAGCACTTGTCATAATTTTGGACCTTCACTGCAAGCAACCATTTTCTAAGGATCTCAACTCAATAACAGTAAAGGGTGAGGATTTTAATGGTTAATCAGTATCCCGATAGATAACATATAAGTTTCCAATTTCACTTACCATCCCATTTTTTGACCTCAACAGTTATGTCTGATAGTTTCCATGGATCATCATCTTCACCTTCTTTATCTTCAAAGTTTTCCTTTGCGTCAAGTTTATCAAGACTCAGTTTCTACAATAAAGATTACATGATACGAATTAGTGTTGCGTTCCTCACAGTAACAGAAAAAAAATTGTAAAATTGGGGCCCAGATAATTTACTGTCGTTGACATAATTACTGTCCTGCCAACCAGGAGTGACAGTGACGTCATGTTTTGTTTACAAAGTTACCAGGGCTTTATGATCGATATATCACTGGTGTATTTATCCTATCCGCAGGATAGAATTAATACACAAGTGACCTATCGATTCGCGCTAGCGCAAGGGGGGTGTACAAGTTAATATTTTACTTAACGATTATAAACAAAATATTACGTCATTGTCACTATTGGTTGGCACGACAGTAGTTTACATGTAGTTGGTGTCCGAAATACGAAATATGACGATTCTGTGTCAATTGTCTGGCGATTTAATTGAACTTGACATTACACAGTTTATGATTACATTTTTGTTCATTTTACGTTCAATCAGAACTACCGTTGTGCCAACTAAGTCAGAGTGACAGTGACGTAATATTTTGTTTAAAATTGTTAAGTAAAACATTAACTTGTACACTCCACTTGAGCAGATCACTTGTGTATTAATCCTATCCTGCTGATAGGATTAATGTACAATTCATATATCTATTATAAGTCCCTAATAACTTTGTAAACAAAACATGACGCCACTGTCACTCTTGGCTGGCAGGACAGAATTTTATTATACTGAATTTGTCAGTGTAAACTACTCTACAAGGTCAACAAGTTTCTCTTGTCTACCTTTTTATACAATGAAAGGGTTCCTTTGAAAGACATGAACACTTATCTTAAACCAGTGACAAAATCATTTATAGGCACATTACAGTAAAACCTGTCATAAGCGGCCACTCTAAAGAACACCAACATTGATTTTCAATACCAAGTATCGCTTAATGCAGGTCAAAAGTATAGTAGAATGCTCAATTCTAGACCTTCATTAAGCTACCATTTTTTCAATTAGACCTTTTTTTTGTCTATGTTTTAGTTGCCGCTTAAGACAAGCTTTACTGTACTGTACTATTAAAGCAAGGCAACCAGCTCTATCTGCCCAGCGAGATGATTACAATACCAGAAACGAAACAACGGTCGAAAAACCACTAAATATGATTTGATCAATAACACACACAACACATGAACAACAATGAAATCATAGCCTCAGAACGTTCAGCATCTCAGCAACTGTGGGTAGGGGGCTTAAATATATTTTACTGGCTAACTCTGCTGTTGTTAGAACACAGAAAATGTTTAGCTCGCACGGAGGATTCTTAACTGATGCAATTTATTATAACAGGGTAACAATAAAATCAAATTAACATATTGTGATGAAGCAAATAAAATGGCACTATGAATCCAGTAGTAGACACTTTGATATGGACAAGCTATAACATAAATCAATGGCGTAGCCAGAACACTGAAAAGGTTACGCACACGAAAAGGAATCTACTTGATCAAGCAGTGCTTCTCTTCAATCGTGTCCCTTTTCAAGGTGGGAACTTCTCACAAATGAAAGAATTTGCTCCCAGATTTCTTAAAGAGCAGTTCCTTATGAAATGGACAACCACTGTTACCACATTAGGTGACCCCCCTTGAATGTTACTATTTGTATTACGCATGTGCTACATCAATACCTTTCCACCTCCAGGTGCGACATATGGCCTCTGTCTTGCATTGCTCCGCCGGGAAGCTTTTTTCAAATACTAACCTGTCTGATTTGAGCATTGTGGGTACATTTGACATACTTGTTTACCGAATGCGTCACCAAATCATGGTTTGATTCAAACTTTTTTTTATCAATCTGCGTCATCACGCGTCACTGAAACCACAATGTACCCAGATCGGACTGATCAAATTCATACTGTTTTTGTGAATATTTAGGTTAAGATGTTACTTAAAGCGAATTTTCGAAACAACAAGTAAAAACTTTATTTAGAAAACATTTTAGGATACGCGCAGGAAGCACAACAAATAGCACATGGCAGCAGATGACATTTTCAATTGCGATTTTGGCTGGCACTGAATAATGGTTTAATAATCGATGATAAAGTTTGTCTAATTTGCTAATTTTAGATCAACTGTTTTCATAATGTATGTTAATGCTATATTGAAGTAAGTTATTCTAGCTATATTAAATGGTCACTTCATAGTATTTGCATAATTTATGTAAAGTTATGGTGAAGTAAATATTTCTAATACATTATGTTGATTAGCTACTTCAAAGAGAGTTATGAGTGCAGTTAATTGAACTTCAAGCGCCAAAAATAATACTATCCGTTATAAGTACATTTGACTTTATTGAAACATATCGAATTATGAGTCACATGTGGGCCCCGACGCAAGATGTCAGCCCTTTCCCAGCAGGTGATTACAGGGCTGCAAGGAACAGTCAAGACACCATGACAACGATAAACATGAAACATAAAAAAATTACCTATTAGGTTTTAAAAAGTCAATATCAACCTACTGTCGTGCCAACCAAAAGTGCCAGTGACGAAATAGTTTGTTTGCAATTATTAAGTATAACATTAACTTGTACACTCCACTTGAGCTAACGATAATCGAGAGATCTCTTGTGTATTAATCCTATCCGCGTGTATTAATCCTATCATGTGGATAGGATAAATAAACAAGTGATATATCCATTCTTAGTCCCTAATAACTTTGTAAACACAATTTGACGCCACTGTCACTCTTGGCTGGCAGGACAGTAGTTTATTAGTTCACAATAATTGTTGGAAAACCTAAGGACCTCTGACACTTTGATAGGGTATCTGCCTATTTTTCAGATGCTTCCCAAAACTTCCCTATGCATAAGATATCCCTGGTATCTTTTTTGAATAGGACGCTTGATGTATTAGGAACGAATTAAGGTTATAATTGGACAGGCAGATCTCTACGACAAAACAGAAGACGCTACCAAATGGGGTAGGGGTTGCAAAATTCGACCACCAAAACATTTAGAAAACAATTATTTTCATGTGTAGCGGTTTTATATCACCAATACTCGATTACAAATCACAAAGAAAGTATGTTATAGTCCAAAAGCAGGAGCATTTTAATGATTATTTTTGTTGTTGTTTTTTCTATCTGATTTGTTAAGACATATTTTGAAGTGCAACTGTAGTCCATATTCAACCTAGATGACAATGTATTTACCTGGTGCAATTATATGCAGCAATGTACAATAACCATTCATCCATGCGTAAAGTAAACCTAGTCAATGGCCATGTAGTTTATGTGTATTGGATATTTACAGTATATGTTCAAATAATCTACCAACTGAATTTAGTAAAAGGACAATTTTTTTAGAAAAATATGCTAAACCGCCGTATTATTTCATTACTAATGGGTTATGAAAAGGTAGCTTACTCTTCTACTAATTATTTCATTATATACTGGAAATTGTTTTGAAGAGAGCACACCAAAAATCCAAATGCTAATGTTCGGGCTCGCCCAGATGTCACATTTTGGGCTGTGGGATATCATTCCCCCTCAAGTCCCAACTAGCTTTTCACATATATTATGTAAAATATGAAAAAATACTTACGTGAAAAAGGATTAACTGGGACTGGGGGTGATGTTTTAAAATATCTTTCTATTTCCTATATGTATAATACAAAAAGTGAACATTTTATTTATAGCCCAAAAATAAAGCTGTATATTTATAGAAAGAGGAAATCAAATGCAAAAATCATAAAATAGAGACCAACAGCGAGCTTATATATGAAGATGGAAGCATTTGATCAGCTTTAATTTTTTATCAAAATTATAGGCAGCGATACACTTTGATTACCATTATCTCCGTCAGAGGTCCTTTTAGTGATAAAGGATATCTGACACTTTGATATGGTATCTGCCTATTTTTCAGATTCTTCCCAAAACTTCCCTATAAGATATCACTGGTACCCTTTTGAATAGGATGCTTGATGTATTAGGCATGAATAAAGGTTATATTTAGACAGGCAGATCCCTATGACAAAAAAGGAGGCCCTACCAGGGGGTAGGGGTTGCAAAATTTGACTTAACCAAACATTAAGAAAAAAAATATTTCACGTGTAAGGGTATATTATCATCAATAATTGATTGCAAAACACAGTGAAAGTATTTTAAAGTCCAAAATCATGAGCATTTTAATGATTATTTTTGTTGGTGTTTTTTCTATCTGATTTTTTAAGAAATATTTTGAAGTGCAACTGCAGTCTATATTCAAGCTTTACCTGGTGCAATAGTACGCAGCAATGTACTATAACCATTCACCCAAGCGTAAAGTACACCTAGTCAATGCTCATGTAGTTTATGTGTATAGGAAAGATACAGTATATGTACAAAATAATCTACCAACTGAATTAAGTAAAAGAACAATTTTCATAATCTAAAGAAAAATATGCTAAAACGTTGTAATATTTCATGACTAATGGGTTATGAAAAGAAAGCTTACTTGTATTAATTATTTCATCATACTAGAAAAAAAGAGTTTCAAGAGAGCACACCAAGAATCCAAATGAAATGCTAATGTTCAGGCTCGCCCAGACGTCACATTTTGGGCTGTGGGATATCATCCTACCCCCCCCCCCCCGAGTCCCAACTAGCTTTACACATATATTATGTAAAATATGAGAACACGTTTACGTGCAAAAGGACAAGTTGGGCACGGGGGGAATGATGTTTTAAAAAAATATTTTTCTATTTCCTATATGTATAATACAAAAAGTGACCATTTTAGTCACAAATTTAAAGCCGTACATTTATGGAAATAGGAAATCAAATGTAGAATCATAAAAGAGAGACCAACAGCAAGCTTATATATGAAGATGGAAGCATTTGATCGACTTTAACTTTTACCAAAACTATAGGCAGGGATACACTGTGATTCCAATTACCACCATCAGATGTCATTCAATAAGATAATCAAAGGTAATAAAGTTTCCTTTTTAAAGGAGGGCTTGCCTAGTTGAAAAACAGCATGTGCACCTTGTTGGGAACACCTCCAAATTTGGTTATTGTTTACACTGCACTAAAACCACGTCATAGACGAACATTAACAATAGTTATTGAGTCGGTGGGTAAGATACTCTTTTGGAAAAAGAAAAACACAAACAGTTATCTAAGGCGGCACCTAGCAACGTACACTGAATGATTTTAAAAACGCCAAAAAAAATGATATTAATAAAATTTTACTTATTTTCAATGTATCATTTTTTTTGGTTTTGGCAACAATGAACATCAACACGTTAGCAAAACATGTTTTTAATTTCATGCCAAAATATAAATAATGTTAGGACAACAGTCTATCGAATAGCAATACCCTTAGATTCAAAAGTTGCAAATTGAAATTTGTCTAGGAATCAGACGTGATTTAAAGTAATTGATTCAAAATATTTTTATTAAAAACTTGGATACAAATTACCCTCGAAGCCCTATTATTTGTCTGGAACTGAGATAGCCAGCCAGATCGTATATCTTCGATGCAAATTATGTTGATACACTTGACGTAAGTTGCCGTCTTACCCTCAGGTCGTCATTTTTGGTTAACCAGACCTGCCTCAATATTTAACTGTCCCTGTAGCCTGATAATGATCTCTGAGGGGCTGTATAGTTGATCGCCTTTCCCAAAGGCCTAGAAATTTTCAAATAGTCATTTCATGTTTCCCATATAAACATATTCCTAATTTGTTGCTAGTCTATAGGCTGATGCTAAGTTCTGATAATCATACAACTCCACTGAAGATAATTACATTTATAGAGTAATGAACAAAACCATTTGGAAAAGAAAGACAAATTATTACAATATTTTATGTGTATTAATGACCACTTTTATTATCAGACTGGTAGCAATTCTATATAGATTACTGATGGCAATTATAATGGCTCACTTCGAATCGAAGTTTAGTTCCTACTATAGTAACTAAAGTTCAATTCGAACATCGATAGTCGCTACTATAGTGACGTCATGAACCTACTAAAGATCAACGCTGGGTCAGAGCACCTTTACTCTAGTAGCTTATCTGGTGGTTCCCTCCTCTAGACCTATCTAGCAAGATGGGTTCAAGATCTATCAATAGCGTCAAAATGTTTTTATTTTACAAAATAAATCCTTGATGTGTTCTATTTGCAGTCCCTCTTATTCGTAATTGTTAATTAAAGTAGTCTGTGCAGTTTATGCATACCCTTTTTTGTCTATAATGAAGAATTGAGGTGGGACATACAGGGCTATTCACTTTGTTAACTTGACAACTAATTAAAAGGGAGCAACTGTAGCCATTTAGGTGTAAACGTACGCACACATCTATTGCGTAAGACCTTTAGTAGGAACTTTAGTTCGATTCGAAGTGGGCCAATATCATTCCAATTGTGCCAGATGGTTCATGTTTGGACAATCGTGGCATGATTACTAAAGTTATAAAAGTAAATCTGCAGTATTTTTATACATGCTTATGTACAAGCTACATGTCAAATTGACCCAGAAGTGTATGCGACACGCCATGATCCCAAAATATATCCTCACACCGAATTTAGGATTCCTACCTCAAATTATATACAGATAAGCTCTGAGCTCGACCTTGCTAGAACAGAAACCAAAGGTCAAGGTCACAGTTACCTGGAAACATTTGGTGACTCTCCAGGGTCCAAGATGTATCTACATACCAAATATGGAATGCTACCATAAATAAAACAGGCGATCTGCTGTGGGTGCATTTTTTCAAGAACTGACTCCTGAGATCAAGGTCACAGTGGATGAAAACAGTGAGCGACATTCCATGACCACAGCATATATCCACAAATTGAATTTGGGGGTTAATATGGCATATAATATGAGACATGCTCTTACAGGGCTCGCACAGACCTGGAAAAATTTGGCCTTGGTCCTGGAAAAAAAGTGCATTTTGTCCTGGAATTGTCCTGGAATTTTGTAAAATCATCCTTGAAAATATGAATTAGTCTTTGAAAAATATAAAAATACAACTAGTCCTTTCAGATTTATGGGATGCGCTAAAACTGTGTGAAAATCGCAAAAAAACTGAATTAAAATCGCTATGTCACAGAGGTGAACTTTGTGATTATTTTGCTTACCACATAAATTACCTTTTCTCCTTTAGTGCCACAGTGAGTAGTGTTGATATTTACTTAAATCGTACCAAGCGTGGGAAAAACTGGTTTAACCTGTCTTGCATTGTTTTCTAATGGGGTATCTTGAAACTGAGCTGTTCTATTTTATCGTCCAATCAGTAGCCGTTTTAGTTAGACATAAGGATGTAAGATGATGGGTGATTGGTTGCTAATGAACACACCTCTATTAACTTACTTTGCGCATGCGCCTAACCTCACAAATACATATGCGCGCGACATTTGGAAAAGGCATTCTCATTTTTGCAGTTAGATCGACTCCATCGATCTACAGGCTGTAGAACATATATTTATATATTATTATTTATATTATTCCTTCACGGAAATGATATGGAAACATTATTATTAGCAGGTATGTGAATTTATACTCTTTTTATCATACAGATCACAGATTGTCGTTTCTGATGAAAATACCAAAGGGAGGTTTTCGCCAGGAACTACATTCTGTACATTTCCTGTGACGTAGTTCACAATATTTCTGTATGACGTATTAACGCAAATTACAAATTGCTTTCGATGTGTTTTGTCTTTCTGAAATAGGCATGGCTATCGTTTTGATCTTTATGGACATTGCAAATGGAGGAATTAGTAAATTGAGCTAACGCATAAAATGTAAGTTAAATGCAAAAGGTGTGGTTTTAATATTTTAATCTCTTTGTATATAATTTTATCACTGCAAAATACCCATGTCTAAAAATAGACATGACATGCTCACTGCTCAGGTACCAAACGAATTACAATATCGTACTTGCAGTCAGTTGCAAGTATATCCGTTGTCCGTGTCCGATTGTCTGTCTGTCTGTGTTGTAAATATGTATTGCATACGGGTGCAATGTATTCCGTTGTCCGTGTCTGTTCATTTGTCGGTCTGTGTTGTCTGTACTGTTTCATTGTTTGTTTTGTATTTTAGGACACCCTTTTTATTTACATCTGTAAAATAAACCTATAACAACATCTGTCGTTGAGATCCCTGGCTTAACGAATCCATACCCTGCGACAGCTAGATACACGTCAAAGAGCGAGGTGCAACTCGTATTCTATTCTATTCAATTTGTGAGGTAGGCTCGGTTTTTATCACCAGTGTCAGAATCAAAGAAATTGATTGCGCCTATTCATTTCGCCGCTTCTGGCTGAAAAAGTGCACTTTAAAACGTTGTGTTATACAAAATTGGGAAGAAATTGAGTCCTTGAAAAATGGTATAATCCTGGAATAGTCCTGTAAAAGTCCTGGACTTCTGTTTTCCCATTTCCCATTTCTGTACGAACCCTGTCTTAACTTGCTGTCGGTGAGTTGTCTTGTCGTTGAACTGTTTTGTTCCTATAACCACGACCGTTATGCTAACAGTTTGTTTATATAAATAGACAAACCAGGTAGAGGGTGATCACTATTGGGTCCAGACCTGTAATTGTTTTTCCATAGACCTCCATTATAGCTTTTAAGTAGGCTGTGGTCCTCACAACTCTTCAATCACAATGAGGCTGCCTTAGATTTACAGATTGGACCTAGTTCAATCAAAAAACAAGAATGAGATACCCTGTTGACCGCCATGTTTTGCCACTTTTTGGCCCCTGAAGGTGGGCACCCTACATGAGAGGAAAATTCTACTGAAAAAAATACCAGAATGCAAGGTCCTTTTTTCTAAGCCACACCAGTAAACTTAATTATCAGAAGCAATGAAATGTTGTTCCAAAAAGTACAGCAAAGATAGACCCGTCTAATAAATACAATATATTTCCTAGTTTTATTATTGACCAATCATGAAACACCTTACAACTTAAAAATATTGTGCTGAGCTTCCACCCACCTTTTCAGCCAATCACTGCCCTTTTTACATTTACAGGTCTGTGACCTAAAGCCATAACCCATTTCAGACAAAGGACCAAGAAAATAGTTGAATTCAAACCAATAAACATTTTAAAGCACATTTATATTGTTTGTTTGCATCATTTACCCCAAAGTTATTCTAGGGAACCCTTTAAACAACCCTACCCCCCTACACATATTACTGGTAAACTCATTGTACAGCAAAATAAATAAAAGGAAAAGTGAACATATTCATTTTCTTATATCTCTTTTATTATACAGCAGAAATCTTTTCAATTTCACTCATATAAGCTTATAACACCACTTTACAATTTCCTATACCAAAAAGATGCATGTGCCTTACCAGCATGAGTCTAATGTGGAGTTACCCCACCCACCCCTAGTGACAAGGCCAAAATTACTTGCTTGTGGCTATGGGACATATAATCCTTTTTTTACACATTAAATCAACTTCTAATTACATAAAAAGGTTCATTTGTACAAAATAAAGCAATTTTTGCTAATTGAGGTGACAAAAGCTAATATTATGTAACAGCTGGAGGGGTGAAGTGCAAAACTAGTTTCCATGCAGAGGGGCTATGCTCACCGACATGGCATTTTGACCGCTTACATTTTTTCCGAAGACCTAGCTGGAGAAAAAAACTACTACAGCCAGGATGCTGCAAGGTCAAGGTCAGTGAAAGAGAATTATCAAGGTCATAGAGGTCAAAGGTCAAGGTCATTTTGCAATTTAATTGGTCAAAAAGGTACTATTTCTACAAATTAATGACCTATTTGCCTTAAATTGAGGTAAAATGGGTCAAATGGTCAGGGAAAACATCATATTATTGACAAAGTTTAAAAAATACTAGCCCAAAATACTTATTTTACAAAAGGCAGGCTGTAAGTTTGGTAAAATCATGCCTGTGAACTGGTATACTGTTGCAGTTTCATTATGACATTTTTTCAAAGTGACATTTAAGTTGCCGGATTGAATAGTAGAGCTTAAAACGGACTAATACGCATACATATATCCATCTAAAATGGTCCCTCTTATCAAGGTCAAGGTCATCAATAAGGTCAAGGGTCAATTTGGACAGCAAATCAACCCAAACTGACCTAAATGGACTACTAAACAAAGTGGAGAGTGCAATATCATACAGGTTTCCAAGATGTTCTTCACTGTTGCTCAATTGAAAGGTCAATCTGTCAAAGGTCAATGTCATATTGGGTAATATGACAGTATCTTGTGCTATCTCTGAGTTCAACTAAGGCACATGACAATAAATGAGCATGTAAATATGGGTTTAACACATGTAACACTTTTCAACTAAATTGCATTTAACTCAATAAAGTGACCACTACTGCGGTTTACGCAAACTTGCGAAAGGGCCTTTTTTACCATATTTTGACAATCACAAGAACACATACTCCAGAAAAATGCTCTAGCATAACAATAAAAAACACAAATGCTCTGATTTGGGAACCGAGAGTTTCCGATCAATGAAAGTATGCTTACAGTTTAGCCTCATAGTGCAGAAGTGCAACTCACATGCTTCAAGTCCAATTTGTAGTGCACAACTGAGCCAACCATCACCCCTACATACTAATAAGGCTCTTTTTCTGCAGTCTTAATGACTTTTGTTTTAAAAAAAAGTGGACTTTTTGAAATCTGAAATCATTATTGGACTTGCTGAAATCAAAACAATTCATCAAAAACATATCACAGGTCACATACATAGCAGCCAAGGTATCCACCAAAACATGCCTGATAGTCTTTCTTTAGGGCCCAGACCTGTAATTGTTTTTCCATAGACCTCCATTATAGCTTTTAAGTAGGCTGTGGTCCTCACAACTCTTCAATCACAATGAGGCTGCCTTAGATTTACAGATTGGACCTAGTTCAATCAAAAAACAAGAATGAGATACCCTGTTGACCGCCATGTTTTGCCACTTTTTGGCCCCTGAAGGTGGGCACCCTACATGAGAGGAAAATTCTACTGAAAAAAATACCAGAATGCAAGGTCCTTTTTTCTAAGCCACACCAGTAAACTTAATTATCAGAAGCAATGAAATGTTGTTCCAAAAAGTACAGCAAAGATAGACCCGTCTAATAAATACAATATATTTCCTAGTTTTATTATTGACCAATCATGAAACACCTTACAACTTAAAAATATTGTGCTGAGCTTCCACCCACCTTTTCAGCCAATCACTGCCCTTTTTACATTTACAGGTCTGTGACCTATTCCGACAGAAATGCTTGCGGCGAGAGCGCAGCAAGCAAAAAGAGTTGGAATAACATGGTTATCATGCGACAGTCTGGTTGTAAACCCAAACACGGTTTATAGCTACGCTTTCCTCTATAGTTGCAAAACAGTTGGCCAGGCCTTATAGCACCCGTTAGTGTCTACGTCGACACTAACGATTACAGCTGCAACCGTTAGTGTCTACAGGGCCATGTTTATACTAAGCGGCGATAATGTACAGTATCAACCGTTATTGTCTGCATTTAATGAAAAAACGAAAATTAAGAAATATGACCATAATACTTTCTCAGACATGACAAACAAACCATTTTGAGTTCTCCTATATTTTGACAAGAAGTCAATCAAGGGATCAATAAACCTAGTGTCTAATGTCAAGAAATATTGTGAACAATAAGCGTTGATTATGCACATATTATCGACGTGTGCGCCGCTTATTGTCGACAGTGTACAATAACGGTTGCAGCTGCAACCGTTAGTGTCTACGTTTACACTAACATTTGTAATTGCAACAGCTATTGTAAACGCGAAGATACTGACGTTTGCAATTGCAACCGTTAGTGTCGACGTAGACACTAACAGGCGTGTAGACACTAACGGGTGTTACAAGGCCTTTGACTCAATGATGGTTCTGACGAATAGCTTTAATCGGTTGGTTAGTGCCTAATGCCTGTCGTGGGCAGGGCCCATCGTGATTAACTTGAGGTTTTCTTTAACTAGGACTATCTAGGAGTTATGCGCCTTTTTCTTTGTATCACCATAGTGTCTTAATTTGATTAGATTGTTTCCTGTGATGAAACACTACAATACTTAGGAAGCCTCCATGAGAGCTAACAATTTTGGTGTTTTAACAACTGTTTTTATGTTACATCAGAATCTAGGGCGAAGATTTGGTACAAGTAAAATGCATTTAAATTCACGGTGGCTAAGGCTGCTGTTTGTTCTAAGGCGGTGGTTCTGTTGTTGTTCATTTATTGTTTATTGTTGCTCCCATTGTTTGTGGGGGTTCTGTGTTTGGTCCTTGTTTTGTTATTCAGTAATTTGCGACAGTCTAGTTTAATAATCATCTTGACGATGAAGAGAGAGCTGGTTGCTTTGCTTTAACTGTCTTCATTGGCGTTAAGTAGGTAAATGTCAACCTAAGATCATCACTTGAACAAACTTGGCAGGCCCTACATCCTTAATGCTACACACTTGGCCCCAAGATAGTCTGCCTTCTGGTTCCCGTGGAAAAGATTTTAAAGGGTTAACCATAGTGGCCATCTTGGTCATGTGATCAGGACCATATAAACAAACTTTCTTTTCCCTATAATAAGGAGTCTACTTATGAATTTTTGGTTCAATCGACATAGTGGTTTTAGAGGAGATGTTTGGAAATGTTGCCGGACGTCGAAGTCATTGGTATACTATATATTAGGGTACCTTGGAGCCTTCGGCTCAGGTGAGCTAATAACAAAAAGGATACACAAACGCGCACCCGCGCACTCTGATTTGCACAGCAGGCTGGTATGAAGATGACGGAAACCCAGCCTAAGAGATGTTGGTATCAATCACAGTATGCGCATAAGCAGCTATCTATGTAGTATGGGTAGAGGTATTACAATTAGGCTGAGTAAAAGCAATTTTACGATCTAGTCTAAATTGTTCGGACATCTTTGACGCCCTATTGCCAAGTGACGCACCAAAAAGAAAATGGTAGTAAATGTTACTAACATGAATTTTGTGTAATTTTAAACTTCACATAAATGTATTGGAATGTCAACTTTTGTGTGTGATCCATGGACCACATAACTGCATGCGATGAATGAATAATGCTTTGAGATGCTGAACTGTCTGTTTTCGCATGATTTTATGGTGTTTTAATCCCGTCGATATCATCCACCTCTTCCTTTGAGGGAAAATTGCGTTTTTGGCTTTGGCGTAATTACCAGACTACGAGTTCAGACAATTGGTTTTTTGGAGTTTGTCTATGACAATCTTTGTACAATTCGTCGGGACATCTTTCTAACACTCACTGAAGGCACGGCCACCAATCCAGCTCCTTCATCGTAAAATGCAATGATAATAAATTCATGAGAGGGACTTCCTACAATGATTCATGTAAGAAGCTTCGTGTTCTCTTAATTTGTTTTCAAATACTCGCATTTTAAGAGGTGTTTCTAAATTCGGAAAATGCTTTTCGATGGGCTAATAATCTAGCTTCGCTGTCGTACCAATCGATCGTTTGTAGCCAGACGAGTCTGTCCGAAATTCGGTTCAAAGCTGACGTAACAACAACGTGTGTTTTGATGTCAACATTGAAATTATGACACAAAACTGTTTGAAATCTCGCCACTATCAAGAGTTCTTTTTGAAACACAGGGCTTTGGCATCTTTATATCACAAAAAAATATTAGTGGTAATTTACTCTGTGTTAAAAACTAAGATATACTTTGAATGATATTGGTCGACAATGCAGAAGATGGACTAATTATGCAGAAGATGGACCAGCTATGAAAGAGTGGGATCATTAATGAAGTCTATTTTTAAATATCTTTCAACCCCGATCTTTGCCGTTCATTTATGCCATGTCCCTATGTAAAATCCTTTGTAAAAATTCCCTGCCCTTAGAGATCTTTAACTACATAAAAATTCACGTTCTGAAAAAAATAAATAAAATTTGCAGATTTACCAGAGCGTTCTCTAAGGAAAAGTTTTACATATAGCACCATATCTCCAAAGATGGTCCAGTTTTGCCGTGTCCATTAACTTTTATACTGTCAATTAATGTTTGTTCTAAAAATGTTGTGCGTTTTTTAAATCTTCGAAAAACCTCTTAAAATGCGAGTATTTGATAACAAAATAAGAGAACACGCTGCTACTTACATGAATCGAGTCCCGCTTTATTATGCGACCTCTGGTTTATAAGGCAAGTGTCTTATTCACTACTCAACAGCGGCTCCTAGGTTCAGTGTGTTTCAACATAGTTAAAAGGGGCTAAGAAAATAACTTTAAACTCTAAAAATGAGTGCATGCGCGGATCCAGAGATGGGATATGGTCTGGACCCCCCACACACACACACTGGAAAATCATAGGTTTTATATGTTTCTATAGAAATTAGCATCTTCTTGACTTACACCCCGGAAAAAAGATCAACCCCCTTGGAAAACGATGGAAATTTTATTTTGACTTGAGCATTTAAAGATCATCGTCACAACCATACATAAAATACAAACATATATTTTACGCATGCATTTAGTGTTATTAATTTGATAAGTGTAGTTCAAGAGTGAAGCAAAAGGCATTTTATCTATATTTTGCTGTAAACCCATGTCAGTACATCCTAGGGGAGACTGTCTACAACACAATACCACCACAGTCGTCGCATCATCGCCATTTGTTTATTTTCTGTATATCACACAGGAGCATACTGCAATAAGGGCAAAACCAGGCCAGACGCCTAAAAGCAACATCGGACCAGGGTATGCACGCTTTGCATCTCACCTTTGGAAAGGTCATTCTTTTTCATGTTTGGGCTATCTGCCATACTAAGCTATGAGAAGATAGCACTGTTGTACAGAATACGGCAAATTCGAATAGAGCTGCTTCATAGCTGTAGTCGAGGGAAGCCTTCAACTACTAAATGAATGATGTCACCTGTCACTATACCCAATACGAATGTAGGTCATACGTTGGCGGTGAGACCCAAACAAACATCTCTAAAGCTCTACTAACTGAGCCACTGCACCCCTTAGTTATGGACAAGAAAAATTAGAACAGGGGTCTTTAGGTTTCTTACGACTGCTCCAACTGGCAGGTTTTGATCGTCAGGAGCAAAATCAATACTGAAAACCCCACAGGGGGGAGAGGCGGGGGCCAGGGTGAGGGCCTGGGCGGGGTGGGGGTAAGACAACTAAGAAGCCATGTAAATACCAATACTTATATGAGAGATGAAAAGAGGACTGTACACTATTCAAGAAAAGGGGTTTTTCACATAATGAACAAGAAAAACGAGGACATTTGTTAATTTTTATTCAAAAAAGGAGAGCCAATCTGAATCGGGGACATACCGGGCTGCACATGGGATTATCTGTAATATAATTCCCCGCCCCAAAGAAGGAAAAACTATCTTGATCTTGCATTCTAATAAGAACATGAAGTGAGACATTAAAGTTGTTGAACGTTGTTATGCAGTATTGTTAAAGTCAATGGCAATACTTTTTAGGATATATGACCCAACAGTACCTAATACTGTGTGATCAACTTGATCGATCATCTTCATAGTAAGATACCTCCTATGCATAGCTAATCCCTTTCTTCATAGTATATCGATTATTCTTCAATTACAGGCAATTAAACAACATCGATTGGTGACATATTTATTGTCTATCAAAACAAAGTCGTAGAAATTAATATAGAACTTGTAAAGAGTTGATAAACAGGTTTTACAACACGACCTGAAAATACACACACTGCATACACGTCAACACAGATTTCAAAGCACAGCCAATGCTTCCACCAGATCGACTGTAGGTATTTGTTCTTATGTCATTGGCCCATCGAATAGCATTCTCCGATTTTTAAACAACTCTTATAATGCGAATAATTGATAACAAAACAAGAGAACACACTGTTTCTTACACAAATCAAGACCCACTTCTGCATTGTTGGAAATCCCTCTCATGATTTATTATCATTGCAATTTACGATGAACACGATGAAAGAGCTGGATTGGTGGCCGTGAAAGGCATAGAATGAAGATTGAAAATCTGATTCTCGATAGCCAAGTACACACATTGTTTTCATAAAACAAAACCACGTCATAACTCCATTGTCAGAGATGAAAATGTTTGCTTCCCAGTTTAATTAAATTGTTTGATGAAATGTTTTGCATGAAAGCCGAACTGTTTAAAAAAATGTTTAATTTGATGTCACTTTCATTCTACTTAAATGACCACAGAAGAATTTCTTTACCCCACCCACTGCCTTTAGAAAGTGTGTTTTTGGGGCATGTGCATTTGAGACACAGTTATGACAGAATTAGGCATGGAAATCAGTAAATGTAACAATGATTCTTGATGTACGGTCATATAGAATAGAATGATTTGGGCCAAGTTTTACAAAAAATAAATGTTTGAGCTACTTATACTCGCGTTCGAAAATCTTGGTCCTTTCATTATTTTGAGGAATATATATATATATATATATATATATATATATATATATATATATATATATATATATATATATATATATATATATATATATATATATATATATATATATATATATATATATATATATACTTCCATACTTTTGCAGGCGATGGCAAAACAGGGGTAACAGTTACCACTGTCGTAAGTTACAAAACATGGTGGCATTTATTGTTTGTTCGTTGTGTTATTATGCATATTTATGAGTTACAGTTTCCTTTGTTAATGTTTGTGTGAATGTTTAACATGTTCTTAAGAGAACCTACCACATCATCATCAGGATGAACTATGAAACCTCCATTTGATATACCATTAATTTTCTCCTGAAAAAAAAAGAGAAAAAACAAATATTACTACTTGTAAATCGTGACATAGTTATTTTTTAAAGTGACTTGTCCGAAGTGTTCCCTAGGGTAAAAATTGAATGTTCCTCAATGTTGTGTAGCGCGAACGTCTTTGGTACGAAGGACTATATCAAATATTAGAAGCAGTAATAGGTAGAAATAATAGCAGAAAGATTGAGTTTCTAAAACAAATCAATTAGAATGTAAAAAGTGTTGTATTATAAAACAACGAAATCTAGCTACTAATTTTGATCCTTCGTGCTACCTTGAAGTTTGACAATCTTTCCTAGTTTCCAAGTTAATTTCAACTAGTCTCAGGATTAAAACATACAAGACAACTCAACAAGAGAATACAAGAATTACAAGATAGTGCAAAGAGCTACGTACATTGACGGGCTATTTTGGCCCCCAATGAGGCTAAACAATGATTTTTTTTAACCAATTTCTTCTTAATAGCTTATTAAAACAATAGCCAAAGTATAAAGGTCTGGTATTTATTCGATTTTTACCGTTGCTGTGGAACAAAATGGCTGCCAAAATAGGCATAAAAATAGGTAAGTGTCCTCTTTGGGGCAAATTCGAGATATTTGACAGAGAAATTAACATAGAGTACAAACAAATACCAAACATTTATTTTAACAGACGGTGAGAATCATCACAGCACATAACTTATTCAAGTTTTGTTTTATATTTAGCTGTGCTGATATCGAATTCTTAAAAAATCGGGCTCTCAAATCCTTAAATATGGTCCAAAATGGCAAATTCTCTTTTTTAAGCCTATTTTGTCGGCCCTTTTTGTTACTAAAGCAGCATTAAAAAGTAAATAAATGCCAGACTTGTACACTTAGGTTGTTCTTCTATTAAACCAAATGGGGGAATTGGTGATAAGCAACTTTGACTTTTGGCTCTTGAGGGGGCCAAATTAGCCCCTAAACGCACGTAGCTCTTTCATCACAATGGTGGAAGTAAATATCAGTTGCGCCTGGCACAATTTCAGGCTTGCATGTAAAGCAAATATATGTAGCCGTCAATGTATATTTTTTTGAAAATGAGCTGAATTTCCAGGCTGATTTCAGTCAGCATTGTGGGCTATGTATGCTCATTAAACTCGCCTCAAGCCCTTTCTCACTGGGATGCGACTGTTTTGCGACAGCTGTCGACATTGTATTCGCGAGTGTGTCGAAAAGTGGTCTTGAACAGTCGCAGTGATTCGTAATTTCCTCGCATATGTCGCATACTGTCGTAAATGGTTCGCGAAAATTTCGAACATGTTCAAAATTTTATGCGACAAAATTCCTCTAAAATGGTCGCAAAATCATCGTGGGTGTCTCGAACCAGTCACGAAGTTTGTAGTTTCTACACGGATGAAGCTCAATATTTTTCATTCTCCGATCTTTTTTGATTAAAGTACAGGGCATTTTGAATCATAATGTTTTCACATATTCTTTCTCGACTTCCGTAGAAAATGGACTGCTCATCTGCTATACAGTGGTTTCAGATACACCATAGAATTACCTTTACAACCATACAAAATTCAGCTGTATACCTTTCGGGTGCATGTATATATGTGAATGAAATAAAGTGTCAAATCTTTCTAAATGTGAGCAGCACATATACATTCCAATAAAAGATATGGCCGACGTCCTTGCATCAAATTACAGCCATTTTTTGGCCAAACAAAAATAAAGTTTGGTTTTGTGGGCTGGACGGCGGATACTTCGGCAATGAGAAGATCTAAAGGTTAAGTAAGGAAATGATATTAGCAATTTCTAAAATTGATTTCAGCAAGATCTGCGACGTCATTCCATGTCACGCTGTTCATTTACGTTCAATAAAGCGCGCCGAAAATACTATTTTAAATTATTGAATTTTAGGACTCTAGTTAAGAGGGCGTGACGAAAATTTAATTTTCTTATTTCTCAACCAAAACATATGTTGTGGGTACTCAAAAGAGTCGTCTCATTCTCAATTTGGCGGTTCTTTTGAGCACCCAAACCATATGCTAAAATAGATGGATATTTTGTTTATCTAAACCTGTTGACATGTAAGTTGTGTTTGCTGTAGACTAGACTGGCTCCAGTCCTTAAAACATTTTTTCATCAATGTGTCATATCATATACTTGTAGCTAGTTTTACTCTGATGGCTCTGTTTAAAAACAGAGCCACCAGAGTAAGACTAGCTACAAGTATAATATATATTTTACATTGATTAAAAATTGTTTTAAGGACTGGAGCCAGTCTAAGTTAATACTAGTCTGGTAGCTCTTTAAAGACGTGTCCTGGGATGATTCAAATGGTCACCTAAGCACATGATAATTTGGTACGTATTGTATTGTCGTGCAGCGAAGGCTCATGCGAGCCCGTGCAAATGCACAGACTTGCCAGAGCATTCGATGCTTGGAAACACAAAGTTTGGATATAGATGAGTACTCAGGCCACAATTTAAATCTTTAGCCCAGCTGGAGCCGTCAGAATGGGCACTTCAACCCTTAATGCGCCAATCGTATCAAAAGTCGTCTGCTTTTCTCATCTGCTGAAATGTTTAAGGCGCCTCTATGGCAAACAGTTTGGACCTAGATCAGACTGCTCCTATACGAGCAGTATGTTCTGGGTCCACCCTATTTGCTTCTCAACTTAATTCGTCACTAATGTTAGGCAATTATTTGCAGCAGACGACTTCAGCAGACGACATTTTCAGATGCATTTTTCTTGACGCTTTAAGGGTAAAGGAGACGCTTGCGAATTAGAAACTCAGAAAAGTTATGGGTTGTATCATGGTTTGACGCGGTTAGAATAAAATGAGTATATTTTCCTTTTTTGGATGGTAACATACGATTCCAAATTTATGCTACTGATACCTTATACGGAGATGTTGCAAAACGGAACTGCAAAATTGGTATTTTGGGGTTGCAATTTAGAGTTTTGATTATGATATCTGAAATGTATCGTTTCAAATAACTCATTCGAAGCCATAAATACCTCTGATGCAGCATATGTGGGTGGCTCATTCTCCACTACTGACATGCTATAAATTCCAAAAAGCAGTTGCACAATAAACTTAATAAATAAATTACTTTTAAACTTATAAAGAGGACTTGAAAGTGCTTAAAAGTTATGCAATTTTGTCTTAGAGCCCTTGTCTGAGTGTTTATGACGGGTACTTGACCAGAAAGCCCCCCTTTTATACCAGTCTAGATAACAAGAGCAGTAATGTGTCACCAGTGATCGGGTGTTATCAGAGTGTCTATGGTGTTTTAGGCCATAGTTGTTTATCATTACATAAGCCATCCCCTAACCTCAATATAACGGGATAACGGGAGTTCAAGGTCAATCATTGAAATTTAGCAAGACACGAGACTTGGTGCGAGGAGTAGAACTTCGAGGGGTTTACATATTTTAACTTTCGCAATATGATCCGGCTTCAGCAAATAGGAGCAGTCTGATCTGGAGTGGCACTAATTGCAATTCCATTGGTACATGTACCTTTAACCAAAGTCTCCAGTATGTGAAATCGACTAGATCGAAATTTAGGTGTTTTTTTTCAATAAGATCGCTATAGCGATATTTTGTTGAAAAAGCGTAAACTTCATTTATTCTGTTGAAAATACATTTCGGGGAATTAGAGTAATTGGTTTGAATAGGACTGAACCCACATACTACAGTACTGATTTTCATTACGCCAGTTCCGGCTAATAAAATGCAGCGTTTCCATACATAGTACTGCGGCTAACATACATCCGAGGCTTGACTCTCGGATTGGACCGAGGTTTTCCGATCGGGCTAACCATAGAGCGGATGTGCAGAGCACACGTGCCAACTTGTACCTCTTGGTGGATACCGGCACATAAAACGTTTTCATGTACAGCCGGTATGGGTATGAAATTTATTCTGGTCACCAAGAAGCTCTAGCGATAAGGCGTATATTTTCCCTAGTTGACATGATTCCAAAAGCTAAATTTTCAAATAGCCCTGGTGATTTTAAAATGTGTCTGTTTGGGTAGTATAATATGTTTAGTTAGCATCAAAATACGTTTCAAAGCGATTCATCATTTACAAAGCCTTGAAAACTTGCGCTTTCTACTCCCACCCCTCATTTTACGTCTTTATACTGGGTGTCGTTGAGACCAAAATTTTAGTAAATCCATTATAGGTTTACAAAAAGTAAAAGTACAAGATTATTAAGGATATAAATGTCCTTCGTTCCCAAAACTTTGCAGTATTCCTTCTGCGCATGCGTACGAAATATACTTAAAATTGTGATGTTTGTCATTGAAAAGATGAAACTGGTGTCTTTCAGTTTGTTTTTAGATGCTCCCCACCCCTAGACCAAAGATGTCCTTTGGACAATTGAACGTTATTATATAAATATACAACATGTGGAAAGGGCGTCTTGGGTCTAGGGGGAAAGGGGTTGTATAAGCGAAAGAAGATTTCAATCATCTGACAAAAAAAGACCACTTTGCAAGATGGTCGTTTTTTGTAAATCAACTGTATAAATATATATAATATACTCTAGCGTGATAAATGTAGGACGATTGTTTACCTTAGTTTAACGGTCTATTTCCAACACATGTAACTGAATAGCGAGCACAGTTGATGATCAAAATAAATTCCAATTCAAAACGAAGTAAATATATTGCATGCATTTGGGAAAACCCGTTTTAAATATACGAACTAGCGGGCAAGGGTACATAGACGACTCGTCTATATGTATTTGTTGAGTGTGCCTAGTGTCTCCAGTCATTATTTCAACAAAATAAAACAAACGTCGTAATTAGGAAAATAGCCCGCCTTATCGCTAGAAATTCTTTTAAAACGCCTACAATATGTGCAATAGGTACAATTGGTATAGTCCTCCCATTGACTGGAAGTGCCTGCAGCAGCTTTGTACAAAAGCTAATGCTTGATCGTGCTTGCTAAATTTAGCTGAAAATCCCAAAACTATTATAGCTGTCGTGCAGCCTGGACAAACGTCATGTCTACCTGTCCACAGCTAATTTTAGCTGTTTTGTTTGTTTGATTTGATTCTTTACGTACCAGTCAACAATTTTTCAGCTATGTCGGGACGGATCTTTCTGTGTTGAACCAGTACTAAGCAAGGATCAATGTGTCTTGCTCAAGGAGACAACGCAGTGAAGCTGGTGAGGCTCCAACTCTCGAGAAAAGCACTCTACCACTATGCCACTGCGCTCTCCCATTTTAATTGTAAAAATTACAGCCCAAAAAGTCACATTAAACAATTGATGCATTATTTTGAGGTTAACATCAGAATTTGTCAACCTGAGAAAGTAATGCCCACCTTAGCGACTTTGAGGCCTCCATGCCAGCTAAACATTTTTTGTGCATTAACAACTGCATAATCGAGGGCGAACTTGTTTTGGTAACAGTAAAATGCATTTAAGCCCCCCCCCCCGCGCCCCCGCGCCCCCCGCGCCCCCGCGCCCCCCGCGCCCCCGCGCCCCCTGCGCCCCCTATAAGCTCAAACTGCTGTCCAATCTAAGGCGGTGGTTCTTTTGTTGTTGATGCATTGTTTATTGTTACTCCCATTGTTTGTGGGTGTTTTGTGTTTGGTCCGTGTTTTGTTATTCAGTACTTGTTGCAGTTGACAAAGACTTCTTAACCCTTAAAGCGCCAAGAAAAAATGCATCTGAAAATGTCGTCTGCTGAAGTCGACTGCTGCAAATAATTGCCTAGCATTACTGAATAAATTAAGTAAAGAAACAAACAGCGTGGACCCAGAACAGACTGCTCCTATGGGAGCAGTCTGATCTGGGTCCACACTGTTTGCCATAGAGGTTTCTTAAACATTTCAGCAGACGAGAAAAGCCGTACGACTTTTATTGCGATTGGCGCACTAAGGGTTAAAATGAGTCCTTGCATTTATTTAATCAGTTCATTAATAAAGGGAAGTTGTTGTCTACCAAGTCTTTGGTTCTGTATGATTAGATGTTCTTGCTTTTTGAATTCCAAGAATAATAAGGTCAAATTCGAGGAAAACAATCACTGACAATAAGCCCCCTCCTGTAGCTTGCAAACTTGAGTGCTGCCAAAGTATCATGCCTCAGGTACCACTTATCAAAATAACTATGCCAAAATATATTTTACTATGTGGGGGATAAGATGCACAGAGGGGATCTTGTGTCCCAGGTACCAAGATAAAAAGGGCAGGATAACTTGTCCCGTGGGGTCAAGCATCAACACAACAGAATGAGATAACTAAAAATCATGTTTTACTGGGTGGGAAAGCAAGTTATCGAGGACAGGATATCAATGCGCTATAAGGCGGTCTGTCATGTCCCCCAGGGTTAAGCATCAACATCACAAAAAATTGATAACAATATTTAAACATACCTGTATTGGACTGGAAGCGGAGGGGTACTAGATACTCATCTTAAGTATCTTGACCCCTGTGTGACAATCTTTGCCTGGGTATTTTGAAACAAGGAGGATAAACTGTATTACTGGTAGGAGGGGACAAGGCACCTTGAACTCAATAGTATGATCCCCTCCACATCCTCCATTGACAAGCTATTCTGGGGTATGATGTATCAACGGGGACAAGCGATTAAATGTTATAACTGTGTGTAACATGCCTTGTTGTATCTTGTTGCCTGGGTTAAAACATCATAAACATTATGAGGGCATCACGACAACTAACGAGGAAACTGTGTTAATCCTTAATGCGCCAATCGCAACAAAAGTCGTTTGCTTTTTGGTTTAAACATATTTTATTAGCAAGAACAGTTGACATTATCAAACAGATGTTAACAATATTAAAGTTACAAGGATTGGAATGGAAGCAACATGCTTATATAATTCCTTTCCTGATTACCAATAACATATTGTAAACGATAATGGCAAAATGTGGTAAAGTTGAACAAATATGCATTTCGCAAGTAACTATTCCACTAACGGAAGATTACATTTGCTTCTTATAAGAAGGCATATAATATTAGTGGATAAATTTAGTTTGTGTTGGTGCTCAGCAGTCATGCAGGCCTCGTTTTCGAAGTTTTGTGTTTGATGAGCGTTGCATATTTGTCCAATACGATTTACCAAATACAAAAAAAAACGAAAATATGCACACATGAGAACAGAATTAATTTTATAACAAAATGGGGACAACCCATGGAGAGCACAGAAATAGGGAGAGAGGCTAAGGTTTATGAAAGCCTGTGGAGTGGAGGGAACGAATCAAGGTCTAGTGGCTTTTACTTCCCAGTATATACACTATATATGTCGTTTCACGCTCAAGGAACAGATGATGGAGTTCGTTATAGCACTGTCTAGAACCGTTTAGTTTCAACAATAAATTTCTGCACAGCAGTGAAAATAGATGTGTTTGTATTCATAGAAAGTGAGCTGTCCCCAAACAGAAGTACATCTAAAGTGATGTTGCAAAGTGGAGAAATAGTTTGTATCATTTCTAGTCTTTGTCTGTGATAATATCTACATTGTAGAAAGAAGTGTTCTGAATTTTCAATGTTACCACAGCGGCATAAAGGTGTGTCTGTTAAGTTCTTTAGATATATTTCGTAATTTAGGGCACTACATTTGGTACGAAGGCGTGTATGCAATACTTGCGGACGTCTATCACCGACATAGAAGTACTTAGGCACAGATATATTTGTTTCGTTTAAGGTATGTTTGAAAGATGCAACAGACGTGGAATTTCTATGCTCTTCACTGAGACTATTCCAATCTCTTATTGTAGAAGGGAGAAAGGAATTGAAGTACTGGTTTGTTCGTGCATTAATTGTAGAGATATTATTTGCATTTCTTAGATTATATCGAGATGTTTCGTTGACAGTGGGTGGTATAAGAGAAGATAGATAAAGAGGTGTAAGATGATTTACCATTTTGTAGAAAAGAACCAATTTTTGCTTTTCCGACGGGTGTCCAAAGAATTCCAGCCAATTTCACTATATAAAGAGGCAATAGATACAAGTTTTGTTGTTCCAGTGGCAATTCTGGCTGCCTCTATTTGGATCTTTTCAAGATCATCTTTTTCATATTGCTGACAGTTGTCCCATATTTCATTACCATATTCCAAAATGGGCCTAATAAAAGAGATGTATATAGTTTCAAGGGATTTGCGGTCTAAGACAAATTTTAATCTTCTCATAATGTTTATTCTTGCCCAAGCCTTTTCTTTTATATAACTAATCTGTTTATGCCAAGAGCCATCATTACTAAGATAAATTCCAAGGTGTTTGTGGGTATCAACTTCCATAATTTGTTGGTTTAACATAAACAATGGTGGATGGTTAAAGGTTTGAAGCTTTCTGGAGATGAGAAGTGCCTCTGTTTTGATAGGATTAAATGTAACTAACCAATCTAATGCCCATTTGGCGATTTTTTCAAGGTCAGAGTTTAGAAGTTGTGCAGCTGAAATAGGATTTTCAACAATTATAAAAATGCTTGTATCATCGGCAAAAAGTCTTATGTTAGACCCCATATTTTTCACAATATCATTTATATATAACAGAAAAAGCAAAGGTCCTAGGATTGACCCTTGTGGCACACCAGCAAATATAAAATTCCAAGTAGAAGATGCACCTGGGAGAACAACTTTTTGTCTTCTGTTTGAAAGATAACTCCTGAACCAAGATAGAAGGTTCCCAGTTACACCTGCTGCTTGAAGTTTAAGAAGAATACCTTGATGCCAAACACGATCGAACGCTTTGCTTATATCACAAAATACCACTCGTATTTCCTTACCAGAGTCTAAAGCATGAGAGAAAGTATCATATAGATAGGTCAGTTGGTTTGTTGGGGAATCTCCTGGAATAAAACCAGACTGTAGGGGAGTGAGAATACTGTTTTCATGTAAATGATTATAAAGGTGTTTAAATACAGCGCGCTCTGCTACCTTTTCCAAACATGACAAGAGGGAAATTGGACGATAATTAGAAACAGATGACATATCTCCTTTTTTGTATATAGCACACACCATAGCATCTTTCCATGTTTCAGGGAAGATTCCAAGACTTAAAGAATGATTTAATAGAAAGCACAGTGGATGTGAGAGCTCACGTGAACACTCCCGAAGGATTCGATTGTTTATACCATCAGGACCAACAGCTTTTCCAAGAGGAAGACACTTCATAATAGATTCAACTTCAAGAGGTGTTATAACTAGTGAAGACATAGTGTTATCAGTGTACGGTTCAATATTAGGGATTGGTGCATGTTGATCATCCAAGATTGTTTGGTCACGAAAGAAGTCATTCAGTACATTTGCTTTATCAGTTTCATCAGTGAAGATAAGTCCATCTTTTTCTAGTGTAGGTATAGAGGAATTTGAAGAAGGAGATATAAAAGATTTTAAGATTGGCCACCAGTCTTTGGATGAAAGGTTTTCTGATTCTAATTTGTCAGACAACTGATTGAAATATTGTTGTTTTGACTTCCTCAGACATTCAATTACTTTATTTCTGATTTTTTAAAATTTATTCCATGCATGTGGTGTGTTCGAGGATTTGGCTTTCCTGTATGCTCTTTTACGCTTCCTTATTTGCCTCCTAATAGCAGTGGTAATCCAAGGGGGGTCAGAAGGTCGAATACGAATAGTTTTGTTTGGGATGCACTCTGTTGATAGTGTTATTATGTAATTTGTTAGGTTTTTAGCAAAAATGTTGACATCAGTGTCGGAGATAGCATCCCAGTTAGTTTCTGAAAGTTTAGTCCTTAAAAGATCATAATTGCCTTCGTCATATTTCCAGATACAACGGGTAAAAGATTTTCTGACATTCTTTGAAAATTTACAGATACCATATATAGGGCAGTGATAGCGAATGTCCTGATGAAGAAAGGGCTCTGCTACTCCACTGTAAAGAATGTTGGAATTATCACTAGTGAAAACTACGTCTATAAGAGAAGAAGAATGTTCGGTAAAGTGAGTAGGCTCAGTGATAGTTTGATACAGAGAGAACTGTGTGCATATGTCAGATATTTTATTGGATGTATGTGGATTTAGTACATTAAGATTGAAGTCACCAGTTACAATGATATTACTGATTTGAGTGTCAAGAGCTAGAGATATAGAATCTTCAATTGCAGAAAGATATAGAGCATCAGAATTAGGAGGTCTATAAAATAGTCCAAACAATATTCGAGTTTGTTTAAGTTGGATTTCAATCCATATGCACTCAATATTTAGGGGTTCCAAGTCATTCCTTCTTGTATAGTGCACTGAATCCTTAACGTATATCATTACACCTCCGTGATGGTCCCTTGCCCTGTCTTTGCGTTCTGGTGGTTTAAAATTTGGCATCAATAGGTCTGTTGTTTGTATTGCAGCGTGAAGCCAGGTTTCTGAGAAAGCAAGGATATCTAAATCAGAAAGTTCTGCTGTGAGGATATCGAGTTTGTTTGCAATACTCTGAACGTTATAGTGGATGAAAGATAAGTGTTTTGATAAGTTAAGTGTGTTTAAGAAGGAGAATGAGTCATTCAAAGAATTTGAGAAATTAGATGAGCTGCTGTTAGACGACATTGAAGAGGGTCCAGGATTAGGGTGTACATCACCTGAGGTCAACAAAAGTGTCCATAACCAAAGCAAGGCAATTGCTAATGCTCCCAGTAAACATACGACTCTCGTAAATTTAATATTTGTCATAATTGTCTTACTTATAGTTATTTTTTTGGCTGTTCCATGAAAGTGAAATTTTTCAAAATTCTTTGCATTGGCTATAATTGTCCAGTAAAAGGAAGAGATGTAAATCTCTTGCAAGAGAATGGGAAGCACTATGAAGATGTGAAGTGAGATAGAAAATTTGAATGATGGAGAGTACTTGCGCATTACGTCAAATGGATATTTCTTCTTACTATTCATGAGATTGAAGACAACAAAATCAGAAATATATCAACTGGCGTAATGCGCAAGAAAGCATATTCATAGGTCATATCACGAGTGTACATGTAAGGAGGTTTACCAATGTCCCCTGACCCGTCCCTCTTCTGTGCTCCATGGGAAGTGAAAAACATACATAGAAAAACGTATATAACAAACATGATTGCAGAAGTGGCATTGAAGGGGAGAATAAGAATGGAACCATCAGACTATATTGAACATAATACTACATAGAATAAGGAATAGTGCGTGCGTGCGTGCGTGCATGTGTGTGTGTGTGTGTGTGTGTGTGTGTGAGTGCTCATTCGCTACAGTCAGCTTAATTGATTGATGCGAGATTCTGAGAGGACTTATGCCCATGTACCCACACGGATGTAAGGAAACATACCAAGTTGACTCGGCACAAGGGCAGATGAAGATTATACACTGTACATATTTAGATGCGGAGACTCACTTGAGCCACCTCATCTGAATCTATAATGTGGGCACCGTGGAAATAATCATTAGACTCAGCACCAGGACAGATGTAGGTTAAATATAGACAGTACATATTCAGGTGAGAAGACTCACTTGAGCCACCTCATCTGAATCTATACTGTGGGCACCGTGGAAATAATCATTAGACTCAGCACCAGGACAGATGTAGGTAAAATATAGACAGTACATATTCAGATGAGAAGACTCACTTGAGCCAGCTCATCTGAATCTATACTGTGGGTACCATGGAAATAATCATTAGACTCAGCACCAGGACAGATGTAGGTAAAATATAGACAGTTCATATTCAGATGGGAAGACTCACTTGAGCCACCTCATCTGAATCTATACTGTGAGTACCATGGAAATAATCATTAGACTCAGCACCAGGACAGATGTAGGTTAAATATAGACAGTACATATTCAGGTGAGAAGACTCACTTGAGCCACCTCATCTGAAACTATACTGTGGGCACCGTGGAAATAATCATTAGACTCAGCACCAGGACAGATGTAGGTAAAATATAGACAGTACATATTCAGATGAGAAGACTCACTTGAGCCACCTCATCTGAATCTATACTGTGGGTACCATGGAAATAATCATTAGACTCAGCATCAGGACAGATGTAGGTAAAATATAGACAGTTCATATTCAGATGGGAAGACTCACTTGAGCCATCTCATCTGAATCTATACTGTGGGTACCGTGGAAATAACCATTAGACTCAACACCAGGACAGATGTAGGTAAAATAAAGACAGTACATATTCAGATGAGAAGACTCACTTGAGCCACCTCATCTGAATCTATACTGTGGTTACCGTGGAAATAACCATTAGACTCAGCACCAGGACAGATGTAGGTAAAATATAGACAGTACATATTTAGATGGGAAGACTCACTTGAGCCACCTCATCTGAATCTATACTGTGGGTACCGTGGAAATAACCATTAGACTCAGCACCAGGACAGATGTAGGTAAAATAAAGACAGTACATATTCAGATGAGAAGACTCACTTGAGCCACCTCATCTGAATGTATGCTGTGGGTACTGTCGAAATAACCATTAGACTCAGCACCAGGACAGATCTAGGTAAAATATAGACAGTACATATTCAGATGAAAAGACTCACTTGAGCCACCTCATCCGAATCTATACTGTGGGTACCGTGGAAATAACCATTAGACTCACTACAAGGACAGATGTAGGTAAAATAAAGACAGTACATATTCAGATGAGAAGACTCACTTGAGCCATCTCATCTGAATCTATACTGTGGGTACTGTGGAAATAACCATTAGACTCAGCACCAGGACAGATGAAAGTAAAATATAGACAGTACATATTCAGATGAGAAGACTCACTTAAGCCATCTCATCCGAATCTATACTGTGGGTACTGGGAAGTAATCATTCGACTCAGCACCAGGACAGATGTAGGTAAAATATAGACAGTACATATTCAGATGAGAAGACTCACTTGAGCCATCTCATCTGAATCTATACTGTGGGTACCGTGGAAATAATCATTCGACTCAGCGACAGGACAGATGTAGGTAAAATATAGACAGTACATATTCAGATGAGAAGACTCACTTGAGCCACCTCATCTGAATCTATACTGTGCCAACCATAGAAAACCCCATTAGACTCATCAAAGGACAGATGAAAGTAAAATATAGGCGTAATATAGAAAAACAATCATTATACTTAGCACCAGGACAGATGTAGGTCTTATAGACAGTATGTATTCAGATGACAAGGCTCACATGAGCCTTCGCATCTGAACCTATACTGTGCGTACCATAGAAAAAATCATTAGACTCAGCACCAGGACAAGTGTAGATAAAATTATAGACAGTACATATTCAGATGAGAAGACTCAAATGAGCCTTCGCATCTGAACCTATACTATGTGTACCATAGAAAAAGTCCGTTAGACTCAGCACCAGGACAGATGTAAGTACATTTGTAGACAGTACATATTCAGATGAGAAGACTCAAATGAGCCACCGCATCCGAACCTATACTGTACGTAACATAGAAATAACCATTAGATTCAGCACCAGGACAGATGTTGGTAAAAGTATAGACAGTACATATTCAGATGAGAATCCTCTAATGAGCCGTCGCATCTGAACCTATACTGTAAGTGCCATAGAAATAACTATTAGGCCCAGCACCAGGACAGATGTGGGTAAAGTATGGATAATATACATCTAGATGAGAGGACTCATCTCATCTGAACCTATATTGTGCGCACCATAGAAAGAGCCATTCGACTCAGCACAAGGACATATGCACTGTCCTGCCAGTCAAGGGTGACAGTGACGCCATGTTTGCCCACAAAGTTACCAGGGACTTAGAGTCGATATATCACTTGTGTATAAATCCAATCCACAGGATAGGATTAATACACAAGTGATCCCTCGATTCGTGTAAGCCCAAGTGGAGTGCTCAAGCTAATGTTTTACTAATCAATTGTAAACAAAACACTGCATCACCGTCACTCCTGGTTGGCACCACAGTAGGTAAAGGTATTGGCAGCACATTTTGAATTGAGCCATCTCACCCGAACACATACCGTGCGTACCATAGAAAGGTCCATTAGACTAAGCACCAGGACAGATGTGGGTGAAAGTATAGACCGTACATATTCAGATGAGAAGACTTACTTGAGCCACCCCATCCGTACCTATACTGTGCTTACCATAGAAATAACCGTTAGCTTCAGCACCAGAACAGATGTAGGTTAAAGTATGGACAGTACATATTCATATGCGAAGACTCAATTGAGCCACCTCATCCGAACCTATACTGTGCGTACCATAGAAATAACCATTAGATTCAGCACCAGAACAGATGTAGGCTAAAGTATGGACAGTACATATTCATATGCGAAGACTCACTTGAGCCACCTCATCCGAGCCGGCACTGTGCGTACCATAGAAATAACCATTATGCTCGGAACCAGAACAGATGTAGGTTAAATATAGACAGTACATATTCAGATGAGAAGACTCACTTGAGCCACCTCATCCGAGCCGGCACTGTGCGTACCATAGAAATAACCATTAGGCTCGGAACCAGAACAGATGTAGGTTAAAGTATAGACAGTACATATTCAGATGAGAAGACTCACTTGAGCCGCCTCATTCGAGCCGGCACTGTGCGTACCATAGAGATAACCATTGGATCCAGCTTCAGGACATGTGTAGTTTGCTTTTTTCGTCTGCTGAATGTTTAAGAAGCCTCTATGAGGCCTATAGGAGCAGTCTGATCTGGGTCCACACTGTTTGCTTCTTTACTTAATTCGTCAGTAATGTTAGGCAATTATTTGCAGCAGACGACTTCAGCAGACGACATTTTCAGATGCATTTTTTCTTGGCGCTTTAAGGGTTAACTTGTTAAGCTGGGTAAGACAATTTTTTTTTCAATATTTCCTAATAATACTAAATATAGATAGAGGGACATAGAAAATAATAGATTCACATTTAAACACTTTTAACGAAGCAATTTAGTAAATGTTCCTCTTAAATATAAACATTCTAACTAATCCTAATCCAAGTCATATACTGTACTATATATAGCACTGTGTCTGTGTCTGCTTGTGTGCCAAGAACAAGTGTCAACCTCATCGAAACCAGTAGAATCATCACACAGTATTTTGACTGCAAACTGATTAAGGGCCTGCTCCATCTGCCTGATTCTCGGAATTCAAGCTTTTGCCATAGCCTTATGTGACGTAGGGGGTGTATAAAGATTGTGTCCTACAGAAAAATTGCTCCTGCAATTTGACCGTACAACGTGCCTAGGAATGTTGCAAAATACCTCATGATTGCGTTTCTGCAGTAAAACCATTTCTGGCAGGTAAGTTGTACCTGGTCAAAAACTAAGGCTCGCGCAGAAATTAGCTCCTGGTCTATGATTACTCATACATCTTTTGCACGTCTCTGTATCGTGGATCGGATCTAGGTTCAACACGAATCTGTAAATCGTAGTACATCGTGGCAATACACGTAGGCTCAATGAAGGATCATTGACGGTTTGGGCATTATACGCCTATTTTTCTGATTCCCAGAACGCTGCTTTTGAGCTTCTAGAGTGATGCATGTAGTATCAGTGCAATAGGTGAATCTTATGGCAAGAGCCAGCTGGCAAAATATTTACAAAATTCCTACGCACTCGAGAGTTATGGCGGGTGGAAAAGGGGTGGGGTCTGAAATTTCATGAAAATGAAAAGTGCTTTAAAAAGTGATTTCAGCACGTTTTCTTGATTTATTTGGTAGGCATGGTGATATCTATTGAACATACCATATGCAGAGTATTAACGAATCACGATAATTGATGAAATCGTTTTAAAAACAAATTATGTTTTGCAATAAAATGATTTTGGGGAGATAATTTAGAAGTTACCTGTACATTTTTTACTACATGTACCGTAAATAATACAAAACTGAAAGCTCAACAAAAGAAATAAATATTTTGAAGGAATGAAAGTGTCCCATTTAGCATTGGAAAGTAAAACTGATTCTTACTAGATACTTTGAATATTACTTTTGCTTTGTTTAAAGGGCACAGCATGTTAAATGTATTTGAAATGTCCGAATATTTATGGTATACTTATACATGTATATCCCTATATGAGACAATATATTGAATACTAAAGTATTTACCTGTTATAACTCTTTGCGTGCTAGTGGATAATTTTGTCGTCTGCCAATAGCCTTTTGCAAACAGTTTGAACCCAGATGAAGACCAACAGAATGTCTGTCTTGATCTGGATCCAAACTGTTTGACACGCCGATGGTGGTCCTGGGTGGTTTATCTTTAAAAACTTAATTTTGAAGAAAGTCAGCAGACGAAAATAAAAAATATAAACAATTCCCTAGCATGCAAATAGATAAGTATAGGACGTTTGCAAAAGAATGTGTCATTTAATAACAGTGAGATTTTTTTCTTATGAAAAAATGCATAAAACCTTGCTAATTCTACTTTTAATCTTTAAGTACTTTATATTAAAACTAGCACAGAATACAAAGCAATTTAGGAGGTTGGTTCTAGAGAACTTCATTACTGTCATTAATTTCTTATTTGGTAGTAAGGGCATTTTATGGGCTTAGGCCCTGGGTTTTTGGGCTGCTGAACATCTTCCCCCCCCCCTTGTGCCAACAAGCCACTTCCATACAATGTGTAAAATATGGTAACACATATACATGCAAAAGCTTTTGCTGGCACACCGGGGGGGGGGAATGATATTTTAAAAAATAATTTCGGATTTCTATATATTATAATGTAAAACTGATTGTTCTACCCAAAATTTTACACCTTTGAAGCATTTAATATCAAAACGGATTTCGCAGCCATAAAGTACTCAGGTCAGGGTAGCTTCAAGGTGAAGATAGGGACGATTGACAAACTTTTATTTTTACTGAAAACCATAGGCATTTACCCATAGCAAGTGTCAATGATCCTTTGATCATGGATTACATGATTTTATATATGCAACATCTTAAATAAGTGCTCTGGTCTTAGACATTCGGTGTCAACTCGCAGATTTATGAGCAAGAAAGTAAAAAAATGTAAAATATCCACCTGCTGCAATTGTTTTCACATGCGTTTTATTCAACGGTAATACCAAAATTTGCTCCTCAGTAAAACTGGGGGTAGACTTATATTAGTTCATTTTAGACAATATATTTAAGATAGAAAAGTTAACATTATTTGTATTAAATTTAAGAAATAGATCAGCTCCAGCAGTAAATTGTTGAGTAATAATTCACTGTTTGGAGGTCAGTTGTAAGGAGATCAAATCACGAGCACGTAGCAATTCACGCACTGGAGCAGATCTATTTCGATTCTAACACACAATTAAGGACGAAAACACATTCGAAGTCTTCAGATTCTTCCAACTTCCCGCCATTGCACTGAAGGATTCCCGCCAACACCTAGACTACGTCGCATACGTTAACATGTAATTGTTACGTCTATCAAGCGTAAAAACGACGTTACACCGTCTAACGCCATAAATGACGTCATTTTCCGGTGACGTCAGCTATAACACTCTTTAGCTGTGAATTATTGTTCGATATATCACAGTTTGTAACCGTTGGCACTATATAGGCGAGGTGTGTTAGAATAGTCAATTGAGTATGGAAGTAAAACCTAATCTAAATAGTAAGTCAGTATGATCAAGAAATACCACAATCACAAACCACAGACAACCCCATGGCACCGCGAGGAAGAGCCAATCAACCATCACGAGACACCAGGAAGACAAATTAAGCAAAGCAACCAGCTCTCTCTTCCACATCAAGATGATTGCATTACTAGAATGGACATAAAGTAACGTACAGCAAAACATAGAACAATTACAAACTCCCAAAATGGGAGTAACAATAAACAAAAAGTTCGAACAACAGAACCACCGCCTTAGAACGGACAGCAGCCTAAGCCACCGGGAGGCTTACCCTGCTAACCCAAAAACGTTTTGAAAATGTTTTAAAAACGTTATAGATAACGTCACATAACGTTTTTATGGGACGTCTGAATGACGTTAAAATGGCAAGTTTTTTGTACGGCCTAATAACGTTTTATGAAGACGTTATAGAAACGTTATATAATGTTCTTATAATGTTATCGTTTTATCTTTTGAAAACATTATTGGAACGTTTTCCAAGACATTCTGTGGATGTTTTATATTTAAATACGCAGGTAGAACCTGCAGAGTCTGCTTATCAAGCACACATTAAAAACAAAGTATATCCAACATGTTAGCGGTACATTAACAACTTTAAAGCAAGTCCAATTTCGTTATGTAAAGGAAAACACTCCTCAAAATTATCAAGACTGTGTCAGTCTTTGTTCTCAAAACCACGTGTTTAAATTGGTGGGAAAGAGCAACTGGTGGATTCGGATACAAAACATATGATAAAGATGGATACAGTGGAGTGTGTGTACAAATCGTATTCATCACAATAGCAAATTAAATTAGAATACGAATAATGAATAAGGTTTTGTTACTTAAAAACACATTTGAAAAAATGTGAAACTCAGATATGGTTAGTCAAGAACGTCTTTTGGACGTCAATATGACGTTTTTTTTGTTTTCTTGATAAAACACTATTAATGGCCCCTTCCGTGCAAATAAACTCGTTTCTAAATGATTTTAGACTTTGTTTTATATATCAGAACATTGTTCTAATCATTGTTTAATCTGATGCAGGCTACAACATCATTTTGAGAAAGTACACATTACTGACGTGATAATAATATTATTAAAACGTAGCACTCGAACATTCGAGAAACATTTATATAAACAGTTAAAAAGGTCTTTCAAAAGTCGCTTAAAAGCTTTTTTTATATCAGATGCTTCGATTTTTAGATTACTTCAAACGTTTTTGTGTATTTTAGCACGATTTAAAAGAACATGCGATTTTGTCTAAATAGTAAACGAAAAATAATAATCAGAGTTACGTCTTCGAAACGTTATCAAAACGTTAGGTCCGACCAAACCATTTTGGGACCTTTTGCAAACGTTACATTAACGTTATGTGTTAGCTGGGTAAATGCATTTTACTGGTACCAAATCTTCGCCCTGGATTCTGCTGTTGTTGAAGTACAAGAAATGTTCAGCTCGCTTGGAGGCCTTCTAACTAATGCAATGTATCATCATGGAGAAACACTCTAATCAAATTAACATACCATGATGAAACAAAGAAAAGGGCTCATGACTCACAGACAGTCAGAGCAAACCTCAAGTTGAGCCACGGTGGGTCCAGCCACAGATAATCATCAGGCACCAACCCACCGATTAAAGCTTTATGTCAGAGCCGTCATAGAGTCTGAGGCTTGACCCACCGTCGTACAAACCAGGCATGCAGACTGTCGCATGATATCCAAGTTATATCCAACCCTTATATAACGTTTTACAATCTTTTAGAATTGATCACTCAAATTAGATTTTCCAACAATTCGTTTGAATTTATAAACTAAATCACCATAAAATATAGGTTAGATATGCCTTGTTGCTGAACAGATTTTAACCCAATGTTGTATTTAACAATTAAATCGGAGTGTCTGTGGTAGAACTTAGAAAATGCTTTTCTAATTTAATGATATCTATAACCTTGTTATAATAACTTAGCAGTTAAAAATAAGTTTCTGTTGTTGAAGTCATCAACATTAGAACACGGGTTGAAAACTACACAGGGCAGTTGTTAAACTAAATGACGATAGCCACAATTACCATTTTTAAATTGTTATTAAATTCATGTAACGCACATAACACCACAGGAAGTCAAATTTCTGTTAAAAAGGCTTGCATATGTAGTAAAGGCACCCACCCAGTATGAAGACTATTAGAATGTCAATTGATTAAATAGTTTAAATGTCTTCTTTCTGTAGGTCAAACTTTCAATTTACTTATTCTTAATTTGATATAGTAGCATGTATGAAAAGTTGTTACAGGCTAACGTCTCAGCTTACAGAGTGCAAACACCTCTTATTCAATGCACCTTATATAATATATATGATATTAATCTTTTTAAACTATTGTAAGCATTAAATGTGAAATTTGATTAATTCTTCCCTGATAGTGACTTTTTTCGTCTGCTGATAAACTTTACGATCAGTGATCTGGGTACATGCCATTTACTACTCTGAGGGTATTCTAAAAAGGATTTTTTTGAAGAATATATAAATGAAACAAACAGCAGACGACAAAAAAGCATGCACAAATACCCAGCATGCAAATAGTTAATTTGAAAGTCTTTGAAAATTTATGTGTGTCAAATACCCATTCATGCACTTCACTCATGGACGTAATGTAAACATTGGTGTTGTAACCCGAATCGCATAGTTTCGGAAAGGTAAATTATGCAGGGCGACATGTAGTACTTGCATAGGTATTGCGCCTCAGTCCTGTTAAAGCTGCATAGTCTGTAACTTTTGATCTTTTAATTTTATAAATAAAGTTTCTATATTTCAAGAATACAGTAAAAATACTCAAATTCAGGTAAACATTTTACCATTTTCGTAAATCTTAACAAATTAACAATATCAAAACAACAGCATTTATGTTAAAAATCTACTGTCTAGAAATATTGGAGAGACGTAAAAAATACCAATAAGAGATAAAACACCTATTTTAATAAGATAATTCATTTTTCCTTGCAGTTTTCAGCTGCACTGAACATATTCATTGTTAAAAACAATTTTATTCTATTTTTAAAAATGATTTAAAAAGTTTTTTTTTCGAAAAATGTTCATAGTTACAGATCTAGTCTCTTTAACTGTAGAGTGCCACACTGCCAGAGGTATGCACCGTCTCGTCAGTTTATACAACGTGTGTTATGTTTTATCTACAGTAAAACCTGTGTAAAACGGCCGCTCAAAAATAGACAAATCAAAGATATTAATGACAAATGGTAGCTTAATGAAGGCCGAAAGTATTGCAGAATGCTCCCTTTGGAGCATTCTGCAATACTTTTGACCTGTAGCATTCTGCAATACTTTTGGCCTGCATTAATCAATCATTGGTCTTGAAAAACTTATTTTCGGCCATTGAAAGTTGCCGTTTTACACAGGTTTTACTGTACTTTATCATGTTTAACTCAACGATTTATGCGAACTCGCATCGCGTTGTTTGTCCATTAGATTAAGACAAACTAAGATCACTGTTTACCCTCTCCACAGACTGATAGTGTTCCTAAAAATATTTTTTTTTCAAAAAATCGACGACGTGAAAAATGACCCAGCTGGCAAAGGAATTGAGTAGAGAAATTAACCCATTATACGTTAGTTTGGTGCTTGTACACGCTAACGTCATATCGACGTTGATGTCGAATGCAATATTACACTATTATAAGATACTTTATTATATTGTGGGGTTTATCAACAAATGGGCCCCATGGGGTTTTGGGGATCTGGGGAGAATGGCTATTTGTTTTCATGGAGCTGGGGAGCACTGGTAATTATTTTAGCGGAGCTCGGGGGCAAGCTTATAGTTTGGGGGATTTAGAGAGCTCTGACAAAAGATAAAAAAAATCTTAAAAATCTCACCTTAATGAAAAAGCCTCCATTTTTTTTAAATTTCTTTGGCATCTGGGAGGTGGGGCTATCTATCGCTCCCAGATCCGCTTCTAAAATGTAAATATATTAAATTTTGTACTAATATTTACATCTGGATTTATATTGGAGAAAAAAACATGGCGAATAATTAGGGATGTCGCTGATTTATTATCCTTAAAACTGTTGATTTTAAGGTTGATAATGGCGTACTTTGGAATGCTCAAGTTCATAACATTTATTTTTTTCATTTTAAAGGGGGGGGGGGCATGGCCCCGGACCCCTCTAGCAAATCTAGAGAACCAGGTACAGCAACAACATTTTAAGGATTGCATCTTCTTACTTTGAGCTGTATCGTGTACTTTATTAAAATGATACTATTAATATGGCATGTATTCCATGGCTAATCCCTGTCTTTACATGCATAATGCTAACTATTGAGTGAATATTAATTCGACTATAGCTTCGTAGTTTTTAATTATGTGTACAAAGAAAAATACATTTAAGGGAGAATTTTCTTATATTTTTTGGGATTTGGAGGAAGGAGGATTTTTCCAGGGATTTGAGAAGATCCATGCATTATTTTTAGGGATCAAGGGACCACTGACCTGCCCTGGGGGGGGGGGGGGCTCACAAATAAGGAATGCAGCACAATTCAGTTCAGGCCTTGCATAATATAATGCGTATATCTTTGTTCATTTATGTTCTAGTGTCTCTACCTCTGGGTGTGATCGTTGGGGGTGGCCATGTCGTATTCGCTTGTTTTAAGGCGATCAGAACAAAAGCAGAGTGGGGCACTCGTGGTCTACATCCGTATTTTATGTATGCGAGCTGCGAAGGTTCTTATGCGCAGACTCGTCCGTTCCTTCATTGCTCCCAATAAACACTGTAACAGTTCCGTGTCGAAATTATCATGCATGTGCATAATATATGCAAAATGTCCTTATCATTTAAACATTCTTATTGAATGATGCTAGTATGCGTGTTTATACCACTATTACCAACTTTATAAAGAAATATCCCTTGATGTAAAAGGTCTACACTGTTGTAGGTGGTATAAAATAATCATACCATGCTTGTCCACCTGTACTTAAGATAATCCACTCGCTAAAGCTCGTGGATTATCTCCACGTACAGGAGGACAACCCATGGTATAACTATTACATATGTACGGGGGCGAACTTGATTTAGAAATTTTAGAGTACACGGAGAACGCCAGAACAGCCATCTAAAACAAGCAAAAACTGGACACTTTGGAGTACTCTCTCGAGTAAATTAACCGATTACTGTTTGAATTGTGAAAAAATAACACAATACGATTGCCACGAAAAAGAAAAAAAGAATGACAAAATACATGTGCTTTCAATCCCTTTTACTAATGACCATATATTTTCGATATGAATAATTATCAGAACCTATCGGGAAAGACAGAAAATATCGCAGTACAGTGTACAGGCAGTGCTCTGCCATCTTGTTTTATGGTCATATGACTGTTCTCTCTACACCACCTCGGAAGATGGAGTACTCCTGCGTACGCTAGCACAGGTGTTCCAGCGCACTTGATTTCCGTTCTGCCTGTTCAGAGTGGAAGGAGTAATCAAGTCTGCCTCGGATAGCGTCCCAACAGTCAATCTCCTTCTTCCGGCAGGTGCAAAACAAAAGTCATATGACCTCACCGCATTTTACTTAACTTTTCACTATAAGTGCATATTGACACTAGTGATTAGCTAATGATTCCCTATGGTATGAATTACAGGTATTAAAAAAAATCACGTTTATGAAATGAAACTACGGAGGGTTTAATTGGCAATAATGTTTGTGTGGCAGGAGCTCATGCGTTTCTTTGTGGTTTCACGGCGCTCCGTAAAATGATTAACACTGGAAATGTGGCTAGGTATGACAGGACACAGTTGTCTCGCAAAATAATATATTTTTAATGTCAGAGGGTCATACAACCAACAATAGGATTTATGGTTTCTGCCTTTTGTACGCCATTTAATGTTTGTGACGAGATATACAGCCGAAAATCCAAACGACGAATAGACTGATGGCTGGGAATGGTTTTGCTCCCCCTCCCTAGGGAATTTTGCAGGCATATCCTATCTTGAAGAACAATCCAAGCTGCGTCGAATAAGAGATTTTTGCCCCCCTGTACGCCGGGGCGTCAGCATGTAACAGCATGTTTCATATGTTACCATATCAAAATAAGAAAAAGTAAAATAAAAGTTTGAGCTACAAAAAGGCATTAAACTGTCCACTTACCAAAGCTTACAAGTTAAGTTACAAAATTCAATAAATCTATTTATCATATGACGTCGCGTCTGGGAGTGAAATAACGTCATTCAATAAAATTGACAAATCACTAGTGGCTCACAGATTTCTTTTGCTCCGGTATTCAGTTTTATTAACTGTTGAGTCCTTATCTTTGCTTTATCTCCTTTTTATATCTTGATTTACATGTTCTAGGAGATGATGCATTGATAAGTTAGGGGTCTTTCATGCAAACCAAACACCTATGTGTCTTGATCCACATCTGAACTAAGGGTGAGGTTGGTGCACCATTAAACCGGTTTAAGCCCTCCAGTAAAATATTTTTACTGACCGTTCGAAGGGGGTGCTTCTTTTGTGGATCATTTATGTAATTTCTGTCTTGTTTTGTTATGCTTTCATGCAAGTCTGTTTGTTGATGCCTTGTGTTCACCTGCTGGGAAAGGGCTGACCTCTTGGCTCTCGTTTGTGATGTCTAATTGTGATGTTGTAGCTTACCCATTGGTATCCCGGGTCTGGTGTGGTGCTTGATGGTATCGCTTCCTGATCTTTGCCCTCTTTCTTACTATGTGAGACTGTTGAGACTGGAAGTCCTCCTCAGCAAATGTTGAGTGTGGCTGGTAGCACTCCATATAGCACGTAAATGCATCTGCATTTTTGTAATATTGTGAACATGTATTCATGCAGCCATCTCAATCAAAATTGGTTGATAATCCTCCAAGGGTTTGGTAAAACCTTTCCACCTGTCCATTTCCCATAAGATGATAAGGTGTTGTTCGTGATTTTTTAACCCCTGCAATCTTGCACAGCATTTTGATTAGGTTTGATTCAAAATTGGCATCTTGTTCGCTATTTCATACGGGCTGCGAAACCATAATGAACAATGTAGTTATCCAACAACACCCTCGCTGTTGTTTCAGCGGTTTCATTCCTTGTGGGACTAGCTTGGGCATATCTAGAAAAAGTGATCTGTGATTAGCAAGATTTTTTTTTCAAATCCCCCTTTGGATCTTTCAAGGGTAAGGTAATCAAGACACACAATCTCCATAGGTGTGGTAGAAGTAATGTTGACAAGCTTACTTCTATCTGGACCAACTTTCCTTCTGATTTCATTCCTTCAAAGTATTTTCCTTGATATTTTATGCAAAGTTGTAGTCTTTTTATCCACATTTTAAAAGCATTTTCATAGTCCTTCGTAGGTATACCCTTCAGACACTAGAACACTGCAGATCCCACAAAGCAACGACGCGAAAATTTTCTACCAGCAAGCAGTTTCTTCAACCGAGGAAACAGAAAATAATCACGTGGGTCTAGGTCTGGTGAATAGGGCGGAAGACGCAGAACTGTTACCTTTTCCTGTTGCAGAAATTCACAATACCTGCTTTGTTTGAAGAAGCGTTGTCGTCGAGAAGCCTTATATTCTTAATTATCAGTCACCTCTAATATTAACTGAATTGTTTCAACATAACCTAATAAACGTTTCCTATCTCACGGAATGTTACCTTTATCAGGTCATGATGACATTGCACTTTTTGAATGACGTCGCTAATGACGCTGAATCAACACAAAAATCAAAAATTACGTCATAATCGCTAGTTTGAAGAGTGTTCAACAATGGGTAAACTGATAAATAGAATACCAGGTTCGCGTCTTTTGATATCAAGTTTACCAGGCTCGGCTTTGAGAACGCATGTTGAATCGCTCGGCAAGCCTCGCGATGTCAACAAGCATTCTCAAAGCCTTGCCTGGTAAACCAGATATCAAAAGACACTCACCTAGTTTTCTCTATTTACATGTTTTGGCCGGCGTTTACTGTAGTACCGTTTAAGTTTTTTTAGTACCTTGTCACAATAGAATTTACCTGTGACACCTCTACCTTTTGGCACAGCAATCTATATTGCTGGCCATTATGTTGAGAAGAAAATGGCATACAAACCTTCTGAACACTCATTGTCCTCTTGGCAATACACAGTCTCTTAGTATTTTTCATTGCCCACATTTTATTTCTAACTTTTCGCTGTGGGTCATAAAATGAACACAGGTTTCATTGCTTGTTACAACATTAGCAAACATTTTTTGTCAATATTTGGATTAAGTTTCCACAGTTTCTTAGCATATGTTACACGTGCCCTCTTTTTGTAGTCTGACAACAAATGTGGTATCCACCTTGCAGAAATCTTTCTAGCGTGAAGACTTTTTTTTAGAATGAAAAGAACTTTGGATATCGAAATGCCAGCTGCTTTAGCTAACTCACGATTGGTGTAGCGTGCGTCAGTGCTTATTAATTTTTGAATAGCCGCTTCCGCAGTCTTGATGGTTTTGTTCACTTTTCTACTAGTTCTAGTGTTATCTTCGAGGCTCTCCAAACCCTCCCAGAATTTCTTTGTCCATCTGGCAACAGTTCTTTATTATATAGCGTGGTCTTCGTACAAAGCCTGAATTTCGTTGAAAATGAGTTTTGCACTGATTCCAAGGTTACACCGATTCTTGATGTACGACCGAATTTCGGCAAGATTTCTAGCATATTTCTTTTACATAATTTAACATAGTGTCCAACGAGTACATGTGTCCAACCCAAAATTGAGCAATGTAAACGTGGACGTACATGTACAAAATTGGTATCAGCGTGTAGGCATTGAACCCATAAAAATAATTATGCATAAATTGTTTCGATAACTATTGCAGAGCACTGGAAAAGAGGCCAACGACAAGTATTAAAGAACAAAGTAACTAAGGGTGCAAAGATCAGTATTTATGCCAATAAATCAAGAATCAATGTGACAGATTTCTATGCCTAAATTTGCAAACATGTACCCCAAAACGTACTTTCAAAAGGCAGTGAGTGGGGTAAAAAGTTCATCTGGTGTCATTCGAGAAGGTCAAATTAAGCTTTGTTTTAAACAGTTCAGCTTACTTGGAAAAGATTTCTTCATTGAGTTTAATTATTCTAGGATCCAATCAATTACGGGGTTTTGGTATTGTTTTGTTTTCTGAAAACAATGTTTATACTGGGCCATCAAGAATCAGATTTTCAGTTGTGATTTTATACTTTTGAGTGTTAGAAAAATATCCTGGCGAATTGTACAAAGGTTGTTACAGATAAACGCCAAAATGAATAGGCAGGGTGGTCATTCCTTCACAGCCCAAACGGGCACTTTTCTCTCACAGGAATAAGTGGGTGGTTTCAACGGGATTAAAACACCATTAAATAGTGCGAAAACAGGAATATCAGTATCTAAAAGCTTTATTCATTCACGTCATGCAGTTGTGTTGTCTATGTCTGAGACACAAAACATTTGACATTTCAATACAGTTAGGGCAAAGTTAATACTGACATTCTTGCACATATAGTCTTCAAGAATAAATTAATACACACACTTACTGAAATTATCAATAAATGCAATATGTCAGAGAACCAGAGTAGAAATCACGCAAGAAAACGTCATCGTTTTCCATGTTAACACGGTAATCTAGTTACTTTTAATCAGTTACCTCTCATATTAACTGCATTGTTGCACGTTGCCTGATAAACGTTGTTTATCTCACGGCATGTGCCTTTATCAGGTCATGATGACGTTGCACTTTTTGAATGACGTCGCCAATGACGCTGAATCGACACAAAAATCTATAATTATGTCATAATCGATAGTTTGAACAGTGAATAAATTTGTCAACTGATATATGGTCATATATAGAATACCAGCTTCGTGTCTTTTGATATCTAGTTTACCAGGCTCGGCTTTGAGAACGCATGTTAAATCGCTCGGCAAGCCTCGCGATGTCAGCATGCGTTCTCAAAGCATCGCCTGATCTCGCCTGGTAAACTTGATATCAAAAGACACTCACCTAGTATTATCTATATATGTAATATAAATAGTTCACTGAACTTAACATGGGCCTCGACGCGAGAAAACCTGTCTTCGGGAATTGCGAACAACACAGGCGCAGACCAGCCTGCGCATCCGCGCAGTCTGATCAGCGCCTTTGTTATTCGCTATCTGAAAAGTATAGAAGTCCAGCTTGCTTCAAGCGAAATTTCAATTTTCTGGCTAGTCTCTGTAGCTGAGGAGACTGATTTGAAACTCACTTTGTCGGAAACCCCGAAGACAGGTTTTGTCGCGTCGAGGCCCACATGACAATCACAAATTGTGAATTGTGAACCCATTTGAGCATAATGAACTTTCCTTTCAAATATTATGGGTGTTGGGTGGTATTTGTCATTTTTATTCCAATTCTAATCAAACATTCTGTGAGCAAACAGTGGAGACCCTGGTCAGACGCCTCATTCTGCGGCATCTAATCTGGGTCTGCGATGTTTGCCTATGTCCCACAAAAAAGACGCTAGGCTTATACGGGTTAGGATAGGAAAATAACCATTTGAAAAGAATGTTTAACACATAAAAAGTAAATAAACAGATAGATTGTGAAGAAGTCACCCATTTATAACACCATTAACTATATTAAGAGTCACGATCATTTATGGCTGTTACCCACCAAACACCACAAGTGATCACTAATGACACACTAAAGGTACATTCAAACCAGGATAACTTAGGTACATTCAAACTTAGATAACTACATTTGTATAACTCTTTGCCCCCTTGAAAATTCTTCATGCATTACTGTCGTCTTCTAATAGTTTTCAAAATCAACTTTTTCGAAAATTTCTTTCAGGAGTCAAACAGTTTGGATCCGGATCAGGCCCAACGTTTTGCCAGGCCTGATCTGGGTCCAAACTGTATGCAAATGTCATCAGCAACAAGGAGTTATATCTCTAAAACTTTAACCTGGTCCTGTACTTTATGCATGAATACATTATTACAGCATTTCACACTGAATATATATTTTTTGCGAGGGATCGGGTGTAATCAATTGTTATAAAATCCGTTGATTTGTACTTTCCATCCTAGTCGTGTGGTTAGTCAACATACCTCCAGATGCGTAAATATTTGGTTCGAATCCTGTCTGACCCACTTTTTTTAAATTTCGTTCTTTACTTTGTTTTCATGTCAACGAAATACATGTACACATAAACACACTATTTTTTAAGTTCACGCTGTCTTTGAAAATGTAATGACTAGCAGCTTCTTGACATAATAAATGTCGCGTACGGGATTCGAACTAACACCACAGAGCTTAAAATAACCACTGAGCCATTCAGGCAATCGATAGACAACTGCTCATCATAGTGGTATAGTTATAAAGTACCAAGTGCATTTCCGTATAAGTATATACGGTGAACTCCGAAGATATATTTAAATGCTCAATCAGCTGTGAAATTATGTCAGTAATAAAGGCCAGGGTGGGTTAATATTTTCAAGTAATAACAAAAACAACTATTTGCATAACCACCGAGCCGAAAGTACAGGAATAAGTTTATTTTTAGTCATTTTTATTAAAAGTACATGCCACTTTTATATGTACTTTAAATCATATCTATTATGGTGATATTGGTCGTAAATACTTCCCAATTAACTCTCACGAACAGACTCAATTGAACCAAGTCGAAAGAGTTCGATACTTAGGCTCAATATCTATTATATCACTCATTGGTGTACCCTTTCTCTCGATCACTCGTCCACTCATTCGTTCCTGTATTAATTTATTCAGACATCCATCCATTCGTCTATCTGTTCATCCATCCTTCCAACCATCCATCCATTCATTCATTCGTCATTACTAAATTCATTTATTTATCATTCATTCACAAATTCATCCATTCATATTTTCATTCATTCAATTATCTGTTTGTTCCTTTTGTCTTTATTATTCAGTAAATCAGTCGTTCTTCGTTCGTGCGTTTATACAGTCATTTAATTATTTTTATTAATTCATTTATTCCATCATTTTAAAAGCCCTGCTTTTAAAAAGTGGGGCTTTACTAAAGGATCATTGACGGTTTGGGCCTTATACGCCTATTTTTCTGATTCCTAGAACGCTGCTCTTGAGCTTCTAGTGTGGTGCATGTAGTATCAATGAAATAGGTGGATCTAGTGGCAAGAGCCAGCGAGCAAAATATTTTCAAAATTCCTACGCACTCGAGAGTTATGGCGGGTAGAAAGGGGAGGGGGTCTGAAATTTCATGAAAATAAAAAGTGCTTTAAAAAGTGATTTCTGCACGTTGTCTTGATTTATTTTGTAGACATGGTGATATCTATTGAACAAACCATATGCAGAGTATTAACGAATCACGATAATTGATGAAATTGATTAAAAACAAAATATGTTTTGTAATAAAATGATTTTGGGGAGATAATTTAGAAGTTACCTGTACATTTTTGACTACATGTACCGTAAATAATACAAAACTGAAAGCTCAACAAAAGAAATAAATATTTTTGAAGGAATGAAAGTGTCCCATTTAGCATTGGAAAGTAAAACTGATTCTAACTAGATCCTTTGAATATTACTTTTGTTTTGTTTAAAGGGCAAGCATGTTGAAATGCATTTAAAGTGTCCTAATATTTATGATATACATGATGCATGTATATCTCTATACGAGACAATATATTGAACACTATAGTATTTACCTGTTATAACCCTTTGCATGCCAGTGGATAATTTTGTCCTATGCCAATAGCCTTTTGCAAACAGTTTGAACCCAGATGAAGACCAATAGAATGTCGGTCTTGATCTGGATCCAAACTGTTTGACACTCTGATGGTGGTCCTGGGTGGTTTATTTTTAAAAACTTATTTTTGAAGAAAGTCAGCAGACAAAAATAAAAACATGAACAATTCCCCAGCATGCAAATAGATAAGTAAAGGACGTTTGCAAAATAATGTGTCAATTAATATTAGTGAGATTTTGTCTTATGAAAAAATGCAAAAATCCTTGCTAATTCTACCTTTAATCTTTAAGTACTTTATATTAAACTAGCACAGAATACAAAGCAATTTAGGAGGTTGGTTCTAGAGAACTTCATTACTGTCATTAATTTCTTATTTGGTAGAAAAGGCATTTTATGGGCTTAGGCCCTGGGTTTTTGGGCTGCTGAACATCTTTCCCCCCCTTGTGCCAGCAAGCCACTTCAATACAATGTGTAAAATATGGTAACACATATTCATGCAAAAGCTTTTGCTGGCACACGGGGGGGAATGATATTTTAAAAAATGTTTTCGGATTCCTATATATCTTAATGTAAAACTGATTGTTCTACCCAAAATTTTACATCTTTGAAGCATTCAATATCGAAAACCGATTTCACAGCCATAAAGTACTCAGGTCAGGGTAGCTTCAGGGTGAAGAAAGGGAAGATTGACAAACTTTTATTTTTACTGAAAACCATAGGCATTTACCCATAGCAAGTGTCAATGATCCTTTGAGTTGTCCGTCATTCCGTTCGTCATTATAAATGATATCACGCGAGACGTTCTATATACCCAGGTTTAAAATAATTGGTACTGTTCTTTTTCTCTGTAAATCCCTTTTGGCAAATATGAACTGCCTTTGATACTCGTGCATTCAGAATCGACCATATTCTGTTGAATTATGGTCGCATGCGATAGCAAGAGGTTTTCGAAAAGAGAGTCATTACAATTATAATCTATGTTAACTGAGCATGGATAATGGTATATGTGAGAAACAGGAATGTGACGTAATACTTGACTTTTTGGTTACTGTAAAGGCGGCACCTCATGAATGCGTAATTAGGACTGGTCTACCTATGACCTAGGTAAAAGTTGAAAATGTGGCGTGGTTTTATTCAAAAGTAACTGTATCATCTTGTGCCACCACCTCAGTCACTATTAAGTTCTTAAAACGCCAGCAAAATAACTGCATCTGAAAATGGCTATTTAACATAAGCAGAGAGGCAAGCATTGTTGACCTAGATCAGAGTGCTCCTACAGGAGCAGTCTGATCTGGGTCCACACTGTTTATCCATGAGGCTTCAAACAGTTTAGTGGACGACAAAAACATACAGTTTGTGATTATGCGCTGTAAGGGTCAATAAATGTGAGTTCAGTGTGTATACGGTTAGGATTTTCATGCACGCACGTTTGAGCGGCTCAAAAAGCTTATTAACTCTTTACCAAATTATAAAAATAAAACCTGATTTCCCTTCCATAGCAGATGAAATAGCCGAACCACACACAGATATGAATATTAAAGTTGCCGCCCTTACAGTAAGCGAAAAGTCTATTAATATGTGACGCATGTGCATTGTATTTCCATCACTTACCCTGTTCCAGTATGCAGCACAGGCAAGAGCACATATAAATTAATTATTTCGTATTTTAGACAATAACGATAACTTAAACAGTGTGCACTGTTTGTATTTGCTATTCGTGTATATAGTTTGTTTTTATATGTTTTGTGCTCAGAGAGCCACATGGTAGAATGACTTTCATACCAAATGTATCACCCTCTTGAAATCTAGTATAAATAAAAAAATAAATAAAATAAATTCCTTTAAAACTCGTTTCCGTCCAATATATTGAGAGAAAATTGATAAAATTTTACCAACTTGTGTACATACATTAATTATGTTGATATTGACGAGATCTAGAACTGTTACACGTCATTTTTCGCACATTTGTAATAGAGTTATTGCCCTGGACTGATGTCAGAATTTCGTTCGTTCAGATTTTCGTTTGATCAAATATTGTATGTGCCTTGACTGATGTCAGACTTTCGCTTCCGCTCAATACCTTGAGAACCATATTGATAGAATTTGAACCAAATTTTGTATATTCATTGATATTGATAAAATATTAATTGGGATTGTTACACATCAATTTTCCAAAATTATGGCCTTTGACAAATGTCAGAATTTTGTTTCCGCTCAACATCTTGAGAAGTAATTGATAGAATAAGTCCAATTTTATATATACTAAAACCTGTGTAAAACGGCCAAACTCAAAAAGACCAAACATTTATTTTTATACGAATTATCGCTAAATGCAGGTCAAAATTATTGCAGAATGCTCCAAGGGGTTTCTGTAATACTTTCGACCTTCATTAAGCTATCTTTTGTCATAAATACCTTTGTTTTGTCTATTATTTAGTCGCCGTTTTACACAAGTTTTACTGTATGCATTTATATATAATATGACATGATCTAGGTTGGGATTGTTACCTGTTATTTTTTGCTCATTTGTAATTGATTGATGTCAGAATTCTGTTTCCGCTCAATATCTTCAGAACAAATGAACATAATTTGACTAAACTTTGTAAATACTTTGAAATGATCTAGGTCAGGGTTGATAACTGTCTTTCTTTTCAATTTGTTAACAGAATTATGGCCATTGATTGATATCAGAATTTCGTTTCCCCTCAACAGCTTGAGAACAAACGGGTGGACTATAAATAAAGTGTATGTGTATTTCTATTGGCAAGTTCTATGTTGGGATTGCTACCTGTCAGTGTTCACAAATTTATAACAGAGTTATGACCCTTTATTGATGTTTTACAGCATGAAAATCGTTTCAATGGAGGTAAAGGCAGATTCTCTGACAATTCTATTTTCATCATTCGTTCATTTTTCTTTCATTCGTTCGTTAAACCATTCAACCCTATCATTATTTTATTCACAAATATACCCATCAATTTATTCATCAATTCATTCACTTATTAATTCATTTTATTGGTTCAATTATTCGGTCGTTCGTTCGTAAGTTTGTTCATTTGTTCATTCGTTATCATTCTTCCGTTTGATTGCTTGTTCGTTCTTTCAATAATGAATTAATGATCTGGGTATTCACTGTTTGTTAACATTATAATCTTCTTAAACTCGAATAAAAATGGAAAATACCAGCTAGCAACCAAAATATTTTAAACAGACTCCCCCAATTGATAAGAAATAATCTGCTTACGATTCACACGAAGTATGTGAAGTGACATATAAAGTATTGTCGTCTGCTGCTGTTAAGATAGGTGCTTTACCCTTAAAGCGCCAAGAAAAAAATGCATCCGCAAATGTTGTCTGCTGAAGTTGTCTGCTGCGAATAATTGCCTTACGTTATTGCCAAATTTAGTATAGAAGCAAACGTCGTAGACCCAGATCAGACTGCTCCTATAGGAGCAGTCTAATCTGGGTCCACACTGTTAGTCATAGAGGCTTCTTAAACATTTCCGCAGACGAGAAAAGCAGACGACTTTTGTTGTGATTGACGCATTGAGGGTTAAAAAGTTATTATTTGATGCCAGTATAATGTATTATCTCCCGGAAATATAAGTCGCCACTCATTTGTCGTCGTCTGCTTTTAACGTCTGTTGCATGTATTCAAAAGTGCATTTCACACTAGATTTGTTCATGGAAGTAAACTCTATGAACCCTGAACTTAGTCATAGTGTTTGCAATAGTCTATGTAAGAAGATAAGCGAAAAATGTTATGACCGGTTGGCTAAGGGTTAATCAGTAAACTAGGCCAAAAGCAAGCCGGACATACATTCCTTTTGTGCAGCAAAGCCCGGGCTGCAAAGCTGCATCTCAACAATGTATGCAACGCTTGCTATCGCAGTAAAAGCTTCATTCAGTACCCAAAATTATATTTACCAGTAAAAAGTAAGTGAGTATGATCAGGAAATACCACAACCAACCCACGGCACCTTGAGGAAGAGTCAGAGAACATAACCAGTAAGGCAATGAAAGCAACGTAACCCTCTCTGATGATAGCGAACTAGAAAGGACGCAAAGTAATGCACTCGAAAACGAGGACCAACACAGAACCCCCACAAACAATAAGCGGTGCATTAAACAATAAATCAACAGCAACAGAATTACCACCTTAGAACTGACAGCAGCCTAAGTCATCGGGGGTGCTTAAATGCATTTTACTGGCGCCAAACGTTCGCTCTAGATTCTGATGCACTTTAAAATGAATAATCGTTGATCATGTCAACGAAGTATGACCAGGAAATACCACAATCACACGCCGCAAACCAACCCTCGGCACCGAACACTTAAACAGGCACACAGCAGCAAGGTGACAATAAGTGTAAAGCAAACAGCCGTGCCTTCCTCCATAAAATGATTTCAAAACTAAAAAAGACACAATGAACCGCATAAAACAAGGACCAAGCCCAAAACCAAGCAATTATTTTATATTATACTATAAGAATCCATCATGAGTGTGAGGGTAGGATAGAAAATTATGTTCCGAGGATCACCGTTTGGCATCACGAGGCTTGCCGAGTGATGACAAACGGTGATCCAGAGGGACGGATTTTTCTATCCTACCCTCACACAAATAATTGATTCTTTTTCTTGTTCACCACTGTTTTTTTTATTTTAAAATAAGCTTCCAGAAGGCCCTGAATACGCTAAGATTCAATCTGACGTCATTTGACGACCAATAGCCCGAGTTCCAATACAACCAACGTACAGAGCCCTCACGTGACAGCCTGGGTATTTTAGCATGGGAAAGGTACGATTTTCTATCTCAGGGTAAATTATCAGATATCCTTATCTGGTGTGCAAGAAATAGAGGATCTTTCATGAGTGTTCATGTTTAATTGAATTTATTAAACGGGTCGAGGAAAAGAGATAAAATCTATTCTTTGCAACGAATGTAAAAAAAAAATCAACAACACAGGAACACGAATGTTAGATTATATTTATCATATGACATAAGGATTATTTTGAAATCATATTTCTGGCGTGAAAACGTTAGGGTTTTGTCATATGCGTGACGTTAAAATCGTTATTTCCTAACGTTACTGTACCCGAAAATCTTTAAACCACTAGTGGTTTATTGATTCTAATGCATGGCGTTATTTCACTCCCAGACGCGACGTCATATGATAAAATGAATTATGAATCACCAAAACAGAAACACCGCCTGAGATGGGATAGCAGCTTATATATACCTCCAGAAATATACTAGCTTTAACTTTGGTATGAATGTTGCATTGTCCACTCAAGATTTGTCAAAGTTCAAATTTGACATGTCCATATACCTGTCTTTTAGATCTTACTGTATAAGTTCTTTGATCCTGTCTATCCCAATGGCTGAAGATGACCATACTTACGAACACAATTAAATGACAATTGTAATTTAATAATCATCAGTTATAATTGAAAAAATCATCGATGAGTTAAATATTTTATTTATTTGTGCATGCATCGCACGTTGTGTATGTCGATTAATGCAAACATTGTGCTGCATGAATTGGTGCGTGTATCTTGATGGCTATATAAGCAGTCTTATTATACACACATTATGAATTTATTCACATTCATTGATAGGACATGTAGCTGATATCAATATGGAATCTTCTAATGTATACAAGGATCAATGATATATATTTTTATATAAATTTGCTCCCTAGCATGTACCTATGTCAGTCGTCGTCATTCATTACAATGAAACTTTTCTTTCTGCTATTTAAGCCAATTATTTCCTTATCTTCACCTTGCCAAAAGGAGATCAGCATGTTTGGTCATCTGTTTTATTAACCTTGTTGAAGGGTCATAAAATTTTAACCACATCTGAAATATTTTATAATTTAGATGTGACATTGTCACTATATAAGGTAACAAACTTGGTTTGAAATTGACCAAAGTTTCAATTACGTGTTTAAACAAAAATATGTTCTTTCTTTTGTGCAAATATGCTTCTATTTTGAATCTTAGTGTTTTTATTCTCTCCTAGATATTGTCATTGATGATGCTGATGATGTTGATGATGATGATAATGATGATGATGGTGATGATGATGATGATGATGATGATGATGATGATGATGATGATGATGATGATGATGATGATGATGATGATGATGATGATGATTTACATTATTTAAAATCTATTACATTTCATTCAAACGTTTAACTGGATAGCTATGGTAACAAGAGAGACTGGTCATTTGAGGCTGTACAGTTATTTCAAGGAGTTGTTATTCATCTAGGTAGCTTTGTACGAGGGTCAGTCAAAAATAACTGAGAGTTGATTCATATCTCTTACGTAGGCTAACGTACACTAATGAAATTTGGCACATGCATGCAATGAACTGTCCTGCGCCAGAATATGCAATAAACAAGACAATGCAAAGTAATGATTGCTGTTACTTAACAACCGAAGTATGTGAAATAATGTCATGCGTTCACGCTGGAATATAGCGTTGCCATGGAAACACTATACAAAATTTAAGTTACATCAATTTGCGCATTTGTTGCAAATAAAGTATGTGAATGTATTTTGCAAAATGCAACAACTGAGGATGAGGCGTTGGAATTTTATTACATAAATAATAGGAAAATTAACTAGATTTTCTGAAAATTTCACCCCAAATTTACCCCATCCAATACTTACGGTTCATTTTAGAGCAATATTATCAACTAAGTATCATATCATATGATCATTTCATTGTATTTATTAATTGGTTTTGACATCTGAATGCATATCTTGAATATTCCCAGGAAAAAACGGTTGCCATAGCAACAAAATCTGGTGTTTTAGTTAAAAATGGAATTTCCATCGATTTTGGTTGCTAGGCAAGGAACATTGCATATATTGTATTTACTATCTATTACACTTCTACAAAACATTGCTAGCACATTGTTTGATACAAATGGAGAGATAAAGGTTCGTAATTATACTAATTTAGATTTGAAATGATTTTAAATTCATGGCTGCTTAGTCAGAAGATTCGTCAGCGCGAACGCACATCGCTGAGAGACGGTCTTCAGTTGCCTAGCAACGGCATATTGAAGATTATAAGACGTCAACTTCTATATGTAATGAAGCCCAAAGGTTCATTCTATATGTGTATCAAGTTTCAGCAAAAACTGCCGACCCAGTAAAAAGATATTAACCAACCCTCAGTTATTTTTCACTGACCCTCGTACTAATGTAACCTTTTGATGTTTGGTTTCTATAATGAGCTTAGCTGCCCAGCTTCTTAGATGACAGGTGTTTAAACTACAATTCTATGGCTAAAATAAACTTTAATCGAATGACTGTTGTTAGGAAAGTTAATGCTTTTATTTCTACAGGTGAAGTAAACAACTTGTGAACTTAAATTAATTATGTTGGCCTTATATTTTAAAATTGGTTTTAGATTGGTGGTTCTATTTAGCATAAATTGATCTATTTGTGCGGCGAGCGGTGACTTCGACCAATAACAAAAATGATACAATTTCAAATGAATAAGTGGTACAAAAAACACTGGTTTTATTTTGTAGCCACCTCCATTAGCCGATTTATCAACTCTCTGATGTAATGTGGCAATAGAGTATCAAGATAACATTAACACACAGTGTATAAGCGGACAGTCAGCAAATCGGAAGCGGATCCGGTCTACGATGGTACACGGTGCTATTGTACGGTGCCAATAGAGTATCAAGATAACTTTAAAACACTAACAATTTAGCAATCCTTCAAATTGCTTCGTCTTCGAAAACAAGCTCTGCAATTGCGAGTTTTTCTTGGTGCGAGAAGTATAGTGGACGCAACACGTTTATCTAAGGGTGGCATTTCTTTTTGACACCAGCGATCTTCCCACAAATGACATTTTCTATTTAATTATAGGACATACTTCATGGCTCTCTTATGCTGTTCTTACACATTTACGAATCGACCTGCGAACGTACGGCGTACATGTACCTGGAATTGCTTATAATACCACAGTAACGCCACAGCATCGAAAGCTTACGTAGCTGTTACGCTGCACGATCGCCAATGAGGCGATCGTGCAGTGGAACAGCTACGTGAGCTTTCGATGCTGTGGCGTTGTCGTGGCTTTCTAAGCGATACCAGATACGCAATACGTTTGCAAGTCGATTCATAAATGTGTAAGAACAGCATTAGCGTTAAGCAGCAAAAATATATTACTTTGTATGTTTGTGTTTTAGCTGCGTCCATGTTTAGTTGCGTCCTCCATACTCTTGTACCAAGGCCAACATGCAATTGCTGAGGTTGTTTTCTTAGACGAAGCATTTTGAAGGATTGCTGACTTGTTAGTGTTTTAAAGTTATCTAGATACTCTATTGGCACCTTAGAATAGCACCGTTTAACATCGTAGACCGGATCCGCTTCCGATTTGCTGACTGTCCGCTTATACACTGTGTGGGTCGCAAACCCTAAATATAGTTGTCACGTTTTATCAATTCACACACGATGTGTGACAAGGCAATAAAATAACCAGTGCATGATAACGTATTTACCTAACCCCTTTCGATGCTGATATTTTATGTTATAACTCCTCTCAAGAGTGTATTGGATATGTGTACGTATTTACTAGCACCGTAAAAACAGCTTAGATCCTGATCAACTGGCTTCTGAGAAACCAACTGATTTGGAGCTACATTTCTTTCAAAACATGATGTATATATGTATCTTGGTATTACTTGACTTTTCGCTTTTTGTAAAGGCGGCACCTCATGAATGCGTAATTAGGACTGGTCAACTTTAGACATAGGTGAAAGCTGAAAATGAGGCGTGGTTTTATTCAAAAGTAACTGTATCATCTTGCGCCATTACCTCAATATAGACACAAAATACATTATTTAGTCCTTTAAACGCCAGCAAAATAACTGCATCTGAAAATGTCTATGTAACGTAGGCAAAGAGGCAAACATTGTGGACCCAGATCAGACTGTTCCTACAGGAGCAGTCTGATCTGGGTCCACGAGGCTTCAAATATTTTAGTGGACGACAAAAACATACTTTTTGTGCTGTTAATAAATGTGAGTTCAGTGTGTATACGGTTAGATTTTTCATGAAATGCACGCACGTTTGCGCGGCTCAAAAAGCGTATTAACTCTTAACCAAATTATAAATAAAACCTGATTTCCCTTCCTTAGCAGATGAAATAGCCGAACCACGCCCAGATATGAATATTAAAGTTGCCGCCTTTACAGTAAGCGAAAAGTCAAGTAATATATATGTATCAGGGTGCAGTATACAATAGGTTAAGGGACTAAATTGTTTATCTTAAAGCGTATCATGCGTGACAAAGGTGATGATTAATATTACTGTAGTATTGCACTTCAAATGGAACACAGTATTTCGTTTTTAAAATTTTACATGAAAGTAACTTCACACTGAGAGTTTGCATGGGCATCAAAATAGCAAAACCCTAACTAGATTTAAATTTTGGCGAATAATATTATCAATCTTAATGCTCTGATATCTCGTAAAAATACATAACTTAGTTTGTGTTGGTATGAATATCCCTTCCATGACCCATTTTGTAATATCAGTGCAATACACTTAGATGGAGTTCGCAATATTTGCTCATTTATCAAATGTCCATTAGTGATTACAAGCAGACGATTTTCGTTTTGAAGGCAACTGATATGATTTTCAACGAAATCCGAGCTGCTTATATAGGTCTAGAAATAATTGGTTGCAGTTAGTGTCTACCAAACACTATCATTACGTCTGCCTCCATCTTTCTAGCCATCTATATGCTTTGTATATCTAACTCAACGACCACAATGCAGTGATGCCGGTGAGGCTCAAACCCGCGGCCCCTCGGTCTTGAGTCAAGCACTCTACCACTGAGCCACTGCGCTCCCTAAACATCAGGCATGTGTGAGTGGTTGGATTAATAAGCAGACTTACTCATGGGATAGCTTGACAAAAGGGCTTCCAAATGAGAGGGCCTTTATGATATTTAATTATTTTCATTTATCATCTTTGTGACACAGTTGAAAATAAACAACGTATTGTCGACTAGGCAGATAAACAGCAACACACACCAATATGCAGCTGCATTTAAAATTGCAAGTTATTTTTGTTATTATACACATTTCTTTATGTTTAACTGATAGCCTGTGATCCGTTTCGGTCAAGAGAATATTATATGGCATAAAATATTAAGGATGCTAAATTTTCATCCTATCACCGCCTTAATGAAAACGTATCTAAACTTCAAAAATGTTTTGGTTAGGGTTTTTTGGTTTAAATATATTTCTCCAATTATATTCAAAATTCATTTTAGTTTAAATGTTATTGCCGAAAAACAGTGTTCCATTTAAAGGGCTACACTACAGTAGGTGCGAGAGTACTCTGAATTATTGATGTTTTAGATTATAGATCTGCTATATAATTAAAAGCATTACCTACTATTAAAGCAACTGAGCTGTGAATGTTATAGCCTATAGATGATGCGACCTCGGAGACAAGCTACGAAGGCATCAGAGTACCAGAGAGAATATTTTGCAAAAATCACAAATATGAGTATTTTAATATGAACACTTTTTAGAATTGAAGTGCATTAAACTCAGCCTAAGCCGAAAGTGGTGCGATAAAAGCATACCAATGACCCCGCCCGTTCGTTCACCAGTCGTTCGTTCGTCCGTCCGTCAGTATTTTCAAACATCTTATCCTGTGAAACCACTAGGACAATTAAATAATTGAGCCGCGACATGATATTTCTAACAATGTGGTATATGCGACCAGAAAAGCTTCAGATCAGCTAGTAGTCGGGGAACCAAAGTCGCGTATCGTGCAAAAACACACATTTTTGCACCCGAAAGGTATACGGCTGGAATTTTGTATACTGATAGTCTAAATGGTGCTTGATATGAAACCGCTGTATAGCAATTCGACCAGAATTGCATTTTGAGGGAAAATCCATTTTTGTACGCCAAATAGGTCATGTTAAGCAATCTTTCATAGCATAGAAATTGTGATGTTTCCCTTATCAATAAGTTAAAGAGTGTGCTTTGGTCTTCAAAGGAACCGTCTCATTAAATAGGTCCATTTAAGTACCCACAACACATGTTTTGGTTGAAAAATAACAAAACTAATTTTCCATTACGCACTCTTATCTGGAGGATTGGTATGCGAAGCCGTTTGACTGTTCGATAATACAATAATACACTATCAAATGCATTTAAAAATATGGGCAGTTGTTTGTGCACCAAAATAATTTTCTTAGGGACATTTTTGTCTTTACAAGTACTATGCGGTTACATTTCTGCACCTCATACAGGGACAGACAGGTTCTCCATGGTGATATGATAATAGTTATACGAGTTTTTTTCATATTTGTTTTACTACTGTTAAATGAAATTATTGTTTTCAGTAGATAAAAATCCCATTGGTCCCTACAGTGACCCTCTGTTTCAAAGCTGCTGTGAATATGGTAGAAAAACATCCTTTAAACCTTGATAAATTTCATTTATGTGTTAAAATGCTCTTAAGTTGTCCTGGCATGTAACTACGCACCCGCTGGCATGAACTAAATTACTAAGTATCAAATTATCGTGGTTTCATATTTTTACTTTTCAGCTACCTTTTCTAGTTTGCCATAGAAAATAAAATAAATTGTCTTAAATTATGTCCCAAACGTCTGTCTATCTGTATGCAGTGTTTAAACACATTCAATTCAAAATTTATTTATGTAAAAAATATGCAATTCAAACCACTTCAGCGGGAGGACAAAAGTGAATAAGTAAGCACACATTTGTTACGAGATATGCTTTCAAGCGATATATAAATAATTATCAAATACTTTTTGGGGCAATAAATGCAGTTTTAATGAGATTTGAAGAAAAAGAAATCTATTAATTTAATTTCAAAATGGGGGTGCCCTAATCTACATGCTTTGAAAATCAATAAGCAGTTGTCTTAGATGACCACCACAGCTTCTAAGTTCTATGCCGATGTTGTATCAATTATTATATAAACTCAATATTGTTCAATCCTGAACTTTTTTGATAAAAATATATAACATTTTGAAAAACAATATTTTTACATGTTCTTGCTGGGTTTCCGTAGAAAGTTGACTGCTCTTGCGTTATGCAAGTCGATCGAGTCTGCTATACAGTGGTTTCAGATATACCGTAGAATTACCTTTGCAACCATACAAAATCCAGCTGTATACCTTTCGGGTGCAAGGGTTAGCATTTTTCTACCTTGGTTCCCCAACTATAACGCATACGCGCAGTCTGATCAGAGCCTTTGCTAGTCGCTTGAATATTCTATGACTGTTAAGCTACTGACTGAACACCATTTGGAGTTTCTGAGCTTAAAAGGAGGCTGCACAGGCTCGTCTGATCCTACACTTGTCAAAATGATACATTTTTGGTAATCACATGTTGCGGCAAATGTTGAGACTCCAGACCTTAGGATATGGAGCGAAAGTGTGTTCAAATAGTTTGACCACATGCCTAAGATAGCTGCCACAGCTATTTATGGTCTACCAAGTTTGTTTAAATGACGGCCATAGGTTGACCTTGACCTACTCAACATCAACGTCAAATTCGCTTCCTAATGCATTTAGATGGGAACCAGAAGTGCGCCACAATTTTGATTTTTTAATCATTGTTGTTACTAGATATGTTTTAACCTAATATGACAATGACTTTAAGTAAGTTCCAAAGGTGACTATTGACCTTTGACCTTTCATAGTCACTGATGTCACTCATACTGGATTCCCATCAAAATATTAAAACATATTTTTCAGAAACCATTTGACTTACTGAGATAAAATTATGGTATATTTATAGGGCAGTGAAACAAAGTTTTAAAAAATGATGTTGGTCACATGACCTAAATGACAACACAAAGTTTTAAAAAATGATGTTGGTCACATGACCTAAATGACAACCATTTCAGAACCAGACGGTCAACGAGACTCGTCTAATTGTGACCTTGTCACTTTCCCATTGGTACTCTGGGTCAGGTGGAGTGCTTGATTGTATCGATTCCTGATCTTTGCCCTCTTTCTCACTTTGGTATAAAGCATTTGAGATGTAGGGCCTACCATGTCGGTTCAAATTATGATCCTAGGTGGTCACTGACCTACTTGATGTCAATGTCAAATTTGCTATATAATGTATTCAAATGTAGCTAATCTTGAGACATTGCTTTTTCAATTACTATTGACGTCAACGTCAATATACTAATCAAATATGTTTACCATAATTATGACATCGCGCTTGGGAGTGAAATAACGCCATGCATTAAAATCGATAACCCACTTAGTCTAGTGGTTTACAGATTTTCGGGAAACGTTATGGAATGACGCGTTTAACTTCACGCATATGGCAAAACCCTAACGTTTTCTCGCCAAAAATGGTGGTGTAAAATAGTTCTAATGTCATATGATACATAGAATCTTACATTCGTGCTCCTGTATTATTGAATTTATTAAACACGTTGCGAAAAAATAATAAAATGCTCGGCAAGCCTCGCATTTTATCATTTTTCCCCAACTAATTTAATAAATTTAATAAAAATGAGCACTCATTTAAGATCCTCTATTTGATGAAATACAATAATTCCTATAGATAAGTAGCTATGGTCAATGTTGCCCTTGACCTTTCAGCCTAGTTCGCTAATGTTCGACTGCTATTAGTATGTTTAAAAAAATCCTTTAAAAGGTAACGTCTATAATGGATTTACACAAGCTATGTTGAAAGCTAACCATACTTTTATACGAAAACAATTTCAACGTCACATTGTACTAATACATTTTCCTATATAGTTTAATGTTCAAAGTATACATCTCTATAAGGCCATTTTCATGGCTAAAACCGGTTTTCTTTTAACTTTGTATACTTTAAATGATATGTATGGACTGTACCAGATTGTTTGATTCACTGGTTTTCGCTGTATGCACGATTTAAGTGGTTGGGGTCATTCCACCCCATTAAAAGTATAGTTACAAAAATGCTATTTTTTCTATTCCAAGTTCATGCTTTAAAATGGTGGTTACAATAGGAAAAGAACACTTCAGGACATAGAAGATTGTGATTAGATTGTTCTGAAATTCATACCAGAATGAAGTTTATATTCGCTTGTAAGATGAACCCCAACTTCACTATTTTTGGTTCTACGATTTTACGAAAAAACACAACACGTTCACAGTTTTCAAGATTTTTTTTTTCAATCTTTTACTATTATTATATTGATATTATAGTCATTGCAGACATATGTCAGAATTTATTTGATGATCATTAATATGAGATCAATATCAACATGCATTTGTCATTTTATGAGAACTCCAAACTCCATTTGGAAGTTAATAACATCTTTTGATGCAAATATTTTTAATTTTTGTAGGCATTGGAGTTACTTTGCATGCGACGATATCCTATTTTATGTAATTTTGAAAGAAAGAATGTCTCTCATCTGGAAAATTAACAAGTTGGTTTTTGCAACCTCATTAAACTTATGCTAAATGCTTAAATTAAAGTCCTTATGGCCCATTCGTGTTTTAAAATGGATAGTATTCATCTTCTTCAGAATCGCTAGATGAACTCCATGTGTCAACAGAAGCATCTTTTACATAATCAATATGCATCTTGCGAGGTTTCTGTTTCGTTGCGGTAATATCCTAAATACCAAATCCTTGAAGCCTCATATGCACAACGCCCAAGCGTGCGAGCACCACTTCTGCACCCGCAATACCACCTAGTGATTGGGTTCAGTCATTGAGTGTATTCAACCCACAAGTTCATTGTTTTATTTGATGTGTGACGAGATCGTATCTGTGCTTTGAGGACACCGTCATCTTCTTTGTGTGTCATCATCTCATATGATCCATTTTCGTCAAAGTGTTCATTCGTGTGGAACTTGGCCTGTTTAAGTTGGTATATTCCCATTGTTAGGACCCTGACTTCATCCTTCGTCCACTCTGGGAAAGTGTCGATTGTCATCTATCTTTTTCCGTATTACCCCATATTACCCGTTTTTTTATCCCAACCACTTGGCAAAAGCTGTGGTATGATTACTTATCACTTCATTTCTATTGATATGCGCTAAGCCAAGATATTTGGGCACAAATGAAGTCATTTGGGCTGCTCTAACAGAGTGAATAGCTTTTTTACAAGATTTCTTTCCTATTCTAAATAATGTTGAGGTGACAGCAAGGGAAAGGCCAATTCGAATTTTAACAATCAGAAGAGCGAGTGCTGTACGACTACTCTTCACTGAAGTAGAGCGTACAGATGAAAGGTGTAAGAAAGCACTTCATTAAACTGTAGCTTAGAAATCTAGTAAACATTATATAGTCCACATCACTCATTGCAGTGCTGTCTATGAGACCCATGTTGTGCTATGGTATGGACTTTGTTCAGAAGTTCTTAAATATATTCGCTAGTTGCACTGAAACAATTGGACGAAGCAGTGATTTTTAGATAAATCTCTTCAGACAGAGCATCACTGTCGAAATGATCAGAACAGATTCGAGCTCCTCTGTTTACAATTATAACTGTTTTAACAAATATTTTGGTCCAATTCTTTGGTCGAAGACATTTAAAATGTAACAATTGAACCAATTTCTCTGTATGAACTACATACTATACACCTCGTAGAAGAAGAGGTGGTTCTTGGTATATCCAGCTTGATTTTTATTTCAAATGTCTCTTCGCCAGTAGTTCCTGATGTCGCTATGGAGGTACTTGACATTTTATTTGGTTTCATTACTTTTAAGATGGCAAAGGGTCATGTTTATCCCGATAACATTTGCCACAAATTATGTTTAACCTATGACTTCAGGGATGACTTAAGACTAAGCAAATCATGTTCATCTAATTGGCGAAGTTTAACCTTTTTGCTAATGCATTTCCCACACCTTTACATTTTTCGCCTTGATTTTGGCACTTTATATCTGTTACTTTACATACTTATACTAAGTATAATCAACAATTTATACAAATGTCTTGTCTACTTGACTTGAATAGTATATTCTACTTGAATATTAATATAAAATGGTCAAAAAATAGTATGATAAAATAGAAAATGGTCAAAAAGTATGTTGAATATTTAAATGTTCAAAATGAGAGGTGAATATTCAAAACACAAATAGTGAGTATTATCAGGAAATACCACAATCACAAACTGCAGACTATCCCGTGGCTGCGAGGAAGAGCCGCTCAACCATCACGAGACACCAGGAAGACAAATTAAGCAAAGCAATCAGCTCTCTCTTCCCCATCAAGATGATTGCAATACTAGAATGGACATAAAGTAGCGTACAACAAAACATAGAACAATTACAGACGCCTACAATGGGAGTAACAATAAACAAAAAGTCAACAACAACAGAACAACCGCCTTAGAACAGAAAGCAGCCTACGCCACCAGGGGGCTTAAATGCATTTTACTGGTTGGTACCAAGTCTTCGCCCTAGATTCTGCTGTTTTTGTAAGTACAAGAAATGTTCAGCTCGCATGGTAGAGGCCATCTAACTAATGCAATGATGAAGACAATAATAACACTACAAAAGATTCTAGAGATAATCAAAGTAAATTCTCTACATGTAAACTATATTTAATGTGGAGGAAATGCTTTGCCCAAAAAGGTGAATGTACACAGCTGTTATACACTACAAATACAAAATAGAATGCCTAATGTCAGTGCACTAGCACACAGTCGATGTCAGTATAGGAGCGAAATCGCTATTTTTACAACAGAAGAAGAAAGACTAGATCAAATGAATTCAGTTTAGCTTATATTCTGCTTTTGAAGGACCAGTCTCAAAAATTGGGCAATGATGATGGACAACTGCAAATATTTAGCTGTGTTTAAGTACTTTGTTACAAATCGTGGATATTGTTAGAAATATAAGAGATGAACATAATGATGGACAGTCCCTAAATCTCTTAATTAAAAAGATGAATGAATCACTTGTCAGTTCAATGTGCTTAAGATATATAAGATAAAGGACAGCTGCCAATATTTAGCTGCGTTAAAGTACTTTGGTATGAGTCCTTTGTTAAAAGAAATTTGAATTTTTTGCTTTAAGATGCAAAGATAACGAAACTCATAATTTAGAAAATGAACTTTGAATTAATCACTTATCTGTGTTAAGTTGCTTGAAAATCAATCTTTACTGATTAAAACTAGTTGAAAAACACTGGCATATTTTGTATTCAACACACGTTATTTCATAATGACTGCACAAGTTGTCACAATATTAAAAGTACTTTTGATTATACTTTGCATACTATTAAGTGTTAAGTAACGAATATGGCATTGAACAAGGCAACAAAGTGAAAAGCGTGTAGGGAATGCTTTAGCAAGAAGGTTTAATTTTGCAGATTAGACAAACATGATTTGCTTAGGTTAAAATCATCCGTTTGATGAAAAGGGATCATAAGAGATAATGGCACATAAAGAAAATGACGGTGTTCTCAAAGCACAGGTACGTTTTCGTCATACATCATATAAAACCTTTACTTTGTGGGTTGAATAAACTCAAAGACTGAACCTAATCACTGGATGGTATTGTGGGTGCAGAAGTGGTGCTGGCACCGTTTGGTGTTGTGCACATGTGGCTTCAGTGCTTTGGTATTTAGGATATTACCGCAACAAAACAGAAAACAGTGAAGCCAAACTGAGCAAGGTGCACATTGATTATGTAAAAGATGCTGCTGTTGACACATGGATTATGTCTGGCAATTCTGAAGAAGATGTATAATAATTAGTGTAAAAACACGAATGGGTCATAAGGACTTAAATTTAAGCATTTAGCATGAGTTAAATGAGGTTGCAAAACTAAGCATGCCCTGCTTGTAAGTCATTGGCAATTTGTTAGTTTTCCAGATGTAAGGTATCCTTTTTTAAAAAAATACATAAATATTACATCGTTGCATGCAAAAGTAACTCCAATGCCTACAAAAATCAACAAATATTTGCATCAAAAGGTGTTATTAACTTCCAAATTGGAGTTTGGAGTACTATGGAATGTTAAATGCATGGTAACATTGAAAAATGGACAAAATCAATTTCGTGGGGGAATACCTCTCATATTAATGATCATAAAATAATTCTGACATATGCCTGCAATAACTATTATATCAATATAGTAATAGCAAAAGATTTTTAAAAATCTTGAAAACTGTGAACGTGTTTTTGTTTTTCGTAAAGTCGGAGAAAAAAAATACTGAAATTGATGTACATCTTACAAGCGAATATAAACTCTAATCTCGATGATGTTCAGAACAATATTAGCATCATCTTTTAAGCCTAGAACTGTACTTTTCATATTGCAACCACCATTTTGAAAAATGGACTTGGAATAGAAAAAAATATCATTTTTGTATCTATACCCCCACCCACTTAAATCGTGCATACAGCGTAAACTAGTGAACCAAACAATCTGGTATTGCATCATTTGACAGGCAATACATACGAGTTTGATTATACAAAGTTTAAAGAAATTCGGTTTTTGCAATGAAATGGCCTTATAGGACAACTCCTTGATCATTAATAACACTTATTTCTGTTCAAAAACTCAAGAGAAACAAAAAAAACAAAACAAACAGCAAAAGCCCAGGTTCCGCCAGATAGCTTTTCTGAAATATTTTAGAGTTTGCCGGTACCGTTATTTTTTAATTTCCTACTACTCCGGCCCAAAAATACTCTGACCAGGAAAAAGTATTTTGCCGAAGTGGAAATAATACAGAACTAGCTGAAACTTGCAGGAGCTGTTTGGCTAAAGGAGAGCTTCAAGTCTGAAGAATAAATGCAATTGAAACTGCCTCCGCCAATTCCGCGAAATTCCACGGAATCAGACCACGGATGTACATCGAGGATCTACTTTGATAACGCGAGTGTTAACGAGACGCTGACGGTATATAACGTGACGCTGACGTCACAGAAACCATGTTAACACAATAACAAGACTAGTATGATTGCAGCCAAAAAATGGCTTAAATGAAGTTTATGTTTTTTTTAAATAAAAAATAGTAAATGAGTATGATCAGGAAATACCACAATCACAAACTGCAGACAACCCTGTGGCACCGCGAGGAAAAAAATATAAAGCCATATTTTGAAGCGATATTTTATTGAAAAAAACAAAAATATCATTTGTTCTGCTGATTGAACTTTTCTGATAATCAGAATAATCGATTTTAATAGAGCTTAACCAACATGCTACAGAACTCATTTTCCATACACCAGTTCTGGCTTACAAAATGGAGGTTTTTGTACATAGTACTACACGTAATGCTCCTTACATACACCCGAGCCATGATTCGATTCTCGAATTGTAGAGGACTTTCCCGAATGGAATAAATGATGACCAAGTGTCACCAGACCCAAACTTAGGGTTAACCAAAGTACACCTGGACGTGTTTCTAATACTCATAAATCCTATTGCACCCAAGCTCACAGTACCTAATAGTACAGTGATACCTGACAAAAGTAGTAGCTGCCATTTCTTAAACAGTGAGCAGGCATACTGGTCAGATATTGTTACAATTTTTTTCTACGGCGTTACTTATTAATGCATATGTACCTAATATTAGTTCATTTATGAAACAGTGGATACTTAGCCTATAATTGTAATTGGTTTTGAAATGGACTATTCTGAAGAGGGGCGTGATCAAAGTTATTGTTCAATGAATAACGTTTTGATTAAACTTTTCGCTTTTCTAAGGGTAAAGTGAAAACAAATGTAGACTTCTCTTATTAAAAGAGTATTTAAAACGTCTAAAATCGGGTGTCTTTTCTGTGTAAAAGTCAGATGTTCAACATCTGTTCCACCCACAGGCTGTACCTATTTTTCACCCTCGCCAGCTGGTCTAATGGTCTAACTTAGAATAACTTAGAATTGTAATAAATATTTCTACCAAGAAAATATTTCCAATTATGTGTTATCAGCGGTTTTCTGGGGCGAACTTATTGATAAATTCATAACTATAGATACGAAATTCTTAAATAAGTCTATAAAGGCCCTATTTATAAATCATTGTGACGTCATTCATTCTTTATTTATCAGTGTGCATAGTTAAATTGTTCCGTTTCACCAAAAAACAAAAACGAACTTTTCATTTTATTAGAAAATAGGAGCAAGAAAATGTAAAACAAACAAACAGTACAGACAATAGGCCTACAAGCAGAAAATATGAATAAACAGAGAAAATTACCAAAGAAAGATGATTGGCAAAATGCGGAAAATAGGTCATTTGATTGGTTTGACCTCGGAAGCTAGTAGATTTTTCCTATTACCTGCAAATTCATGACTGGGGTTGGATTCCTTTCTATCTGAAGGAGGAAAATGTATGGAATAACATTTTGGAACTCACAAAAGTTGACTTTTGCTTTTAAATACTGTATATCAAGGGACGTAATGCAGTCTAACTTTTTCTTTCCCCACGGACAAGTATTGGTTTTTATAAAAGACTGAACATAACAAGTCCCTTGTTCACTAAATACTGGTGTATACTAATTACCCGTGTATTCCGTTTCCTCCAAATGGTTGTCGCGTGCGATACTATCATTCGGAATGTTCCACTCAACATTGTCTACAATGCATTTTTCTCTCCTCACCAAAGAAAAAAGCAGAAATGTCGTTTCTGAGAGTATGCGTATGTACAGTCAAGCCAGAGAAACACTTTACACCCTTGTGCACATAGATGCACATGGGTTGCACTACAGGTGAGCTAGCTCTGAGCGATGAGTTGCACCCCAGTCTCAAACCCTATTGCACATGAAGTGCAAAGCAATCGTTGATGAAATATAACTAATTCTTAGACCATAGTGCACTTGTAGTGCAAAAAGCGCACAAACATTTACTTTATATCATCTGCTATAACAGAAGAGAACAGAAAGAAATTTCAAACAGATAGAAAATTCAAACTGATTGTTTATTTGTTTAACATTGTACTTATTCCAGCTGAATATAAATTTTAATATTTATTTTCTTATGCTTCAGTTCAGTTATTTAATCAAATTTGTTAGTAAAACTTATTTGCTTTTATCGTTTAACTTTTAAATGGTTAACCGTTATTTCAATTAATTAACTTATTATTAATTGGTTCTTTTAAATTTAATTATCCAATCAAATTTAGATGTGTCAGCTTTGATCACCATTTTACATTTTCATATCTCAATAAGCCTAAGTGTGTTGACACACAGAACAAAACCAGTCTGCCTGCAGATATAAAGATTTGTGTTAATAACTGAGTTGACAGTTTTGCATGCTTTGAATTTTTATGTTTTTTATTTTTTTTTTTTTAATTTTTACATTAGCTGATGTCTTTAAAATCAACCTTTTCCAATCATTTTTCCTTTAGACAAGGCACAAACTTCTATTTTTTCAAAATAGTTTTTGCCTGACAGCGGAGAATTTTGTTATCTGCTGTTTATCTTTGCAAACAAAGACCCAGATCAGACCCAACAGAATGCTGACCCAATCTGATCCAAACTGTTAACACTCTGAAATAATTTTATGGCTTTTTGTATTTTTGTAAAGCCAGAATTTATTATAACAAATGAAGTAATAATTTAAAACTGAGTGGCATGTGACTTGCTCAGCAGGCCAGGGGTTAACCATCTGTGTATTGTTCAAAATTGTCAAATTTTATGGCTTCTGTGCTTTATGATAACATAATATCAAGAGTTGCATTTCATTGATTAAGTTAAAAAATACCATCAGAGTGAATAACAATTTAGCTTATGGTCAGGTCCGACTGTTTGTTAGGTTTAAGTTATTATTTTAAGATAGAAATTAAGCATGAAGCAAATTTCTTTAATCGCTAAATATTGGAGTAATGAATTCTAATTATCGTTATTCTAAGCTGGTCAGTTCCTATCAAAATCACTGATTGTTATGTAAATTTCCAGTAATATTTACAAGAGATCATAGCCATAATCAGGTTGTGCTGTCACAAACACCTGTATGATTTGAACCCATATCAGGACCAATGGAACACCAGTCATCAAGCTGATCTGTGTGCTAACTGCAAGGTTATCAGCAGACTACAAAATGTACCGTTAACAAGGAAAGAGCTAATATTAAAGTGATATAAGCAAATATTATTTAATCTGGTAGAAAAAAAGGATTTATGATCTGATAGGGGTTTACACCTGTATGCAACACAAAAATACATCTTCAAGAATTGACCACATAATTGGTCACACAAACTGGTTAGAAGACCAATATCCTGTTGAGTGACAGAAAATATAGTTATAGCTTGGTTTAGCTATAAATCCTAGCTCCTAACCCACCTTACATGATGATTTTCATCTGGAAATGTATAAATAGCTTTTACCTTAAAAATTATATAGAGGTCTGGTCAGTGTCTATAGTGATTACATTGTTTAAGTAGTCAAGTGAAAATAGTATTTGGCAGGATAATGGTTAAGAACACAGAGATTGACACTGTTCAGTAATAAAATAATTAATCCTTCCCTCAAGCTATTAATGTGTCAAAACAGCGATTGCCTTCTGCTTATTATCTTTGCAAAAAGCATGATTGGTCCAGATCAGGCCAGACATTTTGTTGAACTGATCCGGGTCCAAACTGTTTGACAATCTGAGGGTGTTCCTTAGTGGAGGATTTTTTAAAAAGGTGGTTGAAAAACACAGACAACTAAATTGCATGAAATAGTACCCTGCATACAAAGTGTGAAACAGGTATGCATCCATCCACTTAATAAAAAGCATTTATCTTGATAAAAAAATCATTTTTACACCCTTCTTGGTAATTATGCATGTGTTTTGGGTGTCTACCGATTTTAATCATCTTTTTCGAAAAGTTCTTTAGAGTGTCAAACAGATTGGTTTAAGATCAGGCCAAACATCTGGGTGCATCATATTTGCAAAGATTATCAGCAGACGACAAAAGAATAGTAGGCAAAGAGTTAACCAACATGAGGGTAGTTTCCTTTTTGTGGGACATAGACAAACCAGATGCCACAGAACGCGTGGTCTCTACCATCAGAGTGCAAACAGTTTGGATCCAGATCAGGCCTGACTAAACGTCAGGACTGATCTGGGTCAAACATGTTTACGTAAAGATTAATAGCAGATGGCAGTTAACCAAAATTAAGCCTGTGTTCATTTTGTGGTCAAATGCAAACAGTGTAGGGCCAGATTGGGCTGCACAGAAAGCAGGGTTGTATTTTTTGCCTGATCTGGGTCCAACTAGCTAGCAAAGATTGTAAACAGACTACACTAGTAGACAGAGTTAAGACTAGTAGACAGAGATAAGCCTAGTATCCGGCCAAAAAATGTAGACCCAGATCAGACGTCACAGACTGCAGGTCTAACAAGAATCTTGGTTTGCTGACAAAATATTTGAGGCCAATGTTCACGTAAAGAGTCACTATATTATAGGACTGTCTCTGATGAGGCTCAGAAAACTCAAACATTATCCAGATAAGTAATGTAGTTTATGGTAATAAACAATTAATCCTACCCCCTCTGGCTAATCATCAAGTTTTACAAACTAGGTGAATGGGTATCACAAAAAGATGTTAGCAAGTATGTTGAATGTCCCTTTTCTCATGTAAAATATTCTCAATGAAAATTAATTCTATTACATTAAAGAATACACATGGACATTTATAAGAGTGTCAATTAGGATCCAGGTCAGGCCTGACACCTTGCCACACATGATCTGGGTCCAAACTGTTTGCTATGTTCTTGTTCTTGTTCTTGAAGATATTCTGCCACAGTTGGCACACCTCCAGATCGCTGTAGTACCGTTTCACAGTTAAAATGGTTGAATTAGTCCACCACCCTATTTACACATTATGAGAGTCTCTATATACAGGTTAAAAAGTTTATAAAATGTTTCTTTTAAAATGTTTATATAAAAGTTTATATAAAAGTTCATATGGAGGTGTCAATCTTGAATACTGTGTATTAGGAACTGGAAACATGCTATGGTGTGGTCTGGAAAACCTCATTAGACTTGAGAGTTTTATGCTTCTTATTTCTGATTCTCTGTGGTATAACTGCTAGTCTTTTGTACCGCTCACAATGCAGCGCATGACATAAACGTCTGCTTTGAAATTCTATTGTCTTTAGTTTATGTAGGTCACATTTGGGGTGGATTTACTACAAGCACTGGAGTCTAATATTAGCTGAAGCAATCTATCTGGATCGTTAGTAGGATTACTAGGTATCAGTAATAATGTCTATAATGGGTTCTCTAGCACTACTCAAAGCCGTGCAACTCAGCAGGAAATGTTTAATTGTCTCTTCACCATTCTTACATAATAAGCAGGTAGGATCTATAGCATTTTGGTTGAAAGCAGCTCGATTACTCTGGAGTATGTACGTCCCTGTCACCAGCTTCAGTTTTGTGCTAATACGGGGAATTTCTCTTGCATTTCCAATCGTTTGTATCACAGGATGTCGTTGGCCGTAGGAGTAATCTTCTGTATGTAGGTATTTTAAGCTTGAGTATAGTGTTGACTGATGTGATAATCTAGCGGTCCAGTAGCCGTTGACCTGTTTATTAACTATCCTCTTCCATTTTTCCTTGCCTGGAGGGTCATTCAGGATATCCAGTGGTTGGGGTAGATCATACTTGAAACAAAGTTCCCTGAGTGCCACGAACCAACTGTTACTCTTCTGTCCTTTGATATTCAGTTGTCTGTGAGCTATACATTTCTCAATCGACGAAAAAGTTAGACAGCTTATATTACCAAATAGTGTTAAGGCTCTTTTATGTATTGTGGCGTCGACTAGGACGGTTCCAGATATAATATACACCGCTGGATCTGCCGTTGTAACAGGCATACATAGTAATAATTTCATGTACTTTTTATAGAATTTCTCTAGTGTATCAAGATGCTTTCCACGGGGGAGAACCACTTCCATTCCGTAAATAAGAGTCGGGAGAACATATGTTTGAAATAAGTGTACTGTAGACTCTTGGTCTAGCCCATTATGACCATGGCAACCAGAAGGCATCAAGCTGTATAGGGCTCTTCTCGCTTTCTTGACGTTTTCTTGCACAGCAGTTTCCTGTGTCGAAGCTGATCGCAGAATTCCAACATGCATGATCTCCGTTACCACTGGCATAGGTTCTCCATTTAATAGCCATACATAGTCTTCATCATTTTCTGCTTGATTCACCTTTAGAACAACGCTCTTCACCAGCTGGAACTCATACCGCTCCATGGATCCATAATCCTCAGAGGTCAACACTAATGATTGGAGTGGCATAGGTTTAGAACTGGCAACCGCCACATCGTCTGCACAAGCTGGTGCTGCACAACCAATCTCGCCTATTTTTGCTCCATGGTCAATATTCTCCAATCTATCAAGTAGTGGATTCTCATAGATCTTATAGAGGTCTGTACTTAATATGCCACCCTGGCGTACACCTTGTTTTATTTCAATTTTTTTTTTAAAATTCCATCTTATTTGATAACTGTCTGGGCATTTGTGTGAAGGCTGGTAATTAGGTTCCAATGAGCACCATCGATTCCAAGGTGATAAACCTTACGTAGTAAGCTATTATGGTTGACTACATCAATGATGATATATATGATACATGTAACTTATGTTATGTGCTATACAGGTATTGAACTTCATTGTGCACAAGGAGTTCTCATTTACCTCATGGTCAGAATGTCTAGTGCACTTGGGTCTCAAAGTCTAGTGCACATGGGTCGCAGATGAAGTTCAAAGTCATGAGCACACCTCTCTCTGGCGTAGTGCACACGGGTTGCACTTTATGTCAAGTGTTTCTCTTGCTTGACTGTAGTCCTAAATCATGATGAAGATTCGTCGTCATATATCATTTAAATGATATTTTCATTGAAAATGAATGAGAAACTGCCGTTTGAAAAGTTTGTCTGCTTGTTGTGGAAAATTTTCAAAGCCTGGATCCCTGCTTAAAAACTGAAAATGACGTCAATCTTTGTCTCAGCACATAGGTCACATTATGCCCAAATATGGCTGAAAGGTGTAGGCATAGAAAGTGCTACCTCTGTTTTATCGTGTTTGTCTACGCCCTTTTGGTGCACCCTCTGGTAGGGCATATGCCCAACATATACTGTGTAGTCTGTTTATGATTATGAAACATATTTGTGATGATATTAGTTACCACGAATGAAAGACAACACGTATTTCGTTGTAAAAACAGTAAGAGCATTGACTTATATTTTTCATCTACATTAAAAAATGGTATACCTTACAAAAACCAGGCATAGAAAGCATAACAAGCTTTCAGACAGGCCCTTAACTACGTACCATCATTTTGAAGGTCACTAATCCTTTCAATATAGAAACCCATCACATGTAGAGTTTTCTACCCGAGATAATTTTCTAGAGCATTTGTTTACATATACACCGGTAGTAAGTAACAACGGGCATTTAAAATATCGGCTAGGGTAGCCCAATATAAATTAAGTTTTCAGCAAATTGAATTTTATTTTGAAGCATATATCGTTTGTTTTCATTGAAAGAATGAATTTATAGTTGAATAAGACGTAATTTATTGGTTTATGTTAGATAGTTTGTTTTATAGACTGTCTTAAACAGTAAGTACAGCGGTAATTAGTAACACCAGGGCCAATTTCATCAATAAAGTTCGTACGATATATCTTAAATTGTGCGTACGTTGTTTTCTGAAAAGTGCGTACGTCAGTTTCATCAAAACATCTTAAATTGTTCGTAAGAACAAAAATGTGCGTTTCACTAAAAACGTCGTATTTTAAACAATGCCTAACTCTAGTCTCCAAATATCGTGTGATTGGTCACGTGCGGACTTTATATAACCGTGTTAAGTGGTTTTAACGTAGAGTGAAAGTACGTGAAGAAAGTTTTAAAGAAGAAGCATGTGCGGATCCGAATGAAGGTAGAGTGTCCGGACCTTCATCCCCTTGGAAACCACAAGTTATATAGGTTTCCATAGAAATTAGCAAGTGGACCACCTGGAAAATAATGGATCTCCCTCCCAGAACCTTGCAAAATTGAAGTTTTCCGGGCAAAAATTCCTGGACCCGCGCATGAGAAGACGAGCAGGCGACAGCATATCCCATTAAGAAATCAACCCCTTTAACTCTGTACATATACTTATGTCAAATGTCGGTCTGATCTGGAGCCAAACTCTTTGACACTTAGATGACGGGTTTCCCGAAACCATAAGAAACCATGTCCAAATAAGGCATTAATCAGTAAGATTACCTAAAACCACAAAATATACCGAATGGAACAAGAAACTGAAGGTTTTTTCTAACATGTCTGGAAGAAAAATAATAATTCAAAATCATTATTTTTTTTAAAATCTGATATCCTCAACGTCCATCTAACAAATACAATTCACAGAATTAATGATAGCATCAAGAACCAGTCCTATACTGCCGACAAATTTCGTATACTCTCGAAGTTTGGTTCTGAGTCATGGGCATTATGGGCGGTTGTCTCGGCTTTCTTCGCATCCCGGTGATTGATTGTTGTAATGCTTAATTACAGAGCCCTAAAAAGGACTATTATAATTTGAACATAAAAGAGATAGATCATATTGTATTCATAACAAAAATGGTACATGTAATGTTTCATGAAACTGCGTCCCGAAAATTACTCGTTTTCACACTTTATGTTAACCCATACATGTAGAATTGAGTTTCCCATTTTAATCTTTTGGACGAGCTCATAACCTGATCTGACGCCACCGTGGTTATGTGGCGTCTTATCTGGGTCTGCAATGTTTGCCAACGTCCCACAGAATGGAGGCAAGGCTTAAATGAGTTAAACATCACACCCTGGGTGCTTAAGATAACAAGTCGAAATGTTTAACAATGTAAAAATCTAGAATGCAACTTGTAATACGGTCGGAACTGAGATTTTGCTAACCCGGATGTATGTCCCTTCATGGAGAATGTAAAGTTCTATTGAAAGCTCTTGTGAACAGCTCCCACATTTACATACTCATACAAAGACATACGTTTGAAAGTTTATCGAATCAATGTTGAACGTATGGTTATTGACGAAAGCCCCTCATCATTGTCGTCCCTGGCAGTCATGCAAATGGACGATTACTTACCTGTACATTTGAATGTGTATATTAGTATGTTTAAGCAATGGTGACATGTGAAAAAGTACAAAAATATCCTGTTATTTTTACTACAGAATCCCTTCCTTAAGACGTGATGGTTATGCATAAATTCAGCTACTGACGGCATGGTGGTCATAGGCGAATCTCTTGGTGACAGTATACAGTGTGGTAGGGGAAGGGGTGAAGAGGTTACATGGACAAATAAATAACTCATAAGCACCAAGGAAAGGGGGTCTTATTTTTCTCATTTTGGTAAACCATATGGTATGTAAATGGTGGTCTTGATTGTAGTACTTTCAAGGTATTTAAACCTTTGTCGATTTTTTGCTCTTCAGCCTCTAGAATCGTGTGAAATGCAGCAGCCTTGGTAGCGAAGTAGTAAGTTAGTAATATTCAAGACAAAGATGTCATCTGCGACACCTAAATATTTGTCTTAAATATACGACAAAAAGTAAGAAGTTCGCAAAGTTCAATAGTTTGATGAAACCCGATTTTTAACGTACGAACTTCGTACGATGTTTTTAAGAGAAAAACACGTCGTAAACTTGTTGATGAAATTGGCCCCAGTATATTCACAAAAGCTTGCTTCCCCATCACCGTCTGATTGAATAGTTTATTAGCGAAACGTCAAGCATTTAATGACTCATTTCAAAGTCGCTTTAATGTATATCTCATTGCGAAAAAAAACCTTATTATAATCTTCATCTATTATTACTCATAAGAACCTTTCGACAACGCCGCTTATAACATGTTATAGTTTTTTTGTTACATTCTTCGATGGTATATCACAGCTGTGGAATCAATCAAATAAAGCTTACATCTTAGCCCTTCAACTGATATTACATTACAAGAAGAGATATGTTAAGCCGCATTTGATCAGCATTAAGTATGCTTTTGAAAAAAAAATAAAGCTCATTCATAGTTAAGAATTTTTTTGCGAAAACCACATTTAGAAATTTTGACTTTTCACAACTAACAGGACATCTCCACAAAGTGAGTATGATCAGGAAATACCACAATAACTTACTCTAGACCAACCCACGCCGAGGCGAGGAAGAGCCAAAGAACACTAACAGTCACAATACATTGGAAGGACAAATAAATCTTCCTTTTCAAGATGATTACAAAACTAGAAAGGACACAAACAAACGCATAACAAAACTAAAGCCAACGCAGAATCCTCATAAACAATGTTAGGATGAATCAACAATATCAGAACCACCAGGCTGGTCTGAGCCTTTGCTGGTCGCACATACCACATTGTTGGAAATCTCATGTCGCGGCTCATTTGCATATCCAACAACCAAATTAAACTGCTTTGTCCAGGAATTAGTTTGGTACCATGTTTAATATTCTAGGACGAGTTGCTGCTGAGATATGAGTATTTTTATTCGTACACCCCATTCTTTAAAGTCGCATAATGGGTTGCCATGGAAACCATGAAATTCCATACAACCAGCGCGCATTTATTTTTGAGGACTAAGTAGCCCCAGTGAACAAATTTACACCCATAATGAAATGTCCCCTGTGTTCAATGTAGGTTTATTATCCCCTTAAATACTAGCTTACCCAATGTTTTTCTTTCATTTTTAAGTTTTAATTAATATTCATGAATATGCAAATGGGATTCGTAATTTTCTTATAGAACCACTGGATGAAAGGACTTATCAAATTGTATCGCAAATTTGTCCCCGCAGTGCAGTGCTTTTAGCAGGGCTTTGAAAATTGAAAAGTTTAAATCCCCGCTATTCCCCGGTCCCGAGGGGGCGGGGCATACTAATGACTGGTGCAAAATGACCTTGTAGTTATTGTACAGCGAGCAGTCTCTCCAGAACCTACACTGTGCCCATGAAAAAGTATTGATCTGACCAAAATTTAGACCGCTAGCATTTCTCGGTACGTCATAGGCATGTTGCTCTTGCGCATGCACGATGTGTACCAAAAACTCGTGTGCTGGCCCAAATAGAATGTCGGAGATGAACTACATAAGCTTAAAGCTTGGAACCGTTCTAATCATTTTGTAGTGTGTATGTATGTCATGAAGTTGAAATAAAATATGTTTAAACTAAATAGAATGCATGAAAAAACTATTGGGTTATTTCTGTTGAGGATCGAATTCAATTTCACTCGTGAACACCAATATATATATTCATGGCCAGCCTTGATTGTATTGCAATCAGTCATATCTGTGTGCTCTGTGGCCAATAAAATTGGTACAAGGAAGGACCTTAAATAGTTCAATGGAAATAAATCACCATTATAAGGTACCAGAAACAGGGTGTATCCTGACAACACAGCACTACACAATATGTTTATTGCGTCATCGAACTTTGATACGCAGCTTTCTCATTCGGAAAAGTCCGCCATAATTCGAGAATCGAATCATGGCTCGGGTGTAGGAGCATTACGCGTAGTAATATATAGCAAAAAGCTCCATTTTGGTAGCCGTAACTGGCGTATGAAAAATTAGTTATGAAGCGTGTTGGTTCGGCTCTATTAAAATCAATATTTTATTTTTCACTGACTGCAAAGTAAAATATCTAAGCTTGCGTCATACAAAATTTCATTATTTTAGCTTGTCTATTAAAGTGTATGTTCGTGATTTTTAACATTTTACTTAAATCAATATCTCATATAAGACTGTCATTATCATATTTTAAGCATATTTTTCTCAATTACCGCAAGGCAAATTGAACTACAAGTTCATACAGGTAATGCGACTTAGTAATATAAGTGCGGTTAGATCACACAATACTAACGGCCGATATGCCCATATAATATAAGTAAAACTCTTAGAAATCGACTCTGGAACCAATTGATCAAAGACCCTTGGCCGTGATACATTATATACTTCATTGTACATGTGGGCTCTACAACGTATGTTTGACTTATGGTCCTAGGCTAATCTTGGTGTACTTTATGGCAAGGTCAAATGTGTTAATGAATGTATTTTTATGGGAAAATCTTAAAAATATGATTTGCCGATAACTGTTGAAGCTATTTCATGGTAATTATTTGAGTTCTGTATTTGTCTTTATTTTGTAATGTATCACTTTGAGTCTATTCTAGTTTTGCAATCATCTTGAAGAGGAAGAGAAAGCTGGTTGCTTTGCTATTATTGTCTTAAAGATGTATTGCTACTATAAACATTCTGTGGCTCTTCCTCGCTGTGCCGTGGGTTGGTCTGCAATGTGTGATTGTGGTATTTCCTGATCATGCTATTTTACTTTTGATATATTCAACGTTATGACAGTGTTTATAGGTAACCATCAAAGGTCATGTTGGACCTTTGACCTTTAATGGACTATAAGCAGAAGTAGCTCTTATTTTTCTCAGAAACCAGACAACCAATTGAAGCTAAATTACATAGGGAGCATACTTTGTATGAGACAACTTTATTGTCCTTGACACCTGACCATGCCATGTCTCCCATGCCATGTTAGTAACAAATTTGACAAGAATTTGGTTTACATTCGTAACCTCCATTCGGGAAAGTCCGCCACAATTCGAGAATCAAATCATGGCTCGGGTGTATGTAAGGAGCATTACACTTAGTACTATGTTCCAAAAAGCTCCATTTCGTTAGTCGGAACTGGAGTATGGAAATTATAGATCTGTAGCATGTGGGTTCAGCTCTATTAAAATCGATTACCTGATTATCCGAAAAGTTTAATCAGCAGAATAAATTATGTTATGTTTTTTCACTAAATATAGCGATATTTTATTGAAAAAAAACACACATAAACATCATATAAGTCGTTTGTTTTGCTGCAATCACACTTTTTATTGTGTTCACATAGTTTATGTGACGACAGCGTCACGCTATATAACGCCAGCGTCACGTTATCACCCGCGTTATCAAAGTGGATCTCCGATCTAATTCAACGGAAGTTCGCGGAATTAGCCGAGGCAGTTCCGATTGTCTTTACCTCTTGAACTGGCTTGGCTTTATATATTACTAAAATAATAGATTCTCTCTAATCGGGAAAGCGGGGAAGATTTACTGCATGATCTCGATACCAAGTCTTTACGATATTGTTGCTATTGATAATTTGGATTTTATTTTTTTTTTCAAATTGACAAAACTTTCAAATAAACCATATTGGGTGGGGGAAAGAGTTGATAAGATTTTGGTAAAACCAACACTTTTAAATGACAAATTATTGCTAGAATAGCACTTCTGCACGCAGACTCTTGAACATAATGATTGATTCTGGTCATTTTTTTTTTTATATATTTTGTATTATTGTGACATAATAAGGAGTAGACTAGATTTTAGTGACCTAGACTTATTTTCCTGAACCAGTGTGTAGATTTTTTTTAATAAACTTGCATAGATATATTGTTGATTGAGAAGGAATAGTTGAATATATTTTGGTGACCTTAATCTTATTTTCAAGGTCACATCAGCACTTTGTAGTAACAAATTTTGACCAAAATTGTGTTTCTGCATGCTATCAACTGAATTAGATGATGGAGTCCAGCTATACTTTATAAAATTGAGCCGCGACACGAGGTTTCCAACAATGTGTTATGTGCGACCAGCAAACGCTCAGACCAGCCTGCGCATACGCGCAGTCTGATCAGAGCATTTGCTAGTCGCTTGAATATTCTATAACTGTTAAGATACTGACTGAACATAATTTGGAGTTTCTAAGCTTAAAGCTGCATAGTCTGTAACTTTTGATCTTTTCATTTTAGAAATAATGTTTCTATTTTTCAAGAACACAGTAAAAATACTAACATTCAGGTATACATTTTACCTTTTTCGTAATATAAACAAATGATTAGTGCCAAAACAACAGCATTTATGTTAAAAATTAACTGTCTAGATTTATTGGAGGGAAATAATTACAAACAAGAGAAAAACACCTGTTTTTATAAGATAATTCACTTTTCCATGCAGTTTTCAGCTGTAGAAAATAAATTTATTGTGAAAACATAACTTAATTCTTCTTTTTTACAAATGATTTAGAAAGATTTTTTTTTCGGAAAATGTTCATAGTTACAGACCTAGTCACTTTAAGAGGAGGCTGTACAGGCTCGTCTGAGTCTACACTTGTCAAAATGCCACATTGTTGGAAATCACATGCCGCGGCTGATATTGTATCTTTGTGACACAATAATGAGTTTAATAGAATTTGTGTAAGCATGCTTCACTCAATTTATGGTTGGAGGGACACAGTGTTGTTTTAATTGCAGCGATGATTGATTCAATAGCTTCCACACTTGTTTGTTTTGTTTGTTTGTTTTGTTGCTTTACGTCCCAAGTCAACAGCTATGGTCATGCCGGGACGGTCATTTGATCTAACCACACCTTTTCCTTGGCAAGCTTGAACAAGAATGTCACCCAAAATGCGAAATACCTTAATAGACTATCGCCTCTATAATAATAAATTACCAAATGAAACAGGCAGATGGGCCAATATCGATCGAAATCTCAGAAAGTGTAAATTATGTAATTCAGGTACTGTTGGTGATGAATTTCACTATGTTATGGAATGTTGTTTCTTTGACTTTGATAGGAAAATCTTTTTACCACATATCGATGAGAAAAATGTTAACTGCATCACATATTCAAATTTATTTAATGATACTAACACCAGGCGATTAAGACGCCTATGTAATTTTCTGAAAATTGTTATCGATACCTTTAGGTCACATCCTCATTGAATACTTGTTAGATCCTCTTATACATTATTCATGCATTCCACAGTGCTGCAATTGTCATACTCTACGGGTCACGGGTATATGCATTGGATTTTTGAGTGCTCAGTAAATACCTAAGACAAAAAACAGCGTACGTATGTGCTTATCATTAAGTGATAATAGTGAATTGTGTAGCCCTAAAAGGTATGGTCAGTGCAGCAACTGGAAATGCATCAAGATAGATTGATTAACCATACGAGCAAGACTTCGCATACAGCTTGTCCCAGTCATAGTTTGCTTGTGTGTGTGTGCCCAGGTGTGTTAGTGAGTGTGTTCACCAATGAAATTAGTATGAATACGGCCTGTGTTCTTCAATCAGCCCAGATATGCCAACACATCACAATTTCTGGTCCAATAAATTGAACTGGGCAATTGTGCACACTAAAGCTACTATTAATCCTGAACTGTTTGGGTGGTTGCTACTTGTACATTGTAGCAATACATCAGTATTTGCTATATCTTGTGTGACCTTTGATGGGCCTTAATATAAGTATATGTTTGTATTACCTCATATTACATGTTAAGCATGTACTGAGTGATTTGAATAAACTTTGAACTTTGAACAAGCATTAACCAGTACTTCGTGCACATACTTTTGCTTGTAACTGACAACAACCCTTCTTGAATGATTCAGCGGAAGGGAGGATAATGACCGTAGAAATTATTTCATGATCAATCTCCACGAAAGTATGGGCCCGGGCTGGGATCGAACTCGCGCCCCTGGATCTGCAGTCACACTCGCATCTGCTGCCAGACATGTTAACGACTGGGCTATGCGGCCCGGTTCCACACTTTGTAATACATACCATAATTTCACGAACGGTTATCCAATTGACGAGTCCATTGTTAGCTTTTTGATTGTTAGAATGTGTTTTTGACATTTTATTCCAATTTTGATAGATCAGTCTGTATGTAAAACGTGCAAATTCTGATCAGACGTCTGATATGCTGCGTACTGCGGCGTCTGTTCAGGATCTTCACTGCTTTCCTATGTCTCATATTCATGTATGAGGTGTGATAAAAAAGTTTTTAGCCCCATATGCCTCGGTGGGATTCATAGTGTTAAAATCTTTGTCAGTCAGTCATTTGATCTAAATGTATTGAAGGACATTGGGAGTGTGGAAAAGCGTGCTGTCATGCTTGGTTGCTTATGTACATTTAAAACACTTTTAGAGAGGAGGGTGCGACACATTTGCAAATATGGGGTAACTTGGAATCAGAGCGGTTATCAAGCACTTCTGTAAGAAAAGAATACTTCCAAGGAAATTCATGAAAACATCATTGAAAACCTTGGGAAGGAGTCTCCTTGAAGTACAGTGAACAAATGGGCAGCATAGTTTACGAGGGGGGGGGGGGGAGAGAACGTTGAGGATGATGGACGGGCTGGCCGCCCTAAAGATGCGACCACTGATGAAAATGTCAAGGTCGTGCACACCCAGGTTACTATTTCTACATTATTCGCGAAATTTTGAATTCGCGAGCAAGCATTCGTGTGGTCTTCATTCCGTGGGTTGAAACTATGCATGACAATCGTAGTTTCTCAAAGGCGAAAAGTTGTAATGCATTGAATAGCGGCCCATTTATGGCGAGCTAACTTTAAATGGCATAGTAATGGCATTGTCTGAAAATCTGTATCAATGATCAGGGCGTAATTGATCTGTCCAAGCCATCAATTCAACACTATTGTGTGGTGTCACAATACGTCCAGTGTGCAACGGTTGAACGCTCACGTAAATGTACTTGATTTGCATAATCTTAACTTGACCTGTAATTACTGTACTGTCCTGCCAGCCAAGAATGACAGTGGCGTCATGTTTAGTTTACAAACTTATAAGGACTCAAAATCGATAGATCACTTGTGTATTAATCCTATCCACAGGATAGGATTAATACACAAGTGATATATCGAATCGCGTTACCTCAAGTGGAGTGTACAAATTAATATTTTACATAACAATTATATACAAAATATCACGTCACTGTCACTCTTGGTTAGTACGACAGTGACGTCAAGTTCACGAGAAACAGTGTTTTATTTTTTTTACTGAAACACAAATGAATACACGAATACTGTTTCACCGTTTGTGGATAAAGTTAGTGGGGGAGTGAAATACACAAGGCAACATTTTCTCTTTTCGGTATCCATTCGCTCCATCGCCATTAAAAGCCATTTTCGAATCAATTGTAAATTGCTTCTGGGTAGGCCATCAACGATTTCGCGAATTTTAGCGAAATTTAAGTTCTCGCTAACATTTCAGAATCTACAGAATGTGTGATAGGAGGCGAGACCTGCGAAGCATAGCCAGCGAAGTGGGCATAAGTTATGGGGCAGTATAATCATTTCTAACTGACATCTTAGGTATGTCAAAGTTTCGGCAAGATAGGTGACGCGAATGTTGACCGATGATCAGAAAATGACTCATTGATATTTCTAGGTATCTCCTGTCTCGCTATTAAGATGATCCTGAGTACGTTGATAGACACAAGTCATATGGCTGCTAAGTTTGGTGTATTTGTTGATGAGGATCATAGCATACTGGTTACCAAAACTGCATAAAAGACCTTATAAGCCACGTTTTATTACTAACTCTAGCTCGTGTTCTACTACTGAATTGTCGATAATTTTGACTTCTTGCCTTACTGCGATTTAAAACCATGTTATGAAATATTGAGAAAACTGTTTTTGAGAGAAATGGCAAAATATATTTTAGTCTGTTAAAAACCTAAGGTGAGATTCTTAAAAAATTAAAATCTAAAGGTTTTCTAGCATCTAGTGTGTCTACATATGATTTCTCTACTCTCTGATACTACATTACCTCATAATAAATAAAGAAAATCTAACTTTGTAAATTGAACAAACTTTTCGCAGAGATGGCTCACTTTATTTGGCTTGTAAGGAGAAACGCGCATGTTTCACTTCTGAACAACCTAAAAGATTTAAATTGTGGTCATGTCAGAAAGTTTGTGACGCTCTCCATTATCTTTTGGACAATATATTTATAAGATTTGGCTCAGAATTGTATAGACAAAGTTTAGGTATTCCAATGGGTACTAATTGTGCATCTCTTGATGCAGATTTGTTTTTATTTGATTATGAGAGAGACTTCATGTTGTCTCTTTCTGACAATAATCAAGCAGATGTTGTTGAAGCACTTAACTCTACCTCAAGATATCTAGATAACTTGCTTAACCGAGTATTGATAATCCTTATTTTGCGCAAATGGTAAGTCAGATATATCCCACTGAACTTCAGTTTAATTAGGCAAATCCTTCAGATACTAAAGCACCTTTTTGGTACTGAAGCACCAATACAAATGGTATAGTTTCAACCAAAATTTATGATTAAAGGGACAACTTTAATTTTGAAATAGTTAATTTTCCAATTCTTGATATAGATGTTCCTAGCTCCCCATCCTATGGTGTATATTCGTTTTGCAAGAGTATGTTCTCATGTTGATGACTTCAACAATAGAAACAAAATTTTGACCTCTAAGTTACTAAAACAAGGTTATCGATACCATATGATCCAGTGCATGAGATTTCCAACAACGTGGTATGTGCGACCAGCAAGCCTCAGATCAGCCTGCGCATACGCGCAGTCTGATCAGAACCTTTGCTATTCGCTTGAGTATTCTATGACTGTTAAGCTACTAACTGAACACCATTTGGAGTTTCTAAGCTTTAAAGGAGGCTACACATGCTCGTCTGAGTCTACACTTGTCAAAATGTCAAATTTTTGGAAATTTCATGTCACGGCTCATATATTCTGTAAAGGTTTTTCTAAATTATACTACCGACACTCAGAGCTGATTGTTAAATACAATATTTGCTTAAAGACTCTTCTGCAACAAGGCATATCAGAACCTGTATTTTATGGCGATTTAGTTAATAAATTAAAAAAAATGTTGGAAACCCTACTTTTAGTGATCAATTTAAAAAAATTAAACATTATAAAAGAGTGGGATACAACATGAATATCATGCGACAGTCTGAATGCCTGGTTTTGAACCCAATCACGAATGATAGCTATGCTTTCCTTTTTAATTACACGACGGTGGGTCAGGCCTCAGACTTAATGACGGCCCCGATGTAAAGCTTTAATCCGTTGTTTTGGTGCCTGATGCTTGTCATTGGCTGAGCCAACCGTACCTCGAGTTTCAATAGCTCTGACTATCTGGGAGTATTGAGCCCTCTTCATTGTATCATCATTTTGTGTTTTAATAACAACAGTATCTAGGCGAAGATTTAGTGCTAGTGAAATTCATTTGAGCCCCCGGTGACTAAGGCTGCTGTCCATTCTAAAGCCATGGTTCTGGTGTTGTTGATCTATTGTTTAATGTACTTCCCATTGTTTGTGGTAGTTCTGTGTTTGTCTTTGTTTTGTTATGCGTTACTTTGTGTCCATTCTAGTTTTGCAGTCATCTTGAAGAGGAAGAAAAAGCTGGTTGCTTTGATATTATTGTCTTACAGGTGTATTTTTACCATAAATAATATGTAACTCTTCCTCACGGTGCCGTGTGTTTGTATGCAGTATATGATTGTGGTATTTCCTGATCATACCCACTTACTTTTTGTAACTCACGCTGAGACATGGTATCACCACTTTGACCCAGAGTCAAAAATGCAGAGCAAACAATGGAAGCACTCAGGCTCACACCCTCTTAAGAAATTTAAGAGGGTTCATTCACCAAAGAAGGTGATGGCCTCAATCTTTTGGGATAGCCAAGAGGTGAGCATGATTGATTATCTTGAGCAAGGTCGCACGATAAACGGTGCATATTTGCCTCCTGGCGTAGCCGCCTCATTTCGCCTGCATATTATGCAGGCGAAATGAGGCGGCTACGCCAGGAGGCGAGGAAAACTGACTCGTGCTGTTCTGTTCTCCCACACGTCACAAGTTGCCATGACTGGATTTGAAAACCTTACTCATTCCCCATATTCTCCTGATATGGCTCCTTCTGACTTCTATCTGTTCCCAAAACTGAAATCCCATCTTCATGGTACACAGTATGGAAGCAATGAAGGTTTCATAGAGGCAGTTAACGAGTAATTAGGGGACCAGAAAAAGGCCTTCTATTTTGAAGGGTTAAGAAAGCCCAAAGAGAGATAAGCTAAGTACATTACCTTGAAGGGAGGTTATATTGAAAAATAATGGTCACATTTTCATTCCTGGGTAGCCCAAAGTACTAGGGGCCGAGAACTTTTTGATCATCCCTCGTATATGTCCTACCCGCAAAAATTCATAGCCCACTACTCAACCAGAATGCTGATATATTCAGATTAATGTAAGGTTTAACGACGAGCTGGCGTGTTTTTCACCCTCGTCTGGTCGTTAAAGAGACTAAGTCTGCAACTATGAACATTTTTAGAAAAACATTCTTTTCTTTTTAAATCATTTGTAAAAGTAGAATTAAGTTATATTTCACAATAAATCTGTTCACTATAGCTAAAAACTGCATGGAAAAGTGAATCATCTTATAAAACAGGTGTGTTTTTCCCTTGTTGGTAATTATTTGCGTCCCTCCAATAATTATAGACAGTTAATTTTAACATAAATGCTGTTGTTTTGATACTGATAATTTGTTAAGATTTACGAAATTAGTAAAATGTATACCTGAATTTTAGTTTTTTACTGTGTTCTTGAAAAATAGAATCATTATTTCTAAAATTAAAAGATCAAAAGTTACAGACTTTGCAGCTTTAAGTCAACTGTGTTCCATGTTTTAATGTATCAAAAAGTCTGTATGGCAAATACATGCCTCCTTAATATATGTATTTGATCAATGTTTTTTTTACTCTGTAATTTGACACTTGAGCAACTTCTTTATAATGCGGGTATTGAGACGATAAAGCGCTCTTCTTCCTCGGATCTGTAGGTGCTTGTGACCGAAACATACAAAATAAACATTCATGGAATACGGGCCCCCTCCGGCATACAGTGTGAGTAGTTTCTCCGTCTTAAGTGATAATGTTTACGTAATAGTTATACCATGGGTTGTCCGTCTGCACGTGGAGATAATCCACGAGCTTTAGCGAGTGGATTATCTTACGTACAGGTGGACAAACATGATATAACTATTTTATACTACCAACATCAGTGTAGACCTTGCACATCTCGAGATATTTCGTGCTAAAGTTGGTAAGGGTGGTATAAATAGAAATAGTTCAAACAACAGTAATAGTTACTGCAACTACTTTAACCTAAATACTATAACAAATAATAATAATAATGATAATGATAATATATTGTTTATAATCATAATTATTATTGAATATATTATTATTATCATAGGTAGTAGTAGTAGTAGTAGTAGTAGTAGTAGTAGTAGTAGTAATAGTAGTAGTAGTAGTAGTATTGCTTTTATCATTATAAGTATCACTATTATAATTATTATTACCATTAGTAGTAGTTGTTGTGGTAGTAGTAGTAGTAGTAGTAGTAGTAGTAGTAGTAGTAGTAGTAGTAGTAGTAGTAGCAGTAATATATGAAGATAATTATAAAAATAATAATAGCCATAATAATAATAATAATTATAATAATAAAAAGCCATTATTATCATTATTATTATTATTATTATTAGTTTAAATTTTATTTTATTTGTACACTGTAAATAAATAAGGAGACATACTAGTAGCCACAGGGTTGTTTGGAATCCTTGTAAAATAAATAAAGCATTAATTTTATTTAGATTAAATGCAATAAATATAGTAGATTCAAAGATAGATGAGATTCGTTGTAAACAAACACTGGCGAGTAGGCGTGCAGGTAGTCTCAGTTTACGTTTATATTGAACCTACCACAGATCACTGCATATCCGCTTGGCAGTGAATAGTCATGCTTTACGACACCTGTTTATAAGAAAATTAGAATCTCCTCATTACTATGCATCTTTGAAACTACTTTTTTGTACAAAGCAACACAGTAATAATAACATAAAAGCATTATACATAAGGTATCTGTATCATATGTTCAATAATACAGTGTACGCTAAGAAAATGTGATTGTCTTCTTATTCATGTAACATACGAACTATATTTTTGGATCTTTTTGCATTCATATTGCATATGGCTCCAGCGGATGGGACGTAGGTCTCCATATCTACCCAGGTTCCACGCGAGAACAAGCACTGCGCTTCTTTTTTAGTTCATAACAGCCCCACTTTGAAAGGGTTGGGGGCTATACTAGATTTTTGTTGTCTGTCATTCCGTCACTCATTCCGTCTGTCAATCTGTCCGTCCGTCACAGCTTCATTTCCACTCAATATATTGAGAACAAATTAATAGAATTTCACCAAATTGTGTGTATGCATTGATATTGATAACATCTAGGTTGGGATTGTTACACATCATTTTCATTCATTTGTAATAGAGTTATGGCCCTTGATTGATGTCATAATTTCATTCAAAATTTCGTTTCCGCTCAATATCTTGAGATAAGATGATAGAAATTGACAAAACTGTGTGTATGCATTGATATTGACAAGATCTGAGTTGGGATTGTTGCCTGTCATTTTTTGCACATTTGTACCAGAGTTATGGTCCTTAATTTACGCCAGAATTTCTTTTCCGCTCAATATCTTGAGAACAAATTGACAGAATTTCACAAATTTTTGTATAGACAAGATCTAAGTTGAGATTATTACACGTCAATTTTCGCACACTTGTACCAGAGTTATGGCCCTTGATTAACCCCAGAATTTTTTCCGGTCAATATCTTGAGAAAAACTTGACAGAATTTCACCAAATTTTATATATGCATTGATATTGACAAAATCTAGATTGGAATTGTTACAAGGCATTTTTTGCACATATTGATTTACGCCAGAATATCGTTTCCGCTCATTATGTTGAGACTAAATTGACAGAATTTCACCGAATTTGATATACGAGTGCATTGGTATTGACAAGATCTATGTTGGGATTGTTACATATCATTGTTTTCTTACTTGTAACCAAGTTATGGCCCATGATTTATGTCAAAATTTTGTTTCCACTCAATATCTTGAGAACAAATGGACAGAATTTGACCGAACATATTATATGAACATTGATATTGACAAGATCTAGGCCTGGAGGTTATAAAATTTGGGTTCATTCTCAGACTCAAAATAAAACACAATGATTGGCTGCTTGTGGACACGTGTTCGCAAGCAGCCAATCATTGTGCTTTATTTTGAGTCTGAGATTTTACCTCGAGGCTAGGTTGGGATTGTTATCTATCGTTTTTCACAAATTTGTAACAGAGTGTTGGCCTTTGATTGGCGTCAGAATTTCGTTTCCACTCAATGTCTGGAGAACAATTCGATAGAATTTCCCAAAGTTTGTATATGATTAAATTATATTGACACTATCTAGGTTGGGATTGTTACCTCCTATTTTTTGCTTATTTGTAACACAGTTACATGTATGGCCCTTGATTGATGTCAGAACTTTGTTCCTGATCGATGCCTTTAGATTTTCCTGCTCAATATCTTTAGAACTTGGTCTTTTTACTGCATGAAAAGCGCTGCAGTGGGGCTATAGTCTGATTCTCTGACAATTCTAGATCTACTTACTAATACTATGACAATGTGACTAGTTCAGGTGGTTGGCGCATGCGGCAAACTCGATTACTGTATGGTTTGCTAATCTGCTATGTGTTGTTGTTGTTGTCGTCGCCGTCGCCGTCGTCGTTGTTGTTGAAATTAGAAGCATTTAGTCTTAAGATGAAATCTCGAACTGCAGTAAAATAGTTTTGTATTCCTTTTCTGACAAATCAGCATTGTCATACAAAATTACATTTAAAGTTGGCTGACAATAAATTGTGACGGTATTAAAGAGTTCTCGCAAGGTCTGAAAAAGAGTACAATTTAGAAGTTAATGTTGAGTGTCTTCGATCACTCCGCACTTGCAATGGGGACTATCAGTGATGCTTTTTCAAGAAGAGAAGAACATTTTAGTCGTAGTGAGCATGGTGTATCAAAACAAGGAATGCCAACTTTATATGAAGAGGATGATCTGATAGGGCTCGATCAGTCGTAATCCCTACAACTTTAAAGTTTTTTGTTGTTGTTTTTTCGTTTGTTGCTGTTGTTTTGTGTGTTTTCAACACGACAATAAACTGGCACCGTATCCAAGTACAGATAACTGAAGTTTTGTATGTCTGAAAGCGTATGCGTTAAACAATCAACTATAGTCAGCATAAGGCTGTCAGCATAAGTGTTACAATGTAAGGGGCAAGATGCATGTGCTGGTCCAGAAAAAATCCGTCAGGGGGTGACTTTTTTGAGCTTTAGTTTTATTCATCAACGTATTTCACAGATGGCCGTACGGACCTCCCTCGAGAAGCCGAGGTTATAAACTGTTTTCAAGCTCAACTTAACTGAGCATGAAATTTCAACTGCTTATAAAACAAAAATGATGACAAGTAAAGATATTTCTTGTAATACAACTCTCAGATGTTGTATTAATTCTGCTTACAAATGATAAAATGCCATCAATATTTATAAGCAGGAAAAAATTATGCTCATTTGAGATTAGCATGAGTTTTATAACCTTGGGGCCTGGATATCCTTGAGCCATTAACACAAATCTAGGCCGCTCCATGTTCAATATGTCTAGGTCACACAATTATGCTTTGCAATGTCGTGACTGTGCCTTATATTTCTAGGTCACACAAATACTACGCCATGCAATGTTAGAACACAAAGTGCAAAATAATATTTGGGTTATGTCATTCTTTGTAATTGTAGACGATTTAAACACTCATGATATAATATAGCCTTGTAGATCAAAAAAAATATATATACTGAGGGAAAATATATTTTGGGTATTCCGAGTTTAGAAGAAATAGGACTTTAAATTTCACAGTGTCAAAATATATATGTTGACAAACTTTTACGAGTACGATGACATTAACAGGTTGAAATTTCACCTTATGTATAGTTTGATTTTATACCCCCTTGCTAAAACAGCTTATCTGGCGATAGTGCGAATAGTTTTCGACTAAAAGTTTCATTTTCTGTCAAATGTTTAGATCCAAAAGCAAGAAAGTGAAAAACGGTTTAAAGCTGAATGTTATGTTCACCCTTTTGGAAAATCGTATATTCTCAAATAACCTCCCTTTCAATTGAATAACGTTTGAAATTAAAATGCCCAGTAGATGAAATCCTCACTATAAAGTCGGATTTTGATTCTTTTGACCACTTGTGGGTAGCCATTAGGTCATTTTCAAGCAACTGACATGTTTGCGAATCTGCCAATTAAAAGATCTAATGCTTCAAAGATCGCCAATGGGATACCCCATTATAAAAAAAGGCTAAACTTTTTTCCCTCAGTATAGTTGGAACATGGCATAAGAATACCTACTCGGGCGACCACATGCGATTTTGGTACTTAACGTGTTGGCGAAGAGGGAAAGCTCAGATTTGATCCTTCGCTCCTCGCATACACATGTATATAATAAGCTACATGGTTCCGTTCTTATTCTTATCTTATTGTTTCAAGTTGTATTTACCATGTGCAAATTAATTTGAATAAAAAATATTTAAACCAAGTCTTGACATTAAAATGCTAGAAAATTCAAAACGTTGGCCGCTTTTCCCGCCAAAATTGCGCTTTCTGCAATAAAAACGAATAAAAATACAACCGCTGGTATTCGTTACATGGGCCATTTTGTGGAAAGGAAGATGCGAGCAGTAAAGGCTCTGGTGAGTCTGCGCATAAGCCTTTACTGCTCACTGGCGCGATAGTAGGCCTACCAAAATCTCGAACACTGGCTCATATATATTTTTAAGTAAGTAATGAAAATTGTAGTGGCGGATCCAGAGGGGGTTCAGGGGGTTCGTTCGAACCCCCCTCACCGCCCCAAGTTTTTAAATATTCTATTAAAATGAAATAATTTGGTCTCAGTGGGACCAAATTATTTTATTTTCATGGAATATTTAAGAAAAATTAGATGCAAAGCGAACCACCCACACCTTTAAACATATAAACCCCCTTTCCAGAAATCCGGGATCGCCAATGAAATTGTTTTTATTCTCTACACAGACCGACTTAACTTTTGATAATTCAAAGTGAAACCGATCTTAAATTCACGGGGTTCGAATCTTCTTCTTACGAGCAGTTTTACTTTTAAAGGGTGGATGTACCCAGTATATTTCTGAGGTCGTTGTACGGTTTTTATTATGTTTACGACAGTAGCGACTCAGGTCAATGTCAATCAACCGTATTCAATGACGTCAATCTATGTTTTGTTGCTTTACCGTCCCAAGTCAAAAGCTATGGTCATGGCGGGACGGTCAGTTCACCTAGGCACCATTTATTACATAATGGACATTTGTAAAACGCCTAAAATGACAAAAATTAACATGCTTTTGTAGTTCTACAAAAATGTTTCTATAGCTTAATGTAATCAAAGTAGCTAATGTTTCCTGTTGCCTTGGCAACAATAGGGCCACAACACCTATAATTGCTCTAAATGGAGGATGGGTAACTTTAAATACCTATAGCACTAATAAAAAAGTATAATTCGTACAATTTAATTTGCATTGACATTACATGTATATACTTATCTACTAAAGGAACCTGACACATACTGTGTGTCAATATTTTTGTGGTAAATGAATACGATGCACTGCATAAAGTTGAACAAAGGTAGACTAAGATGCACTGAGATTATTTGAAAAGATGAACTTATTTCAGACGTCAGCTATCAAAACGTCACGTAACCCATAAAATCAACTTTTGCAAGAACAAATTGCTTGTCGTACACACTACATTGTTGGAAATCTCACGCTCTGGCTCATTAATTTTAAGGCGCTGATAAGACTGCGCAGATACGCGGCTACAGAGACCAGCTAGAATACTGAACTGTTGCAGTTTGCCAGTGTAGCTGTAATACTTTCAAGAGAGCGAATAGCAAATGCGCTGATTAGACCGTACGGATGCGCAGGCTGGTCTGTGCCTTTCTTGTTCACATACAACAAAACCGAGCTTGCCCATTGTACTAATAATTGATGAAAATGTCGTTTTAGGGCTCTATCCAGAACCATAATCTCTATGCTGGCTCAAAAGACATTTTTACTCAGGTTTTTTTGTTTACAGGAGAAGAAGGATGGGTTGGACAACCCCGCGTTTGTACGAAATGACGAAAAAAATCTAGAAAATGGAGGACCTAAAAAAGAAGCTGCAGTGGTAAGTTGATGTTCTTTACCCTTGTCATGCTGAATAATTTTATGTACTACACTCCTCCCCAATAAAAAATCCTGTAAACCTGCAGCATTCCAGTTATAAACATGTGCGGATCCAGAGGGGGGGGGGCAGGGGGTCCGGACCCCCCCCCCCCTGAAAAATCACAAAAATATTGGTTTTTCTAGCAAAACAGGTCCGGATCCCCTGAAAATCGCAGCTACCAAGCCAGCATTCAGTGTCGGGCCATCATCGGCTCGCCAGCGAAACGTCATTTAATGGCGTTTCGCTGGATGGCCGATGATAGCCCGTTTATAGTGGTAAAAAAAACGTTGTCAAAGGTGGACCCCCTCTGACAAAACTTTCTGGATCCACGCATGATAAACATGTATTTTCAAGCATGATGGAAATTGCGTGGATCCTGATCAGCTGGCTTCATCGGAAGCCAGCTTATCATGATCTTCGCTCTTTTCAAAACACAATACGTATATCCGGGCTCAGCACACAATTGTTAGCCTGATCATAATGAATTTCCCCACAGGCAAGTGACAGCCATCCATCCATCTATCCATCCATCCAGCCATCCATCCATCCAGCCAGCCAGCCAGCCAGCCAGCCAGCCAGCCAGCCATCCATCCAACCATCCATCCATCCATCCATCCATCCATCCATCCATCCATCCATCCATCCATCCAGCCATCCATCCATCCATCCATCCATCCATCCATCCATCCATCCATCCATCCATCCATCCATCCATCCATCCATCCATCCATCCATCCATCCATCCATCCATCCATCTATCTATCTATCTATCTATATATCTATCTATCTATCTATCTATCTATCTATCTATCTATCTATCTATCTATCTATCTATCTATCTATCTATCTATCTATCTATCTATCTATCTATCTATCTATCTATCTATCTATCTATCTATCTATCTATCTATCTAATGCAAATATTGTATTTGTTTTCAAGGAGTTCGAAGAAGAAGACATATGGGCTCACCCACCCACCCACTCACCCATCCACCCACCCATCCATCCATCCATCCATCCATCCATCCATCCATCCATCCATCCATCCATCCATCCATCCATCCATCCATCCATCTATCTATCTATCTATCTATCCATCTATCTATCTATCTATCTATCTATCTATCTATCTATCTATCTATCTATCTATCTATCTATCTATCTATCTATCTATCTATCTATCTATCTATCTATCTATCTATCTATCTAATGCAAATATTGTATTTGTTTTCAAGGAGTTCGAAGAAGAAGACATATGGGCTCTACCACAACTAAATGTCCTGGTCACACCTTGGTCAGGTATGTAGTGTAAAATGTGTACAACTGCTTTCTAAAATTTCGAACACTATCTTAGAGTTTATGTTCTAAAATATGTTGATTATCAGGGCTGGGATTCACAAACTGTTTGGCAGAATATCAAACACGGAAGACCCTGATCAGACTGCTTCTTCTGATTGTCTAGGCCTTTTTGGTAGGCAACAAGTGTTCGAAATTTTAGTAATTGTAGAAAATTGGAACCTGTGCAATTTTGCTCAGGTTTTACCTCTTATTAATCTCTGCAATCATGACATCCAAATAGATCTTGTACTGTCACGTGCATTTTAACAGTTTCTCTTTAAACCCTTAAAGCGCCACTTATAATTTGTAGCAGGCGACAATTTCAAATGTTGCCGCTTTTTCAAAAAGAGCAAATAAGGCATGATATCTCATGAGAATCGTCTGCTGGCAGACGATTCAAATGAAATATCATACCTGATTTTTTTCGAAAATTCGGAAATATGTTGAAAAATTTGTCGTCTGCTGCAGTCGTGATTGGCGCTTCAAAGGTTAAATCATGTTTTCAAATCAACTTCTTCAATCGAAATATTCATTTCGTTAATCCTGATTATGAATATAATGCAACAATTCTTACATTTTCATCATTTCTGGCTGCTCTTTTACTACATGTAAGAACCACATTTCCACCTAGTAATTGTTTCTGTTGTTAGATTTAGGTAGACTGCAGAAAAAAGGCAGCGCTGGACAAATTAATTTATACTTCGGTGTAAATTGGAATATGGGAATTATAAGATATTCAAGGAATGTAGATATTTGTCATAAAGTGCCTTATTCCTCCTGTCTAATTATTTATATGTATTTCTGCAAAACATAAATAACGATCAGGGCCCGGAATTACAATGCCTCCTTAAAGTTAAGGAAGACTTAAGTTAAGTATTGACTTTTCAGGATGCGAAAAATAACGTTTCAACCTGATTAAAATCAAAATAGTTTCATTTTTCTGAAGATCACAATGATATCTTTGAGCACAAGTACCGCATCGATCCAGGCTATTTATTTAGCATTTAATATAGCATGTTGAAAAATCAATACTTAGCTTAAGTCTTCCTTATGTCTAAGGAGGCATTGTAATTCCGGACCCAGGGCTCGGAATATCAATGCCTCCTTAAAGTTAAAGATGACTTTTAAGTATTGATTTTTCAGGATGCGAAAAATAACGTTTCGAACTGATTAAAATCAAAATAGTTTAATTTTTTCTGAAGATCACAATTATATCTTTGACCACAAGTACCGCTTTGATCCAGGCAATTTATTTGGCATTTAATATAGCATGTTGAAATATCAATACTTAACTTAAGGCTTAACTTTAAGGGGGCATTGTAATTCCGCGCCCAGATCGTTTTCAAAGCATCAGCTGTTCTCTGAAAGCTGTTCTCTATATACAGCAATTCCCTAATCACGATATTTGGCAGATGTTTAGTGTTCCCTGCAAATTTATGATATGAGCCGCGACATAAGATTTCCAACAATGTGGGTATGTGCGACCAACAAAGGCTCAGACCAGCCTGCGCATACGAGCAATCTGATCAGAGCCTTTGCAAGTCGCTTGAATTTTCTTTGAGTGGTAAGCTACTGATCGAACATCATATGGAGTTTCCAAGCTTAAAAGGAGGCTGCACAGGCTCGTCTGAGTCTACACTTGTCAAAATGCCACATTGTTGGAAATCTCATGTCTCGGCTCAATTACATAGATATGGTAGTTTGGAAGATGTTTAGTGTTCCCTGCAAAATTTATAATATGCCTAATTCTATTTGAGCCAGTGCATGATATTTCCAACAATGTGGTATGTGCGACCAGCAAAGCCTCAGATCAGCCTTCGCAAACGCGCAGTCTGATCAAAGCCTTTGCTAGACGCTTGAGTATTCTATGATTGTTAAGCTACTGACTGAACAGCCTTGGGAGTTTCTAAGCCTAAAAGGAGGCTGCACAGGCCTGTCTGAGTTTATACTTGTCAAAATGCCACATTGTTGGAAATCACATGTCGCGGCTCATATATATACACGTGTATAGATATAGTATTTCGGAAGATGTTTAGTGTTCCCTGCAAAATTTATAAAAGGCCTAATTCTATTTATTTTTGTATTTTTAGAGCTTTCGTGTGCAGGGAAAGTGCAGAGAGTATTATGGCACTACATAGGAAAACCTATCCTCCTCCTTGTGTTTCTCTACCTATTCATCTGCTCCCTGAGTTTCCTTGGAGATGCATTTAAACTTCTTGGAGGTAAGGTTTCGAGCGCGTGTTAGACTGATTTTATTCTGGATACCGATTAACGTGTACTTTGGCAAACAGGGAAGACCCAATAGCGGCATTTCATTAGGGTCTGCACCGTTCACCAAGACAATAACAGCCCCAGGAACACAAGTTCATCACAACTTAGGACTTTTGACCTATGACTTCCCAAAACAAGAAATAGACTATCACATACTTATGTTTTATTTATTTGATTTGATTCTTTACGTCCCATCAATAATCTTTCAGTTAAACAGGGACGGGTCTTCCTGGGTTAGACCAGTACTAAGCTCTTTCTCAAGGACCACAACGCAGTGATGCCGGTGAGGCTCGAACCCTCGCTCTTGAGTCAAGCACTCTACCACTGAACCACTCCGCTCCAACATATACTTATGAAGCTTGTTTTATGACACTTATTGTATCAATATGTTTGGGGAACATCCATCAGAATGAAAAGAGTCAAACAATATCTAAGCTGCAAACATAGTAACCAAAGTTGTACGTTTAGCTATTCTGATGGAAATGTTGAATCACGTTTGTCTACGCCTTGGTAAAGACAGTGCTCAGTCCACGATTTTTGAGTTTTGTAGTTCTTTACAAATATATGCTAAGTATGAAATTAAGTCAACAATGTTGTTTAGTTTAAATACCATAAAGAATAAAATGTGCTGTAGGAAAAACGTGCACAAGCTCTTAGACACTTGATGCTGACTTAAATTGGGACATATGATGCACATAAAACACTTCTGAAAACTATGGACAAACGTCACTTATATTGCTAAGCGTTGTGTGAACCTACAATGTACATATTGAGTTAAGCTTCCCCATTCATGTGCATAAGGCGATATTTGTTTTACATTTTTGCCCTCACATATTTAATCATGCTGTTTAATTTATCCAGGAAAAGCTGCTGGCAAAGCTTTATCAGAAGACGAGCTTCTGTCTAACCCCGTGGCGGGCCTCATGATAGGAATTCTAGGAACAGTTCTACTTCAGAGCTCTTCTACCACTACCTCTATTGTTGTCAGTATGGTAGGAAGCGGAGAACGTAAGTTTGAAAAATTATTTATTTTTTATATCATTACTAGACAGATATAGGCCCTATGAAGGGAAGTCAGAATTAACCCCTATATATCTGGGGCCAAAATTACAAAGCCTCTTTGGGAGCGCAGTGGCTCAATGGTAGAGTGCTTGACTCGAGATAGAGGGGCCGCGGGTTCGAGCCTCACCGGCGTCACTGCTTTGTGGTCCTTGAGCAAGACACATTTATCCTAGCTTAGTACTGGTTAAACCTAAGAAGACCCGATCCGGTTTAACTGAAAGATTGTTGATGGGACGTAAAGAATCAAATCAAACAAACAAACAAACAAACAAAATAAAGCCTCTTAAAGTAGATGCGAAAAATAAAGTTTTAAGCTTCTTAAAATCAAAATTGTTTCTTGTGTTCTATAGGTCACAATAACATCTTCAGGCCTTTAATTAAGAGTTCACCAAAAATATCTTATTTCTCAACCAAAGCATATGTTGTGGGCACTCATAAAGAACCGTCTCAAAGAGACGATTCATTTGAGCACCCAAAACATATGTGAAAACTGATGGGTAAGAAAATATTAACAATTTTTCGCCCAATTATTATGTTTATCTAAACTTGTGATCTTTGACCATATGTACTGCACCAAGCCTGGCAATTTATTAAACATTTAAAGCTGCATAGTCTGTAACTTTTGATCTTTTAATTTTTGAACTAATGTTTCTATTTTTCAAGAACACAGTAAAAAAACTAAAATTCAGGTATACATTTTACCAATTTCGTAAATCTTAACAAATTATCAGTATCGAAACAACAGAATTTATGTTAAATTTAACTGTCTACAATTATTGGAGGGACGCAAATAATTATCGACACGAGTAAAACACACCTGTTTTATAAGATAATTCACTTTTCCGTGCAGTTTTCCGCTCTAGTGAACAGATTTATTGTGAAAACATAACTTAATTCAACTTTTACAAATGATTTAAAAAGAAAATAAAATTTTTCGAAAACTTTTCATAGTTACAGAGTATGCAGCTTTAAAATATTACTCTCTGAACATTTGGTATCGCCTATACTATCAAAGTCGTGAATAACATTGTTGCTGACTCGGCGGGGTGGGGGGGGGGTAAATACCCATATATGACAAAGTACGGATGTGCGGCCCGAATAGCCCCCTTTTTCAGCGCTGCCAGGTATAAGAATAATCCCCCCTTTTCTAAGAAAAAGTATATGACTGACCCAGTTTTTCATCATTGATATATATATGAATGGTCCCATTTTCTGACATCCCTATTTGAAAATACTCATATTTTTGCCCAAATATTCAGTTCAGAAACAAAAAATGTAATATTTATTTGTGAACTTTGTTTACAGATAGCAAAGAGGGTATAAAAAATCAAAGAACAGTATATGAATATGTAAACATTTTGTTCAATCAAGTATATGAATATGTCAATTTTTTTGGAGACCAAGAATAGGATTGGGATAGGTTTTTACACGAATAATTTTAATATTCAATGTATATTGGTAAACAAAAAATAGTGAAAAACTATTTAAGTGAATACGAGCACTTTTATTCAGAGATTGTGACATGTCCTGTTTTCCAGTTCTGACGGTCAAACTTGCTGTACCAATTATTATGGGGGCCAACATAGGAACCTCAGTGACGAACACCATCGTGTCAATGGGGCAGATCACCAACAAAGATGACTTTCGCAGAGCCTTTGCGGGAGCAACCGTCCACGATATTTTCAACTGGCTTACTGTACTTGTCCTGCTACCAGTCGAAGTTATAACTGGTAAAAAATGTTTTATTTTACAGTAAAACCTGCCTTAAGCGGCTCCTCAAAAATAGACAAAACAAAGATCTTAATGACAAACGGTAGCTTAATGAAGGTCAAAAGTATTGCAGAATGCTCCTGCAATACTTTTGGCCTGAATTAAGCGATTATTGATCTTAAAACCAATTTTTGGTCTTTTGAGAGTGGCCATTTTAGACAGGATTTACTGTACTGTCAAATGCCCATGGCATATCACTCCTCGAAAAATATGTTTGCCCTATTACCTTCTGTGTGTAATGCTGGCAGGGTTGTAACAATTCCCCCGATCTATCTGTGTAGAGATATGGCTAATTCATGGTTTTTGGGTTAGTTACACTATTTCACGTTGATCTTTTTCAATCTGCAATGTATTTCTTTCAACTATGCAGGATAATAACCAATTTATGCAGTGATGGCGATGTTAAAAACTTAAGTTTTATACAAAATCTATAAACTAACATTTTCGGATTGGCATAGATGCCAATCATCTGATGCTTATTTAACTACATGTCGTATGGTTTTCCAGAAGTGACGTTACTAACCCCACATGTATCATGTACCTATAACGCTATGTAATGATGACATTAACAACAATGCGTACATATTAACAAAATATTATTTTTTTCACGCCAAACATGCAATTCCAAGAAAACTTTAAACTCATAAGATAAATGGGCCACAAAGCGACAAAATTTGTCTTCGGGGTTTCCGACAAAATGAGACTCAACCAGTCTCCTTAGCTACAGAAATTAACTAGAAAATTGAAAATTTGCTTGTAGCTAGGTTTGATTCCATACTTTTCGATAAGCGAATGACAAAGGCGCTGATCAGTTTGCGCGTATGCGCAGGCTGGTCTGCACCTATGTTGTTCCCAAACCCACGAAGACAGGTTTTCTCGCGTCGAGGCCCAAAAAAACAACATTTTTACTTCTGTATTATTGACTTAATTAGAGTCATTGCGAAAAAGCCATTATTCTTTTCTATCATTGTCATCATTGAGTTGTGCCTTCCAAAAACAAGAAAGGGCTGGGCGTCTTCTATTCTCTTACAGGCTCAATACATTGACTTGCAGTGGATTTTGGAGTAAAGTTGACACTTTTTATAGTAGAGTCTGAACAAAAGTTGACATTAATCTTAATTCTAATGCACTTGGTATTGTAACGTGACATCTGATTGGAAAATTCAGAAACCCAATGGCATTAGGTAATTTTGCATTTCATTGGCTGGCAATTGGTTGGCTGTAGGCTTAACATGCTATATTTCCGCTGTTTTTTAAGGAAAAATGCTAAGTCTGCATTAGAATGAGAATAACTGTATTTTAAAATGTTTACTTCGGTAGGTATATCGTCGTATATACGGTCACTAAATCGCGTTTTACAGCTCCGCTCACGAGTAACCATAAAAGTAAATTTTTAAACCTCTCCAAATGACAAGTTTGAATATAGTTATCACCTCAGCGAAGTCTGAACTACACTGACAAAATACTGAAGAGTCTGAACTGCAATTGACAAGAATAAAGTTGAGTCTGAACTAAACTTGACATGAACCATGTAAGTCTGAATTGACATTGACTGTGAAACACTTTCCTAATACAACCAGGCAACCACCAAGTTAGCATTTCATTCGAATAAAACATCTAAAGATAAGCTGGCAATAATAAAAAAAAATGGCCATCTATAATTGTCATCCAGGTGGGTGCCAAACAACACAAAAACGTGTACCAGGTGCATGCCAAACAACACAAAAACTTGTTCATTTCTACATGCTCGTTACACTGAAACATAATTTAAAGTAGTTGAGAAGTTTGTGAAAAACCTGTTTTGTGGTAAATACACTCATTTATTGAATGGACATATGTTGTAGGTGCACATTGAAATTGCCTCAATGAGGCAATTAGAATGTATACCAATAACACATGTTACTGAAATTAAGGAAACATAAATGTATTTTGAAATATACAATAAACAAGTATCATGTTCATTGGTTTTCCTCTTTTAACAATCTCATACTGCCAATTAGTATTAAAATACCTGTCACTATATGGCAATTTGTTTATATTTACATGACAGCTATATCACCAAATTTGATTTCGTGAACTATGCTTTTGCTAAGCTGCTACTTGCGCGTTTGTATAATGAACAGCCATTGGATGATAAAACAGATTTGTTTTTAGGGTTTAAGCTGAAGCCCCTGTAATTAATATAACATGTGTATTATGTTTAGGTTATTTAGAGAAGACCACGTTAGCTATAGTTGATGCCTTTCACCTTGAGTCTGAGGAAGATTTAGACAGAGACTACCTGAAAGTTATAACAAAACCCTTCACCAAGCTATTTATACAGGTAAACAAAAACTCATTACTTGCATATCGTTGAACCTAAGCTCTTGTCTTGAACATTTATTGTACTTCAACAACAGCAGAATCTAGGGCGAAGATTTGGTACCAGTAAAAGCATTTAAGCCCCCCGGTGGCTTAGGCTGCTGTCCATTCTAAGGCGGTGGTTCTGTTGCTGTTGACTTGTTACTCCCATTGTGGGAGTCTGTAATTGTTCTATGTTTTGTTGTACGTTACTTTATGTCCCTTCAAGTTTTGCAATCATCTTGATGGGAAAGAGAAAGCTGGTTGCTTTGCTTAGTTTGTCTTCCTGGTGTCTCGTGATTGTTGTGTGGCTCTTCCTCGCGGTGTCATGGGTTTTTCTGCATAATCCAATGCATGAAGACGCCTACAAAATGAACTCTTCAGTAAGCCAAATTTTGGAGCATAAAACTTTGATAAGTTTCTTATTCATCAGTTTAAACATGTGTTTGTGTACACAATAACCATCTCATTTTTTAATTCCCACTCTTATTTAGAAACCTGGGCCAGGAATTACAATGCCTCCTTAAAAATTAGAAAACTTAAGTTAAGTATTGATTTTTCAGGATGCCAAAATAACGTTTCAAACTGATTAAATCATAATAGTTTCATTTTTTCTGTAGATCACAATGGCATCACAAGTACTGCATCGATCCTGGCAATTTATTTTGCATTTAATATATCATATTGTACAATATATCATATTGTACACTTAATACTGAGCTTAAGCCTTCCTTAACTTTAAGGAGGCATTGTGATTCTGGGCCCTGGTAGCCTAGGCAAATTATTTTGTTTGTTTGTTTTGTTGCTTAACGTCCCAAGTCAACAGCTATGGTCATGGTGGGATGGTCAGTTCACCTAATTACACTTTTTCCTGGGCAGGCTTGAACAAGCGGTTAACCAGTAATTCGTGCCAGACTTCGCTTGTAACTGACAACAACCCTTCTTGAATGGATCAGCGGAAGGGAGGAGAATGACTGTATAAATCATTTCATGATCAATCTCCACAAAAATATGGGACCAACCGGGATCAACCTCGCGACCCCTGGATCCGCAGTCAGACACGCATCTGTAGCCAGACACGTTATAGTATCACTGACTGTGCTACGCGGCCCGGCATGACAAATTATTGAGAAGTCGAATAGAAATGAAGTTTGTTTATGAATAAAGTATGTAACTTACAATCAAAATATATGATCTGGTAGAGTCTGTGCTCGATATGAGTAGAGTTACGTGGTAGGTCTCGTTATGGTATTTCATTCACCTGATTGGACAAATACAGAGTTTTCATTCATACTTCTAACTGTGAATCTGCTTCGTCACCCTACTCTTATTGAGCACGGACTTTACATGGGATTTTTTGTACTAATGGCTTTGGTTTAGACGATTTTTTGTACTAATAGCTTTGGTTTAGACGAACCTGCACACTTGCACCTTTGCTTTTCCCATACATAAGGAATGGAAATAGAGGAATTATCGTTCCAAGAATCAGACCTCTAGCCCAACTAGATAGCTATGCATGTGTGTTTAAAGCGTTACTTTACGCATAATGCGTAAAGTAATGCTTTAAGCATACATGCATACTAAAATTCCTTGAACATTCCTAAATGTATTTGCGTTCTTTTATAAACACAGCTGGACAAGCGCTTGCAAAACTGTGACTATACACGCACAATGCGTTAAGTAATGCTTTTAACACGCAAATACAGCTATCTTTGTGCGATAATTACTAAAACTACTTGCGCATTCCTAAATGTAGTTGTTTTCTTTTATTACCACAGCTGGACAAGAAAGTCATCACAAAAATAGCCTTAGGTGAGGAGGATGGTTCTGCGAGTCTTATCAAGCATTGTTGTGATAAAACGAAATATTACACAAACATAACAGAGGAGAGAGTTGTCAACGGTACCTTGACGAATGTGACGGAAGAAATCCGTACTTGCAAGACATATTGTAAGTTTATATTTTTATATTTCTTTAGTTTGATTTGATTCTTTACGTCCCATCAACAATCTTCAGTTAAATAGGGACGGTGCTTCCTGGATTGAACCAGTACTAAGCTAGGATAAATGTGTCTTGCTCATGGACCACAACGCAGTGACGCCGGTGAGGCTCGAACCCGCGGCGCTTCGGTCTATATTTTTATATTCACATATTTGAAGCAAGCCTTTAATGAATCTTTAGAATTTTGCAACCGTTCATAGCATCATGAACTACACAAAATTTTATTGACAGCTGCCAAGCTCACTTGCCTGTGCAATTCGCTTCGAACATCGAGCTCATTCGCCAGAAGTGATACTGGTGTTGTGATTGACAGCGAGCCACACCTGAGTTGCACGTGCAAAGCATGCCTCTTGTTTGCTCCATTGGTAGTACGTGTTCACACTGGCTATTCAGCTTTTTCGGTTTTGCACTCCAACAAAACCGTAAATACGATTAGATATAAAATACAAAATTGTGTTATCTCCTAAATTATAAATAATTTCTATATGATTATTAGTAATTTATAAAAAAGATGTAAATATAAGCAATAAATTTAATTTTTTGGAATGTTCATGGAATCATGAATTTTTCGGGCCACTTGGTAAGTTAACGCGAAGCTTTGGGCTTCACGTTAACTTTGCAAGGGACCCGAAGTTATCATGATTTTATGAACCTTCGTAAAATCGAACTCATTTCTTAAGTGGACCCGTCAGCTATTCAACATCAGCTTTACCAGAGTCTATAATTGTGTTCAAAATTAGTACGTAATGAGACATAGTTCGCAATAAAATTGCGGTGTACATTTAAATAAGAATGAGATGGAACACAGCTATAGTGCATCTATTGAAAACTATGTTTTTTAATTGCCAAAGCTGTAATCAAAGATGTGATTAAGAAATGGATTTTTTGAAACTTGAACAGCTAAATTTGTATTTTAGTCATTTCAGGAACAGTAACATTTTAATGGTTGTTTAAGAACCGTTACCATGGTTGTCTCGTACGAATAAATATTTTTTATCAAGATCAGTGGGAATGTATAGTCTGCCAAAATTGACCTTAGACTGATTAATTTTCGCCAAAATCTTCGTGATATTCGTGCGTTTCGTGGAGTACTCCGACCTTGGTCATGCTTTTACAGGGAATACGAAGATAATGTCAATTAGTTAATGCAAATGGTCTGATAGCCTAGTGGTTAGTTGACAACTTACAGATCACGCATACCTGGATCAAAACTTGGAAGGATCCTTTTTATATAATTGTCAAATTGCATCTTTTTTTAAGTTATTATTATTTTTATATTTTACGTCATCTTGAGATGAGCTTTACATCTTTCATTTGAATTTAGCCGCTTTTATATTCATTATTCCCTTAGTTTCCCACTCTCTCCTTGTCAGCTGCTAACCTTTGCAAATAGTTTGGACCCAGTGCAGCACCGACAGAACGCCGGTTCTGATCTGAAAACAGACCATTTGACACTCTGATAGTGTTCCTGAAAGAATTTCCGAAAAAGTTCATTTTGAAAAAAAGTCAGCAGATGATAACAAAAGTCTCATACTTTATTCAGTCTGCAAAGAGTTACTTTCATGTAAGCTTATGGAATATAATCACGGTGCTACTTGTGTATTTGTTGCATAAACGCATGCCAGATTCAAATAAATATATCCAGTTGTGCACAAAATTAAGAGTAAAGACGAACAAACTAGCAAATTGAAAAAAAATGAATAAAAAATACTTAAATGCTACTGGACTCGAACCCACATCTTTTGAATGCTAAGGACACCTAACTATCCACTCGGCTATCGGGAAATTTTGATATTTTATATACAGATTAGTAATTGTACAACAATCTAAATTGCACTTTTTACGAAGATTCCTGAAGACTGAGTGAAAGGTCATTGAATATTCATATGCCTCGGGTCAATTTTGACAAACAATAGAGGTTTTAAGTAGATAACGAATCCTTTATTATAGCCAATTTCATACCGAGTTTTCCCGACATGTTCCGATTATCTCTGAGCTCTCCCCAATAGAAAACTATCTGGCCAATCAAAAAACTTCCCAACAACGTGACGTATATTTTAAATAAGCATTGCAGATACCCAATGTTCACAAGTGAAAACGTGCGAATTTATGTAGTTTTCGGTTATATTAGGAATTTCTATCGCTAGATTGACTTGATAGCTCGATGCCACATTTCCAATGATGTTTTTGACGATATTTTGAGTCATTCTTCAAAAGGTGAAATGTTTACATAAACACCGACTCAGTCAGTAACACCGGTGCTGTGACGTACTAAATACTGACGTCATCAGCCTGTAAACAACCACGGGTGCTGTTTGAAAAACAAAAAAATTGTTTTCGAGGTAAAAGTAAACATACAAATCGGCTCTAAGTGGCCCCTCACAACTAATCCTCACTTCGTATGCAATATATACAAGCCCGTTTGCTTACAAACAGAATTTCTTTTGGTGTTTTGATGCTGGCCTCGAGCACATGGTTGCTGGTCTCGTGGTAATGGAACAAATTTTGATAGGCTGAGAAAGTTATGTGATATAAGTACATGTGACTTGAGTCCCGATGGAAATCCGTAAAAGTACGGAAGGCCTATGAAATCAGCTATTGAATTGATTAACTTTCCTGCGAATTGTGTGGAACTATTTTACAAAAGATTTATAGGAAAATGACCATTGAATGGTCATTTTCCTATAATTCCTAAGTAAAATTCGATGTAAAAGGGATACAATGTTCGACAAAGGCTCATATTTTTTTTCTCTTTTCCTGGCAAACGCCAGTAAGTATCTCTTTTCCTCAAATATTTGATAAATTCAATGATATATACATGTATTAATAAACTTTTTGCTTACTGTAAAGGTGGCAACTTTAATATTCATATCTGAGGGTGGTTTGGCTATATCATCTGCTAAGGTTCTATTTAGAGTTTGGTGAAGAATTTTAGATATGTAGTTTGGGGCGCGCAAACGTGCGTGCATTTCATGAAAATCCTAACTGTATACACACTGAACTCACATTATTAACCCTTAAGGCGCATAATCACAAAATGTATGTCTTTTGTTGTCCACTAAAAAATTTGAAGCCTCATAAACAAACAGTGTGGACCCAGATCAGACTACTCCTACAGTCTGATCTGGGTCCACAATGTTTGCCTCTATGCTTATGTTAATTAGACATTTTCAGATGTAGTTATTTTGCTGGCGTTTAAATGACTAAATAAAATATTTTGCGTCTATACTGAGGTAATGGCGCATGATGATACAGTTACTTTTGAATAAAACCACGCCTCATTTTCAGCTTTTACCTATGTCTAAAGTTGACCAGTCCTAATTACGCATTCAAGAGCTGCCGCCTTTACAGTAACCAAAAAGTAATATAATAACCACCCTTTTACGCCCTCTGTTTTCTCTATTTTAGGTGAATTTATTTTCCAAGACGTTTCAAAGGATGGTGGTTGGAGTGATGTCACTGTTGGGATTCTTCTCTTGCTCATTGCGCTCTTCATTTTGTGTTTCTGTCTTGTCTGTATCGTCAAGATCTTGCACTCCTTGCTTCGTGGTCAGATGGCTATCATCATCAGAAAGTTTGTTAACGCTGATTTCCCGGGAAAATGTGGTTACTTTACTGGATACCTTGCTATTCTGATAGGCGCCGGTATGACTATACTTGTACAGTCTAGCTCTATCTTTACGTCATCTATTACTCCTCTGGTTGGTATGGGAGTTATCAGCCTTGAAAGAATGTACCCATTAACCCTGGGATCAAATATAGGAACCACTGCTACAGGCATATTAGCAGCATTTGCTCAAGATGAAAACAGAATAAAAGACTCATTACAGATTGCTCTCTGTCATCTCCTGTTTAACATCACTGGTATCCTTATTTTCTACCCTATTCCACAGTTCCGACCAGCGATCAACGGCGCGAAATTCCTTGGATGCCAGACAGCTAAATACAGATGGTTTGCAGTTGTTTATCTAATAATGCTTTTCTTTATACTGCCAGTAGGTGGGTTTGGACTATCTGTTGCCAGTTGGATTGCTGTTCTAGCTGTCCTGGGACCAATTTTTCTCATTTTTGTAATTGTTATGATAATCAAGTTCTTTCAACACAAGTTCCCAACGTGTCTTCCAAGTGGACTCAGGACTTGGAAATGGCTGCCGTTGCCGCTGCGGTCACTTGAACCATATGACCGGGCATTGATGAAACTGACCGGAAATTGCTACCTTTGCAGACTATGTGGCTGTTGTAAAGCTGTATATCAGGAGGACACTGAAGCTGTTGACTTTGAAGTCAGCACAAAAAGTATGCAAGAAAAGTCTAAGGACAATGGATACCACGCAAAACAGCCTTACGCTATACAATCTACAGATACATTCACAGTTCCAGCTTTTAACACAAAGCTTTAACATGTTTAATGGGAATATGTATGGTCCAGCACATGAGGTTTTGGTACTTACTGTAAATTCGGAAATTTTCGCGAGGGTTTTATTTTCGCGAAACTTCGCATATCGCATATGCGAAGTTTCGTGAAAATATAATCGTCGCGAGATGGAGAAATCACTCTGTCGTTTACTAATATAGGTAAATAATGCCTTAGTCGCGAATTTTTAACGTCGCAAATGTCTTTAAGAAAATAAAATTCTCGCGAAAATTTCCAAATTTACAGTATCACATATACGTAAACGCCTCCTTTTCAGTCTGATTCTTCCTCTGCGTCCATACTTTGTTTATGTGAGAAGCGAGGGCTTTGGTGAGACTACACGTATGCGTAGGCTCGTCTGAGCCTTCGCTGGTCGTACATACGGAAATATTGTGTGTAGGCAGAACCATACATTTTAGCGAAAAAAACAGCAGGTGCTTCTTAAACAACAAAGTAAGAAAAAAAATAGCACATAGCTAAGGAATATGCTGTATACTTATAAGATACTCAATAACTATACTTCCTAATTGTATCAGGCATAGTTATGGCCGAATTGCCAAAGCATGGCTTATGTTATGTCACGTCGTCTATGCTGCTGTGATGCAATTTGGTGGGTTCACTCTCAGATAGAGTGAAATGAGACATTTGCGTGCTTGTTCACGTGATAGCTTGCATTGATGCAATATTTGTATAGTATGATGATAGACTGTATATGTCTAAGTCATGATAAATTTCTGTTCTGTTCTGTTCTGTTCCTAATTTGGATATATGTTTAAAAAAAAGTGTCCTAATTTCCTTATGAATTGTATATATTGTACAGTTTTACTTGTTATCTGTTGGAAATAAAATATATTTTAACTAAAAAAGTGTCAACTTAATTATCTATTAGACAATATTGTTTGGATTCGGATTGTGCAATCTATCTAGAAGGTAAACACGGTAGCTGCTGCACAGGCCTCCAGATAAGAGTGCGTATTGGAAAATTATTTTCTTAATTACTCATCCAAAACATATGTTGTTGAGCACCCAAAACACATCAATGGGTGAGAAAATAATTAAAATTTTACGCAAATAAAATTTCCTCATCTGGATCTATGTAAAGCAGTATCTCATTTTGAGAAAGATTGCCTATAAAATATAATTGAGCCAGTGCATGAGATTTCCAACAATGTAGTATGTGCGACCAGCAAAGCCTCAGATCAGCCTGCGCATACGCGCAGTCTGATCAGAGCCTTTCCTAGTCGCTTGAATATTCTGTGAGTGTTAAGCTACTGACTGAACACCATTTGGAGTTTGTAAGCTTACAAGGAGGCTGCACAGGCTCGTCTGAGTCTACACATGTCGAAATGCCACATTGTTGGAAATCACATGCCATGGCTCATATATCAGATGCTAATCACAAACGGGTTTCTCCCTAGGACGTAATGCTAGTCAGTCAAGTACATAACCACCAAAACTTTATCAATTGAAGCTTCTTTTTAATCTTCATATCCTGGAGTTATTGTAAATCTCATGAAAATTCAAGCACATTACTGAACGATTATACAATTAAATTCTGCTTTATGTTTGACATTGCAAATTTTACCTTGCCCAAATAATTTAAAACACACGGTGAAGGTCCATGACATTGCGCACCCCGTTTGAAAAAATAAGATAGAATCAAACTTGAAAAAATGTACTCAGTCAAATAAAGTAATCATTATACTTTACTTCTCTTACACAATTTTTGACGGCCTAAATCGAAGAGGTTTGTTGCTTTTGTCCCAAAGTTGTGGCTATATCTGCCAATTTTATGTTCAAATGATCAGTTCTATCAAAAATATCATACTAATTGACTGAAGCGGTGTTTGTTGTTTTAATGCCAAACTAATGGCTAAATCTCTAACTTTTATGTCCAAATAATCAGCTCAGTCCAAAATAGTGAGCCTAGAATGAGCTCTATGGTCAGCAATGTAGCATAATAAGTATCTCAAAACTAGAGGCCCTCGGATCTTGATGGCTAACCTGAGAATAGATGTTAATGAAGACATGGAAAACCATTGGCCCTTTCAAGTTCTAGGCATGACTTATGATGGATCAGTAGTTTCATTCTACGTGTCTGGTCAGCACATGCATATACACCTATCTTGTAATGTAATGTCCCAGAGCACTAATATTTTGTCTAGTCTTCATATTATTCCATGCCGTGTGCATGGAAGCAGGTAAAGCTTTGGTGAGATAATTATATGCACGGGCTGATGCTCTCTTATGCGACACGTATCATAAGACAAAGTACTGGCTTAAATTGTCAAAGTTTTAGACTGAAGTTCAAGTTATTGGCACTTTGGTGAACATCAGGGTTGCCACGGTCAGGGAAAAATTTCTGGAAAATAAAAAAATTCCAGGTCAGGGAAAAGTCAGAGAATTTCATTTTCAGTCAGGAAAATATAGAAAAATGAAAAAAAGTCATGGAAAAGTCAGGGAATTTCAAAATTTTCCAAAAAAACTGCTAGTTAACAGGCTTCTGGAAATTATATTTTCCATAAATTGCAAGCAATATTAGAGAAGGAATGCTTCTGAACATAAATTGCAAGCAATTTATGTTCAGAAACATTCCTTATCCAATATTTATGGTTTGAGATTTTTCTTTAAGATTAAATCAGAAAGCATAAATATTTGTACAAAATTTTGGAATTGTCGATGAATGAAAATGGCTAAAATTGTCCTTCCAAAACAATCTGGAAAACGGTCGAAAGTCAGGAAAAAGTCATTGAAAAGTCAGGGAATTTGGAAAAGGATATTGAGTGGCAACCCTGAACATGTTAGCTACATATAAAACAATAAATCTTATCTAATCTATCAAGTTGTCCTAAAACTAGTGCCCGATGGTCCAGAAAGAGTGTATGCATTATGGGGCTATACTGCACTCCATCCCCTACCCACCCTTATGATGTCAAAACGTAAAGTTGCTTTTCACCGGTTTTTATTGTTGCTTTATCAAAACAGAAGCAAAGTCTGGTATATATTTTGATTTTAGCGTTGCTTTGGTAGCAAAAATGGCTACTTGTATAGTCCATTTGAGATTCTCTTTTTTCCAGAGAAATTAACATAGAGCAATATTTTATAACAAATAATATTTTACCTGTGGATAAGAAATATCACAGCACACAACACATCAAAGTGTTTGTTTTTCATTTAGCTGTGCTGAACCTCAAACTTGGTCCATAACTATTTCTCATTTTTAGGCTAGTTTGGCAGCCATTTACCAGTAGCCTCGAGGTTATAAAAATCGAGTTCATTCTCAGACTCAAAATAAAGCACAATGATTGGCTGCTTGCGGACACGTGTCCGCAAGCAGCCAATCATAACGCCTTATTTTGAGTTTGAGAATGAACTCTGTTTTATAACCTCGAGACCAGCTTTTTTACATGTTGGTTATCACTCTAATAAACCAACCAGCAGACATCGGTGAAGAGCCACTTTGGCTTCAGATGGGGCTAAATTAGACTCTAATGCACGTACATGTACATTTGTATATTAATATTGTAACTATTTCATTTCTAGAAAGTATGCTTGCTACAAAGCATTGGTCAGAGAATCTAAATGCATAGAACACAATACAAAACGCACGCCGTTGAGCACATTTAAAGTGGTGACTACAAAAAACAGAGTTTCACATTATATTGACAAATCTGTATGTTGAAACTTAAGAAAATAATAATCACAAATATATTTATTATCAATAGGTTTTATTGTAAAACAATCGCATCTGGCTCAGAGTGTGCTAATATACAATTGTTGGCTATTGAGGCAACGGACATGATGTGATATCAAGCTGAGATTACCTATATTATACAGCTTGAGGTCAGTATTGGTACTCTCAAGTCGACATCATGTAAAATGTCTAAATAGTCAACATTTGTTTTATAATAGGATTTCCCTAAACAAGTAAAACAACTACAACAAGAAAACCTTGGTCATGGCCTATGCTTTAGTCAGTACTGACTTTCTTGTTTTACTGAGGCTCGTATAAACCATCTATATTAAACATTTATGAGACATTTGCTTTACAAGCCACACAACCAGAATTTAAGCATTTTGCTCTTGGCTTTCGACTCAAATGCCATTCCTGGAATCTAAAATCTTTCTTGTCATTTACCATAGCTCCAGATAACGAAATTTTATGAGCGTAAAATTGTTTTTATTTTCTTACCCGTCAATTTAAACATGTGTTTTGGGTGCTCAAAAGAACCGTCTCAATGAGACGGTTCTTTTGAGTACCCACAACATATGTTTTGGATGAGAAATAGAGAAAATAGTTTTCTAGTACGCACTCTTATCTGGGGGCTTGTTTACACACCTCAGGCAAACATTGTGTCAAATATGAACATCCTCCGTCAAATATGAGGGACGTTTTTTTATGTTGGTAGAGTGGCAGATTTAATAAAAACAGCGAATGTAAATGCATACAAGTCATGTATATATTTGGAAGATCTAGTTTTCATCTATACATGCAACCTAAAATTATTTCAAAATACATTACTTTAATGCCTATCAAGAGGCAAAGACTTTTTGGCTCTTAATTATGGTGTCTAATTGTGAGTTTGTTACTTTCCCATTGGTAACCTGGGTAAGGTGTGGTACTTGATTGTATCGAACCCTGATCTTTGCCCTCTTTCTTATTTTTAATATGTTAGTTGTAAAGTACTATTATTTTTTCTGTTTGTATATAGTAGATGGGAGTGTTATGATAATTTTCATCCCAAAACAAAGTTTATAATTTTGTTTTATTAGAAATGACCTGCAAAATAAATAGCCTATGGGGTGCTAAAATCCCTTATTTTGTACATAAATGACGTCATGGATCTACTATATTTGGAAAATACATAAAAACTGTTTTTGTGCCTCTTAGCAGGTGTTTTAATCACTGCAATAAGATAATTATGCAGACCTGATTGTTATTGATTTTCCGATGTGGGTTTGAATTACCCCACCCACTTTTTATATCATTGGGTGTGACAGTACCAGAAGTTGCCAGGTACACGCTTTAATCGATACATCAATATAACTGCTGACGAATGATTGAGTAAATCATGTGCTATGCAAAACCAGACGAAATTCTAAAATTTGTTTATAATCGTGATTTTAACAGATATAATACCCAGCGCTTGACTGTGATTATTTTGGTATCTGAGGGGTGTTTTAAAACGGTTAAAGAAGGGCAAACAACATGCTTATAGTTTTTGCTGCGCTTGTCTACGATTAGCGTTTGAATAATTAATTTTGATGGTGCAAAAGAAAAATCGGCTTGACAAATGCGTATATCACCATAGCGAATGGAACTTAACAGCGTCTAATTTCCTGCTGGCTGCGTGGTTAAAATGACATGGATTTCGACCAGTGTCCATTACTATGCCCTATTCAAAGATATATACCTTTATTGTGATGTAAAATTTAGATTAGCTGATAGACAGAAGCTAGACCTTTCAATATATATAATATATATACTGAACAAAAGTGAATTTCAAAACGCTACACCTGAATTGTTTGCCATCTATATACAAAATTATGCAAACCAAAAATGCAAAAAGAAAGTGTTTTGTAATGTTCAAATACTAGGGTGATGTATAACAGTAAAAGTTATACGGATGTTGTCACGATGAAACCCATGAAAGCAATTTAAATGTGACAGGGGTCCAATTTTTCAGGTTGCAAATTTGAACAGAAATCTCACACAATTTAGGCCTTCAGAAATCAACTACCTACGAGACCCAACTGCACGAAACGGTAGTCTAGACACGTGACAACCAGAAATGTTAAGGACTTATCTCAAGTGTGTTTTGATCGTTTAGAAAAGCAATCTTAAGAAGCGGGTTTTCCATCAAATTGCCAAGTTTGAAATTTTAACACTGAAATCTCCATAGGAAAATCAATATGTTGTTGCATCTTATTAGTCGAGAAATGATAGAAACAGTGTGCTGAGAGGTCTACCTGATTTTGGCAAAAGAAAATTATTGAAAATCGTGATAATTGAAGATTACCAAATTTTCATTTTTTTACAAATTTGCTAAATTTGAAATTGATTTCTAAGCTTGTTTCAAGTGACTAATTAGTTTTCTAGTGTTTTTATGCAACACAATTATGACCGATTTCAATAAGCATAATAATTTTAATTTGCGCATGAGCAATAGCAAAAATCAGTGAATAAAGGTTTAAACACTTAAGGGAACATAACTCAGACATCAAACGAGACAAATTGGTGGATTTTCGACGAGTCGTTTGCTGGATGTCTGGAAAACATTATTAAGCTTTAGTAAATACTTTTTGTCCAATACTTTCTCACAAAATATAGATAATTGTAGTGTAGCGTTTTCACTTTCTTCAGTATATATGTACATGTATACTTATGGTACCGTAAATTCTATATTTGTAGAATTATTACAAGATCTTCCATTTTGAGTGTCTACCATTCTTGTATTTGTGACAGTATATATTTCTTTGATCTGGAGGTCCGACCGTTTTTGTGTCATATTCAGGTGTTTGTTATTTAAGTAGTTTTTCAAAGTGTGCAGTTGTGATTTCTGTTATCTATCTATTGTTATCTTCTGCAGGGTTTGACATTTTGTTTCTTTTTATGCTGATATTTTTCTTAAATATCAAAAAAGGTAAACATGTAAACATATACTACAGCCCTAAAGGATTTTGGAGAGGCCATTCAGCAATTAAAACATTTGCCAAAGAAGCAAAGATTAGTGAAAAACAAGCATTATAATTCTTAAAAAAGGCAAGCGATTCGGCAAATTTATTTACCCGCACCTAAGAAAATAACAAGGCCAAGATTTGATGTCTCTACAAAAGATGAAGTGCACCAGGCTGATTTGTTGTTTCTGCCATTTGATACTGTGAAGGTTGGGAGGACAAACAAAACATGCAAGTATGCTCTGACACTGGTTGATGTGAGAACAATGTATACAGAAGCAGCACCACACACTTCCGAAGACAGCAAAGAAGTTATTAAAGCATTTAAAAAGAGATATGCCATAGACATTTGAAATACTCAAAATTATTACCAGTTGACCCTGGTAGAGAGTTTATGGGTGTTGTGACACAGCTGAAGGAAAAAAAGCACAGTGTTAGAATAAGAAGAGTTAGAACAGAAATACCAAGGTGTGGTAGAGAGATTTGATATGGTTTGGGCTGAGCGATTGTTTGGTTATCAATATGCAAAAGAATTACAAAATCCACACAATACGCAATAGAGAATGGGTTAAAATATTACCTGAGGTTATCAAGGCTATAAATTGGGAGACGAAAAAAGCTCCTCCAATTGTAACAAGAAAAGTTGATACTCCCAATTTGTCCATTTGCGAACGTAAGGTATTTGTACCAACCAGGAGAATTGAATGTGGTGGTAAAATACAGACAACAGATCCAATATGGTCTGATGATGTACATAAAATTGATTATTTCATTATAACACAATGCATATAGGTTTATTATTTGAAATCACCAGCACCGAAACAAGGCTTTGTTAAAGAGGAACTGCTCATTGTTCCCGGCGATACCGTAAACAGCCATATGCGTATGTCATCTGATGTTATATATCTTTTCTTGTCAAGCAGTGAGAGTGTTGGTTTGTTTCCTGTTAGTCCATAGATATTGTGGTGAACTGAGTGTAACATGTTCATTGTGTGTGTGTGTGTGTGTGCGTGCGTGCGTGCGTGCGTGCATGCGTGCGTGCGTGTGTGTGTGTGTGTGTATTTTTTTTATTATTGAATAATGCATCTCTGTAGTTTTCAAAGTTAAACTTGACTTTTTGTTTATTGTTACTCCCATTGTGGGAGTCTGTAATTGTTCTATGTTTTGTTATGCGTTACTTTATGTCCATTCTAGCACTGCAATCATCTTGATTGGGAAGAGAGAGCTGGTTGCTTTGCTTAATTTGTCTTCATGGTGTCTCGTGGTGGTTGGGCGGCTCTTCCTTGCGGTGCCACGGGGTTGTCTGCAGTTTGTGATTGTGGTATTTCCTGATCATACTCACTTACTATTTTTTACTCCTATTGCTTTTTTGATGATTTGTTCGTCAGCTCGCAAAACTGAATATAACATGGGATGCAGACTGATATATTCTGCTATAGGAGTGCCAGCACATTTATCTTTCGTTTTACCTAAGACTTTTTTGTCTGTTTCATCGTAAATTGGGTGATGTTTGGAATAATCAGAGAAATCATATTCATCTTTTGTTACTGACATGTCTTTGTATATGTCTTCTGTTTTTATATCTACTAGTGATGAATCTGTATCAGTGTACAACAGGTTGCAGTTTTCACCATACTTCTTTTTTAGTTTGTTGTAATACCAGTCGTACATCAGGTATTTTGATGTGTCAAGTACAGAAAAGCCTACATAGATTGGTTTGGTTAGTGTTTATTTTTGTTTTGTTGACTTGTATTGCAAACAGTTCATCAGAAAACTTAACACATCCATTAAAGTCGGGCTTGGCTATGATATTTCTAAGTTTTTTATTTTCACTGCCATCCGTTTTTATTTATTTTATGTCTACCTTTTTTGCAGAGGTTCTCCATTGTTGAGCCAAACACAGAGCTAGTCGAAAGTTTATAAAAGTCCTTTTCATAGACAGTTTTAGACTTTTTCCTTATTTCACTTTTCAACTGAATGTATGATTTTATCCAAGGTTTTTTATTGAATTCTAAGACGCTATGCACTTTGGTAAGTTTCGTACCCAGCTTTAGAGACAAGATAAGGTTTCAGTAGTGCACTACATATTTTTTCTTATCCATCAGATTAGGGACAAGCTTTGATACATTTATCATGTTTTGTTTTCTAGCAATTCTGTTTAGTATTTTGAAAGCCATTCTTTTTGACTGCAAGTTTCTCTGGGGCAAGTGGATAATCGTTGTTTAATTTATGCAATTCTTTGAGATACTCTAAATCTACTTCAAATATTCAACCCTATCTGGTTTTCCTATTAAATTTACCATTCTTTTTGTCATTCTTGGTAAGCCATTTGAAACCAGAGTATGAAAGTGGTTGATTCATTGCCCAGCCATAGAGGTTGTTTGCATCATAATACATGATGTTGTTATTTGCTTTCTCAGGCTTATAATCTGCAGTATGAGGATTGTTGGCTTTGGCAAGTCTTTGGATACCATGCTAATACCACCACGCATACCTTTTTCTATGAATAGATGCATGACAATATATGTTAGGAGTTCTTAATCTATCTTTGTTTGTTTGAGTAAAGCATCCCAAGACAAGCCAGGTGCATTGTAATAATGTTAAGGGTCAGGTTTGTATGCATCCATGCATGTTTTTAGGAATGTTTGAAATACCTCAGCTAGTAACACAACATCTGTCTATAGGTACAAGTCATGATAATCGCCAAGTGTTTAATAGTTGAATGTCTTCCATACTTGCTTGGTTGTCCAGTGCCAAATGAGATGTATTTTTTCTGCATTGTTGGCAATGCAGTTGATGGTTCCTTTTGCAGTGTATATTTTTTGCATTATGAGATGAGATAGCCTTTGAGGTTGTGAAATATCAGAGGTATTTTATTTTTGCCTGATTTTACTTTGAGCTTTAAGTTGCAGTATTTGTATGCTGCACCTCTGTATTTACCTATGAAATGACAATGATCCTTAACCTTCGGATTGTTTTTTTTTTTGTTATTGCTTATTTCTTGTTCACATATCCAACATTTGGTAGCATTTTCATGGTCTTTGATGTTTTGCTCAGTCATTGTTAATGGTTAGGCTTGAGCAAACATGTTGTTGATATTGTTAACCTTACAGTCTAAGTGGTTTAGAAATACTTTAACAGTATCTTTGCCTCTGTAATTTACAGGGTCTTTAGCTTAACAATCATATCTGACAAACCTGATAACCAAATCTATAGGCTTCATGTTCACTTGTTGTTTCTGAGTTGTCTCCCTCTTTGGCTGTTTTGGGTTTGATTACGCTTTCAAAGTCTGCATAAATGACATATGGAACGAGCATTTGATTTCGGCGGTTTTTTAATGTAATGTTACTACTGCCTTCCATAGGCATTTCTATTCTTGTTGAGTTTTTGTTGATTCCATAACATTCTTCTTTGTGTTTGATTAGTAAGTCCTCTTTTGTGAAACCATGGACACAGCGATCGCAGAAGTAGGTTTTACATGAATGTTTGTTTTGATCATAGAGTAGTCTGTTCAAGTTTTTAATCCAACAGTAATCCCATTATAAACTTGGAAAATATTAATGAGCCACTAAAACAGCCCCATTATAACACGATTTCTTGTCATCGTTTTTATTCCATATTGACTGGTCCCAAAATCATTGCTGGCTCTCCCTCAAAAGTATCACCAAAGGGGTACTTTCATCTGTGCCCACCCATGGATTTTCTTTAAACTTTGCATATTAATAACTCTTTATATACGAACTATGAAAATGTATTTATCGAATGAGATAGTTAAGTATAAGGCTTAGGAAGCAACCCTGACTTACTCCATCTTTGAGGTGGTACCTGCCTCTAAATTTCCATGTCCTAAATCTATAGTTTTGTTTATTTCTATGATTTGTCATCTAGATTGAATCCAAAATACCATAGACATTATTTCAATACCACGAAACCATTTGGATAAATTATGGTTTACGTTATCAGAAGAAGTGATTGTAAAACTTCAATATTTTTTTTCCAAAAATTTACAAAACATTCAACATTCAATTCAAAAGATGGACATGTTTTAGTCTTTGTCAAGATATCATATTATCACAAAAACATGCCATATATATACTGCTGATCTGAGCCAAATATCTTGAAAATCCAAAACCGGTAACTTTGTCATTTCCTACCTCTTATGGGTATAGGTCAGTTTTAGCAAAATTAATTATTTAGTTCAAATGAATCAATAACTCGACATAAGGAGGTTTTTTTTTTAATCTACTTCCACTTTTCTTAAACAATTAGACAATTTTAAATGATTCAATGGTCAGAAATGCTGAAGGTCATGAGCCTGTGTCATGGCACTATGGGACCAAGACAATGTGTATCACTTCCTCAAGTCCTGCATGATATTGTTTAAGAAACATAATATCCTAACAATAAACATGTGAAAACAAGAAGACTTAATATTTCCTTTACATCCCAACTAAACTAGAGGAACCACATTTTGGTGCCGTGACCAGGATAACGTGTAACAGAGTCTTATCAAAGGTATCATAAAACAGTGTTCTACATGAATAAGTGAGGTCCAGAAACAAAACTGTATGCCTAGAATATACAGCCAGCTAAAGTATAAATGTTGCTATTTGATGGAAATAAACATCAGTTTCACAAAACAGAATGAACATAGAAGATTTAAGCATTAAATTAGCAATACCTTTGAAGTCAAGAGTTATCTGTGACCAAAATGGTTAATTTTAACCAATAGGTTTGACAGGGGGTTATTTTTGTGAAGCAGGTTTATAAATAGGTCTTACAATTATAAAATCATAGATATAAGGTTCTTCTCCTGTATGAACTGACTTGTCATAAGGTTTCTCTTCTGTATGAATTAAAATTCTTAATAATGTTACATATTAAGTGTAACATTGGCTAGATGTAGTTTTAATGTTAGAAACTAGATGTACTAAGTGCAGGTGTCAACATGTTGTATCATTTTGGCTAATATTATTGTATACGCAATTCATTAAATAAGAATCGTGGCACTAAATATCAAAGAATATTGTTTTTTTCTTTTATTTTTCCAATCCATAATAGGGGAAAACACTGAACATATCAACTTCTACCAATCAACGTACTAGCATGATGATTCAAACTAAGCAAGTATTCAAGAATGTTTTACACTGAAGCATAATTATTGTATTTTTTACATTTTGATGAATTAGGGTCATGTGTTTACATCAAGTTAAAAAAATATGTTACCGGTCCTTGAATTTCATGAAATTTGGTCTACATATTCTTAACATATATGGGTAGTTTATATGTTGAAATGGTATCTTGACAAAGACCGCAATCTTTAAAAATGTTAACTCCAAATTTGACTGAATGCAAAATATACAATCAAAAATAGGGGTACCATGCTATAAAAATGAATGCCCCCAAATATCCTAATACATACAAAGCCATTTTAAGTAACTGCGAACTTATCAATGATATAGCTATTTCATAAAACATTTCTCCGCCCGTTACATGATATGTCAATTACTTTAGAAATGATTATAACTGGGTACCCTAAGGTATTATAGTGATATCATTCATGACGTCATAAATTAGCAATGGAATTGCATAAAAACTCAAACGCACCATAAATATTTAAGTTATACCCCAGACAATTAAATAACATAATATTTTTAAAATCCAAGCGTGGGCAGACTCCCATGCTTATTTCCCATACCATGCAAGAGCCCCTTTTGCAATTGTTGCCAGTGTTTTTCTGCAAATTTGTTGTCATTTTGGCTCGGGTATGCCATACCTGTGCTTTTTTGTTGAAGAAGTTGTCCCATTATAAGGAGGGGGGCAATAGTTGATATAGTGCGACCAGCTCACAGAGACTGGGCGTGTCAGACAGAGCGCTGTCATACAATGTCAAATAAGACTAGTCTACAGTAAATGGGGTGTAATAGCCTATGTACGCTTTACTCGTGCAACCAACTGAAGCGTAGACGACAAGGGTGACCAACTTTATACATTAGCATGCCTGGTCAACGTTCAATTGTAGTATGCTGCTGGGGACCTGCTGCATTTCATTTTTCGGGATGGATATTTTATGAAAGTTTTGGGTGAGGTAAGGTTTGCACTTTCTTCAAATTTTTTCTGTGTGGCAAAACTGGTTGGATTTTTAAGCCTGATACAATAATAATAAATCACAAATTAGAATTCGGCGGGACAAGGGTTAAGTATCTGGATCATGAGAAAAGGGCATACAAACATGAGATTATATCGCATATCCGAAAAAAGCCTCTAATAATCCCTCATTATGGCGCGTCCAGAGAGACTAGATGTCTAAAAGTTGTTCGGGGTCTTCTTCAAATTGCATGCTTTGTTTATGCGAAAAGCAAAAGCCCTGGCGAGGCCATGCGTACATGCAGGCTCGCCAGAGCCTTCGCCACATGCCGATGTAATAAGAACCATGATCAAATCGTGTACTGACCAATTTATAGTTATAATTTTTCATTGCAGACCGTTTATTTTATTATCTTTTTCAGTATTATAGTTTGAATTGTTAAAATTTCGAAACATTGTCAGAGCGTATATATCTAGACTAGTCAGTCTCCTTGTTATCCAAATTAATTTGAGATGCCTTTTTCTCACAACCACTACAGGTATACAGGTATATAGCCGTAAAGCGTTTCTCAGGTGAATAAATACACTCTGTCTTACCGATTTTTAAATGGAAATATCCACGGGTGTGTCTTTGCTAAGAACCGCCCAGTCTCTCTTAACTGGACCGACTAATGGGTGTAAACATTTGTCTGAGAACATAAGCAATGACCAGGTAAAGGTTGCAGCAAAAATTATAAGCGCTAAATTTATTGCTTGCGAACATTGAGTAGAGAGGGTTGGTACATTTGGTGTTGTACTGTATCGTAACCAATGGCCCGTAAATTGCATAGTCTATAAGATATAAAAATACTTTGGAAATTATTTTCTGAAATGTTAAAAAGATAAAAGAAATTTTAATATTCTTCAGTTGTTTTTCTGAGTATACTATAAATATAGTAAATGGGAATTGGAAGATCTATACATGAGTGTTCCATTAAACTCGTTGAGAAAAAGAGATGAAATGCTCGGCAAGCCTCTAGATCGCATTTTATCGTTTCTACTAACTCGTTTAATAAATTCAATAATACATGAGCAAGGATACAAGATTTTATGTTTCAAATGACACTTAAATTACTTTGAAATCGCGTTTTGGATTTGCAAAGTTCAATATTTTGTCCTATACCCGACAAAAAAAGAAACGCACCACTACGACTTTCCCAATTAAAACGAAACTGTTAATTGTCATGAAATATTCATTTATAGTCAAATCTTACTTAAACTTGAGTGTGGCGTAGATGAGGACCTGTACCTTCCCTGTGTAGAAACAAACCCCAGCAAGGCAAATGGTAAACGAGTTGTGTAAGCGTTTATTCAATGCTACTGTCTACATGGAATTCTGAGTATGTTTTACATTTGTGAAGTATGTAAAAGATAGTTCGTCGTCATGTGATACAACCAAATGTGTTTATTGATGCTTTTTTTCTATTTTAAAGCCCATTTCTATCAGTTAGGACCGTTTAAATTGATTAAAATAATGTTGAAATCTTTATATGTTATGTAAGGTTTCAGTATGGAATCGTTATCAAAGGGTGGTCACAAGAAAGGTGCTATCTAGCGTTCAATAATCGCGTAATAATACTATGATGAATTTAAAGATGCAATTTGCAAAGAATAAGTGTCTGAGTACATTTTGGTTTACATTGCTTACGATCACCTTGCGATTTCTTTTGGCGACAAACTTACAGAGACCTTGCGGATATCGTACGACAACCGCAAGGTCATCGTGCAGTCATCGTGTTATCTTCACGACCTCCCTATATAAATCGCACGATGCCCGTACGATGACCTTGTGGAAGTCGCAAGGAGTCGGTACGCTGACTATGCAATTGTCGTGTAAGTATGTGCATGGATTTAAACGGCTATCTATGTTCATTTTTAGAAGCACATTTGAACCGTGTTTCAAAGTAATGTGATTGCGAATCGTGCTATGAACAGACTAGTGTTTTTGTTGAACTTGGTCCCAAGATAAGGGATTGATGATACCATACAGCGTGTTACGTTTGTGTATATTTTAATGTCAATTTTAAAGTTCTGCAGTTTTTATAAAGTTTAAATCACAGATTATTACAACAACCCCTTATTTATAGTACACTTTTATAATTCGAAAAGTGTCACTTTTATAGAAAATACAAATATGCTTTAACTGTATCCCCTCGTAGACTCAGTGTGGACTAAAACGCTTATTTTTAATCATCCAAAGGCACTCTAGCCAGCAACACATAAAACCCTCGTTATAAGCAAAAATGAAGTCGTTGTATGCGAACAACATAGGTACTGACCAGACTGCGCTTCCCTCCACTCAGCCTGGTCAGCATATCAGTAAAGTTCATTTTATATTTCATTCATACAATCAAATTTCTTTGTTCGACCTAGTCATGTTCTCACTACGAGACCTATATAATGTTTTCCTTGAAGTAATACTCAAATTCAAATCACAGAGTTATAAATTACCAAAAAAAATCTTGACTTTTTTATTAATCCTTTCTAATTTATTAAACCCCTTATCCAACCAGCATTTTATGTACCGAAAGTGCATATGCATTTCACGTTAGGTGCGTATTTTTAAGTGCACTTCAGACAATTTTATTATGGAAGCATACTCTATGGGCCCTGATTAGACTGCGCCCATCAGCAAACTGATCTGGGTCCGTATTGAGTCACTCTGAGTGGTAGTATTAGAGACATCGCATGAAGACAAATATTGAAATGAAATGAACAGCTTATGATAACCAATATACCCGTCTGAAAATTGTTGACACGTTGCAAGGCGACCGCGCGATCATTGTGCCATCGCCTTTGGGTTATATCAGGGTGACCGTCCGATGTCCGTACGATTTTATGGGCCCTGCAAGGCCATCGTGCGGCGACCTTGCGGGCTCCCTACGACTATCGCAAGAGTCTACGATTTTTTTGGGTCAAAATTGACAATCTAAAATCGTGTGTTGTCCCTACGATCACCGTACGGTGATCGTACGATGTAACTGCGATGTGGCTACGGGCTTACGATTTTTTCAAATTTGTCATTGTGCGGTAAACAAAATCGTAGAGGCCACGATGCCCGTAAATCTGTACGATGATCGCAAGGTTTCCCTGCGGAGGCCGCACAGAAACGGTCATTTGGACATCGTACGGGCATCGTGTACTCGTCGTAAGGCAAATGTAACCGAGGCATTAACGTTACTGAATATATCGATTAAATTACATTTCGTTAAATATCCAAACTAATGTGCGTACAGGATTTCAGTGAACAACGCTTTTTTGCGTTTATTTCGTTATGTGCGCACTGATCGCACAATGACCATCAGAATTTAATACAGCTATACACCGCCTAATTGGTGATATTTTTTTCGTTACGAAATGTATTGTCAAATGGGATGTGATATGATGGAATTTGTCCTCATTTGAGCATCTGCATTTTTTAATTTACCCTAAATGCACCTTTGTACGGACCACTGCCTTTAGTTCACTATCGATGAATAATTATACGGTTTTATAAGACGAAGTAACGTGTAAGGAGAAGGGACTCTTATCATAGCAAAGTCAAATGCAAATTATGGCCATAGTTTGGGCGCAAAGAATTTTGGCATACGAGAAAATATTGATGCCTTCCCAGTGTGTACCCGTCCCCTTGTTCCTATGAAATGAATCTCTGTGTTCCCCTGTTCCTCAATTCAAAATCTATATTTTCTGTGTTCCCTGCTCCTTCTCTGTTCATTAGATTTAAAAAAAAAATCAAACTTGTTTTATTAAATAAATTGAACTTTCTATCTGTTTATTCCAAATACTGATTTGTTTACTCCAGATAATGCAAAACATGCATGCCAAAACGTAATTCCGGACAACTATAAGTAATAAGATAAAATAATCACAGGGCTCACCCGTCAGGTGTGATTCAAGTGAAAAAAAGACTCATCCAATTAAAATAATGCTGAGGTTGGAAAGAGAAACTAGTGATGGGGTGGAAATGTGCTTGGAAAAAGGTTCATGCGAAGTGCACCATATGCTATAAATAATGCACCAGTCATTTGTAACCACTGCTTCACCCAAGCCTCTGAGCAGGATGGGGCTATATTGTGCTGTGTTTTTACTTTTACGTTGTCTGCACAATGCGGGGGAAATATAGGGATTTGATAGACCTAGACAAACATTGCTGTGCAGTATAAAAACAGACTGCCGAGGAGAACTGTCATGGTTATGCCAGCTAGCTGCCCCTGCAGTATGGTGGTTACTATAGGGAACTGCAGACACAAAGTCAAAGTCCTCGACATTCCTCTGAGCTGGGAGAGGGGGGGGGGTGGTCACAAATGACTGGTGCATAAAGACGAAAGAAATTATGTGCACCAGTCAATTGTAGACACGCACAAGCCGGGCAAATGCGCTGTTAGTGCATGGTCCATGCGCGGATCCAGGAATTTTTGTCAGGGGGTCCAGGTCAATCTGACAAAAAACCTCGAACAACGTTTTTTTTGTTTTTTTGTTTTTTAGTCCTCAGCTTATTTTACTGAAGTCAAATAGCTAATTTCGAAGAAACCTATCATTTGCCAAGGTTCCAGAGGGGGTCCAACATTTTCCAGTGGGGTCCAACTTTTTCCAGGGTGGGGGGGTGTCCGATTGCTTATTCCCTATAGAAACCCATATAACTTGTAATTTTCCAGGGGGGGGGTCCGGACCCCCTGTCCCCCCTCTGGATCCGCACTTGTGGTCATACCAGAGACATGTAGCCAGAAAATCAAAGCCCCCGCCGTTGCCCGGCTCTGTGGGCCGTGGTTACGAAGTCGATGTAGAGTGCAACCAAATACTGCGATTCCTGTTAATATATCCTCCTCATTATATATGTTTTTAATATTATTATCTGTTGCACTTGAAGTATTCGAGCAAGCAACACAGTCCATGACGCGAGAAAACCTGTCTTCTGGGTTTCTGACAAAGCGAGTCTCGGCTAAACAGGCTAGATAGAAAATTGATTTTTTTCCACGAGGCAGGTCTTGGGATGATTCTTCTCAAAAAGCAGACGACAAAGTTGCTGATGATACTGCGTGGATGCGCAGGCTGGTCTGGGCCTTTATTGTTACAAATCACCGAAGACAGGTTTTCTCAGTCGCGGTCCAATTGCTATATGTGTCATTTATAACCATGACACATATAAGACAACAAGATGCGAAATTTGATTATCGTGGAATATGATAACTCAGACAGAATTGTAATTTGTGCAGTCTCTTCAAAGCATTTTCAGTGAATATATAGAAATACCAAGAGTTATCCTGCTGGTGACCGTTTTCTTTATCATATACGAAAGTAAACATGGTAATCATTGAACTGTATAAACCACGTGCTACCCATATGAAATACAATGAGGAAAAATAAGGATTTTTCTAAACCGAAAATGACTAAGTTATTTTATTTCACAAGAAATTCCAGACTTATTTTCCCATCATAAATATTCAAATATGCAATTGTATATTAGGCGGTGTTTTATTATATGTATGTGCAAAATTCTGGTCCAAAATTTTATTATTAAAGACATTTTAAAAAAGAAAAACGATGTTCACTGAAATTCTGTACGGACTATAGTTGAAATGTTTTATTTTTGAAGTTACATAAAACGACCACTGAAAATCAGACAAAACAAAGATCTTAATGACAAATGGTAGCTTAATGGAGGTCGAAAGTATTGCATAATGCTCCCCTTGGGGCATTCTGCAATACTTCTGACTTGCATTAAGCGATAACTGGTATTGAAAACCAATTTGTGTTTTTAAGTGGCCGTTTTATGCACACGTGACACAACGTGATTATGATATTTTTTCCGTTGTAATGTCGGCGTAGTGCGGGCCCCTGCCTCTGGCATATAGAGCGCGCACAAAACGCCCAGTTTTATGCACCACACAATGTTTACCCTATCCGAACATACCATATTTCGAGAAATGTAAAATCAGCATTCGAATGTGACACGGGTATGCTATCGTACAATAAAATGTTTATTGTCAATGGTACTCGAGGGGTTGAATGGCCCACTGACTCTGACCACTTCATCAAAACCATTTCTTATATTGAGACATCCGCGTCGTCATTAGCTTGTGTTAGAGTTCAGCAATTTTCGATCATGGATTATGGTGCTCCGCCAAGTTACACTGTAAGTACATGTACGTATTTTCTCTTTTCATGGATTTGTGACGTCTGCTGATTTGGTTTTTCAAAATCAATAAATTCGAAAAAAAATCTTTTATGAATACCATTAGAGTGTTAAAAAGTTTGGATCCAGATCAGGCCCGACATTTTGTCGGACCTGATCTGGGTTCAAACTGTTTGCAAAGGTTATCAGCAGACGACACTAGTAGGTAATGGGGTAACGAATAAAACATTCAAATTTTTTATTAACTGTTAAATGTATTTAATGTCTTTAACGGTATCAACAAGCACTTCTGCTTCAATTGCATTTTTAATTTTTATAAAACATGTACAATTGCTAAATAATAATAAAAATAATAATAATAATAATAATAATAACAATACTAATAATTTTATCATCTTTGAGTTTACAAGATGCCGTTGTAGCAGCAGTACTTGTTGATAATAATATTTGTAATACTTATTATAATGATGTGTACTATTATTATTATTATTATTATTATCATTATTATTATTAATTTACTGCATCTATACAAAGAAATGTGAAATTCTATGTATTATTACTATTATTATTGTTAGTTTTTTATCATTATTATTATTTTAGAACTAGTTTTTATTATCATTATTAGGTACAACAACTACTACTACTACACTTCTACATGTAATACTACTGTATGTACCACTATGTGTAGTAGTAGTAGTAGTAGTAGTAGTAGTAGTAGTAGTAGTATATAATCATCATTAATGTATATTGTTATTATTATTATTATATTATTATTATTATTAGTAGTAGTAGTGGTAGTAGTAGTAGTAGTAGTAGTAGTAGTAGTATATAATTATCATTAAGGGGAGGTCTCATATGCGCCCACGCATGGATTTTCATCTAGTTTTACATGGTGAATACCTATGACCTATCAACTATAAAAATGCATTTATTTATTTCAATTGTGCATTTTAGGTCTCAGGAGAGCACCTTGTTTTACTCCATTTTTCAATGACACCTGTCTAATATTTTGTCAATTCTTAAACATCAGTTTTATTGGATCTCACCCAGTTTGAGCTGGAAAAGTGAAACGACTCAATATGGATTGTTTTGATACTATTTTGGCCTATACAAACATGCACACAATTTTTTAACAAAATCTTAAAGAAAAATTTTTCCAAAAAATATAATTGAAATTCATGTGTATGCCCAAATTGCGTCTACAATTTCTATATGTTCCTGTACTTGTCAACCTATGATACGCACCTATAAAATTTGTCTCACATGTCTTCTGTATACTGAGAAAGTTTCGAGATTTTTGAAACCGGTAACAGTGCAGGAAAACACATTATATACATGTAGGTCATTTTTTGACATTTATCATAATTTAATGTTTGAGGCTAGTTTTGATCTGGAACCATGTAATTTCGCAATTTAATTATTAAAAATATTATAAACATCGATAATAAAAAGCTATGCGTGTACAAATGCATATTTAATTTTACATTGAAACAAATCTGAGACTTGTGTAGCTTTAACAATCAGTTAGAGTAACACACAAAAAGTCTGCAACATTCAAACTTCTCAAAATCAAGTTGAAACACATCAATTAATGGATTAAGTGCAATGATCTTTTCACCGAATGTGTCTAAAATGTATTTTGATTTGTATTTGCATAACAATGTTTTAATTGACGGTTCAGTCTAAATAGTGCTAGACAAGGCAAGGCATTTGATCGCTGATTTCATTTATTTTGTCCCTTTGTAAACTTTTATGTGATGTCATATATATAACTGACATTCATTCTACCTACAATGGCATGTGTCTTTAACCTTTTTAATTATTCATGTATTATCCTTGTTTAATATGATATTAAGTTGTTATGCATGATTTTCCCCTAAAATATCAATGTGTTTGGAATAGCCTAGGGTGTAGCTTTTTATTTTAATACCAGGTACTTGTTGGGATTCTTTATGTACCATTGGCTGACTGTTGCATGCACAGGCATTTAATATCTGGCAAATGTTATGATTGTTTTGAATTCATGTTTTGAATTCATCGCCAATTCTGTTGCAAGGGCAAGACTTTGGTCAGATTACCTCAATTCCCAATCATTGTCACTTCTTTTTATACCGTCAGACCCTTTTTTGCAATTTCACTTGTTTATATATTCAATACATTCTGTATTTGTAGTTTTATGCTTAACACTATCTGGAGTTTCCATTTGGAATATAATTGTAGGCACCTATGATTTTAGAGTTTGGTACATGTATCTTTTAAATATTTCAGCATTTTGTGGTAGAAAATAATAAAGCAATAGATCCCGCAACTACATAAAATGGGTGAATACTGTATTTTGGTATTATATTAAAGTGAATAACAAAATAAAACCATATTGTGAAGATTAATGAAATTAACTACTTCAAGAGGAGTTCGACAGGGTGAAATTCTCTCTATGTGGTCAGTAATGGATTAAGGATGACAGCTTTGAAACATTAAAGATTCTGTCTTGCTCACGCAGGAAAGTATGCAACATGTTTTAAAGAATGAAAAACTGCAGAATGTAGTATATGATTATATAAGGTTGTAATATTTATTAAATATTTATTTTATCATATTGGTGATCAAGAAATGATGAAACAAACTATTCCCTGACAAAAATGAAATGAATGAATTATGGAGAATGCCTTTCTATTAGAGTGAATCTGGTATTGAAACCGTATTATGAAGATTATCAAAGTTTACTGTTCTATGAGTAGTTGGACAAGGTGAAGTTCTCCCTAAGTATTCAGTATTTATGTTATTATAATAGTTTTAACAATATTGGATATTCCATCTTTCTTATAGAAGAAAGCAAACACAAAAAAACTTGCTTTTAAACTAACCGAACACTTAAATTCATTAACTACAATCAGTTTTTTTTACATTTCTGAGAACTTGGATTTGTAACATTCAAAGTTCTAGGACAACATGTTACCGGTCTTCGATTTTCTTGAAAATTTTAGCATTACATCTATATATGTATAGCCTAATTTGAGAGTAAATTCATAGGTTGACAAGAACTGGAACATGCCTTAACTTTAAAACATAATTGTTAAAAAAATATTATGAAGCTGAAATTGGGCACAATTCCAAACAAAATCATATTTTTCTGAATTTAACTTTACAGAAACTGATTTTTGTTTTATGCATATCTAATCAGTGATGATCTTAGATAGTTTTAAAAGTAATTAGAACACAATATATGAAACTATAAGAGCTATGGGCGGCTTAAACTGAAAGTACCCCATAAGCAGATGCCCGATTACATAACATGTCATTTTTTGACCATTTAAATAGGTAAGTGGGAAACTATATCACAAATAGAATAGCTATATGCGAGGCAATCATTATGCATAATATTATAAAAATCCATGCGTGGGCAGAACCCTATGTAAATTTCCTATAGGGTGAGACCTCCCCTTTATAATATTTTATTATTATTATTATTATTATTATTATTATTATTAGTAGTAGTAGTAGTAGTAGTAGTAGTAGTAGTAGTAGTAGTAGTAGTAGTAGAAGTAGTAGTAGTAGTTGTTGTTGTAGTAGTAGTAGTAGTAGTAGTAGTAGTAGTAGTAGTAGTAGTAGTATATAATCATCATAAATTTATAAAATTATTATTATTAGTAGTAGTAGTAGTAGTAGTAGTAGTAGTAGTATGGCGTCCAGTATTATTTTTTAAAAAAACATGATAATCATGTTTTTTTTTAAGTAAATGACGCGAAACGAACATGAACAATACGCTTTCTCTACAATTAGTGAGCTAAATTTATAACGTTTTGTTTGAAGCATAAAATGGAAAAGAAAGATGGTATTTTTTGTGTGTACATTATATAAGATCCAATTTTATTGTACTCAAGAAATGAAACGTTCAACACCAAAAGTGGTATGGTCACTGGATGATGCATAATGTGTATATAAAGCACACCGGGTAGGCGGCAACATCGAACGCTGAACACAATCGTGGAACTTGGATCAATATATTCAGCCGCCGTTATAGGTTAGTCAGTTTATCTGTTTTATTTTTATGATTTATACATGTAGCCGTATTTCAATAAAATTGGTTTGCCCTATCTATTCTAAAATGAATAGTGGTTTGTTCTATGAAGGTGTTATTTCTGATTTCCTACTATAACTGTCGTGATATTAACTGATCATTTTTTACAATGTTTACAAGGAAAAAATTCAGTTTAGTGTAGCTTATTCTCTTTTTTATAAAGGGATAATAAACAACTGTCTGGTCGGTGAAACATTTGAATGTCTTCCCTAAACACCAGCCAAATTTGACCATGCAATGTGGGATTCTAGTTGAACTATGTACGATTTAAAAACGGAGAGGTAAATCAAAATGGCAATCGAAAAGGCCTTTTAATAAATTCAAATGCAATCGGTGGACGCTGCTCAAAGCAACCGATGAACTAAACATTTAAAACGCCAAATTGTCCTAAAATAAGCTTTAAATGCATTATTTAGGACCCAAAGGCAGTAATTTGAGTCCCAGACCCAGTGGACCCCATTGATTGTAGCGACATGTGCATACTTCATATGATTTTAACTTTGAGTTATTGACATGAATGGGGCATGCAAAAGCAATATAAATGGCCGCGGCCCCTGGCGCCCAGGGGAAGGATCATAAATCATTAAATTTCAATAACAGAGTCAACTTCAAAGATTTTTATACCAAACTGTGTGTCTGTTCTTATAAGTAAAAGATATAAAACATATCGAACAGGTCATGCCCCAGGGGTAGGACTTGGGCGGGGGTGTGCAGGGGCTTATTTTTTTAACATGGTCATGTGGCATATAACATTGATGGGAATGATGAGTAGAACAGAGTGCAAGAAAAATCACCACCCTGGTATCAAACTGGTGACCTTCGGTGAGGTTAAAAGGTCAAATATCATTAATTGCAATTACAACGTCAATTTCAAAGATTTTTATACCAAACTTTGTATGTGTATTAAAGATATGAACATTCATTCTGTCGCCTGGGTCGTGCCCAGGGATGGGACTTGGGGGCTACTGGAGGTCCAAAACTTGAGCTTAGGGGTTTACGATGGCTCCCCATCGACTGCGCATTCTAGCTATTTTATTATAGTCAGTTTTTATTTTTTTTTAGTTCGAGATCAGGCAAGGCATTTTGTTGAGCTTCGAGCCTGATCAGGATCCACATAATAATAATAATAATAATAATAATAATAATAATAATAATAATAATAATAATAATAATAATAATGATATACCATGTAAAGAGGATAACACACAAATTAAGGTGACAAGGTATATATATAAGATACGCATTTACTTATCAAACAGTGTGGGTTCAGATCAGGCACAGCACTTTGTAGAGCCTAGTCAAGGTCCAAACTGCTTCAAAAACTTATCGCAATAAGGCATTCACATGCAACCAAAACAGATTTTCTTGTTATTAGGCCCATTTATTTCACACGTATTTACTTATTGGACAGTTTGGTGAGTATAATTGTGTACTGCGTCGGGACAGAACCACTAAGACGATTTAATTGAGCATTACAAACGACAATGCTGAATGAAATAATCTTGAGTGGAAACTCAATTTATGCATGCTCATCTCCCGAGATGAAATACAATTTGACAGTTATTCACTTTAATGCCTAAAACTGTGCCGGATGCAACTTATATTTACTGCCACCATTTCGATGAAATATGTACTATTGTATCTCTTGTATTCTCTTGTTGTTTACCAATGTTGTAAACCTGAGACTAGTTGAAATAAACTTGTAAACTTGAATCCAGACTACACTTGGTATTTTGTCAAAATAGAAAGCGAGTATGATAAGGTAAAAAACACAATCACCAACAGGGGGTGGGCCATTTTTTTTGCTGTTGCACGCCCCATTCATGGGAGTAACTCACACACCAAATTTGGTTAAATTTCGTCCAATGGTTTTGTCCAATGGTTAAGGAACAGATAGCATAATGGACAGACGGACGGACGGTCAGATGGACAGATGGATTGGATGGATGGAGGCAATTACAATATCCCTTTGCTTTTTAAAAAAAGCTTGGGGATAAATATCTAAATATGTTGGGGTGGGTCTTTGGAGAAAATCTGTGGGTGGTGGGTTGAAAAAAGTGCTGTTTTACCACAACTAGGGCTAGTTCAAAAATCACAGAAAACTGTGGGGTGCGATGTAGAGCCACAAAATGCTCCATACACAATATGCTCTCTCGAGGTGCATATTGTGTACCCTGCATACACAATATGCTCCCCCTTAAATTGGGAGCATATTGTGTAGGACATGTATCATACCTACACAATATGCTCCCTAGCTGAAGAGCGCAGTCGTGGTAGAGTGCTTGACCCGATATCGATGGGTTGCGGGTTCGAGCCTCACTTGAAGCACTGCGTTGTGTTCTTGAACATGACACTAAATATCCTGTGCTCAGTACTGGTTTCCCCCCGATGAAGTCGGAGGGATTTTGTTTTGGCGTCGGCCGTCTATGCACCCGTCTGTCTGTCTATCTGTCAGCCCACCTGTCCTTCCAGAAACATACCTAAGTACCTATAAGTCAGATTTGGTGCTTTCTCTGCATGAATGGGTAGTACCATGGACAGTCCCAAGTGCAGATCCAGAGGGGGGGGGGCAGGGGGTCCGGACCTCCCCCGGAAAATCACAAGTTATATATTTTCTATATGAATAAGCTATTGGAACCCCCCACCCCGGAAAAAGTTGGATCTCCCCTGGAAAATGTTGGACCCCCTCGGGAACCTTAAAAAATGATAGTTTTCTTTGAAATTAACCATTTGCGACTGTAAAATAAGCTGAGGACCAAAAAAAAAAAGGTTGTCAGAGCTTTTTTGTCAGATTGACCTGGACCCCCCCCCCCCCCTGACGAAAATTCCTGGATCCGCGCATGACAGTTCTATATCGTATAAGTTTCGTCAAGATCAACTGATAAACTCATTATTGCTCTGGCACTTATAATGCATAAGCTGTAATGGCTTTCTTAGAGTAATGATCTAAACATTTCCCCAAAGCTATTATGTATAAAAAGCCTGTAGATAAGTATGACGGTGTAAAATGTAAAAATAAATACCCCGCCCACTTGAATCTTTAGGCAGGGTCAAAGGTCAAATACATTAATTTGGCAATAACTTAGTCAATTTTCAATATTATTATCGAAACTTTGTATGCAGACAGATAAAAAACAACAATAGATATGAAATATATCAGACTGGATATTTGATTGGATGCCTGGTTCGATCCCTTTGGTAGATTTAGGGATGGGGCGAGTCCAAAATGAAACTTATTCTGAATATTGTCATGCTGCATATAAAATTAAGGGAACAGCACATGACAGCAACATGATAGCAATTATTTAGCACGCAGAGACACCATTGACCATTGAGGAAGGGGGTCAAAAGGTCAACGCATTTTCACCTTGAAATTAGTCAAGTTTCGTAGAGCACCTTGAAAACAAGCATTCTGTCCTTACATACACCCTAACCCCTTGGGTAGTGGCAAAAGGTCAAATATTCATTTATTGAATATGATCATGCTGCATATCAAATAGAAGGGACTTACGCATGAAGCAACATGGTAGCAAGTATTGTTCCAGAAGACACACCGCGACTTCTGGTTGGGTCAAAAGATAAAACATTTTTTCTGAAATCAATCATGTTGAAGATCAGAATGGAGTGTATAGTACACTGAAAGTACAAATGTCAAAGATCACCCACACTAGATCAAATTAAAGGGGGGAAAGTGTAAATTTACTTTAAGGTGGCCAATCACGTGGTCTGACTGATTGGGTTCACGGTCTGCACAAACCAGTAATCGGACATCAAAAGTAAGGAAAATCTGCTAGTGTGCGTTATATGCTCGCAGCATATTGTGTACCTTACCTACATAATTTGCTTACATTATCATACTACCAAGGTAGCATATTGTGTACCTTACCTACACAATATGCTCCGAATATCATAATACTACTGAGGTAGCATATTGTGTACCTTACCTACACAATATGCTCCAATTATCATAATACCACCAAGGTAGCATATTGTGTACCTTACCTACACAATATGCTCCGAATATCATAATACTACTGAGGTAGCATATTGTGTACCTTACCTACACAATATGCATCAATTTTCATAATACTACCGAGGTAGCATATTGTGTACCTTACCTACACAATATGCTCCCATTATCATAATACCACCAAGGTAGCATATTGTGTACCTTACCTACACAATATGCTCCAATTATCATAATACTACCGAGGTAGCATATTGTGTACCTTACCTACACAATATGCTCCCATTATCATAATACCACCAAGGTAGCATATTGTGTACCTTACCTACACAATATGCTCCCATTATCATAATACAACTGAGGTAGCAATATTGTGTACCTTACCTACACAATATGCTCTAATTATCATAATACTACCGAGGTAGCATATTGTGTACCTTACCTACAAAATATGCACCCATTATCATAATACCACCAAGGTAGCATATTGTGTACCTTAACTACACAATATGCTCCGAATATTATTATACTACTGAGGTAGCATATTGTGTACCTTACCTACACAATATGCTCCAATTTTCATAATACTACCGAGGTAGCATATTGTGTACCTTACCTACACAATATAATCCAATTATCATAATACTACCGAGGTAGCATATTGTGTACCTTACCTACACAATATGCTCCCATTATCATAATACCACCAAGGTAGCATATTGTGTACCTTACCTACACAATATGCTCCCATTATCATAATACTACTGAGGTAGCATATTGTGTACCTTACCTACACAATATGCTCTAATTATCATAATACTACCGAGGTAGCATATTGTGTACCTTATCTACACAATATGCACCTATTATCATAATACCACCAAGGTAGCAAATTGTGTACCTTACCTACACAATATGCTCCGAATATCATAATACTACTGAGGTAGCATATTGTGTACCTCACCTACACAATATGCTCCAATTATCATCATACTATCGAGGTAGCATATTGTGTACCTTACCTACACAATATGCTCCCATTATCATAATACCACCAAGGTAGTATATTGTGTACCTTAACTACACAATATGCCCCGAATATCATAATACTACTGAGATAGCATATTGTGTTCCTTACCTACACAATATGCTCCAATTATAATAATAGTACTGAGGTAGCATATTTTCTACCTTACCTACACAATATGCTCCAATTATAATAATAGTACTGATGTAGCATATTGTGTACCTTACCTACACAATATGCTCCGAATATCATAATACTACTGAGGTAGCATATTGTGTACCTTACCTACACAATATGCTCCAATTATCATAATACTACCGAGGTAGCATATTGTGTACCTTACCTACACAATATGCTCCCATTATCATAATACCACCAAGGTAGCATATTGTGTACCTTAACTACACAATATGCTCCGAATATCATAATACTACTGAGGTAGCATATTGTGTTCCTTACCTACACAATATGCTCCAATTATAATAATAGTACTGAGGTTGCATATTGTGTACCTTACCTACACAATATGCTCCGAATATCATAATACTACTGAGGTAGCATATTGTGTACCTTACCTACACAATATGCTCCAATTATCATAATACCGTCAAGGTAGCATATTGTGTACCTTACCTACACAATATGCTCCGAATATCATAATACTACTGAGGTAGCATATTGTGTACCTTACCTACACAATATGCTCCAATTTTCATAATACTACCGAGGTAGCATATTGTGTACCTTACCTACACAATATGCTCCCATTATCATAATACCAGCAAGGTAGCATATTGTGTACCTTACCTACACAATATGCTCCAATTATCATAATACTACCGAGGTAGCATATTGTGTACCTTACCTACACAATATGCTCCCATTATCATAATACCACCAAGGTAGCATATTGTGTACCTTACCTACACAATATGCTCCCATTATCATAATACTACTGAGGTGGCATATTGTGTACCTCACCTACACAATATGCTCTAATTATCATAATACTACCGAGGTAGCATATTGTGTACCTTACCTACACAATATGCACCCATTATCATAATACCACCAAGGTAGAATATTGTGTACCTTAACTACACAATATGCTCCTAATATCATTATACTACTGAGGTAGCATATTGTGTACCTTACCTACACAATATGCTCCAATTATAATAATAGTACTGATGTAGCATATTGTGTACCTTACCTACACAATATGCTCCAAATATCATAATACTACTGAGGTAGCATATTGTGTACCTTACCTACACAATATGCTCCAATTATCATAATACTACCGAGGTAGCATATTGTGTACCTTACCTACACAATATGCTCCCATTATCATAATACCACCAAGGTAGTATATTGTGTACCTTAACTACACAATATGCTCCGAATATCATAATACTACTGAGGTAGCATATTGTGTTCCTTACCTACACAATATGCTCCAATTATAATAATAGTACTGAGGTAGCATATTGTCTACCTTACCTACACAATATGCTCCGAATATCATAATACTACTGAGGTAGCATATTGTGTACCTTACCTTCACAATATGCTCCAATAATCAAAATACTACCGAGGTAGCATATTGTGTACCTTATTTACACAATATGCTCCCATTATCAAGATACTACCAAGGTAGCATATCGTGTAGGTAAGGTACACAATATGCTACCTCGGTAGTATTATAATAATTGGAGCATAATGTGTAGGTAAGGTACACAATATGCTACCTCAATAGTATTATGTTATTCGGGGCATATTGTGTAGGTAAGGTACACAATATGCAACCTTGGTAGTATTATAATAATTGGAGCATATTGTGTAGGTTAGGTACACAATATTCTACCTCAGAAGTAATATGATATTTCGAGCGTATCGTGTAGGTAAGGCACACAGTATGCTACCTTGGTAGTATAAGGGTAATGTGAGCATATTGTGTAGGTTGGGTACACAATATTCTACCTTGGTAGTATCTTGATAATGGGAGCATATTGTGTAGGTAAGGTACACAATATGCTACCTTAGTAGTATTATGATATTCGGAGCATATTGTGTAGGTAAGGTACGCAATATGCTACCTCAGTAGTATTATGATTATGGGAGCATATTGTGTAGGTAAGGTACACAATATGCTACCTCAGTAGTATTATGATAATTGGAGCATATTGTGTAGGTAAGGTCCACAATATGCTACCTCAGTAGTATTATGATATTCAGAGCATATTGTGTAGGTATGGTACACAATATGTTACCTTGGTGGTATTATGATAATTGGAGCATATTGTGTAGGTAAGGTCCACAATATGCTACCTCAGTAGTATTATGATATTCAGAGCATATTGTGTAGGTATGGTACACAATATGTTACCTTGGTGGTATTATGATAATTGGAGCATATTGTGTAGGTAAGGTACACAATATGCTACCTCGGTAGTATGATGATAATTGGAGCATATTGTGTAGGTAAGTTTCACAATATGCTACCTCGGTTGCATTATGATAATGGGAGCATATTGTGTAGGGAAGGTACACAATATGTTACCTCAGTAGTATTATGATATTTGGAGCATATTGTGTAGGTAAGGCACACAATATGCTACCTCAGTACTATTATTATCTTTGTAGCATATTGTGTAGGTAGGGTACACAATATGCTACCATGGTAGTATGATAATCGGGTAGAAATATGATAATTGGAGCAGTTTGTGTAGGTAAGGTACACAATATGCTACCTCAGTAGTATTATGATAATGAGAGCATATTGTGTAGGTAAGGTACACAATATGCTACCTCGGTAGTATTATGATAATTGGAGCATATTGTGTAGGTAAGGTACACACTATGCTACCACAGTAGTATTATGATATTCGGAGCATATTGTGTAGGTAAGGTACACAATATGCTACCTCAGTACTATTATTATAACTGAGCTTATTGTGTAGGTAAGGTACACAATATGCTACCTCAGTAGTATTATGATATTCGGAGCATATTGTGTAGGTAAGGTACACAATATGCTACCTTGGTGTATTATGATAATGGGAGCATATTGTGTAGGTAAGGTACACAATATGCTACTTCGGTAGTATTAGGATAATTGGAGCATATTGTGTAGGTAAGGTACACAATATGCTACCTCAGTAGTATTATGATATTCGGAGCATATTGTGTAGGTAAGGTACAGGTGGTATTTGATAATGGGAGCATATTGTGTAGGTAAGGTACACAATATGCTACCTCAGTAGTATTATGATATTCGGAGCATATTGTGTAGGTAAGGTACACAATATGCTACCTTGTTGGTATTATGATAATGGGAGCATATTGTGTAGGTAAGGTACACAATATGCTACCTCAGTAGTATTATGATAATTAGAGCATATTGTGTAGGTAAGGTACACAATATGCTACCTCGGTAGTATTATGATAATTGGAGCATATTGTGTAGGTAAGGTCCACAATATGCTACCTCAGTAGTATTATGATATTCAGAGCATATTGTGTAGGTACGGTATACAATATGCTACCTTGGTGGTATTATGATAATGGGAGCATATTGTGTAGGTAAGGTACACAATATGCTACCTCAGTAGTATTATGATATTCGGAGCATATTGTGTAGGTAAGGTACACAATACGCTACCTTGGTGGTATTATGATAATGGGAGCATATTGTGTAGGTAAGGTACACAATATGCTACCTCGGTAGTATTATGATAATTGGAGCATATTGTGTAGGTAAGGTCCACAATATGCTACCTCAGTAGTATTATGATATTCGGAGCATATTGTGTAGGTAAGGTACAGGTGGTATTTGATAATGGGAGCATATTGTGTAGGTAAGGTACACAATATGCTACCTCGGTAGTATTATGATATTTAGAGCATATTGTGTAGGATAGGTACACAATATGCTACCTCCGTACTATTATTATAATTGGAGCATATTGTGTAGGTAAGGTACACAATATGCTACCTCGGTAGTATTATGATAATTAGAGCATATTGTGTAGGATAGGTACACAATATGCTACCTCCGTACTATTATTAAAATTGGAGCATATTGTGTAGGTAAGGTACACAATATGCTACCTCAGTAGTATTATGATATTCGGAGCATATTGTGTAGGTAAGGTACAGGTGGTATTTGATAATGGGAGCATATTGTGAAGGTGAGGTACACAATATGCTACCTCGGTAGTATTATGATAATTGGAGCATATTGTGTAGGTAAGGTACACAATATGCTACCTCAGTAGTATTATGATAATTGGAGCATATTGTGTATGCTAGGTACAAAATACGCTACCCTGGTAGTTTTATTTTATTGGAAGCTGGTTGTGTAGGTACGGTTCAGTATAATGGTACTTAGGTAGAATCATTGTGATGGTATACTATTCAAAGTTAGATAACGCTATATGTTAAGAATTTGTAGAGCAAGAAACTACTGCGCCGAAGGATATGAAGTAAGTGCATGCATTCAAGCATCACTATAAAACTGTCAGTAGCAAGCAAATTGTCAAAATACATTATTCAAGTTTACTCAGTATTAGTTCTGATCATAATCTTAAAACAATCATACAATAAATGATTCGTCACCTTATTAATGAATCGTCTCATATCTTTGCGAGCGCCAGCTTACTAGTAAGTGTCAGTGCAGAACATTGTATGTTTCTGTGGTCAATACCCTAGTTAACCGCGTTCAGTAGCCCCATGCCTTCCAACATGTTTCAGTATAACCTGAAATACATGTATGGTTTTGAGAGCTATGCCTTTTGAAAACAATCAAAATAGTTGCCATGGGAGCCAAATTGGATATCAGAATCGAATGATTCAAGCAATTCTGAATGTCCATGTTGCCCCTATCCCTCAAACCAAGTTTAGATTCAATCTGACGTAGGGATGGGAAAAGATGGTCTTTGAAGGATATTAAGATGGCTACATATTATATATTCCAATGGAACAGGTATAGCATTTATGAATGTCCATGGTGTCCTCGACTCATACAGGTTCATTACATTTCTACATTTAACCCCCCGGCGTTTCCCCATTTTTCCTTACTACGGTTTCCAAAGGTTGATTTCATGTCGGGAAAGAAGCCAAATTTGGAGACAATGTCTCCAAAATGTTGTTGATGGGGATTAAAGACCACTATAATACAATTATGATGCGGGCATGGCTTTAGACATAAGGTTCGTAAGATAGACAGATGGATGTCGAGAGGACAGTTAGAAAGAAAGGCAAATACCACGAGACATGTTTTCAAGAAGAGCATATTGTGTACCCTCGGACGACCACTGAAATAACATATGTATCGACCCTACACAATATGCTCCACTGGTAGCATATTGTGTATGCAGGGTACACAAAATGCTCCAGCGGAGCATATTGTGTATGCAGGGTACACAATATGCTACTAAAAGGAGCATATTGTGTAGGGGAGCATTTTGTGGACCCACAGTGCGACCTTAAAAGAAAGCGAAATAACAATTTGTTTACGGGAAACCTCCTAAATATTACTTTTGTAAAGCTGTATCCTGCGGTATTACATCAGGGTCTACATTGTTTGTTAAGGAAAAAACTTTTCAGATAAAAATACGATTTTCTTGACACCCCTAGATTTGTACAATGGACTATCTTTAGTATATTGTATCAAACGAGAAGGAAGAATCAATTAGTATACAAAAGGTTAAAATGATTAGAATTTCAATAATACCAATAATGCAGCATCCCTGGCGATGTATTTGTGGACCTTGAACAATCTAGAATGCGTTACATTTCACCATAATAGTGAAGATAAACTGTAAAATGAACTGACAGTCGGTCGGTCGATCGCAAACAATGGGTTCTTAGCTTTCTTTCATGTGAGCGCCGTCATAAGAAACTCTTTTTTCGAGGTGTCTGGCGATGACCAAAACAATCCGGGGTTCTGCTAGAAGTTTGAACTTATAGATTTAGATAGTGGAGGAAACATACTATCTATGTAAAAAAATTAAAGCCACTTATCGGCGTTTGTATCCACATCTTACCGGAAAGACAGGGAAGACCACAGACCTTAGAAGGAGTACAACTACCCTGCCGTGCATATTGTAGAAATCACAGACTTACCGTATGGTCCGATAGCTTAAAGGTCAGAGAATTCGCGCAGTCTGTGATAGGTCCTGGGTTCGAGTTCCCGTCTTGTCATATGCTTTTTCTTCGCGTGTGACATTAACCCCCCCCCCCCATCCCCTTGACCCGACCCGGACTCGAACCAGGCAGGAACCCATCAGAAAGCGTGTTTACTCTTACCACCAAACTGTCGGGCCACACATGTGACATAGGGTTTTGATTCTGAGCCTTCCAGGTCCGATTTGAGTTTATTGATCAATATAAAACAGAAAGCATACTTATAAAGCTCGAATATAGAGTAAAATCTGTATAAGCTATTCTTTTTATTACAATCGTCATGGAGAAACATTCATTTTAGGCCGTGAATATGAATAAAATGGGTGAAAAATCAAACAAATAATTTGTTAATCGATTGCCAAAAACATCGATCGTTATCATTAGCCCATTGCCATTAATTGAGTTTTCGATTGCCATAGTATCATTACCATTACCATTTCAAACGGATTCTGCGCTTTTCACTTATTTAATACACACAGGATATCCACATATGATTTATTTTACCCTCCTGTCTCTGAAACGATCAAAATACGAAAAGAATGCAGTAAAAAATATCAGTTTTCAGTCGAAAAAAGTAATGATCAGAAATAAAATGTTATTTTTCAGCCAAATTATCCGCATTTTTTTGACAAATGAAGCCTGAAGTACATCTTAGATCTTACCTAAAACTGATATCATGCTTCATTTTACTGAAACGCTAAGCATTCAAATGAAATAAATAAAATTATAAACTTACCCAAAATGGCGGCTGTATATATTGATCGCAGTTCCTCGATTGTGCGCAGAGTTCGATGTTGCCGCCTTCCCGGTGTGGTAATCTTCTCATGTTTATTTGTTTGTAGACTATAAATATTGTTGTAAATGGTTTATGCTGAATAAATTATTTGATTTTGTTTTGGTCACTCGTGGTGAGGAAGGGTCAACATTTATTTCACTCATGAACTGAAAACCTTAGGTGTTATCGTCACTCCTGGTCACACTTGGCCATAATGGCGACGCCACTTGCGAAAATACAACTATATAAAGGTGTTTATTCGAAGAAATCAATTCGGTCTTGCACTGAAAAATCAAATATCCTCTATAAAAATAGTATAATCACTCGTTACTGCTAAAAAACAATGTTTATTATGTAAAACAAAGTAGTCGACATGGGAGCCAAAACATGGGAAGCTTGAGGGGCAGGGTAGATTATACGTTATACTTTCACATGTCTAATGTTTTGCGAAAGATACTTTGGCCAATGTGTATATATATTTTGCTACCATTACGCAGGGAATGCGAATTTGGAATTTTGAAGGGAAAAAACAAAACAAAAAAAAACAAGAAAAATCTTTCGGCTGTGTCTTGACTAAAAACTCCTCAGTAGTCTGGGAATTGACCACCGAAAGAGAAAGACCATTCCACTGTGGAATAGTTCGGGGGAAAATGAGTTCTCCAGGGCATCGCTGTATGTCTGGTATCTACAATATTTGACACTATGTGATGCCCTGGTAAATTTCAAACTGTGAGCAGGGGTCAGGTGCTTGTCTTTTTCTAAAGACACAGCACCAGAATGTATCTTATGAAAGAGAAGCAGGGAGGACCGATCCCTACGGGCCTCAAGAGATGGCCACTCAAGCTCGTCAAGCATCTCGCCGACAATACTTGCATTTCACAATCTCCTACAGGTCCAGCGGGCTGCTGTCCTCTGAATTTTCTCTACCTGGTTAATCTGAAGTTTCGATTAAGGGCTCCAAATGGGTGCTGCATACTTTAATTTAGGCCGAACCAAAGTTTTGTATGTAACTTCCTTTGTACTCTTAGGTGCAAAAACCAAGTTCCTGCGAAGGAAACCAAGTGTCTTAGTTGCTTTGGAAGAAATTTCTGAAATGTGCTGACCCCAATCCATATTATCAGTGATAGTTATACCAAGGTATTTTGCTGACTGAACGTTTTCAAAGGCTTGGTTGTGAAGGGAATGTGTTTCTTATGCTGATGCCGAGTCACTCTCATGGAGTGGCATTTGGCCACATTGAATTTCATTTGCCAATCGGCTTCCCATTGTCCTAAGCTAGTGAAGTCTTCTTGCAGGGTCAAACAGTCCTGAATTGAATATATGTTCCTATACAGGACACAGTCGTCCGCGAAGAGGCGAACAGAAAGATCTGATGTTATCCGGCAAATAGTTTATAAAAATAAGGAACAGGATCGGTCTGAAAACCGACCCCTGGGGTACACCTGATAACACTGGAACTGGATCTGAGGCGAAAACATCTAAAACTACTTAAAGAGTGCGCCTAGAGAGCCACGAGTTGATCAATTTGTGGGTGGACCCTCTTATCCCATAATAGTCCAATTTATATAATAGTCTCCTGTGTGGCACCTATGCACAGGCTATTAAAGATGTAACGATTTAATTAAAAGGCACCTGGATTTATGTAAATGGTAAAATTATCCATGACGGGGTGAAAGGGGACATTGGAGCATCTTCTCACATAGAATGACTTGATCTAGAGTATGTCCAAAACATTTAATCTCCCAAAACCTGACATGTATAGACATTTCATAGGCCATACAAAACATCACTTACAAAGAGAAATTGATTCAAGAAATACATAAGCAATATTATACCACCCTTACCAACTTTAGCACGAAATATCTTGTGATGTGCAAGGTCTACACTGATGTAGGTGGTATAAAATAGGTATACCACGATTGTCCACCTGTACGTAAGATAATCCACTCGCTAAAGCTCGTGGATTATCTCCACGTAAAGGCGGACATATTACTTATTCGTGTTGGTTGTAAGGACGATTATATCATTTTTACTTGATGCAGAACAAATACAAAGTTCTCTTTAATGGCAGTATTTAAAAAGGGATCGAGGCAACTACTTTAAGAAGTAAATGAGGTATACAAAAAAAAACGACGGAGGCCACTATTGTAAGATGTAAAGATACCAATTGAAGTAAATTACGTGAATAAAGTGCTGGACAGTACAAGACGAAAATCCATTTCGTTTTAAAGCTTTTATAACTCTTTTAATTACGAAAAAATGGAATGAATCCTTCTTTCTATTTGTAAGAAAGCTTCACATCAAATTCTAAGTCTTTTGGGTTTATTTTTTATTCAACGGCATGGTGACCAGGGCGAATATCTATATGTACAGGTAGGGATTATGAAATTGAAGGGTCTGTTCCACCATGTAAACCCATTAGGATAAAGTATTACAAAAGCCCTGCAATCCAGCTCGTACCACTGCGATAAATGACGCACTGGACACTTCGTTCAAGACACTAATCAACCCACCTGTTGCGCTGGTCAATACACTAAAATTAACTGTTTTAGCTTGATTGTTTGGTTTAACCGCACGTTATACATTTTACTGTCATTTATCCCACTCTCATTTAAGACGAATGCAATTTCACTCTCTTATCATTGGGACCAGTCCATTTCCGTTTTTAAGGGTTGTTGGGTGGGATTTTCTTTTTTTTCAAATCTTAATCTTAATCTTGTTAATAGTACATTCTTGAAGCACACAGTGGAGACCCTGATCAGACGCCGCATTCTTGGTTTGCCCTGTTTATCTATGTCCCGCGAAATGGACGTTAGGTTTATGTGTTTTAACGATTTATATTCACTATCGATTGAGCTATATTACCCTGCACAGGCTAGTCAGTATCAGTACATTTTTCATCATCAATGTAGATACTGAATACATTGTAGTGACCTAGGGGTAGCAACAGATGTACATATCATGTTACGCTGCGTAAATGCAGAGTTTTGTTGTTGTTGCTTTACGTACCAGTCAACAATTTTTCAATCATGTCAGGATATATTCCTGTACTAAACTGATGATAAAGTGTCTTGCAGAAGGACACAATGCAGTGTCTCTGGTGAGTATCGAACACGCGACCATTCGACCTCGAGTCTAAGATTCTGTCACTGAGCCACCACGCTCCTCATTGCAAATACACAGTTTGGTCTGCATGCATAGATTAGCCTGCACCCATTCGCATGCTGCATCTCTCATGACGAAGATAATGACTTTGGTACATTGTGACAATATATATGAGACAATGTCTGTAACCAACAAAATGATATATCCTATGTGCGATCATCGAAAACACAGACCAGTCTGGACACCAACCCAATCAGATCAGACCCTTCACTCTGCACTCATTGCGGAGCTTAAAATACAGAATTTATATATGGACTCGGTGAAACACACATTCTGGTGAGAGTAGACAAACGTTTAGGCTAATACGAGCCTTAACAGTTATTTCAAACAAGAATGATAATCATCAAGCTTTCCTATAGTAGATGAAACTAATTTGGAAACCACATCTCAGCCAAGTATGTAGCGTGTCAGAGCGGTTGATGCCCGAGGGCAACATTACCAAGGCGTGTTATAGAAACCGTGTCAACAGGTATTAGGCGTGATAACTCTTGTCAGTATTGGTTAAGCCAAAATATAGTAGATTACCCAGCCTGGGACTGATTGTTTAGGTGCATGAGCACCTAAACACAATATATAAGGCGAGAATTAGAGCTGTACCATGGAGGAGCATGTGACCAAATGTAACCAATCATGGGACCTCTGTCTAAGATTAAACTGATGTCATTTGTAAATATAGATTTGTCATTTTCTGGTTTCCTAGTCTATCTTGAAATTCTGATTGCATCATGTTCTTCAAAGATTGACCTAGGCCGACCTGGTATGACATTTAGCCACTATTCTGCTGAAGAGAATAATAAGACAGTTGGTCAGTCAGAAATCCAAAGTAAAAAGGGAGCATATTAAAGCACAGATAACATGAAATTATACAAGTTACACGATGCATGGATTTTGAAGAGGCAAATAGTCAAGTAGATTCTTTATGTGGTGCCTTACCCAGAGATGATTTGCGAATGCATAAATGCATAAAGTCTGACATCTCTAAGGTCATGTACCCATGAAATGTATGGACCCTTTGCATGCTAGTCCTACTGTTAATCTTTCAGACCCTAATCAGACTAGCAAAATGTTGGTTGTCATCCAAATCCAAACTGTTCGACATACTTATGGTATTGGATGGTACTTTAAGTCTAGACTGGCATCAGTCCTGTAAGCAAATTGATACACCAGAAAAAAAGAGTATCTTTTATTTTTAGTTGGAGGTATTAGACTGGCCCCAGTCAAGACAGAAAAATCCCAATTTTCCATTCAAGCACTCTTACTAAATGATTGCAACCTTTTGAGTGTGCTAACAGATACAATTATAATGACTAATTTGTTCAGTGGAATAGAACAGTTTGTATAATTTTGGTAACAGGCATTTTGAGGATCCTAATATATTTCTCTGAAGTTATTTTAAAACGAAAGTTAATCCTCTTTTAGCTAACCTAGGTTAGGACTTCCTTTATGCGTCTGTTCATCATCAGTGTCATCAATATATACTGACTGACAAAAGAAACGCTATAGGTAAAATTCAAAGCCATGTCACATCAATGTTTATACATTAGGTAATAAATGTAAGTTTGGATTATTTTTTTACTTTTAAATGCATGTTAATGTTGTACCTCAAAATGTACCGCAGAGGAACAGATAAGCCGCTTTATAGGGGTATTTAAGCAATTAAATTTGTGAAAAAAAGCATTTGTTTTCAATTGAAGGGGTAACAAAAAGGAATTAAATTTTGGAAAAAGCAATGGTTTTATAAATGAAGGGGTAGCGAAAAGCAATTAAATTTTAGTTTAGTTGAAACATATTTTATTTGAAATAACACACAAATAATTACAGTATACATACATAAATCTGTAGACAATATAAAGGATTAGAACGAAAGCAAAGCTTATAAAGTTCTTCTCCCTATCACAATGTATTTGTTTGCTTTAGCGGAAGTTGAGTATTAGTTTAGCATATTAAGCTGTGGATATTCATTTGAAAACAAAACGAGTACAAGAAAAGAAAAAAACAAAGAAAACAACATACAGCTTTGTGAGAACATAATGAATAAATACAATAATTATATAGAAAAAATGATAACATCATCATAAAGGCTAAGAATATCACTTTGGTTGGGGCAGGGGTAGGGGTGGGGGATAAGAGTAGACACCACTGACCAGTTGGAAGGCTGAAAACCTGTAGTATATGTGTACATATGAATATATCGCCCTAAGGTTGCATGATACTTGATTAGGTAAACGTTTGGTGTCAAGTATATACTTGTGAACATGTTCCAAAGTTGCAATGTTTGCTTCAAGTGATAGTGTTGAACTTCCAAAGAGGAGGAGACTTAGGGAAGGATTCTGGTAAGTAGTACAGGCATTCAAAAGAGTGTTGCGAGGCCCCTGGTAGAATCTGCAATGAAAGAAATAGTGCTGTGTATCTTCGATGCTTCCACATCGACATAGTGGGGATTCAGTAATATTTTTGTGAAAGAGGTCCATATTTAAAGAACTGCAGCCTGTACGTAAGCGTGCGTGAAGGATTTGTGCTTTCCTGGAACCACAATAATAATAAGTTGGGACAGATTGAAGATCTTTCTTAAGGAAAGTTTTAAATGATGAGAGAGTGTTTAGCTGCCTTACTTCCACTGGTAGGCTGTTCCATTGCCTAAGAGTCGATGGAAGAAAAGAATTATGATAGAGGCTAGTGTTAGACCTGATAGTATGAATGTCATTTGAGTTCCTAAGATTGTGATGAGAGATAGCGTTCACTTGCTGTGAAATTAAGGAAGACAGATATACAGGTGTGAGTTGATTAAACATCTTATAAAAGAGGGTAATTTTATGATCCTGTCGTCTTCTGTGCAGGGTCTGCCATCCAACTTCTTTATAAAGATTGTCTAAGGAAACGAGTTTTGTTGTGCCAGTAGTGATTCTCGCTGCTTCGTTTTGGATCTTGTCAAGTTCATTCTTTTCATACTGGGTGCAGTTATCCCATATTACATCCCCATATTCAAGAAGTGGCCTGATAAATGTTAAATAAATAGTTTCAAGAGACTTGCGATCCAGCTTGAATTTGAGTTTGCGCATAATATGAATTCTGAACCAATCTTTCTGCTTAATATAATCAATATGTTGATGCCAGCTGCAATCGTTAGAGAAGTATAAGCCTAAATGTTTGTGAGAGGAAACTTCTTGAATTTGGACATTTTGCATATTTAAAGGTGGATGAATTGGCTTATTGATTTTGCGAGAGATTAGAAGAGATTCGTTTTTGGAAGGGTTGAAAGTGACTAACCAGATAGCAGCCCAAGGAGAGAGTTTTTCAAGATCAGAATTAAGACAAAGAGCAGCTGTTGTAGGATTATCTACTATGATGAAGAGACTAGTATCATCAGCAAATAAACGGATATTGGATCCAATATTTTTAACAATATCATTGATGTATAATAAAAACAATAGAGGGCCAAGTATAGAGCCTTGTGGCACTCCAGCTTTGATGTAAACCCATTCTGAGAAACTGCCTGGAAGCACTACACGTTGACGGCGTCCTGAGAGGTAGCTTTGAAACCATCTTAGGACGTCTCCTGAAACACCAGCAGCTTTAAGTTTGTAAATAAGTCCTTCATGCCATACACGATCAAAAGCTTTGCTGATGTCGCAGAAGACAGTCCGTACCTCTTTACCAGCATCAAGTGCTTCTGTGAAAATATGGTATAAATATGCAAGCTGGTTAACAGTTGAGTCACCTGGGATGAAGCCTGACTGCAAAGAAGATAACATGTTATTGTCTTGGAGGTGATTATAGAGGTATTTAAAGACAAGTTTTTCAAATAATTTTGCTACAGAATTTAGCAGAGATATAGACATATAATAAGAAACAAGAGACAGGTCACCTTTCTTATGTACAGGGGTTACATTTGCATCTTTGTAGGGCGATGGGAATTTCCCTAAGGATAAGGATTTGTTGAAGAGAGAACACAGAGGTGATGATAGTTCGTGTGATAATTCCTTCAAAATGCGATTACTGAGACCATCAGGACCAGATGCTTTGTCAGTTTTTAGAGATCTAAGAATTTCTTCAACTTCTTGAGGATCAAAAGCGATACTGCTAAGACTTGTAAGATAAGAAGGTTCAGGTAGTTCAGGTAGGACAGCATTACTGTCGTCAAGAACTGTTTGCCCTTGAAAGTAATTATTAAAAAGATTTGCTTTTTCAAAGTCGTCTGTATATATGATCCCTTCAGATTCAACTGGAGGAATAGCAGAATTAAGGTTAGGGGATATAAAAGTTTTAGGGGTTGACCACCAGTCTTTAGAAGAGAGTGATTTAGATTTAAGCTTTTCAGCTATATTGTCATAGAATTGCTGCTTAGAGTTGCGAATCATTGTGTTAGTTTCATTGCGCAGCTGCCAATTAAATTTTGGAAAAGCAAAAGAAAAAACAAACTGATTTAAATATGAATATATCCCATGTTAGCACACTTAGTGTGGTAGCCAGTTCATGCCTTTCTTTTGTTGTGATGTTACTAAGTCTCCTTTGAAGTTTGATACATTAAGCAAGTCATTTGTCAGTTACTGGCTAAAGTATTTGCACAAAGTACTTAAAGTCACTCAATCTGTATGTTTCTTCCATTACGAAAACTAAGATTATTATTTAAATTATTAACTAAGATTATTAGGTACTTTAATTATAACTTATAAATAAGCAATTTCAAAAATCTATTAAATATTTTAAGCAATTGTTTTTGGAAAAAAGCAATTCATAAAAATCGTGTGGGGTAAATACCCAATTGAACTGAAAGCTTATCTGGACCTCTGTACCGTCTGAGAAAATTCATTGGGTAAAATCAAAACATGGAAAATTGATGTGTGGTTTATTGAAAACAAAAACATCAATATTTTTAGGGAGCACACAAAATTTTGGTACTTTATTGTTTGGTAAAACCCTATAAAACCTACCCAGCGGCTTAAAGGTCTAGATTTTGGTCAGACATTTTCTACATGTAGTAGCGAAGGTTCATTCGCAAGAGCTCATGCTCGATAATACAATCTGTACAAATAATCTTTTCAAACACCTATTCTGCCTCGGACCCAGTTTAATTGGGTCCGAGATTCTGCTGACTCGAAGATTTGTTAAACAAGACCTATTATAATAATAATAAAAGTAAAGGAATGCTGTCATAAGAACAACCTATTTGCCAAACCTAAACTATTGGCGGCTTTTTAAAAGCAGCCAACTTGTTTCAGACCATGAACATAAAAGTCCACGCGGCAGAGCCGTGATGAATATCAAGGAAGGGCGATACCATCCACGCATCCAGCTTACAAAGACACCAGACTCCAAGTACTTTATCCTATGCTGGTACAGTTACTACAGAGACTCTCGTGACAAGTGTAGCAGACTCGGATTGGGAGCATATACAAGCCAGCGCTGGAACTGTTAGGCCGAGTCATCCTGAACCGCAACTACTGAAGGAGCCCAGAGACAGATCCGGAACCACTGCCCGAGTCTACCAAGGTCACTAACACCTGGCGTCCCTAACTCGGGCGTGAATAACTTGTGCTGAAAACCTCGCATGCCATAAGCCTTTTGACAGGTTTTCTCCGTGTTTGAACCCCATTGAAACTTCCGCCGTAGGTTGAACACTTCGGTGTTTTATTGTGGCTTTGGTTTCTTGCAGTTAATAGTCTCACTATAACGATTAGTGTAAGATTTACTTTTCTCTTTTAATAATTCTTCAACTTATAACCTTATGCATTTATGAATGATAAATAGCAGATTTACCACCCAAAGAGAAAGAGTAAAAAATATCACATATGATATATACGTTTCAGTGTACAAAAAAGCATGACATACTAGCCAGTGGAGAATGGAATGAAACCCACATTCTCGTCAATATTTCCTGGTTCTTGCAGTAACGTCTCAGGTAAAACTGCGCAAATGCACAGTTTGGTCATTCGCCGGTCGCATATATGAAAAGTGCCATTTTTTTTATTAACAGACTCGTTTTATTAATTGTTGATCATTGCTATTTAAAATCTATTTGTTCGAAAACTTAAACGCATGTTGATGTCATTAACATGCACGAAGTAAACATCGAAGGTAAACATCGAATCCATTTACCAGAATATTTTAAACCATATGTTAACCTAAAATCTCTGTTAAGCAGTTGAGTCTACTGTACTAAAGAGATTATATTTGCTAATTTAAATATAGAAGATTTTTCACGAGTACATTTTGTATCCTGGTATTATTGAATTTATTAAACGAGATGAGAAAAAGAGAAAAAAATGCGAGGCTTTGTCGAATTTTGAACATGTTGTCGCTTTTTCGCAGCGGTTTGATAAATTAAATGACACATGACCACAAATTGCAGTTCTATGAATGGACATCGACTCGAGAAAACCTGTCTTCGGTGATTGCGAACAACAAGGGCACAGACCAGCCTGCGCATCCGCGCATTCTGGTCAGCGCCTTTGGTATTCGCTTATTGGAAAGTATCGTATCTAAACTTGGTACAAGCAAATTTTCAATTTTCTAGCTATTCTCTCTAGCTGAGGGGACTAGTTTGAGTCTCGCTTTGTCGGAATTGTCGCTACGAGGCCCATTTATCATAAATACATGTATGATTCTAAACTTAATCTGAAATCTTGATTTTGGCGTGAAAACGTAAACATTTTACCGTGTAAAACGCGGCGTTGTTATGGGCGTTATTACATGGAGGATCTTACATCAATCGGGAAACTCCGGCACAATTTGAGAATCGAATCAAGGCTCGGGTGTATGTGAGCTGCATTACGCGTAGTACTATGTACGAAAAAGCTCCATTTTGTTAGCCTGAACTGGCGTCAGGAAAATTAGTTCTGTAGCATGTGGGTTCAGCCCTTTTAGAATCCATTTTTCTGATTACCCGAACTTTTTAATCAGCAGAATACTGAATGAAGTTTGTGAATTTTTCAATAAAGTCTCGCTATAGCGATATTGTATTGAAAAAAAAAAGAACATGAACTTTATTTAAAACCGTTTGTTTTGCTGCAATCCCATTTGTCATTGTGTTGGCATCGTTGCGTTGACGTCAGCGTCTCATTATGTAAAGTCAGCATCACGTTATCAAAGTAGATCCTCGAGGTAAATCATAGGTCTGGTTCCACGGAATTAAACGGAATTGGCCGAGGCTGTTCCGGTTGGATCTTACATGAGTGATCATGATCTTTTCCATTGTAAATAGGTGGATTTCGTGCGAGAAAAGAAGAACATGGAACATGATCCGCTGACTATCAGATGGAGCGATTCACTGCATGGCATTAAATTACATGTATAGGAATTTTACTGTCCACTTTTTTGCAATTATTGAGCGCAGCGGCTCAGTGGTAGAGTGCTTGACTCGAGACAGAGGGGCCGCGGGTTCGAGCCTCACCGGTGTCACTGCGTTGTGTCCTTGAGCAAGACACATTAACCCTAGCTTAGTAATGGTTCAACCCAGGAAGATCCATCCAAATAAGCAAACAATGTTTTGCAAAAATAAGTAAAGCATCATGCTATACTATCATTTCATATTAAATATCAAAAGTTTTATTATGTACGTTTTTTTCTGTTTGGATTGCAGGAGAAGAATGGTGGTTTGGACAATCCTTCGTTTGTCACACAAGACGAAAAATATCTTGACTCCAGAAAAGATACAGATGTGGTAAGAACATGTAGCTACTAAGTTCTTAGTCTACCAGTACTCTCAGTGCTTTGATCTGTTTTGATTGCAGGAGAAGAATTGTGGTTTGGACAATCCTTCGTTTGTCACACAAGACGAAAAATATCTTGATTCTAGAAAAGATACAGATGTAGTAGGGACATGAAGCTTCTACTGTCCTGCCAGCCAAGAGTGGCAGTGACGTTATGTTTTGTTTACAGTTATCAGTGACTTGTAATCGATATAGCACTTGTGTATTAATCATAACCGCATGATAGGATTAATACACACGTGATCTATCGATTCACATTAGCTCTAGAGGAGTGTACACGTTTGTTTTTTTACTTAACAATTATAAACATAACATGATGTCACTGTCACTCTTGGCTGGCAGGACAGTAGTCACTAAGTTAGTAGTTCATGATCATACGTCCAGAGTAGCAAGATATTTCATGCGCGGATCCAGAGGCGGAACAGGGGTCCGGACACCCACCCACTGGCAAATCACAAAAAAATATAGGATTTCTTATCAATACTGGTCTGGATCCCCTTAAAAATCACAAAGCAACCAAGCCAGCATTCAATGTAGGGCCATCATCGGCACGCCAGCGAAACGCCATTTAAATGGCGTTTCGCTGGCGGACCGATGATGGCCCGCTGATAGTAGTATTTTGATCCTTTCTCCCCTCATTAAGCTAAAAAAAAAGGCGTTGTCAAAGTTGGACCCATTCTGCCAAAACTCTCTGGTTCCGCGCATGTATTTAGCGTAAAACTGCACGACCAGTAGGTGTACACAACAATCACTGTCGGAGTCCGTCCGTCTGTCTGTCCGTTCGTCTGTTAAGCAATAAGGGAAAGTGCGCATTACTCTTAAACCACATGGTGTATTTTTGATCAAATTTTGCATACGTATGCATGTCAACAAAGTTGTCCACTGGCATTGCGTAACAGCCTTTAATGGACGATGCTTGGCTGAGCATCAGTCTGGCTTGTCATAGTCTGTTAGAGAAAACGCTCATAAGAACTACACGGTATATTTGGATCAAAGTTTGCATAACGTTACTTATTTAATTTAACTTTGTCCAGGCACGAGTATGCAAAATGGTAAGCCTCATTTTGGCCGGTCAATGTCTTTTAGTGAAAATGCTCATAACTCTTGAAACACACGGTATATTTTGATCAATTTTTGCATGCTAATAAATTTTAACAAATCAAAGAATTGTCTGGACAATGGTATGCAGAAGGATGACGAGGCTTTGTCGTATCAGTCCGGTCGGTCGTGGTCAGTTAGTAAAATTGCTCACAAATTTTGAACCACATGGTATATTTTGCTTAAATTTTGCTTACTTTTGCATTTTTTACAATATCAGGCCACTGGTATGCAAAACGGGGACGAAGTTTTGCCGAAAATTCGACCGCCCAAAATTGCCCCCGCATCCCAAAATCTACGTTCACCACGGTTCGTGCAGTCTACGGTCAGTTGATTGTCATTTTTCCCATACCTATGTATTTCATATGCTAAAACGAATCGTCGCATTGAGACGATTCTTTTGAGTACTCACAACATATGTTTTTGTTTAGAAATAAGAGTTCATTTATCTGAAGGCCTGATAGTGTATATTGGTGTCACAAAAGTGACCAAAAATGTGCACTTTTTAGCCTATTTAATGCCCCTGAGCAGGGGAAACATACTGTTAACATGAACGAAAATCTAGTTTAACCTCATGAGGAGGCGCACAGGCTATCAGATAAACAGACCAAAGGCTCTCGTCTGCTGGTATTTTATTTAAAAAATCAACTTTTAAAAATATTCTTTCAGGAATACCATCAGAGTTTCAAACAGTTCGGATCCAGATCAGACCCGACGTTTTGTTTGGCCTGCTCTTGGTCCTAACTGTTTGCAAAGGTTATCAGCAGCAGACGACACTGGTAGGTAAAGAGATATGAAAATTTAACCGTGCTTCGCGTAAATAAATTATGAAGGGCGAAATTCCTTATTTCGTTTCTCCGAGAAAGCATAAAGTGCCACAGGACTTAGAGCGTTACAAAAAAATTCTTTCCTTATTTCTCAACCAAAATATATGTTGTGGGTACTCAAAAGAACCGTCTCAACGAGACGGTTCTTTTGAGCATCCAAAACATGTGCTGAAAAGTATGTGTGAGAAAATATTTTCAATTTTCCGCTAAAATATTTTAATTATCTAAACCTGTGCTGCCAGTAAACGAGAGTATTCTTATTTTTTACCAGAAAAAAATTATTATGCTTTGCTCATAGTAACATTTTATTTAAGAAATAGATCAGCTCCAGCAGTAAATTGTTGTTTAATAATTCACTGTTTGGAGGTCAGTTGTAAAGAAGATCAAATCACGAGCGCGCAGCGCGAGTGATTTATCTTCGTACAACTTACCGAAAAACAGTGAATTATTACACAACAATGCACGCACAGGGGCTGATCTATTTCGATTCTAACACAAAATAAACGACGAAAACACATTTGAAATCTTCAGCTTCTTCCAACTTTCCGCCATTGCACTGAAGAACTCCCGCCAATACTTAGACTACGTCGCAAACGTTTCCATGTTTTTGTAACGTCATTCAAGCGTAAAACGACGTTACACCGTCTAAAGTCATGAATGACGTCATTTTCCAGTAACAAATGACGTCAACTAGCACGTACTTTCCTCGCGATTTCAAAACTGTGAATTATTGTTTGATATATCACACTTTTTTAGCATTGGCTCTATAGGCGAGGTGTGTTAGAATCCATATTTTATTGGATTTAGAACTTTAATATGTCCCCTTTAAGCTTTTATTCAGTCGTATGCTCGGTCGTATTTCAGAGAAATGCAAATCCAAATATGATATGTAGGTTTTGGTATGCCACGTGTTAGCTACTTTTGAACTTGACAGTTTGGTAAGGGCTGATTGTGTGTTCTAGTGGGTTAACAATAGCTACTCAAATTATGAGAAGGTGTCAAAATCTTTTGTGTTCACTAAAACTGTGAACACTTAACACTTCTCTTGTATGACATGATAGCAAATTGGACGGGCGCAGTTGTACATTTCTGCCGATGACTGGATTATGGCTTTCAAATCAAAGCGAATAAAATTTCAGGTACATGTATTAGTTTATCTACATTTTGAGTGTAAAATTGAGAATATTTTCTTATCCATCAGTCTTAACATTTGTTTTGGGTACTTAAAAGAACCGTCTCATTGAGAAATATGAAAATAAATATTTTTCATTGAGGCCTGTATATTGTCTGTCTGTCTGTCCGTCCGCCCCATCCCACGTCTGCTTGTACTAATGTCTTTGTTTTGTTTCTAGATCATAGAAGAAGAAGATATCTGGGCGCTTCCAGAACTTAATGTCAACTTCACACCTTGGTCAGGTATGATAATTTCAATATCTGCATTCTTTGATATTTTGGAAAGCTATGATTTGGTGGTATCATGATCAGTGGCGGATCCATAGGAGGTTCTGGGGGTTTGCTCGAACCACCCTCACCGCCCCCACCCCCCTCCTCTCCGTTTTTAAATATCCTATGAAAATGAAATCATATGGGCTGAAGTTGGTCTCAGTAAGACCAACTTATTTCATTTCCATGGGATATTTATGAAAAATGAGATAAAATCAGCAAAGCGAACCCCCACACCTTTATACATACGAACCCCCGTTCCAGAAATCCTGGACCCGCACCTGATTATCATAGTTATTGAGTTCCCTCAAGTCGAGCTGAAGGTCTATACATGTGCCTTGTCGTATGGTATTGTCACAATACAAAAGTTGTTTGTTTGTTTGTTTTGATGCTTTACGTCCCTGTCAACAATTATCAGTCATAACGGAACGATTTCCTGTCTTCAAGGCCTGGGTTGAACCAGTACTAAGCAGCGGATAAAGTTTCTTGCTCAAGAACACAACACAGTGACTCCGTCGACTAACAACCCACAGTGACTCCGCCGACTAGCAATCCAGTCTGACGCTCTATCAACTGAGCCACTGCGCTTCAGATGCCGTGTGTGAACGCACAACAAAACTGTAATCAAAACATCCGTTTCCGATTGCCCAAGACAACACTTACGATGACCAAAATTCGCATGTTTGTAAATTAAAAATGTTACATTAATATTTGCGTTCGACGATCGTCGTCTTGGCATTCGAAAACGATTATTTCATATGAACGATTGTCGTTTACCCATTATGAAAATTTTGAATATCAGGATGTATTCTCTTTAGGCCTTTTAATGCATGTTCATGATAAGTTTTTTTTGTATTTTTAGAGCTTTCCGGTGCAGGGAAAATACAAAGAGTTCTATGGCACTATATGGGAAAACCTATTTTCCTTCTTGGATTTCTCTACCTATTCATCTGCTCCCTGAGTTTCCTTGGAGATGCCTTTAAACTTCTTGGAGGTAAGGGCTTTGTATTAAGAATGCTTAAAATGGGGTTTAAAACAACATGTAGATATTTCCACGCAAATTGACACCTGTCCTCGAGGTTATAGAACTGTTTTCATGCTCAACTCAGCAGAGCACGAAATTTATCATGCTGATAAATGTTCAAATGCCAACAATTTGCTTGAGTTTTCATCTATATGTTCCTTCTTTGTGTGTGCGAGCAGCGAAAGCCCTGACGAGACTGCGGGGATCAAAGTCTTCGCTGTTCGCTTATGCGATAAGTGCTTAAATCTAAAGTAAGCAGTTGGTATCGTTACAGCGGGATCATCAAATTAGACTATGAGCCAGCACTTCGGATTTTGGTACAAATCGCATATGCGCAAAAGCCTCGTTTAAACGACAATCCTGAAGTGTCCAGAATGGCTATAGGTCTACATACTGGCGCGAGTCTTCACCTACACCCATACATTATATATTCCCAACTACAAAAGAAACCCATCAGTTACTTCTCGGGACAAATCTGGAAAGCAGAATTAAGAAATGAAAATATATTTATACCATGTTCCTTAACATGCTTAACAGCCAGTACTGCATCATCTTCACCAGCGAAGGTTTCGTCGTATCTACCTTTCGACAACTGGAGAATGAATATCTCGTTCTCATCTAAATCAGTTCACTTGTGTTAAATTCGTCCAATAACGAGCATGACCCTCTCCTGCAGAAATAAATGCATAACGAGGTCGAATCGAAAGCACGTAACTTTGCACAACGTTCCTGGCAACCCTTGTAGACGGATGGCTGAGAATGGGTTTGCCCCCCCCCCTAGGGAATTTTGCAGACATATCCTATCTTGTAGAGAATTGAAAGCCGAGTCTTTTAAGAGATGTTTGCACTCTGTGCTCCGGGGCGTTAGTCTGTAAGAGCCTGTAACATACGTTACTTAATCAAACTAAGAAAAAGTTAATTGAAAGTTTGGGCTACAAATTAAAGAATTAAAATATTTATTTTTTAAAATCATTCATATAGTCTGCATACTGGATATCTTAACTACATATGACAGTCATTTGAACAAAATTGCAGCTTCCTAAGGTGTCATATGCGTTACATAAATCAGATAACCCATTATAATTTGCAAGTGTGGCTAACATCATTTACATTCACAATCTCTCTGTGTGTTTTGCAAAATGTTTTTAACCATGTCTGACTAGCTTATGCAATTGGCTAACAGAAAAATTAAAGTTTGTTTCCCTAGCTTAAATATTTTTTCTGAAATAAGCAATTAAACAACCCTACCCCTACCCAGTTTTAAGGTGAAATGTTTGGTATTAAAACTAAAGTAAAAATAGTTAAAAAATATTTGCAGGTGATGAATGTGTTTCATTGTTTGGGATTTATTTGCATATATGAAAAGACTCATAAATCTGCAAGTTTGTTGCAATTTTTTTAATATCAGAGGCTGTAACATATGTTACCTGATGTAATAAATGGGCAAGCTCATTGTCTTTACGTAAGATATGCCTAAAAATGTTTTAATCTCCTCAAGGGAATTTTGCAGACATATTCCTTCTTATAGTACAACTCAAGCTGCATCGAATAAGGGATGTTTGCACTCTCTATGTTGGGGCGTTAGTCTGAAACAGCGTGTTACATGCGTTACTATATCAAATAATGGAAATGTAGTTTGAAAGTTTGAGCTAAAATTGTGAAAAAACTCGCAGCTGTTGGACATCTTACATTGTTTAGGGATTTTAAAATGGCTCCTATGATAAAGACTTATAGATCTGCTAGTTGTCATCAAGTTTTAAAGATCAGAGAGTGTTACATATGCTAGCGTGATAAGTAAAATCATCAAACAGTATTTTGACATCAAGCTGAGTAAGGGCCTGCTCCATCCTAATCCCCTTTGGAATTCTGCAGACAAATTACATCTTATGTAACCATTCAAGGTGCATTTAATAAGAAATGTTTGCACTCTGTAAGTCTGGGCGTTAGCCTGTAACAGCTTGTTACATATGTTGCTATATCAATTTGAGAATAAGAAATTTGAATGTTTGAGCTACCAAAAGAAGACATTAAAATTATCAAATAAATTGACATTCTTATAGTCTTTATACTGGATGTCTTTACTACATATGGAAGCTGTTTAACATTAATACGGCTAACTGTGGTGTTATGTGCGTTACATGAACCTAATTATAATTTAAAAGCTATAATTGTGGCTATCGTCATGTAGTTAAACAACTACTATGACTTGGTTTCAAACTGTTTTATTAGATTTTACAAACATATACTCAATTGATGAATAGGAAAAACCAAGTTTGCTTTTCTATCTTAAATATATTGTCTTATAGGAGCTAATACAAAGCCCTACTCCCAGTTTTACAGAGAAGCGAATTTTGTTATTACCGTTTAAGTAAAACACATGAAAGCGATTACAGTGTGTGGATATTTTTCATTTTCTTAGTCTGTCTTGCTCATATATCTACAAGATGTCATTAAGTTAAAGATCAGGACACTTAATGTGTACTTTTTAGTCTTTGATGCCAAAACACTAGAAATTATATTCATTTCTGATTATTCAGCCCATGGACTGGTGTTACAGATGTTATCAATGACCTTATGAACACATTTCCTAATACTGTGCATATAATGCTAAATATAGAGCCACAAATAGAAAAGATAGTTTTTCATTTTTACAAGAAAATACAATAGATGAAATGGTCCAAACTATTTCTCATTGATTTAACACTCATGTTAAATATTTGTCGTTGTCTGCTTCTGTGGTAATCATTATTATCACACGCCGCTCCTTGCAACTAGTAGAATCATCACACAATATTTCAATCATTTACTGTTATTCAATTTTACCACCAGTCCACTCAAAATTGATGAGCCATTATCAACTTCCCAATTTTGCCATTTTAATGGCTTGGAACATTCGGAAACTGATATGAATTCCTAATAGTTGGCTCTTTGAGTATGTGTTTCAAGTGATACTTTGCAAGAAGGAGAAAGACTAAAGCTTTACAAGGAGAAAAAACTATGTCATTAAGAGCAATGAGAACCTGGGCTGATGTACCTTGGTATTTCTGTGACAAAGAATCATATCTTAGCTGGTTAACTTTTATAAATGTAGCCTTTCCATACATGCAACCCACATATTTTTATCTAATAATGTCTCTGCACTTATTATCTTTCCACAAGTATTCAAAAACTTATTTGAAGTCTTAGTACTTCTGAAGTGCTGAAACCGAGGTAACTCTTTCCCTTCAGATAAACGAACTCAATGTATCACAGCAGGTAAAGCAATGAAATGCAGGATGAACAGAGCGCAAATAAGACCCTTTCAATTCAATGATTCACGAAGTTTCTAAGATAAGAGCGCTTATTAAAGGATGTAACATATATAACTCGTCATAATAAATGAGCAAGGGCACTGTCGTGACATCCTTTCTGATTACACAGTCAGAGGCAAGTGTTTTTCAATGGATTATGAAATGAGGCACCTTATCAACTTGTTTACTCTGTATAAATCTTTCTAAGAGCATAATATAGAACTACTGGTTATCCCATTCTACCTATAGTCCTCTTTCCTTCTTTTGAATGCAACAGCTAATGATATGGCTGCAAAAACTGAGAAATCATAGGTTTTACATTATTTTAAGACATGCTTCAATGTACTGACATCAAAAAACAACCAACTGCAAACATAATTGATGGCAATGTCCAACTTCATATTCTTTCTCTTATACCAGATAACTTTCAAGGTGTAACAGAAATTGTTTCAGATGGTCTGCCAAAACCATCAAGAGTCAACATTGTAACTAAAGAAAACTTATAAAATTTCTTTGGGCGCAGCAAAATGCTATTGATCTAAGACCCGAGGACTTGAGCACCAAAAGACTGGATAGGTTCCATGGCAAATGATGCAAAAAAGCAGCCTATCAAATTTCTGTTTGACCAATGTCAGAACTCTTAAAGTATTCTTAGAGGTACACGGTAGAGACATAGATTTTGCAAAATCAGAGCAAAGTTATCATTTGACTAGCACGGATGCAGAGGCAGCTGCAGTTAGATTGCTCTTGCCACTTCACAGGAAGAGATATATACCAGAGTCATACTCCATTGTATGCATACATGTGAAATGGCATTAAACCCATATTTAATCAGGTGTTTGATCCCATGACACTGACATGCTGTTTCTGCTTTTGAAGAATGCTAAAAGGATTCAAGTTTGGCTGAGTCAAGTTGTTTAACGCTGACACTGGCCACACATACAAAGAAAATTAAGTCTTTTGATGGCTAAAGATGAGGATCACACGAAATGCTTATAAGTGATGTTTGTCACAATTACCAATTTTAAAAAGTAATCTTAATTAATGTAACACATATTACATCATAGGAAGCTGTATATTTGTTAAAAAAAAATTTCTTATGTATCAAAGGTATTCAGCATACAAACTACATGAATAATTCAAATTAATAGATAGTTTTATGTCTTCTTTCTGTTTCTCAGACTTTCAATTCATTTATTCTTAAATTGATATAGTAACATACGTATCATACCATTACAGGCTAACCCCCTAGTTAATAGAGTGCAAACATCTCTTATTTGATGCAGCTTGAATTGTTCTTTAAGGTAGGATATGTCTGCACAATTCCCAAAGGGATGGAGAGGAACAGGGTTGTACTCAGTTTGCAGTCCTAATACAATGCCATGATTCTACTGGTTGTGATGAAATGGGTGATTATTTTGCAATAGAAGCAGACATAATGATAGACATTGTGAGGGTGACATGAATAAAGATTGTTTTTGAATAATTTTATTCAATAGGAATATTTATTAAATTGTGTCATTTAAATGAGAACTATTATTTTCTATCTATATGTCAATATATTTTAATATTATAGGCATTAGGAAATATGTAATTAAAAAGGTTATATATAACATAGGTAACACAATTCCAAGGGCTTGTTTTCAGCAATGACTGTAATTACTAAGACTAAGGCACCAGAGGCTAGAGATTAATAGGAAAACATGTGAAAAAAACGGTATTTTTCTGAAATATCATCTCTTACTTCCAAGAAAATATCCTAGCTCATTCATTATGCCATGTAACATACGTTACATACTTAAATAAGTGCTCTGATCCTGATGTCAAACTTGCAAATGTATGATTCTTTATGCATTAGCAAGACCTTGCCAAAAATGTAAGATATCCACGAGCGTCAAATATTTTCATATATTTTTCTTCAATAATAGATACCAAAATTGGATTCTTAAAATTGGGGGTAGGGTTGTTTAATAGCTCATATAAAACAATGTATTTGAGATAGAAAAGCAAACTTTGTTTTTTCTATTAGTCAAATGAGTACTTTAGTAAACTAAGATTAAAAACACTTGTAAAAAATGCACAAATCGTCTGTAAAATGAATGATGTTAGTCACGATTTCAACTTTCAAAGGGAAATTTAATCTATGTAACGCATATAACACCATTGAAGGCTGTAATTTTGTTTAAAATGCTGCTTTTATGTAGCTTAGGCATCCAGTTTGCAAACTACATAAGAAATTTGAATAATAAGATGGTTTAATGTCTTCTTTCTGTAGCTCAAACTTTCATTTTGATTTTTTCCTTAGTTTGTTACAGTAACATATGTAACAGGCTGTCAGAGACTAACGCCCCGGAGCACAGAGTGCAAACATCTCTTAAAAGATGCGGCTTGAAATTTTCTTCAAGATAGGATATGTCTGCAAAATTCCCTAGGGGGGGGGGGGGAGCAGGACCTTTTTTAGCTCGAAGTCTATTGCCCATTCTTAATGGAGAGCAATCTGGAGCTGTCGAAGATTCCAAGATTGCACTGAACGATCCAGGATGCGTCGCCAGAGCTCATCCCACGGCCGCTCTATCGGATTGAGATCCGAGCTTACTAAACTAACGCGGTTTGTTTTGGCTTCTGTACACAATCGATGGCTTCGTCAGAGTGGGACATACCGGTTATTGGACGTAGTGAACTGATTAAGACGAAAAGTCGAATGAAAACTAATTATCTGAAACTTGTAATTTTAAGAAATGACCCCTTGCCTATACACTGGCGCACAGTATGAATGGGTTTAAGTAAAACTGTTACATTATTTAATAATTTGATGCATAATTGATTGTTTAAGAATATGGTATAAAATGTATTTTCATTTCTTGATTATTTTTCCATAATTGCTTCAAAAAGTGACTGATGGGTTTCTTTTGTAGTTGAGTATATATGAGCAGTGAAAGTTCTGGCGAATCTGCGCTTTTGCACGGTTTCGCATGAGCCTTCATTTGTCGAAAATTTGATGATATCAAGATCTCATGTCCCAGCCCTTATACATATACATTGTACAGAAAACAGTATTAATCAACTTTTATTATTTATTTATTTATTTATTTATTTATTTATTTATTTATTTAACTTTAATTTATCAGGAAAAGCAGCGGGTCAAGCACTTTCGGAAGACGAGATTCTGTCTAACCCCGTGGCGGGCCTCATGATAGGCGTCCTGGGAACAGTTCTACTGCAGAGCTCCTCCACCACTACGTCTATCGTCGTCAGCATGGTCGGCAGTGGGGAACGTAAGTAAAACTATATGATACTAGATTTGGATGGAGATAATTGGGCCTCGACGCGAGAAAACCTGATTTTGCTGCATGCAAGCAACAAAGGCACAGACCAGACTGCGCATCCATACAGTCTGATCAGGCCACTAGGTTATAAAATTGTTTTCCTGCTCAACTCAACTGGGCACGAAATTTCAACTACTCATAAAAACTAAAATACCGACAAATGAAGAAGTCGCTTGCTTTTAGTCTCTCAGATGTTCTAATTATCATGCTAATACATGTTGAAATGCCAACAATTGTTGGCATTTTAAAATTTATAAGAAGGATAAATTTCGTGCTCGGCTGAGTTGAGCATGAAAAAAGTTTTACAACCTCTGGGCCTGGTTTTCTGGTATTGAGGCCCATTTTTTTAGGATGAATTGTTGTGTTACTCTAGACGAGCTTAAAAGTCGACCCACCATAACACTGTGCCCCCACAAATCTATTTCCATACAAACACATTAACCTGCTCACTATGTATGTGTGCAGTATTATGCCAATCAGCAGTATTACCTTAAAACAAATACATATAATTTTCAATGTTTCTTTTTTTGTAAATTCAGTTTGATACTAATGATTTTGCTGTGCCACGAATAAAATTAGCCGACTTCAGCATGTTCAGTACAATTGTAGCAACATGTAAAACCCAATGCCAGTTAGGCATCTGAATATAGTCAAATAACGTTTGTCAATGGACGTTTTTGCTGCACATTCAACCTTTTTCGGTGAAATTTTAGTTGTTGGATAGTACATCGAAGCCTGAACTCAAAACAAAAACATATGTTTAAGTGAGAATCGACTTGTAGCGTGTCAGATAAACCTACATAACCGTTTGCAAGACTTCCATTTGTAAAACTAATACCCACTCAGTTTTTTTTTCTGTTTTGAGTTATTATGGACAGTACATTGGAAGATGTATATGACGTACTGTAAAACTTGTATCCTTGATCTGCCTAAAACAGCAGATAAGTCAGATTATGGGTGATAAAATTAATAGTTGTATGCCAACAGTTTTTTTTCCAGGAATATCCTTTTTTTCTGGGGCCGAGAACTTCTTCAATTGCCCTCGTTCATTATACTTTGTGTTATCAGAATTTGAGTTATCCAGGTTTTACTGCTTATGTTTCAAGTTATATAGTTAGTTTTTTTAATCTTTTAAACTCTTACTTTTACAGTTTTGACGGTAAAACTTGCCTTGCCAATTGTGATGGGAGCGAACATAGGTACCTCAGTGACCAACACCATCGTGTCAATGGGGCAGATCACCAACAAAGATGATTTTCGCAGAGCCTTTGCGGGAGCAACCGTCCACGATATTTTCAACTGGCTTACTGTACTTGTCCTGCTACCAATCGAAGTTATAACTGGTAAGATGAGCCTTGTTTTCATACTCACAAACCAAAATCACTGTGTCCTTTTTATTTGGTGACACGCCAAAGGTACTAAGTCCCTTTCGTAAGAATGAAATGGACTTACTATCCATGACTAACGCTGTTGCTACGGTTTTTTGTACCCATGTACGACTGCGTAAGTTACAGCCAGTTCACAGTGTATTTGCATTATTGTCCATGGAGGGATTATCAGTTCAAAGGTCGCCATTTAATGGAACTCTTAATGCACTACTAGTAAAGTTTTTATACATGTATCCCATATGATCGACAGAAAATAACTTGATTCATCAAGTAAATAAAAATGAGTAATTTTGTTTTTGTCTACAAGGATTTATCTCTTCTAGGGAGATGAATCTCGTTGTAGTCTTTTCCTGGGCCAAGGCAGAGACATTTTGCTTAATGTACCGCTCGTTAGTGGATAAATCACTCGCACTTCACGCTCAAGATTTATCCACTATTAACGACTGATATTTTAAACAACAAATCAACGCCAGCGTGAATCCATTCCTTGTTTTATCTTTGTTGTTACAAGTATTGTAATTTTCTAAAGCTTTACTCGGCAATAACATTTAATCGGGGAAAGAACTTAAACATTATATGAAATCAGTTGTATGGTCCTTTTGTTCAATGAGAACAAGTTAGGATGAGACTCGTCTTATTCTCAGAATTAGCCATATTTTATTGTGTATGCGTGTAGGGGGATAGGGCGGTGGTTAAAATACCTATATACGTATTTGTTTTCAATTTTAGGTTACTTAGAGAAGACCACACTAGCAATAGTTGATTCCTTTCATCTTCAATCGGACGAGAACTTGGATAGAGACTACCTTAAAGTGCTAACAAATCCTTTAACAAAATTTTTCATCCAGGTAAAAAATCGTAACCAATGTAAAACAGATGGGCGACGACATGAGAGAACTAACAATGCGACTGTGTGTAACGAGAAGACCCTGATCAGCATAGGCACCAACTCAGTCTGACCAGTCTTTGCTGTCCGAATGAATAAAGCATGGATCCTTCGTTAAAGACACAATGCTGACTCTGATCAGACTGGGCAGATGTCCAGGCTTATCCTAGTCTTCGCTTCGCGTAGCCTGAGACTTTATCAAGTTGAAGCCTACCAAACAAAATGGAAAATTAAGAGATATCTGACCTAGTTACGTTACTTTTCAGAAAGCGAATAATAAAGGCGCTGATCAGACTGTGCGGATGCGCAGGCTGATCTGCGCCTTTGTTGTTTGCAGGTGCCTTGCATCGAGGCCCATATGATGTTGAAGCCCATGCTTCTTGGCCTCCGCCTGGATACGCACCTGATATTGCTGGTTTTGTCATGTCATGGCTCACTGTCATCATGCAGCCCACCAGTACATATAGAATACTACTGTCGTGCCAACCAAGAGTGACAGTGACGTATGTTATGTTTACAATTGTTAAGTAAAATATTAACCTGTACCCATTACTTGAGCTGACTCGAATCGATAGATCACTTGTGTATTAATCCTATCCTGTGGAGAGGATTAATACACAAGTGATTTATCGATTATAAGTCCTTGATAACTTTGTAAACAAATAGCGACATCACTGTCCCTCTTGTATGGCTGGACAATAGCTGAATGTCTTTTGACATCAAGCTTACCGGGCAAGGCTTTGAGAACGCTTGTTGACATCGCGAGGCTTGCCGAGCAATTCAACATGCGTTCTTAAAGCTGAGCCTGGTAAACAGTATAAAATAGAGTATACTAGGTGGGTGTCTTTTGATATCAAGTTTTCCAGGCAAGGCTTTGAGAACGCTTGTTGACATCGCGAGGCTTGCCATGCGATTCAACATGCGTTCTCGAAGCTGAGCCTGGTAAACTTGATATCAAAAGACGCGAACCTGGTATTCTATTTGTCAGCTTACCAAGTTGTTAACTCTTCAAACTAGCGAATATGACGTAATAATAGAATTTTGTGTCGATTTGAAGCGTCATTGGCGACGATATTCAAAAAGTGCAACGTCATCATGATCTGATAAAGGTACATGCCGTGAGATAGACAATGTCTATCAGGCAACGTGCAATGCTGCAGTTATAGGAATGGTAAACTGATAAAACGGGTTTTCAAGTCAATATATTGCATATGTGTTAAGTCAGATATTATTCTTCCAAAGAAACTAAAATATCAAGGTTTTCAATCTTCAAACAAATGCGAAAGTACAGTCATACACAAATACCTTACCCATTTGTATGATGAGGAAAAGTCGAAACGACGTTTTTCCAAAGTAATGTGATTGCTCGGTAAAAACGAAATGCTTCATATTTGTTGTCTCATGATGCAATTTGAATTTGCAGAAAAACCTGTGTAATACGGCCACTCTCAAAAGGACCAAACATGGGTTGCAAGACTGATTATCGCATAATGCAGGTCAAAAGTATTGCAGAATGCTCCAAAGGGAGCATTCTGCAATACTTTTGACCTGCATTACGCTACCCGTTGCCATTAATACCTTTGTTTTGTCTCTTTTTTCTATTTTTAGTGGCCGTTTTACACAGGTTTTACTGTAATCTGATCTTGTATATGTTGACCAATAGGAAAAATGGAAACGGTATCGGACATTTTCTAATTTAAGAATTGTTAATTATATTTCAGCTGGATAAGAAAGTCATCACAAACATAGCTTTGGGCGATGCCGATGATTCTGAGAGCATAATCAAGCATTGTTGTGATAAAACGAAATATTACACAAACATAACAGAGGAGAGAGTTGTCAACGGTACCTTGATGAATGTGACGGAAGAAGTCCGTACTTGCAAGAAATATTGTAAGTTTTATATTTCTTAAACTTTCGTTAATGCCCAAGAAGCACAATAAAGCAATAAAAACGAATGAAATATCATCTGATCGATTTAGTGAAAACTGTTGCAACAAATTTTGAAAAAAAACAAAAAAAAAAGCAAGTATGACCAGGCCGAGGTCATGAAACTTTGTTCATGCTCAACTCAACTGAGCATGAAACTTATCATGCTCATAAATGATAATTGCCAACAATTGTTGGCAGTTTAACATTTATTAGCATTATAAATACAACATCTGAGAGTCTGAAAGCAATGAATATCCATATTTTTTGGCATATTAGTTTTATAAGCAGTTGAAATTCATGCTCAGTTGAGTTAAGCATGAAAAAGTTTTATAACCTCGGGGCCTTGGTATGTACCAATCAAAAATTGATGTACCAACTGATGACGAGAAGAGGAGGGGGTCCTTAGATATATTTTACTTGCAAAATTTTATCCTAGTTCTTTCTAACTTATTCATCACATGTATACAATCATATCAAATCAAATTAACTTGCTGTGATGAAATAGAATAATTATACTCATAGTCAACAAACAGTCACGTGAAACTTAAAGCAATTATCAGATTTAGGATTAATTTCCAATGCAACCGATTATGACATAGTCTCTGCAAAAAAATCTAAATTTTTGTTTATACACTTACTACTATACAATTTTGCAATTTTAAACATAGAAACCAACTTTTGACCACTAGGCTATTGGTACCATTAATTTTGTAATGTCGATGAATTTTATCAGTAAAACTTCAAACTTATACACGATAGCCTACCAATTAATAATACAGTGACGTATAGTTTTTTTTTTACTTAAATATCATATAAGAAGTCGTTTTTATTTATTTGTTTTGGAAATGACTCATTTTGAAATCTATGTCTCGTTTCAGGCAACTTTATATTCCAAGAAGTATCTAAGGATGGTGGCTGGAGTGATACCACTGTTGGGGTTCTGCTGTTGATTATTGCCCTCTTCACCCTTTGTGTTTGTCTTGTCTTTATTGTCAAGATATTGCATTCCCTGCTCCGTGGTCAAATGGCTGTTGTCATCCGAAAGTTCGTAAACGCAGATTTTCCCGGTAAATGTGGCTATTTTACCGGATACCTTGCTATTCTGATAGGCGCCGGTATGACTATACTTGTACAATCTAGCTCTATCTTTACGTCATCTATTACTCCTCTGGTTGGTATGGGGGTCATCAGCCTTGAAAGAATGTACCCATTAACCCTGGGATCAAATATAGGAACAACTGCTACAGGCATATTAGCAGCATTTGCTCAAGATGAAAACAGAATAAAAGACTCATTACAGATTGCTCTCTGTCATCTCCTGTTTAATATCACTGGTATCCTTATTTTCTACCCTATTCCACAGTTCAGACCAGCGATCAACGGCGCGAAATTCCTTGGATGCCAGACAGCTAAATACAGATGGTTTGCAGTTGTTTATCTTCTCCTGTTATTCTTCCTTCTGCCAGCTGCTGGCTTTGCCCTATCTGTTGTCAGTTGGATAGCTCTTGTTGCTGTTCTTGGTCCAATTTTTCTCATTTTCGCTATTGTTATGCTAATCAAGCTGCTTCAAAACAAGTGTCCCAAGGTTCTTCCGGACAAGATGAGGAATTGGAAATGGCTGCCAATACCTCTGAGGTCACTTGAACCATATGACCGGGTATTGATGAAACTCACGGGAAACTGCTTCCTATGCCGAAAATGTGGTTGTTGTAAAGCTATATATATGGACACAGAAACTGAAGACGATAAAGTCAATTCAAAGGATAAAGAAATCATCAAAGAAAATGGCAATCATGGCTTCCATGCAGGACAACCCTATAATTCGATTAGTGCTGATAAAGTTATGCAACCAAAATTTATCACCCAACTTTAATGAGAACATGTTTTAGCCACACTACGTCCAGCATTTCAAAAGCAAGAACAATACTTATATAGATCAATCTGCATAGCGACATATCTGTTCAGAAGGGAATATTAACGAGCTGGCATATACAATAATGGTACTTCTCTAATTAGCGACTAACGCACAGTTCATGCGCGGATCAAGAGTGGGGACAGAAGGTTCGCCCCCCCCCCTGAAAAATCACAAAAATAGAGCTTCTTAGCAATAGTGGTCAGGACCAATGAAAAATTACAAAGCTACCAAATCAGCTTTCAATGTTGGGCCAACATCGACACGCCAAGGCAACGCCGTTTTAATGGCGTTTCCTTGGCGGGTGGATGATGGCCCGCTTACAGTGGTATTTGGGTCCTCTATTCTCTCATAAAAAAACAACAAACAAACAAACAAAAAACGTTGTCAAAGTAGGGCCCCCTCTGACAAAACTTTCAAATTGGCGACTAACGCAGAGTTGTCAAGACCGCCACCGATTGGATAAACGAAGCATTGTCTATGGGAAGAAACGAACATGTGGATGAAGGCTCAGACCAAAGACTCATTGTAAATATGCAACTTCAGACCATATTTGATAGCAGCTGGGCGGTCACTGGTCTTGGTGTATCTTGCTACTGTTTAAAATGCTATTTTTAAAAGTTTTATTTGTTTGTATTGATAGATAGAGAACTACAGCAATTAAAATAAGTTTGTAAAATGTTTAAAATATTTCATTGAAGAAATGTTTGCTTTGGATTGTTTACAATCAGTGTAATTTTACACCAAAAATGGAAGCAGTTCAGCTCAGCTGCCACCTCTTTTGATGGAAAGTAGGAAAAGTCGGGTATATTCGGACAGACAGCTAAATTCGGACAGCGACCAGTTTGTTTCATATTTCAAATACAGTCAACCCTCTTTACAATTGCAATGTTTGTCCCAAAATAATTGATGTTAAAATGAATTTCTGTTGTAATGAACTCAAATTCAAGCTAAACTGGTACATTTGTGCAAATACTACTGACGTTGTAAAGAATTTAGATGTTATAAAGAGTGTCAGTTTAAAGAGTGTTCATTGTATTGGAATAAAAATAAATTAACTAAACAAACAGTGAAAATCCTGATGAGACGGCTCATAAGGATTAGCCGTCTCATCTGGATTTATACTGTTTGCAAATGGGTGTCCGAATTTACTTCATGTCCGAAGTAACCCAACTTAACCCTAACACAATATTTTCACAATGATAGATAAGTACATGTAGTTCCCAATGGCCCATTGAATCCAGCTCTGAAGGTGGGTCTACAAGTATGCTAAACTTATTCACCATTTAGTATCCATTTGAAGCTAGTGACATTAAGATTGGCTGCCTTTGTATTTACAATACGTTAATTGTTTCACGTTATTTCGTCAAAGTGTGCTTTATTCAAAAGTACACACCAACCCCCCCCCCCCCTTACACAAAAGTCACAATGTGCCTTATTAAAAATGCAAATCAAGGAGTGTGGGGTTATTCCAGACAATCTTTGACGAGCTCTGACCTGTCTTTATATTCACACTGGCCTTGATAGTACAAAAACTTTTTCATGCTCAATACAACTGAGCATGAAATCTCAAAATCTCAATAGCTCATTAAACTACAATTCTGTAAAATAACCTATATACAACTTTCAGATGTTATATTTACCCTGCTTATAAATGATAAAATGCCAAAAACTGTCGACATTTCACCATTTATCAGCAGGATTAGGTTCTTAGCATGATAACGTTCATGCTCAGTTGAGATAAGCATAACAAATGTTTTAACCTCGGGACATGATTAGTCTGACCGTGATATTTGAGGCGTGACATGGGATTTCCAACAATGTGGTATGTGCGACCAGCAAAGACTCATATCAGCTTGCGCATACGTGCAATCTGATCAAAGCCTTTGCTAGTCGCTTGATTATTCTTTGACTGTTAAGCTACTGATTGAACATAATCTGGAGTTTCTAAACTTAACAGGTGGCTGCATAGGCTCGTCTGAGTTTACACATGACAAACTGCCACATTGTTGAAAATAACATGTCGCTGCTCATTTAGCCTTATTATGTATATATTTACTATAGTTTTACTCATGTTGACCATGATGGTACTACGTATTAACGTGTAAATATAAATAAATAGAATCTTATTTTTGCTATTGAGTTTTTGGAGTACATGTCTTCATGAATCTACCCAGTTCCGTTATATGCTAGCTAAATGAAGGCACGACACTATCAGAAAATTCATTCTGGTGCAGCAAGTATTCAACCACGAAAAGATATCAGTATTTAACAGGAAATTTTATTTACCATTTTCTAACTTGTTCCAGTAAATAGTAGTCAGTTTGTACTCAAAAAGCTTGATTCCTTGTTACTTAGGCCCCTGGTACACGTCTGTTTAAAAATCTTGAACAATATGATTGATTCTAACCATAGTTTCCAGATGGTATCATTGTGACACAATTACGAGTTGTTAAGAATTTGGTAACCTTAACATAATTTGTAAGGTCACCGCTTTATACATGTAAGACTGTACAAGTCAACGCTGCCAAAAAAGTGAAAATGGTACCCGAGTGTGTAAATGGTATCAAAAATAATCGCCCAATTTAACTCTACAAAAATTCATATTTTGGCATCATTTTTACAGTATGCTTTTCTTTTGAGCTTTTACACACGTGACTTGTGAAGCCATCGTTCGCTGTAGCGTTGTATGAAATGTATTCATTGGGCATTAAACATTGGATTTTTACAAAAAGGTGTAAAGGTATCCAGCCAAAAATACCATTTACAGCTGTATGTCCTCAATAACAACAAGGGATCAAGCTATACAGAATTCAGAGAATATAAGGTTGAAGTTAGTTTCCTTCTCAGGCCGTGTCCTTTTTCTTATAAAACAAAAATATGACTTACTGCTTCTGAAGCGGCGATTTTTTTACCCAAAATATCCAAATGTTTCAATGTTTACGTCACGTGACTATGGCGTGCGTTACCCCCCTCCCCCGTGATAACAGTCAGGGACATGACCCCTATAAGGTAAAACAAATATATTAATTGTTGCAACAGTAGCAAAAGTAACCCCCTTCAGTTAAAGTAATTTTTTTTCATCTGCACCTTCTGGAGTCGTTGTATTTTTGCGGTCATGTGGACAATTTTATATGCAAAAATCGATTATACTAAAATTCTGTACGCATCAAGAAATTTGTACGCAAAGTCATTGAAGAACAGATAATACACCACTTTTGGACGTGAATCATAAATTTTTCTGAGTTTGGAATTTGGACTTTGGCCTGAATAATTTCAGAAATAACCTAAAAATAAGTTAGTTTCTTTAGCTTCAATTTGAAACCATTGTTGAAAAGACATGAATTTAACTTCTTCAAATTCCTCATTTTACAGTAAAACTAATAAAGAAGACCAAATAATTGGTTTTCAAGACCGATTATCGCTTAATGCCGGTCAAAAGTATTGCAGAATGCTCCAACAGAGCATTCTGCAATACTTTCGACCTTCATTAAGCTTTCTGTTTGGTTTGATTCTTTACGTCGCAGTCAACAATTTTTTCAGTTATGTAGGGACGGGTTCATTAAGCTACCAAGATTTTTGCTTGTCTATTTTTGTGTGCCGCTTAAGACAGGTTACACTGTAACTTATAGAGTCATGGATTACTATATGACCAGTGATTGTGACATTTCAGGCCCTGGTCATGTCCACTAATATTTTGGGGGACCAATATCAACAGAACAGCTCTAGATTAGTGGGAAATATTTTAATAAACAATTATTGGTTACATTTATTTTACAGTATAATGGTGTATGAAGAATTGTAGATACGGTAAACCCAGTGTAAAACGGCCATTCTCAAAAAGACAGAAATTTTGGGTGTCAAAACCAATTATCGCTTAATGCAGGTCAAATGTATTGCAGAATGCTCCACGGGGAGCATTCTGCAATATTTTGGAGCTTCATTAAGCTTCCATTTGTCATCAAGATGTTTGTTTTGTCTATTTTTGAATGGCCGTTTTACACACGTTTCACTGTACATATATCATAATAAAGAATCAATTTAGACAGACAGTAGAGTACTTAACCTAACACATTATGGTAAAACCTCGCGACAAAACCAACAACAAGGCATGTGTACAGGAAAGACACAGATCAGCATGTGCATCCCCTCAGACTGATAAGTCTTCGCTGTTCACTTAAAATCCCATGGAATCTCTCGAACACCCTCCGGCCCATCATTTTTAAATATCCCATGAAAATGAATCATTTTGTCCGAGTAACCTCACCTTCAATTTTTGAGTTATTTCCCCTTTTTTCTATAATTGCAGTAGTGGATATACTTATTGAAGAAAATGTTGCAGTTGCCTCACCATCGTTTTTGTGTGAGTTACTTCCCCTTTTTCTATTAATGCAGTTGTGGATATACTTATCAAAAAATATTGGTGGTACCTTACCTTCATTTTTGTAAGAGTAACTTCCACTTTTCATTTAATTGCAGTTGTAGATATACTTATTTGAAAAATGTTGGGAGTTACCTCACCTTGATCTTTGACAGTTACTACTTCCCCTGTTTCTATAATTGCATTTGTTGATACTTATTAAAAATGTTGGATTTACCTCACCTTTATTTTTCCAGTTGTAGATATACTTATTGAAAAATGTTGCAGTTACCCCACCTTGGTTTTTGTGAGTTACTTTCACTTTTCAATCAATAATTACTGAAAAATGGTGGATATACTTACTGAAAAATGTTGACTTTCCTCACCTTCATTTTTGAAGGGTTTACTTCCCCTTTTCTATAATTGCAGTTGTGGATATAGTAATTGAAAAATGTTGGAGTTACCCCACCTGTTTTTTTAGAGTTACTTCCCCTTTTTCTACAATTGCAGTTAAGGACATACTTATTAAAAAATTGGAGTAAACTAACTTTTTGTGAGTTACTTCCCCATTTCTATAATTGCAGTTGTGGTTAAAGTTATTGAAAATGATGGAGTAACATCACCTTCATTTTGTGAGAGTTACTTCCCCATTTATTATAACTGCAGTTGTGGATATACTTATTGAAAAATGTTGCAGTTATCCAACCTTGGTTTTTTGTGAGTTACTTCCCCTTTTTCTGTAACTGCAGTTGTGGATATACTTATTGAAAATTGTTGCAGTAACCTCACCTTCATTTTGTGAGAGTTACTTCCCCTTTTTCTATAATCGCCTATGTAGATATACTTTTTGAAAAATGTTGCAGTTACACCATCTTGTTTTTTATAAGAGTTTCTTCACCTTTTCTATAAATTGCAGTTGTAAATATAGTTTTTGAAAAAAAAATTGGAGTAACCTACCTTCATTTGTGAGAGTTACTTCCCCTTTTCTATAGTTGCTGTTGTTAATATACTTGTTGCAGTTACCCTACTTTCCTTTTTTCAATCAATAATTGCAATAGGTGGATATACTTATTGAAAAATGTTGGAGTTACCTGACCTTTATTTTGTGAAGTACTTCCCCCTTTTCTATAGTTGCTGTTGTTAATATACTTAATGAACAATTTTGCAGTTACCTCACCATCATTTTTGTGTGAGTTACTATCCCTTTTCTATAATTGCAGTCGTGGATATACTTATTAAAAAATGTGTGAGTTACCTAACCTTCATTTTGTGAGTTAGTTCCCCTCTTTCTTAACTTGCAGCTGTAGATATACTTATATAAAAAATATTTGAAGTTACCCCACCTTGGTTTTTTTTTTAGAGTTACTATCATTGCAGTTGTGGATATACTTATTGAAAAATGTTGCAGTTACCTAACCTTGGTTTTTGTGAGTTACTTCCCCTTTTTTCTATAATTGCAGTTGTGGATATACTTATTGAAAAATGTTGGAGTTACCTTATCTTCATTTTTGTGAGAGTTACTTCCCCTTTTTCTATAATTGCAGATGTAGATATACTTATTGAAAAATGTTGGAGTTACCTTATCTTCATTTTTGTGAGAGTTACTTCCCCTTTTAATATAACTGCAGTTGTGAATATACTTATTGAAAAATGTTGGAGTTACCTTACCTACATTTATTGAGAGTCACTTCCCTTTTTTCTATTACTTCTGTTGTGGATATACTTATTGAAAAATGTTGAAGTTACCAAACCTTGGTTTTTGTGAGTTACTTCCCCTTTTTCTATAATTGCAGTTGTGGATATACTTATTGAAAAATGTGTGAGTTGCCTAACCTTCATTTTGTGAGTTAGTTCCCTTTTTTATAATTGCAGTTGTGGATATACTTATTCAAAAATGTTGGAGTTACCTTATCTTCATTTTTGTGAGAGTAACTTCCCCTTTTTCTATAATTGCAGATGTAGATATACTTATATAAATAATGTTTGGAGTTACCTCACCTTTGTTTTTGAGAGTTACTTCCCCTTTTAATATAACTGCAATTGTGAATATACTTATAGAAAAATGTTGGAGTTACCTTACCTACATTTTTTGATAGTAACTTCCCTTTTTTCTATTACTGCTGTTGTGGATATACTTATTGATAAATGTTGGAGTTACCTTACCTTCATTTTTGGAGTTTCTTCCCCTTTTCCTTTAATTGCATTTGTTGATATATTAAATAAAAAAAATGTTGGAGTTACCTCTCCTTCATTTGTGTGAGTTACTTCCTCTTTTTCTATAATTGCTGATGTAGATATACTTATATGAAAAATATTTGGAGTAACCTCACCTTTGTTTTTGAGAGTTACTTCCCCTTTTACTATAATTGCAGATGTGAATATACTTATTGAAAAATGTTGCAGTCATCACACCTTGGTTTTTGCAAGTTACTTCCCCTTTTTCTATAATGGCAGTTGTGGATATACTTATTAAAAAATGTTGGAGTTACCTAAGATTCATTTTTGAGATTTACTTCCCCTTTTTCTTTAATTGCATTTGTAGATATACTTATTGAAAAATGTTGGAGTTACCCCACCTTGGTTTTTGTAAGTTAATTCCCCTTTTTCTATAATTGCAGTTGTGGATATACTTATTGAAAAATGTTGGAGTTACCTTACCTACATTTTTTGAGAGTAACTTCCCTTTTTTCTATTACTGCTGTTGTGGATATTCTTATTAAAAAATGTTGCAGTTACCCCACCTTGGTTTTTATAAGTTTCTTCCCCTTTTTCTATAATTGCACTTGTTGATATACTTATTGAAAAATGTTGGAGTAACCTTACCTTCATTTTTGAGAGTTACTTCCCCTTTTTCTATAATTGCATTTGTGGATATACTTATTGAAAAATGTTGGAGTTACCTAACCTTCATTTTGTGAGTTACTTCCCCTTTTTCTATAGTTGCTGTTGTGGATTTACTTATTGAAAAATGTTGGAGTTACCTTACCTTCATTTTTTGGGTTACTTCCCCTTTTTCTTCTTACTGCTGTTGTGTATATACTTATTGATAAATGTTGCAGTTACCTCACCTTGGTTTTTGTGAGTTACTTCCCCTTTTCTGCAATTGCAGTTGTGGATATATTTATATGAAACATGTAGGGTTACCTTACATTCATTTTTGTGAGTCACTTCCACTTTTTTCTATAATTGCAGTTCTGGATATACTTTTATGGAAAAAATTTGGAGAAACCTCAACTTCGTTTATACTATAATGGCAGTTGTGAATATACTTATTGAAAAATGTTGGAGTTACCTTACCTACATTTTTGAGAGTAATTTCCCTTTTTTCTTTTACTGCTGTTTACCTCAACTTTGTTTTTGAGAGTTACTTCCCCTTTTACTTTAATTGCAGTTGTGAATATACTTATTGAAAAATGTTGCAGTCAACCCACCTTGGTTTTTGTAAGTTAATTCCCCTTTTTCTATAATTGCAGTTGTGGATATACTTATTGAAAAATGTTGGAGTTACCTTACCTACATTTTTTGAGAGTAACTTCCCTTTTTTCTATTACTGCTGTTGTGGATATTCTTATTAAAAAATGTTGCAGTTACCCCACCTTGGTTTTTATAAGTTTCTTCCCCTTTTTCTATAATTGCACTTGTTGATATACTTATTGAAAAATGTTGGAGTAACCTTACCTTCATTTTTGAGAGTTACTTCCCCTTTTTCTATAATTGCATTTGTGGATATACTTATTGAAAAATGTTGGAGTTACCTAACCTTCATTTTGTGAGTTACTTCCCCTTTTTCTATAGTTGCTGTTGTGGATTTACTTATTGAAAAATGTTGGAGTTACCTTACCTTCATTTTTTGGGTTACTTCCCCTTTTTCTTCTTACTGCTGTTGTGTATATACTTATTGATAAATGTTGCAGTTACCTCACCTTGGTTTTTGTGAGTTACTTCCCCTTTTCTGCAATTGCAGTTGTGGATATATTTATATGAAACATGTAGGGTTACCTTACATTCATTTTTGTGAGTCACTTCCACTTTTTTCTATAATTGCAGTTCTGGATATACTTTTATGGAAAAAATTTGGAGAAACCTCAACTTCGTTTATACTATAATGGCAGTTGTGAATATACTTATTGAAAAATGTTGGAGTTACCTTACCTATATTTTTGAGAGTAATTTCCCTTTTTTCTTTTACTGCTGTTTACCTCAACTTTGTTTTTGAGAGTTACTTCCCCTTTTACTTTAATTGCAGTTGTGAATATACTTATTGAAAAATGTTGCAGTCAACCCACCTTGGTTTTTGTAAGTTACTTCCCTTTTTCTATAATTGCAGTTGTAGATATACTTATTGAAAAATGTTGGAGTTACCTTACCTTCATTTTTTGGGTTACTTCCCCCTTTTCTTTAATTGCATTTGTGGATATACTTATTGAAAAATGTTGGAGTTACCCCACCTTGGTTTTTGTAAGTTAATTCCCCTTTTTCTATAATTGCAGTTGTGGATATACTTATTGAAAAATGTTGGAGTTACCTTACATACGTTTTTGAGAGTAACTTCCCTTTTTTCTATTACTGCTGTTGTGTATATTCTTATTGAAAAATGTTGCAGTTACGCCACCTTGGTTTTTATAAGTTTCTACCCTTTTTTCTATAATTGCACTTGTTGATATACTTATTGAAAAATTTTGGAGTAACCTTACCTTCATTTTTGAGAGTTACTTCCCCTTTTTCTACAATTGCATTTGTGGATATACTTATTGAAAAATGTTGGAGTTACCTAACCTTCATTTTGTGAGTTACTTCCCCTTTTTCTATAGTTGCTGTTGTGGATTTACTTATATAAAACATGTAGGGTTACCTTGCTTTCATTTTTGTGAGTTACTTCCCCTTTTTACTATAATTGCAGTTCTGGATATACTTTTATGAAAAATTTTGGAGTTACCTTACCTTCATTTTTTGGGTTACTTCCCCTTTTTCTTCTTACTGCTGTTGTGTATATACTTATTGATAAATGTTGCAGTTACCTCACCTTGGTTTTTGTGAGTTACTTCCCCTTTTCTATAATTGCAGTTGTGGATATACTTATATAAAACATGTAGGGTTACCTTGCTTTCATTTTTGTGAGTTACTTCCCCTTTTTACTATAATTGCAGTTCTGGATATACTTTTATGAAAAATTTTGGAGTTACCTCAACTTCGTTTTTCTAAGAGTGAATTCCCTTGTTTCTATAATTGTCCTTTATTTTTGTTAGGGTAACTTGCCCTTTTTCTTTAAATGCATCGGTGGATATACGTATATGAAAAATGCTTGAGTAACCTTACATTATTTTTTTTGTTAGTCTTACTTCCCCTTTTTCTATAATTGTAGTTGTGGATTTACATATTTTAAAAATATTGGAGTTACTTCGCCTTGGTTTTTGTAAGAGGTACTTCCCTGCTGTTGTCATATGCATTAAATGAGTTGCTTGCTCTACCTTCTTCCTAATTGCATTTGTGAAAATATTATAAGAAAAAACGGGGTTACTTCTTTAAGTTTATATTAGAGTGACTTCTCCATACATTATTTCTTAGTTACATTTCTGAATATACGTGTTGAAATAGTAGAAAATGAAGAACCAGCCACTGGTGTAGCGTCAGTGAACAGCTGCAGCATATGCACATTTAAAGAGTATCTTCACGCCCATGAGGTAAGTATTATCGACCAGTCCATTAATTAAAATATTGTTCCCTTGGCTGTAAAGAGGTTAAAAGTGCGATTTATAGGGGATATAACATAGCTTTAGATACAAGGTATTGTTCTACCCATTTCATTTTTTTGGCCTTGGGTCCCTCAATTTCTGAACACTTTCGAAAAACTTCTTTTTCTAAAAGAAGTCAATATTTTCAAAGTTGGTTGTTGTAAAATGTACAACTGTATTAAGCAAGCACCTGCGTTAACCCAGCAGATTTTGCTTTTCACGGAAAAACAATGTCAAATTAAAATTAAGTTAAATGTTGAAATCTGCATAAAATTAACAAAGGAGCAATTTGACATCTAATTTTGCTCAGAAAAAAAGAGAAACTTGACCAGCTTCCTTAACAACTCTTATCTTGGCTAAGATCTAAGGCTATGTTAAAGATGTGAAATAGTGAAATGGTTATTTGTGGGGTTATATGCTGTGATTTAGGTTTAGCTAAGGGAACAAGATCTGTTATGTCAATGACATTCGACCCATTTCATTCTGGATACCGGTAAACAGGTACTTTAGCAAACAGTGAAGACCCAGATGAAATGCCGCATAAGGCGGCATTTCATAAGGGTCTGCACTGTTTGCTAGGATAAAGTCTTCCAAGACAGAAATAAATCATTTTAAAGAACAGTTCCATCCTTTTTATATCAATATTTACTATCCATGAATGAATGAAACGGGTTAACCTTTTGCACTTATAATACTTCTCCCATAGGCGTGGTCATTCTTTAACACTCTTTGCTTGCAAGTGCCATTTTCGCAAACTTTGCAAACGGTTTGGACCCAGATCAGGTCCGACAAAATGTCGGACCTGATCTGGATCAAAACTGTTTGACACAATGACGTGTTGAAAATGTTAATTTTGAGAAAAAAAATCAGTAGACTAATTTACCCAAAATGCAAAGAGTAAATATGGCATGCCCAGCACTTCAGTTGGGCTGCTGGACCTTCGTCTACTTTCATACTTTATTTCTGCGATCAGAGAAGCCCCTGACGAGACTGTGCATATGCACAGACTCATCGGAACCTTCGCTGGTCACCTATGTCCGTATGTTGTGCATATGAGCAGAGAAGGTTCTGTCGAGACTGCACGTGTGCTGTCTCGTCTGAGCCTTCAATGCTCGCCTAATAATGAAGTACTCAAATTGTTATGATAGCTCGAATTATCCCAAAGTTTGAGGGTGTAAAATAATAATAATAAATAATAATAATAATAATAATAATAATTATAATAGTAATAATAATAATAAATAAATAAATAAATAATAATAATAATAATAATAGTAATAATACTAGAATAATAATGGTAATATATAATTTTCAGCAACTTACATGGGCGTGTGCTAAATAGTTTCTAAAATACTGACTTTTTTTAGAAATTCAAAACCTAAATCTTGCGGCTTGCCCAAAACAGGATTTCAAGTTTAATGTTAATGTTTGTCTTTGATAAGATGAAGTCCAATTCAGTATTTTGATGCTGATTTTCTGTTCTGGGACGTTTGTTTTGTTCTTTACGTCCCAGTTCATGTCGGAACGATTTCTTGTCTTCCTGGGTTGAACCAGTACTAAGCAGAGGATTAAGTGTTTTGCTCAAGGACACAACATAGACCCCGATCCGCCGGCTGTGTGTCTCTAAATAGCAACCCTTCGATCCCTAGTATTACGCTCTACCAACCAAGCCACTGCGCTTCGCTGTTCTTGGACGTAACGCATCAAAACAAACAAACAACTTTGTTTCATGCCACAAACTGTTCTTGTATGTGAACAGCAAAGGCACAGAAAAGCATGCACATCCGTGCAGTCTGATCAGCAACTTTGTCATTCACTAGATTTAAAGCATAACAGTAATACATGTCAGATCCGTAATTTTCGGATTTTAGCTTTTGCTGCAGCTGGAATATATGTGGGTCTTATATGGCCACGAACACCGGGTCCGAGGTTATAAAACCTTTTTCATGCTCAACTCAGCTGAGCACGAAATCTATCCTGCTCATAAATGTTAAAATGCCAACAGTTGCTGGCATTTTAACATTTATTAGTAGGAAAAATACATCCTCTGAGTAACTTCTTAATTTTTTGAAATTTTAGCTTTTATGAGCAGTTGAAGTTTCGTGCTCAAGTGAGTTGAGCACGATATGTTTTAAGATTTAGAGAAAAAACTTCACAGACGTACACACATAAGGATGGACAGCGTGTAAACAGTAAACCCTATCACGAATAAAGTATATTTGTAGGGGTTTTAGTGGGGTATCACACCCTCGATTACCCAATCATTTGAATATAGGGATCACACATGTTTTTTCATGCATTATTCTTTGCCGCTCCTGAGAAAGCTGTTTGAACACACAAGACCGGTAGGCCGATTGTTAAAACATCTCCCGAGGGATCCGGCAAGTGTCAATGCAATGAAACAGACATGTGTAACCGTTATTCTTGCATGTTTTACCTGAATCTAATTCGCACTGAAAACGCTGCTAAAACATTAAATTGTCCATTTTCTTACACCGGATATCTCTAAACAATATGGCATCGGCTGTAAAACTTCGAACGTCATAACTCAACGTTTTCGTGAACAACAACATCCGCAAAATGATCAGTCTGGCCCGCAACGTTTTCCGTATATAACGCAGGGCTCATTTTAAGTATTTTCAAGTTCAAAATAGAAATTAATGCAAGAACGACTTGTTTTCAAATGATATGCATTTCAAAGCAGACGTGTTACGTCAAAATCACGTCTATCGACGTCGACATATTCCTCTCGACGCGGATACGACGTCATCTCGACGCCATGTGCCTTCTGTATAGGGTCAAAAGAAATAAACAACTACACACACATTATATTTGAACGATGACAAAGGAAAATAAACTTTTGATATCATGTACCTATAAACAAGCATTGCTCAATCTGCAGTCATGTGTGACCTGAGGCGAGTTCAATAATGCGAGTGCTCGCCGAGCGCTCGTCGATTGGTACCTATCTTTATTCATAATGTGTAAAGTCTGACACCAGTACAACGAGCGCCCGAGAGCGCTCGCATTATTGAACTTGCCTCTGCTTTGGGGCTTTATTTGCTGAGTGCAGGATAAAAGTAAAATCAAAATTATACTGCATAATCTAGTTTTATGGACGGACGTCCAACAATTTAAAGCTGCATACTCTGTAATTATGAACATTTTTCGAAAAAAAATATTTTCTTTTTAAATAATTTGTAAAAGTTGAATTAAGTTATGTTTTCACAATAAATCTGTTCACTAGAGCGGAAAACTGCACGGAAAAGTGAATTATCTTATAAAACAGGTGTGTTTTACTCGTGTCGATAATTATTTGCGTCCCTCCAATAATTATAGACAGTTAAATTTAACATAAATGCTGTTGTTTCGATACTGATAATTTGTTAAGATTTACGAAATTGGTAAAATGTATACCTGAATTTTAGTTTTTTTACTGTGTTCTTGAAAAATAGAAACATTAGTTCAAAAATTAAAAGATCAAAAGTTACAGACTATGCAGCTTTAAGCATTGCAAACCTTAATTTTTCAAAGGTTGAAACAATAACAATATTTATATTGTGCCAGATTTCAGGATCCACTAAGGGACTGACGTTGAACTCAGACACTTTAAAAATCAGTCCCGAGATCCTGATATCACACCGGGTAAGCGGCAATCGAAAACGTTAATACTACTGACGAATGTAGGTAAAAATCGTTAGAAACAGAGTTGTCGATTGCCATTTGTCGCCGGCGACAAATGGCAATCAAAAACATTGTTTCAATCTATTTTTGATCCGCGTTCGTCGATTGTTAAGATCGTTTTCGATTGCCTCCTACCCGGTGTGGATATTCAGAGTTGGAATATATCACAGATGAGACTTACATTTATAATCAAAAGGCCATTTTCCTCTGTTATCGTGCAAACATAATTGCTTTAAAATTTTATTTTACAACATTAAAGTCACAGTATGCCAAGGAACTGCAGATAAACAAAACATGAATTAAAAACGAGAGAGGGTACTGTGCATACCCTAGATATTCCGACACCTTATCCCTTTTAATTCTGATGGAATACCCCATACATATTGATATAAATAAGCATGGGTTGTTCATTTTGTATTGTAAGGGGTTGTCAGTCAATATTTCTACAAAATGATGTATTTCTGTCCCCGAAGATTGTTTTATCTTGGCAAACAGTGCAAACCCTGATGAAATGCTGCCTTATGCGGCATTCATCTGGATCTTCACTGTAAGTACATCTTACCAGTATCCAGAATTGAAAGGGTTAAAGAGTTACCATGTCAACAGCGTAGTCAGAACGCTGAAAAAGTTGCGCACATCATAGAGAGACTACTGGATCAAGCAATGATTATCTTCAATTGCGTCCCTTTTCAAATGCGAACTTCTCTTAAAGCAAAGAATTTGCTCCCAGAGGGAGCGAATTCTTTCCTTTATGAGCAGTTCCTTATTGTATGCAAAATCACTTTTATCACACTAAGTGATCCCCCTTGAATGTTACTAATTTTATTACGCACGTGCGTAACCTGCGTAAAGGGTGCTACGCCAATGCATAACTACTAACAGGAACCATCGTAGGACTGCGTAGCTTGCCTGCTTGGCAATTTTGTATCATTTGTTTGTATTAATTAGATTTACAAAATATAAACACAAAGCTTTAAATTGAAATTTTAAGATCTGTGACCTTGACATCAGGGTCTTCAAGGTCGTTGATATGGGTGGCAATGAGATTGAATCAATATTTAAAAACAAAAAGGAAAAACAAACTTTAAAATTTTAAGTCTGTGACCTCGACCTCAAGGAAACGCGGATGCGCATGTGGGCTACCGGGGTGTTGCACTTCATACAGGCGAGCTACAAAAGGAGTCCTGGCTTCGATGTTATAAAACTTCAGTTCATTCTCAAACTCAATATAAAGCGCAATGCTTGACTGTTTGCAGACACGTGTCCGCACGCAGCCAATGATTGCGCTTTATTATGAGTTTGAGACTGTTCTCAAGTTTTATAACCTCGAGGCAAGTTGTGTTTCATGCTGTACTGATATTGCAAATAATTTAAACCCAATTCAGAACGCTTGATGGCACAATCTGATTTTGATTTACTCTATTTGCTCCAGTCTTTCTTTCCGAATACACTCAAGTCATTACTCTAATTCAATTTCACGTGAACCAAAACCTACATATTGTGCGACATGACAATGTAGATGACGTTTTCACCTTTCATTCCATAAACAATAGGTTTAAACTGGTATTTAAACTTTAAAATTCTACTTTACTACTATTGACTTCAATGGCGACATTGCATAAAATTGTCCAGAAAATCTTGCAAAATGTTTAAGCTCTATATAGAGGATCTCATATGAGTGCTCATCTTTTATTGAATTTATTAAACGAGTTGGGGAAAAGAGATAAAATGCGAGGCTTGTTGAGCATTTTATCTCTTTTTCGCAACGAGTTTAATAAATTCAACAATACAAGAGCATGAATGTTAGATTCTTTTAATCATATGCCATAAATATTACATGCCCTTTAAAATCTCATTTCTGGCGTAAAAGGTTATAATTTTGTCATTCTGTACGCAACGTTGATTATTTCAAAGTCATTTTTTTTTCGAAAACTTCTTTCAGGAATACCATCAGAGTGTACAGATCAGGCTCAACATTTTGTCGGGCCTGATCTGGTTCCAGACTGTTTGCAAAGGTTATCAGCAGAAGACGCTAGTAGGCAAATAGTTGAGTACAATCCACAACATCAAAATTTGTATAGACTCCAATGCCATTTCATGTTTACAAGAAAATTATTGTGTTTATCATAATTATGATGTCGCGTCTGGGAGTGAATGGCAAAATTATAACGTTTTACGCCAGAAATGAGATTTCAAAGTAATGTCTTAATGTCATATGATAAATAGAATCTAACATTATTGAATTTATTTACCCTTCATGCCGAATGGAAGTTCCCAATGTTATCAATTGGACCAGTCCATTTCTGTTTTAAGGGTTGTTAGGTCGTAGTTTTCATTATAATTCAAATTTTGATAGAATATTCTGTAAGCAAACAATGGAGACCCAGATCAGACTCCGCGTTTTGCTGCGTCTGATCTGGGTCTGCACTGTTTGCCTATGTCCCACAAAAAGGACGAAAGGCTTAAATGGGTTAAACTCGTTGCGAAAAAGAGATAACATATTCGGAAAGACTCGCATTTCATATCTTTTCCAAAACTCGTTTAATAAAATCAATAAAACATGAGCACTCATGTAAGATCCTCTCTATATATAATGGATGTTCAATGAATATATCTTGAGACCCTTCCAAGGAGTAATATATGTTTTTCTGGAGTATTTCAAATTATATCTCCCCATATGGTGACATATTAGGAATACTCATATACTGATGAGTACCAACAACATATTAGTTCTGAAAAAATATAATTTAAAAACTTTAATATGCATATCAGTCAATGAAAACTCTTACATCATATGGAGCAATATTTTTTAAAAAAATACTCCAAGAAAGCATATATTGTTGATAGCCACAGTAAATGTTTTAATGGAAAAAGTATCGCTCATAAAATAAAGTAAATTCACTAGGCCAAATAAAAAAATAAGTGTGTTTCGGGTAACGGGTCTGAAAATTTTGAATCTTTTTTTAAATTATTTTTTTTGGGGGAAAAAATTATGCATTTTGAAATGCATTTCGCCTTTCAAAATGCATAAAATTATGTTTTTTCCAGAAAACCTGAAAACAATCTAGGTTTCGACAGTTAATTAAGGTAGGGTCGAGTTACCCTAAACACTAGTATTATTTTATTTAGCCCTATAACTGCTACTATCTCGTTATATGAGCCAGCACACAATATTTTGATGCTTGTCACATATTTTCAAATGCCTCGAAAAACGCCCGATGCTGACGTATCCAGCAAAACTTCAAGTCTAATTTTTGGTCTGATTCTTCCTCTTTCTCTATAGTTTGTGTATGTAAACAGTGAATATTCTGGCAAGTTTACACATATGCTCAGGCTTGACTGAGCATTCGCTGCTTGCCGATAAATACAGAAATCTCGTGCACTGGCCTTTATATTTTTCGACCAAATCATATGAGCCGCAAATGAGATTTTTAACATTGTGGTATGTGCAACCAACAAGGCGTCAGATCAGCCTGCGCATACGTGCAGTCTGATCAGAGCCTTTGCTTGTCGCTTGAGTATTCTATGAGTGTTAAGCTCCTGACTGAACACCATTTGGAGTTTTTAATCTTAAAAGGAGGCTGCACAGGCTCGTCTGGGTCTACACTTGTCAAGATGCCACTTTGTTGGAAATCACATGTCGCATATAGTGTTGTTGACACTAACTGAACGCATTTTGAGATGCTTCCAGTGAGTATCCACAAGGTTTAATAGAGAAGTTTACCCTTTTCTGACCTATGGAGTTTTCCATAAAGCTACTCGCAATAAAGTCAGAATGTTCCATTGAATATATGGAGGGGTCACAGGTTTGGTTTCCAAAGCAATTTTGTATTTCTTTCTCTGAATATCGATTTTGTCTGAACAAGCAGTGCAGACCCTGATGAAATCTCACACTAAGCGGCATTTCATCTGGGTCTTAACTGTTTGGCAAAGTACCCGTTTTGGAATTCTGGGTCCAAAAATACAATGCCTCCTTAAAGTTAAGGACGACTTAAGTATTGATTTTTCAGGATACGAAAAAATACCATTTTAATCTTTTTAAAATCAAAATCGTTTCATGTATTCTGTAGATCACAATGATATATTTGACCATATGGACTGCACCAATCCAGGCAAATGCATTAAACATTTAAAATACCATGTTCAAAATTTCAATACTTGACTAAATTCTTCCTTAACTTTGGGTAGCCATTGTAATTGTGTACTCTGGTGTGCAAAGGACTAAAACAATCGTCCATATGATGGCTGTTAATGTTGTAACATAGAGGAAATATTCAAAGACATTTCTTAGAATCCATTTGCCCTGGAATTTGAGATTTGAGACCGTTCTTATGAGTATCCACAACATACGTGTTCATATAGGCATCTAGAAAAAAAAATAAAAGAGAAGTTTTGTCTGAATTTTAGTCTTTCATGTTTCTAGAACGTAGGATTTCTAAAAGCGTTTTATTACATTTCTCCAAAAAAAAATATATGTTGCAGGTGTTCACTGGAGGCACATTGAGGCAATTCTAATGAGTAACCACAGCATGTTTTGATGGAAAGATTGATATCATGCACGAGTAATTTTGTTTACTATCAAACCAGGAAATTGAACTGGATATTCAAATAGTGGGATTTTTTGCTTTTTGCTTTTATCTTCGAAATTATATCTTTTGGGTGTTCATTGGACGAGTCTAAAGACGCTTTCAAACTGTACCCACAATGTATATTTTCAAGGATAATTTTTTTAAAAAATCACATCATGATGACAAAAGGGCAGTTTGTGTATCATTGTTACAACAAAATTTTGACATTCAAGTTCAATCTAGCCTGCTTAGCTACAAAGATTATACAGTAAAACCTGTCTTAAGCGGCCACTCTAAAAATAACACCAAAATTGGTTTTCAATACTAATTATCGCTTAATGCAGGTCAAAAGTATTGCAGAATGCTCCCATTATGCAATACTTTTGACCTTCATTAAGCTATCATTTTCCATTAAAACCTTTGTTTTGTCTACTTTTAAGAGGCCACTTAAGACAGGTAGGTCCAATATTCATTTTTTAAAGATCAAGTAAATCTATTATACTTTCCAGAGAGCAAATAACAAAGTAGCTGACCAGGGCCCAAACTTACAATGCCTCCTTATAGTTAAGGGAGACTTAAGTATTGATTTTTAGGATGCGAACAATCTTGTTTCAACCTTATTAAAATCAAAATAGTTTCACTTTTTCTGTAGATAACAATGATATCTTTGACCATAAGTTCTGCATCGATCCTGGCAATTTATTGACGATTTGATGTAACATCTTGAAATATCAATACTTAACTTAAGTCGTCCTTAACTTTAAGGAAGCATTGTAATTTAAGGCCCAGGACCCGAGGTTATAAAACGGCAATTTATTGAACATTTGATGTAACATCTTGAAATATCAATACTTAACTAAAGTCGTCCTTAACTTGAAGGAAGCATTGTAATTTAAGGCCCAGGACCCGAGGTTATAAAACATTTTTCATGCTCAACTCAGCTGAGTATGAAATTTATCTTGCTCATAAATGTTAAAATGCCAACAATTGTTTGCATTTTTATCATTTATTAGCAGGACAAATATACTATCTGAGTGTTCAACTAAGCAGGATAAACTAGTTATTTTTCAGTATTTTACATTCTATGAGCAGTTTGTGCACAGCTGAGTTGAGCATGAACATTTTTTAAAACCTAGGGGCCAGACTGCACTGGTGCACAGGCTGGTCTGCGACTTCGTCACTCACTTGCCAACAACATTAAATTTTGACTTTCTTGCAATGCTGCCCCATTTCTTCTGTAGTCTTTTCTTGTATTCAATCTTCATCGGCCCAATCGAGGTTGCTGGTCTTTCTTGCATTCAATCTTGATCGACACTACGGTAAAACCTGTCTTAAGCGGCCACTCAAAAAGAACATCAAAAGTTGGTCTTCAATACAGATTATCACTTAATGTAGATCAAAAGTATTGCAGAATGCGCCAATTGGAGCATTCTGCAGAACTTTCGATCTTCATTAAGCTACCATTTCCCATGAAGACCTTTGTTTTATTCTATTTTTAAATGGCCGCTTAAGACAGGTTTTCCTGTATCTCAGTTGTTGGTCTTTACTGTCATCTTATTCTTGTTTTCAATCTTGATCCATTCAATCTAGGTAGCTGGTCTTTTTTTGTCATCTTTTCCTATGAGAAGGTGTTCCTGAAATGTATCAAATGGGTTATCGGTGTGTGCTGGTAGGTCTCCCATAAGCACTAGGGTCAAATAAAAAATACCTTTGTTTAGGGTATCCCGACCCTACCTAAATTTACTGGTGAAACCTATATTTTTTCAAGTTTTCTGAAATTGTTTTATAAATTTATGCATTTGAAAGGCGAAAAGCGTTTCAAAATGCATAAAATTGTGTTTTTTTATCAAAAAAATATCTGTGCCTACAATTTTCAGACCGGTTACCTGAAACAGGCTTATTTATTTATTTGGCCTAAGCAACCATCGCGATCTGTGACGACCAAGAGAATGCCTTGCGACGGCTCTTAACTTTTCCCTTTTTATTCTGATGTAGTTTTCCATGCATGTTGGTAAAAAAAAAATGGAACAGCCCATTTTATATTTTAAAGCTTTATAAACTACGATGCGTTTCTGTCCCTGAAGATCGATTTTTACTTTAGCAAAAACTGCAGACCCTAATGAAATTTCATCTGGGTATTCAATGTTTGCCAAAGTACCTGTTTTATTGGTGTTCAGAATAAAACATGGTTAAATGTGAGTCTGGATTGGGGATCTGGATTTCTTTTATCAGTAAAACGTTTTGATGCATATTTTTTCTATAAAATGTTATCCTTTCATTTTATTTTATTTTTCATTCTAAGGCGTGGGTCTGTTGTTAGTGAGCTATTGTTTAATGTTCGTCCCATTATTTGAGGGAGTTCTGTGTTTGTATTTGTTTTGTTATGCACTACTTTGTGTCCATTCTAGTTTTGCAATCAACTTGAAGAGGAAGCGAAAGCTGGTTGCTTTGCTTTGCTGTTATTGTCTTACAGATGCAGTGTTACTATATATGTTCTGTGGCTCTTCCTCACGATGCCGCGGGTTGGTATGCAATGTGGGATTGTGGGATTTCTTGATCATACTCACTTACTTTTTGTTAAGACTAAAACTCATAAAACATTAATTTTCCTCATTATCTTCTTTTATGAAACAACATCAGATTTATTTTTATCTGAAGACCATATCTTTTGTTTAAGAGTGTGTTTTTTTACTCAAATTTCCTCAATGAGTACACATATGGCCATTTTTCCTTATCAGTTAATCCTGTCATGACCCTCTTTAATGAGTAAAATTGGAGAACACTTACAAAATACGAAACCAGTGCAGTTTTGCATTGCTTTATTTTCTTATTTCCTGTAAGTGTAACTAGAAAAATGCCCTGACGTCCCACCCTGAGGCATTGGATCTTTAGGTACTAAGTCACAGAGCGAACGCCACCCTAAATAGAGAAAGTCAGCCCAAAACAGTACATGTTGTTCAAAAACTAATAATTCTATTAAGGAAATGAGAAACAATCAGAAAAATATCTTAGGATGTCCTAGATTTCGACCTGAAGCCCCACCCTGGGGTCGACCCAAGGTCTGAAGCCCTCAAGTTGAGGCCAACTATAAATGGAACAAGTTGTTCAAATTCCAATGCTTTATAATAAATGGTTGGTTATAGCTGCATAAAAACAGAATACTTAGCACTTTTAAAGATGTCCTAGGTTTTGACCTCCAGCCCCACCCAGAAGTGGGGAATCTGGGGTCTAATGCCAACCCTCTAGGATAACCATGGTCAAAATATGAAAGCTTTCTGATAAGTGGTTACTGAGATATAATCCACTGGTGAAACTTTAACCAAAACTTTTTATATACTTTTTAAAGGTGTCCCAAAATTTTGACCTCCAGCCCCATCGAGGGGCATCAACCCTGGGGTCTAGAATCATGATGTAAACGTTAATCCTAAAGGGTAACTATGGTGCAAATATGAGTGCAATCTGATAAGTTGTAACTAGGATAAACACCACTGGATAAATGTATCGTAAAGTCCTCTAATGTAACAGAAGGAAGTATGAATTAACTTATGAACGGACACAAGAACGGGCGAACGGAAAACCTACATGCAATAACTTACAATCTTTTGGACACGGTTGAGTCTTGACTTTGGTCTATAGTCCATCAGACGGCTATGACTGCATGCAAATTGTGTACTTCATCTGTTTGAAATTGCAAAATGCTGATCACGTATCTGAAAAAATCCAAAGAAACAGTGTTGTTTTTTTTGCTTGTTTTAATTGATTATTTACGTCCCATCAACAATATATCAGTTATAAAGGGATGGGTCTTCCTGTGTTGAACCAGTACTAAGCTAGGATTATTGTGTCTTGCTCAATGACAAAATGCAGTGACGCCGGTGAGGCTCGAACCCGCGCCCCCGGTCTCGAGTCAAGCACTCTACCAATGAGCTACTGTGCTCCCGATTGTAACAGTTTTAATGAGGGGTAGTAGTATTTGCTCAATGCGAAAACCCTAGTTCGAGGCTCACCAAAGGCACCCTTAAGCAACATTCCTTATCCTCGCTGATACAGCCCAGGAAAACGTCCCACCATTTATGAAAACATGTTGACAGGTGCTTAACGCATCAACTCAAGCAGAAGCAGTTTCATTGATTAGTGTTGCTATCACAGGGCCCGAGGTTATAAAACATTTTTCATGCTCAACTCAGCTGAGCATGAAATGTATCCTGCTCATAAATGTTAAAATGCCAACAATTGTTAGCTTTTTAACATTTATAAGCATGATAAATACAACATCTGAGAGGTTGAAAGCAAGAAAAGTCCATATTGTCCAGCATTTTTAGTTTTATGAGCAGTTGAAATGTCATGCTCAGTTGAGATGAGCACGAAAAAAGTTGTATAACCTCGAGGCCTGTGTGTGGGAGTTTTGTGTTTGGTCCTTGTTTTGTTATGCAGTACTTAGTGTCCTTGCAAGTTTTGCAATCATCTTGCTGAGGAAAAGATAAGTGGTTGCTTTACTTAAATTGAGCCATGACATGAGATTTCCAACAATGTGGTATGTGCGACCAGCAAAAGCTCAAACAAGCCTGCGCAGACTGACCAGAGCCTTTGCTCGTCGCTTAAATATTCTGTGACTGTTTAGCTGCTAACCGAACATCAGTTGGAGTTTCTATGCTTAATCCATTTATGCTGAATGTATTTCCCATGCTTATCGATTGGACTAGTCCATTTTGAATTTTAGGGTTGTCGGGTGGTATTTTTCATTTTTATTCAAATTTGAAAAGAAACTTCTGCACGCAAACAGTGGAGAACCTGATCAGACGCAGCATTTTGCGGCGTCTGGTCTGGATTTGCACTATCTGCCGATGTGCCACAAAAAGGACGCTTGGCTTATATGGGTTAAAAGGAGGCTGCACAGGCTCGTCTGAGTCTACACTTGTCAAAATGCCACATTGTTGTAATTCACATGTCGAGGCTCAATTGTCTTCTTGCTGTCATGTGGCAGTTTCAGTCTTCTATGTCTCATCCTCGTGGTGCCATGGGTCGGACTGCAGTGTGTGAGTGTGGCATTTCCTGGTCATACTTACATTTTGGTAGAAATCAAAATGAAATTAAATTGTATTGACCCCTTTACATTAAACAGACTGAATCCATTTATGCGCAGTTTGATCAGAGCCTTTGCTATATATTCGCTTTCTTGAAAGGATAAATATGTTTGGAATGTACAGCAACTCCATTCAAAGAACGTTGCTAAGTATTTCATCAAATAGGTTGGTTAATAAAACAGTTATTTCATGCCTGTTTGTAGTATAGTCAAACTATTACCCCAAGGTACCCTGGACGACCTGATGCACTTTTGTGCATCACAGGTCGTCCACGGCACCTCGGGATAATAGTTTTGACTATACTACAAACAGGCATGAAATAACTGTATAATATGCCCTTGCAGTCAAAGATCAAGGTCAAAAATATTTAATACTTCAAATGTGTAGATATGTGCGATATCGACTGATCTTATTCTCTGTTCTGAAGTTGTAAATGCTTGCTGTATATGAACGGATATGAGTATGATCTTTTACCTCTAAGTCCACTCTAAGCTTTTGACACCACTTGTCCAAGTGCCTTGAGAACAGGTAGAACACCTATTCTAAATTTACTTCACCAAATCTTTGATCTGAAATATAGACAACAGTCAATTTTGTGAGGAATTTCTTTTCGTGCTATTCGGAGCAATTTGTGTAAAAAACATACAATACTAGGCGAGTGTCTTTTGATATCAAAACGACACGAACCTGTTATTCTATTTATCAGTTTACCCATTGTTTCATTCTTCAAACTAGCAAAAATGACACAATATTCGATTTTTTGTGTTGCTTCAGCGTCATTAGCGACGACATTCAAAAAGTACAACGTCATCATGACCTGATAAAGACACATGCCGTGAGATAGACCACGTTCATCAGACAACGTGTCACAATGCAGTTAATATGCGAGGTAACTGATCGATGATAAGTCTTTTACAACACTTAAAACATTATTAAACGTTGCCAACTAGAACGAACTGATCCGAGGCTCTGCACAATTTTTACTTCTGACCATTTAAGACGTAATGATTTTGTTTGATTTGATTCTTTACGTCCCATCAACAATCTGTCAGTTATAAAGGGACGGGCCTTCCAGGGTTGAACCAGTACTAATTTAGGATTAATCTTCTTGCTTAAGGACACAACACAGTGACGCCGGTGAGGCTCGAACCAGAGGCCTCTCGGTTTCGAGTCAAGCTCTCTACCACTGAGCCACTGCGCTCCTTCAGACGTAATGACGTCATAAACTGACCAAAATTGAACTATCTGTTAGTTGAGAGCATTTTATTTTGTTTTATTGCAGTATGTTAATTGATTTGATTTGTTTCACTGTGGTGATACATGGAAGATGTTTAATTTTTTTAGTTGAATGCCAAATATATTTCATTGAGTGTGTTGAAATCATCAGAATTTTCACGAGTGCGCAGCACGAGTGAAGATTCTGATGTTTTCAACTCACGACATGAAATATATTTGATATTTACCCAAAAAAGTGAATGTTCTTTTTATTTTATACTTTTTATAGGCTACATGTAATGTCTCACCCACTTAAAAATGAGGTGCTGAAAATGCAAAAAACAAAATTTTGTAGCAAACCCAAATAATTTTGGTACCAAAATAGTTGTCACGTTCTAATTAATAAAATGCATACCCACACTTCATGTTTTCGTTCGCAAGTTAGAACGTTATGGGCGTTTGAAGTTCTGAAGTGAAATAGAAAAGTCAGAGGTAATTAAAAAAAACGCTACAGTGAAAATATAATTTCACTAGTGATTGATATCACTTTTATTTGTTTTTGATATGCATTGATTTCACTGCTAAGTATAAAATAAATTGGATTAGTTAAATAGAAAGCCTGCACTCGAGGTAAACACATTTTGCCGAGTGTAGACCCCGGGACATCCCGCCCCAATTCAAAGCATGGCTATATAAAAGTTACCTTAGACAACAGATTTGAAACATCAATACGTTGACGAATTCTAGCTAGAAATTGTAAAAAGATCTTGCAGCCACCGGTCTAGTTAGGGTCTGCCATCATGTGTATACAGAAGTCTAGTAATAGCAGTGTTCCACTCATACAGAACGGATTTGAAAACCTCTACAGACTTTGAACCAAAACACACAAGGGGAATCTGAAACAAAAATACATAAACCCTTTATGTACTGGAAACCACTAATCGGATACTTTTGTACATGTAAAAATACACAGATGAAATGCCGCGTTGTGCGGTATTTCATCAGGATCTTTACTCTTCATTAAAATAAAAACAACCTACAGAGACTGTAGTTCATCTTCATTTTGAACGTCTAAGGTATGTACATGTATGTTGAAATTGATCATATGACGTCGCGACTGGGAGGGAAATATCGCCATGCAATAAAATCGATAAACCACTAGAGGTTTACAGATTCACGGGAAACGTTATGACGTCCATAGCAACGTTGCGTACATAATGACAAAATTATAACGTTTTTACGCCAGAAATGAGATTTCAAAGGATTCTTAATGTCATATGATAAATAGAATCTAACATTCGTGCTATAATATTATTGATTTATTAAACTCGGCAAGCCTCGCATTTTATCTCTCTTCCCCAACTCGTTTAATAAAATCAATAAAACAAGAGCACTCGTGTAAGATCCCCAATGTATCAAACTAGATGGAAAATTTCATTAGTTTACAAAGGGTTAACAACCTAGTGTTATTTTCTGTTACTCGCTATCTAAAACATTGAACTGTCCAGAATAAATATTGTTCGCTCGTGAAATTATGGGATATCCTGGTCTTATCATTGAAACGTCAGGCCACATGTGCTCAAATATTTGACGTTCATTGCATCGATGGTTATCTCAAACCACTTATACAGCCTACAAATGGAATATTACCCAGGCGACAGCTCATCAGGGGCAGTAAAGTTTATTCTAAGAGCCTTTTCAGCATGAGAAATGATTTTGAAATCTCAACCTGCACCCCAATATAATGAATATAGTAGATCAATCCAACATAAACACTAAAGATGGAAGGTTCTAATGTACATTAAAGTTTTCATTTTAGCTATCTTTTAACTGGTACTTTGGCAAACAGTGAAGACCCAGAATGAAGACCAAAAATGAAATTTACAAATATAAATACATGTACAAATCTTGATGACAGAAATGCATTACCAGGATTTAGAAATTTCTACATGTGACCGCTTAAAATACAAAATGGCCAATTCCATACTTGAGCCGCGACATGAGATTTCCAACAATGTGAAATGTGCGACCAGCAAAACCTGATCAGAGATTTTGCTAGTCGCTTCAATATTATATGACTGTTTAGCTACTGACCGAACAGCATTTGGACTTGCTAAGCTTAAAAGGAAGCTGCGCAGGCTCATCTGAGTCTACACTTGTCAAAATGTCAAATTGTTGGAAATCTCATGTCGTGGCCCACTTATTCAATCAACATGCAAGGAACAATACATCAGAATGGGCTAAGGATTGGTAGACTTACCAGTCTCTCTGGACGTTTTCACTCAGGTCTAAAACACCCCTGACAACCAGTTTCGTTCATAACCACATTAAGCAAAGAAATAATTGAGTCATGTTTTTTATTCAGACGCAACCCCTATCTAATGGGGTTTCACATGATAATGCTCAAACGTCTGCTGCTCTTCTGGTTTCAAACAAGAGGTCTCCAAAATGATATTTGCAAAGTCCATGTGATGACATTGGTTTTTATCGTACAAATGCGTACTTTTTTTCTATAGCCCAGGCCCCTACATAAAAATGCGTAAACAAAATTTAACTTTCTTATTTCTAAACTAAAACATATGTTTTAAATGCTCAAAATAACCGTCTTTTGTGCATCCGAAACAGGTTTTAAAAAAAAACCTGATGGGTAAGAATATATTCATACTTTAAAGCTGAAAATATGTGCATAGTATCTCATATTGAGTCTTATCATATATACGGAAATATTTTCCTTAAACATGCATTCATAGCGATCTAGTAGGGCTGGATGTTTCAATCAGATCTCGAGGTTATAAAACTGTTTTCATGCTCATCTCTACCGAGCGTAATAACTGCTGGTATTTTAACATTTCTGAGCATGATACAATGCATGCTCAGCTGAGCTGAGTATGAAAAAATGTTTGATGACTTTGGGCCTGGTTATGCATTATTTTTGGAGTCATTACACATTAAAAGTCTTACAATATTATAAAACTTTTGCTTCAGTGTTTCAAACAATAAAGGGAGATAAACATTAATTTTGTTGGTTTTACTTATTTACCTGTTTACGGGGTAAACTTTAACTATGAATTTCAATTTTAGATATCTAAAAACTATGAGTCATTTTAGTGATATCAATAAGTACTTATTGCTACCTATATCTCAAGTTCAGTATGAATAGCAATAGGCTTTCAGTAGATAGCAAAAGATATCAATTATTCATTTTTATCAGTGACATCATAGTGAATAATAGATATCAAGCTATAGATACAAATTATTGTATCACTATAAAAGTACGTAGAGTTATCAACAGTTTTTGGATATCCATAAAGTATTGATGATATCTAAAATATTGATATCCATACACAGATTGATATGCCGGATCAATCGCAAACAACACAAACATAGATATCAGGATTTCAGAGATATACTTGAAAAACAGATACCTAAAAGTACATATGTGCTAGCTAACGAGATATTTGTACGTATCGCATATCTCAAACCAGCCTGATAATCAGTTTATAGAGGTCTATAAACTGAATACAGAGTGGTATTAAGAAATTTTTTTTATATTTTATTTGGAAAATCTTAAGATATCAATAAACCGAATTACAAAACTCTGAATAATATCAGGCAATGTTTATCATAGTAGATAAACATATAAAATTTATCAATTTACTGATATCAGTAATTTGAATTAAATTCAAATTACTGATATCATTAAATTCGTAATTTTACAATCGACTTTCATAATTCAAATCATTGATATCTAGAATTGAAAACACATAATTTAAATCAAGATATCAATAAATTGAGTATTAGATATTCCGATAGATGATCACAGTAATGGATATCAAGAATACGAACAGTATTTATTGTTAACAAATGCATGTTACCCGAATTACGTAAAATATATCTATAGTGCAAATGATGGTGACATTTGGATTATAGATATCCATAATTGTTTAGATATCTAAAATCAGAACTAATGTGTAGAGTGACACCCCTTATCAGGCATATACATGTAATTATGTCAATAATTTATCACATTGTTTATGTGGAAAAAGTGGTAATCGTGAGAAAACATTTTTTATTTATGTAATTTTAAGTGTGAACAAAACATTTGAGTGTAAATTTGAGATCTTTTTCTTATCCATCAGTTCAAACCTTTGTTTTTGGTGCTCAAAGAACTGCCTCGTCGAGACAGTTCTTTTGAGTACCCACCTTATATGTTTTGGTTGATAAAAATTAAAATTGATTTTTAATTGCAAATTCTGATCGATTTTCTATAAATTTTGTATATATTCTTTCGAGTCGGACTTAATTTTAAGTTTGTTTACGGTATATACACTACAAATATAAATGAAAGGCCTGAGCAAACAGTGAATACCCAGATCAGACTACGTCTGATTGATCGGGATTTAGATTTATGTCATTCCGAGACTGCATTTTACACACCTTAAGTAAAACAGAAGAATCTGAGATGCTTAAGAGTTAGAACTTTATGTAAACACGGTATATTTTGAACTCCTCCTTTCTGAAACTGGCTGTATATTAGAAAATATTTCTTTGCTCAAAAGTATGCACAAAACTGACAGAGGTGATTGCGTCTTCAGCATATAATTCTCCTGGAAACAAACATAGAGTGAAACCTGTCTTAAGCGGCCACTCAAAAATAAACACAACAAAGGTCTTAATGACAGATGGTAGCTTAATGCAGGTCAAAAGTATTGCAGAATGCTCTATTGGAGCATTCTGCAATACTTTTTTGACCTGCATTAAGCGATAATGGGTTTTGAAAACCATTTTTTGGTCTTATTTTGAGGGGCCTCTAAAGACAGGTTTAACTGTACAGATTAAAAAAAGCTTTTTCGACTCTTACCTATGCAAATAGGTTGGATCCAGCTCAAACCCGACAAAACTTCGGGCCTGATCTAAATTCCAACTGTCAGATACTCAAACTGCATTTTGAAGGGAAAAACCGTCAGCAAACGACAAATATTCTTTCAAAACTAACCAGCATGTAAAGCTGAACACATTAAGGTCAATATAAGGTGTGTGTGTGTGTGTGTGTGTGTGTGTGTGTGTGTGTGTGTGTGTGTGTGTGTGTGTGTGTGAGCATGGGCGGATCCAGAGGGGGGGGGGGGGGGCAGGGGGTCCGGACCCTCCCCTGAAAAATCACAAAATATAGGGTTTCTTAACAATTTTTGTTAAGATACCCTGAAAAATCACAAAGGCCTGCAGCATTCAATGTTGGGCCATCATCGGCACGCCAGCGAAACGCCATTTCAATGGTGCGCATGGTGCGTGCCTGCGTTTGTGAGCGTGTGTTACCATGATAGATGCTATCACACTCATAACCACAATAAGAAGTTCATGTAAACATCCGAAATGTAAATTGCATACTTAGATTAACATCTTGCGAGTAATTGTATGGCAGTGTATTGCTTTGTGCTTGTATTTTTTTTTTTTAAAATACGTCCCTCCTTCTGTCCGTCACACATGCCTTGTTATCAGGATATCTCATAAGCTTTAAGAAATTCACCCTAATAATTGATAGGCTGGTAAAAGATGATGATTGATAACCTTGCAAACGGATTCCGAACAAAATATTATCGGAGTTATGGTACTTGTTATAACCCATCTAAGACGAGTAAATTTTCCCAACGTTCTGTAAGCAAGCAGTGGATACCCTAATCAGACGCCATAGAATGCGGCGTCTGATCTGGGTATGCACTGTTTGCATCTATCCCACAAAAGGAGGCCAAGCTTAATATATGGGTTGAAAGATATAGACAAGCATATGGTTTGGTCAGTGTTTTACAAACACGACTTCTAAATGGTGTTAAGATGGTTCTTTCAGCAGTTCATTGGAAATGATGCTGAAATCTTCTATGAGACTTTCTTTGGCGGTGATATTTTATAATGTTTGACATCGTGTTTGGCATACAATGACGTCACAAAATTATATTTTCTATGGGTACTGTCTTTCTAACGTTCTGGACCCCCTCCTTTACATCCCAGAATTTTTTACTATGCAGGCAAACAGTCAGGCTGGCAGCTCGGACTCTGTAGCGCAGTGGGTTTTGACTTGGGATCGAAAGGTTACAGGAATCAAACCCCATTGGTGGGCAGTGTTGTGACCTTGAGAAAAGTCCTTTACCCATATTGCTTTGTACTGGTTCCTCATCAGGAAAACGTGCTCGTAATGGTAATGTTCAAAAATGAAATTGTAGCAGCATACAGAAGTCGATTAGCTGGTAAATCAAAACGACAAACAGACAAAGAGTGTTGTTTCTTAACGTCCCAGTCAGCATTTTTTCCACTTATATATGGAGAAGTCTTCCAGGGTTGAACAGTAAAAAGCAAGGGAAAACGTGTCTTGCTCAAGAACACAATGTAGTGACGCCGCTGAGACTCGAACACGTAACCCCTCGATCTCGAGTCAAGCACTCTACCCAACTGAGCCACTGCGCTCATACATGTAGATAGATAGATAGATAGATAGATAGATAGATAGATAGATAGATAGATAGATAGATAGATAGATAGATAGATAGATAGATAGATAGATAGATTACAGAAGGGCGTTGGCAGATAGATGCAGTACATGTAGAATTAGATAGAGCAGTGTACCTTATGATCTGGCTCATTCTATTGTTCCAACAGCACGCCAACGCTCCGGTAAACATTCCAACCACCAACTAAACCATCTTGTAACAAAGACCTCGTAGGACTTTAGAAGAGGAGATTCGATAAAATTCACAAAATATCAAACAATATTACCTCATTTCAGTTCTTCATTCTTCAGTCTTGAAATCTCTTCAAATATTTTCCCACCTTTCGACTGCGCATGCTCTTTGCACCAAAAGAACAATGAGAAATCTACTCACCATTGCCTACGACTGAGCAATAAATGAACAAAGGACCCTAGACATGCTGAATAAATTAGCATGCTTTATCATGATAACCAGCCAGTGCAATACTTGTAAGAATCGACTTTAGCATGAATAAACCGACTGACGTACTTCCTGATCAACTGGCTTCTTTTAAAACGGACTGACCTGGGTCTACCTTCAATATTGTTTCCAAAAGACCTTTAAGACCACCTGTGGCGGATTAATAGTGACTGTACAGAGCTCCAGATAATTACACTGGGTGCCACGTATTGTGTATTTGTGGTCATTTTGTTTCGTTTTTTAAAAAAATAAATTTATTTGAGTTGGATGAGTGTTGTAATATTTGACCCTAGTGTACGATGTGGGGACTATTTTATATGTTGTACTACTTGCATCAACTTTAAATCTCGACAGAAATATGAGTGATGCCCGAAAACTGCAGCTTGCAGTTTTCCGGGCAGCACTTAAGAAATAGATCAGCTCCAGCAGTGAATTGTTGAGTAATAATTCACTGTTTGGAGGTCAGTTGTAAAGAAGATCAAATCACGAGCGCGCAGCGCGAGTGATTTATCATCGTACAACTGACCGACAAACAGTGAATTATTACTCAACAATTCACGCACTGGAGCTGATCTATTTCGATTCTAACACACAGTAAACGACGAAAACACATTCGAAGTCTTCAGCTTCTTCCAACTTTCCACCATTGCACTGAAGAACTCCCGCCAATTCTTAGACTGCGTCGCATACCTTTACATGTATTTGTAACGTCTTTCAAGCGTAAAAACGACGTTACACCGTCTAACGCCATGAGTGACGTCATTTTCTAGTGACGTCAGCTATCACACACTTTAGCAGTGAATTATTGTGCGATATATCACAGTTTGTTACCGTTGGCTCTATAGGCGAGGTGTGTTAGAATCATATTTCAAACATGAGTTCATGATGCTAGCTGTTTACAAAGATCTATCTATCTATCTATCTATCTATCTATCTATCTATCTATCTATCTATCTATCTATCTATCTATCTATCCGTCTGTCTGTCTGTCTGTCTGTCTGTCTGTCTGTCTGTCTGTCTGTCTGTCTGTCTGTCTGTCTATCTATCTATCCGTCTGTCTGTCTGTCTGTCTGTCTGTCTGTCTGTCTGTCTGTCTGTCTGTCTGTCCGTCCGTCCGTCCGTCCGTCCGTCCGTCCGTCCGTCCATCCATCCATCTATCTATCTATCTATCTATCTATCTATCTATCTATCTATCTATCTATCTATCTATCTATCTATCTTCTTTTACTCAGGCGAATATATATGATCATTATCCTAGGTGAGTGTTTTAGAATTTAGAAAAAAAACCTTCTGGCTGAGTCGTTTAAAGGAGTGCCCTGAACTCATCTGTGGTCTCAGCTGCGACCACAGATGGAGCCAGACTATTCCAATGGGGAATAGTCCTTGGGGAAAAAAGAATACTTCAGGGCATCACTATAAGTCTGGGGCCTGCAATGCTGTGAGTTGTGTGATGACCTCGTAGATCTTGTACTCTGAGACGGGGGTCAAGTACTTGTCTTTATCATTAGACATAGTCCCACAATGAAACTTGTGGAAGAAAAGCAGAGAGGACTGATCCCGCCAGGCCCATTGAGTTGCCCATTGCAGCTCATCCAGCATCTCGCCAACACTACTAGTGTTGCGCCACCTCCTGCGGGTCCAGTGGGCTGCCGTCCTCTGCACCTTCTCCACCTGTTGTATCTGAGTTTTACAATATGAGCTCCAAATAGGTGCTGCATACTCCAGTTTTGGGCGTACCAAAGTTTTGTATGCATCCTCCTTTGTACTCCTAGTTGCAAAAGCCAGATTCCTGCGAAGGAAACCTAAAGTCTTAGTTGCTTTGGAAGAAATATCAGAGAAACATGTATGTTGACCCCAATCCATGTTCTCTGTGATTGTTAAGCCAAGATATTTTGCGGACTGAACGTTTTCTCAGGTTTGCTGAGGCTTTCTAAGGACCGAATGCAGTCAACACTTCTTGCACTTTTCATATATACTGTTTACAAAAAGTAGCGGATATTCGAATATTAAAATAATTGCACTTAGCCTACAAATGTCACGTACCTGAAACGGCTAATATTAATTAGCCAAGTCATCTCACAGACAATATGAATAAAAAATTATACATGTAGGACTAATCTGGTCATGTGCTTTCTCAGACAACCATATATAGACCAGGGGTAGACTCTCAATTTTCACACGTGAATATCACGGTAACTGATTATGTAATGAATATGGTTTTTAAAAGCAAAATATCCTTTTTTTCTGTTTAGTCTGCATGCCTGGTTTTAAACCCAATCACCTGAAGTATTCTTTTTTCCCAAGGGCTATTCCCCATTGGAATAGTCTGGCTCCATCTGTGGTCGCAGCTGAGATTCCAGCCATGGGATCCTCTTTAATTGCACTACGGTGGGTCACGCCTCAGACCACGTGACGGCTCTGACATAAGGCTTTAATCGGTGGGTTGCTGCCTGGTGCCTATCTGTGGCTTGGCCCACCGGGGCTCAGCTTGAATTTTTTATAGCCCAGACTGTCTTGAGTCGTGAGCCATTTTCTTTGTTTCATCATTGTGCGTTAATTTTTATTATATTCTTTCGCAATGCTGATACATTGCAATAATTAGGAAGCGGCCATGCGAGCCTAACATATTTTGTGCTTCAACAACAAAGTTTCAAAGTTTTCAACGGTTATTCTAAATCACTCAGTACATGTTAACATGTTATATGAGATAATACATACATATGCATATATTGATGCCCGTCAATGCCCACTCAAGGTATTGCGGAAACTTAATGTTCACCCAGCCTACAAAGTCAGGAGCATGTAGCTTCTACTATACACAGTGGTCTAGTTCATTTTTTAATGGACTAGACATTGTAGTATTGGGGCATCTCTTGGCTGATTGGGGAACACAGGCCGTATATATTCTAATATTTAACAACTATTATTTGTAATCACACACACAAACATACACACACATACACGCGCGCGCGTGCGCGCCCACCAAGCGGATGATATCATTAACAGAGAATTACATGAGGTTTGCGTCTCCCGTTGCTGCATTGATCATACATTTCAGAGAAAATGATCAAAGAAAACGGGCAAGTGTGCACAGAAGAGTATACGAATATATCAAGTTTTAATTTTTTCAGGACCTCGTACACCCGAATCGATATTAATTCATATACTGGTATTTAGTTTGTGTCCCACAAATATGATGATTGCAGCACAAGGATATGCATGGGATTAAATAAGTTTCTGAGAATCTTAAAGAGTATTTTAACAAGGACTTGACCTAAAGGTATCAATAACAATTTTCAAAAAGTTACACAGGCGTCTTAATCGCCTTAAGTTAGTATCATTAAATATATTTGCATAGGTAAAGCAGTTAACAGGTTTCCTTTTGATATGTGGTAAAAAGATTTTCCTATCAAAGTCAAAGAAACAACATTCCAAAACATAGTGAAACTCATCGCCAACAGTGCCAGAATTACACAGGTTACACTTTCTAAGGCTTCTATCAATATTGGCCCATCTGCATATTTCTATTGGTAGTTTATTATTACAGAGCCGATAATCTATTAAGGATTTACGCATTTTAGGTGGCATTCTTATCAAATAGTTTTCAAATTTATGCTCTGTCTTAATGATTTTGTAATTCAAGCACTTCGGGGACTCATTTAATGCTGCTGACCATGACTGCCTATACTGGTCCTAAAGCTTTTGATAGACGGTTTTCGATAGCCAAATGCTATTTTGAGGATGCTATTATGTCCAAATATTGCTCATACCTACTTCATCTAGAATAGATTTAACATTTTGCAAAAATGGGAAGTCATATTGGTTGCTATCAAAATTATTATACAAGTCTATGTGATAATTTTGAAGCTTTATCTAGAAGGAGTTTTGACCAAAAACTAATAACTCGTTTCTTAATTGTGATTGCTATTGGGAATCGACCTAGTTCTCCATAGAGCATGATATGTGGGGCACATTTTTAACGTTAAGTATATATTTCATAAAGTCTGTATGAACCCTTTCAATAATGGTAAGATCTCCATATCAGACTATAGCAGAATCTAGGGCGAAGATTTGGTACCATCAAATTACATTTAAGCCCCCCCTCCCAAGTAGCTTAGGCTGTTGTCCGTTCTAAGGCGGAGGTTCTGTTGTTGCTGATTTGTTGTTGATTGTTACTCCCAATGTGGGATTCTGTAATTGTTCTTTGTTTCGCTGTACGTTACTTTGTGTCCATTCTAGTTTTACAATAATCTTGATGGGGAAGAGAGAGCTGGTTGTTTTGCATGGTTTGTCTTCCTGGTGTCTCGATATTGTTGTGCTTCCTTGCGGTGCCATGGGTTTGTCTGCAGTTTGTGATTGTGGTATTTCCTGATCATACTCACTTACTATTTTGTTTTGATCTCTTTGTCCTCAATGTCAGGAATTTTTGGCTAAAATATGTCAATTTCAGTGAATCGTGGCTCTTTTTAGGCAGCTTGCAGCCTTATGATATCACTTTAACTATCTCAATTTCAACCAATCAGAAATAGAGAGAAAGTCGCATATATGAGTATCTGTTAGAACATGAAAATTGCATTGGTTAATTAATAGGCTGCCCATACAATTTTATTACGGTCGGCCGTGGCCGGCCGTATATATAAACTTTGTGCTAAAAATACATCAAATTCAGGTTTTGACCGAACCTTTATGCCGTGCTCAGGCTAGTTTTTATGCGCTGCCGAACAACGAGCGGGGTACCAAATATCATGGGTTTACCTACAGCGCGAGGCAGAACTGTCCGTGAATCTGTAGGGCTACCTATTAGCGCGAGGCAAACTCGTTTTCGAATTTGATCTGTTAGCATAGCCGTCGTGCGGTCCATTGAAACACCCCAAACCACCCAAAACCATCCCAAAGCATCGCCGTACATATAATGCGCTAAATTTCTTTTTTGGAAACCTACGGCCTCGAAATACCCCAAACCTACCCAAAACACCCCAAACACCACCAAACCATCACCGTACATGATGCGCTAAATTTCTTATTTGGAAACCTACGGCCTCGAAATACCCCGAAATACCCCAAAACACCCCAAAACACCCCAAATACCACTCAAACATATTAATGTGCGAAATTTTTTTTAGGACACTCACCGCGACCGCGCCCCCCCCCCCCCCCCCCCCCCCCCCGGTCCGACACTGGCATTGTGCAATATTACATACAGTGAGGGCTAAACGACCGCCAGCTTTTTTGAAAAGCTAATACTTGTTCCAGTTGATAACACTCGATAAAAATGAAGTCAATATCTAGGGATACAGACTGAAGCTTGAACTTTTCTTCTCAGAAAATTGTCAACGAAGCTGAAAGTAGACTTTCTCAGAAAATTGTCAACGAAGCTGAAAGTAGACTTTCTCAGAAAATTGTCAACGAAACTGAACGTAGACTTCTATTTTTAGATAATTCTATTTATTGCAGGCCATAGTCATGAAAAATCTGCATTTTTAGTAATTTTTTAAAAAAGTGCCCTGAATTGGCTTAAAACAATTACAAAAATGTTTGCATTCTAACAGTATCAGTTATACCTTCCCCAGTCGGATGGCCCTGTGTAACAAGGAGCAATACATCTAGACATAAAAATAAAATTCCACAATTGAAATGCAGCTGAATATCTTTTTAAAGATATTTCTTGCTTAAGATTTTGTCACCACACTATCTCCAAGAAATAGCAATTATGGTACGCGAAAAAAATCTTAAAAACCGAAGATTTCCAAAATGAATTTTTAACATGCATTATCGAAAGCATGTCAATTTTTTTTTTAATATTTTGGTGAAATTTGAATCTTGACCCCCTAGTTTCTTTGACACGTCCTTAGGTTAGCATTACTCAATTTTGATCAATTTTCAGCCCTAAAATTATGTAGGAAAATTGGCCTAAACATTGCTCTGTGAAAAGACAAAATTATTTACGTGACCAATCAGGTGTTTAAAGCCATACTCCCGATTTTGTATCAAAAATTTTCCAGTATAGATACAAATCGGTGCACTCGAGGTATTTGCATTTAAAACCCTAAAATGTGGAGTATTAAATAACACTCAAACTGTATTCTAAGTCAAATTCATGATTTTTCATTAATTTCTATTTTCTGTGGACCCCACAAAAATTCATCGTGTATCTTCTTGGAATTTCCAGTCTGTACACGCGGGCATGCGCAGTAGTCTCGAGTTCTCAACCGTACGCGCGAAAGACAACACGTGGTTGGTAAAAACTTATTTCGCAAGAGACTAAATTAGTTTATGAAAGGAATAAGAAGCACCAAGATGTAAAGTATTCATCGGAAAGCTGAAACCAACGTGGGTGAGGTTAGTAAGCGAATCTGGGTTTAAGACACGAGACTATTTGCAGGTCTTTTCTGGATTTAAGAGAATCTCGTCTGGCAATATGTAAACATCTGGAGGCTTCTGAAGGGAAATTTCACATTGTTTTGTAAGTGACGTAACATCACTGTTTGAATGATTATGTCTGTGATTTTATCTACCAAATATTCTTCGCTAAAATGGCCAAATCTGATAGAGTTGCAAACAACATAGAACATTTGCCTGTAAAAACGGTCCCCCTCACGGCTGTATCATTCCCGGGGTATCATTCAGCAGTGTGTATTAAACTGCCCCTGGCATAATACTATAGATCTACCGATTACACTTGCCCGTGGAGAGCCTCACTTCCATTCATGTAGTATTCTGCGTCATTTCAATCGAATAGCTATCACACAATTTCATCTATGAATGCAAAATCATTCTTTGTGGTGTAGCAAAGATATGCAATGGTTTTTGCAACTCTCAATGCTAATTGTTTTGCAAATTACAACAAATAAATTCGGGGAGTCAGCTGACTCCAAGGACCGTTTTGTTTTGAAATATTTTGCGCATGCCCAGTGTCTATTTATAAAATGCAGTGAACTCAGAGAAATTACCTTTGCTTCTAAAAGTTTATTTGTTTTTCATATTTTTTGTAATTATGATATTTGCATTTGCCGATAAAAGTTCAGATCGTCCTTATTCTTTATTCTAGACGTCTAGAAAAAAATTGATAAGTTTCTTTGAGACAAAAAATTATTGTTCAATATAGGGTTTATCCCTTTAATTTCTAGATTTTATGTGTACATGTTAATTTTATGCCTTTTATTATTATAATTCAGAACAGTCTTTTAGGAGCTAAAAATTGATGTTTCCACCTTTTCTATCAACTTTATCTCTTTTTATCTCCAGATGAAATACAGATGGCGTAGGCACCAGAAAAAATATTAAATATTGTAATGAATACTAACATAAAACAGGACCATGCATGCATAAAGATTAATACAAAATACAATTTTCAAATGACTTTGAGATACATGATAAAGTAAAAGGTTGATGCATGCTGCATAAATAAAGACGCGTTTTCCTGATAGAGCCGTAGAACATGGGTTGGGTAACTGGGGACAAATATCCTAGTATACAATATATTTGAAAAGTAAAACCCACATAGTCTGGGCCGATTTAGGTTAGAGTGCACCCCAGGACAATTGTACATGAGTGCCAAAATGTTTCTAAGGGCTAAGTAAGTCCTAAAACTGTTTAGGTTATGTGAAAATACATTGTTTGCATGCAATCCCATAGCGGATATAAGAATGGGGTGGGGCGCCTACAGAATTAGTCATATATCAGCTGCTACTTACCTTAGACTACTAAACTTGGTATCAAATTATAGCTTAGACATTTGTTACATATGCAAATTATCTAATTTGCATATTCATGAATATTTATGATTTTTTTTAAAATGTGATTCACGAATGGGGGGTATACTTAGAAAATCAATGTATCAGCTCCTTCTTATTACAGAATACGAAAAAGTGGTATTAAATCAAAGCTCAGATGCCTTTTATTCCACATGGTCAAAATTACACGCGATTTAATTTGCATAATTTGCGCAAATATGAATTTTATTTAAACCATCATAAATTAAGGGAAAACCATTAAAACATAAACAAGCTGATTTCATACCCATTTTATCATTGTTGCACGCTATTATATCAGCAGTGGTACGATTTGACAAGTATATCCATTCAGTGGTCCTTGATGATTATTAATTTCTCATTTGCATATTCATGAAAATACATAAAACTTTTAAAAATGAAACTATAGACCTAGGGAGGGGGTGAGGTGGTTGATAATTAGACCTACGTTCCACCCCTAGCTTATTTTCTCATGCATGCCAAATTGTTTAGTGGGACCTCTTAAATGCGAAAAAGTTGTTCTTAAAATAAACCTGCTTGGGCTATGTGAAAATGCATGGCTTCCATGACAACCCATGTGATTCTCAATAATTGGGGCGAACCTACAAAATCAATCCCATCTCAGCTGTTACTTATCCTAGACTACTAAACTTGACAGCCACCAAAGTAAAGCTTAGGCACGCGCCTTTTCTCCAATGACCATTTATTCAATTTGAAATTATCTCTCTTTATAATTTGCATATTCATGAATATAAACGAAAATAATAGAAATGAGAGGAAAACTGCAGAAAAAGTAAGGGGTCTACATACAAAATTACCTACATCTTAGCAGCTTATTGTCCTATACAACCAAACATGGGACCAAATCAATGCTACGTCATGGCACATTGAATTAATCGACCGATATGCAAGTTATCTAATTTGTATATTAATGAATATTAATAAAGATATTAGAAATAAGAGGAAACAAATATACTCGTAGAAAAATGAAATGGGGCAGTGTTTAATCTAGGATTTTTTTTAAAGCGGGCTATTTAAATTTGATTTTGGATGGAAACTAAACAATGCCAAACATTTCCCCATTCACCTAATGTTAAAGATGGCCCACTCCAGCTTTAGCAAGGGACCCTTTGATAAAGCAGGGGGCAATGACCCCATGGCCCCTATAGATTGAAAACTGATTGGTGTACCAAAAGAATAAACTATATCTAATCTGTTAAGTGTTCTACACTTCCTAATTTGATACCAGATTAATGCTAAAACATAGCAGCTTTTATTTAATTCACGTTTAGTATTATAAGATAATTAGCAACAAAGATATAAATTATCTTGAAGGTACACTCCCATTAATTTGAATTCAATTTTTCTTGCTTTCTTAAATTTCCATTAGCATAAAAAGTGAGTACTGGACTAGTACAAATAAGGATTGACTAACGACTAAGACTAAAGTTTATGACTAAGGAATGGTGGCGGGTTCAAGTTATACTTAACAACATTTTAAAACGCAACAAATTTGCTACATCGCCAGCTTCTGCTCGTGTAAATAAGAGCCCATACTTCAGTATCATTAGTTCCAGTGTATTTCTTGAATAATTTTCATGTTTATTTGTAATTTTGATTGAAACAAATATTAATGGAAACTAGATCCGCCACGCTTAGAAAATTATTCATGCGCATACAATGACGTATATTCACTGTTATGGATAGTTGTACTCGTCTAAAGTTACAAACATGTTTAAAATAAGAAAACAAAATAAAAAAATACAGCAGACTCTGTGGTCTAGTGGTTAGAATAGCTGACTCATATACGTGTGGTCGCTGGTTCGACTCCTACCTAACCTTTTTTCAATTTGTTTGCTTGTTTTTGATGTTTTACGTCCGCGTCAACAAATTTTCAGTAATGTCGAGACGATTTCCTCTTTTCATAGGTTGAACCTATAGTAAGCAGTGGATAACGTGTGTAATAGTGACTGCGCTGGCGGTGAGTCTCGAACTGGCATTAGCCTTTCGATCCCCAGTCTAACGCTCAAGTGGCCTTTTTTATTTTTTATTTGTTCTTTTACTGGGACTGTAGAATGTGCCAATGTACATGTAGTCCCAAAATAATGTTTTATATGATATCACATAATAACATTATATAGTTTGAGAAACACTTTGGGATGTCGAAAAGACCTGTTTTTCACCACACACTGGTGGGACCGCTGGTGCAATCTTCAATGTGCTTGGCTGCCGATTCAGAGACCCCGTTTTGGTAGAAATTCGTTCTAAAAATAGTTTCTATGGTCATCCTTTCCCTCAGCTGTCTCAATTAAAGCAACGAAATAGTGGGCACTCAATATTGATTAAGTATGGAACAGTGTAGATCGGTTAATCCATTTATGCCTACTGGAGTCTTCAATCCATTTAAACTGACTGGTCGATCTGTAATTATAGGGTCTTTAGTTTTGCTTTATCACTTTACAGAAATTGTTGTATCATTTAAGCAAACAGCGTAGACCTTATCAGACATTATTTCATTCACCATCTGCCTTGTGTCTATGTTGGATCTGCACTGTTTGTCAAATTCCTTTATACAATGTATGGGTGCTAGGCATTCTTGGGCTTTTAAAATGACTGTGTTTAAATAATGTCGAAATGTCTTTTTTGTCTGCGCTGATGGTTTACTCATCAGTCAACAATCTTTCAGTCATATCGGGACGTTTCATAAATTTTTGGATCAAACCAGTTCTAAGCAGAACATATAAAGTGTCTTCCTAAAGGACACAACACATTGGCCCTGTTGAGTCTCGAACAAGTGGCCATTCAGATACTACTCATGCTTATATCGGCGATCTGCAGTTAAAACTTTTCAACTTATGAGAAGTCCCTCGGGAAATATATACCACCTGACTCGGCCAAAACGCAGAGGGTAGTGTATTCGAGCTTTAATCTACAAACGTCTCCGCAATAACATCTTCAGCCAAAACCCCAAATCAAGCTGAAACCGTCCAAATTAGCACTCGGGCGGCGACACCCATATGGACGGGAATCCCACTAGCCCTGACATGCACCCTCTTTGATAAATGATTGCCAGGCTGTTATAAAGGCAATAGAAATAAGGTTAGAGAAGCCTGTTTCTGTATTCCCTGCAGCTCTGAACAGCTGAGATCCCACTACACCAACACGACTCTGGCTGTACAAAAGCTCACATGCAGTCTTCTCCGCACATTCACACCTTTCATCACTGCGTCTGTCAGACAGGGAGTCAAAACAGTCCTTGCACACCCGAAACCTGGGTCCAAACAGTGCCTTGGTTTCAATAGCCCTGGTATCCATTGGACAAGTAAAGTTTAATCGAAGGAATCCCAGTGCACGCACCAACACAAACGCCGATACTATTTTTTTATATGCCAGCCGAAGTGATGTAGTTGTAAATGCTTTTCGTTGATATGTTGGGTATGGAGATGCAAACAAACACGTGAGTGCGTGTGTTTGTTGGTAAGGGAAGGGGAGGGGGTTGGGATTGAGAACCCATACTTAGACTGACCTTAGCAGTCGCTGAGAGTTATCGAAATATCGATTATAGACTTCCTTTCTACTACGGTTATCTGGCTTCTTCAGTGTGTCAGATGCGGCTTTAAGCCATGACGCTGGCGCCATTTGACCTGAGCTGTTGACGAAAATTTACACACACACACGCACGCACGCACGCACGCCGGTGTGAGGTCACTTACATCTGGAGAGATTACCCTAAACATTTCATTAAAATGCAGTATCACGGTTGTCGTGTAGCTGTCAGTGGTCTGTATTTAATTCACGGTGGCGAGGGTAAGCTTGTGGTCTATGATTGCATCATTTCCTGGTCATACTCACTTTTTTGACCACACACATGACATTTCGAACACACCATGCTCTCACGTTTCCTTTTGTAGGATAGCTCATTACTTACTTAATTGGTTTGAGTGTAGGAAGTGTTAATAAAACGACCAAATTATTCGCAGACATTAATATATCCCTTTATCTACTATTGGCTCCTAAATCCGTATTTTGGCAAAAAGTGCAGACCCAGATGCGCATTTGATCAGAGTCTATATTGTTTGCTAAGACAAAATCGATCGTCAGTGAAAGAATGCATTTTTTCCGAAAATATAACTTGTGGCCCCTCAATATATACAATTGGCCATCGTTTATTGCACTGCATTCCGCTAATATATCTGAATTCTGAATAATTATATTGCTATGAATCATTATATTGCTAAATACTCATTAAATATGGTATTTCATATATGAAACTTTTTTTTGATTTATTGGAACTTTTTGCCCTACCCTTGGAGAAAAGTAACCGTGATAGTCGAGTTGTGTGCTGGCTTGTCACACACAGTAAAGCCGTACTTCTGTCAACATTCATCTACTTTGGTAAATGGTCGAAGCCGTTGTTTTGGGCAATCAGAGCGTTCGTGATCGCCGCCTTATTGGTAGAGCTGTAATAATTATAACAGAAAAGACAGGGTCTTCTTGGGTTACTTAATTTTGAATAAACCCAGAAGCCTTATGAGTAAGTTTGTCTCTCTATCCTATTTCGATTTAGCCGAGTTGTTCAGGAAGTCATAGAAACAAACCAATGAACCTGGATATTTGTCTGTAATTAAAGGCTCCGATAGACTGATCATGTTGCTTATTACGGGGTGCAGCATATTGTGATTTAGAGGTCCACCGTTTGGCTTTTTTCATATCAAATTTTAATGAGTAGATGTTGTCATATATTTGACCTAATGCACGATGTGGAGACTGCTATGTTACATTACTAGTATCTTGAAATCTCGACTGAATATGTGTGGTGCTCTAAAAACTTCAATATGCAGTTTTCTTGGCGTCTATTAGTTCAGACATACACCGATACATTTGTATTCTTTTTACCTATGTAACAAAGACACAATAATCTACAACTCGTTGACTAGTAAATATAACAAGACCTATCCAAACAAATTTAATTTTAATAAAACGAAAACAGTTGACTCCCAGCACACAAACGTTGCACACATGAGTACTAGTTGGTCTATCAGGAACGGACAAATGGTTTTGGAAAGGCAGATTTTCCTCCAGAAAGAAGGTAGATACTCTGTGTAACACGTTTTACATTACCCGAAAGTACCTATGAAAGACTCCAGCTCTCATTGGGGAGGTAAACTTAGGGTGCCTATCCATCCTCTTTAAGTTGAATGGCGATCGAACTAACATCGATAGATTAAAACAGTTGGTCAATCATGCAGTCGCTCGGTCTACTGTCGTGCCAACCAAGAGTGACAGTGACGTAATATTTTGTTTTCATTGTTAAGTTCAACATTAATTTGTACACTCCACTTGAGCTACATGTAACGGGAATTGATATATCACATGTGTATTAATCCTATCCTGCGGATAGGATTAATAAACAAGTGATCCATCGGTTATTAGTCCCTGATAACTTTGTAAACAAAATATGACGTCACTGTCACTCTTGGCTGGCATGACAGTAGAAGTGGATAGAGAACACTGTCCTTTAATAATAGCTGTTAGTTTAAATCCCTATCAATATGTATATAAGCGGTCCAAATATTGTTCGTTATGAGGCTCAAAAACGTTACCACAAGCCTACGAGTCATGTTTGCTAGCCGCTACACTATAAAGGTTGTAGCACGTAGCTGTCGCTTTTTGCGGCGGCTTCGCCGACGCTCTATTATCGCTTTGAACCTAAATTTTATGTAAATTTTCGCCAATCAGAAGTATTCTTAAATTGTAATATTCATCACACCAGCTAGAAAACAATGCACTCATTGGTTAATACTCAGACTGACCACACGATCTTATTATATATGCAATTTAACTTGAAATTTTCCATGTAAAAGGCCGAGAACCAGTCTGTGCACTAGTCCTAACAATGGACATTGATCTGGAATATAGGTCAACTCCCACTGTACAGCATTTCTAATTTGCTTTTTTACCATTCTTTGCATGCCTTGCTTAATTGCACATAGTAAATAAGTGCAAAATAAAATAACTCACTAAATCCTAAAGGACTTTAACAGCATTATATAAAGCAAATCTTTGTATTTTTTTATTTGAGCCATAATGGTTTCCCATATCAAATGCGTTACACGATTATAGTCTGTTTCATAATTTTAACAATAGGTCTAGTCTATTTCTAAAACAAATATAACAAGTGATTTAATGCGTTACATTACAAGGGCGTAAAATTCATCGCGAATTAGAGAGTAATCTCGGAGTTCAGGCGAGTAAATACGTGCAAAGCTTGCTCTGACCAGCAAATGCACGTTCTTACAAGGACAGTATATCTATCGGCAGAGTCTATTTAATCAGAAAACATGGTGCGTTATAAATAGACAGCCAAAAACCCAATGTCTATTGTAATGTCTATTAATAGCGCTTAACAAGATACATCTTTTTTTAAAAAAGATACATCATCTTAAAAAAAGAGGTTATAATGGGGATGGATATTTAATGTAAATAATGGCACATAATTTCCTACAATTTGAATGTGCCCACAACCCACAATTTTACACTTAGACTCAGATCAACCTGCGCAGCTGTACATGTATCAGCGTATTTTGCTATTTCCTTTAGGAAGATGACAAGCACAAGCTCTAGTTTCTTTAACTACATGTATGTCAGACAACATGTGTCATATAAGGCTAACTTGCAAACAGCCAGCACCAAACCTCGGGCCACTATGGACCCGCCAGCGAAACGCTTTTCGGATGGTATTTTTTTGCTGGCGGGCCGAGAGTGGCCCGATTTTACGTGCTTACTGGGAGCTAGTCGATCAGTTTTTGAGTCTTCATGCATTTATTCCCTGACCCCAGCTATGGCGAGGTGCCACAGGAAATAGAAAGGTTATAGGAGTTAGTCCTACACAAAAGCGATTTGGTATATCAGCATTTTTCTGTAAATAGAGACATTCATAATATGTTAATAGAGTGGTGAAAGTGTAAACCATTTAAGACTTGATAACTACTCCAAGTTGAGATCCGAGACGGGCGGAATCTAGCCTATGTTACAACAACAACAACAACAATATGGCATGTTTTTCCGGGTTTTCAGTTTGTTTCAGTACGTACATTTATCGTCAAAATCTCCTGTTTTCTTAAAAACTTTACTTTACTTTGCTGGTGAGGTGCCTAAAATTTGGAACGATTCAGATGCATATCGCTCAGCGAAAAGAGCACCAAGCAAAAGAGAGACCAGAAACATAACCACAACTTCCAAATTCGCTGGTTTTAGATGGAACATCCTTTTCCAGCATGCAAAGACAGGGGGTATAAGGGGATTTAGTTGTGTTAAAATTGTAAGTATTTGAGAGCCGCCGAATATCTTTTTTAAAGATATTTCTTGTTTGTGTTTAGATTCATTTTCCGCTTCAGTACAATTAGTTACACAGTGTACACTATTATACACAGTGAGTTTGGTTTTTAGGCATTAGTCGATAGCCGTTAGTTTCATCCTTATTTGTACTAGTCTACTATCAGGCAATACCACAATCACAAACTGCAGACCAACACATGGCACCGTGAGGAAGAACCACAGAAGATTAACAGTACTAGTCATAAGACATCAGGAAGACAATAAAAGCAAAGCAAACATCCCCCTCTCTCTCTTCCTCGTTTGTTAATGCATAACAAAAATGACCAACACAGAGCCCCACAAACAAATAGAGAAACATAAAACAGTGAATCAACAACAACAGAACCACCACTTTAGAACGGACAGCAGCCTATGGGGGAGTTAAATGCATTTTACACGGCGCCCAATCTTTGCCCTAGACTCTGTTGTTGTTAAAACACAAATTGTTTAGCTCGAATAGAGGCTTTCTAACTAGTCCAATGCATCATCACAGATCAGCAATCTAATCATATTAACACGCTATGATGAAACAAAGAAAAGGCCCATGATTAATAGATTGTCAGAGCTGTTGAGCAACGGTGGGTCAAGCATGTTGGGATATTTAAATTAGATAATTGGCCGATCGAGTAACAGAGTAATAGAAATTATCTAGGCTTTGATTAGCTCCGCATCTGTGAAGTTTGTGATAAATGATAGCTGAGATATGAGTCGTTTTGTAGGTTTACCACTAACCAGGAACTGGGCGGATGCCCAGGCTGATCTGAGTTTTCGCTTTGCGCACACTTATTTTATTGGTTTTGCCATGTCATGGCTCATTTTAGTTAGCCAGGTCAATCATCTCACAGAGGGAGAGGGGATAATTGCTTTAGTTTTGTGCTCTTCATAATTATATGTCACTGTGTTCATGGTGTTTGCTCACCTGTATCACTGTGGTTCTAGATCAGTCATAAATACTCAGAAAAACGATTGAAGGATATTTAGATTCAGTTCCATCTCTAACATTTAATACAGTAAAAATAAACTAATTATGCATGTATTTCATAGTTCCAGATATCTGCAATCAAAATCAGTGTTTGATTTAAGTCACGCTTGAATGATTAAAATACAGTACATGTCCAAATGGTGCAACCCTCTAGTATACTGAAAAGTCAAACGCATTCAAAATGATTGAGACCCATTTTTATCGATTGTATTCCATAATGGATGGCTCCAAAATCATTGGTGGCTCTCACCCAAAGGTATGACACCTAATTTTGTGGTTTTGTTAGTGTTTTACTTCCAATTTGTTGTCATATTGGCTGGGGTATGCCATATCTGAGCATTTTTTGAAGACGTTGTCACGTTATTAGGTGCAATTACTGATAAATAGGTGTGAACACTTGTCTGTGGTCAGAATTAATAATTCCTTTACGTTTTGGCTGAAAACAGACTACCGCATAAGCCGACGTATGCGATATGTACATGTAAGATATTATCTCTCAATAACAGACCAAATCACGCCTAATGTGTTGTTTTTCAGTATGTACTTGCTTTTGTTTCTTATGTTGATGTTTGTTTGTTTATTTGCATGTTGTTGTGATTATTTTTAATCAGATCTTTTGAGGGGAATTTTGCCCGCAAATGCTTCAGTGACGTATTTTAAAAGATTGTTTTTCAGACCATAATCATTGTTTTCCTATATGTGCATGTTCGATATTAAAACCAACCACTGATACGGTATTTTCTGCATCAATCGGCGTATAATGCGCAATAATTTTCGATCTATCAAACAAACAAACACACAAAACGTAGTTTGTTACGCTGTGCCTCGTCGCAAATAAACATGACTTTGCTGCATTTAAACAACAAAGGCGCAGATCAGCCTGCGCATCCGCGCAGTCTGATCAGCGCCTTTGTTATTCGCTTTATGGAAAGTACAATAGCGAAACTTGATACAAGCACACTTTTCACATTCTAGCTAGTCTATGTAGCTGAGCAGGCTGGATCGAGTCTTGCCTGGTCGCCAACCCCAAAGAAAGGTTTCTCGCGCTAAGGCTCTAATGAGAGGTTGATTTAAATGTTGACTTGTACACAGTTGTCAATTAGTTTCATCTGCTGATCACAGAACTAACATAATAATAAATGGAGTATGCTTGTCCCCCACCAATATATTGTGTAAGTAAACTGAATGAGTAAATTAAAGAGACTAGGTCTGTAACTATGAACCTTTTTCGAAAAAAATATTTCTTTTTAAATCATTTGTAAAAATAGAATAAAGTTATGTTTTCACATTAAATATGTTCAGTACAGCTGAAAACCTCATGGAAAAGTGAATTATCTTATAAAACAGGTGATTTTTCTCTTGTTAGGAATTATTTACGTCCCTCCAATAATTCTAGACAGCTGATTTTTAACATAAATGCTTTTGTTTTGATAGTGATAATTTGTTTAGATGTATGAAAATGGTAAAATGTTTACCTAAATTTGAGTATTTTTAGTGTATTCTTGAAAATAGAAACTTTTTTCTCTCCAAAATTAGAAGATCAAAAGTTACAGACTATGCAGCTTTAAAGCATTAGTGCCTGGTCCCAAAAGTACAATGATTCCTTAAATGTTTGATAAATTTCCAGGATCGATGCAGTACTTATGGTCAAAGATATCGTTGTGATGTACAGAAAAAATGAAACTATTTAGATTTTAATAAGTTCAAAACGTTATTTTTCGCATTCTAAAAAAATTCCATACTTAACTTAGTATTCCTAAACTTTAATAGGAATTGTAATTTTGGCCCCTGGTCCTATGATTGTGTATCTTTGAACAGCAACATAATCAAACGAATAAAGTGGCAAAGGCTCGTATCATTCTGTCCACCTACAAATACTGGTCACAGTCTTAGCCGTGCGCTCTTTTGATAGTTTTGTACCCATGGAATTTTAGGTGGACAGCAAAGAATCTAATCAGTCTGAGCGGATGCACATGCTGATCTGAGTAATCCCGGAGCACATACCTTGTTGCTTGTTTTGTCGTGAGGTTTTACCATCATGTGTTTTCTTGGTCTACTGAGTGTCTAAATTGATTCTTTATTATGATATATGTATCTTCAATTCTTCATACACCAAAACCACGCTAGAGAACTACTGTACTAGAACAGCGCAGTCATCGTGCGGTGGTTGCAGTCGACGAGTGCACAAAATAGTGTACCTAGCTGTTAAAAAGGGTAATATTTTGGTCAGTATTTTACTTTTGAAAATATTCATCGCATATTATTGTCACCTATAAATCCAGCTGTGTATCTGCTTAACATAATATTGGTGGGTTGAGTGATAGTCGCTACAGCGCCATAGTTATGCTAAAAATGTGATTTTTCCTGGATGAAAGAAATTTTTGCTTACGTTCTGGAATTTATACTTACTTTAGCTAAATGCAAAATAACAGTACTTTAATGTGAAAACGTTCGAAATCTGAAGCTGGTGCATTTTGAAAGTTATTCAAGCTTTTCATACTGTACGCATAGTTCTGTATATCGGGTGTTCTGGCCCAGTGGTCGGGTCGTTGACTGCAACATATTGATTTTATTTACACACTCGACTACTGGGCCAGAACACCCAATATACAGAACTCAATATGAGACGGCTCTATTGAGTATCCAAAATATGTTTATGACTGTTGGATATGAAAACACTCATCCAGAGAAATACTCCTTAAGATGTGAGGGTAAATTTTCGAAAATTTCTTTACTTTCAAACCAAATTATTATGTTGTAGGGACTCAAAAGGATCCTCCCAATTAGAGGCAGCTCTATTGAGTATCCAAAACAGGTCCTTAACTGATGAATAGGCGTGCAATCAACCAGAGAAATACGTCTGAAGATGTGAAGGGATACTTCTTATTTAATTATCGTACTTTTAACCAAAAACACATGTTGTGAGGACTCAGGGGAGCCATTTCAATATGAGATGGCTCTATTGAGTATACAAAACATACTTTTGACCATCGAATAGTAATTTAGTCATCCCTGGAAATACCCCTCAAGACGTCAGGGGATAATTCTGATTTCGACCTCTAACTTTAAACCAAACATGTTGTTGGTACTCAAAAGAGCCGTCCCAAATTGAGGCAGCTCTATTGAGTATCCAATTCGTGCTTTGAACTGATAGATACGATTTCAGCCACTCTGCAAAATGCGACTCAATATAACAAATAAGAGGGTAATCTTGATTTAAATTTGTAATTTTCAATTTGTAATTTTCAAACAGAATCACATGCTATGGCGACTCAGAATGGCCGGTTCAATATTAGACGATTCTAATGAGTATCAAAAGCATATTTTAAATGATGGATAAAAGTTAAGTCATTCATTTTAAATAAGCCTCAGGATAAAAGGGGATAATTTTAATTTTGTTCTGTAATTTTCAACAAACACATATTGTTGGGACTCAGTGGAACCGTCTCAAGATGAGACGATCCTACTGAGTGTCCATAAACAATGTTTGGATTGATGGTATGGAAAGCGAATGCAATGTTCCGAAAAACAACGAAAAAAAAAGTTTATATATATTAGTTAAAATATCTCGTAAAGTGGGTGCTTTGTTTTCTTCTCGGATAAAATCCTTTAATTTCGTTTCGTTAAGGTTAAACTCAGAGGTATTCAAAGCGGCACAGTCATATTTTAAGTCACAGTCTGACTAGACATATCAATACCTCGGTGGAACGGATAGGATTAGGCCAATAACTTTTGTTTCTAAGTTTTCGAAATTTTTCCCAATCATTCGGTGTATTCACTTTTTTAGCATGTTTATGGGCACGTTTTCGTTTCCTTATAATTTTTCTAATTTCATTATTGATCCAAGGTGGATCTAAGGGTCTTACGGTAATCGTTTTATTTGGAATGGTGCATTTACAAAACTATAAAATTTTTGAGGTTACATTTTCTGCATAGGTATTGACGTCGTCACTTTTTAAGCTGAGCCAATCAAATTCGTTAACATATTGTTTACGAAGATCGTAATTTCCATTTTCATATTGCCAAATATTTCTTTTATAACAAATGTGTTTATGCTTGTCAAAGTTAAAAATTGCATATATTGGGCAGTGGTATCTTATGTTTTGGTCTAGAAAAGCATCGCCAACACCACAAAGAAGAAGAGAGGAGGCATTTCTAGTAAGCAAGAGGTCAATAATTGATTCAGAAGATTCGGTATAATGGGTAGGCTCATCAATGAGTTGGACCAGACCATATGGTTCAAAGAGGGAGGTAGCTTTTCTCTGGCCTGCTATGTTTAAGTAGTTGTAGTTAAAATCACCAGTTATTATGATATTGGAAGCATCAGTGTCGTAAGCTAAATCCAAAGAACTTTCTATTTTGTTTTGCACTTCACTAGTTGAGTTTGGTGCTCTATAAAAGGTAGCAAATAAGACGGTCTTGTTTTTCAGTTTGATTTCTAGCCATACAGAGTCGACTCCATCAACTTCTAAATCTGTTCTACGTTTACAAGGTATATTGTTTTTAACGTAAATTATTACGCCACCATACGCACCATCTGGTCTATCCTTTCGAAACGGCTTTTGGTAATTTTGAAACATTATTTTGTCATCCTGAATATCTGGAGATAGCCAAGTTTCACTAAACGCAATTACATCAAAATGTGAAAGCTCCATCTGCAGCTGATCAACCTTTGCTAATAAACTCTGAACATTATAGTGCACCACTGAAAAATTTTGTTCGAAAAGAGACAAGTTTGTATCGATTGAGCAAGAACTACAGGATGAAGAGAGATCAACACTGTCTGGACCTGGATTCTTCTCAACATCCCCAGATAGAATGAGAAGTAAATAAAACCAGAAAATGTTTTCCAGAAAGCATTGGATTAGAAATTTTGTGAAGAGATAGTTATTATAAAATGAGGCGCTGTGCTGATGAGCGTATGGGTTTGTTATGTAGGCTGCGTGTTTAGTGTTGCGTTGTAGCGCTATACTTGTGCTGACCTTCATTACACTGACTGTCAAATCTGAGGAATTGGAAGTACTTATCAAACTGTACATGAACAAAGGGAGTAAGAAAAGTAAAATATTTTTAAGGGCTATGGTCCTGTGTTTCTGGAATTGGAAACAAACTTTAACATCATCCAAAGGCAGTGGAGATTGTACAATTTCACAGATTCAGCTACAACATGGAATGAATACTTTTGATGTGGCGACTTTCTACCAGAAAATTCAATTTCCATAATCTGTTTCAATGGTTATGGCACGTGACTGATGAAGTACGTAACCCCCATCCTCCCCTAGGTTATAGGGGCTTTACAAAATTCGATACTGGACATAAATGAGATAAAGATAATCCTCACTCAGGAGTTGATAAAATCTAACATTAAAAAAGATGATCACTGTCAGATAGCTAACAGTAACGACAAACATGTGGCTACTAATTACTCCTAGATGCGTACATTGAAAAAAAAGCGACGACCTAAATAATCTTTTTAGACAAGAACAACTCGACGGTACGATGCTGACTGCAATGGTCACAAAAGGGCACATAGCTAATTACAAAGGGTAAATTGGGAAAAATGATTACAAAAAAAACGATAAGGAGAGGAAATCAACGGTTTGGTGGTTTACAAGTGTAAGTTATTGTATGGTTTGTGTGTATAACTGCCTTATTGCATCAGCGTGCATATGCACTTTGTATATTGTGAGATATTTGATGTAAAGCATTGAAATATCATTCAAAGGTGTTATAAGTTACTTTATTCAGAAGCGGCATATCAGTTAAAATGAGCCTTTCAGATACAAATTAAATTTGTAGTCATTGATTTTGGTCATTAATTAGAATATTGATTTATAGAGGATAGAACATGAGTGTTCATGTTTTATTTAATTCATTAAATGAAATGAGGAAAAATGATAAAATGCGAGGCTTGTCGAGCATTTGATCCTTTTATCGCAACGATCGCGAGTTTGATAAAATTAAATAATAAGAGCACGAATGTTAGATTCTATTTTATATCATACTTTGAAATCTTATTTCTGGCATAAAAAGTTTAAAAGGTTTTGTCAATAGGTACACAACGTTCTTATGGACGTCATTTTATATCGTTAACAAAAATCTGTAAACCACTACTGATATCTAACATATTTTTCTATGCAATAACATCTACTGGACCCCAAGGGTAGTGTTGGAACTCGAGCCTGACAGGCCTTACCTCCCCCCTCCCCGAGGGGTCTAGCAGATGTTTGTGTATCAGAAAACCATGTTTGATCGTTATTATTGCATAAAGTCACTTTTTCACTCCCAGGCTCGACGTCATGATGTGATAAAGTGTTTTCGTCAAAAAGATTTATCATATCATATCATTATCTGACTTTTGATTAACGTGCAGGTGCATGTGCATCATCCATATCAGTGGGCCCCATTTCCAGGTAGCTGGCTAACTGCACGCATAGCAGATCTCACACCTGATCTCTAGAGGGTCAACTGTCGTGAGCTTGTACTCATGGCCGTCTCTCTCCGTCAGTTTCTTTCATATTAGCTTGGGCCTCCCTGCCCCCGTCTGCCATCAATCTGTATATCACATGCTGTTCTGATTGCACCACTAGAACGCTCCACATGCCCAAACCAGCGAAGCTTTCTCTCTCTCAAAATGAGGTCGAGGTCTTCAAACTCAAGCTTTGCCAGTAATTCGCTTGACCTTACCGTTGCAACGTCCTCTGGCTTGATACTCAAGATATGTCTGATCATGGCCCTACCATTGCACTGCAAGCGCCGCAGGTTCGTCTTGGTCAGTTGCCAAGTTTCACTGGCATGGAGCATGGCGCTCCGCACGCAAGAGCTGTATACATGGCCACGTGTTTTGTAAGAGAGGTGAATGGATGTGAGAACTGGTAGTAGCTCCCTGAACTTCTTCCAGGCTGTTTTTACACGAGTATTGACCGTTATTTCACAGCCTCCACCAGCAGAGAGTATGTCACGCAGGTAGCAGAATGAAGCTACCACCTCCAGCTTATCAGGTCCAACCTAGATTTTATATTGTGGCCTGCCGTCAATAGGGCGGCCATTTCCCATGCACTGTGCACACCTATAATCAGGATTTGGAGTCGTTGTAGCCCACTGCATTTCTTATGCACCCGAAGTTTGCAGCCATTTCAGTAGATGCTGTTGTTGCCTACTCCTGTACGCCTGACAGCACATGGGTATTCGCCTGAACTCTGCAAGAGGTCCAGGCCTGTACCACAGATCATGACCTTAGTTTTTTTCTGTATCTACCATCAACCCCTTCTTCTCCATGGCTCCTTTCCATACCAAGAGCCTCCTGACACATTCCTCTAGGGAGTCAGCAATGATGACAAGATCATCTGCATATAGGTCCTACAGGGAACACCAGCCCAAAACTCACATGACAAGGCCTCCAGCACAATGATGAAGAGCAAGGGAATGAGTACGGATCCCTGGTGGACTCCGACCTTCACCTCAAACTCCTTGCTGAACCTGGCTTCGCGCATTAGCGTACATTCCCTGGACTAACTGCACAATCCATTCCTCAACACCTAGCTTTCTCAGGGCCCACCAGATAACCTTCCGAGGGACACGATCAAATGCTTAATCTAGGTCTACGAAGGCCATATAAAGTCGCTTGTTCACTGAAAGGTATTTCTCCTGCAGCTGTCGGACCACAAAGATTGCATCTGTTGTGCCTCTTCCTGGGACAAAGCCAAAATCGGAGTCATCACTAGACACCACCTGTCTTATGAGACCATCGACAATCCTCTCTAGGATCTTAATGGCCTGCTCAGTCAGCTTGAGGCCTCGATAGTTGCCTCTGTCCAAAGCATCACCCTTGTCCATGTAAAGGCAGACAATGAAACCTTGCTCCCAGTCAGTTGGGACCTTGTCATCATGGATAATCACAGTAGCAAGATCTCGGATCATGGTGGCACCTGTATCACCTGCTGCCTTGACCATCTCCACTACTATGCCTGAAGGACCTGCAGCTTTGCTGGACTTCATCTTTGAGATGGCCTTTTTCCCCATGTCATTAGTAATTGGGACAGGCGGGCCTTTCAACGGCGGTTCGTTGAGCAGGTGATCAGGGTCCCAGTCAAATTCAACGTTGAGAAGCCTTTCGTAATGTTCAGCCCACGCGTTATGCTTTGCCTCCGCGCTCATTGACGTTTCCCCAGCGTCATTCTTCACTGGCTTGTCGCCTACAACATCAACAATCTCTTTCCTCATCTGGAAGATATCAGACGACTTGTGATCAATGCCATCATAGACCTACTTGTCTGCTTCGTGGCGTGCATGGTGCACCACACGTCGAAAAGAATAGACATTTAATCACATTTTGTTAAATATTACAGGTTTTATACAACATACGAGCAAATGCCCATTATTTATGACAACATACGGATTTCTAAGTGGTTTATATTGTCAATAGTCTTAATTAGGTATCAGCTGACAAACCAAGCGTTACATGTATCACTATATACATGTAAAAGGGGAAAGCTAGCTGATCTCAGTAACTGTTCAGACAATGAAGTGATTTCATTAACACCTATGCACTGTAAAATACATGTGGGTTACACCAAAAGAGGTTGAAACTAGCATGCCACCCCTTTTGGTGCCGAAATACACTTTTTTCCCAACTCAAACAACTTTAGGCCAACCAGTTTCCAGTGATTAACGTGGAAAATTCACATTTTTTCAAATGCATTTATTATAGAGTTTGCAGTATGGCCGGAATAATCCCTCATTAAATGTCTGTCAATTTTCTTTAATTAGCCAATAATTTAGTACTTTTGCTTGTCCATGGGGTCTGGCCATTTTCAGGTCAGTGAGCTCTACACAAGAAAACTGGAAGAACTACCACCTGTTTTCACACTACCCAATCTGAATTATAAATCCCTGTAATGGCAAAAAAATGACATTGTTTCAGAGTAATATTTCAGCAGTATGTGCATTGATGACAATACTTTGATACCTGGCTGATATTTAATCATTATTTCTAAAATTTAACCCTTAAAGGACTAATTATTACTATAGCAGACGACATATTTTGTAACAATTTTCTTCAATTTGGGTGCGAAAAGACAGAATAAAATTAAATGGATCTTATTGAAAAACAAAAAACTTTTCTTTTTGACAGTTGCAACATTCTAATTTGCATTGATCCGGCTGATGATTGTAATTAAAATGGAATATCAATTATCCAATATTGAAATGAAGAAATTGACTGAAAGGGGCTGCTTCAATCATTTGGCTGACCTGCATATTGAGGTAAACTCAGGCTAATGTGTATCTGTTTAATATCAGCAGCTAAAAGATGGCTGCTCCCAGATGTTTAGATAAACCCTATAATTACTTCAATTAACTAAGCAGATGAATAAATGATCTGTGAAAATTAAATCAGTACATAATGAAAACTTTATTTCTGATTAAAGCAAAATGTTAAAAACCATGAACATACACTTAAAATATTTCTTCGTGTATTTTTTGTAGTTATTCTCCTGGTCAGAACAAGAGCATATTTTAAAAGCAGTAGAGAGAATACACCAAGATCAATGGCAATTAGCTGCCACCAAATTTGGTGAAAACTTATACTTATCTTTTACAGTGCAATTAGTCACAATGTCTCTGGAAAAATGTACCTTGAATATGACTGAATTAGCGTAGTATTTGCAAGATACATAAGTAAAGTGAATCACATATCACTCTTATCAGATGCTTCAGAGTTACTAAGCTCCGTCCACAAGTTGACAATCTATCGGTGGGTTTTGGTAAACTTTACGTTGGGTTTGGTGGAAACTTTGCTTGAGCATTCAAAACTGATATGAATGTCGCATTTTACACACATCATCTGAACGTCCGTCTCTCGGACGCAGGTATTGCCTTGGGCGACAGTCTAGGATACATGACGTTAAACATGCTGACTTCAGGCATACATTTTTGCAACTGTTTTAAAATTGCCGTGGATGTCGGAATGATCGAAGCAAGCGGAACAGAATCTACACTATTAACCGTTTCAGATCATAATTTTGCCGCAAAATATGTATCTGCCGATCAAAACAATGAAAAGATGGAGTAAATGAGAAAGATATATGCATTCAGCAGCTCGAGGCCTAACAAGATTCGCATTGTAAACATGGTTAATATGTGACATAAATAAGATGGTTACATGAAAATGGTCACGTGAAAAGGTATCTTCGCAAGTCAATGGTATTGATAGTCCACTTCGTTCCACGCGCAAACTTATCGAACGAAGTGGGTTTACAAATATAACCTTGGCTTGCAAAGATACGCACGTTATGGAACGTCTTTGGCATGCAAAGATACGCACGTTATGGAACGAAGTGTACTTAGCATCTTTGGCTTGTGAAGATACACATGCTTATGGAACGAAGTGTACTAGTATCTTTGGCTTGCGAAGATATACATGCTTATGGAACAAAGTGTACTAGTATCTTTGGCTTGCGAAGATACACATGCTTATTGAACGAAGTGTACTAGTATCTTTGGCTTGCGAAGATACACATGCTTATGGAACAAAGTGTACTAGTATCTTTGGCTTGCGAAGATACACATGCTTATAGAACGAAGTGTACTAGTATCTTTGGCTTGCGAAGATACACATGCTTATGGAACAAAGTGTACTAGTATCTTTGGCTTGCGAAGATACACATGCTTATAGAACGAAGTGTACTAGTATCTTTGGCTTGCGAAGATACACATGCTTATTGAACGAAGTGTACTAGTATCTTTGGCTTGCGAAGATACACATGCTTATAGAACGAAGTGTACTAGTATCTTTGGCTTGCGAAGATACACATGCTTATGGAACAAAGTGTACTAGTATCTTTGGCTTGCGAAGATACACATGCTTATTGAACGAAGTGTACTAGTATCTTTGGCTTGCGAAGATACACATGCTTATAGAACGAAGTGTACTTAGTATCTTTGGCTTGCGAAGATACACATGCTTATAGAACGAAGTGTACTAGTATCTTTGGCTTGCGAAGATACACATGCTTATAGAACGAAGTGTACTAGTATCTTTGGCTTGCGAAGATACACATGCTTATGGAACAAAGTGTACTAGTATCTTTGGCTTGCGAAGATACACACGTTATGAACGAAGTGGACTAATTATCTTGGGCTTGCGAAGATACACACGTTATGGAACGAAGTGGACTAATTATCTTGGGCTAGCGAAGATACACACGCTATTTAACGAAGTGGGCTTACGAAGATACACACGTTATGGAACGAAGTAAACTTTGTATCTTTGGCTTGCGAAGATACACAAGTAATGGAACGAAGTTGACTTAGTATTTTGGGCTTGCGAAGATACACACGTAATGGAACGAAGTTGACTAAGTATTTTGGGCTTGCGAAGATACACACGTAATGGAACGAAGTTGACTTAGTATCTTTGGCTTACGAAGATCAAACGTTATGTAACGAAGTGGACTTATAATGTAGTATATTTTGCTTGCGAAGATACACACATTATGGAACGAAATGGACTAAGTATCTTTGCCTTACGAAGATACACACGTTATGGAACGAAGTGGACTTTGTATATTTGGCTTGCGAGATATACACGTTATGGAACGAAGTCGACTTGTAATCTTTGGCTTGATTATGGAATGTAGTCGAATCATCGTCCTTCACTTGCAAATATACGAATATATACGAATGATGTAGCGTCATGTATTAAAATCGAAAAGAAAATGGTGGTTTACGTAGTACTTAACGTCATGTTTTGGAGATCGTAATAAATGATGAAGTCTTAGCATTTCCACGCCAAATTGGTCTCCTATGATAAATTTCGCGTTCCTGTATTCTTAAATTTCATTGAACTCGTTGCGTTTAAAATATATAAAATGCTCGGCAAGCCTCGCATTTTATCTCTATTCCCCAACTCGTTTAATAAATTCAATAAAACATGAGCACTTATGTAAGATACTATATTTAAAAAGCAGAGATTGGTTTATGAAACCAACTTTTCGCTTGGAATTCAAAACAGTTCTGTTGACTGCAATGCACTCTTTTGTCAAACCCACAGAACCACCTCTATGAACGCTGAGCTGTTTTGGTCTTCGCCTTTCTTGTTAGCATTCATACACACATTCATAACATTGGCTCCCTTTTTGACGTGTAGTGGGCTATAAAAGTGACATAAGTAATGACGTCTTGCAATGTCAAACGTCTTTATTATACCATCTTTGTTAAATAGTAGTGACATGTGAACTGCAAGTGAACATCCAAATGTGTTAAAGATACATTAAATGCTAAAAATCTTCTACTTAAAATTTTGGAATTTCATTAAAAAATAACTAGAAGGCGTTAGTTTACGAAAATCGGGAATATAGCTTCTTAGTGTTTTGGATTTAATTAATAATATGACAAGAAAAGAATTGTAACACGGAACGACATTAAATTTTGGAATAAAAAAAAGAAAACGTATAGAACAGAAACGACATTTACAAGATGCGGGGAAATCGGGTAAGTTTACAATGGCTTTGTTTAAAACTGGGTAGAGATAAATGAACAATTGAGCGTAAACTGTTAAACGTTTCCTAATCCACCAGTTTTAACATATGTTTTGGGTGTTCAAAAGAACCGTCTCGATCGAGACGGTTCTTTTTAGAACCCACAATATATGTTTTGGTTGAGAAATACAAAAAACACTATAATTTTATTGCACAGCCTTGTCTACAGGTCTTTTTAACGTTCTCTTGTACCAGTCTAAACATGCTAAATGTCTCGGAGTAGCACCTAAACCTTTTCTTCATAATTTCAATATGGACGTTGATATCTCAGCTTTACTATGAGGCCTCCGCTCTATCTCCCCGTGTATCGATATAGTGTTGATATTTTTTTCATATCCTGGTCCTTCATAAGCTAGATTGCCCGGTTGATCAAATGGTTAACCACGAAAAATCGGACAGGATGGCCTTACCCAAAGTGAAAAAAAATGAAACTACACTAAAGAATATTCATAACAATTGTACAGCAAAATAAATGGTGTCTGTCGAAAGCAATTGATAGTTTATTTCTACATCATGAGTAAAGGTTAATAGCTATTTCATCCTAAAACTTAGTGAATTTTTAGGAAATGAAATGCTGGTTAGTTTTGATATTTAAAACTTTGAATGTAAACACAGAGATCTAGAAGTGTCATTGAGAAAAGCAAAAAAGAGGACAAAGATTAGGAATCGATTCAATCAAGCAACACACCTGACCCAGGATACCAATGGGAAAGTGATAACGTCATAATCAGACATCACAAATGAGAGCCAAGAGGTCAGCCCTTTCCCAGCAGGTGACCACAGGGTATCAAAAAACAGACGTTTGCAAATTATTGTCTACATACGATAGAAACATACGGTCTTATGTGTGAAGACCTATTTGACTGACAAAGCAATACAAGTGATAAATCGGTGGGCTAATTGTCTAAATTCCATGGTTACGCATTGGATCTATATAGTAGATATGCCAAACCAACGCAGAGTAAATCACAATCATTTCCTCGTTTTCCATGTGTTATAGGCGGCTGCTGAGGTTAAAAGTATATGGTCTGAACGTAGATGCCATTTGGCGGTTGCATGACATTCTCCTAATTTTTCAATAACTGTCTCGAAAAATATTTTAATCCGAAATATAAGAAGTACAAAGATTGTTTACATTTTTACGATTTCCAATGTCAAACCGGATGACGATCGAATTGTTTTCATTAATGAACCGGCGGTTGACTTCGATCATCTAGTAAGCGTGTTCTTCGAATTTTGGTAATAATAAAATTTGTTTGGATCGGTGTTGTCATAGGCACCGTGTATTCTATGGAGTGGAGTCTTGGAGCGGAATTATGGAGTGCAGTATTGGTGTAGGGCGGAGACAAATTTTGAGTGGCAAAAATCCTTATTACACCTGCAGATTGAGTTTATTTGACATTTTTTAATATCTTGACTGGTCTTTTTTGAACTGACATCAGATCAGGCCACCAGGGCATTGATTTAAAACATCTACTTCATATATTTAGCATGTTTAGAGCTAGGTTGTGTATCAGATATCTAAGGGTTGGGCCATTGTCATATATGACCTAGCGCATGATGTAGAGATTTTATTTTATTTTGTAAACGTCTAACATGCCATGCGCGGATCCAGAGGCGTGACAGTGGGTCCGGACCCCCGACCCCTCCCTTAAAAATAACAAATATGGCATTTAAATGGCGTTTTGCTGGCGGGCCGAATATGGCCCGCTTATAGTGCTAATTGGATCATCCCTCCCATTATCAACTAAATAAAAATGCATGCAGGTTATGGAAAGTTTGCAGTTTTCCGGGCATCAATCATACTTCAGATGAGATTTCAAGATGATATACATGCAAAATACCCGCTTAGTATTTTGAAATGCTAACAAAATAAAACCCAGGGAATATATTTAGACACATAAACGTTTTTCCGATAATGTCAAATGAGTCTTAGACATGCCCTTTTGCCAATAGTGACAATACGCACCATGCGGACAGACGGTCTCTGTTATCATGATCATAGAGGGTAAAGGCAGGTATATTCGGACAGACAGCTAAATTCGGACAGCCACGTTGCTCGTTTCATAGTTCAATTATTGGAATAAAAAATAAATTAACTAAGCAAAAAGTGAAAATCCTTATGAGACGGCTAATAATGAGCCGTCTCATCTGTATTTCAACTGTTTGCAAACGTACGCCCGAATTTACCTGATGTCCGAATTCACCCGACTTTACCCTAGTATCATGCGTGGATCAAGAAGTTTTGTCAGAGAATGTCCAATTGTTTTTGTTTTTTTGTTTTTGCTGGTGCCAATGATGGACGAACATTGAATGCTGGCTTTGTACACACCCTATACCCGGGATGCAACATTTTTATTTACATCGCAGATCAGAAACAACCTAATACGTCGCGTGCGAGAATGGATTGTGGTAAGTTGACGTTGTTTTTACTTTTACAGACGTTGAAACGAGGAGTTGCGAGTCAAGATTTTGCAGAGAAACATAGTGTACCTACCTTTATGTTTCGCCATAAATAGTAGTTTAAAAAGGATCCCTTTGCAACAGAAATAATTTGTTTTTCATGAGAATATTCCACCAAAGACTCGAAAATCGGTTACACTTGCTAATTGCTTGAGTTCTTTTTGTCCGATTGTCCTGGTCGAAAGTTCAGGGTATACCTGAAACATTCTTTGTAACGTATCATCAGGAGACAATAGTGAAATCAAGCCAGCTTTTACAAAATATGGTGCTAAACACACACAGGGTAGTTCGACTGGGATACTATCACCATCGATGAGTGAATTACCTGGATACAAGCAACATCGGAGAGGTTTTTTTGAAAAATGAAACAACTTCCAGCAAAGAGTACGGCCAAAAAAGATATAGTTTACATCGGAGACTTTTGCATATTGAAAAGCGCATGTTCCACGGACGCCAGAAGTTTCCAGATGTGGTTAGAATGATCTCAATTAAAACTTTACATTTTAGAACAGCTTTGCTAATATGAGCCGCAACATATGGTTTCCAACAATGTGGCATTTTGACAAGTGTAGACTCACGCGAGCCTGTGCAGCCTCCTTTTAAGCTTAGAAACTCCAAACGCTGTTCGGTCAGTAGCTTAACAGTCATAGAATATTCAAGCGAGTAGCAAAGGCTCTGATCAGACTGCGCATATGCGCAGGCTGGTCTGAGCCTTTGTGGGTCGCCATGCGGGGATCCAGAAAGTTTTGTCAAAGGGGGTCCAACTTTGACAATATTTTTTTTAGTTGAATAGGGGAGGGAGGATCCAAGTACCGCTATAAGCGGTCTGAGCCTTTGTGGGTCGTCATGCGGGGATCCAGAAAGTTTTGTCAGAGAGGGTCCAAATATGACAACATTTTTTTATGATAAGAGGAGGGAGGATCCAAGTACCACTATAAGCGGGCGTTTCGGTGGCGTGCCGATGATGGCCCTATCATGATTGAAAGCTGTCTTGGAAGCTTTGCGATTTTTCAGGGGATCGGACCTGTATTGCTAGAAAACCCTATATTTTTGTCATTTTAGGGGGGGGGTGGGGAGCTCCGGACCCCCTGTCCCCCTCTGGATCCGCGCATGGGCGGACATACCACATTGTTGGAAATCTAAAGTCGCGGTTATTTCACCAAAGGAAAACACGTACAATTATCTGACTTTAAATTAAGATACGAATACCGTTACAGCTAAAATATATATTTTTTAAATTTGAATCACATGACAACCAACATTAAACATTCATGTTACGCAAATGCGTAAAGTACTCATCTCACATGTGCTGGCCCAGTTTGCCGTACAACGGAAAAATGATGTGTAGCGATTTACATGCTGGATAATTTCTAACGGACTTTTCAAAAAATCTGGAGAGAATTGAATGGTATAAACATTTTCGCAAAAGTATTTTTTCTATCTGAGAGGAAACCGAGCTTTTTTTGAGTTTTAGATGTGAAGGAGTGCCTATATATTGGTTGGACTTATTCCAGTCTAACCCCTTGATCCAGCAAATTAGCCCCTTTAACGTAGATTGGTTTTATTTATTGATTGCAAATTTGACATTGTCCTTTAGATACTTCCTGCAGTGCTAGTTTGAAACCATGGGTGAAAAGGAATAATAGTAACTGCTTAAATGACCTATGTTTTAACTTATAGAAGGTATGCCCCTGATTGCAATCCCCCCCCCCCCACACACACACACACATGAGTGTACTTAATCGCACAAGCACATCAAAATCGCTCACGACAGATAAACTGGCATATCCAGCCTCTGTCCACCCATGCACACATATCTAGTAAGTAAGAATTAAAGAGCGATTACGTCTCCTTGTATAGTTAGCTCTGCACTTACTTTTGGGTAGTGGTTGCATTTGTCCTAAACGCCGACCAAAAAGTAGGTGGGTTTGATCAGAAAATACCACAATCATAAACTACAGACCAACCAATGGCACTGTGAGGAAGAGCTACAAGATATTTACAGTAACAAGACACCCAAAATGAAATAAAAGCAAAGGAACCAGCTTTCTCGTCCTCGTCAAGATGATTACAAAACTAGAAAAGTCAAAGTAATGCATACCAAAACAAAGACCAACACAGGACCCCAGAAACAATGGGAGGAACTTAAAACAATAAATACACAACAATAGAGCCACGACAGCAGCCTAAGCCACCGGGGGGGGGGGGGGGGGGGCTTTTAATGCATTTTGTTATATACCTTATACGTTCGTCGATAGTATTAACGTGTTCGATTGCCACCTATCTGATGTGTTTATTGAATATACTGAAATCGTAGCCAAACCAATCCTAAACTAGGGCTACTAGGAATAATTTTACAGTTGAAAAAATAGTTTTGTTTCCACACTGGATAGACGGCAATCGAAAACGCTATTCATCGACGAACGCGGATCAGAAATAGCTACAAGGAGTGTTTTCGATTGCCATTTGTCGCCAGTCGGGCGACTAATGGCAATCAAAAATTATGTGTCTTACTATTTTTGGTCTACGTTCGTCGATCGTATTGACGTTTTCGATTGCTGCCTATCCAGTGTGGTTTCGTTGTACGCTTCATGAGTTCTGCATACAATTGAATCAAATTATTTGGAACTGCTTGTGCTTGTAAGAAAGATATATAACAATGACGATATAACATTCTTTTCCGTATATTAACGGTTGTAAAGCACCCGTGTGTGCTTGTATTAATGAAGCCAAAACTTTGTCAAAGTTGCCTTTATTGCCCCACCCTGGCATGAGCTTACAGTATTTTCACGACTGTAACGTCCCAGCATACAAATGACTTGCATTTACACGTGAAGTAATTAATTTACTCTTTGCTTGCTAGTGTTGCCTGCTGATAACCTTTCTAAACAGTTTGGACCAAGAACAGACCCGACATGCGCGAATCCAGGAATTCTCATGAGGAAGGGGGCTTGTTAGGCCCCGGTCCAACTGATAGAAAAAAGCTCTGACAAGCTTTACTTCATGGATTGAATAGCGTATCGTGAATTCTTAATATGTAACGGAAACGTGTTCCCAAAGTGAATCGTCAAATAAGTGTACGTGTTTCTCATTGGTAAAATAAATAATTGAGCCGTGACTTTAGATATTTCCAACAATGTGGTATGTGCGACCCACAAAGGCTCAGACCAGCCTGCGCATACGCGCAGTCTGATCAGAGCCTTTGCTACTCGCTTGAATATTCTATGACTGGTAAGCTACTGACCGAACAGCGTTAGGAGTTTCTAAGCTTTAAAGGAGGATGCACAGGCTCGCCTGAGTCTACACTTGTCAAAATGCCACATTGTTGGAAACCACATGTCGCGGCTCATATTAGCAAAGCTATTCTTAAATGTAAAGTGTAAATTGAGATCATTCTAACCACATCTGGAAACTTCAGGCGTCCGTGGAACTTGCGCTTTTCAATATGCAAAAGTCTCTGATGTAAACTATATCTTTTTTGGCCGTACTCTTTGCTGGAAGTTGTTTCATTTTTCAAAAAAACCTCTGCGATGTTGCTTGTATCCAGGTAATTCACTCATCGATGGTGATAGTATCCCAGTCGAACTACCCCGTGTGTGTTTAGCACCATATTTTGTAAAAGCTGGCTTGATTTCACTATTGTCTCCTGATGATACATAACAAAGAATGTTTCAGGTATACCCTGAACTTTCGACCAGGACAATCGGACAAAAAGAACTCGAGCAATTAGCAAGTGTAATCGATTTTCGAGTCTTTGGTGGAATATTCTCATGAAAAATATATTATTTCTGTTGCAAAGGGATCCTTTTTAAACTACTACTTATGGTGAAACATAAAGGTAGGTACACTATGTTTCTCTGCAAAGTCTTGACTCGCAACTCCTCGTTTTAACGTCTGTAAAAGTAAAAACAACGTCAACTTACCACACTCCATTCTCGCACGCGACGTGTTAGGTTGTTTCTGATCTGCGATGTAAATAAAAATGTTGCATCCCGGGTATAGGGTGTGTTGTAGTTTTTGTGTTTTTCAGGAGATCCGTAACAGTATTGCTAAGAAACCCTATTTTTGTGATTTTTCAGGGGCTGTCACTCCCTCTGGATTCGCCCAAGCTGCGACCGACTACTAAACTCTTTGCATAATTTTTCATGCTTTTATTGTCGTTTGCTGATTTTTTTACAGCTAACTTTTTTTAAAAAAAAAATCACGAACACGTTTCAGATTGTCGAACAGTTTGGATCAAGATCACTGCTGATATTTGGTGGATCCTGATCTGGGTCCAGTCTTTTTGCAACGGTTATCAGCAGAAGACAGAAGTCGCCTGCAGTAAGGAAAGTGTTAAATGGGACCTTGTTATTTTAATTAAGCATTCACTATGCACACGAAGCGAGTGTCACTATACATATGTATATCGTATGCATACGGAAGAAAGAAATTTCGCAATGTTTGGACTTAAAAGATTTGAAAACAAATCGTGTCTTTCGAAAAAGGCCAGGTGTACATGTGCGAAACTTTGAAGACAAATGCGCATAAATTCCATCAATCTGATCTGTACTTGCGCAAACTTGTTTGCGCCTTGATATTATGTACGTTTGCCAGGGATATCTGGAATCAAAATTATTTTAAAAGATGCTTATCAAACAATACTGGGATGCTTTGCAGGTCCACGTCTTGTCTGTGTCGCGTGGCTCATTGCTGCTACGCATATAAAAAGAAAAGAAATTTTCGCAATGTTTTTAAATTATACTTTAAATATTTTATAATCGTGTCTCTCGAAAACGGTCAGCAATTGAGTAGCTTTGAAGAAATATTCTAATCAGTCCCCTTACCTCACAATATCAGACTGATTTGTCTGTCCCTTGATAATACATGTTGGAATGAGTAGTGTGTTTCTCTGCGGACGCTTAATATATCGGGATACCCGAAAAATTAAGCTGCAGATCAAGCAGAACTGAGATAAGGGTATCGTTCTGCCTGACTGATCCGTGTCTTGGCTATGTCGCGTGCCTCACTGCTGGTACTTGTTTAGATATATAAATGCTTGAGAGCTCAGTCGAAATAAATATCAACAACATATGAATAGAGATATATTGGAAGATATGAAGGTAACAGTTAAGGACATATGCTACTAAATACTTCCCATGTTGAAATATTTTCAATACTTTGCATACAGGGGCTTAATAACCTCACGCCTTTATATATATCTGAACTGCTAATTCCTATGTCAGAAACGCATAACCGGACGCTAAGGTCAACTTTAAACGGCTCTTTAACGGTACCCAGATCGAAAACAGCAATATTTGATGGCTCTTTCTCATGTACTGCACCACGATCCTGAGGCTACCAAAAAGGTATCCTCTTTAAGTTGTTTTAAGACGCAAGTCAAACAGTTTATGTTTAATCAATGATCTTAACTTTTACGTTTTAAGACGCAAGTCAAACAGTTTATGTTTAATCAATGATCTTAACTTTTACGTTTTAAGACGCAAGTCAAACAGTTTATGTTTAATCAATGATCTTAACTTTTACGTTTTAAGACGCAAGTCAAACAGTTTATGTTTAATCAATGATCTTAACTTTTATCATGGAGTTTTAAATCATTTTCATTAATTTTAATGATCATTTATCAGCTTTTACTATGTGTACATTGTATTAACATGACCAAATGCTGCCAAATGTTTTATACGCTCGTTTATACTTGACATATTCTATGTTTTATCATATGTTTAACTTGTGTATATATGTAAATATGTTTTAGAGGGACGCATGGTAGACTAGCGTTGATCGCTAAATGTGCTGTCCTCTTTAAATAAAGATAAATAAATAATAAATAAATACAGTTTGTTTTATGCATGGGCTATCCATTTATGAAATAAAAAGGATATGTCACCGTGCTTATTTTTTCAGAATCTCATATTGAAGTTTTTAGCATTTGACCAATTTTCTAAGGATATAAAATAATAACACTAGTCCTAAATATCGAGCTAAAACGGTTGTAATCTTCAGCCAGCTTCTTTCTTTTAACTTAAACTACTGCCCATGACCTCAAACCTTTTAGAAAATGTGCAAGTTTACTTGTTATACCATGCTGTGACAAGATACTGCATACTATATTTTGGCAATTCGTCGAAAATTGGAATTTGTTTTTAGAATAAATCATGCATTAAAAAATATGATGTTGAAAATCTTAAAAAAATATTTTTAATTCATGGACTATTATAATACCTTTCAGAAAAAGGAATAAAAATCTGGGGACACCGCACTAATTCTATTTCAAGAGGGCCAAATTTAACCCCATCCCCATAGGTTTCATGCGTAATTCACTATAAAAAGTTCAGGAATGACCATTTCGGCCGTTTTGATGATGCCATTTTACTAGTATATAAAGCAATTTAGCATTAAAATGTTAAAAAAGAAAGAAAAAACACACTGAAAATATGAGCGCACCCAGGAATCGATCCTGGTCCTTTGGCTTTGTAGCCAGACACGCTAACCACTAAGCCAGGTGGTCAGGTCGTGCGCCGCTCTAAATAACCATACAATTAGTAGAGACTCGGCCACTATCGTATTCGTAACCATGGTAATTGTGTACAGTACATCGTTTGATTTCGACTGAGCTACATTTATCTGTCGATCAGTTCTGATAAGATGTCAATAGATATTTCGGACACATTTTAATTACTCTATTTTGTCAAGAAAATGTCGGAACACCGATATGACATAAGAATATCGGAAAGCTGTGTTGATCCGGTCGCCGGATCCAGACAACTTTCCCCGTTTACAGACGCGGGAAAGGTGCGCATTGGAAATAGCCGCGTATGTCTTTAAAGTGGGTGAACCATATAAAGATTCTATACAACTTGCAACGAAATGACTCGAGTCAAATCAAGTCAAAGTCTTGACTTGACTTGACTTGAATTGAAATGACACACGTGCTGTGTTAACTCTTTTAAATTAGACAGACATCGCAAAACCGAAAAAATGCTATGTCTGGGCTTTTTCATGTGAATGATATGGCTTTTTCAATACACTTTTGAAAATTTCCGAACCCGTTTACAATCGCTTACTTGATATGAAACGTGCTAGATTTTAGTGTATTTGAATACATGTAAAGAGTGTACATTTATGCTTGTTTTAATTAATAGCTTGATATAATTTAACTATTACTTTCTTAAAATTAACATTTTATAGTGTCATTAGATGAGTCAAATAAGCCAATAAGCTAACATAATGAGGAAATTTTATAAATACCCCTATACTTTTCTCTAGACATGACAACGAGGAGCTTATTTAATGTGTGCGTTCCATGAGTCCAATCATCTTGTTTGCATATGAACAAAAAAGGCGCAAATCATGTTGCGAATGGCAAACCCAAAGAACGAGATCTCATGTATCAACTTTAGATATTCAATGTAGTCTCTATAGCTGTGGCTATGCACACTGATCTGAAACTTTAATGAAGCTTGACTCAAACCAGGAAGACTGCCTTTGTCGTAAATTAGACCAATGTAAAAAAAGTATGAGATCGCTGTACTAATCGCAAATGCGAGTATTGAAGACATAAACGCGCCTACAAATCGATACGATCGCGACAGAGCCCCATTCTCTATTGTACACTGTATGGAAGTAGATGAAGGAGTATTTAGATTAAAAAATAGAATATTGGGGCCATCACATGAGATTCGGTAAATGTACAAATTGCATTGTAGAACAACGAAGGCTCAGGCGAATCTGTGCAAAGGCGCAGACTCGCCAGAGTCTTCGCTGCTCGCATACACAAAGTATCGATGTTTATGCATGCCCAGACCAAACTTAGAGCTCTGACTCCGCTGCATACGTGAGCATCGGCGTTCATTGAAGGCATTATCGCCAATGCGATAAATGCCAACATGCGGACCTATTCATTAAGCATGTGCATGGTTTATTTTTCAGGCGAAAGATGGGCAGTACGGGCTAGACAACCCAGCATATATATCAGAGGATGGAAAAGACCTGGAGGTGGTGAGTTTATTATCATGTCATTTAACCCTTGCCATGCTGTACAAACGTTAAACTGTTACATTGTAACATGCAGTAGTCCAGTTATAAGCATTATTTACCAGAAGAGTCGTAAACAGTGTGGAGCCTGGTCTGATGGCTTTGTTAGAAGCTAGCCTATATGGATATATAAGGGTGAATCCGGGTTTAGCAACGTGCAAATGACAATATCTCTCTGAGAAAATAGGATGATGATTTTCGGATGTAAGGGACTGAAATTGCACCAGTCGTTTTTAATTAGTAATACACGAAGTGTGCATAATCGCGAGAAAACTTCTGAATGTGTTGCAAGGGAACATCAAAGGTGAAGACAGCCTGCTCGTCCATGCATTCTCATCAGCGCATATGTTATTTGGTCTCCAGAAAATATATAATATCTTAACTGGCTACAGGCAAACGTTCAATGTTCTAGCTTATCAGTTACCCCTATTATTAACTGCATTGTTGCACGCTGACCTGATAAACGCTGCCTATCTCATGCATGTGTCTATCCAATCATGATGACGTTGCACTTTTTGAATGACATCGCCAATGACGCTGAATCCACAAAAATCGATAGTTACGCCATAATCACTAGTTTGAAGAGTGAACCAATGGGTAAACTGATAAATAGAATTACCAGGTGAGTGTCTTTTGATATCAAATTTACCAGGCTCGGCATTGAGAATGCATGGTGAATCACTCTGTAAGCCCCGCAATTCAACAGGCATTCTCAAAGCCTTGTCTGTTAAACTTGATATCAAAAGACACTCACCTAGTATTCTCTGTTTATATGTGTAGGTATACAGACTGCTCTTAGCTTTATCTGTTGTAAACCATATACTCAACGAAAACCAGAGTCTCATGTCTGATGTATTCATAGTGTGAGCCATGACTAAATGTTTTTAGAACAGCATGTTTATGTACACAATCAGGTAACATACATGCAATGGTCTCCACAAAAGAGGCTATATCAAAAGTCGTAGCATGGCTGGTGACTTTGATGACGTCTGTAAACACTATCTGCCTCTGGTTTCTTTGAAAGACCATCTGCACCTTCGTTCAGTTTACCTGGTACTTTTGTATATGTATATCTCAGCAATGCAAGACTGGCGAGTAGCATCTAGTATCACAGAAATTAAAGCATATCTCAGACGATTGCCATCCATTGCAAACTTAATTGTGGCACCAAACACATTCGGCAAAAAATGTTATTGGTAACATATACAAGCAAAGATCAAACCGCAATATTGCTTTTTTTATCGCAAATATTTTGATAGTAATTTGAAATAAAAAGCACACCAGTCTCGACACGTTTGGTCATATATGTAGGCTGTGATAGAACAGTCTGTATATGTCAGTTCAGCAATGTTTTTGAAAAATGATGAATTGTACACCTATAATCATAAACCTGAAGACAGTGCATATGCCAGGATTAGATGGGAATCATTTGCTGAATAAAATTATGAGCTTTTTGGCATCATCAAACTGCAGAATTTGAAGCATTTTAAACTTTCTAAATTACGTTTAATGTTTTATGAAAATAATTATTGGTAGGTTTACTAGCTGAGTTTCAAAATGTCTTAAATATGATATAACTACAACCAAGGAGGACCTACATCAACACATTTTGCCACACACTGACCGATGGTATGAAAATTGTTATAATTAGCTCTTAACATTCATATTGGCGTCATACAATAAGGGGATAACTGCATTCAAAATATTCATTTGGGGAGGTATATCGTCGGATATATAGTCAGAAATTTAGTTTTACGGCAAACCTAAAATACAGACAACATTTTCATGACAGCAATTATTGCCAGGATGAGGGTTAATATGATTTATTTACGTTATCGTTTAGGTGGTGGATGACAAGAGACGAGCATCAGAAGATATCTGGGCACTTCCTGAGATAGATGTTGAATTCACATCCTGGTCAGGTATGTGGTACATTGTAAATCAAAGAAATCCATTGTTGTTGGTTCTTAATGTGCTAACTTTTAAATGACTACCTAAAAATACAAGGCCCCTATCCAGACCCACATGTATCATCATCATCATCATCATCATCATCATCATCATCTAGTTTGGCAAAAATGCCTCTGTGGTAGTGCAGTTGGTCACCTGTGTCGGAAAGGCTGTTCCATTTGCGGATAGTGCGGTGAAAGAAAGAGTCCTTGTAGGTGGAAGTTGCACCAGAAGTCTGTTTGAAGTGCTGCGAGTCCCTGGTTCTATAATCATTCAGTTGTAATGCTTCAGTTGCACCAGAGAACTCAGCTATCTGATGGTGTATCTTGAAGATCATCATTAGCCTTGAGATGTATCTTCTGAGTTCCGGACCAAATTGTCACACATTCTGGGGGATCGTTCTTTATATTCAAAGTTGGCAAACCTGGCAACCTTCCTCTGGACTTGCTCTAGTTTGTGTCGCAAGGTCGCAAGGGATGAGGCGTTGGATCCCATGCCCTTGACGATTACTCTTGGGTAGGCCTGTGTTGTGTCTTTCACTTACTGCAGTCATCCAGGTTGCGACAAATAAATGCTAGGGTTCCGTTAGCTTTGCTGATTGTTATGTTCACCTGTTTCTGCCATATGAGGCCATCGCTCAGTGTGACTCATAGGTATTTACTGCTGTCTGGGGTCTGTAGGACTAGGGCGTGCAGGATGTATTAGGTATTGATTGTACAGTTATTTTTGGCATGTGTTTTGATCACAGTGCACTTTTCCGGGTGGAATGGCATCAAGTTTTTTTGTAGGAAATTCGCATCATGTTGGGAGTTGTTCTCAAGGAAAACTAGGCTATTTTCAGCAAACAACTTGGTATCAGATGAGGCGACAGTCTAGGAGGTCATTAATATATGTGAGGAACAGAAATGGTCCTATACAATGCTTTGAGGGACGACTGATAAAACATCTTTCTCTGATGACATCTGTCCTTCAAGCAACACCTTCCATTTTCGGTTACTGAGGAATGACTGGATCAATTTGGCTGCATTACTCCTTAGTTTTGCATTTTGTACATAAGACGATGGTGTGGTACTTTGTCGAAAGTTTTGGGTTACGTCGACTTGATTTCTGCCTTTTGATTTAAAGGCGATATATTGTAGTAACCCAATTAGTTGGGTCGAACATGATATTTTACTGTCAACCATGTGGTATCTTGTGATTATCGTAAAATCGCATGATGGAGCTGCTGTGGATACCGTGTTCCATGATTTTAGAAACAACTGAGGTCACGGAGACTGGACGGCAAATGGAAGGTTGATGCAGTTCCCCTTTACAATTCTATATAGTTTCTGAGGATAAATACCATTTACTTTTCATACCTTGATACTTGATTGATAATTGGATTGAAGATGCATAAGTTACATCCATCTGGTATTTAGCATATTATTTTTTTTTTGCAAATAAACTGATAGTTTACTTGGATTTCGGGTAATTACGGACATCAGGTAAATTCGGACATACATTTGCAAACAGTGGAAATCCAAATGAGACGGCTCCCTATAAGTTGTCTCATCAGGATTTTCACTCTATCATTAAAATATGAAACAAACATGGCCGCTGTCCAAATTTACCTGATGTCCAAAGTTACCCGACTTTACTCTATATATACTGAACGAAACTTCTAAACCGCCAGTTAACAAAGCACATTTTTTCAATATAACTCATTTATTATTAAACTGTTTGAAATGATATTTGCCACAGTATATTTGGACACATGTGTGCGTCGATTGAACATAACACAGTTTGATTCAATAAGGATGTTCATTTATGCGTAAGGATATTCATTTGGCCAATATGGCGTCGTGGCTAAAATCTGCGGGTGCTTTGAATTTTGAACTGTAACATGACTAATGTGCTCTTTTGCTCCGAATTTCAGAAATAATCATAAGAGTTGCATAATATAGTTTATATTTTTGTTACTAAATGAAATAAAAGCAAAAAATAAATAAGTCAAATATAACCTTGAAGTTAGCCAATTTTTGTCTATCCACTCTCCCATTTATCTCCATCATAAATTTAAGCTTTTTGCACGAACATGTAGTGTAATATGTGATCTAGCAAACACGGAATATAAAATTTCCAAAATTCATTTCACAATGTCACTATTCTTGCTGATTCAATAGCACCCAATCCTCATACGATAGCCATTGGCAATAATATACATGTCAGTTATACAGGTAAGTTTACACACACACGTCTACTAATCCTTCTACTTCATAGGGAAATACAAAAACCGCGTGGGTGCTAAGCGGGTCTCGATTCGTGCATTTATCATCGTATTCTCTTGTGTCACTATCTATATCATAGCATTTTAGTAGAGATGCACAGGTTTGGCTGAGCTTTCGTTGCTCGATAATGCGATAGGTGCCATAATCTCATGTGCTGGCTCATTTATGGCTTGTGAGTTTTACAGTGCTTTTAAAGTGCTTGTTAAAATCCAGTTTTGAGGCCCTGACACATTACATGACATAGGTCCAGATAGTTCAGTTTTTTCAGCGTAGAACTGTGAATATTTTCTTATCTACAAGTTCAAACATTTGTTTTGGTGCTCAAATGAATCGTCTTCTTGAGAGGGATCTTTTGGGAAGCCACAGCTAATGTGTTCTTTTGAAATAAGAAAAATACGTTGTAAAATCGCATGTGCGGATCCAGAAGGGGGGGATAGGGGGTCAGGACCCCATGGAAAATCACAAGTTATTTGGGTTTCTATAGAAAAGAGCATTTGGACACCCCCCCCCCCCCCCTCCCGGAAAAGTTGGACCCCCCTTGAAAAAGTTGGACCCCCTCTGAAACCTTAGAAAATAATAGTTTTCTTTGAAATAACCATTGGACACCCTCTGTAAAACTGTAAAATAAGTTGATTTAAAAAAAACGTTGTCAGAGCTGTTTTCTGACAGTTAGACTGGACTCCCTGGATCCGCGCATGAATCACATTATTATATAAATGTCTGCTCAATGTGAGTCTGCATTCCCTGATTTGATTCTTACTTACCTGCACATCCTCACAGTCTTATCAGAATGCAAGTGAGGATGACCAGTAAATACCACAATCACAGACCACAAACCAATCCACCAGAGGCACAAAGCAATAGCTGACACACGACAGCAATTGCACAATTGGAGATAAGCAACTCTGATGATTGCAAAAGTTGATAGTGCATTACAGAACAAGGACCTAATTTTGTATCTAAGGTCTTATTTTACTTCAAATGTCGAAAGAGACTCTATCGGGTCATTGTTGGTTGTAACATCGGCATTAAAAGTTCTGCTATTATAGTTCTGAGTGTCAAACAGATTGGATCCAGATTAGGCCCAACATATTATCGAACCTGATCTCGGTCAGTTTGCAAAGGTTATCAGCAGATGACACTCAGAAGGCAATGAAATAATTGCGTGTCTTGGGAGCTAGTTTAAGTAACGTGAATGCTCTTAACCAGGGCTTTGCCCCCTGGTCCCAATCTAGAGTGCGTATTCAATAAAAATGCCTCAGGCTGTAATCAAAAGAGATGACAGCTGAGCTGCCACCTTTTTTATTATTAAACATCACTTTCATTTTTAAATACAAAACAAATTATCTTTTATGTTCTATTCATAGTAAAACTCAATATGCTAGTATCAGCTCAATTTTTACTCTAGTGTTTTCAGTGTAAGGCAGTAATTACTCATACATTTTTCAGTGTGTTGCACTATGGGGATTGGCTGTAGGTTGGTGGTTTGTTCGTTACTGGCCATGATTTTTGTTTACTTCATTGTCATTCAGCAACTTAAACATTTTGTCCCCCTTTCCTGTTTAATCGTGATATGTATAGTGTATATCACGTATACATATTAAAATGGCAGGCTTTCAACAAACTTATCTTGTCACGGACGATCTAATGGTTTGAGAGAGAAGCTAAGTGGCCCTCCGATTTTTGAAACATCTTATAAAATGAGAGTACAATAGGTAACAACAAGAAATATCCTTTAAAACATATACGACAAAGTGAAGAATAAGTAACGTGAAAATTGAAAAATAATGGGGGGCATGGGGTTTCATGGTTGCTGTAGATACATGTACATTGTTATGTTTTCGGTCAGTTAAACTCAGTTAAGCGTTCGGTTTAAGGAACCTATATTTGGGCAAGGAATGTTATCAAAAATCTAGTACCTAATTATCTGGTAGTGATGATTCTTGGGTGCACGATTACGGGAAGCCCGCGAAAACTCAAGTCAGAACGCAAAGAATCATGCCCATGCAGCCAATCTTTGCATGTATAAATTTAAAAATAGCAACACGTATTTTGCGCTGTTTGTCGCGCCTCGTACGAACTAATTTGTTTAGTTGACTGTAACCTATGATTATGGCAATCCATCGATGCAAATGATGAAAAGATAATAGTCACAATTCTTCAAATAATCAAAAATATACGACGAAAGCTATAACAGTCGGATAGACAGAGTTAAATTACTTGGGTTCAAACTATCATTCTTTCAGTGACAACGCGATCGCACTATTTCATGACATGTATTTTCTTCCATGCAGAGGTCTTGCTAGCTTTTCGCGACCATGAAATTATAACGACTTCCTCCAATAAGACAGAACCAATGTAACCTGTACGAATCGGCAATAGGAATTTCTGGAAACAAATATTATTTGGAGTAAAAAGGTATTCTTTGTATTTTCCTATGAAAGAAGTGGATTGGTAGCCCTGTTCACAGGTGTTGATATACATGTACATTACGCCTGGTCGGCTATTTTATGAGTGTTAGGTGCTATCGAATTAGCAGGATTAGTGACCTTGTGAAATAATTTTTTGAAATTTTATAAATCCGATTTGCTGGATTACATATCACACTACATGTTCATGTAAAAAACTTTTATTTATGATGGAGGTAAAATAGGAGAGCGGGTAGGCAAAAATTGGCTAACTTCAAGGTTATATTTGACTTATTTATTTTTTGTTTTTATTTCATTCAGTAACAAAAATATTAACTATATTATGTAACTCTTATGATTATTTTTTTTAATTCAGAGCAAAAGAGCACTTTAGTCTTGTTACAGCTCAAACTTCAAAGCACCCGCAGATTTTAGCCACCACGCCATATTGGCCAAATGATTATCCGTAACGATAGAGTACTTATACCTGTTTTGCACGTGGCACACAAATGCTACATGTTTATCGCCATGTGTATACTCGTATTTTCATCGACAACTATCGGACAACTTTATTTTATCACAAAAATGCCAATGTTCGGGTTGTATGAGTATAAAGTAGAGGGGTCGGCCTGTGGGTTCAATCGAAAATGGCGCCTCGCTGGGACTGATTAATAATTTATCATAAAGTTTGACATGTTTTGATAGAGCCGAAAGTTTACACCACAACATGTCGGTCATTTATCATTTTTGCACTCGTATGACGAGAAAAATCGAGAAAAACTGAGTTTTACGTATGTCATAAAATGTCCTGTATAGTCCACCATACTTTGGTGCGGTGATGCACAAATGCTGCATTGGAACGTCGGAAGTGTCGAGATTGATGTGCAGTAAACGGTTAATGGGTGACGAATGTTTCAATAATTTTGAAGACAAAAACATTTCATCATCATAAATACATTTCTGCGTTCTTTTAGGCCATATGGGCCTCCATAGGAGCACTGAATTGCATGAAAATTGCTACTTTATTACAAAATAAACACGATAGTGTTCAATAATGTCCATTTACAGCACCAGAAAGCTTCAATAATATTGTGGACAAAAACATGTCATCTCCATAAAGCATTCTTGTGTTGTTTTATGTCATATTGGCTTCCATAGGAACATTGTGGATTTCCTGAAAATTGCTTGTTAATAAAAGCGAAATCCAAAAATGTTCAATAATGTCCATTCATAACACCATAAAGTTGGTGTTTTTCACTTTAGGTCCCTTGAATACTCGGTTTTAAGCGTTGAGTTCAAATTCTAGAGTTTGTGTGAAAATGAAATGCGATGGTGCCTTTATACAGTCTATCAATTGATCATGTTATTTTCAATTTATGAAAATGAAATTTTGACAGGTTCTGTTTAATTGATTTTTCCATATTGAGTGTAAATTTTAGCCATGTATGTATCATATATGTTACGAAATATGAGAAAATGTCGAGTGGCGGTTTGGAAGTTTCGCTCAGTATATTTAGAACACGATCAATGAAAATGGAACATAACTTAATCGACCTAACAACAAGCAAAATCCTTGTACATAAACAAAGTTGCGATAAATATATAATCTTTTTTTGTAGAACTTTCAACAGCTGGGAAGGTGAAGCGAATTCTATGGCACTACACAGCGAAGGTTATTCTACTACTTGGCTTTCTCTACTTGTTCATCTGTTCATTGAGTTTCCTTGGAGATGCTTTCAAGCTTCTTGGCGGTAGGTATCCATGGTATTGCAGGCCTCCAGATAAGAGTGCGCTTTGGAAAATTATTTTCTTTATTACTCATCCAAAACATTAGTTGTGGGTACTCTAAGGAATCGTCTCAATGAGACGATTCTTTAGAGCACCAAAACACATGTTCCAATTAATGTATAAGAAAATAATTAAGATTTTACGCAGATAAAATTTCCTTATCTGGATCTATGGTATTGGATTTAAGTACTTTTATATCTTCGCTCGTGTAATATGCACACTACATTTAGCAATTTCTTATGTTTCATGTCTTATGCTGCTCACTTATCAAGTAATTCCAATTGCAATGACGAAAGTGGCATTTTATGTAAATTTACAAACGCCATCCTTTAAATTAGTATTTGAGGAGAACAGCAATAGCAGAAGGGATCGGTAAACGAAATTTAGACCCACTGTGGAAGTAATACAAAAATAAATAAAAAGATTGACTTTTTCGGAGCGTTTAACAAAGTTTTCAAGTGACAAATTGATTCAAGTACTGCAATAACAGCGATCAAACATGGTTTTCTGATGCACTAACATCTGCTGGACCCCTCGGGGGTCGTTAAAACCCTTGCATTTCAGGATCGGGGTTTCAACATCGCCTTCGGGATCCAGCAGATGTTAATTCATAGAAAATCTTAGTGCGATTCTGCTTAGCACCTGAACTTTGAGAATTGAGAATTGTAGATTGACAAAATGCTACAGTTTTATTTTACCAATAACTACGTCACGTTTTCTTTAATCTTACCATATATGGACAGGTTTGGGTACTGTTCATGCGCGGATCCAGATAGTTTTGTCAGAGGGGGTCCAACTCTGACGTTTTTTTTTGTTTTGTTTTTTTGTTTTGTTTTTAAATTCATGAGGGGAAATATGATCCAAATAGCACTTAAAGCGACGTTTCGCTGTCGTGCCGATGATGGTCAAACATTAAATGCTGTTTTGGTAGCTTTTTGGTTTTCAGGGTATCCAGACAAGTATTGCTAAGAAACCCTATAGTTTTGTGATTTTTCAGGGGGTGTCCGGACCCCCTGTCCCCCACCCCTCTGGATCCGCACTTGGACTCCTTCGCTGTTCGCATATACCCAGAAAGGAAATAGATTATACTAAGCGTAATTAGCTGCACCTCAACAATAAATAACACCTTCAACCACCAAGGTTGACAAGTGGTATTTTTTCATAGTTAATACTAAATTATCATGACGAATTGAGGGGAAAGAAAAAAGTCAGGACTTATCCTAGTTTGACATAATATGCCATCTGTCTTCTTGATTGACATCGGCTTCTCAAACCTTGAAAAAATGGACCATAGAAATAAGCAATGATAAGAACAGAAAGGATGCAGTAAACATTTTCTCACGCTTAACGCTTGACAAGATTTGTAACCTTCATACCAAATATCAAAATACAACCAAATGAGCCGTGACATGTGATTTCCAACAATGTGGTATTTTGACAAGTGTAGAAACATACTAGCCTGTGTAGCCTCCTTTAAAGCTTAGAAACTCTTTATGATGTTCGGTCAGTAGCTTAAAACTCATAGAAAATTCAAGTGACTAGCAAAGGATCTGATCAGACTGCGCATATGCGCAGGCTGGTCTGATCCTTTGCTGGTCGTACATACCACATTGTTGGAAATCTCATGTCACGGTTCAAATGAGAATTTTCATTTCTGTAGCATGGTAGAGGACGTCATCCACTATTTCTTTCATTAAAGAAAATTCACTGTTCAATGATACAGTTAGAGTTTTTCAGCTCCTTAAGCCCCATTCTCACTGTGCCGGTGTAGCCACGGTACATCCCGATGCAGGACAGCCGGTATACCGTGATGCACCGGGACACATTTCATAAAAAATAAATTGCGTTCTCACCTTGCCGGCGTTACCCCGGTATAGCCCCGGTCCCCGAGAAAGCAGACGCCGGTTGAGTCCCGGTTCGCCACGGAGCACCTACGGTGCAGCACGGTGGAGCCACGGTTCATGCCGGTATACCCCGGTGTTACCCAGGTTGTTTACGGTGATGTCCCGGTAGCTGCCGGTTGTGCCACGGTTACATGCCGGTAGCGCCACGGTTGCGTCGGTGTTACTCTAGACTATAAAACCCGGATAAAAATGTGGAGTAACATAAGTTTTCTTCTGTTTCTATCGCATAACAGTTATGTCTTCAAAGAAAAAAAACATCAAACAGACACACATTGGACTGCACAGTGACATATTGTAGATAGAGACTTGAAAATTCAGATTAAGTTACTCTATGTAGCGAAAACAAATGCTTAGTAACCTCGCAGCTCATTTGCATGGATGTTGTCGTATAAGCAGAAGCAGACCTGACCCCGAGGTTATAAAACTTTTTTCATGCACAACTCAACTGAGCATGAAATTTCAACTGCTCATAAACTAAAATACCGGCAAATAAAGAAGTGCCTTACTTTAAGTCTCTCAGGTGTTGTATTTATCATGCTAATAAATGTTAAAATGCCAACAATTGTTGGCATTTTTAACATTTATGAGCAGCATAAATATCGTGCTCAGCTGAGTTGAAAAAAGTTTTATAAGCTCGGAGCCTGTTTTCATACTACGAGCTTCAAATGTTGTTGATCAGGGCCCAGAACTATAATGCCTCCTTAAAGTTAAGGAAGACTTAATTTAAGTATTGATATTTCAACATGTTACATTAAATGCTTAATAAATTGCCAGGACCTATGCATTACTTGTGGTCAAAGATATCATTGTGATCTATAGAAAAAAAGAAACTATTTGGATTTTAGTCAGTTTGAAAACGTTGTTTTTCGCATCCTGAAAATTCAATTCTTAACTAAAGTCTTCCTTAACTTTAAGGGTGCATTGTAATTCTTGGTCCAGATTGTTTTGGTTTTTAGTAAAAATATATAAACACTGTGAGCCGCAGCATGTGATTTGCAACAGTGTGGTATCTTGAGAATTGTAGACTTAGACAAGCCTGTCCAGTCCCCATTTAAACTAAGAAATTCTAAATGTTGTTCGGTAAGTAGCTTAACAGTCAATTAATAATCAAGCGACTATTAAAGGTTCTGGTCAGACTGCGCCTAGGCGCAGGCTAATCTGCGATTTTGCTGTTGGCACATACCACATTGTTTAAAAGTCAGGCAACCTGGGGTCTTCATCGCGCACGGTTTATCACGGTGGAGACCAGGATATTCCCGGAATGCGCCGGTATCGCCCCGACGCCGTCCCGGTGGAGACACGGTTGCTCCCGGCGTCGTCCCGGTTTACCACGGTATTTGACAGCCTTCCCGGTTACTCCCGGTGAGTCCCGGTTGTTTTAAACATTTTAAAACAACCGGGGACAGAGCCGGTTCAACACGGTTTATCCCGGATCTCCAAGGTTGTCCACGATGGCGCAACGGTTGTGACACGGTTCATCACGGTTCATCCCGGATCATCAAACCGGGATGAACCGGCACCTTATGCCCCAGTCACACACACACTTACGGACTCTGACGGAGAGTTACGGATCAAACCGCAGTCGTCCGCAGAAAAATTGAGGGCGTGGCCTAATTTCCTGAGGCGCAGTTACTTATAGTTGCGGGTAGTTACGGATGTTTGAGGATAAATGCGAACGTCAACGGTTAGATGCGTTACTTTGAACCTGCACGGTGCGGACAGATACCAATAGATACGTTCTACTTCCCTTACATTACCTTCTATTACATTTAGATACGAGTGCATGCGAATAGATACCTACAGATGCGGACTGTTGCGTATGCCAACTCCAGCATCCAGCAGCATCAGCGTGACCCGCCGTCCTCAGCATATTATGAAGTGCAATACACGTGTTCAGCATGATCTCTACATTCTGCGGCTCTTGTGAGAAGGCAGTTCCAGGGATTGGCCAGTATGCCAAAGGCATTCTCAACGCATCGTCTGGCGCGAGAAAGGCGATAATTGAAGACCCAGGGGTGTTGCAGCCGGAACGGTTTTATCACCCACTCGTTGAGAGCAAATGATCTCTGGGCTGAAATACGGTATGGGCCGGTCGTCATTAGGTAGAGGTTCCTGTTGTGGGATATCGATGGAGTTGGTCATGACTGCGTCTCACAATGTCGACTCATTCCACAGCTGGGCATCTGATGAACTCTTAGGGCTCCAACTTGGACCCACGTACATGTAAACCTGTAGTTTGCGTCAACGAACGTAAGGGGCACAATTGAATGGTACCCCTTATAGTTGTAGAACTGGGACCCTCCATTGGCAGGACACCGTATGCGAATGTGCTCGCCATCCAAGGTTCCTAGTACATGATGAAAATTCCATTGGCTGGAGTAGCTTGCAGCAATCTCCTTCCACCCTTCTGCTGTCATAGGGTTGCTGACCACCTCATCGCTATACTCATCCCAAATGGCCTGGCAGACGTCCCGGACTAAAATGGAGATGGTGTTTTGTGGAACCGTGATAGAATAGATACATCAATGACTTGTAGTTGTCCCCGTGGCGCGGTGCGGAACGCTTCCACATCCTCGTTCCTAAAGAGCATCATGAGGTTTCCATACACCCTTTGTTCTGGCTTAAGTGCGATCCAGCGGCGAACCCACAACCTCCGCTGCCGACGACGTGCCACCAAGAGGCACAAGAGCTGTGAATAGGTGGTAGCTAGGTTCATGTTGGACTGGCTTAGTCACATGATGAACAGTCTTTGTTCATTATAATGGCTGTAAAACTGATATTTGATTTGATGCCAATACTAGATATATATAGTTCTTAAAACCTTCCCAGAATGCTAAGCGAACGCAAGAGGTCGTAACAATACGTATTTATCCATATTCGTAAGCAACTATTCGCAACTGTCCGCAACGATCTGCATAAATAGGTATCTGTCCGTATTGGAACGCAAGCTTTCCGTGTGAAAACGCTTCAGAAAGTAACCGTTAGTAACAATTCGCTGAACGAGATAGTAACTTACCGTTACTAAACGTAACGATCCGTATAAAACCGTATCAGTCCGCAACTCTGGGTCGTTTGCGGAGTGATAGGTTTTGATACGTTTAGTAACGGATGAGATACGGATGAGATACGTATACTTACGTATGAATGCCAAGAGTTACGTATTATTGCGTTTTGTTCATCCGCAGAACTTTTTTTGATATTTTTCAAAATTTGGGCGCGGATGGAACGGGTCTTGCGGATAAGATACGAACTGTTACGGACTCTGCGGATGAGATACGTATAGTTACGAATAGTTACGGAATGCACGGATCGATGCGGATGGGCTTTACGTATCATCCGCAGAGTCCGTAAGTGTGTGTGTGACTGGGGCATTAAACCGGGACAGTGAGAACGGGGCTTTAGCATTGATTTGATTCTTATGGGCAATGATAACTGAAATATTGAAAACAATAATGTCCTGTTCATGCTTTCCACAGATATAGACATGCTAAAAAACGTTTAGTAACATGTTGCAGGGATTTTCCTAGGCCTGTTTTGGGGCCGAATATCCGCCCCTTTCCAATTCAAAAAAGAGCAAACACTTCCCAAAATGGTGTATATTATTTTCAATTTGTTAGTTCTACATTTTGGTGAAAATTTGGTGAAAATCCGAACAAAAATAGCAAAGCTACAGATGCCTGACAATTTGCATAAAAATGTGAACGAAAACATGTTTTCATTCACATTCTAAATTTTATGAAAGGCAATTAAAGCAACAGATATGTTACAGCTTTACACAACTTAATTCTTATATTCATTTTAAATGGCGGTCCAGTTCGTTAAGATTGCATCCAGTTTTTCCAACTTTGATGGTCCAAGTCCTTTTTCTCCTTTCAACAGGCCCCTGACCCGGACTTTAGAAAGGTAGGAAAATCCCTGTGCTGACTCTTTGTTTGAAGCTCATCTTGAAACTAATATTGATATGAAAATACCAATAGGCAACGACCAAATTGAACTTTTTATTCTCAAACTGAAGGGGTTGCTAGTAGTAGTCTTATATTCTGTTTTTCTATTTGTTTCTTTATATGTTTCATTTACTTATTTACTTTGTTATTTACTTTAGTACAGCGTTTTTACTGTCATTTATATCATGTATATATATATTCATATACTAGCTTATTTATATACTCATTTATTTATTTAGTTAGTTAGTTAGTTAGTTAGTTAGTTAGTTAGTTAGTTAGTTAGTTAGTTAGTTAGTTAGTTAGTACACTGTTTCACTTTTTTCATCTTTATATAGATATTGTTTCTTTCTATTTTTCATTTATTTATTTAACTAATTTATTTATTTATTATTCTGTATTTCGGAAATAATCATGTTCATATTACTATTTGTTTTGTTTTGTTCACACATACGTGTTTGTTTTTAACCATATTTATAAGCTATTATGTTCATCTAGAATGTAGGGGAAGGGTCGAAACTAATGTTGTGAGAACTTTTAACACAACCCCATTACTGTAAATAGTCTGTCACTAAAATATGTTTAAAATAATTTTCTTGCTCAGGACAATAGACAATGTCATTATTTACAATTGTTAGCATTTTAAAATTTATGACCAGGCCCCAAAGTTATAAATCTTGAGTACAGTCTCAAACTCAAAATAAAACGCAATGATTGGCTGCTTGCGGACACGTGTCACATGTTCGCAACCAGCCAATCATTGCGCTTTAATTTGAGTTTAAGAATACACTCAAGTTTTATAACCTATGGGTCAAGACAAAAATAATTACATGCTCAATTCATCCATGCACGATTCCAGACAATTTTCAACTTTGACAACGTTGTGTTTTTTGTGTTTATTTTTAGTTGATGAGGGGAGGGAGGATCCAAATATCACTATAAGCGGGCCATCATCGGCTCGCCAGCGAAACCCCATTGGAATGGCCTTTCGCTGGCGTGCCGATGATGGCCCAACATTGAATGCTGGCTTGGTAGCTTTCTGATTTTCAGCGGATCCGTACCAGTATTGCCAAGAAACCCTATATTTTTGTGATTTTTCAGGGGGGGGGGGGTGTCCGGGCCTTCTGTCACCCCTCTGGATCCGCGCATGTACCCGGATTAAAAATAAAATTGTATCACAAGGCAGGATGCTGTCCATATATTTTTATGAGGGCCCATTTTTCAGGATAGGGCCTATTAACTGACAGTCATTAATTACAAAAAATGTATTTTGTGGTCACGTGATTCATTGCAAGGATGACAAACGCACCTTGTATTTCCGTGTCACTGGAAACATATCTGTTTATAATGTAATTTATTAGTTATAATGCATGCACAGTGTACCAGGAAGGCACAAGAATTTATGTTTACTTCAACGCATTACTTGTTGTATTTACGGAAAGATAATCCACGAGCCTAAGCAAGTGGATTATCGCCCCTACATATGAAAATAGCATACAATGACTTTCTTCACATTGCGAGATATTTTATGTGAAGTATTCTTTGGAGCAAACTTTACTGTGATTATCGTCCAGAGTACATATTCCAATAATCGTTATCATTGAAACATATTTCTAACTATTTACACTTAAAGTTGAATTAATTATTATGTGTATGCGGACAACTATAGTGTTAGCGCTTTGGATACTGAAATAACGACATGTAAAGGAAGTCTGATTCACTTACCCCTACTTGACGCTTCATTGTAAAAATGTGTTCCTTTACACCACATCTGGTGGCAGCTGAAATGTCACTGATCTTGGTTTAACTTTTTCTTTCTTTTATAAGCCTTGAGCTGGCTATAGACCCCCCTCCCCCCATAAGGAATTCTGTACACTATGATTTTCTAAAACTACATTATACAAGACACAAAATAAAAGATGTTAGCTCCCTGAGAGTGGCAGCGTTAACGTGTAACATCATGTTATATACGTTACCCCCCGAAATAGCATTAAACGTCTCTGATAATGTCTCAACCATGACATGTTCGTACTTATTTGCATGCTAACACAGGTTTATGAACTTCTTATAACACAGTCACATATTTTTATTATTAATTTAATAAATATCTTGAGTTATTACCCTTGGATACGTTACTTAGTATTTCATGCGTTATTTCCAAGTATCAGTATGTTAGTTATTGATTATAGGTGTATTACATCTGTCACAGCATATAGTAAATCTGTAAGGCTGCTACTTAAATGAATTTCATTTATAAATCTAGATTATTGCCTGCTTTGAAAATATGCAAGTAATCAGTTACTTCTTTTAACAAGATTACCTATTTTAAATGTTCATTTCATAAATGCCTTGAGTTTTAACTGTTATATGTGCTACCAAATGATACATAAACTTTTCGGAGTATCTGTATAGCAGCTGTTGACTTAACATGTATTAAGTCTGTCAGTAATTTAGAAAATTTATAAGGCTGAAAAACAATTGAAGTTCCTTATTAATTTATGGTGATTTAAACTATTATTATAGTGTGATCTATCATCCTTCTCCGTTTGCTCACATTAACAGAAGATAAATTATATGTACCATGCATTCTAAGGGGAAGTTCTGAAAGACACTCACTGTGAAACAGCTCAGTTCTGGGCAAGGTATATGGGATATTATTCAGCTGGTGTTGACACTGATTAGAGAAACAAGGAATACTACTTTGAATTGCATGTCAGCTGTATCTGTATGCCTTGTTCCCAATGTTCATTGCACACGATCACACCAACTACGCACAATTTGTACCTGTGTAACTGATTACACTCATAAATTTGACTGATACACATCGCAGATGCAAAGAACTTCTGGAGCAAAATGGGTTTAGTGTGTCACAATCATTGGTTCTTTGTTTAAGAAATGCTTTTGACATATCTACATAACTATCAGGCAAACAAGTCAAAGGAGGCATTATAGGCGTTAGCTGCTAGAACTACGCTTCATACTACAAATGGACTGGTGTATTACTCATCACATCAGAGCTCAATATGTTAAACAATTCTTCAATGCACTGAAATGAAATATCCAATCTGCTCAGATGCAAAGTAGAACGAGTACTTGAGTCAGTTTCTGGCTTCACCAATCCTTTTAGTTCTAGTTTTGAAGACAATGAACTGTATTTTTTGTCTTTCGGTGTTCCTGCTAAGCCTTGCATAACTAAGGATCTTATTGAGACTGATGACATTGGCAGGAAGGCTGTTGCATACTTCATTGACTCACTTTTAGTTGAAAACCTGTCTTTCACAACCCCATAAAATGCTACAAGGTAAAAAAACTTTTGAGGCTGGCGAGGTCAAGAAGAAATTGTCCAGTTTACAAAACGAAATCAGCCAGATGAGAGCTTAAAGGAACGTATTTGGTCAGCATGACCTTCTTTCTGTTGAACATAATGTTGACCTTGAGTTGACACAGCCGTTCCTTCTGGGACTGTCACTGTCAACTCCTGATAGAATTTCCAACAAAACTGACAAGTCTAAACTTCTACATGGTTTGCAATAACACATTGAGCCTACATTAGATTGGCTATGTAGTGCTGCACATAACTTTGATGGTAATGCCATACTACAGAGCATAATATCTTTTCCTGTCACCTTAAAGGATCAGACGGAACCAGTATTCAACCAGGCACTAAAGGCAGGGTATGTTGGTTTTGTCATTGATACATTTATACAATGTATAAGCAGCAGCCTATAAAGTCTTACAAACATTCTCGCAGAGGATAACCTGGGTTTTTTGTTCAAAAATAGTAAGTGATATGATCAGGAAATACCACAAGCACAAACCGCAGACAACCCTGTGGCACCGCGAGGAAGAGCCGCTCAACCATCACGAGACACCAGGGAGACAAATTAAGCAAAGCAACCAACTCTCTCTTCCCCATCAAGATGATTGCAATACTAGAATGGACATAAAGTAACGTACAACAAAACATAGAACAATTACAGACTCCCACAATGGGAGTAACATACACTGGTGTATGCAACAAAATGTGCTCCTTCCGAATGGCAACAACATTGGCCAGAATAAGGGGAGAGAGATCTACAGTAATACACTGTTTAACAGATTGTGACACTACCAATGTGCCTATATGTTAGTACCATGGAAAGGTTGTTCTTATCAAACTGATAGAGAACTCCTCCCCACTAGTTCATCTACATTCTAAGCAGGGTAGGAAAATAAATAAAGGATTGCTCTAGGCACTCATCAGTGGCATGAAGACATAACATGTGCTATATATATAAATGTGAATAAGCTGCAGTACAACATGTTTCTGAAAAAATTACCAAAGCCATACACATATACTGACTATTTAAAATGGCATGAAAAGAGCTTACTTCCACCCTGCCATTCAGTCCTTGAGATGCAAATACAAAGATTGAACTATCGATTATTTCCCATGAAAACAAGTAAAGCTTTCGAGATATGGACAAAATATGTGGAAAATAATCGGGAAGGAAAACAAGTACCTCTGGGTTAAGGAAAACCTGAATGTACCCCAACAAAAGAAAATAATGTAACATACGTAACATTTGGGATGCATATTTGTTTACAAAGGTACATATCTGTGATGCAAAAAAAAATAGCTTACTTAGATGAGATAACCAATTTGGAAATCTTACCTTATGGTTTTCACTTTTCAGAAGTCATGTCATTTACTTAAATTATCAAAAATGTTGATGGGTAAAATATGTTATTGTCTGTTACAAGGTAATGGTGCCATTAACAGAGAGCTAGCATAATGCAAAATCCTTGCAAGATGAATCTGATAGAGGATTAATAAGCTGTATTTGAAAGTTCTTTAAACCCTTGGATAATATACGAAGAGTTGCTAGCTTAGCAAGAAACAGCTCTTTAACTTCTACCTGATGGGGTTTCTTTGATATTTTAAGTTGTTACTCACATTGCATTGTATGTTACAAACTTTCCATGAGTATTTTGTTAATTATATTTAATGTCTCTATAGAAGAAAAGAGGGTTTATGGTAGTTAATGTTTTGAGTTACTTCCTCAGCAAATGAGCAAAAGTAAAAAGAATACATAGACCTGTGCCAGCTTGCAAATAAGTACAAGCCAGTCGTGTTAGAGACCTTATCTTGAACGTTTAATGGTATTCAGAGGGTAACGTTTGTAACCTGGGCTGTAAAATAGTGTAAGACACCATAATAAGGAACTTCACTTTATTTGAATAGCAGCCTTATATATTTGCTATATTCACTGACGGATGTAATACATGTATAGTCAATAACTGCCACAATAACGGCCATACTGATACTTCGAAATAACATATGAAACACTAAGTAGCATATACAATGGCAAAAACTCAAGGCACTTATAAAATGAATGCTAAAAATATGTAACTGTGTTATAAGAAAATCTTAAACCTGTACCTGACTTCAAAACAGCGTGAATATGTCATGTTTGAGACATTATCAGGAAAATTTAATGTCACTCTCAGCAAGCTAACATATTTCATTTTGTGGCTTATATCATGTATTATCAGGAAATTTTAGAGTACAAATTTCGCCTGGGAGAGGAGGTCTATAGCCAGTACAAGGCCTAGAGAATTTAATTTCACATTTTTGTGTGATATAGGGCTACCATGTTCAACATCTAATAAATCAAAAAGTATATAAAGGTAAATAAAAAATTCTTTATTATAATACCAAATTAATGAACATAAACTGGTTTCAATAAAATTTAAGTGAAACTATATTAGATTAATTTATCATTTAAAAGGGGGTTCATTGAAAAAATGTAACGTACGCTACATTGGGGGTGCCTATACTTGTTTTCAACGGTCTATATCTGTGGCCCTGTAATAGCTTACTTAGAAGATATAACAAATTTGTAAATCTTACCTTATCTTTTGCACTTTTCTGAAGTCTTTAAAAGAATATTAATTATCAACTTTTTTGTAGGGTAACATATGTAACAGGCTGTTACAGCTTAACGCTGCCATTTTCAGAGGGCTTACTCATGTTGCAAAATCCGTGCAAGATATTGTCCTTTAACAAAATCCCCCCCCCCCCCTGGAGGAGGTAAACTATATCCAGCCAGTGGCGTAATTGATTTGATTCTTTATGTCCCAGTCAACAATTCTTCAATTATGTCGGGACAGGTCTTCCTGGTTTTAACCATTATTAGCGGCAATGATTAGTGTGTCTTGCTCAAGGACATAACGCAGTGACGCCGGTGAGGCTCGAACCCTGTCACAACCCCTCGGTCTCGAGTCAAGCACTCTACCACTCTTTTGGTTTAACCGTACAGCTCCTTTAAAAGTCTTCTTTTGTTCGATTATATTGATCCGGAGAATAACAAAACATTTTACTGTCCTACCAGCCAAGAGTGACAGTGACGTCATGTTTGTTTACAAAGTTATCAGGGACTTATAATCGATATATTGCTTGTGTATTGATCCTATCCGCAGGATAATACACGTGATTTATCGATTCGTGTTAGCTCGAGTGGAGTGTACAAGTTAATGTTTTACTTAACAATTGTTAACAAAAATTTCCGTCACTGTCACTCTTGGTTGGCACGACAATACAAGTTAATGTTTTCCTTAACAGTTGTAAACAAAACATTATGTCACTGTCATTCTTGGTTAGCACGACAATAGTATAAGTTTACACTGGTCGATAGGAGTGACGACTGCACATAATTTAAGTGTAGCTCTATCAATGTCTCTGAAACTACATACTACTGTGGTTCTTGCAAACTATGGCTGACAACCTGTATGACTATAGATAAAAAAAATCTAAAGAACTTCATTTTTCAGGCCTCGAGATAAGAGTGTACAAAATCATTTTTTCTCACTTCCCAACCAAAACATTTGTTGTGGGTACTCATAGAACCGTCTCATCGAGACGGTTCTTTTGAGCACGAAAACGTATGTTGTAATTAATAGCTAAGAAAATTATTCTAATTTTAGGGTCAAAAAGTGACTTAACCCTTAAAGCGCCAATCACAAACGCAGCAGACGACAAATTTTGAGACCTCTTTCCCAATTTTCGACAAAAATAAGGTATGATATTACATGAGAATCGTCTGCCAGCAGACGATTCTCATGAAATATCATGCCTTATTTGTTATTTTTGAAACAGCGGAAAAAAATTAATTGTCGTCTGCTGCAAATTATAGGTGGCGCTTTAAGGGTTAACTGGGCTTGTTTTTGTTTACCAGGTAAAGCTGCTGGTAAGGCGTTCGGTGAGAATGAGATTCTGTCTAATCCCGTGGCAGGTCTAATGATTGGTATCCTAGGGACAGTATTATTACAGAGTTCTTCCACGACGACGTCTATCGTAGTCAGCATGGTCGGCAGCGGAGAACGTAAGTAGAACTAAGCCTCTATGCGCGCTGAACAATTTTTGTTTTGTTTGTTTGTTTTGTTGCTTTACGTCCCAAGTCAACAGCTATGGTCATTGCGGGACGGTCAGTTCACCTAACCACACTTTTTCCTGGGCAGGCTTGAACAAGCGGTAAACCAGTAATTTGTGCACATACTTTCGCTTGTAACTGACAACAACCCTTCTTGAATAAATCAGCGGAAGGGAGGAGAATGACCGTAGAAATTATTTCATGATCAATCTCCACCAAAGTATGGGACCGGACCAGGATCGAACTTGCGACCCCTGGATCTGCAGTCAGGCACGCATCTGTAGCCAGACACGTTAATATTACACATGTATAGAGCCCTGTTGTTGGTTTATTGTTTAATATTACTCTAATTTTTTGTGGTGGTCCTGATTTTGTTATGCAGTTGGTTGTTAGTTCTCCGCTGTGTTTTCACTGCTCGCATGTGCGTTACGTTAAATATCTCACGAGCTGGCTGGCCAGTTTACTTCCGGCTACGGTGGCAAACCTAAATTATTTAATGGTACTGTCCTGCCAGCCAATAGTGACAGTGAGGTCATGTTTTGTTTATAAACTTATCAGAGACGATGCTTTTACGCAGGATAGGACTAATACACAAGTGATCTACCGATTCGCGTTAGCTTAAGTGGAGTGTACAGGTTAATGTTTTAGTTACAATTGTAAACAAAATATTACGTCACTGTCACTCGTGGTTGGCACGACAATAGTATACTTCCACAAAACGCTTTGAGGCGCGACTGTAACGGTAAATGCATTGAGTGAATCGAGGGTCATTACTTAGAGGTCGTGGTACTACTGTACATACTGATAATAATTGGGCCTCGACGCGAGAAAACCTGTCTTCGGGGGTTTGCGAACAGGCTCAACTGCGTGGGCTGATCAGCGCTTTTGTACTCACTTATTGGAACGTATCGAAGCAGAATTTGCTACAAGCGGTATTTCACTATTCTAGCTAGTTTCTGTAGCTGAGCAGGCTAGTTTGGGTATGGCCTGGTCGGAAACGATGTTACAAATGTATTAACCAATATAAGCCTGGTGTCCTTTAGTGGGACATAGGCAAATAATGCGCTATGCAGACCCAGGTCCGACGCCGCAATACGCGGCGTCTGATCAGGGGTTCTTCCGTTTGCTTGCAGAATGTTGTATTAAAATTTGAATACTAATAAAAACTTTCACCAAACATGCACTGAAACAGAAATGAACTGTTTCAATCCGTAACGGTGGGAAGTGGCATTCGGCATAACTGGGTTAATGTCAAGTTATAGCCATGTCACGTTGAAATCATGTGGTTATACAACCAAATTAAGATGTCTTGTGTCTATCAATGAAATTGTATGCGGTTGTTTGGTAAGACCACACCATAAAACATTTCTATCATATGACGTCACTGGTTTAGTGGATACCACGTCGTAAAAAAGAAATATGACCGACCACACCTTCAGCAATTTTCAGACTAAATAAAACCGTGACAACCTTGCGTTTTCTATCGAAATGTTTTCATCTTAAAAATCCTATCTGAGACGGTAACGTGACAATTAAATCGTACACATATGGTCATTTCATATCAAAATTTTGAAACTTATGAAAGTTTCTTTCCAGAATTTCATATAAATTGATCACTCGAGTAAGTATTCACTGTGCTTTACCAAAAAAACGAAAAAAAACTGAAGGTCCATTATATTTATTCACATGTGCAGTAAAACCTGTGTAAAATGGCCAATCTCAAAAAGACATAAAATTGGTTTTCAGGACCAATTATCGCTTAATGTAGTTCAAAAGTATTGCAGAATGCTCCAAGGGGGAGTATTCTGCAATACTTTTGACCTTCATTAAGCTACCATTTGTCATTAAGATCTTTGTTTTGTCGATTTTTGAGTGACCCTTTTACACAGGTTTTACTGCATAAGCCTAACATGTTCCTTTTCCTAAACCAAAAATGGGCTAACAAATGGTATATTGGTACATATTGCATATGCACAAGAGCCCCATTTAAACGCCCATGATGATGTATCCAGGGTGCCAGAGATATGAATGTTGCTCTAAGTCTTCATTTACATCTATGCTTTGTGTATGCGAGCTGCTAAACTCTGGTGAGTCTGCGAATTTGTACAGGTTCATTTGAACCTTTATTGCTCGAAAATGTGATAGGTATAAAAATTTTATGTGCTGGCTAATATATGTATTAGAGCAATTGAATGACATAATAAAAAAAATATGACATTTACTCAGATGAGCCTAGATCTCTGCCGATCATGCAGAATGGTCGGTGTCCGTGCAGAGAGTAATAAACTCCATTCTGTTTCCCTTTCTGAGTGCAATTAAGACTATGACCAGGCAGGGTGGATATCCAGACTGATCTGAGTTATTGTTTCACGTAAAGTTTTGTAATGCAACGGCCCACATAACAGTTTTACAGATGGTAGTGTGCTGCTTTTGAAGGTGCAAGCTAGCACGAATACTGTTGCACTCTCCGTAATTTCAAATGATATTTAGGTACTAATCACATATGCGCAACAGCCTCCTGTAAATGCCCATGCAGATGTATCTAGCAGGGTATCAATTCTTTATGTATGCATGCAGCGAATGCTCTGGCGAGTGTGTGCGTTTTCGCTGGATTACCTGTGCGCTTGTTTCTCGACAATTCAATGGGTGTTCTTTTCCAGTGTTCAATTAGAACACTCGTTCAGCTTGATGGAAAACATTTTTTTTCTTAACTGATTGAGTCTCCCATATATTATTTTCTTTTTAGTATTAACTGTGAAACTTGCCATACCAATTGTGATGGGAGCCAACATTGGTACCTCAGTGACTAATACAATTGTGTCGATAGGACAGATCACCAACAAAAACGACTTCAGACGAGCTTTTGCTGGAGCAACAGTCCACGACTGCTTCAACTGGCTCTCAGTGTTGATCCTCTTACCTCTAGAGGTCGCCTCAGGTACGACATTGTAATTCAGACCCCGCCCCCTCCCTCCCCCCGATTAGAGTGCATACCAGATTTTATTCTTATTTCTAAACCAAAACATTTGTTGTTGGTACTCAAAAGAACCGTCTCGATGAGACGGTTCTTTTGAGCACTCAAAACACATGTTTAAACGGATGGGTAAGAAAATAATCGCAATTTTACGCTAAAATATTAGCTTAACCGGCCCTATGAGTTTGCAGAATTACCAAAGGAGAAAACCATTGGGAATAGCACATCAGATGTTTGTACTTATTGCATATGCGAAAAAAGCCTGTTTAGCCCACTTATGCCTATGAATTTCCCATCCCTATCAATTGGACGAATAGTTTTCGAATTTAAGGGCTGTTGGGTAGTAAGTTTCAATTTCATTTAAATTTAAAAAGTGCATTTAGTAAGCAAATAGTGCAGAACCTGATCAGACGTCGCGTTCTGTGGCGTCTGATCTGGATATGCACTCTGTCAATATTCAATAAAAAGTAATCGAAGCTAGGCTTAAATGGGTTAAAACGCCAATACTGGCGTATCCAAAGGTGCTGGTTTGGTCTGAGTTGACCTACATCCCTAATTTGTGAATGTTAGCAGTGAAGTCTCAGGCGAGTCTGTGCATACGCACAGACTCGCCTGAACCTTTATTGCTCGAACATTCGATAAATACCAAAATCGCATGTGCTGTCTCATGTACTGTAGATAATCATGGACAATTTCCATGAGTATCAATAAAGCATACTTCCTTTGTAGCCTTTTTACTGTTAAAAATCTTTTCAAATGTGTGATTTTAAACCCTTTGTATACTGGAAACCCATAAAGGTGTAATTTGGCGAACAATGAAGACCCTGATGAAATGCAGCATAATGCTGCATTTCATTAGGACCTGCACTGTTTGCTATGAAAAATACAATCTTCAGGGTTTGAAGTACATTATAACTTAAAAATTTCTTCATGTCACCCCTTAAAATATATAATAAACAATTCCATCTATATTCTTTGTATCTGTATGGAAATCATTCAGAATGCAAAGGGTTAAATCAAGCAATATGACCATATTATTCATAGATTTCATCTGACTCCGTGGGCTGTTGTCAGTGTTTGCGAAAAGGAATTTTAGACTCCTACACGAGTTCTCAGCTGTTACTGAAATGTTTGGCTGTAGCAGCTAAATTGATTATATTAATTTGACAGTGAACAGCAAATGTGCTAATCAAATTTTAAATTTTTACACATCACAAATTATCAAATCACAAAGAATGAACCATCATTTGATTTTCAGGTGACATTTATGCCCATTGTGTGTGTGCTTTTTAAATGTTCATAAAGGCTTTATGGGGATTATTTATTTTTAGACCTCGGAGCACTATATAATGCGTGAAAAGGATGGCGCTAAATCTAAGCATTGACAGTTTGCGTATTCTGGGCAGAATGTTTTGTGAAATTTAAGAAAGTTAACTACAGAGGAGACAACTATGTTTAATAAATAAAATTGAAAATGCATCTTTTTGGCTTTTGATGTAATATAAATTTCATATTTAATATTTCAACAGCTATAAAGAAGTCCAGCAATGGAAACAAATAATCAAGTATCTTAAAAGAAAACAAGGTTAATCAAGTATCATATACTAAAACAAGGTTAATCAAGCATCATATACGAAAGCAAGGTTAATCAAGCATCATATACGAAAACAAGGTTAATCAAGCATCATATACGAAAACAAAGTTAATCAAGCATCATATACGAAAACAAGGTTAATCAAGCATCATATACGAAAGCAAGGTTAATCAAGCATCATATACGAAAACAAAGTTAATCAAGCATCATATACGAAAACAAGGTTAATCAAGCATCATATACGAAAACAAGGTTAATCAAGCATCATAAACGAAAGCAAGGTTAATCAAGCATCATATACGAAAACAATGTTAATCAAGCATCATATACGAAAACAAGGTTAATCAAGCATCATATAAGAGTACAAGGTTAATCAAGAATCATATAAGAATACAAGGTTAATCAAGCATCATAAACGAAAGCAAGGTTAATCAAGCATCATATACGAAAACAAGGTTAATCAAGCATCATATACGAAAACAAGGTTAATCAAGCATCATAAACGAAAGCAAGGTTACTGAAGCATCATATACGAAAACAAGGTTAATCAAGCATCATATACGAAAACAAAGTTAATCAAGCATCATTTGCGAAAAACAAAGTTAATCAAGCATCATATACGAAAACAAGGTTAATCAAGCATCATATACGAAAACAAGGTTAATCAAGCATCATAAACGAAAGCAAGGTTAATCAAGCATCATATACGAAAACAATGTTAATCAAGCATCATATACGAAAACAAGGTTAATCAAGCATCATATAAGAGTACAAGGTTAATCAAGAATCATATAAGAATACAAGGTTAATCAAGCATCTTATAAGAAAACAAGGTTAATCAAGCATCTTATAAGAAAACAAGGTTAATCAAGCATCTTATGAGAAAGCAAGGTTAATCAAGCATCTTATAAGAAAACAATGTTAATCAAGCATCTTATAAGAAAACAAGATTAATCAAGCATCTTATAAGAAAACAAGGTTAATCAAGCATCTTAATCAAGTATCTTATAAGAAAGCAAGGTTAATCAAGTATCTTATAAGAAAACAAAGTTAATCTAGTATCATATAAGATGCATGTACTAGGTTAAGATACTTGATTAACTTTGTCTTCTTTTCTTTCTTATTCAAGATTTTTTAGAAGTAGCGTTATTCAAGTCAGAATTATTTGTGTCTCATTTAAGCGAGGCATGCCTTGAGTTATTTGCGTTTGTGTTTCATGTTATCTTTGTCTTACTGTCTTGTCTGTTTCTTACATCCTTGTGGTCACCTGCGTGGAAAGGGCTGACTCCTTGGCTCTCTTGTGTACTTACTTACATACTTACTTACTTTCTTACTTACTTACTTACTTACTTACTTACTTACTTTATGTTATCTTTCATTTTATTTAGACACATTTAGATACATGCCTTACTGCTACACAAAGTAAAGGGATGAACATCAATGGTATTGATTAGACTGCGAGGATGTGCAGGCTGATTTGCAGATAACATACTCGAGCCAGCTCATAGGATTGGTTTTGAGACTTGTGGCAAATGTGCAGTCACCAGCGCCCTTAGTTGCCCACAAATGCAAGTAGGAACTTCGATTAGGTATAAGCCTCAGTGTAGGCGTTTAATCATACCAGATAGATGTGTTTGTAGAATGGCTTCAATCACCAAAATCTCATGAGCTGGCCCAATTAAATTTTTCAACCTTTGTCCTGCTAAACCCGAATACATCCCCTTAAGAAAACAGTGTAGATCCAGATCAGCTGGCTTCTGATGAACCAATCTGATCAGGATTTGTTATATTTTCCATGCAGTCTCAGAATCCATTGTATTTACTGAAATCCTGCAACTTAACTGACAGGAAAACAAAACTGAGTGTGTCATATTACTTTATTTAGCAGGGCAAAGGTTTATTTTCTATATGTTTTACTTTTCAGGCTATCTGGAAAAACTTACAAGCGCCATCGTATCAGGGTTTCACTTTGAAAAAGATAAAGCTCTGAAGAAAGATTATTTGAAAGTTATTACCAAACCATTCACAAAACTGATTGTACAGGTAAGAAAAATCACTCCCGGTGTGTGATTATTGTCTTTTGCTGTCATATGTTTTTGGAGTTGAGAAATAAGAAAATTATTTATCAAAATTCGAGCTCTTATCTAATGGCCAGACAAGGATGCCGAAGGAGTTTAAAGCAAATAAACTTATTACATCAGTGATTTTAATATTATTTTTTTATGATATCAATGATATAATTTTTAAAGAAATGACGCATATGGATAGTCTTATTTAAGCTTTTTATCACTTACTGTTATAGACGCTAACTTCAGGAACTAGTTTATCAAAATACATGCCCAATAAAATAGGGATAAGATCTATAAATATCTCCAATATTCTAGAAAAATGATGATGGTAAAAGCTGAACTTACAGCCATTAACGTTTGCAAGAATTAAGTTATCATAATACAAAATTTCAGATGGATGAATGCTTTTTCACTTTTCCTCGCAATAGCGTTTCTTAAAATAGTAGGAAAAGATAACTACTCTTAAATGTCAAACCACCATCGGATGGCAATCGATAGAGCATCATCAATCTGATTTAGCGACCACATAGCACATGCAATTAGAATTTTAAATATGTCTTATAAAAATGACTGATTATTATTATATATCAGGCATATCTCCACATGAACTTTGATTAACTCTTTGTCTATTTGAGTCGTATACTTATAACCTTTGCAAACAGTCTGGGCCCATATCAGGCCCAACAAAAACATGAACAAAATCCAGTAGAAAAAGAGTTAAACACCGGAAATAGCTTATCATTTCTGTATTGCATCACTCAAACTTAGATTGAACACATATTAGTATTCAACATTTGAAGCTTCATTTCTTATCACTTAAAGCTCCCAGAAAAAAACGCATTTGAAAATGTCGTCTGCTGAAGACGTCTGCTGCAAATATTTGCCTAACGCTACTGACAAATTAAGTATAGAAGCAAACAGCGTGGACCCAGAACAGACTGCTCCTATATAGGAGCAGTCTGATCTGGGTCCACACTGTTTGCCATACTGAGGCTTCTTAAACATTTCAGCAGACGAGAAAAGCAGACGACTTTTGTTGCTATTGGCGCATTATGGGTTAACACCGGAAATTGCTGCTTATTTCTGTAATGCATATCTCAAACTTAGATTAAACAAAACAATTTAGTTACAATATTAATCATTTGAAACTTCATTGTTATTATTATCTGTTGGTTTTTACAGATTGACAAGAAAGTAATTGAGAACATAGCTCTTGGAGAGGTGGAAGACCACGACGCTAGTATCATCAAGCACTGCTGTGATAAAAAGAAACTCTTTACAGAGAACGTCACTGAAACGATCATCAACGGCACCCTAACAAATGTCACTGAACAAGTGCCAATATGCAAAAAGCAATGTAAGTCTTAGATACCTAGATTATATAATGCTGTGATAAAAAGAAACTCTTTACAGAAATCATCACTGAAAAGGTCACCAATTGTCACTGAACAAGTGCCAATATGCAAAAAGCAATGTAAGTCTTAGATAGCTAGATTATCTAGATTGACACTTTAATCCTTAAAGCGTCGATCACGACTGAAGCAGACGACAATTTTTTCAACATATTTCCGAATTTTCGAAAAAATAAGGTATGATATTTCATGAGAATCGTCTGCCAGCAGACGATTCTCATGAAATATCATGCCTAATTTGTTATTTTTGAAAAAGCGGCAAAATTTGAAATTGTCGTCTGCTGCAAGTTATAGGTGGCGCTTTATGGGTTAATTGGTTGCATCAAAAATTTCTGGATATGCTTCAGATAATTACTCAAAATTATAAGCATTTTCCATTGTTTCTAAAAGTTATTTAGTCGAATGTGTGTGTTGTGGGGAAACAGTGAGTTATTGGGCTCCCTTAACAATATGGGTTTTTTTTACCTGTAGCCAGCCCTCTTTCAGCCCCAAGTTGTTGGCATTTTTATAGTTATTAGCACGGTCAACACAGCAATTATTTTCAGCATAAAAGTTTTTATGAGCAGTTAAAAGAGCCACATGCATTCAGGGGCTTATTCGGACCCATATGAAGCCAAAAAATTGAAAGTTGCATGACACCAACCTTTTCTGATTGGTTTATTAGAGCAATAGGCCAAGTGTAAAAGTATGTTATTTATTTAACTTTTACCTTTGCTTTAGTAACAAAAATGACCGCGAAATAGGCTTAAAATAGAGAACTTGACGTTGTGAATGGACCAATTTTGAGGCTTTGGGAGACCCTTTTTAAGAATTAGATATCAGCACAGCTAAACACCAAAAACAAGTTTAATGTATTGAGTGTCGTAATAATTCTGATCATCTGTTAAAATATAATTTAAGTACGAGGGATGATCCTAAAGTTCTGATCCTGCCGTGATATCTCTGTTACCAGCAATACAACATGCCTGAAAACTGTACCAAATAATAATATTATCTTTGTCTAAATATCGTTTTAACAAGTTTTATATAACTTGAAGGTGTGACCGATAATCTACCCCCATACAGCCATACCCTAAATGCACTGACCAATCAAGCAGACTCAGCATATAAGATACCTCACACTTTAGACCAGAGCAGTCATAGCAATTCGTTTTTATGACTATTCAATGCTTGTCCAGAAGAAGTCAATATGCCCTGTAAATATGGCAAAGTTTCTATATGATCTCGGTTTCCTAGGCTCTTAAATGTATGGCTATGCAACTGTCAGCTATAATCGAATTTTGGACCACTTGAAGTTTTGACTAGCCCATACTGTCCTAACAACAGCTTTATTTAAGGTAAAACTATTTCGAGCAACCTTAGATAAACTGACTTTTGTCTGAAGCAGTTATGAATAGACGGTTTTGTCGGATAATGATAGTAAACCCACATAAAAAATTAAAACGAGTCCACAAATTCGGTCAATATTCGGAGGTACACGAATTTGCATGTGTATAACAAAACATAAAACCCAATCAATTGTCCAAATGTGCACTATTTTGTAAAATGATGCAATATGGGATTAAATTGAGCACAAAGCATCCATCTGAAACCAATAACAATTTTGAAAATTGTAATTTAAGGTAGTGCGGGACCCATGTCAAAAGATAACCTTACTTTTACTTAAAAGTAAGGGTGTAAGAGTTATCGTTCCTGAATCTTGTTTTTAAAAGAGAATACTTATTTTCTAAGACGGTAGATATTATTCTCCCCTGACAACTCTTTGATGCTTGAAACGTAATTATGTAAGTATTTTGCTTTCACAAAAAGAAGGAATGCAAGTATTAGCTTTTAAAAACATCACCCAGAGTATGAAGTCATTCAGTATTTTGATGGTTAAAAGTTGTGGACCGTTTAAATATACATACTATATACATGTCTCGGTTGCTATTTCTGCATGCTGCCACTAACCTAAGACCCACCCCACCCCAAAAGGGGGGGTTGTAGACCTGCACATGCCTTGTATGTGACATTCTCATGTTTTAGGTCCCATGGAGGTACATGGTCACTAATGTTTTATGGAGAAATGACGTAACTATTTCAACTACCTTATCACACCGGATAGGCAGCAATAAAAACAGTCTAAACAATCGATGAATGCTGATAACAAATTGCTAGAAACAGTGTTAGTGATTGCCATTGGTTGCCTATCGGACTACAAACAACAATCCAAAAATCTGTTACTTACAATATTTAACTACGTTCGTCGATAGCATTAACGTTTTCGATTGCCGCCTATCTAGTGTGTTTTTGATATACTGAAGACGTAGCCAAAACAATCTGATATAAGGGCTAGGAGTTATTTAATGTTTCTGTTGAAAAAATTATTTTGTTTCGTTGCATGTTTCATGATGATAAAATGGACATTTCTGCATACATTTTAATAAAATTAATTGGAACTGCATGTGCCTGAAAGGAAGATATATGACAATATAACATTCTTTTCTGTATATTAACGGTTGGCAAGTATGGTGCAGATGCGCGGATCCAGGAATTTTCATCAGGGGGGTGGGGGGGGGGAGGGTCCAGGTCAGTCTGACAAAAAAGCTCTGACAATGACTTTTTTAGTCCTCAGCTTATTTTACAGAAGTCAAATGGTCAATTTCAAAGAAATCTATCGTTTTTCAAGGCTCCAGATGGGGTCCAATTTTTTCCAGGGGGTCCAACTTTTTCCAGGAGGTGTCCAATTGCTTATTCCCTATAGAAACCCATTTAATTTGTGATTTTCCAGAGGGGGTCCGGACCCCCGCCCCCCCCCCCCCTCCGGATCCGCACATGGTGCATCATCACAGCTTCATGGTTAAGGCTACTATACATTATCTCATTTGGGCTTGGCGAACGTTAATAGACAGAAGAATGTATCATCCTTTTATTGTTATATACCTTATAATAAGTGTTTACTATAGAAACTTGAGGTGTTTCAATCGCTGACAATTGTACATTTTATTTAATAATGTGTCATATTTTGGTTGATTGTTGACCAATCACTGACCGCGGGCTTTATTTCCGATAAAACATGACTGCAGAGGGCTTAATTGCCATTTCAACCTGCTCACGGATATCCTCTGCAAGTTAAGATACCGTCGCTTATGCTTTATTGAGAAATGACCAAAATATTCAATTATCAAGATACGCTACTTTATTACATCGGATAGGCGTCAATCGAGAAGGCTCTGAACAATCGATGAACGTGGATCGCAAATTGCTAGAATTTTCCATTTGTCGCCAGTCAGGCAAACAAACTGCAATCCAAAAAGTCAGTTTCTGACGGTATTTGATCTACGTTCGTCGATAGCATCAACGTTTTCGATCCGGTATGTGTATTGATACAATGAATACGTAACCAAAACAATCTGAAACAAGAGCTAGGAGTTATCTACATTTTTCAGTCATGTTTCTGTTGAAAAAAAAGTTTGTTTCCACACCGGATAGTGAGCAATCGAAAACACTGTTAACCATTGACGAACGCGGATCAAAACTCGCTAGAAACAGTATTTTGATTGCAAAGTGTCGCCTGTTCGATGAGTGATGGTAATAAAACAAAACTATGATTCTAACTATTTTTGGTCTATAATCGTCGATAGTATTGATGTTTTCGATTGTGCCTATAAGGTGTGGTTTCGTTGTATGCTTCACGATGTTACAGTGGACATTTTTTTGGAAATGCTTTTGCTTGAAAGGAAAGTATTCTAGAACTTTTTGGATACTGTAAAGGCGGCACCTCATGACTGCCTTATTAGTCTACTTTAGACATAGGTAAAATCTGAAAAAGAGGCGTTATAACTACATTCGAAAGTGTTTGTTTATTGTTTAACATTAGTATAGAGGCAAACAGTGTGGACCCAGATCAGACTGCTCTAGGTTTTGTTTGTTTGTTTGTTTTGTTGCTTTACGTCCCAAGTCAACAGCTATGGTCATTGCGGACGGTCAGTTCACCTAACCACACTTTTGCCTGGGCAGGCTTGAACAAGCGGTTAACCAGTAATTCGTGCACATACTTTCGCTTGTAACTGACAACAACCCTTCTTGAATGAATCAGCGGAAGGGAGGAGAATGATCGTAGAAATCATTTCATGATCAATCTCCACGAAAGTATGGGACCGGACGAGCAGTCTGCTCTAGATCTACACTGTTTGTTTAAGAGGCTTCATAATATTTCAATAGACGATAAAAAACATACGATTGTGTTAAGGGTTAATAAATGTGGGTTCAGTGCATTAACGGACAGGACTTTCATGAAATGCACGCAGACCTGCGCGGCTCAAGCAACGTTTAAATGCTTAACCAATGGATAGAACCTGATTTCCATTCTTGAGCAGTTGAAATAACCGAACCACGCCCAGATATGAAAATTAAAGTTGCCACCTTTACAGTACCCAAAAAGTCCTATAATATATTACAATGACAATATAACATTCCTTTCTGTATATTAACGTTTGTCAAGCCTTTGTGCGATAATGTGTTGCAGGCCTCACCGCTGTGTGGTTCTGGTTGCAACACATCACATTCAGGCTTGCCAAACATTAATACAAGGAAAAGAATGTTTTATCCTCTTATTGCATATTTGTAAGTTTATTCTTTAAATGACATTTAGATCTATGCATCAGGAATAAAGATATAATTTTTAGCTTTTATCTACATAAATCCTACGTGTAAGAAAGCATCAAAGTCTCAAGACATGCTATAGCCATGCTTTAATGAGAATCATAATGTAATGTGCTGGGTAACATATGCTAGGTCAAAATCTTTTTTGTCATTTTCTACGCCCATTTGTCAGTGCTTAATCAATAAAAGCTATGTCTCCGCCCAGTGATATACAATAGGGCGTAGACAAACAAAAAAAATGGTGGAAAGGGGAGACAACACTTATTATAGTCTTTCTTTTTTTTCAGGATTTTTCAGAAAAGTCACCAAAACAAAAAAAAAACGAGCACGGTGACACATATTTTTATTCAATCATTAGATTCTTCATGAAAATATCTTTGTAAAAATATGTTTTTTGTTGTTCCAGTTACATTCTCTGATATGTTTATTTTGAATATCAATGTTTTTTTGGCATTTATTCGTTTGACTTAATTAGGATTTTGCTTAATAAATTGTGTAAATACATGTTATTTCACTATTTTTTGTTTTTATTTATATCTCTGGTGTGAGTAGTATTTGTGCTGAAAAAAACTGTATTGCGTTTCTTGTTAATTTGTTAACAAAATCTGTGTTTGTTTATTTCAAAAACCTGCGATTTTGCAGTTTTTGACATCAAATAACTTTTTAAAAAGAACGGTGAGGTATTGTTTTTTTTGTCTTAGATTATAAGTATAAGTCTATATTATAATATATTAAAAGATAAAACACTTTTGGACATATGCCGGTGAGTCCGGTACTACCTTAAAATCAACCATTTTTCAAATGAAAATTAAACTTTTTACAATATTCCAATTAAGATTAAGATATTTCATAATCAAAATAATATTGGTCTTAAATATTTTGCCGATAATAGATTTGGCATGTTTATAGTCCTAATCGATAGACAAAAATAGAATAGTCTTGGAAATGACAATTCTGCACTGTACTCAAAATGACGTAGTTGTCAATTTTAATGACGTCTTAAGAATTGCGCATTGCGCTTTAAATATTCAATTTACACAATTCGTTGCCATTCTTACATTTGAATTGACATAATAATAAACAAAAGTAAAAATATAATGTAGTTTCATTTTGTGGTTTTAAAGATGCCGGGCTTGAAAGATTAGGATTCAAATACTATTGTTTTTCTATAACATGAAAACAGGCCAGTGGTATGGAGTGGGCCATATATAATGTGCTGTAGTTATTAAGTGAAACAGTACAGCGAGAAAATACTAGCATCATTTAAAAGGTAAACGCCAGTACGTTTGAATGGTGCATGGTATGCCTCTCAAAAATGTCTCTGGACAAAGCTACAATGTAACGATCAGAACTTTTGGATCATCCCTCGTACTTGTGTGTTCTCTATGTTAATTTCTCTGTAAAAGTCTCAAAATGTCCCAAAATGGTAATCAACTTATTTTTAACCTTATTTGGTTGTTGCCATAGCAATGGTAAAAGTCAAATCAATACATGTCTTTCACACTTGGGCTATTGTTCATATAAACCAATAAGAAAAAAAATGGTGAAAACCAACTTGTATATTTTCGCCTCATATTGGGGCCACAATAGCGCCTTGATGCACGTAGCTCAAATTTCATGCTCAGTTGAGTTGAACATTAAACACTTTCATGACTTAGGGGCTAGATCAGAAATAGGTGCTACGTCATAAATATGCATGTACATGTGCCATTTAAAGCCAGCATCCACATAATTTTTAATGTTATTACAACTTTTTTTTTTATCTGTTTCAGGTAAATTTTATTTGAAAAGCATGCGCCATTTAACGCTTTACTCTATACGCTATTATTAGATCATGACATTATTTCTATTTTTAGAAAACATTGAAAAAGTTCGCAAAAAAATTAAGTAAAATTTTAAATACTTTTGAAAATATTATGGAAAATAGAGCATTTGCTCCTTAGGAGCAAATGTTCTATTTTCCATAATAATCTCAAAAGCCTGGTATTCTAAAGGCACCAAAAGGTGTTATTATGAAGTAAAGGGTTAAAGTTAGCATCTACATAATGTTTACTGTTATTATTGCATAAAAAGTTGTGTTGCACGCTATTAACAGCCATGTTTTAACCGACAAAAATCCATGTATTAATCAGGCAATTCACATGCTGTTGATGCAAGGCTTTTGTACTTTACAAATACGCATTCTAGGTCGTCACAAAAATTGACGTAATCAACAGTAACGTGCATAGAACTGAACGTTATTTAGTGACGTTATGATGACGTAAGTCTTTGCTCTAGAACTGGCGTTTTCAAAACATACAATTCCTTCATGCTTTTGCGCGCCATTATAATAATACAAAAATGAATTTTTGAAGCGTTTTCTAAAGTTTTCAATCGACAAAATGACTTTATGAAATAATAACGATCAAACATGGTTTTCTGATACACTAACACCTGCTAGACCCCCCCCCCCTGGGGTCGTTAAAACCCTCGCCTTTCAGGCTCAGGTTTCAACACCACCCTCAGGGTCCTGCAGATGTTAATGCATAGAAAAACATGTTTGATCCCTAAATATCACCTTTTTTATCTTTTCAGGTAAATTCTTATTTGAAATCATATCTAGAGATGGTGAATGGAGTGCTATTTTTAGATCATGACATCATTTTCTATTATTAGGAAACATTGATAGAGTTTGTAAAAAAATAGAAAAGTTTTAAATACTTTTGAAAATATTATGGAAAATAGAGCATTTGCTCCTAAGGAGCAAATGTTCTATTTTCCATAATATTCTCAAAAGCCTGGTATTTCAAAGGCATCAAAGTCGTTATTATGGAGTAAGGTTAAAGTTAGCATCTACATAATTTTTATTGTTATTAAAACTATTGTTAGGGAGCGCAGTGGCTCAGTGGTAGAATGCTTGACTTCAGGCCGAGGCGTCGCGGGTTTCGAGTCTCACCGGCGTCACTGGGTTGTGGTCCTTAAACAAGACACATTTATCCTAGCTTAGTACTGGTTCAACCCAGTAAGACCCGTTCCTATTTAACTGAAAGATTGTTGATGGGACGTAAAGAATCAAATCAAACAAACAAAAACATAAACAACTTTTTCAATCTGTTTCAGGTAAATTCTTATTTGAAAGCATATCTAGAGATGGTGGGTGGAGTGACACAACAGTTGGTATTGTTCTTCTACTTATCGCTCTCTTCATCCTCTGTGTCTGCCTCATCTGTCTCGTCAAGATCCTACACTCACTTCTGCGAGGACAGATGGCCGTCTTGATGAGGAAATTTGTAAACGCTGACTTCCCTGGATGCTGCAGCTACTTTACAGGGTATCTTGCTATTCTTGTTGGAGCTGGGATGACCATGCTGCTACAGTCTAGCTCAATATTTACCTCTTCTTTAACGCCACTTGTAGGAATGGGAGTTGTCAGTCTGGAACGAATGTACCCACTTACCCTTGGATCTAATATTGGTACAACAGCCACTGGTATGTTAGCTGCATTTGCCCAGGACCAGGACAGGATAAAATTTGCACTGCAGATTGCCCTCTGTCATCTTTTCTTCAACATTTCTGGAATATTGCTATTCTACCCAATACCAAAGTTCAGACCTCCAATCAAGATGGCGAAGTATCTTGGTTGTCAAACAGCTAAATATAGGTGGTTTGCTCTTGCATATTTGGTGATGTTCTTTTTCCTTCTACCAGCTGCAGGCTTTGGATTATCTATTGTCAGTTGGATAGCTCTCCTAGCTGTGTTTGGACCAATTGTTCTGATCATCATTATCATCTTTGTTATCAAACTCATACAACACAGATGTCCTTCATCGCTGCCAGCCAAATTTCAGAACTGGAAATGGCTCCCAAAATGTCTGCGATCTCTTGAGCCATTGGACCGAGCAATTATGAGGTTATCGTGTAACTGTTACTTATGCCGTTTATGTCATTGTTGCAAAGGTATTTATGCAGAATATGAAGAGGAGGACGTTAAGGTTGTGATAGGTGAAGGAGGACATCAACAAAATGGTTCACTCAATAGGAGTACAGCAAATAGACCAAGATATAGTTCAACAGGTGATACGAAGTTTTAATCCCTTGCAATTGCGTAGCCAGTACGCTGAAATATACTCAGAAAAACAATTGAAGGACATTAAAATTCTTTTGACTTTATAACACTTGGGAATATAATTTTCAAACAAATTATTTTTGTCATTGATAGATTTATCACTATTCAATTCACCAAAATGCGAATTGAAATTCACGGGTCATTGGTTACGATACAGTACCACTCCAAATGTACCAACCTTCTCTCCCCAAAGTTCACAAGCAAAAATTAAGTGCTCTCAATTTTTGCTGCAACCTTTACCAGGTCATTGCTTATGTTCTAATTTTGACCACAGACAAAAGTTAACACCAATTTATCGGTCATTGTCCCTAAGAATGGGACAACTTCTTCAACAAAAATACACGGATATGGCACACCCCGGCAAATTTGACCACAAATTTGCAGTAAAACACTGACAACAGCTTCAAAATTAGGTGCCATTTTTTAAAAGGAGAACCAGCGATCATTTTGGAGCCAGTTGTTATGGAATACAAACGATAAAAATGTGTTTTAATCATTTTTGAACGTTTGTGACTTTTCAGTATAGAGGGTTGAACCATTTGGATTTGTACTGTACTTAACCATTGAAGCGTGACTAAAATAAAGCATCCATTTTGATTGCAGATGTCTGGAACTATGAAATGCATGCGTAATTAGTAAAGTTTTTTATTGTATAGAATGTAAGAGATGGGACTAAATCTAAAAATCCTTCAATTGTTTTTCTGAGTATAGTTACGCGCATCAAAGAGAGACTACTGAGACGAGCAGTGATTCTTATCAAGTTTATACCTTTTCAAGAAAGTGACTTTTCTTAAAGGAAAGAATTGGCTTCCAGAGGGAGCCAATTCTTTCCTTTAAGAGCAGTCTCTTGTATGATATTGTAAACACTTTTTCCATATTATTTGGCAATTTTCGTTGATTTTCAGTTTGAGTAGTATGACCAATCGCTCTGATCATCATAATCATTTTTGTTATCAAATTCATACAACACAGATGTCCGTCATTACTGCCAGCCGAATTTCAGGACTAGAAATGGCTCCCAAAATGTCTGAGATCTCTTGAGCCATTAGACCGAGCAATTATGAGATTATCATGTAATTGTTACTTATGCCGTTTATGTCATTGTTGCAAAGGTATTTATGCAGAATATGAAGAGGAGGACGTTAAGGTTGTGATAGATGAAGGAGGACATCAACAAAATGGTTCACTCAATAGGAGTAAAGCAAATAGACCAAGATATAGTTCAACAGGAGATACAAAGTTTTAACCCCCCTGTGTCAAATGGGCCTTGTCGTAAGAAAACCTGTCTTCCTGGTGCTCTGACAAAGCAAGTTGACAGAGACTAGCTAGAAGATTTTAATTTCATCTGTAACAAGTTTACATATAATCCTATCCAAAATGCGAATAACAAAGGCGCTAATCAGACTGCGTGGATGCGCAGGCTGGTCTGCGCCTGTGTTGTTTGCAAACCCCTGAAAACAGAGATTCTCGCGTCGAGGCCCAAATATGACAAACAAAAAAGTATAATCATGTTAAATGTCCTAAATATTTTAACACTTTACTCTTTCTGTTTTAATATGAAATTGTTGGTTATTGACTTGAATTCACAATTTTTTGTCAGAATAGCGAACAGTGAAGACCCTTATCAGACTGCTTTTTCAGAAACAGTCTGACCAGGGTCTAATTAACACTTAGTGTCAATATATAAATCTGTACTTCTAAACCAATTTTAACTGAGGACCAATTTCTCCATAACTGAAGGTTTTAAACAATAAAATTAGACCTGTCTGAAAGTGACTAATTGATGGCATATTATTGTGCAGTGGATAAGCAGATGGACTTTTACAATATGTTCAAAAAAGAAATCAGGAAAGTTCATTGTTATAATACCTGTTATTATAAGAGCTGGAAATTATCAAAATATGAAACCTGTTCATTTTATACTGAGGTTTCATATTTTGTACATATTCCAACAGTTGTACAACTTTAATGAGAATTTTTTTCATTACGCTGTGTTACCCTGGTGGTACTCTGAATATATAGAGGATCTTACGCAGGTGCTGATGTTGTATTAAATTTATTAAATGAGTTGTGGAAAAGAGACAAAATGTGAGGCTTTCCAAACATTTAATCTCATTTTCGTAACAAGCTTAATAAATCAATAATACGGGAGCACAACTGTTAGATTCTATTCATCCAATGACATAAAAGTTACTTAAAATCACTTTTCGGGCGTTAAACCGTCCAGATTTTGCCATCTTTTACCCAATGATATAATGTAGGGCAGTACATTTCGCACTTATATGTAAACCACTAGTGGTTTTATCAATTTTAATGCATGGCGCTATTTCACCCACAGACGCGCCACATCATATGATAATTACTTTTAAAAAAGCTAAAATAATATTTATCATATTCGTTATTTTAATTTTATTTTCTGTCAGAGTGCAGTTCTTAATACTCACTCTCTTTAGCTATAGTCAGGGAACAGAGGTACGAAAAATGCTAGCCCTTGCACCCGGAAGGTAAACAGCTGAATTGTGTATGATTGCAAAGGTAATTATATGGTGTATCTAAAACCATTGTATAGCAGACTCGATCGACTTGCACAACGCCAGAGCAGTTCACTTTCTACATAAGCCCAGCAAGAACATGTGAAAATATTATTTTCAAAATCTCATGTATTGTTATCAAAGAAATTAGGACTGAACAATATTGGGCTAATATAATACACAGACATCTGTGTAGACCACAAATGCAGCTTAATGCTTTTTAAAACATGTAGAATAGGACGCCCCAATTTTGAAATTATATTTATAAATTTCTTTGCTTCAAATGTCATTAAAACTGCATTTATTGTCCAGGAATGTATATGATATTTATTTATACATTGCTTAGAAGCACAATCTCATAAAACTTTGCGTGCTTACATATTCCTTTTTTATCCTCCTGCTGAAGAAGTCTGCATTGCATATTTTTGTACAAAAATAAATAAAAAATAATTGTATGCGTTTAAACACTGCATACAGTTAGACAGACGTTTGGGGCATAATTTAAGACAATTTGTTGTTTATTTTCTCTGAAAGACTAGATAAGGTAGCTTAAAAGTAAAACTATGATACTTATTGATTTAGTTCATGTCAGCTGGCTTGTTGTTAAATACTATGGACAGCTTAAGAAAAAATAAATCGTAAATGAAATTTATCAAGCTTTAAAAGATATGTATCTTCATTTTTATAACAGCTTTGATACAGAGGCCATTGAAGAGACCAATGTTGTTGTTTTTTTCTGCTGAAAACAATGGTTTCATTTAACAGTGGTAAAATAAAGATGGAATATCTCTTATAATTATTATTATAACCATAAACCCTTACCTGTCTCCGTTTTAAATGCAGAAATGCAACCTCAAAATACTTTTAAAGAAAAGATAGAAATCCCAAGCATTACTTTATTGGTGCACAAATGACTGCCTATACTATACTCCTTTAAAAGCATTTGATAGTGTACATGAATTATTGTAAAACGGCCGCTCATACTGGACCTCCAGATAAGATTGCGTAATGGAAAATTATTTTGTAATTTCTGAGCCAAAACATATCTTGTGGCTAATCAAATGGATCTTTTAAATGAGGTGGTTCTTTTTAGACCAAGCACATCTAAACTGATTGATAAAGGGAGAATTTCCCAATTTCTTCTCTATGACAATTTGCTTTAGTTGACCTATGCGGCATACAAAATGTATTTTTTCCGCTAAATGCAATTCTGGCCGAATTGGCATTTGCTATACAGTTGTTTCATATCAATCACTATTTTAACTATCAGTATACAAAAATCCAGCCGTGTACCTCTCGGGTGCAAAAGAATGTGTTTTTGCATGATACACGACTTTGGTTCCCCGACTACTAGGTGTTGATAACAGACAATTCTCTACTATTGCAAAGTCTTCTTGCATTGTTTATCACCGACAGTTCATGGATATTTTGATACTTATCACATACGCGAGCAGCAAAATCTTAGACACGCCTGCGCATCCAGACAGTCTTACTGAGCCTTTGCTGTCTGTTAACACAAAATTGGAGCATAGATAAAGGATTCACGCCAAAACAAAGGCATCTGCCCCACTAATAGTTGCGCATAAACACAGGTGAAAGTTTTCAGGATTAATCCTGAATTCAGGAATGTTGAGGCTGACATTCCATATGGAAAGTCAGCCTCAAAATGCTGAAATAAGGATATTATATTGGCTTCTTTGGTTACTTTTCAGATTAACGAAGCACAATTAATCATTTTAAATGTAAAATATGCTTTTTGTAGCCATCCTGCAAGTTCTAAAATTTGAATTTCAAAAGTTAAGGATTTTGGAAATTTTGAACTTAAACCCATGCATATATGTTAAAAGAATGACTTTACGCAAAATGCACAAAATTTAGGACGCAGTAAGTTACATAGAATACAGTAATCATGCTGAATGTATTATGAGGCTTGACTTGAAATCGAGGGGCCACTGCTTTGCGCCTATGCATATTACTGGGTCAACTCAGGAAATATTTGGACATGACTGAAAAGGTGTTGACTGTGACATAAGCATTGACTCGAACAAGAGAAAATATAGCAAGACTGTGGTATGTACTAGTCATTTTATGATGACTTAATTGTATTTCCTTTATCATTGGTTAAGTATTTGTTGTTTAAATCCTTGTACAAATAAATAGTCCATCTGTTGTTAAACTGAGTTCTTTGTTGTAGATGTTTCAGAATGCTGGAACAACGTTTGCCACAGGGTAATATCCTTTCTTCTTTCGACCAAGCCTTCCTTTCTTTTCACCAAAAGCAAATCCTTCTTCATTAGCTGGCATTATCTGTACCACGTATTTGCCTGAAAAAGAGAGAACAATTTTGGTTTCAAATATGCCTCACGACATCTGAATCACCCTGACCCAAATTTAAAGATTCTTGGTATATGAAATGTGTTGATATTAAATAATTTACATTGTTATATATCATTAACCCATATAAGTTTACCGTCCTTTTGGAGGGATATATGCAAAAAGTGCAAACCCAGACCAGATGCCACAGAATATGGCGTCTGATCAGGGTTACCACAGTTTGCTTACAAAATGGTCTATCAAAAATGAATAAAAAAGAAAACTTCCACCAACTACCTTAAACAAGTAAACAAGGAAATAGACTGGGCCTGAATCAAGTAGGGTATTTTCAATAAGTGGCATAGAGTATGACTAAAATGAGCTTGGGTTATCTGCAGCAGAACTTGCTGAGGAACAGTATTATAAGATAGCTTAACGTTGAGATATGTCTGAAGTTTCAATGGAAATAATTAGTTGATATCTGAGTTCAAACCTCAGTCCAGGAACAAACTTTCATAGCTACCTCTTATTTATGTAGGCTATTATCAGTTATTAACAAAACTTACTGCAACTGAGCCTGTCATGGACCACTTCTACTCATATAAGACAACTGATCATCATGATTGTCAAATGTGACATAAATACCAACTCAACAATATCAATATGGCAAGTTTTAACAGAATACAATAAAATGTCCTTTTTGTGAGGGGGAGTAAACTGCTTTCTATCTTATGCTAATATTCTAATAAATGACAAGTCTCAGCAGAGTTTTCAGTTGAAAAATGCTTACTGTAACAGGTAAAGTGCATTTAAGACATCAGCGTGTATGTTTATTAAAATAATAGAATAGGCTTTATGGTTTACCTTGTATCAAAGAAATCTGATTTGATAGCTTCTTCTCAAAGGGTCTTGTTACAAGATATTTCTGTCCACTGAGATAGGTTTGTCCTGAAAAATGTATTCAAAATCAAAAACTACTAATAGAGAAACTGAACTATAGATTAAACTTTATACTGATAAACTGTATATGGACAATGCTAGTTAACTTAGGATTTTATATCAAAACTCTCATTTTTCTAAAATGAAAAACAAACATCAGGGCAAAAACATAACAATGAACTTGAAATGTTACTTAAGGCCTGTCAAACTTATATGATATTATTTAAAATATCATTGCCTCAAGCCCTAGTGGAAATCCGATCTGTATACTAGAGATAAATGAGTTGATGATTTACACAATGATTACTGAGTAAGCTTAGAGATCAAAATCACCTGCAAAATGTTGTTTTATTTTTTATAGATTTGATTTTTTGACATGACTGATTTATTTATAAACTGTCAAAATGTATTCTAGCTTACCCGTTTTATAACTGCACAATGAGCAGAAACATAGCCCTAATTTTACAGGTACAAGACAAAAAGCATGTATTTCGCCAACAAGTATTTTCCTTTTTCAAGTTGGAATGCTTTCTCTTTCTCATAATAACAAAAATATTGACTTTGTTTACTTTGTATTTCAAGGGGTCACAGGTCAAACCCTAATAATTTTGCATTTATGTCCCTAAAATTAGTGCTTTGTTCTTTTTCTGTATTTAACTTGCCTAATCCTGTAATATATTTTGTTGTTCTTAAAGCACACAAATTGTTTAGCTTGCATACTTGTTTCCTAGCTTATCCAATGTAGAATATCATCCAATTAAATTAAGTACCTAAGATAAAACTAAGAAAATGGCTCTAGGTTCTAGATACAGTCAGAGCTGAAGGAAACAAGGAGTTTAGCCAAGGAGTGATTCGTCAACGAGACGCCTTCCACAAATGAACATTGGAAGTCAGGTTCATCATTGAGTCATGACCTGACTTCACCAATAAAATTAAAATAAATCAATAGCAGCTTTAAACTGTAATCAGGTTTATAATCAGGCATATGGACTTTCATGAAATACACATGCTGTAGCCCAATTATTTATAACATTTGTTTGTACTTTGAATCTATCAGGAAAGAATAAATGTATAAACTAAATCAACTTAAAGTATTGGATATGATATACTCTGTCACAGAAGAAATTGCAATACTACATTGTATTTAACACTCAAAGTAAGTAAGAAGGCAAAGATCAGGAATCGATGCAATCAAGTGCCACACCTGATCCAGGACAACACATGAGAAAGTGACAACACCACAAGAAAACATCATATACACGAGAGCCAAGAGGTTAGCCCTTTCCCAGCAGGTAACCACAAGGCTACAATGAACAGACAAGAAAGCTTGGTAAACACGGAACATTAAAGTAAAACGCAGATCTTGAAGTAAATGTGTCTGAAAAGACAGGAATTTGCACAAAAACAATTTTAGTGTAAACTTGATCAAAATCCGTTGAGAATTAAGAATGTTACAAATAAATGAAGTGTTCATAACATCCTGTCACAGCCGCCATTTTGAATATATAATGAGATGCTAATGAGATGCAGGAAAAGCTATAAAGCTGCATAAATCTTTATTTTAGCATATAATCACAGAATTTCTTGAGTATAAATAGCCATTTATGTTATATTAGACACATACCAAAAAAAATAGAATGAAAATTATTTTTCAAATCCTATTTGTTTCATATTTTGCATATATAATTAGGGACAATGACGTCATAACACACAAATATGGGGTTTCCATAAAAGAAATAATGGGAACTTCAAATGCATATAACTTCTTTATTTCTTGATAGATTTTGATAAGATTTGCAGCAAACTGATTTGATAGACAAATCCCTTATTTTAAAGCTCATTAATTTTATGGCGAGCGTTTCCCTTTAATAACAAAAAGGTTCCACAAAAGAAGCACCGCCTTGAAACGGTCAGTAAAAGTCAGTTAAATTATTTTTACTGGAGGGCTTAAACTAGTTTTATGGTACCAACCTCGCCCTAATGGAAGGTGATATGTACAAGCAATCCCTGAGGATTGGCATAATAAGAGCATCAAATGAAAGTGCGGGGAGACTTTTTGGGCTGCCACACAGTCTTAATAGCTTCTGTAGAAATTAGAAGAGGCAGTACAAAAGGTATATAAAATAGGCTTATTTTGTAACTTACTAGTCAAGTAGTGTTTTCCTATTATTTGAGTCGAACTTATTAGAACGTAATTTCTGAAAGCATTTTTTTTCTGAAAATACTTACACCATTAATGTGACCTTTCATAAAATGAGCTTACCTAATGGCTGATCATTCTTCTCTGGCACATTGGAGCAAGAAGTTTCCTCCCTTGCATTGTTGTTTGCGTTTTCTCTAAGTTCTTCCTGCATTTGTTTTAGCAGTACTTCCTTATTTTTGGTTCCTCTGTATTTCTGAAGGTATACAAAGTAATGAATCAAACATCTTTATCATATGACGTTATTGTTATGAAGTGGATAACGTCATGTCATATAATGCTATGACCACATGTTACATGACACTTTTGACAGGAACAAGAAACATTATGAAGACGTCTGTAGCAACAATGCAAATTTTCATAGAATTAAACAAACTTTGAAGGCGATAAAATTGTAGTTAAAAGGTTATATAATAAACAGAATCGTACACTCGTGATCATTTCATATTTAATTTATTAAAGTCGCCAAAGTCTTGTTTAATAAATTTCATATGAAATGATCACGAGTGTGAGATCCTCTTTTTTCCTTCAATGTATATAGATAGCCTGTACATGGATACTGTACAATCATAATTAAATTTACTTTTCAAATAGTATTATTATTAACCATATATACAAACTGGATTATTTGTATGTGACTGACAAACATATTTCTCATGCTTGGAATTGGAAAAAGACCACAAATGTTTTATCTGTTGTGATAGTGATTTGCATTTTACAAAATAAATGATCTTTTCAGTCTTCTTGCTAAGTCACTGCACATTGATCATGTTGCCATTTTGTTCTACTCTGGTCCTCCAGGAATAAAGTTCTGGTAAAAAAGCTGAATATTGCTTTAAATAGCTGGTACTAGGTAGTTAAATAGTTTTGCACTTAACAAAAACTCTCATGAACATACTCAATAAAACTTGGTCTACTGTTTTGAATTGTTGTAAGTATTCTTATGAAAGCAAGTCAACCACATTTTGGCAGTTTATCTACACGAGACAATTTATATAACAGTCACATTTACTTAGCGCTAGTTTGAACATTTTGGGTTAGTGGATGTTACATAATATAACATAATATATTGTAAGATATACTATGATCAGACACATGAAATGCTCCAATATCAAATGTCTTAACGTGGGAAGAACATAAGTCCAATGACCTCTGAGAAATGACCTTTAGTTAATTTCGTTTCAAAAGGTTGATGCGGAACATGTAACATGAGGCAGTCACGCTAGAACATTTTTGTGTGTCTAAACATTATAAGTAGATTGTAAATGAACACCCCTATTTCTAGAACTATTTCAATAATGTACATAGAGACATGCCTAAAAACGTCATTGGCTTGAACATATAAGCTAACGATTCCTGTGTTAATTAGATATTCGTGAATAATGCACAATATCAAAACACAGACAGCTCAATTTAACATACAGCTTACCTCTAATTTCTTAATCTTTATTGTCTCCTTGGGAACTCTTGCCTCAATGACCTCACTACTTCTTACTCCATCAAAATCACTCTCACTGTAAGATTATAAACATTAATTAGTTTTAAATACCATCAGCTATAATTCTAACACGTTAGTGTGTGAAACTGCAAGATATAAGTGAATTTAGATATGGACCGCGATTGCAAAATACGTTTTGTTCAAGTGAATACAAATACAGGTACAATAGTTCTTGCTATTATGACGTTATATATACAATGTAGAATATCTAACATGAGTAATGATTATTTATTTAATTTGTTGAATGAGTTTAGGTGAAGCGATAAATTTGAGGCTTGCGAGCATTTTATCGCTCTTTCAAAACCATTTGACAAAAATTCAATAATACACATATAAGACTAAAAAAATAAATTGCGTTTTTGGCTCAGATACGTTAAGATTTTGCCACATAAATGTGACGCTGTTATGGTCATCTTCACATTATGCTACTTTATGTAAACCGCTTGTGGCTTTTCAATTTTAATACATGGCATTTTATCAATGACAGACGCGATCTCATGCAAAATAAGCAGAAAGAAACTTATCTTTTGGTTTTTTTTTGTTTAATGTACCTTTAGCTATCAAGTATTGTTATAAGGAAAATTGTATCAGATTGACTATGACTACAGTTTTTTCATACAGCAATGATTTTTTTATCAATTTTGTTATTATCACTACTTTTCTCTTAATTCCTTGCAAGCAGCAACACTAAGTTATATTGCTATTATCATTATTAAAATTTCAATGCGACATATCATAAGACTATAAGTTCATGTCCAAATTCGAAAAAGTAAACCATGACAAATAGATGTCTTCTGCTTAACAAGATATTCTCCATATATTTGTTTGTTTCCGTTTTGTAATTATGCCATTAAGCAGCAACAACAGCAGAGTCTAGGGCGAAGATTTGGTACCAGTAAAATGCATTTAAGCCCCCTGGTGGCTTAGGCTGCTGTCCGTTCTAAGGCGGTGGTTCTGTTGTTGTTGACTTTTTGTTTATTGTTACTCCCATTGTGGGAGTCTGTGGTTGTTCTATGTTTTGTTGTATGTTATTTTATGTCCATTATAATATTGCAATCATGTTGATGGGGAAGAGAGAGCTTGTTGCTTTGCTTGGTTTGTCTTCCTGGTGTCCCGTGATGATTGAGCAGCTCTTCCTCGCGATGCCACAGGGTTGTCTGCGGTTTGTGATTACGGTATTTCCTGATCATACTCACTATTTTTTTCGATGTATAGCAATAACAGGCTGATGTATGAATTAATATTGACACTCTGCTGTGCAGAGCAATGAAAAGCTGGTTTACGAGCAAATATTGAGAATGTATAGCTTGAAATATCTAAAGGGACTTGGTAAAATGATAGTAAGCATTTTAACATCGGTCTCATAATATATTGATGCTAACATAATGACATTGGCATCAAACTGATTAAAAGCAATTTAATCTAACCCTATGTCATACTGCCACAGCCTAGCACTTTTGGCTTGTTTCTTCAGATTGGCGAGGATAAAATCAGCTCTCTTCGTGTCAGCTCTTGTCTTTGCCTCAGTGTACTTGTTAGAAGCCTAAACAGAGAACAAGTTTATTTTGTTTGTGTTTCTTACTTATACGCTACATGTGAGTAAGTTCAGTGTTGTCCAACCAGTAAATATGTAATGCCATTTTTTAATGTTTTGAATATTGAATGCAATTTTGTTTTTGAATAGACATGGTCATTTACTAAAATACTAAGCAGACCAAATTACAGCCAAACGTAGGATAAATTCAGGGAATGTTAACTATTCAGCTATCTTTAAAATGGTAATTATAGTAGCTGTGCCACTTTTCATGGTAGCTCCAAAAATCGTGGTATGACAGAAAAGACGCCACAATTTTCCTACTCCTAGAAATTTATCAATGAAATTTCAACAGTTACCGAATCAATTAAATTTCCTTGTCGTCCAGTAGATATCCAGTGACAAAACTTCACCAATGACGTCATTACGATGAAATCACCTTTGCGCATGACAGCCAACATTATATGAATGTAAAAAAGCTAACGACGGCAACATGCAGCTTAAACTGATCGTCACATGTATAAATTGAAAAGTTGTTTCGGTAAAAAATGACTGACAATGCACTACTGTAGATTAGAATAAAACTATAATTCGGTGGCATTTGTATTGACAAGAAATTTGACAGCTATTTATATAACTAGGATTCCACAGGTACCACAAAAACTGGTGCTTGTTTGGAAAATGACCTAGCCCGGAATCAATCTAGATTTAATCTGTCAGCACATTAATGGTGAAATATAACTATCACATGTAGCGGAGATATGTATATTTAAATATTTTTATCCACAAATTGATACTTTTTCATAACTTGATTTACTTTGATACGCCAATACGACAAAACTGGTACTTAAAGACATTTTAACTCGTGTAAGAGCAGCTGTCAAGTTAGTGTGATGACCACCAATCGATGTGAGTGCAATACTTGGCTGCTATTTTAAGACTGTACTTATGTACAAGCTTGTATCAAAATTTGCCAGCCATCTATGCAATACGTATATGTTGAACCAATTACCCTCCTTACCAAAGCCCTTGCATCCAGCTTTACTGCAAATGATTTGCTACTATTGTGCCATTTTATTGCAATGTTGAAAGTGTTAACGTTATCTAAGTATTAAACGAACCTCTCTCTCTCTTTTAAAAATCAATTAACAAATTCTGGTTGAGCTAGAGCCAGTTTTACTTATATCTTGATGTTTCAACAGGAATCTCTCTTAACACTGAGTTAAAAGTTATTGCATTATTCCAATGTTATCAAACAAAATATATTATTTCTATAAATGGCATCTCCTTATGCATCTCAATATGACAGTTATTATTATTATTATTATTATTATTATTATTATTATTATTATTTTTATTATTATTATTTGTTTTTGAAATCAAAAAAGAATACAAATGTATGAGTTACGAAATGCCTCACATTATCCAAGCATTTTGCTTGAAATACAAGAGTAAAAGCTTTTTCTCGCTCTCTTATTTAGGGATACTTTCAAATGTTTAATATATAAACATTAAGAAAAACATTTGAATACTACTTAAGTAAATGGTTTTCATTCATATGCTGGAGGTAGGTTATTATATAATACGGTGACTGGGCAGGCTGCACTTAAGTGGTTTACCGTCATGATGTATATGCATACTTTTGTCAGCATCTGCCAAATGTCTTATTTAAATTACCAGTTGGGGGAAACTTGAACATGGGTTTCAACACACAATCCATCTATTGCAGTCATCAAAGTCAGATTACAAATCTCGCTCCCTATTGACTGTTCTATGTAATCAGGCTCTTAGGTACAGTAAATACGAAAATTTTCGCAAGGTTTTATTTTCGCAAAACTTCACCAAGTTTGTAAAAATGAAAATGGCGAAATCAGACTCATTTACGAATGTAAGTAAACCATGCGCTAGTAGCCAATAGGTCATCTAACAATGTCTGCGAAAATAAAATTATCATGAAAATTTCTAGATTTACAGTATATCTGGTTATCTAAGACACTTTTTAAGATTATACACAATATCGAAATAAAGATGTGGCTAAACACCAACTAAGATATGCATTTTAAGCGTAAAACTATGCTTTCCATTTATACATATGAAATGAACTTGAACTTACTTCTTTCATTGTCTTGCCAATATTCTTCAGCTTTTTGAACTCCTGTCTGTATTGTTCTATTTTTCTTTCAATCTTCACACGTAGTGTATCAGTCTGTTTTGTGTGTTTCTCAATTTCTGCTTCTTTATCAGCCAATGCTTTCTTGATTTCAGCTTTCTCTGCTTCAAAGGCACTCTTGTGATATTTCTGAAATTATTAAAAATGAGGTAATAAATAAAACCAGAGAATGAGCCTAGCTAAAACTCGAATCAGCATTAGTACACGTCCAATCACATGAGAACTCTCACTGTTAGGTTCATGGTAAAATGACCAATAATTTACTTATGAGAACAGTGAAGACTCTGGTCAGTTTGGGCAGATGCAAAGGCTTATTTGAGGTTTCCTTAGGTGCACTGGGTCATTTTGCGTCAGTTATCAGAATTCCCAGAATTATCATTTTGTCGACCTTGCTTACAGTATGAGCATACTTTTCAGCTAATTACATTTTTGGCAACTATCGTATGGGCTAAGAACCTAGACTCAGGAACACTGTACATTCTCGTACTAAAGTTGGTAACGAGATAATTGTTCAGAGAAAGAATTTTAATAATTGACTGCACAGATTGTAGCTAGATCACAAAGGATGTCTCTATTACCAGTTGGTGCAACGACAAGTACGTTGTTTTGTACAGTTTAATAATGCTGCCTGATATTTCGGTCATATCTGAGCAAACTTTTATGTGCTGTAAATATTGTAAATATCAAACAATAGGTGATTTGATTAAACCGCGTGTATATACTATAGCACCTATTTTTTAACGCCTTTATAATAAGAATGACAAAACCGTAGTTTTACATACATATGCACAACTGGAGCAAATAATCTATGTTTTTTTTTATTTCTTTTCAGACATAAATAAAAGTCATTTAATCTTACGTCTTTCAGGAGATTTGTTTTCTCTGTCTGGCATCGAAATTCAATTCTAGCCTCTCTGAAAATCTCTTCCTCTTTTGCTAGTAATATGGCATCGCTTTCTTCATCCTGGAAACTGAATCAAAAGTAAAAAATCATAGTGCATTTTCATTGATATTTCTTACGTAAAAAAGTAAGTGAGTGTGAAGATCGAACTGTTTTCCCTTGCAGTATAGCTCTGATCAATTAGAAGTATATGGCTATTTCACTAAAAAGGCAATTTTCTGTTTAATTGTGATAATACTTTACGTCCCAGTCAACAATTTTTCAGTCATGTTGGGAAGATTTGCTGTCTTCCTGTGTGGAATCAGAACTATACAGAGGATAAGGTGTCTTGCTCAAAGTTACAACAAAGTGCACCCAGTGAGTCTCATATTAGCGGTCCATCCAATCAATTTTACGTTTAACACTACCATTGAACCACTGTGCTCCATCAATAGTGTATATCCATGAAATGAACAACCAGTTATTTTTGTGAAACAATGAGCACCCAACACGTAATCTTGATTTTTCCCCAGAATGTCATGTTATTCCGTCTCCTATATGTAAAAATTAATTATCCCTTAGCGTGTTTTCTATTGAAAGTAAAATGTTATTTATTCATATTATTAATTTATGAGATGCTCTGCTGGCATATTTGGTGTGGCAGACGGAATAATGAACATAGACGAACACGCCAACTGGAATTTACATTTAAAGCCTATTGTTTTTTTTTTTTTAAAAAAGCAAGTGAGTATGATGCTCAACTCAGCTGAGCACAAACTTTTAACTGCTCATAAAAACTAAAATACCGAAAAGTAAAGAAGTTCTTGCGTTAAGTCTCTCAGTTAGGCTATTTATCGTGCTATTAAATGTTAAAATGACAACAATTGTTGGCATTTTAACATTTATGAGCAGGATAAGTTTTATGCTCAGCTGAGTTGAGCATGAAAAAAAAGTTTTATAACCTCGGGCCAGGATACCTATGGGTCTCATCTTGAGAAAACCTGACTTTGATGTATGCGAATAACTAAGGCGCAGACCTGCCTAACTCTGACTTTTTTGTATGCAAACAACAAAGTCACAGACCTGCCTAAGTCTGGCTTTGTTGTATGCGAACAACAAAGACACAGACCTGCCTAAGCCTGACTTTGTTGTATGCCAACAACAAAGACGCAGACCTGCCTAAGCCTGACTTTGTTGTATGCGAAAAACAAAGACGCAGACCTGCCTAAGCCTGGCTGTGTTGTATGCCAACAACAAAGACGCAGACCTGCCTAAGCCTGACTTTGTTGTATGCGAACAAAAAAGACGCAGACCTGCCTAAGCCCGACTTTGTTGTATGCGAACAACAAAGACGCAGACCTGCCTAAGCCTGACTTTGTTGAATGCGAACAACAAAGTCGCAGACCTTCCGTAGCCTGACTTTGCTGTTTGCGAACAACAAAGACGCAGACCTTCCTAAGCCTGACTTTGTTGTATGCGAACAACAAAGACGCAGCCCTGTCTAAGCCTGACTTTGTTGTATGCGAACAACAAAGACGCAGACCTTCCTAAGCCTGACTTTGTTGTATGCGAACGACAAAGGCACAGACCTGCCAAAGCCAGACTTTGTTGTATGCGAACGACAAAGGCGCAGACCTGCCTAAGCCTGGCTTTCTACAAACCATATATTAATATTCTAGATAGTATCTGTAGCCGTGTAGGCTTTGAATAGTCTAATTTTGATAGAACCCCCAAAGACAAGTTTTATCGCGTCGTGGCCAAGTTATAATATACAATGTGATTCATTGACGATGTATTTCAAAACAAAATAATATATGTGCTATGCACTTACTCTTTTAGAGACGTTGCCATTCCAGAATACAACTTGGCGTCTTGGAACATGCCGTCAGCAAGGGTCTTATCCACATCACGTAATATCCCATACTCTCTTTCCATCTTGGCTTGAGCTGAAGAAAAAATACAGACGTCATGCCAAAATTATTTCTAAACAAGAGGCCCATAGGGCCCTGAATCGCTCCCATGAATCCTGGAACATGAGCAGATGATGTTTTGGCATGTGGCTAAAAAGATATTATTTAAAGGTATTTCTAATGTTTCTAGTTTTAGTTCTGGCGGCAATTTTTATTCAGCCGAGCTGAACGGTCTGAGCAATTTTCGTAGAGAGCATCATGAGGAACATTTCTGTGTAATTATTCTGAATATGGATTCACTGGTTCAGGAGCGGATGGGGTTGAAAGATATTTCATATCTAGAGTTCTGGCGGCCCTTTTGTTCGGCGCAGCAGAACCGTTTGTGCAATTTTGGTAGAAGGCATTATGAGGAACATTTCTGTCAAATTATATTGAATTTGGACAGTGATTCCGGAGGAGCTGCTGTTTAAAGATATTTCTTATCAAAAATCGTCGCTAGCAAGGAAAAAGTTAAATATTAAATTTGATCCATAACTTAAATTAGTAAAAGTTATTTTAATGGCATAATATCTTAAAGTCACCTTAATTTTAATGATATATATCTTAAGTCACCTTCATAAGGTGACTTAAGATAGGTGACCTACGATATATGTCATCAAAATACCTTTTCTTGTTAGATTTTTTAGCTTTATTGGGCTTTATGTCGTGGAGGTTGGTGCTCAACTTACAGAAATTGACAATATTGCTGTCTTCAAATTTCTTCACTATCTTGTCTGTGTCATGTTCCAGACCACGAAGAAGTTCACCGATCGTAGTATAGGCTTCACTTCTTCTCTGGAAATACCTCCGCCATGTATGAAGATCCGTGAATGGACTGAAACAGAAAAAAATGATTACGTGAGCCAAGTTCATGAGATTTTGATACTCATCCTTGAGGCATGCATGAGCAGATTGTGGGGCGTGAGATCAAAAACTTTGCTCGAACCTTCCCGTACATCCTTACATTGTGTATGAAATCAGTGAAGGCTCTGGTAGACTGCGCGGTTGCGCAGGCTCGTCTGAGCCCTCTCTAATCTCTTATGCGATTAGTACCAACATGCGCGGATCCAGAAGGGGGCAGGGGGCAGATCCCCCCATTAAAAATACATATAGAATTTCTTATCAATACTGGTCCGAATCCCCTAGGAATCACAAAGCTACCAAACAGGCCTTCAATGTTGGGCGAACCGATGGCTTGACGATGGTGGCCCGCTTTTAGTGGTATCACCTAAAGAAAGAAAAACGTTGTCAAAGTTAGACCACCTCTGACAAAACGTTCTGGATCCGCGCATGACCAACCTTTCAATTTCTAGGGAAAATAACCCTTGTCCTGCTGAACCAAGATTTTTCCTTCTTTGGAAACACTGTAAATCTGGATCAGCTGGCTCATGATGAAGCCATCTGACCAGGATCCACAATTTGTCTACACTGATGAAAAAAAACACATGCTTACGCTTGGAATGTTACAGGTTTATATGATGAAAATTAGGGACTAGTGCGTAAGATATTCAGCATGACAAGGGTGAACTTATTTATATCTTATGCAAATGCGCAATGCACGCGTAACTGGGCATCTCTTGTCAGACTGGATAAATGAGGAAGAATAAAAATTTTCAAATAATAAATAAATATATTAGACAGCCTCTAAGTACCCTTCTTAAGGGGTGGGTAAATTATTATTATGCTCCCGCAGACTCGTATGGTAAGCTTATATAGGAAAATATTTACAAATGATGAATGGACAGGAGGAGGCGTAATTTATACCCCCTAGCGTAATATAAAGACTCAAATGTCTTGAAAAACTTAATATTTTACCGATGGTCATCCATATTCAAATAAAAAATATATGCCAAAAGCTTACTCTGTTCCAATATCTTTTTCAAGACAATATATCTCAAATTCTGCCATAATACTGACAGTTTATCTCGTGTGTGTTAGTAAGCCTCGGTCGTCCTTCTCCAACTATAGCACACAAAATGACGTTGCTAGGTAATACTGACGTTACGTTATTGACGTTACGTACGTATCATCCAACTTAACTAACGTTACGTAACTACTATATCTTTAAAACGCTCATGCCAATCTTTAAAAAAGGTCGAAATTAGCGCATTTAAGCCTAGCGTCCTTTCTTAGGGACACAGGCAAACAGTGGGGACCCAGAACTGAATCCACAGAACGCGGCGTCTGATCAGGGTCTCCACTGTTTGCTTACGGAGTGTTCTTTTGAAATTTCATTAAAAATGAAAAATACCACCAAACAATCATTAAAAGAGAAATGTACAGCTGGTCTAATTGATAATAGTGGGATTTTCCTTTTGGCTTAAATGGGTAATTGAGTATTATCTACATTTTAAAAATCGCTTTTTATGTTTTTCACATTATTTTTTGGAAATACATTAAAACCTGTGTAAAACGGCCACTCTCAAAATGACCAAATTTCAAGTTTTCAAGACCAATTATCGCTTAATACTGGTCAAAAGTATTGCAGAATGCTCCGAGGGAAGCATTCTGCAATACTTTCGACCTTCATTAAGCTACCATTTGTCATTAGGATCTTTGTTCTGTCTTTTTTTGAGTGGTCGTTTTACACAGGTTTTACTGTTCCCTTTTCATTGTTAATTATAGGAAAGTGTGGAGGAGACTTAGTACCAACTTATCCAAAAGAATAAAATGTGACTATTGCTCAACTACTGTAAATTTGGAAATTTTCGCGAGCATTTTAATTTCGCGAACAGCGATAAAGAGGAGTTTTTCCACATTAAAAATTCGCGACTAGGGCATGATTTACCTATGTAAGTAAAGGACAGAGTGATTTCGCCATTTCGCGAGGGTTTTATTTTCACGAAACTTCGCATATGCATATTAGCAAGAAAGAGGGCAAAGATCAGGAATCGATACTATCAAGCACCACACCTGATCCAGGATACCAATGGGAAAGTGATAACTTCACAATTAGACATCACAAACGAGAGCCAGGTCAGCCCTTTCCCAGCAGGTGACCACAAGGCATCAAGCAGACGCACACAAAATACGTACACGACAGAAATAACAAAGAATCGCCGCCTTGTTACGGTCAGTAAAAATATTTTTTCTGGAGGGCTTAAACCGGTTTCACGGCGCGCCAACCTCACCCTCGAATTACAGTATACTCATTTAATGGGTCAAAGGCAAAACACAACACACACACACACACACACACACAAACACACACACACACACACACACACACACACACACACACACACACACACAGCTGAGTGGTAGAGTGCTTGACTCGAGACCGATGAACCGTGGGTTCGAGCCTCACCGGCGTCACTGCGTTGTCGTCCTTGACCGAGACACATTTATCCTAGCTTAGTACTGGTTCAACACAGGAAGGCCCGTCTCTGTTTTTGTTGATTGGACATAAATAATCAAACCAAAAACTCTCACACGCACACGCACACACACACACATGCTTTTCCACATGAAATAGGCGGAGAGCAATGCCAAGATGGTAGAGCGTTAGACTGGGGATCGCATGGTTGCTAGTTCGCGACTCACCGGAGTCCTTGGGCATGGCACTTTATCCGCTGCTTAATACTGGTTCAACGCAGGAAGACTGGATTGTGCTGATTACATTTTGTACTGACATTAACCAGAGACTTCGCCCACAAGACGACAAACCGAACAGCAAAAATTGCATCTGCCGGCTCACTTAAAATGATGACATTAATATCAATTTTTTATCTTTAGAAATTGAGACACGAAAAACAGACATGTAAGCAACAGGCTGGTCTGCGCCTTTGTTGCCCCCGAAGACAGGTTTCTCGCGTCGAGGCCAAATTATTATTTAATCGCATCGAGGCCAATGAATAAGACCTAGAGCTCTACGTATGGGCGTTTTCAGTGACTTTCTATCTATATTTCTATATACTGCCTTCTCTCGTCTTCACAGAAACAATAGTTAGGGGCGCACGTCAAGCAAGAATATTGAGTATGAAATAAGAACATAACAACTCATGAATAGTACTTTTAGAAGACTGAATGCTGATAATCTATATTTACTTACTCGGATTCATAAGCTTTGTCCAAACCGTAGATCTGAAATTCAGTCATCATCAATCTATTGTTATATTTCTTTAATTGTATCAGCAGCTCTCAGATTACTCTTCGTACTGAAATTGCGGCGTGTACGTTGCTAGGTAATGACGTTACTTACACACTAGCGTAACGTAATGAAATCGAAATCATACCGACGCTTTCTTGTTTGTTTGTTTGTGTAATCTCTTTTTCTTTTTTTTCTTTCTACCATACTGGCTTCGCTCAAACTTGAGCATTGCGCCAGGGAGTGCTAATTTTGAAATTTTGATAAAAAACAAAAAAAAAAAAAAAAAAAAAAAAAAAAAAAAAACAAACAAAAAACATAAAAACTTTTGGCTGAATTTTTGTTTAAATAAGGAGTGCCCTAAACTCCTCTGTGGACTGGATATTGGCCACAGAGGGAGACACTATACCAATGTGGAATAGTTCGGGGGAAAAGGAATTCTTCAGGGCATCACTGTATGTCTGGTGTCTGCGGTATTGAGTACTATGTGATGACCTGGTAGTTTTCAAACTGTGAGCAGGGGTCATATACTTGTCTTTTTCAATAGACACTGTTCCACAATGAACCTTGTGAAAGAGATGCAAGGAGGACTGGTCCCTCCGGGCCTCAAGAGATGGCTATTCAAGCTCATCAAGCATTTCGCCGACACCACTCGTGTTTCGCCATCTCCTGCAGGTCCAGCGGGCTGCTGTCCTCTGAACTTTCTCAATCTGATTAATCTGAAGTTTCGAGTGAGGGCTCCAAATGGGTGCTGCATACTCTAGTTTAGGCCGAACCAAAGTTTCGTATGCAACTTCCTTAGTACTCCTAGGTGCAAAAGCCAAGTTCCTGCGAAGGAAACCAAGTGTCTTGGTAGCTTTGGAAAAGATTTCTGAGACATGCTGACCCCAATCCATGTTATTAGTAATTGTGATACCAAGGTATTTTGCCGACTGAACATTTTCCAAAGTTTGATAGTGTAGTGAATAGTCGAAGAGAATTTGTTTGTGATGCTGATGCCGAGTCGCTCTCACTGAGTGACATTTGGCTACGTTAAATTTCATTTGCCAATCGGCTTTCCTCTGTCCTAGGCTTGTGAGGTCTTCTTGCAAGATACAACAATCCTGAAGTGAATGTTTATTCCTATACAGGAAACGGAAGACCTGATGTTATCCGGCAGATCATTTATGAAGATGAGGAACAGGACCGGACCTAGAGCCGATCCCTGTGGCACACCGGATAGCACTGGGACTGGATCTGAGGCTTGGCCATCTAAAACAACTTGTTGGGTGCGCCCAGAGAGCCACGAGTTGATCCACTTGTGGGTGGATCCTCTAATTTCATAATATTCCCATTTGTGTAATAGCCTCCTGTGTAGAACCTTGTCAAAGGCCTTAGCAAAATCCATCATGATTAAATCTGTCTGTTTGTGCCCACGATTCACAGCCCCATCCAGGTTGCTGATGATGTCGTGCCCAAAGTGGACCAGCTGGGTTTTGCAAGACCTCTGACTTCGGAAACCATGCTGACAGTCAGCAAGTATGCTATCTAAGGCTAAGTGTTTGTTGATGTTGCTGACTTAAATATTCTTTTGGGTTTTACAGCAGATGTGTGAGCGTAGTTAGAAGCATCGTATTTTTCACCCTTTTTAAAGACCGGAGAAACATTTGCTTGTCGCCATTCATCTGGTACATCGCCCGGAGCTAAAGACTCCTTATAGATGAGTGCCAGTAATTGAGAGATCTCATTGCTACACTCTTTAAGCACTCTGGCATTCAGTCCATCCGTGCCAGAGGCTTTAATGGACATTTAGTCCGTCCAACAGTTTGGCGACCCCTTTCGGGTCAACTGTTATGTCCCCCATGGAGGAGAACGGACTAGCCCATTTCGAATGCGGGTCAGAGTCGTCTTCACGTGTGAAGGCTGATTGGGATTGCATATTACAAATGTTTGCTTTTTCCTTAGAATCTGTCTTAAGAATTCCGTTTTCTCTTATTTTTTTTATTTATACAATATCTCAGTATTGTGATCCCAAACGCGTCTTTTTAAGTGATTTGATAAATGACCAAAACTTTTTAATCTTTTCAGGCTTAGGAGTGTCGGGATCTGAGCTTTCGTTCTCGAACGTAACTATATTGAGAACGTGTTTCCAATAGGCATCTCTCAATACCTTCTGAACATGTGCTCTGGACCATTTGTAAAGAAATCTTGACATCAGGATCCTTTGAATATTCTATTCCTTTTGGTGCCGCCTGTAGGCTATGACCTTTGTGAATGGTATGTTCTAAAAATACCCGGTTTTTTACTTGCAAACAAACTACTATTGTTGTTTGTTACTATGCTGTAAATGGGCCTCGATGCAAGAAATATCAGCCTTAAGGGTTTCCGACAACCTGTCTGCTCAGCCTGACTAGTTAGACACTGGCGTAGCTCTCATTACGCACGTGCGTAATAAAAATAGTTACATTCAAGGGGGGTCACCTAATGTGGTAAAAATGATTTTCCATACCATGAGGAACAGCTCTAAAAGGAAAGAATTCGCTCCCTGTGGGAGCAAATTCTTTCCTTTAAGAGAAGTTCCCATTTTGAAAAGGACGCAATTGAAGAGAATCACTGCTTGATCAGGTAGTCTCCCTTTGATGTGCGTAACTTTTGCAGCGGTCTGGCTACGCTCTTGTAAGAATATCGAAATTTTGCGTGTGGATCTCCAGAAAGCGAATAACTAAAGTGCTGATCAGACTGCGCCGATGCCCAGGTTGGTCTGCACAATTGTTGTTTGCATAAAACAAAGTCGGGTTTTCTCGCATCGATACCCTTTGAACAGTGAAAACAATCAACGTCAGAGGTTTACCACTTTAATACTCTCTGTTTAACACATTCATTTACAAGTTACATACAACAAGTAGCTGTGTGATAAAAAAAAAATGCTTCAATTAGTAAAGATACAGATAAACCTATTTAAAAATAGCTTTTCGAATGTGTGAAATTTGAAAGGTGAGCTTGACTATATGAATAACCTAACTACCTCTAGTAAATGCTAAACCTCCAATATCTAGGCAGAGTTGGCTTTCTCCTTCTGCAAAACCCATATTCAAACCTACAGTCGAATCTTATAGCTCAATGGCATCCAGACCAGGCCTCGAGTTTATAAAACTTGAGTACAGTCTCAGACTTAAAATAAAGCGCAATGATTGGCTGCTTGCGGACACGTGCCCGTAATCAGCCAATCATTGCGATTTATTTTAAGTCTGAAACTGTACTCAAATTTTATAACCGCGAGGCCAGGACCCTGGGTAATAAAACCTGTTTTCATGCTAAATTCAACAGTTCTAACTTAAAATTTCACTTGCTCATAAAAGATTAAATTGCGTTGTTAACAAACTAACAGTCTTCCTTTAAAACTCTCAGATGTTGTATTTATCCTGTTTATAAATTTTAAAATACCAACAACTGCTGTCATTCTAACATTTATGAGCAGGATAAAGCTCATACTCAGCCAATTTCAGCTTGAAAAAAAGTTTTATAACCTTGAAGTAAGATTCTTTGCTTTGTGTTACCAGTAGCTTGAGTTAAAAGAAGTTGATCCAGCTATCTAAAGCATTTTACTGAATTGTAAATGCATGTGTTTATATCTCAAGCAAAGCATACACTGCGTGTGCAATAAGTACCTGCCGCATACATTTTGGTAAAGATCATAATTGGGCCTCGACGCAACAAAACCTGTCTTTGGGGTTTCCGACAAAGAGAATTTCGAACCAGTCTCCTAAACTACAGAGATTAGCTAGAAAATTGAAATTCCACCTGCAGCAAGTTTACACAAAGCAAATAACAGAGGCGCTGATTAGATTGCGCGGATGCGCAGGTTGGTCTGGTCCTGTGTTGTTCGCAAACCCCCGAAGACAGGTTTTCTCGCGTCGAGGCCCATATGAAATAAAGCAAGAAACGAAAAAACCCTCTGTAGGAGGAAAGCTATGTGCATAAAACGTTGTAGATACACTTTCGAAAAGATCAAAGCACTGAGAGTACTGATGGAAACGATGTCTTGTGATTTTAGTTCTTGTAGGCTAAGCAGAGTGCATTTTTGTAGATGATATTTTAGGAATATTTGAATTTGTATATAGTATATTTTTCTGACCAATGATGAAGGAAAAGTTTGATATGATTTCTATTTTTAGTTTTTAGTTTTAGCATAACAGAATTTTGAAGGGGCATGCGACAAAATATCAATCTTATCATTTCAAACATGGGCTGATATGTCTTTAAACCCTATTTCACTTTTAAGCTCTGGTGGCCATTTTGTTATGTGGGATCAAAAATAGTAAGTGAGTATGATCAGGAAATACCACAATCACAAACCGCAGACAACCCCGTGGTACCAGGAGGAAGAGCTGCTCAACCATCACAAGACACCAGGAAGACAAATTAAGCAAAGCAACCAGCTCTCTCTCTCTCTCTCTTCCCCATCAAGATGATTATAATACTAGAATGGACATAAAGTAACGTACAACAAAACATAGAACAATTACAGACTCCCACAATGGGAGTAACAATAAACAAAAAGTCAACAACAACAGAACCACCGCCTTAGAACGGACAGCAGCCTAAGCCACCGGGGGGCTTAAATGCATTTTACTGGTACCAAACCTTTTGCCCATATTTAGCAGAGGGCATTATGCCGAATACATCACTGAAATTATTTTAAGAGTTTGGATTACTGGTTAAGAAGCTTAGATTTCTTTTTAGATTTTCCATTCGGTTCATTGTTGCCCTATTTTGAGGGTAATGCGATGAATTATTGCAAGCAGGAAACAATGGTTAAGGAAAGGTGGTTTATAGCTATTTCCTTTTGCCTAGCTCTTGATAACATTTTGTTCAGTGGAGCAACCCGTTAACATTTTGCTAACATAGACTTGCATTATAATTTTTTTATTATAATTTATTTATTTTTTTCCTGACACAAGTACAAATATTTTACATACATGTATAAACTAACTATATCAAAAAGTTGATACAGGCGAATAATGCTAGTTACCCTTTTCAGTCTCCTTTACCAATATTAAAAGCAACCACAGATACTGTTCCGTATCACCGGCACAATACTGTAGTCGTGCTAGTGCAAAGGAAAATCTATGTATTTAGCGTATAGCTATACATATGGGAATCAACTGTACCTTGTTAAATTGTCCATGCTTCACTGAACTTCAATACTCTTATTCGTGCGGGCTAGCATATATACCTATATATATGTATCTGTGTGTGCAATTATTTTTGACAAGTGTTTTGAAGATTTCTTTGTTGGATATATGCACATAATGCGGTAAAGTATAATATTCTTATTTGTCTGAAGCCTGACGTTATAGCAAAAAGGGAGGAAATGTTTTGTAAGGTCATTTGGAGACTACATTTGAGCTGCAACATGAGGCCTCCACCAATGTGGCATGTGCGACCAGCGAAGTCTCAGATCAGTCTGCACATATGCGCAGTCTGATCAGAACCTTTTCTAGTCGCCCGAATATTCAACGAGTGCCAAGCCACCGGCCGAACACCACCCGGAGCCTCTAATCTTAAAGGGAGGCCGCACAGGCTCGCCCAAGTGTACACCTGTCAAAATGCTACATGGTTGGAAATCACATGTCGAGGCCAAATTATGCCACGTCGCGAGAAAACCTGTCTTCGGGACCCTGATATTGTCAGAAGGTAAGAAAAAATATATCTTTGTCTCTGTAAAAAAAATAGACATATTGGATCTCTGGTATCCCTGCCATTCACGCAGCGGACAACAAGAGCGCAGACACAGACTGTGTGATTGGACAGGCTGGTCGTCGTGCCTGTTGTCATACGTATGAAGTAGGTTTTCTCTTGTCGGGGCTCATATTATTCCTCCTAAAAAGTGTTTTGCGTAGGATGTGTATGGTTTATCTTTATAAAAGTTTTCAATAGATTTGCTTTTCAAACACCTGTATAACTGGTATAATAAGGTATAATTATATTCATATTAATCGAATGACCCCGCACCGGGCCAACATCGGCCCGATGTCAACTGCATGACCTGAATTTGAAGGCTAAGGTGATTGCAGTCTACAGTGGATCCGTAACTTGGCCAATAATTCGTCCCTCGGTCAATGATACTCCTACCAATATCCTCTTAAAATATAGGGTCTCACATGTGATTTAACCTCAGCTAAGTATGGTGACCTCAGGCCAATACTATTGACCATTCCTCTATATTAATTTGGCTTAGATCAAAGCACTATAGTTAATTTATAAAATATCATACAGAACGGGATGATAAGAATGTATGCATTGTCTTATTACATAGAAATAGCTTTGTCACAGTTTGGGGCTGATATAAGTTATTTTCTACACTTGACAGCTCTTGGGGAGACCGACTTAAATAATAATGGAGTCGGTATGCACGAATGTATTACTAAGCTGTTTGGTCACTGTAAAGGTGGTTTCTCACGGAAGAGTAATTAAGACTTGTCTAACTAAAACAAATAAATGCTAAAAATAGAGCACGTTTTTTCTCTCGAAAGTACCTGTATCATCGTTTACGAAACAAAACATATCATTTGCACGTAACTCTTAAAATGCCAGCAAATTAGCTATATCCAAAAATATATGTTTATTGGTTAACGTACCGAGGAAAACAGTTTGGACCGAATCATACTAATCCTGAAGGAGAAGCCTGATCTGGATCCACACCGTTTGGCAAAGTGGCTTCAAAACATTTACGCAGACTGCTAAAACAGACGGCATTTGTTGTATTGGCGTTTTGAGGGTTGATAAAGGTGAGTTTCAGTTTATATTCGTTCAAGATAATTTTGATAAAACACATGCACGTCTGCGCGGCTGCAACCACTTATTAACCAGGCTTACTCTAATATTACCTGCTATCCCAAATAGCCGAGCTGCGCCCAGATATGAATATTAAAATTGACGCCTTTACAGTGACACAAAAGCTCAGTTATACTACACTTCGAAAATTTCTAGCCATTTTTCCCAGTGCGTTTTCAATTTATCGTATGTATTGTTTTTAATAGCAATCAGCTTTTTAGTCTCGAGCAATTTATTCACGTAATTTTTCCAAGCCGGGATATTTAAATTGGAAGAATTTATTCGACATGTATATATATAGTGTCGTGTAAGTATTAATATATAGTTTAGTGGTTGCATCGCTGCTGATGTACTTGGAATACCAAAAATTGCTCTATGCTTGTTGACATTTACCATATAATGACATTTATCAAAAATCCATTGTTCCATACTGTCCCAAAATTGATTGACGACATGACAGTGCCAAAACAAATGCTCGATTTTCTCGTGGTCTAAATTGCAAAAGGAACATAGATTATTTTGTCTTAGTTTCATTTTCAAAAGTAAATCATTCGTGGCTATTATTCTATGGACTATTCTAATTTGAAACCAGTGCATTTTTGTATTATGACAACATTTGGCTGGTATACTATATATAAGTTTCCAATCCAGATGAGTATTCTCAAATACTTGTTCCCACTTCGGTTGGCTAGTTGGAACAATAGTTTTGCAAGTTAATGCGGCATAAATATCTTTACTGCCTTTAAGTGATTTCATTATTAGTTTAACATTAAAAGGCCAGTGACAATTAAATAACGACTCAGCTCCTAATTGAATATGAATTCGCATAATATATGCTTCTATAGAAGTTCTTATTCCCATAAATTCTACAAAATTTGTTCTAACATTATATTTTTCTTGAAATTGTTCATAGGTTAGTAACAATCCGTTCTCACCAATTAAATCTCTAATGAAATGAATATTTTTATTATACCATCTGCGATAGAACACCGGAGAATTATTTATTTTTATATTCCTATTGTTCCATATACATATACCCATAATGTCTGAAGCAGATTTTGGTACCAATTGTGAAATAAAGTTTTTCCAAGCTTCTAGTACATCCCACCAAAACTTATTTGTACATCGACTTTGAATTTCATCAATATATGCTGCACCTCGATTCATCAGATCATTAATACTTGTATGTATTGTTTCGAAAAGAGATTTATATTTCGAATTTGTAGAAATTAATCTTCTTATCCAAGCAATCTTCAAAGCATTTATGTAGTTTTTTAGCTGTACCATTTTTAAGCCCCCGTTATAATAGTCTTGACATAACACTTCTCTTTTAATTCTATCGGTAGGCGATTGCCAAATGAATTGAAAAAACATTCTATTTAAATTTAGTATAGTTTCATTACCTGGGTTAGGCAATGCAATGAACAGGTGGTTAAGTTTAGCAATTAGCAACGTTTTAATTATAGTTATTCGTCCTAAAGGTGTTAAAATTCGTTTAGACCATTGCTTAATTTCTTTTCTTATTTCTTTTACTTTTTCGTTATAGTTTATTTCAGGAATCGTATCTATGTTACAAGAAAATTTTATCCCTAGTATGACAAAGTCATTCTGAGTCCAATCTAGTTTTAGTCTGTGGTTGAAGGTCTCCCCACTAAATTTCATACTCCCAATCCAGACTGCTCTGGTTTTAGAAGCGTTAACCTTTAATCCAGAAGCCGCTGCAAATTTATTCAATTCTTTTAATGATTCATTTAATGATTTTTCAGATCCATCAAGCATTACTGTTGTGTCGTCCGCAAACTGTGACAAAGTGTATTCTGTATCTGCTATTTTTATACCTTTTATGTCTTTATTTGATTTAAACATTCTGGTAAGAATTTCTGCGCACAGGAGAAAAATATAAGGGGAAAGGGGATCTCCTTGTCTGCACCCTCTTTGCACTATAAAAAACTCTGATAAATATCCACATTGCACCACAGACGCTTAAATATCGTTGTAAAATACCTTTAGCCATTTTTTAATTGACTCCCCAAAATTTAAAAAAATTAATACTTTTTCAATAAATTTCCAAGAGATTGAATCAAATGCTTTTTTGAAATCGATAATCAGTAATAATCCAGGAATATCCAATTTATCTGTTATTTGTAGTATATCATATATAAGTCTTGTATTTTCGCCAATGTAACGTCCACTCATAAAGCCTGTTTGTTCTTTTGATATAAGTTTATCTAGGACTATTTTTATCCTGTCTGCTATGCAACCAGATGCAAGTTTATATATGACATTTAGTAATGTGATGGGTCGCCAATTCTTTAAAAATTGTTTAGGTTTATCCCCTTTTGGCAAACATGTAATTATCCCCTGTCTTTGTGTAATTGAGAGCTTTCCTTCTCTATATCCTTCGTTTATTGATTTTCGAATGAAAACTTTTAAATCATTATAGAAAAATTTAAAGAATTCGACTGTAAAACCATCGCTTCCTGGTGATTTATTATTTTTCATTTTTTTCAAAACTGCTAGAATTTCTGAATCAGTTAATTCTCCTTCTAAACCAATCTTATTCTCTTCTGTTAGCTTTGGATTATTATTTATTGAATTGAACAGGTTTTGTATGTCTGAATCTTGTTCTTTGTTCTCATTAGAGCAGCCATATAGTTTTTTGTAAAAATTCTTAACTTCATTTAAGATATCTTCTTGTTTAGTTATAGATGTCCCATCTTCCTTTACAACTTTTGGTATTATCTTATTAACGTAATTTCTGGATTCTAAACTGCAAAAATATTTTGTTGGTTTTTCCCCCTCTTCTGCCCACTTTACTCTTGATCTGATTATTATCCCATTTAGTTTTTCTTTTCTTACGTTTTGGAGTTCTTCTTTCTTAGTCTCTATTAATTCTAGGTCTGGATCTTGCGAATTTTCTAGATTCTCAATATCTTTAATTAAGTTATTTTCTCTTTCCTGTTTTTGTTTCTTTTTATACGCGGAATATGATATCGTCTTCCCCCTAATTTCCATTAAAATCATTTCCAAAAACAATTGATCTGATATTGTAAATTCTAAAAGATCGTTATTTATATTATTTTTAATGAATTCCAAGTTATAAATGGGAATAATATACTGTTCTTTTACTTTGTTTATACATTTCTTTACTTCTTCAACATATGTTTTATCTTTTAATAAGCTTGTGTTAAATTTCCAAAGTCCTTTGCCATTTTTAAACTCATTAATTTCTAGTGACAGAACCACAGATGAGTGGTCTGATCTATAGCTTGGAATTATTTTTATGTCTTTTACACTTGGCAAAATTGCTTCTGATGTGAGGAAAAAATCTAGACGTGCTTGCTTAACAGGGTTTCGTTTTCGCCAGGTATACTGCCTTGAATTTTCGTAAATTTCTCTAAATGGGTCTATTAGGTTTAATTCTTCTTTTAGATTTACAACACTTTCTTTGGCATTTGGGTTATTAACATTTATGTAATTATAAGTATCTAGCTCCTGATTTTGTACCAAATTAAAATCGCCACATATAATAACGTGTTCATTATCATAGTCTTCTATTATTTCCTGTATTTTTAAAAAGAAACCTGGAGAATCCTCATTTGGCCCATATATATTTACCAATGTGAAACGTTTACCCTCTAATTCTAAGTCCAAAATGAGCATATTACCTGTATTATCTTTACGGGACCTAATTACTTTATATGCAACGGAAGTGCTAAATAATATACATACCCCTCTTGCGTTAGATGTAAATGAATTAAAATATACTTCCCCTCCCCATTCTGATCGAATATATGGTTCTAAAGCTTCTGTAAAATGTGTATCTTGCAAACAATATATACCAAATTTTTTGTCTCTCAGATAGTTGAAAACGTCTTTCCTTTTAGAGTAGTCTCCCAGCCCCCTACAATTTGTTGATGCTATTTTTATCAAGTTATGATTTTCCATCAAAGAAATCTGACAAAACACTTGCTATATACAATTTCCATTTAAGAGTGGTAGTTTGTTGAACTAGCATATTGATATCTATACTCACACTACAATCATTTTCAAAAGGTATCTGTACTATTGAGTCAGGTTTAACATATATGAAGAAACAAAATATAAATAAATACATACAGGAAAAACATAAAACATCTCGCACTTCCCTTGAGCCCCTGCAGATGGTATTCATGCTGCATGGTGCCCAGGAAGAGGTCATAAACTGCAAGGCTCTTCTGATCAAAAGTGCCATGTAAACAATTTCAAAGGGTATCATGGTTAATACATATTTACATTGTGGGTTATTTTAAACCATAGTGGACAGCTAAATAGTTTATGCCATTTGGATTGTTTCGGTTTTTTGTTCATGATCTATCTTTTCGACTGAAGTATTTACGTAAAAGGATATGCTTTTATTTCATATTACTGCTCTATTATGGCTCTATAGCAATAGGACTGCAATGAGCTATCAAGTCAATATCAAAGTCACAATGGCAAATGTCCTGTTTCAGTGGCAGTAAATTTGATACACAAAATCTCAGACAATCCCTAAGGTAAATTTACTTTGTCATATATATATAATTATACTATATTATTAAGATATGACCATTGTGTTAAGATATGTTACTTGTACACATTACCTCATAATTTATTTATGTCAGAACTGCAACCACAGGCTCATCTTCTCATTCAATTTGTTTGCAATATTGTTCTGCACAGAGTAAAACTATTATTATCACATTCCTGCCAATATCAGGAAAGTTATTACCTGGCTGTAATATTGACAATATCATGATTTTGATATTGACATATGAAATGTCTTGACTCCAAATGGTTGTGACATTTTTAAGCTATGACCACTGTTGACATGCAATAAACTATAGACTCTATCTTGAGCAACTCTACAGAACTATAGTGATATGTACATCATCTGAGATATTTAAAGGCATTATTAGGTTGCTTCAAAACTACAGGCACAGGGACAGATGGACTGCCACCATGTCTGCAGCTCTGATATGCATACATCTAAACAATATCATGGTTTTGATATTGATATTTGAAATGTCTTGACTCAAAAATAGTTGCCATATTTTAAAGCTATGGCCACTGTTGACATGAAATAAACTACAGGCTTTGTCTTTAGAACTCTACAGAACTATAATTATATTGACAGCATTTTACGTTTTACATTTTATGGCATTATTAAACTGTTCAAAATAGTTGCTGCCTTATTTATTAACTATGGCCACTGTTGACCTGCACTAGACTACAGACTCTGTCATGCGAACTCTTAAGAACTATAATAATATGGACAGCATCTGAGAAACATTATGACATTATTAAATTGCTTCAAAACAACAGACACAGAGACAGATGGACTGCCACCATGCTTGCAGCTTTGATATGCATAAATTTAGGCACCATCATGATTTTGATATTGGCATGAAATGTCTTCACTCTAAAAGGTTGCTCAAAATAAACTACAGGCTCTGTCTTGTGGACTGTACAGATCTATAGTACTATGGACAGCATCTGAGAAATTTTATGGCATTATTAAATCGCTTCAAAACTACAGGCATAGAGACAGACTGACTGCCACCTTGTCTGCAGCTTTGATATGAATAAGTATAGACAATATCATGATTTTGATATTGGCATATGAAATGTCTAGACTCCAAATAGTTGTGACATTTTAAGCTATGACCACTGTTGACATGCAATAAACTATAGACTCTATCTTGAGAACTCTACAGACTTATAGTAATATGGACATCAGCTGAGAGACTTTATGGCATTATCAGATTGCTTCAAAATTACAAGCACAGGGACAGATAGGCTGCCACCATGTTTGCAGCTTTGATATGCATAAATCTTAACAATCTCATGTTTTGATATTGAAATTTGAAATGTCTTGTCTCAAAATAGTTGCTATATTTTAAAGCCATGACCACTGTTGACATGCAATAAACTATAGACTCTATCTTGAGAACTCTACAGACTTATAGTAATATGGACTTCAACTGAGAGACCTTATGGCATTATAAGATTGCTTCAAAACTACATGCATATGGACAGATAGACTGCCACCATGTTTGCAGCTTTGATATGCCTTAATCTAAACAATCTCATGTTTTGATATTGATATTTGAAATGTCTTGACTCAAAATAGTTGCTATATTTTAAAGCTTTGACCACTGTTGACATGCAGTAAACTAAAGGCTTTGTCTTGAGAAGTCTACAGAACTATAATTATATAAACAGCATTTGAAAACCTTTATGGCATTATTAAATTGCTCAAAATATTTGCTGCATTTTTAGACTATCACCACTGTTGACATGCAATAAACTACAGACTCTGTCATGAAAACTCTTCAGAACTATAATAATATGGACAGCATCTGAGAAACTTTATGGCCTTATTAAATTGCTTCAAAACTATTGCCACAGAGACAGGTAGACTGCCCTCATGTCTGCAGCTCTGATATGCATAAATATAAAACAATATCATGGATTTGCTTGCCTTAAAATAGTTGCTGCATTTTTAAACTATGACCATTGTTGAAATGCAATACAGCACAGGTTCTGTCATAACTATAATAATATGGACAGCATATGAGAAACTTTATGGCAATATTAAATTGATTCAAAACTAAATGCTTAACAACATATTGACTGCCACAATGCCTGTAGCTTTGATATGCATAAATATAAACAATCTCATGGTTTTAATATTGGTATATGAAATGTATTGGTTCAAAATAGTTGCTGCATTTTTAAAATATGACCACTGGTGACATGCAATAAGCTATAGACTCTGTCTTGAGAACTCTTCAGAACTATAGTAATATGGACAGCATCTGAGAATCTTTTAAGCATTATTAAATTGCAAGACAAAGTTGCTGCATTTTTTAAAACATGACCTATGTTGACATGCAATAAACTACAGGAACTTTATTTAGAATTCTACAGAACTACAATAATATGGACACTATCTGAGTGGCTTTATGGCATAACTAAATAGTTTCAAAACTACTGACATAATGACAGATGATCTGCAGCTTTGATATGCATAAGTATAGGCAATATCCTGGTTTTGATATTTGTGTATGAAATGTCTTCAATCAAAGTAGTTCCTGCATTTTCAAACTATGACCATTGTTGTTATGCAGTAGGCTTCATTTTCTGTTTTGAGAACTCTACAGAACTATATTAATATAATGGTGTATGAAATGTTTGGAGACAAAATAGTTCCTGCATTTATAAACTATGCCCACTGCTATGTGCAATAAACTACAGGCTCTGACTTGAGAACTCTACAGAACTATAGTTAGATGGACAGCATCTGAGAAATTTATGGCATTACTAAATTGCTTCAAAACTACAGGCACAGAATCAGATGGACTGCCACTATGTCTGCAGCTTTGATATGCATTAATATAGACAATATCATGGTTTTAATATTGGTATATGAAATGTCTGGACTCAATATAGTTGTAACATTTTTAAGCTATGACCACTGTTGACATGCAATAATCTACAACCTCTGTCTTGAGAACTATACAGAACTATAGTAATATGAACATCATCTAAGAGACTTTATGGCATTATTTAATTGCTTCAAAACTACAGGCACAGGGACAGATGGACTACCACCATGTCTGCAGCTTTGATATGCATAAATCTGAACATTATTATGGTTTAAATATAGTTATGCAATGTCTATTACAATTGTTAGTTTGCAATAAACTACATGTTCTGTCATAACTATAATAATATGGACTGCATATGAGAAGTTAAATGGCATTATTAAGTTGCTTCAAAACTACAGGCACAGAAACACATAGGCTGCCACCATTCCCCCAGCCTTGATATGCATAAATATAAACAATATCCTGGTTTTAATATTGGTATTTGAAATGTCTTGACTCAAAATAGCTGCTGTATTTTTAAATATGACCACTGTTCACATTCAATAAACTATAGGCTATGTCATGAGAACTTTACAGAACTATAGTAATATGGACAGAATTTGAGAAACTTTATGGCATTATTAAATTGCTTCAAAATTACAGGCACAGAAACACATAGACTGCCACCATGTCTGCAGCTTTGATATGCATGAATATAAACAATATCATGGTTTTAATATTGGTATTTGAAATGTCTTGACTCAAAATAGCTGCTGTATTTTTAAATATGACCACTGTTCACATTCAATAAACTATAGGCTATGTCATGAGAACTTTACAGAGCTATAGTATTATGGACAGAATTAGAGAAACTTAATGGCATTATTAAATTGCTTCAAAATTACAGGCACAGAAACACATAGACTGCCACCATGTCTGCAGCTTTGATATGCATGAATATAAACAATATCATGGTTTTAATAAAGGTATTTGAAATGTCTTGACTCAAAATAGCTGCTGTATTTTTAAATATGACCACTGTTCACATTCAATAAACCATAGGCTATGTCATGAGAACTTTACAGAACTAAAGTAATATGGACAGAATTTGAGAAACTTTATGGCATTATTAAATTGCTTCAAAACTACAAGCACAGGAACAGATGGGCTGCAACCATTCCCCCAGCCTTGATATACATAAATATAAACAATATCCTGGTTTTAATATTGGTATTTGAAATGTCTTGACTCAAAATAGCTGCTGTATTTTTAAATATGACCACTGTTCACATTCAATAAACTATAGGCTATGTCATGAGAACTTTACAGAACTATAGTAATATGGACAGAATTTGAGAAACTTTATGGCATTATTAAATTGCTTCCAAATTACAGGCACAGAAACACATAGACTGCCACCTTGTCTGCAGCTTTGATATGCATGTATATAAACAATATCATGGTTTGATATGGGAATATGTACTGTCTTGACTCAAAATAGCTGCTGTATTTTTAAATATGACCACTGTTCACATTCAATAAACTATAGGCTATGTCATGAGAACTTTACAGAACTATAGTAATATGGACTGAATTAGAGAAACTTTATGGCATTATTAAATTGCTTCAAAATTACAGGCACAGAAACACATAGGCTACCACCATGTCTGCAGCTTTGATATACATGAATATAAACAATATCATGGTTTTAATATTGGTATTTGAAATGTCTAGATTCAAAATAGCTGCTGTATTTTTAAATATGACCACTGTTCACATTCAATAAACTATAGGCTATGTCATGAGAACTTTACAGAACTATAGTAATATGGACAGAATTTGAGAAACTTTATGGCATTATTAAATTGCTTCAAAATTGCAGGCACAGAAACACATAGACTGCCACCATGTCTGCAGCTTTGATATGCATGAATATAAACAATATCAAGGTTTTAATATTGGTACTTGAAATGTCTTGACTCAAAATAGCTGATGTATTTTTAAATTTGGCCACTGTTCACATTCAATAAACAATAGGCTATGTCATGAGAACTTTACAGAACTATAGTAATATGGACAGAATTTAAGAAACTTTATGGCATTATTAAATTGCTTCAAAATTGCAGGCACAGAAACAAAAAAGGCTGCCACCATGTCTGCAGCTTTGATATGCATGAATATAAACAAAATTATTGTTTTAATATTGGTATTTGAAATGTCTTGACTCAAAATAGCTGCTGTATTTTTAAATATGACCACTGTTCACATTCAATAAACTATAGGCTATGTCATGCGAACTTTACAGAACTATAGTAATATGGACAGAATTTGAGAAACTTTATGGCATTATTAAATTGCTTCAAAATTACAGTCACATAAATGTACTGCCACCATGTCTGCAGCTTTGATATGCATGAATATAAACAATATCATGGTTTGATATGGGAATATGTACTGTCTTGATTCAAAATAGTTGCTGCAATATTAAGATATGCCACTGTTGACATGCAATAAACTACAGACTCTGTCTTGGGAACTCTTCAGAACTATAATAATGTAAACAACATCTGAGAATCTTTAAAGCATTGTGAAACTGCAAACAAGTTGCTGCATTTTGTAACTATGTCCACTGTTGATATGCAATAAACTACAAGCTCTGTCTTGTGAACTCTACAGAACTGTAATAATATGGACAGCATATGAGAGACTATGGCATTATTAAATTGCTTCAAAACTACAAGCACAGAGACAGATGGACTGTCCCCATGTCTGCAGCTTTAATATGCATAAATATAAACAATATCATGGTTTTGCTCTTGATATGAAATGTCTTGACTCAAAGTACTTGCTGCATTTTTAAAATATGACCACTGTTGACATGCAATAAGCTACAGGCTCTGACTTGAGAACTCTACAGAACAATAATAATATAGACAGCATCTGAGAAACTTAATTGCCTCGACACTACAGGCACAGAGACAGATGTACTGTCACCATGTCTGCAGCTTTGATATGCATAAGTATTAATAATATCATGGTTTTGATATTGGTATGAAATGTCCAGATTCAAAAAGGTTGCTGTATTTTTTAAATATGCCCATTGTTGACATGCAATCAATTACAGTGTTTTAGACATATCTCAAAATTGCAGCCACAGTGAATTAATCTTTCACTGTGGCTGCAATATTGAAATCTGGGCAAATAGACTGTCATTTAGGCTGAACTATTGACTTGCATTATAATTGCCTAAAAATTCCAACAAGGGCAATATCTAAAGTTTTAAGGGTCGATTTTGACGATATCAGAGTACTTGATACTTATTGTGTACCAAATATGTATCAAATCTGACTAGTAGTTCTGAGATGTGAATGGACAAAAATGCGACGGACGGACGACGCCAAAACTATATCCCTCCAACTTTGTCAGGGATTATTAGATATCAGCATAGCTACATACCTAAAAAGCTTTTAATATGTTATGTGTTCTGATAATTTTTATCACCTGGTAAAATGTCTTGTTTGAGTTTACGTTAATTTCTCTGTCAAATGTCTCAAATTTGTTCCAAAATGTTTGCTTTTCCATTTTTTAGCCCATTTTGATGTCCGTTTTTGGTAACCATAGCAAAGATAAACGTCAATTTAAAAGTTTTACTTTTAAACTTGGTATATTGTTCTAATAAAACAATAAGAACAAAATGGTGAAAAGCATTTTTTAGCGCATATGTGGGCCAAAATAGCACCCCCCTGATGCATGTAGCTCTTCGGTAATATTAACTGTGTATATCTGGCACATAGTATAGATATAAAAAGAAGATTTATAGATGGTAAACTTAGGTTTCATTAAGAACATTGACAATAAAAAGTAAAAAAAAGCACTTAAAAATAAAAAAGAGCAAAAAAAGAGCCATGACATGTGATTTCCAAAAATGTGGCATTTTGACAAGTGTAAACTTAAGCGTTGCATCGATGATCAATTATAATCACCAATTATAATCGATGATCAATCAAAAACTTCGTTTGATAGTGTTTTTGGTAATAATCGATGATAATTGAAAAACATCACACTTGATCCAATTTTAAGCTCCTATTCTAAATATGCAACTTTGCTACAAGGAATAGCAGTTAAATGGAGAGTTAAATGGAGTTTGCTGTCAAGACCAGTTGTGGTATTGCTACTAGCACAAAGGCTCTGATCAGACTTGACCCGAACCTTTGCCGGTCACAGGAAATCTCATGTCACCTAATTCCTTGAATTATACCCAAATCAGCATTTGTAATTTGTAATATTCTTACAACCACCAGGTTGAGTTTTGTTCATAATGGCACAGAGTATGCTCAAATAGCAAAGGTACAAGCAACAGCAAATTGTAAATTTGCAAGCAATTTGTTGACAAAATTTTTAAACAATATAATATCTGGTTTCAGCGACTATTTAGACTTCTTACAGATCAAACATAATATGGAGTTTGTCAAAAAGTAAATGAAGCATTTTCACATGCTTCTGCAAAATATACTGTTTGGTTTTTTGTTTGATTTGATTCTTTACATCCCATCAACAATCTTTCAGTTATAAAGGGACAGGTCTTCCTGGGTTGAAACCAGTACTAAGCTAGGATAAATGTGTCTTGCGCAAGGACACAGTGCAGTGACGCTGTTGAGGCTCGAGTCTGGGCCCCTTCATCTCGAGTCAAGCACTCTACCACTGAGCCACTGCATATACATATCTTTAACAAACATGCACTTTGTTTGTAAAAAATTAACTCATTGTGCTACCAATGTTTATTTTAGGACACAAGGCTGTGACTCTCGGTGGGTGAAATTATTCTGGACTTCAAAACTATATGCAATGACACAGTGACAATACATGCGTTACCTCAGACCTACATACAATGACTAGAAACATGTATACAATCTATACATAAACTCAACTATCGTATGGCAGTACTGTTATTCAGTAGATAACATCATGTTATACAAAGTAGATCTTGCACAAAAGATTATTGCATAGAGTTTAATATCAAGTTTGTGCAAATGTGAATAAAGCATTTTCACACATTTCCTTTACTTGGCATATGCAAAATATACTTATCTATAATGAATATACACTTTGCTGAGAAAAATTCTAATCCATGTGCTACCAATGGTTATCTTAGGACACAATGATGTGACGCTTGATGGGTGCAATTATTTACTTCAGAACTATATGCAAAGACACATTGACTATACATTATTTCAGACCTATATGAAATGACTAAAAACATTCATACAATCTATACATAAATTTAACTATCATATGACATTACTGATATTCAGTAGATAACATCATGTCATACATAGTGGCTCTTACAGAAGTGATCATTTCATGAGAAATTTTAAAAAAGTTATTGCTTTACTTCAAAGAGTGTTTAAGAGTGTTTAGAGTCAAAGAGACTCTATGATGGTTCCGACTTAAAGACTTATCTATTGATGAGATGATAGGGGCCTGATACTTTGGCTGTTTGTCGGGCCCACTGGGGTTTACCTGTTGGATTTCTTTTGCTCCAGTATTCAGTTTAATTTACTGTTGAGTCCTTATATTTGCTTTATCTCCTTGTTATATCTTGACTTATATGTTTTAGGAGATGATGCATTGATAAGTTAGGGGTCTTTCATGCAAACCAAATATCTATGTGTCTTGATCCACATCTGAATTAAGGGTGAGGTTGGCGCCGTTAAACCGGTTTAAGCCCTCCAGTAAAATATTTTACCGACCGTTCCAAGGCGGTACTTCTTTTGTGGATCTTTTGTTTTTTGTTCTGTCTTGTGTTTTATATGTCTTTGTGCGCATCTGTTTATATGTGCTTTGCGGTCACCTGCTGGGAAAGGACTGACCTCTTGGCTCTCGTTTGTGGTGTCTTACTATGAGTTTGTCACTCTCCCATTGGTATCCTGGGTCAGGTGTGGTACTTGATTGTATTGATTCCTGATCTTTGCACCCTTACATCCTTTTATTCCAATTGTGTTTCTTGTCACCAAAGAGTTATTTAACTTCTGGCTATGACATTATTTTTTGACATGATTTGTTTGTTTGATTTGATTCTTTACATCCCATCAACAATATTTCAGTTAAACAGGGACGGGTCTTCCTTGGTTGAACCAGCACTAAGCTAGGATAAATGCGTCTTGCTCAAGGACCACGACGCAGTGACGCCGGTGAATCTTGAACCCTCAGTCTCGAGTCAAGCACTCTACCACTGAGCCTCTGCGCTCCCTTTTTGACATGATATATTCCACTGAATAACAGTAACATCAAATGAAAAAATAATGTTATGGCCACAGGTTGCATAATTTTGATACAAAGAAGTTATGTTAATAACAAAGTAAATTTTCTTTGAAATAAACCAGCTTTGGAGGTGTTAATTTCGCAGTAGTTCATATGATGAGAGAATCTTCCATTTGTGCCCGTTGACTGTGACTGATTGACTTAAGCTTTAAGTATTTGGTCAACATTATTCAGTCTAGTCAGACTCCTCCCACAGAGGAACGCAAAGAAAAGAATATACCTCCTGGCCCCCATCCCTCAACAAAGTTTGACAAGTAAATTTAATCCTGCCAACAATAAAGGAACCATCTCTCAGAAACCTTCAGCAGAAAATAAAATGCCCCACTCTACCACCTTGTTATGAAATGATAACTTGTGTAAGACCCTCTATAAAATACATAGAACAAATCAGAACGAATGGAATAAGAGACCCTATTACTGCTTGTTAAAGTACCATCAGCACATCAAAGAACAAACATAAGAGTCCCTGTCAAGGCTAGTCACCAAGTCATTTTCTATTTCATCCTTGCTGGGAGTCTATCTTAATATATTATCCCAAGGAATCCTAATTAGTTGGATTTTATAATACGGTAAATCTTGTATTAGTTCGTACACTCGAATAGTTCGTTAAATGTCATGTATTAGTTCGTACACTAGTCATTTTTATATGCAATTCTATTAGTTCGTACACAACGTTTTTTTTCTCTTCATTGGTGCTTGTTTTTAATCAGCGTGGCTGTATACGATATGTTCCTGTTAACTTTCGCGTGCTTACACCAAACAGACCTTTTCGTCTGTCAATCTAACGACTTCGGTCGCCAACGTAAATCCAGCATTGTGGTCGCATGTTAATAACATTAAAATTTGTTTTCTGAAAATCGAGCGAATGCTAATTTACATGCCCTATGTCGCCGATGCGTCGGAGATATATTCTGTACGGTCATAACAAAAAGTGTCCTTAGAATAATGGATAGTTACATTTTACTTCTGTGTCATATATCTTTTATAATCGGACACCCAAGCTGCGTGCGACCCGGAAAGCATTTTTATACTTGTGCAGCTCGGACCCGACACGAAATCAACTTGCGCGGTGCCTCATATAAACTGGTACCAGAATATTTCGTAAATAGCCTGCTGGTACTTATGACAAGGCCCAGGAGAGCATGTGCGTTTGCACAATCTCATCAGGGTCCCGCTGCTCACTAACATAAAGTTTGAAGTGGATGAAGACTCAGCATGCTCAGACCAAATCAAATTCTAGATATCTACGTACGTTTTGTTTTATATAGTTGAATATCAATTTCGGTTTTCTGAGCGTAAATAACTCAATAAATGTAGTAATAACGGCTTTTCCTAGGTTCAAACAAATGGAACATTTTAACAAATTGTTTAGCCGATCGTGGCGTGTCTTGCTGTCCTCATGAAACTACATACGGAAGGTCCTGAGAGTTCATGATTACCGAGATAGTGTACGCACAGACGCACAAACCGAGCATAATTTGATTGTATCATGATTCTAGGTCTTGATGAATGGCATTTCCATGAAATAAGCCAGTTCATGAGATTATGATACCTATCGCATATGCGAGCAGCGAAGGCTCAGACGAGATTGTGCATCTGCGGAAAATCGTCAGCGCCTTCAGGCTTAACTGCGAGCATAGAAGGAATGTAGATGAAGGTACGTTCATAAATTTAGGATAATAGCCCCACTAGGTGGCTGTGAATTTGAAAACAGGAAGAATTCGCTTTATTTTAACCACCACACATCTATTGATGTATGTATCCCGACTTTCAATATATTAGTTTTCATGAACAGTCAGACCGTGTGTCTTTTTTGGAAGGAAAAGTCTTCCAATATGGATGGATTTTCCTTCCATTTAGTTTTTTTACAGAAAATTGGAAGGTCTTTATAACATCCATCTTAATGAAAACAGCAAAAGACCTTGAGATCATCCGCGGTGACATACATATCAGAATTTGCAAAAATCCTTACCACACGTCTGTAGATGTTTTACCCCAACTTTGTTGTATGAGACCAATAAAGTCGCAGATCAGCCTGGGTACCGCACATTCTTATCAGCGCCTTTGTTATGAATACAAACATTAAACATTTTGTCGGGCCTGGTCTGGGTCAAACCTGTCTGCTAATAATATCAGCCGCAGACATGAAGATCAAATCTGCCGCTTTCATGCCACGTGCTGTTTTAAGAGTTGGGTAGCACGTGGTGCATTGGCGCATAAAAGCGGACTTCGCACATAAAACATAATTGCTCAGCTGCATGCGCGGATCCAGAAAGGGGTCCAACTTTGACAACTTCTTTTTAATTGATGATGGGAGAGAGGATCCAAACACCACTATATGCGGGTCATCATTGGCCCGCCAGCGAAATACCATTTAAATGGCGTTTTGCTGGCGTGCCGCTGATGGCCCAACATCGAATGCTGGCTTGGTAGCTTTGTGATTTTTAAGGGAACCGGACTAGTATGCTAAGAAACCCTTTTTTTCAGGGGTGGGGTCTGTCCCCCTCTGGATCCGCCCATGAGCTATCTGGCATGAAAAGACAATTTCTGTAAACTCATCACTTTCGCTCATTGCGATCGCGTACACGTTCGCAAACATGTGATATAAATTGTTTTGGATCTCGGAAATTTACTTTACAAATTCAAACTATCAATGCCCCACAATTTTATCAAATGGCGGGCGACAGCCAGAACTCCTTTTTTTTAATTTCCATTGGGTGCATAAAAGGCCTCGATACACCGTCACAAAACCGAAAAATCGCACCGGAAATTCAATTTTTTCTTAACGACGTGAAGAGCATTAGACGCTAGTAGGCAAAGATGAGCCTGTGCATCCAACACTGTTGACTTTACAGTAGTATCATGCGCGGATCCAGGAATTTTTGTCATGGGGGGGGGGTAGGGGGCTCCAGGCTCAACTGACAGAGAAAAAACACTCTGATAACGTTTTCTTAGGCATCAGCCTTTCACAATTTTACAGAGGGGTCCAATAATTTATTTTAAGGAAAACTATGATTTTTTAAGGTTCCAGAGGGGGTCTATCATTTTTCAGGGGAGGGGGGTCCAAATTTTTCCAGGGGGTGTGGGGTCCAAATGCTAATTTCAATTGAAACCTATAGAATTTGTGATTTTCCAGGTGGTCCGGGCCCCCATACCCCTCTGGATCCGCGCATGCGTATGATAGATCCACTTGCGATATCCAAATTTTCAAGTCAACAGTAAAGCCAATCCCGAAGGACAGGTTTTTTTTTCATGCAATTGTTCATTTTCCATTCCCGGAGCATCTAGTGACACCTCAAAACATGATGAGGTATATGATTCTGCAATATGTTAGTGGAAAACAAATGTTGAGACCTCGAACCCTGGTCCGAGTTGAGACACAGTGATTATCGCGACTTTTAGTCAACTATTGATGGTTTCAGTCTTTCATTATGTATATAAGACTAGAACTTGATTTCTGGCATCAGTTTTAGAAACACGGGCTGTCCAATGTTGTCAAATAACGTTCATGCTAGATACATTACCATAACATACCATGCATAAGCTGGGTGCTTAAGATCAAGCAACATACTCGCTGGAAGAATTTGTTTAATGGTAAAAAAATTACAGTTCAAACGTTAATAATCAGATCTTAGAACAAATCTACATGGATATGCTTGAGAAGCTCAAAATGGAAGCATGCAGTGTGCAAGAACACATACAATAATATGGCTAAACAACCGCCAGCTTTTTTGAAAAGCTAATACTTGTGTAAATCTACTCGATGATGATATTGTTGCGCGAAACGAAACGAATGTTAAGGTGTATTTATTTTATTATTATTATTCGTTTCTGTCTATCGACAGTGTCTTTTCATGCAATTGACTTAATTTCAAACGCTTCTGCTAACATTCTGTCCATAAAAACTTATACCTAGCGCACTATATTTTTAGAACTATTTTAGTGGCGGTCAGGTTCATAAAGGGTGGGAAAACATTAGCAATCCACAAGAAAACGTGTCTTCTTCACGTTTATGACAAAAGGACAGGGCTGCGTTTATTGTCCGTCTCGTAATGTTTAAAAGCAAAGAAAAGTATAATGATAAAAAACGATTGCAAGATATTGTGCTTTTAACTGCAATATCTGGCTGCATCATAGATATTGCAAACGGTTCTTCGTCGTACAAGAGCAGGTTTTCTCATGCTAAGGCATTGTTTTTCTGACGCTCGTTTGAGGCATCCAATGGGGTTTACTGATTTGCGAATTTGTCCCAAAATTTTTACCAATTAGCGTCTTCATAAAACTCATTTTTACCAGTAAGCACATTCAGCATTACAAAATAATTTTTTTTATCACTGATTTCTCTTAAATTAAACTGATTAAAGCGTAATTTTAGCAAACGAAACACTGATTTTTAAGGTACCCCGTTGAGACCCTCTCCATTTGATGTACAAATAAACTTATAATTCTGTTTCAATCATATGTAAGCTTTCAATAATCAAGTTTTCAAGCACAACAACGTTTTTCTGACCGTTGGGTTTACATTTCAGAGCTGAAAACCGCAACAAACTAATAAAATACCAATATTGTTTTTGTCTAGCAGCAGGATAAGGGTTGTTTGCATTAAGGTCATTTGGTTCCCAGCGACTTACACGGGCTGTAACGGTCTAGCTAGGTAGCGGACTGGGTAGCAATGTTGAACGGGGGTTCGATGGTATGGGGATTTTGTGTGTATTTTGTGTATATGATACCATTGGAAACAGATGTTTTGAGAAAACATCGTTTCCATTGGAAACAGATGTTTTGAGAAAACATCGTTTCCAAAAAAAGCACCAAGCATCTTTGTCTAAGACGACAATCAGGGACTCATTTCATTATACATGAATCATTTAGAGATTCTTTATCATCGTAGAGACCCAATTTGCGTCAGATCATTGTGTCAAACATCAAAAAAACACTGGGAAGTGCAGTGGCTCAGTTGGTAGAGTGTAAGACTTAGGATCAAAGGGTTGCAAGTCCCATGGGTGAAAGTTCTAAATTTCCAAAATCCTGAACTTTCGAAACTCCGATCTTAAAACTTGCAGTATGCCCACTAAATTTTCACAATTTGAAGTTTAAATGGTCAATATAAATCAGAGAACCTATTATTATCTCCCTAATTCAGCATTTTGAGGCTGACTTTCTTTGAAAAGTCAGCCTCAAATCCTGAACTCAGGAATAATTCTCAAAACTTTCACCCATGAAGTTCGAGACTCCTAGGAGGCACTATGCTGTTTCATTGAGTAAGGCACTTTATCCTCTGATTAGTACTGGTTCCATCCAGGAAGACAGAAACCATCTGACATGACTGAAGAACTGTTTACTTGGACGTAAAGCATCAAAACAAGCAAACTAGTGAAGGCAGTGCAAATGACTCAACCATGGGTGAACGTTCAAAATTTCCAAAATTCTGAACTTTCGAAACTCCAATCTTAAAACTTGCAGTGTGCCCAATAAATATTCACAATTTCAAGATTAAATTGTCAAATGTCCTTAGACAGACTGAGAATAAATCAGAGAAGCTATTATGATCTTCCTAATTCAGCATTTTGAGACTGACTTTCTGTGGAAAGTCAGCCTCAAAATCCTGAATTCAGGAATAATCCTAAAAACTTTCACCCATGCTCATCGTCCGCTAGCTTTAGCATGGATGGATTCCAGACACAATTGGAGTCGGGCAGGAAAATCCCTTATGACCTATTAGCGTCTGGGGTCGCTTTAAGCGATGCAGATCTTGTTGAGTTCCAGTACAAAGACATTTAGCAAGGAAACTGAGAATATTGTCCAAATGCAAACGCTAGTTAACGATGCTAAACAGACAAAACTGATCTGAAGATATGTTGTCATGAATGTCGTAGATTTGATCACCCCTAATATTGTGTCTGTCCGAGGGGTTGCCGACAGCCTAGGCGCTATCAAGGAAAATATTGATAAAAACAGGACAAACATAAGACTGATTGCCTATGCTCAGGAGAAACTAGAGCAGTACATGCGCCAAAACAACTTACGCTTATTTAATTAAACATTATGTGAGGACTTAACTTGAGAGCAAAATGTATTGAAATAGCCCAGATTGTGGGTGTTACTGTCCAAGAGTCGGTCATTAACAATATACATTACCAACCACCCTAGGGATGATTATCAACCGAGTAATTGTTAGGTTCAACAACCGTCACATCCGAAATCAAATCCTGTATGCTACTGCCCAACTTTCCAAGGGGACTCACAAACATTGAGCGAGTCAAAACAAAATAGGAGGGTAAATAAACAGTGTGTCTCATTCAGACAAGTCAAATGGTTGGACAAGAAAGGATTGGGATCGCTTTAAAGTGGTGGAGACCTTGTTGAGAATGGGTACAAGGACTTTTAGGAAAGAAAGGAAAGCTATACCTCTAATTATCCTCACAGTGAGTTAACACAATGCAATACGTTTCAGTTCAAATTCTCCTTTATCATTAAATCTAAGTGTAGTGTATATACATAAAAATAGAGCGAAAATTATCTATCAAATCGTTTTTGTTTCATTTTTGCATTTATAATTAGGAGGCTATGACGTCATAAACAGACAAATATGGCGGCCTCCATAAAAAAAAATAATGGAAAGTTCAAATGCATATAACTTCTTTATTTCTTGATAGATTTTGATAAGATTTTCAGCAAACTGATTTGATGGACAAAATCCCTTCTGTCAAAGCTCATTAATTTATATGGTGAGCGTTTCCCTTTAAGCAGTATTCTGCTTTCCATCAGAACCCAATATTTCTGAAAGTCCAGAATATGAAAAAATATCAACACTATATCGATGTAGGGGGAGAAGTTTTACCAACTCCACCCGACACAATGACAGCTGTTTCGACCTCTAAATAATTTGGAAAAACGGATCCTTCAGAAATTGAGAGAACCTACAATATAAGACAAAAGGGCCATAGTGGCCCTGAATCGCTCACCAGTCTATACTATGTGCACCAGTCATATAAGCTTATGCGACCCCCAGGGAGCCCCATTTTTTGGCCCAAGGGGCAGTACTTGAACAAACTTGGTAGAGATCCACTAGATGATGCTACAAACCAAATATCAAGGCTCTAGGCCCTATGGTTTCAGACAAGGAGATTTTTACATGTTTTCCCTATATTAAGCCTATATAAAACATGTGACCCCCGTGGCGGGGCCATTTTTGACCCTGGTGCATTATTTGAACAAACTTGGTAGATGTCCACTAGGTGATGCTACATACCAAATATCAAGGCTCTAGGCCATGTGGTTTCAGACAAGAAGAATTTTAACGTTTTCCTTATATAAGCCTATGTAAAACATTACACCAACAGGCGGGTCATTTTTGGCCTTATGGTTATAATTTGAACAAACTTGGTAGAGGTCCACTAGGTGATGCTACATACCAAATATCAAGCACTAGGCCATCTGGTCTCAGACGAGAAGATTTTTAGTTTTCATCTCGAAAATCTATTTTAGCCTCTGTGACCTAGATATGCAATGGACCAGAACCATTTGAACAAGTTTGGCAGGGGAGCACCCAAGGATCATTTGTATGAAACTATTTCAAATTGGACTAGGGGTTTAGGAGGAGTTGTCATTTAAGTCAATTGTTAACGGACAGACGACGACGGACGGCCAACGGACAATCACAAAAGCTCACCTTGTCACTACGTGACAGGTGAGCTAAAAACAGCAGGCTCGGTTTTATTGAGTCTGTTCATGATAACTAATGGAAAATGCAACAACCCCTTTGATATGATGCCTATTTCTCATACCATAGCTTGTTACCGGTATGTTGTCATTTCCTGCTAACAATAAACTTTCTAAGTCTGTTGTCTTTGGGTAATCTAGAATTCACACTTTTTATAGAATAGCAGAAGCATTGATAATCTACTTTGGCAATCAGTGGCCAGTCAATGTGTGTAGACATACATTTAAAAAGTTGAGCTGGTCTCTAATGCCTCAGTTACATTTGCCACGGTCGTCGTACGATTTATTTGTCTACGATTTTCTCTACGATTTTTTGGGCATCGTAGGCGGCTATAAGCTATGATGTATGTGTTTACATTGCTTACGATCACCTTACAATTTCTTTCGGCGACAAACTAGAACAAAACTTTACAGAGACCTTGCAGATATCGTACGACAACCGCAAGGTTATCGTACAACCATCGTGCTATCTTCACGCCCTCCCTATATAAATCGCACGATGCCCGTACGATGACCTTGCTAAAGTCGCAAGGAGTTGGTATGCTGACTGTGCAATTGTCGTGTAATTATGTACATGGATTTAAACGGCTATCCACATTCAATTTTTGCATTCCATTTGAACTATGTTTCAAAGTCATGTGATCATAAATCGTGCTATGAAGAGGCTAGTGTTTTTAGTTGAACATGGTCCCAAGGTATAGAACAGCATGATACGTTTGTGTATATTTTGATGTCAATTTCTAAGTTCTGCAGTTTTCATAAAGTTTAAATCACATAATATTGCAACACCTTTTTTATAGTACACTTTTATAATTCGAAAAGTACCACTTTAATTGAAAATATAAAGATGCTTTAATTGTATCAGCGTAGACTAAAATGCGTATTATGGTTTTATTCAGTTTAATCATCCAAAGGCACTCTACGGCCAGCAAAACATAAAATCTTCGTCATAAGCAAAAATGAAGATGTTGCATGCGAACAACAAAGGTACTGACCAGAATGCGCTTTCTTCCACCCGTCCTGGTCAGCACGTTTGCCATTCGTTTTCAGTAAAATACATTTTGTAGAACATGCATTCATTCAAATTTCAATGTTCGAACTAGTCACATGTTCTCACTACGAGACCCATATATTTTATTACTTGAAGTAATACTCAAATTCAAATCCCAGAGTTATTAATCACAAAAAGATATCTGGACTTTTTATTCATCTTAAACCCCTTATCCAACCAGCATTTTATATACTGAAAATGCATATGCATTTCACGTTAGGTGAATATTTTGAATTGCACTTCAGACAATTTTATCATAGAAGCATACTCTATGGCCTCTGATTAGCATGCGCGGATCCAGAAAGTGAAGTCAGAGGGGGTCCAACTCGTCTTTTTTCTTAGTTGATAAGGGGAGAGAGGATCTAAATACCACTAAAAGCGGGGGTCATTATTGGTCCGCTAGCGAAACGTCATGGCATTTCGCTGGCGGACCGATGATGGCCCGTCATGTATTGCTGGCTTGGTACATGTGTAGCTTTAAAATTTCTACGGGATCTGTACCAGTATTGCGAAAAAATATACTTTTGTGATTTTCCAGGGGGGGGGGGGGTCCGGATCCCTTGCCCCCTCTCTGGGTCAGCCCATGATTAGACTGCTTCCATCAGCAAACTGAACTGTGTCCATATTGAGTCACACTGAGCGGTGGTATTAGAGACATCGCCTGAAGACAAATATTGAAATGAAACAACAGCTAATGATAAGTCTCCAGGATATTGTTGACAAGTCGCAAGGCGACCGCACGATCATCGTGCCATCGCCTTGAGGTTACCGCAGGATGACCGTCAGATGTCCATACGATTTTATGGGCCCTGCAAAGGCATCGTGTGGTGACCTTGCGGGCTCCTTACGACTATCACAAGAGTCTATGGTCAATTTTGGGCCAAGATGACAGTCTAAAACCCTGCGTTGTCCTCCCGATCACCGTGCGGTGCCCGTACGATGTCACTGCGATGTGTCTACGGGCTACGGGCTTACGATTTTTTTCAAATTTGTCATTGTGCGGAGTTAAACAAAATCGTAGAGGTCACGATGCCCGTAAATCCGTACGATGATCGCAAAGTCTCCCTGCGGAGGCCGCACGGAAACGGTGATTTGGATATCGTACGGGCATCGTATACTCGTCGTAAGGCAAATGTAACCGAGGCATAAGCTCCATCAGAAATGCAACACGAGAAATAACTAAATGAAATACACATTCCCATAAAGTTCCTAAATTTTCTGCCACTTCCAATAACTTTCCTATAAAATTCAAACTAAGAGGTTCTGCCATGGTGTGACATCTCTGGATGATGCAAATGGATAGCAAACAGTGTAAACTCAAATTCATTAGTGTATTAGTATGCAAACAGAAAGCACTCTGATGAGATTGCTTTGATATAGAGATTTGTTTGAGTGTTTGAATGGCCCTTGTAAAAAGTAGCAAAGCTTGATCCCATCCCAATCTTTGATTGACAAAGATGGATATGTTCAATTTCAAGTATTTTAGTGTCATTAGCAAAAGGAAAAGTAAATGATGCCTCTTTTTGGGAGCATCTTCTACAGATGAAGGCAGGGAGTGACTTCAAGGTATGCCCTGGAATACAGGATCAGTATTTTGAAATTAAAGACGAGATTAGAAGAAAGTCACGCAATCTCAGAATGTGGGCAGGAAATAAATGAGCGGACAGTTCAGATTGTCAGCTATAGCATGGAGAGGAGCTATGGTAAATATGCATGTACCACATGCCAACTACTTCTGAAGTCAATGCGACAGTCAAAGAAAAGAGCTAAGTTTCGAGTTTCTTTGCCAAAGAAAACACCTCATAAAACACCAATTGCTTGTACGACGCCAAAGACAAAATGGGAAATCCCGAGTAGAAAAAGAGCACAGTTGTTTAAATTGAAAAAAAAAATGGTTAACTCTCAAGAAAAAAAATATGTGTAACTTGGACGTAGACCAGACATCGCAAATGAGCAATATAATGACTAAAATTGGAGACAATTTCGATGTGGAGTTAAATAGTTTATTTGTGGAACATTCTCAAAATGCAATATTAAGACAGATCTGGGAGCATGACAAATCAGAAAGCACAAAACGGTTCAGTCAAGACAAGAAGAAAAATGAAACTGGAAAAAGTGAGAACCGTTTTAGTGTCATAACATTTAGGATAGCACTTGCTATTTTTTCAAGAAGTAAAGCAGCATATGAAGCATTAAAACCTTTTGAAATTCTCTCTCTTCCCTCAGTATCTACATTAAAACAGTACATGAGCGCAAATGTGGAGGATGAAGGTCCAATGTATGAACGCATGGAGGAAGAAAACAAACTGTGTGGAGTTGTGCCAACTGAAAAAGGCTACTAAAACTCCTCCCTCATTACATGAAGGTGCATTGATTTTTTCTCATTGCAATTTATTTTCCCTTCTGAAATAAAAGAACTGCTGATCAGACATATACCAGTGGACCGCCAATGTTCTTTTTGGTTTAGCTCTTTTGCTTAGTGTGTTTATTTCTTCCATACAGGAACAGAGATCTCAGTCTCCAGTGTTTGTAAAAAATAAGAAAAAACAATGTTGACTAAAATAGAAGTCTATCGATTAATGGAGAGAGAGGGCAAATCGGCAACTGTGAATCATTTAGTTGAAATATGTAAGGGAAAACAGTTAGTTCCACCCTCGGATGGATCTGTATATAATAAATTTAATTCATTAAAGAAAAAGTACCAATTTCAAGTTTCATAAAAAATATAAACAGAGCATCATCCTCTTGTGAACAAGAAAAAATTGAGGCGGAGATATTTAAAATGTCCATTGCAAGTACATGTACTAGTGTTTAAAAAAAGTAGCATTTCTGGTATATTAAATAATTGCGACAGCAGTGTATTTACTAATGAAGCCTTAAAGTAGACTACTCATAAACTTGTTGTGGACAACATAATCCTTCAACAAACAAAACCGTGAAATTGAAAAAACAAACTAGAGGACCTGAAGGTCCTGAGGCGCTCACCTGATCTCCTTAATAATGTTAAAATACGTCAAGGTCAACTACAGCTTATAATGGAACAAATTTTGTTTTTACCATATAAATTTTGGTCAAGTGACCCAAACAATCTAATGAATAATCCATCAAACAGCCCAGTGATTTCTGAGAAAAAGATATTTAGATAGGTATGTGGCAGTCCAAATGAGTGGCCTTGGATAAAAGGTCACAGGTCAGCTTGACATTTGTTACTTAATAAACCATTGTCTCAATAGGTTTAACTATTATGAATTCGGCTCAGTTATCGAAAATGAACATTTGAAGATTTTCTCTATATAAATGCATTAGGAATCAAATTTGACCTTGCCATAAAGTAGGTCAAGGTCAACCTAGATTCACCATTTTTGCTAACCTGGTAGGGCCCACATCCCCGCTCCTCCATATTAAGTCCCAAAGCCAATGGCCTTTTGGTTCCAGAAAAGAAGAGATTTAAAGAGTTTTGACCATATATGGGCATGGTGGCCATGTTAGTCATGTGACCATAACAATTCGCATAAGTTTTGGCTAACCAATCATAAGGAGTTGTGATATGAAATTTGGTTTCAATTGGCCAAGAATTGTCTGAGAAAACTATGTTTTAATATGTTGATGAGACTCCAATATAAGCGACCTTGGCTGAAAGGTCAAAGACCAACCTTGACCTTTGAAACTTATTTATAGACACTAGATTGAACATAACAAGTGAGAATAATGACTTTGGCTTCCACAGTATCCAAAAAATCAACTTTTCAAAAAATTTCCCAATTTAATGCATTAGGAAGCAAACTTCACCTTGACGTTAAGTAGGTCAAGGTCACCCTAGGATCATCATTTGAACAAACTTGGTAGGCCATACATCCCTAATACTACATACCAAGTTTCAAGGTCACTGGCCTTCTGGTTCTGGAGAAGAAGATTTTTAAAAGGTTTTTACCATATATGGGCGTGGCGGCCATCTTTGTCATGTGACCAAAATATTTTGTAAAAATTTTGGCTGACTTATCATAAGAAGTCTTCACATGAAATTTGAGCTCAATTGGGCCAATAGTTTGTGAGAAAACTATGTTTTAATATATTGGTGTGACCGCAATATGAGCGACCTTGGCTGAAAGTGCAAAGGTCAACCTTGACCTTTGAAACTTATTTATAGCCATTGTCTGATTAGTTTCAACATATCAAGTAAGAATAATCACTTTGGCTTTAACAGTATTAAAAAAATCAACTTTTCAAAAAAAATTCCCATTTAAATCTATTAGGAAGCAAATTTGACCTTGACGTTAAGTAGGTCAAGGTCAACCTAGGATCATTATTTGAACAAACTTGGTAGGCCCCACATCCCCGATGCTACATACCAAGTCCCAAGGTCATCGACCTTCTGGTTCTGGAGAAGAAGATTTTTAAAGGGTTTTTACCATATATGGGCATGGCGGCCATCTTGGTCATGTGACCAGGAACATTTGAACAAACTTTTGTTCCCCCATCCTAAGGAGTCTCCATATGAAATATGAGTTCAATTAACCTAGTGGTTTCAGAGGAGAAGATGTTTGAAAATGTTGACAGACGGACGGACGACGGACGCTGGAGTCACTGGTATACTAATAGCTCACTTCGGAGCCTTCGGCTCAGGTGAGCTAAAAACAGGTTTAAAAAAAGAGGAAGACTTCTTTCCTAAATATATGCGATATTATGCACACACACTGCAACTTGTTGTTAGGGATGGTTTAGATGATTGCAACCAAAACATGAAAAGAATAATTTCAAAGGCAACAAAACTAGTTGCTCATGTCAGAAAATCTGTCTATTCGTCTGAAATTTTAGAATCGGAGAAACGTTTGCAGGCAGCAAATGCAACACGTTCGAATAGCCAGCTGAGAATGCTCAAGTCAGTACTTGATGTCCTAGAAGAGAAACCTGATTGCAACTGATGCTTCAGTCAAGTTAACATCTTATGAAAGAAAATTATTATCAGAAATTTGTAACATTCTTGAACCTTTTGAAACAGCAACATTATTAGGACAAAAAGAGAAAAATGTCAGTGGAAGTATGCCTATACCTGTAACAGTAACTTAAAAAACCCCTGAAAGATATATATTGTGACTACAACTCAAGTCTTGTAAATACACTGTGCAAGTCCCTTGAGTCAAGACTCTCTAAGTATGAAGTGGACGATACCTATATAACAGATAGTCGCCTTGATCCCAGATTCAAGGTGACCTGGTGTGATGAAGAAATGATTGACCTGTACGTTGATATGTTGAAGCAGAAGGTTCATAGTTGTCAAATAGATATAAAGGTAATTTATTTTCAAATGCAAGCACTATTGAGTAGCATTAATAGTAAATAAATATGCATAAATAAATACTTGTGATTTAATGTTCTGGCTCTCAAGATAATACTTTAGCAACTTCAGTTGAAACTATATCTTAGATGACTTTGGTCTGTTACTTGCTTTTTCAACCCACCCTTTTATAAATGATTGACCAGATGCATAAAATAAAATGCTTACTGATGGTAGCCCTGATAAATAACATTTTTTTACTTGCTTTATATGAGAATGAAGAATCCGCACCAACAAAGTGTGCAAGGCCAGAAACTGGAGGTTTCTTTAGTTTCACACCAAATTGAAACAGTATAAGTATCTATCATGAATGTGAGGGTGGGATAGAAAAATCCGTCCCGAGGATCACCGTTTGGCATCACGAGGCTTGCGCAGTGATGACAAGCGGTGATCATGAGGGACGGATTTTTCTATCCCACCCTCACACAAATAATGGATTCTTTTTCTTGCACACCACTAAAAACCTCATTTTATACTGGAATAAGCTGAAAAAGACTTCCAGAAAATCCTGATAACGCTGAGATGCGATATGGTGACGTAATTTTATCATTACAATGACGTCACGGATCGACGTGCGGCCAGCGTGCGACTGTTCGTTTTTTATCTTTCCCTAGGGCTGATAGAAATATCTCACATGGGTGAAAATAACGGAAATCCCAATCTGGTGTGCGAGAAAAAAATTTCTGGAACATCGGCTTCTTACAGTGAAGTTGATGAGTATATTCAAACACCTTGTTCTGATGTGGAAGACAACTCACTGGAGTATTGGAAAATAAATAATGAGAAAGATCCAAGACTGGCAACACTATGTGAGAAGTACTTGTCTGTGCCAGCAATATAAGCTCCAGTTAAGTGGCTTTTTTCAATTGCTGATAAAGTTTTCTGTCCTGATCGCTCCAGACTTGCCCATAAAGTTTTTGAACAGCTTATGTTTATCAAGTGCAACACCTATGCTAACTCATTGATATCTAACAAACAATAATATTGATAAATACGTTTTAGGTTTAATCTTTGCCTGCTGGGTAATTGCATGTTTTTTTGTCATCTACTGTCAAACATTTTGGATCCAGATCAGACCCAACATTTTGCTGGACCTGATCTAGGTCCAAACTGTTTGCAAAAGTTAGCATAGGGTTAAATCAATCTTGGCTGACATAATCCATGGTTTAAAAGAAAAAAGTTATACTGCATTGTGTATATATGAAATACTTATATGTGAAATTATGTATTTTGTCCACTCATCTTCACTGTACATGTATTAAAAATGTTCAGTTTATAGTTTCCACATGAATGAAAGTAATGCTTAATTCAATGCATTACCTTCTTAAATAATGCTAATTCAATGCATTACTTTTTCAAAATCAAGTAATGGTAATGGTAATTCAATGCATTTTTGGCAAGTAATGCTTATTCAATGCATTACTTTCCAAAGTAATTCGCCCCATGTCTGGGAAAAAAGGTAAGCCACCTACCAAGTAGAAGTTGTATAAATAATATAAGTGTCCAAATGTTGTCAATATCCCAAAACCAGCTTGGTGAAGAGTTTTCAGAGGAACAAAATACAACCCTTTTAAGTGATGCAACCACAAAATATGACAAACAACTTGAAGGTATTCGTGCATCAGATGTAACAGGGAGAGAATGGGTTCTTGGGTTAAGAGAAATTGAAACAAAAAGTGCAGATAAAATATTGAAAATATTTAAACAGATTTTAAACGATATAGACAACAGATCAGAAGTTGCCAGCAATGAAAAGTCAAGTTTATTCTCAGACATATTGTCGCCAAAATGTCAGACAGAGCAGCAACAGAACTTAAACTAGGTAAACTGATCGAAGATGTCAGAAAAGAAACATTGCCGGAGGTTATGGCTGGATATGAAGAGTTGAATGATGATGGAAAGTCTGTTGTTGGACAGTTACTAGTACTTTCATGTGGTTTACATAGTTAAGTTCATTTTGCCAAGTGTTGAATAATAGTTAATTGAAGCCAAGAAAGGCATGTTTCAGGAGAAAGTCCCCAAAACTGACTCTTAAATGATCGGCTACATGTTGTCTAGTTTGTACTTGTTTGAAAGCTTTTGCTCATGGTGGTGAAGCCAGACAAGAAATGTCACAGTCACGTGGCGAATGCCCCCAAAGGAATTGGTCTAGCATAAGACACATTTGAGGAAAGTTACCTGTAATATAGGAGATATGCTCCAGACATGAACAGCCTAAAAATGAGGCCAGAAGTCAATGGTAAGGTCAAAGTGACCCAAAATGGTATTTGGCACTCCGCCATTGCAAGAGGAATCAACACACCAAATTTGGGATTCCTTCATCCAATAATATAGGAGATATGCTCCAGACACGATTATTATAGAAACTAGGTCATAGGTCAAAATCACAGTGACCTAAAAATGGTATGCGACACATCAGCATCCAAAGATGTATCCATACAGCAAATTTTGGACTCCTCCCTCAAATAATATATGAGATGCTCCTGACAGGATTATACTAGAAATTAGGTCGAGGTCACAAAACTGATACATGACACTCTGCCATCCAAAGATGAACCACACACCAAATTTGGGATTCCTAGCTCAAATAATATAGAAAAATTGCTCCGAACATGATTATTCTAAAAACTAGGCCAGAGGTCAAGGTAACAGTGACCCAAAAATGGTATGTGACACTTGGCGATCTCAAGAAGAATCCAATTTGGAATTGCTACCTCAAAGAATATAGAAGTAATGCTGATTCTAGAAACTAGGTCAGAGGTCAAGGTCACAGTGACCGGAAAATGGAACAGGACAATCCGCCATTCCAAGATGCATTAACCCTCCAAATTAAGGAAACCTACCTCTAATAATAAAAGATATGCTCCAGATATGATTATTCTAAAAACTAGGTCAGGTCAAGTTTAAGGTCACTGTGACCCATAAATGGTACACGACACTCCACCATCCCAAGATGCATCCACACACCAAATTTGGGATTCCCATTTCAAAAATTATAAGAAATATGTTCTGGACACGATTATTCTACAAACTAGGTCAAAGGTAAAAGTGACCCAAAATGGTATGTGACACTCCGCCATCAAATGATGCATCCACTCACCAAATTTGGGATTCCTACCTTCAATGATATAAGAGATGTGCTCAGGACACGATTATTCTAAAAACTAGGTCAGAGGTCAAGGTCACAGTGACCCGTAAATAGTACATGACACTCCATCATTCCAAGATGCATCCACACACCAAATTTGGGATTGCTATCTCAAATAATATAAGAATTATGCTCCGGACACAATTATTCTTAAAACTAGGTCAGAGGCCAAGGTCACAGTGACACGAAAATGGTATGTGACACTCCGCTATCCCAAGGTGCATTTACACACCAAATTTGGAATTCCTACCTCAAAGAATATAAGAGATATGTCCCTGACACAATAATTCTTGAAACTAGGTCAGAGGTCAAGGTCACAGTGACCTGAAAATGGTATGTGACACTCCGTCATCCCAAGACGCATTTACACACCAAATTTGGAATTCCTATCTCAAAGAATAGGAGATATGCACCAGACTCAATGCAGTTTCTAGAAACAAGGTCAGAGGTCAAGTTCAAGGTCACAGTGACCCAATTATGATACGAGACACTTCGTTATCCCAAGTTGCATCCACACACCCAATTTGAGATTCCTACCTCAAATAATATAAGAGATATGCTCCGGACACAATAATTCTTAAAACTAGGTCAGGTCAATGTCAAGGTCACAGTGACCCGAAAATGGTATGTGGCACTCTGTCATCCCAAGATGCATTTATACACCAATTTTGAATTCCTGTCTCAAAGAATATAGGAGATATGCACACAACTCAATGCAGTTTCTAGAAACTAGGTCAGAGGTCAAGTTCAAAGTCACAGACCCAATTATGGTACGCGACACTTCGTCATCCTAAGATGCATCCACACACCAAATTTCAGATTCCTAACTCAAATAATATAAGAGATATGCTCTGGACACGAATATTCTAAAAACTAGGTCAGAGGTCAAGGTCAATGTCACAGTGACCCCAAAATGGTAGGCGACACTCAGCCATCCCAAGATGCATCCACATACCAAATTTAGAATTCCTACCTCAAAGAATATAGGAGATATGCACCGGACACGAAGAGCAACGGACGGACGGACAGTGCAATTACTATATGCCTCCTTAAGTTCCTTTGGGGGCATAAAAACGGTGTTCATTTAGAGTTTAGTGCATATATGCAACAATTTTGGCATGAAAAGAAAATCTATACTCTGTCCCTTGCACCCTACAGGTGTAATCCCTTCAATATACTTTTTGCAAATGTAAGTCATGTATTCTTTCTCAGGATGCAGTTTCTCTAATTTCTCGATGGGGGGGAGAATAATAGACTCCTAAAGTCTGTCTTACATGATCTAAAATGTACTGAATTCATTTCAGGCTGCCAAGAGCTAGGGTTGATATCGAAATATGTGACTACACTGTTGTGGCCTATAATTGAAGACAAGTCAATACATGTAATGGACATGTAAAAGCATTACAAACACTTAGTAGTCTCTTGAATATGCCTTGAACCACCTAAATGAATTCCTAGAGGGCAATATTTGAGTATTTGATGAGAGTAAACCTGTAAATAGGGATAGCTGCTTGGATGAACTCCTGAAGCCATTTGAAGATGATGATATTGTGCAGTCATTATTAGTGATAAAACTATGTAAAAATTGTTTGCAGATCACCTTACTGATGGTAAATTTGGTAATGTGGAACAAGACTCAGATTTGTATAGTAAAACAAAGAGTGTTCCAACACACAATAAGTTTGCTGAAAGTATTTTTGCATATATGGACTGTCTCGTGAAGGCAAGACCAAATATAAGCCAGTTAACTTGTGAAGCTTTAATCATGTTTGCAAAAAAACAAAACTGCATAGTGCCTGACTGAAAAAGGAGAGAAAGAAATTGCGGCTGTTCTTGCACATGCAAGAAATTCCAGGGAACAAGAATTCAGAAGGAGACAGAGAGAAATCAAGGAAGCAAGGCATTTAGAGACTTAAAGAAAACAGCAAGAGGAAGAATGTAAAAGAAGGATAGACTGAGGAAGTGAGAGTGTTATTATTAATTACTTGTGGCAGTCATCTGAACAAGTTGATGAACTCATTTAATTATATAAATCAAAATCTCAGAAAATTGAAGCTTTGAAAGCACAAATATATTTAGGAAACATGTTTTAGGGCAAAAGCCAGCCAACAAAAATTGGCTTCTTAAAGTCAGCCAGTCTTGAACAAAAAAAACCTGATCAAAGATGTTGGGTCTACAGTTGAAAATTCTGAGTGGCATATACTGGTGGAGAAAAGATATGGCACCAGCAGGAGACAGAGAAAGATGATGTTAAATGTCTCAAATGGTTTGAGGACAAAGTTTGTTCACAGGTATATCATGTACATGAAAGTCTAATTTTTGATTCACATGTTTTTAAATATAGTAAAACAAGTTCAAACAAATTGGTTTATGCATTAGTTGAACTTTACTAGTGCTATAAATTCCTAAAGGCAAGCTTGCATTCTGATAATTTTGTTTGATGATATATACAAATACTAAAGAGTTTCAGTATATAATAGAGAACCCGATTTGAGCCGCAGCGTGACAAAACCTATCCTCTTGGTCTCCAACCAGGTCTGACACAAACCTGGCTGCACAGCTACAGAAGATGGCTAGAGGCTAGAATTTTTGGATTAAAAAGTAGAGGCATTGCACTATTTATGGTGGGAAAACAAAGGTGCTGACCAGCTGCACAGCCACTGCACATTTGATCTGTATTTTTGTTTTTGCATATGCAAAAAGAATGTTTCTCATGACGTGACTCAATTTTCTTGATTCAGGTGACTGGGTATCCAGAGTGGTTTAATATAAAGAACACAAAAGATGAGGCCATTTACACCTACAGGTTGGGTGAGGATTTTGAAAGAGATGACATACAGATATTCGTTGCAACAAATTAAAGGTGAAACTGTTGTAAGTTTATCAAACGTTGGATTATATGGAAAAAATGTTCATACTATGAAATATTAGAAGGAACATAACTCAGGTACTTAATAGTTATATGACCTAATCAGTTAAGACATATATATAAATCAAAAGTGAATTATCTTATAATGTCTTCCTTAATGAAATATGCTTGAAAAATAATTTACTAAATATTGATTACACATCATAACTATTCTCAGAAGGTGATGGTGAACATTATTATCTGTGAAACTTCGAAGGATTGTAACGCCTTGCTTAAGAAAAATATCAGAAATAGGTTTATATTAACTTGTTACTCAATAAAATACCTTTAAAATGATATATGGTTTTACTTCTTCCTATTCTTTAAACAGTAGTATCTAATATATACAATATTTCTATAGTACAATGTATTTTTGCCTAATTTTGACAAACAAAAGTGCAAGCTGAAAGCTCATTCAAAGGGGCATAACTGTTATTTGTAGAGGTATCATAAAAAGCATTATATCATTATTTTTCTCATGTACAGACCTTTAATTTGATAAAAAGTTTTCCATACTTTCATTAATATTTAAAAAAAATCTCTTGTCCTTGCTAACTCCAGATATATTTTTATGCACAGAGATCAAGGCACAGACGACTTTTTAAACAATCTGTGACAGATTTGAAATTACTTTACAAGGAATGTGAATACAATCATAACATGGGAGATGAAATGAAAAGAGACCAACTTTGTTTTTTGAATACAGTCAGACCTCGTTATAACGAATGATACAATGGATATTCAAAATCCGACCAAAATGTCCTGGGGACAGAACTTTTCTTATCAAAATTACTATCTTATAACGGAAATCACGCTTACGGACACTGACGGCCATTCCTGGGGACAAATCTCAATTTAAAATGCATATTTCTGTCGTTAGAACTACAGAAAATATTAGCCAATAATTTGTCTTCATAAAACTATCCAAGTGCCCAAAACCGCTTCGTATGATGTTGCAACAATACAACAGACAGGTAATCAAGGGAGACTTATTCAACAACGACCACTTAATAAGTAGGTAGAGTTAACACACCGTATCTTTTTGATATCTTAACAGGTACCGCTTTAATTGCTTGAGCAGTGTTAATCTATTATCTTAATTGAAATAATTTGACCTCTTTAATTGATTGAGAAGTTGAGAAGTTTGAGTACAGATGTCAAAACAATGGGTATTCAAAGATGCACACCATCCATTTGTTTTATCAAACCACTTTAGAATTAACCTTCAATTTGTCACAACCTCCTGCTAAACGACGCAGAATGCATTTCTCTATCGCCAAGAAGAAAGAGATCGTTGCCTTCAAGACTGATATCCCAAGTCTACCCAAGATGACATGGCAGCTCACTTCGCCAGAGAATGGGGGAAACAGGTCGAGAGATCAACCATCCGTGACATTCTCTGTGACAAAGTGAAGTGGACCAGCACACCCCAAGATGGAGACTCATCTCTACGCCAACATATGGGGAGACATGACAATTTAGAGCAGGCGCTTTTCCTTTGGTTCAACAATGTTAGGGCAAAGAACGCCATTATCAACGATGACATGCTAATAGGGAAAGCCAAGACTTACTGAAATCAACTCCGCATACAAGACTTCGCATATTCCAAGCGCTGGCTACAGAAGTTTAAGAAGAGACATGTCATCACCAAGCATGTCGCACATGGAGAGGCCAACAGCCCAGACCCCGTTGTTGTAAGTCAGGGTAGATTACAGCTTCAAGACCTCGCCGCATATGATCCACAGGACATCTACAACATGGACGAGACTGGGTTGTTTTACCGTTTGCAACCTAATTCCACTCTTGCAACAGGTCCGGTCAGTGGAAAAAAGAAACAGAAAGAAAGAATTACCGTTGCGCTGTGTGCCAATGCTACAGGCACAGACAAGCAGGTTCCACTGGTCATCAAGAAGAGTGCACGTCCGGGATCTTTCGACAAGAAGTTTAACTCCAGTGTATATGTCAAGTACACCAGCAACAAGAAAGCTTGGATGACCGGTGTCGTTTTTCAAGATTGACTTAACAAGTTTAAACGTAGAATGAGAGTTGCAGGACGTCACGCGATTCTGCTAGTCGACAATGCTACCAGACATTCAGCAGCTGGGCTCCGACTGACACGCGTTGATGTGAGGTTTCTGCCGCCTAAAACGACGGCACACATCCAGCCAATGGACGCAGGAATCATACCCAACTTCAAGGGGTTCTACAGAGGTCTACTCGTACGCTATTTCTTGCAGTGCATTGAGGATGGACTAGAGCAGGTCGTTTCTATCAAGACAGCCATCACATATGTCAGAGAAGCATGGGCGTCAGTTAAACAGTCAACCATAGTCAACTGCTGGCACCACGTCAAGATTCTGCCACCTACCCAACAGCGGACGACCAACGTTGAGACCGATGACGATCTTCCACTCGCTGAGCTACAGAGACTACTGCACCGATTGCCTGCTGCTAAAGACAGAATGAATGCTGCAGACTACCTCAACATCGACAGGCAGAGTGATACAGGTGAAATGCTAACCAACAACAGCATTTTGGATCTCGTTACTGAGACTAGATCAGCCAACCACATGAGCGACAATGACAAAGACGACCAACCAGAAGAGCCAACTGTCAAGAAGATTGATGCCAGAAAAGGTCTGGCCCAGGTTATCAGCTTCTGTGAGCAAACCCAACACTCTCTACACACCTAGATGATCAATGAAAGGTTGTGCAGGCCATGGACACATACAGTGGTTGTTCCATACAGAAGACATTGTTCAGGTTCGTTAATAAGTGAAGATAGACTATGTGACTGTTATGATGGGGAATGAAATGTTATGTGAAAAATGTGCTTATTAACCCATATCAGCCAAATTGACTTTCATTGAAATTTTGATAAACTATTCAACTAAGCAAACAGTGAAAATCATGATCATATGCTATAAGTGTTTGATCTGGGTCTGCAATGTTTGTATGTCCCATTAAAAGGACACCAAGTTATATGGGCTAATTACAAACATGCTAAAACTGCTCAAGTGTGCTATCATATCCAGGGTTAATACAAGTACAATTGCATTTGTTGCTCTAATCTACGTGCACATGTTCTGAGTTGTTATTGTTTAATGATATGCATTATTTAAGAAATAGATTCGCGCTTGCGGTGATTTGTTGCTTAATATATCACTGGCTGGAGGTCAGTCGTTAAAGTGAATAAATCATGAGCGCGAAGCGCGAATGATTTATTCACTTACGACTGACCGACAGAAAGGGATATATTAAGCAACAAATCACTGTCAGTGCGAATTTATTTTGATTCTAACACACAAAAAGAATAAAAATACAAACGAATCCTTCATAGTCTATAACGATTCCACCATTTTAAACAGACTGTCAGAATTTCCCGCAACTCTTGTTCAGACTGAAATGCGTATTTTACGTACATTTTGAACGTCAAGTAGTTGTGAAAATGACGTTACGCCGTCTGTTGTGATAGATGACGTCATGAAAATCAAGCTGGCGAATGAATGACGTCACGTTGACCCGTGCCCGGTCCGTGCAGTGATTTATCAACCAATAAATCACTGAGTTTAACCATTGGCTATATAGGCGAGGTGTGTTAGAATAAATCATATTACATGAAAATGCCTTTGCTATTTTAATTCCCTTAAATTGTCTATTGTCATTTAGTACAAATTAAAAAGGAATATTATATCTACATGTACATAGAATATGCATTTTTGGTATTGTACTATTTGAAGGTACATGGCTACTCATTTGGCTATCCAAGACCACTGATACTCATTTGGCAACCCAACGCCACTGATTCTTTATAAAAGCAGATTCACTTTAACATCACAAACCACAGGGAACAAACACTGACGTTATAAAGAGGTTGACTGTATAGTCAGCCAAAGTAAGAGAAACATATCAATAAGGGCAATAATTTGGCACTTGAAAGATGTATGGACATATTCAGGACATATGAACTGTCTCAAAAGCAGTTAAAATCTATGAATTCTGGTGTAGATCCAACTGTTCACACCATCAGAAGTAAATTTCAGACAAAACAGCATCTTATAAGAAAACAGGAGAAAAAGAAAAGCTCCAGTGACAAATCTACATAATTGAGCCATGACATGTGATTTCAAACAATGTGACATTTTGACAAATGTAGACTCAGACAAGCCTGTGCAGCCCCCTTTAAAGCATAGAAACTCCAAATTATGTTCAGTCAGTAGCTTAACAATCATAGAATGTTCAAGCGACTAGCAAAGGCTCTGATCAGACTGCGTGTATGCGCAGGCTGGTCTGAGCCTTTGCTGGTCGCACATACCACATTGTTGGAAATCTCATGTCGCGGCTCATATGAAAGACAAGCAGTAAAATGAAATGTGGATATACTCATTCTAACAAAAAATAAAATATGAGAAGAGATTGTCTAATTACACATGGGACAAGCAATGTTAAAATGATAAGAGTAAACAATAATAACAATAATGTCAGTTAAAGCACTTGTTGGTGACAAAGGACTATTACTCACCAATCACAATTGCTCAATTCATGTGAACAAAAATGAAATCCTACAATACAATATGAAATACTGATTGACTGGCGACACAAAGGAAAGGCAATGCTTAATAAAAAGATAAGTGTGTTTCGGGTGACTAGGTAGGGTAGGCACACATATTTTTTTCATTATTTTTTTTCCTAGAAAAAATATATAATTTCTATGCATTTTGAAAAGCATATCCCCTTTCAAAATGAATAAAATTATATTTTTTCCAGAAAACCTGAAAAAATTGCTAGGTTTCACCAGTTAATTTAGGTAGGGTCGGGTTACCCTAGACACAGGTCTTTTTTATATGGCCAAATCAAAATCTGTCAATTGATTCAACAAACACTGACTAATCAATGAGCCTAAAAATCAGTACTTAAGCCTAATCATGTACTACACTCCTCCCTATTCTTATACTGTTAACCTGTAATATTTACATTCCCAGTGTAGTTGTCTTTGATGAAACCAACATTTCTGACTGCTTGCACTGCTCGACGCAAAACATTGAAATGTCATGTGATCTGGACCGCGCCTCTAGGCAGAGTGGCATCAAAGTCAACCAATAACATTCTTTGTTAATGGACAATTGCATGACGTCATTCACATATACCCATAATGTTATGTTCACCAGGGTCGCTCACTGTCTGTTCCAACACCTCCGTTACAAATGAAATATTTCATTTTATAAGGATAAATGACTGGGTTGGCGGGAAGATAATTAAGTGAATTTGATTGATAATATAGAATGTAAATATAAGGATTGAAATTTATATTTAAAGCTTGCACTGAATGATGAAAAACATGAGCTGTTTTAATGTTTCCGAGAAGCCCTTCGGGCTTCACAGACATTAAAATAGATAATGTTTTTCATCATCCAGTGCAAGCTTAAAATATGAATTTCAATCCCTAAGTATTCCAGTTGAAGCATGTATTTTCAATCAGAGTGGAAAACAATGTTGATCCTAATCAGATGGCTTCATCAGAGGCCAACTGATCTAGATTGTCAGGGCTTTTCAAAAATTGATAAATCTGAGTTCAGTAGTTAATGGGTAAAGCTTCAAATTTTTGCGCCAATTTGAAATCTACCAGAACATTTCATTTGTTTATACAGTAAAACCTGTCTTAAGCGGCCACTCAAAAAGATTGAAAATTGGTTTAAAGACTGATTATTGCTTAATGCAGGTAGAAAGTATTGCAGAATGCTCTAAGAGAGCATTCTGCAATACTTTTGACGTTCATTAAAGCTGCATAGTCTGTAACTTTTGATCTTTTAATTTTCGAAATAATGTTTCTAGTTTTCAAGAACAAAGTAAAAAAAGTAAAATTCAGGTATACATTTTACAGATTTCATAAATCTTTACAGTATCAAAACAACAGCATTTATGTTAAAAATTGACTGTCTATAATTATTGGAGGGACGCAAATAATTACCAACAAGAGAAAAAAACACCTGTTTTTATAAGATAATTCACTTTTCCATGCAGTTTTCAGCTATAGTGAACAGATTTATTGTAAAAACTTAACTTAATTCTGCTTTTACAAACGATTTAAAAAGAAAATATTTTTTTTTCGAAAAATGTTCATAGTTACGGACTTAGTCTCTTTAAGCTACCATTTATCTTTAAGACCTTTGTTTTGTCTATTTTGAGTGGCCCCTTTAGACAGGTTTTACTGTATTCTGTACATCAGAGAAAGTTGAAAATTTCCAAAATTATGAACATAAGAAATTCAAATCTTAAAGCGTATATGGTAAAAATTGTCTTCAGATATCTGAGAGGTTTATATTATCATTCAGCCTCAATAGCCATATCTGTGTTTGTCCACTTTCAGAGTACAGGGTTCAAACAGGCAAGTTTGAGTAAAATTCAAGGACTTTTCAAGGACTTCTAAAGACTATCATACAGTTTTCAAGGGCTAAAAATTCATGAAAATCCTGATTTAAGTGTTAAAATTCTACTTCAAAAATGCTAGACTGAGAAAATAGTTCTAAAAAATTAGTTTAAAATTGTTGTGCCTTTATTTGGTGCAGCATCTGCTGCACCAAATAAAGGCACAACAATTTCATACCGTTTTAGATCTCTATCAACAGTGTTAAGTCCTGCAGAAAATAGAAGAAATCAGGACTTTTCAAGACCTTTGAGTTATTTTCCAGTACTTTTCAAGGCATATTTAATTTTCAATGACTTTATACGAAAGCCCTCTAAATTCAAGTACTTTTCAAGTCTGTGTGAACCCTGGAGTACAGTTAATAAGGCATGTATAGAGGGTGGGGTGGGATACCCGTATCTCATATCCCTTGAAGTAAACAGCCAAGTATTCCATATCCCTTTAAGTAAACTGGCAAATGTCCCCATAATTAATTTTCTTAAATATCCCATATCTATGAAAGAAAACAAAAATATTGATCACAGTATCCTACAACCCTGGAAGTAAAATGCATAGTACCCCATATGCCTGGAAGTAAAATGGCAATTAATCTGTATCCCTAAAACCCCCTATACAAGCCTCCTCATTGTTGCCAATCCTATGGTGGTTATATCCCTGGATTTCTAGTATAATAAACTGACCAATCCAATCTCACTGCCTTGGGTTAGGTTGGTATGAAAGAAAAACCTTGGATTCAATAACATCCACCAAAATATAGCAATGTAATAAAAATATAAGTAATCTCATATATGAATTGAAATGTAAAATGAGCCACGACGTGAGATTTCCAACAATGTGGTATGGTCGACCAGCAAAGGCTCAGACCAGCCTGCGCATACGCGCAGTCTGTTCAGAGCCTTCACTAGTCGCTTGAATATTCTATGAATATTAAGCTACTGACTGAACATCATTTGGAGTTTCTAAGCTTTATAGGAGGCTGCACAGGCTCATCTGAGTCTATTCATGTCAAAATGCCAAATTGTTGGAAATCACGCCGCGGTTCAAATATAAAACTTTATCACATGACATTGTGTCCAGGAGTGATATAACCACTAGTGACTTACATATTTAGTAACCTTATGTAATGACACTCATAACAACTTAGTGTAGAAAATAATCTTAACATTTTCACACAAAAAAATGTGATTTCAAAGTAGTTTTAGTGTCATATGATAAATAGAATATAACATATGTGCTCCTGTATTACTCAATTTATCAAACTTGTTGCCTAAAAGTGATAAAATGCTCGGCAAGCTCCGCATTATATCTCTTTTTCCCAACTTCTTTAATCCTTTCTCTCATGATTATTCATGCCAGGCTCCACCCACTATGAATAATTATATAATTAAAATTTCATGTTGGTACATAAAGCAAACTTACTACTTGTCAGGTCTACTAGTGTTGGATCAGAGATATCATACACTGAAGGACTTAAAAAACGCAAAAAATGAAAATTACTATTTTTGCACCCATTACATATTTAGCCTTCTTTAATAGATAAAAATGGATGGTAACCACACTCTGCTTCTATCTGTACCCAATACCCGTATTTTTTAAAGACACTGGCCACCACCAGCTATGCATCGCTGGTTTTCTATGTTTTGCATGTGGCGTCCAAACGAAGTAATGAAGCAAAATATTTTGTCATTTCACATGTAGCTTGTAAGTATACATGTATAAAAAACACAACAGCTTTAGTTTTATAGCTTTATTATTCATGCCACGTTTGTCTGAACACGAATGATCTGGCGCAATTGGAATGTTAAAAGCTGGAGTGCGTGTTTATGAAGTTGGCAGATATAATAATTGCCATCCGTCAACTAAACAGCTCCTCAGAGATCGTCACCAGGCTACTGGGACAGTTATTTATCGACGCAGGTCTGGTCAACCAAGAATGAAGACCGACGTTAAGGCGGCAACTTACGTTGACATCGACGATATCCGTTCCAGCTGGCTACTGTCAGTGCCAGACGAATAGTAGGGCTCCAGGGGTAATTTATTTCTGATTTTTGATAAAAAGTATTTTATCACAATAACTTAAAATCGTGTCCGATTTCGAGACAAATTTCAAATTGCAATTTCAGAATCTGAGGGTGTTGCTATTCGATAGACTGTTGCTCTAACATTATTTATTATTTTGGCATAGAAAATATAACATGTTTTGCTAACATACTGAAGCTTATTATTGCCAAAACTCAATAAAATTGATACATTAAAAGTTAAAAAATATTACGAATATCGGTTTTTTGCATTTTTAAAGTCCTTCAGTGTATTTACATAAGCAAACAGAGTAGACCCTGATCAGGCAGCTCTGGCATCTCATTGAGACGGTTCTTTGAGTACCCATGTAACATATGTTTTAATTGAGAAATTAGTAGAAAAAAATCCATTATGCTCTCTTATCTGGAGGCCTGTCTAATAATAATAATCAATAACACTGGTTATGGCCATGAACACATGAAGTGGTTATATCATGTAGCTTAGGCTGATCTGATTCTTTGCTGGTCGCACATACAACATTGTTGGAAATCTCCTGTTGCAGCTCATATGTTTTGGGTGCTCAAAAATTTCATGAGAAGGTTCTTTTGAGTACCACAAAAATATACTTTGATTTAGAAATAAGAAAATGTGTTTTCAATCAAGCGCTCATAGCTACAAACCTATATTTGTGCTGGCTCATTTCTAATAAGTGAAGAAAGACTAAAACTGTCTTCAGAGGAAAAATACGCCCCCAAACAATAAATTCAGGGAAACATGCTTACCCAAATACTAATCAAGTCATTATTGTGTCACAATAATATAATATATAAAGTATGGCTGTAATCCATCATTATTTAGAGACAGCCCGTGGAAACACAATTTTGGTCAAAATTTGACATTACAAATGCTGGTTTGACCTTGATCACCAAAATCTAATCAACACTTTCCCCCTCCAAAGCAAGTTTTTTCAAAATTAATTTTTGTCGTAAAATTGTAAATATTTTCTTACCCATCAGTTTAAACACATGTTTTGATTGCTCAAAACCCCTTATCTAATTGTGACGGTTCTTTTGAGAATCAACAACATATGCTATGTTTGAGAAATTTAAAAAAATATTCTTTGATCAGGCACTCTTATTTGGAGACCTGATGAATATCACAAAATAATGAAATTCTCCAAGTGAAATTATAACATCACTTTCTTAGGAATACTTGTGTGGAGATATTTTGACTTCAACATGTTAACCCTTAATGCGCCAATCGCAACAAAAGTTGTCTGCTTTTCTCTTGCTGAAATGTTTAAGAAGCCTCTATGGCAAACAGTGTGGACCCAGATAAGGCTGCTCCTATAGGAGCAGTCTGTTCTGGGTCCATGCTGTTTTCTTCTATACTTAATTTGACAGTAATGCTACATTTTTAGATGCATTTTTTTCTTGGCGCTTTAAGGGTCAACAATAGAATGATTTAAACAATATTGCACTAACATCTTGGCCTTGCTAATCTTGAATGGGAATGCTTATATCCATTTCAGCACATACATCCTCTATAGATTTTAATAAATATTTGATGTCATCCGCCATCAGATAACCTATATTTCCTATTCTAAAACAGTCAGCATTCAGCACTTTTCCCGGGTATATTACTTGATCTGAAATATAACAAATTAACCCTTTGTATAGTAATGGACTCTTCCTTCTTTTTTGATACAATAAACTTGGGATAGCCCATTGCACACTTCTAGGGGTGTCAGATTATATGTTTTAAAAATAAATTGCATTCTTATGCCTGAAGATCTTTTTAACATATACAAACAGTGTAGACCCTGATGAAATGCCGCATTATGCCGCATTTCATCTGGGTCTTCACTGTTTGTAAAAGTACCCGTTTAGGGGTTTCCGGAATACAGAGGGAATGATGATTTCTTCATAATTCATTGACAAAGCCAAACAGAGGCAAAAAGATTTTTTATTTTCAATCAGTGTATATAAAATGTGTCCCTTTCCTTCTCAGAAGATAGATTGTGGATATTCAGGTGGCCTGTTTAACATTTTAATAAAATTTTCTATATACACATCAAACATTTAATTTTATGCATTAGTATTTGTCAGACCAGGAGAGCTGCTATCAGCAGTATCACTTGCTACATCCAGATATGCAAGATTCTAACTAGTCTCTCATAGATCCAGATAAGGACATTTTACGAGCGTAAAATTGTAATTATTTTCTTCCCTATCAATTTAAACATGTGTTTTGGGTGCTCAAAAGAACCATCTCATTGAGATGGTTCTTTTGAGTACCCACAACATATGTTTGGGATGAGAAATAAAGAAAATAGTTTTCCAATACACACTCTTATCTGGAGGCCTGGTCTCTGCAATTGAATAGCCAGGTTTGCAAGCTGGTTGCAAACCCAGATGATACAATAATATGTTTTATTGCTAACTAATTAATAGGCATTATGAATCTCCTATAAATTTAACACAGATGGGCATGTTCAAAAATAATGAAGCTTTTCACTTTATGGCATCCTACGCACTCGTTTGCATAGATTTTAAGGACCAAACATAGGTAAAATATGTGTTATGGTCCCTGTGTTCATCATGCAAAATTTTATTAAAATCGAACAAGTAATTCAAAATTTATGCCAGTAAAACTAGCTAAAAAACTAAGGAGTGTAACACCTTTTGCGTGACATTTTTTTCATTACTGAATTTCACTTGTGCATTTATACAAAACTGTGGATGTTGACATACTTATTAGCCAACTTTGTAATTACCCATTCTTTTCAACTTAATCATGCCTTTTCATCATTATCTATGTTATTTTTTATGCATTGTCCAACAGGACTAGTCTGAAATTCAGGTTCAGTAAAAATGAAGAGATTTTGCCCAGAGTTTATTGAACATGAATATTTGAAAAGATTATGACCTATAATGTGGTCTGCAGTACTGACCAATCTTAATATGTTTTATTTCAAGTTTTACAGCTGCTTTATAAGCATTCATAAAAGAATGAGCAGAACTGGTCGTAGAGCACCCTTTAAACAAAGGAGTGTAACGCTTGATATTTAAAGCCTCATAACCTTTTTCAAGTTTATGTTTTGTGAGCTAATATGCCTCATATGAAAAGTGTTTGGCCCATAATAGAGATTCATACAGTGTGAGTTTTATCATGTTCTTAATTTTCTTCATATCATCCATAAAAGCCACTGAGGAGTGTAACACTTTCTTGCAAAACACTTCTGTGGGTTATTTCTATACCAGTAGCAGTAAAATTTCAATTTATTTACCATTATTACTATAGGGCAATGTCCCTCTGACAATTTTAGTAGCACCAATTTATGTTCAAGATCTAAATAAAGCTGTACAGCATTGAAATCACCTAAAATTGGTGATTTTGACAATCCATTTTCTTGAAATTTTACCTATCTAGGCATTCAGGACATCATTTATTCTTGAAAATCACGTGTCTCTGATAAATATAAAAAGATAAAATTGACCAATATAATCCTATTTTCTAACCAAGCTTATGTTTTGCTATGAAATCACGACACAAAGCGTTCCATTCCTTAGTGATTTTTGTTGTAATGCCTTTTAAGAGCTTTTTTCTTTTCCAAACCAGCAAAATTTCACTTTTAATTGACTCTGACCATTCATTTCAAAGATTTAGAACAGTTCTTTTGATGCATTTCTTTGAATCTTGATTAGCATCTGTGATAAATCATTTAGAAACTTAATATAAAGGGACCTTTTTGATTGGTTCATGATAGGAGTATCAATATAAGAAAGTGGTATGCAGCCATGCTTTTTTTTTCCCTTTGGCAGCTAGTTAAATGGTATTTAATGTATGTTACGTACAGAAAAGTGTTCCATTGCTAAGATTATTAGAGAAGAAAATATTATTTGCAATCAGTTTAAGCATATAGAGGAAGAACATTCAACATATCTTAACACACTATCTCAAGATCTTGGGGAGACAATTTTTGTTTTGCTGTAACACTGATTATGAGATTCTTATATATACTAGAATTTAACGTTTAAGCTAGAATTTATAGGTTTTTGATGGCCTAAGCATTTGTACAAAATGTTACACTCCTTAGTATTAGATCAGACATTTCTTTACAAAAAGGCCAATAATCTGCAATAAAATCATGTAAACACTATGCAAGGGAAGTCACTTCTTAGTATGCAATATTATATATATGTCTTAGCCCTGTTAGTTCCAAATTCTGTCTTATAAACAAATCAAACTAAGGAGTGTAACACATTTTCTTAATTTTTTGCCCATTTTAGTACATAGATAACCATTACATCCATGCATATCACATATTAATTTGTAGCTTAGTTTTTTAACATGTATTATCATTTCAACGCAATTTTATTGAGATTCAGTCACCTGTTTTAAAAATATGAACATTTTGAGAGCTCTTCTACTAAAACAATGAGGCAATATGACAGTAAAATAAGATTTTTTTTGTTCAATTAGGCAATTCAATTTGGTAAAAATCACTCATTCACATGCTGTTAAGTGTTTGTCATCAAATAATGGGAATTTCATGACATTTCATCCAGATTTCCTATAAAAACAACCTACACAGAATAAAGCCATAATTAACAATTTTTACAAAAAAAATCCTGAATGAAAATGTTCAGAAAATTTATATTTTTGCTGCTATTTTCTAAACTTAAACAATTTTGAAAACTTTAAGTACGGTAAATCTTGTATTAATTAGTTCGTACAGTATTCGCTGTGTACAAACTAATAAAAATTATTTTTCTGAGAAACGGGACTGTACGAACTAATGAAATGAAATTCTGAAGATCGAAAAACGGGACCAAAAACATGCAAAAATTGCCAAAGAGGGTGGAATTTCTGTTTATCCTTTTAGCCTAAATACAGACTGAATGTCTGATCAGTATTTTCAATTAAACTAACATTCTTAATAGCATGGTGAAAGATTGAAAATAAACAACCAAACATAAAAGTCTGGATTGCCGTTTCAACCGACTCACATGCAATTTGCGATATACCCGGCGATATCACCCGGTTACAGGCCAACTTTACATAGGCCTGCTTTACGTAGAGATGTCACGTCGGACTTGTTCTATGACGATTGTCTTGATTGAATCATACTCGGACCCACTGGGTCCGAGGAATCATAACAAAAATACAACTTCTGTTCACTACCGACAGCTAACTCTACAACGTAACAAAGCAATGTATATCGCAGCTTTCGTTTTTGGTCATGATGAAGATTCTTATTTTCTTAAAACCCTCGAAAATGCAGCAGAAAAGTAGACAAGACAATACATGTACGTACATTCAGTCCTACAGGTTAGACGTACGCGTACACTCATTGATTTGGAATGAAAACTGAAAATGAAAATGGCGACTTCTAAATATCAAATATGAACAACTGGAACGCAGAACTCTCGTGAATCAGAGTAGTACATTTCTCTGCCTTCATATTGTAAAAAGACCCACAACTTACGTTTTTGCGAATGCTTACTCCATTTAAAGGCTTTGTATGAACACCTATATTTCTGCATAGGTTGGTTGGATCGAGTCTTCATCATACGTCATATTCCTTGTGGCAACATAACATGCTCAGCTTGTTCGCACACCCCCTTACGTGTTAGCTCAGACCCAATATAGTTCGGTGTTAGGCTGTTAGCATTCTAAGATTATGATAATGGCAATCAATGCGTACTTTGTCATCTTCGGTCGCTTGACCATGGAAAAGCCATTACATGAGAAAATCTGTCTTTCGTGATTTGAGGCTGACTGACTCTTTTACAGCCAGAAACAGGGTTGGATGCACATGCTTGTCTTTGCACTGCTATTTGAACACCATGCTATCCCGTGTACACCTTGCTTTCCATGCGCGGATCCAGGATTTTCGTCAGGGGGGTCCGGGTCAATCTGACAAAAAAGCCCTGACAACGTTTTTTTTAGCCCTCAGCTTATTTTACTGAAGTCAGATGGTTAATTTCAAAGAAAACTATCATTTGTCAAGGTTCCAGAGGGGGTCCAACATTTTCCAGGGGGAGGGGGTCCAACTTTTTCCCGGTGGGGAGGGGGGGGTGGGGGGTGGTCCAATTGCTTATACCCTATAGAAACCCATATAACTTGTGATTTTCCAGGGGAGTCTGGACCCCCTGACCCCCCTCTGGATCTGCACTTGCTATCTCGACCAGCAGGAGATAGCTTTTTTCCATTTAGTCGTCTTTGGGTGGTATTTTTCAGTTTTATTTAAATTTTGATAGACCATGATTCTGTCAGCAAACAGTGGCGTCAGGCGACCCACGTGCGGATCCAGAGGGGGGTTAGGGGGCCCGGACCCCCCCTGGAAAATCACAAGTTATATCGGTTTCTTTGGACACCCCCATGGACACCCCACCCCTATTGGATCAACTATGTAAACTGTAAAATAAGTTGCTGACTAAAAAAAACATTGTCCAGACTGTCTGGTCGTCGGGCCTCGACCCCCTCCCCCCCCCCCCCCCCCCCCCCCCCCCACCTCCGTTGGAATTGTCTGGATCCGGGCACGCCTGTCTGACAGGAATTTTATTTTTTTATTTTTTGCATGTAGCAGGTTTAGCTATCATACTTTCTAGAGATAATTGGTAGAACTGCGCAGGTGCGCTGGCTGATCTGCGCCTTTGTTGTTTGCATACAAAAAAGTTTCTCGCGGAATTGGGTAAAAAAACTAAGATACACGGACGGTAAACGAGAGGCTTTTTCAACCATTTTTTTCTTATCTGAAAGCAAGCAATTGTAGCCGTAAGCCTAACTTTAGACATGCACCTTCATCTACATTCCTTGTATGTGAGTATTTATGCCCCTGGCAAGACTGTAAGGATGTGCAGGCTTGTCTGAGCCTTCCCTGGTTGCATGTGCTAGAGTTACCATAATCTCATGAACTGGCTAGTTTCATAGACAGCCCAATGTAAAGCATAATGCAGAATCATGCTTAAATCACTTTTCATCTTGGTTTGTGTGTCTGTGCGTATGTGTGATGATCCACAGGAATCATTTAATGTGTAAGACCCATAATACAATTTCATGAGGACGCCGCGCTAGGCTCATCAGTGTCGTCTTTGTTTGATAAAAAGTTCCATCGGATATACAATGCATATAGTTATTTTATTGCGCTTATTGTGTGCACGTTTTGGTGAAACTTAGAAATGAAATTGATGCACGCACATTTATACCACCCTTACCAACTTTAGCATGAAATATCTCACGATGTGCAAGGTCTACACTGATGTAGGTGGTATAAAATAGTTATACCATGTTTGTCCACCTGTACCTAAGATAATCCACTCGCTAAAGCTCCTGGATTATCTCCACTTACAGGCGGACAACCCATGGTATAACTATTACTTAAAGCACAGCTAAATAGTGGGGGTACGTAGGTGTCTAGATTCTTCATCAACTCCAAAACTTTGAGTTACCCGATGAGATTGCACAAAAGCACAGGCTCCCCTGAGCCTTCGCTGATAACATTTGTTATAAACACCAGCCGATATGGTTTCATCATGCTCGGATCTAGTGATTCAAAAAAAAAAGACGCTTGGGCATATTTATGACACAGAAAGACCAGAAAGGCTCAATGATCACAGACACATAGCAGGGTTCATCCTTGGATAGGCCCGATCCAATTTGTGAGAAAACTATTAATGTTTTGCTAAAATGGACTTTATTTTTGGCTGGGCCCCATATACAAGCTATTCAGATCTCATGTCAATTATGCTAAAATGTGGATATTAAGGATTCTTGGGCCCATCAAATTTTGCAAAGGGCCCATAAAAATTTCAAATGGCCCATTAAAATTTGGAAATTTGCATGCATTTGAATGGGATATGGGCCATTGGCCCATTTTGAGGGCCCATCATCATTTTGGGCTAGGATTAACCCTGACGTAGGACACTGTGTGCACGCGCGCGTGGTTGTGTACATGTATTTGATTTTGGTCATGACTGGACAAAATATCTCCGCGATTTGCATCAGTCCGACGTTCATTGAACCTAGCGTTTATCATTGAATAAAAGTTTGGCATGCATCAATGCTGGATGCACGTGCACAAGCGACACTGACGATTGTACTGACAGGCGAAACGCTCCTGTTCCGCTGATATGTTTGTTAACTGACGTGCTCCACGAAAAACAATAGCATCGTAGACAGACACACTGATTGACCAAATGAACGGAAAAAAACGTTGTGTACGAACTATTAAACATTACAAATAGGAAAAATGACCACTGTACGAACTAATACATGACATTTTGAGCTGACCAGTCATGAATAATTTATGGTGTATGAACTATTCGAGTGTACGAACTAATACAGATTTACCGTACCCCCCCCAATTTGTTTGGAGTAACAATTTCACCTATGACAACAGTTTCATTTTTCATCCCCAATATCACGCTTTGGCTTCATTATTTTTGAACTTGCCCAGGTGTGATGTGAATAGAATTAAATGACTGAGTAAGCATTGTGCTAGTAAGCGAAGATTTGGAGTCAGTAAAATGCATTTAAGCCCCCTTGAATCTTTGGCTGCTGTCCATTCTAAGGTGGTGGTTCTGTTGTTGTTGATTTATTGTTTTATGTACTGTTGATTCAAAGGTAGATGAGAATCGTTGTAAAGAAAAAATATGAACTTTACCAGGTAATGGGTGATTTATACAGGCAGTAACTGCAGTAATACATTTACGGTTATTTACCAGTTTCAATGAAAAATAGTATATTCGTATTATTATGTATCTTTGAAACATCAGTAACACCCATTGTTTGTGGGGTTCTGTGTTGGTCTTTGTTTTGATATCGTTTACTTTATGTCCTTTCTAGTTTTGCAATCATCTTAACGAGGAAGAGAGAGCTGGTTGTTTTGCTTTTATTGTCTTTTGGATGTCTTGTTACTGTAAATATACTGTAGCTCTCCTCAGGATCCATGCTTTTGTTATTTGCTAACTGGAAAGTATAGAAGTCTACCTAATAGCTCCATGCAAAATTTCAAATGTTCAAGCTAGTCTTTGTAACTGAGGTGCTGATTCAGGCCTCACTTGGTCAGTAGCCCCGGAGACAGGTTTTCTTGCATTGAGGCCCATATATTCTTTAGACCAATTCCTTTATCTCAAACCATAGGTCTAGTTCAGCAAAATTGTTCAGCGTAAATTTGTAAATATTTTCTTACCCATCAATTTTAACATATGTTTTGGGTGTTCAAAAGAACAGTCTCATTGAGACGGTTCTTTTAATTACCCACAACATATGTTTTAGTTGAGAAATAAAAATAATAATTTTTTGTTACGCACTCTAATCTGGGGGCCTGTCAAACTTCTGATAACTTAAGGTAACAATGGTACACTGAGCTTGAGTTAAAGACAGCCTACTGAAGTCTTACCTCTCTCATTAAGCTTCATGTAGAACTCCTGAAAGCTGAAATTCTTGACACTTGGAAATCTGTAAGAAGTTATTATGTATCCTTTATGGCTACTGTTGAGGAATTCCTGGAACCCAAGTTTCTTCATTCCTGATTTTAATATGGCATTATTGTCTTGGTATCTGAGAGGAAAAAACATAACATAGGTATCCTCAACAACTAATTTGCCTATCCCTTATAATTGTGGGCCAAGGAATGCCAAATTCTTAGTAGAAAAATCAAATATTGTCTATCAAACATAATATCTTATTGTTTTTTAATTTTTTTATTTAAAAAGTCATTAAGATCTCCATTTATCAGTAAACAAAAACTTTTGATTTCATTGTTTTACATCTACATTGAGTACAGCCATTGCCCTCTAGCTTGATCTTTAAATTTAACTCTTTGCATGCTGGGTAGTTTATATATGCATTTGTTGTCGTCTGCTCAATTTCTTCAAAATTAACTTTTTAAAAAAAAATCTTTCAGGAACACTGTCAGAGTGTCAAACAGTTCGGATCCAGATCAGAACGTCAGATCAGAACGGACATTCTGTCGGTCCTGATCTGGGTCGAGACTGTTTGCAAAGGCTATCAGTAGATGACAAAAGTATCCACTAGCAAGGAAAGAGTTAATGGGAGTGTTGTCAGTGCTACAAGCAATTAGGTTGATGGGATTGAAAGTGTTTCTGGAAAACACATTGGTTGTGGCCCTATAGAGTACAGTCAAATCTCGGTTATCCAAATGTTGATTATCCGAAACTACTGGGTTATTTGAAGACGATGGACAGTCACAACTTTTTTCTCTATTATCTATTGCAATAAAACTTCCAATTATTCGAACTTTGATTATCACCAAAATTCAATTTTTTTTAAGTGATTCGTCGGTCCCGATTAAAGAAATTGCTATTAAATTACCTTTCAAGATTCGAAGTCCAAATGTCACGCATGGTGAGCATAATTTCTTTGTTTGGTCGAGTTTTATTTACACACCGGAGTGATTTAGCAAACAAAGTATCAACAGGTAATTGACACCGGATTAACGTTCATACTATTACTTGATGAACCCTTAAGTGAGTAAAAGGTGTCTTTAATTAAGGTCCTCTGCAATGATGGTTTTGTTTGATGTTGTTTAAATGTCTAATTAGGGGCATAAATGAGCTAAAATTTATTTTAATTTGATCGTCTCTCGTCCTTTGATTTATTCTTGACCACTGTTTACATTAAGTGAACACACCAAGCGCACTGACTTAGTACAACCTATGGGAAGATGAAACAGGCTACAACAAAAATAACAATAACGAATATCACAGACATGTGTTTTGGGTGCTCAAAAGATCTGTCTCATCGTAACACTTCTTTTGAATGCCTAAAGCACAATTTTAGGATTGAGGTAAAACAACCAAAACCTAGGTTTGGATGCTTAAAAGTACCCTCTCATCGAGACAGTTCTTTTCAAAACCCAAATCGTATGTTTTCACTGAAATCAAAGAAAAATTACCAGCCCAAAAAGCACACACCGGGCCACCAACGGCCCACCAGCAATAGGCCATCCAATGGCCTATCGCTGGTGGGCCTTTGACAGCCTGACGTTGTGTGCTAGCTGGGTTGAGACCTTATACAGGATGGCGATAAATAGGAGACGATATTTCGTCAGTAAATATGGTTCGCCAATTTACATTTAATCTTAATTTTCATTGTTGTTATCGATGCTCTTACATGTATATATGGATGTCAATAAAGATGCAGTAAAAGCTCTGATTTTCTTTTCTGCGTTCTTAGACCTGCAAAGCATACAAGACAATGAAGCCACAACCTTCAAGGAGCTCATTTTCTTAAATGCTTTGACAGATGTTCCAATTATTTCACGGAAAACACGAGTTCAAGTTGCAAATGACCTCCTAAGAAAGCATCTGAGCTTTTCAAAAAATATCTGAAAACTCCAGATTTCGATCATTCAAACTTCCAATTATTCGAAATGATTCCTGCGGTCCCTGGCACTTAGAATAATCGAGGTTTGACTGTATGTGTACTTATATGGCAAATGCAGCCGATATTTAAATGGATAGTAATGTAGAAAATATAAATTTTTCTTATCTTCAAGAACTGGAATTCATAACTATCAATTGGCCCTTGATGTGGAAAAAACTTTTTTCTGGGTTCCGAACAGGTCATACCAAAATCAGCCTGCTCAGCTACAGAGACTTAAGCTAGAAAAATGAAATTTCGCCTGTAGCAAGTTTAGATACAACACTTTCCGAAAAGCGAATGACAAAGGTGCTGATAAGACTGTGCAGATGCACAGCCACCCTTGTTGTTCGCAAAACCCCAAAGACAGGTTTTCTCACGTCAAGGCCCATATAATTATGATAGAATAAGGTATCTATAAATTATGATAAAAATCAAATCTTTATTCCTGCAAACAAATGGACATTGTAAAATTTTTGAAATACAGGTCCCTAGATAAGAATGTGTAATATTTTATTTCTCAATCAATGTTGATGTTGTAGGCGACAAGCCAGTGAAGAATGACACTGGGGAAATGTCAATGAGCGAGGAGGCAAAGCAACGTTGAATTTGACTGGGACCCTGATCACCTGTCCAATGAAGCTCCGTTAGAAGGCCCGCCTATCCCAATCACTATTGACATGGTTAAGAAGGCCATCTCAAAGATGAAGTCGGGCAAAGCTACAAGTCCATCAGGCATAGTGGTGGAGATGATCAAGGCAGCAGGTGATACAGGTGCCACCTTGATCCGAGATCTTGCAACTGTTATTATCCATGATGGCAAGGTCCCAACTGACTGGGGGGAAAGTTTCATTGTCAGCCTTTACAAGGGCAAGTGTGATGCTTTGGATAGAGGCAACTATCGAGGCCTCAAGCTGACGAGCAGGCCATGAAGATCCTAGAGAGGATTGCCGATGGTCTCATAAGACAGGTGGTGTCTATTGACGACTCCCAGTTTGGCTTTGTCCCAGGAAGAGGCACTACAGATGCAATCTTTGTGGTCTGGCAGCTGCAGGAGAAATACCTAGCAGTGAACAAGAGGCTTTATATGGCCTTCATGGACCTAGAGAAAGCATTTGACCGTGTCCCTTGGAAGGTTATCTGGTGGGCCCTGAGAAAGCTAGGGGTTGAGGAATGGATTGTGCGGTTAGTCCAGGGAATGTACGCTAATGCATGAAGCCGGGTTCGGGTTGGCGAGGGTTTCAGCAAAGAGTTTGAGGTGAAGGTCGGGTCCATCAGGGATCTGTACTCAGTCCCTTGCTCTTCATCATTGTGCTGGAGGCCTTGTCACATGAGTTTCGAGCTGGTGTTCCCTGGGAGGCCCTATATGCAGATGAGCTTGTCATCATTGCTGACTCCCTAGAGAAATGTGTCAGGAGGCTCTTGATATGGAAAGAAGCCATGGAGAAGAAGGGATTGAGGCTAAATGCAGAAAAAACAAAGGTCATGATCTGTGGTACAGGCCTGGGCCTCTTGCAGAGTTCAGGCAAATACCCATGGGCTGTCTGTCGTACAGGAGTAGGCAACAACAGCATTTACTGCAATGGCTGCAAACTTTGGGTGCATAAGAAATGCAGTGGGCCACAACGACTGACACCAAATCCTGATTATAGGTGTGCACGGTGCATAGGAAATGCCCGCCCTATCGACGGTAGACCACAGGGTGAAGTCCAGGTCGGACCTGATAAGCTGGAGGTGGTAGCTTCCTTCTGCTACCTGGGTGACATGCTTTCTGCTGGTGGAGGCTGTGAAATGGCAGCCACTACTTGTGTGAAAACCGCCTGGAAGAAGTTCAGGGAGCTACTACCAGTTCTCACATCCCACCACGTCTCTTACAGGACCCGTGGCCATGTGTACAGCTCTTGCGTGCGGAGCGCCATGCTCCATGCCAGTGAAACTTGGCCACTTACCAAGACAAACCTGCAGCGCTTGCAATGCAATGATAGGGCCATGATCAGACAGATCTGCAGTATCAAGCCAGAGGATGTGGCCACGGTAATGTCAAGCGAGCTACTGGCAAAGCTTCAGCTTGAGGACCTCGACCTCTTTTTGAGAGAGAGAAGGCTTCGCTGGCTTGGGCATGTGGAGCGTTCAAGTGGTTCAATCAGAATAGCATATGATATACAGATTGAAGGCAGGCAGGGGGGGGGGGGGGCAGGGAGGCACAAGCAAACATGGAAGAAACTGACAGAGAAAGACTGCCGTGAGTGGAAGCTCACCACAGTTAACCCTCAAGAAAGGAGCACCTGGAGATCAGGTGTGAGATCTGCTATGCCTGCAGCTAGCCAGTTACCTGGAAAGGGGCCCACTGATGTAAATGATGTCCCTGCACCTGCACGTTAATCAAAAATCCGATTATGATGATGAATCAAAACAAATGTTTTTGGTGCACAAAAGAACGGCCTCCATGAGACGGTATTTTGAGCACCCAAAACACATGTTAAAACTGATGGTTAAAAACATATTCACAAATTTAAGCTCAAAAATTTTATTTTTCAAGAGCTGTGTGAAATAAGAATATGTGAAGTGTTGTTTGTTTGTGTTGATGCTTTATATCCCAGTCAACAATTTTTCAGTCATGTTGGGCAGGTCTTTGTGGGTTGAACCAGTACTAAGCAATTGATAAAGTGTCTTGCTCAAGGACACATCAAAAGGATTCCACTGAGGGTGAGACTCGAACTAAATAATATGTTGTTGGAACAATGAGACCGTTCTTTTGAGCACACAAAATGCTTGCCAAAACTGATGGATAAGAAGATATTCACAGTTCTACACTCAAAATTTTCTTTATCGGAAGTCATGTTCTTTGATTATACCTCTATGTTTATATACCTCTTAGATCTTCCCGCTACTCCGCCAGCCTCCTCAAACTCCTTCAGAGCTTGGTAGAAGGCTAGCATGGTGTGTGTTGGAGGTGTGAAACGGAACTGATTAGTCTTTTCTAAAGCATCATACTGATCAAATACATCTAAACACAGACTTCTAGAATTGCCTGCAACAAAATGGGTAAAATAGAGCTGACTACTTTTTCAAAAACATCAAACTAATCAAACTCATCTTTAAAATTTTGCAGCAATAAATCATTATTAATCTTTACCAAAAAAAAATGCTTTCCCAACTCAATCATCATTTCTGTTTCTTACTCTTAGCGCTGTTGTAGTCAGATTAGGATGCAAATTCATTATAAATTGTTTTCATAGAGCAAAATCATTGAAAGGCAAAAGTCTTGCAAATCTTAAAGTTTTGATACTCATTGCTGAGCATGCAAATATGTATGCTCAGATTTGTAAGAGTGTGTAATTAAAAATATTTGTCTCATTTCTCACCCAAAACATATGTTGTGGGTATTCAAAAGAACCATCTCACTGAGATGGTTCTTTTGAGCACCCAAAACACATGTTTAAATTGATGGGTATTGATAATTACCTTTTCACGTCCAAACAGTTTCCTTATCTGGCCAGACTAATGTTTTGCTTTTCTAAAATAATTATATATGGTACTTATGGTAGGCTTGAGCCTGAACAAGTATATATCTAAAGGGTGTTAAAAAAGTTTGTTCCACAAATCATTGTAGTGAAAAGATGCTGAAAACATTGCATTTTCTATGAACCTGTCCAAAAATGCCTCCTGAAAATTACATTTGTTATCTGGTCCAAAAGCATGGTAGCAATTAGTTGCTACCTAGAAATTTTTCAGTGAACTACAATGAAATGCGAGGCAACTTTCATGGATGGTTCATTCAACCATGCAGTAGCATCTACAAAATATTTCAATAGCTTCAGTGAACTAGTTGTATAGACATAATCAAAACGAATAACCTCTTTTGTTAAGCAATTTCTGACTGACAGTTCCCGCACTTCTACCCAGCAACAATATATGTGACAGGCTCTGGCATTTTGGGTCTTATGGAGGCCCTGGTCGAAATTGGGGTTTTTACTGTTTTTGAAAGTCTGATATGTTTGAAGTACACAGGTAAAATATTAGACCTGTTGAGTCAAAATTCACAGAGTTATGAGTGGTTTAATGATATACCTATTACGGAATATTTGGCAGAATTTTCTACACATTCAGCAACAAATGCTTCAATGCTCAAGAGCATATGGTGTACTTATGTAATAAGCTATTAAGTCATGTAATCATTCTGTTGTAATCTTTGAAAGTAATGAACATGTACATTGCTATATTTCTTAAATAACATGATAATTTGAAATGCTATTAACATATATTTCGGACAGTACTAATGTGTTTCCAGGACTTAAGTGACCCCCGTTTTTTGCTAATTATTCTTTAATGGTGATTTTAATTGAAAAATTAATTAGAGAAATGAATTTAGATAGATACCGCGTAATTGAATTTATTTATTCCACATAAATGTGAGTTCTTGTATAGGCTGGGATTAGATGGAATTTTGGTGTGTTTTTGTTGCTCTTCTTTGAATTGGTCCCCAAGTGAACCTCGCGATATAAATAAAACATGGCTTATACAGGTCAGTGGAGGTAATTCGTCAGTCCCACAGATGAGAGTCACAGAGAGTGCGTAACAGAAACTTATTTTTCCTATTTCTCAACCAAAAAATATGTTGTGTGTACTCAAAACAACCGTCTTGATGATATGGCTCTTTTGAGCACCCAAAACATGTGTTTAAACTGACGAAGACAATTGCAACTTCACGCTAAAATTGCTTAACTGGCTCAATCTTCGTGCATTAAGCTTTGATTCACTGCTTATACTGACTCATAAACTTCACTGTACATCTAAACCAGATGCAATGAAATGGCCTGTGTAAAAAAAAAACGATTCAAGTAACAGTATTGTCTGAACCTTAAATAATAGCTGAATTTCCTTTGAGATAATTGTTTCCTAAAAATATGTCTTTCAGGAATTCAATTCAGGTAAGTTATCAAACAGTATGAATCAAGATAATGCCCAACATTTTAACCTGAACTTGCCTTTGGCTGTTGACAAAGTTTATCAGCGAAACAGCTTTAGCAGGCAAATATTTGATGCTCTTTAAGTTTAATGTTTATCCCCAATTCGCTATTTTTCGTCGACTCTCTAATTTGCCTGAATTGTTGTCTTACTAGTGTCGTCTGCTGATTACCTTTGCAAACAATTTGGACCAAGATCAGGCCCAACGAAAAGTCGGGCATGATCAGGATCCAAACTGCTTGGCACTCTACTGATATTCCCGAAAGATCATTTAAGAAAAAACAACATCAATAAACAAACTGATTTTAAAAAAAATATCAGCAGACGACAACACCATGACAAATTACCTCGTAGGCAAAAGGAGTCAATGAATCGAAATTGAAAGTGCTACATGTACATGCATGTTTCATGCTTCAGTCTTATACTTGCCTGCTTTCAAAACGGCACGGTCTAGGATTCCAATAGATTTTTACAATTGCGTGTGTGCGTACGTGTGTGTGTCAAAATGATGACGAGTGAGGTTTACGGAATAGATTTTCGTTGAATCATCGGATATAGATATTCCTGTAGGCTAGTACATATTATCATAGCAATGCAAATATACCACGTGTATCTATTGGGGTACACATAGGTATATTCACAGGGAAAAACAACTAAGTTATTCTTTTGAACAGGGGACTGGGGCTTCAGTTACAAATAAGGGCGTCAACCAAAAATGAGTTTTAGTTACGCGGTGTGCTTTTAAATCCACATGCTAAGTGCCGTCCTTCTAAGTTCAATTTAAAGCTGTTTAAAAAAAGAAAAACGGGAGTCACTTATAACCTGGAACCACTATAGTACTCGAACAAAATATGTCTTTGGACACAACATGGCACTGTCACTTCAATGAAAATGTATTTAATACCGTTGTGCACAGTTTAGTTCAGTGACAAAATAAAACACATCATTATAATGTAAATTCTGATGCACATTAGATAGTAAAGTAACATCTAACTGGACAGATTATAGACGGACGCCATTACGTTGCATGGCGGTTACGCTCTTTTGAGCCAGGCAGGTTTATTTTTTGTTTATTTGGATATTTGAAATAGACGTATTTATAATCAGACCTAACCCTAAAATTTGCTTTTGGTCCAAGGCCAGGTACATGTAACGTACGTCAAAACAAATGGCGTTCAATTGCCGCCCTTTTAATACTCCGATAAATGCTGCGTTCGCATTGAAGTTCGATTTTTACGGGAGGAAAATGATAATCGCTAAGTTACCTCGGGAAAAAGTACAAACATGAAGTTAATTCTACATGTAATCTTGAGAAATGCATGACGCTAGTCAATATTCAAAACAAACCGTATTATAGACTCTCAAATCTGTCTGATCAGGAAATACGCTCCTTTTGAAATTCTTATCAGGAGCTTTGTATTGTTTATGGCGACATTTAAATAATTCCTTTTGGTGTGCAAATAAAATGGACATCACACCACCGGGGAGATTGCGACGAATACAAACGTTTTTGCGCACAAACATTTATGATATTGAGGAGCAAATGATTCAAAGTCAAATCGGTTTTATCTGTGAGCTGTCCTATTTACCGAACCGCGCGAACATGCCTTCCGAGATATGTTTCTAAATCAGACCAAGACGACTGTCATCATCTTCTGTACACACATTTGTAAAAAAGAGAGACAAAAATGAAATGAAAATTCCACTTCTATATTTGTACACACACTGTCTGGTCTGAGCCTTCGCTGTTGATAGCTTTTTCATGGTTAATGGGCTAGTTACAAGTGTAGTACACGGAATTTTCGGCACTTATCGCACCGGCGTGCAGCGACGGCTCAGTTGAGCCTCCGATTTATTATGAGCAGTCTCGCCCGAGCCTTCGCTGCCCGCTTACACAACGTCATGAAGGTTCAGTCCAAATTCATAACTAGCCCGGTTGAATATGCATTTTGAATTATGAATAAACGCATATTTGATATTTGATCATCGGCTGGTCCAAATGATTAAAGTAAAAAACATCGATAAATATTAGTCTGTGCATCTGCGCAGTCGAATTTGAACAACCGTTTGCCTTTAACACAGACGGCCATGTGATCCGACAATCAAACAGTGATCAGACTGTGTACCCTGTGCATTCCGGTTTGAGTCTTCGCCGTTTGCTCTACAGCTGGAATCTGATTAGTTTTAAAATTTATATATTTCTGCAATCAAAACAGCAGTATCTATTACAGTTTGCGCATCTGCACAACCGGACTTGAACCTCCGTTAAATGCAAAGTGCATGGGGCATAACTATTCGCCACCGTGTAACGTCGTCGTTAAAACAGTGCAGTTCCAGACTTTTTTGAAAAAAAAAAAAACATGTCAAAGTTATTGTGTGCAATTCACATTACTTACAAGGATGAAAATAAAATATAAAATGGTAATATACAAGAAAATTTTAAAACATTTACACTTTTGGTTTTCAGGTTGTACGAGTGTTTAAATTGAACGTACATTTTAAAATATCACTAATCTTATGGACGCGTACGTTTACGTCACCGAAAAAATGACACTTTAATGTGTTGTTGTGTTAAAATGACTACCATACGATAACAACAGACACCCTGAGGAAGCTACAATAAAAAAAACTTTATTGCGTAAATCAACTTGCTTTCATTTGGTACTATTTTCATAATTGTAGCTTCTGTAGTTTTGTGGCAATAATTTTTGCAAAAAATCTGGAAATAGATTGATTTTAACGGCGACGTCACAAGTTGGCGATTAATTATGCCCGGTGAATGCAGATGTCAAATAAAATTGTTTCACACACACACACACACACACACACACACACACACACTGCACATAGCCCATCCATTTTGTAGCAGAAGTTATTTTTATGCAACCTGGCACATTAATGATTGGTGCTGAAATTCATATTAGTTTGACAATGTGCATTTGCACAATCTGATCTGGATCAACAGATTCAAAACATTGCTCTTCAATTACTTAAATCTTAAATATGTTTGACGCATGAAGCTTTTAACTTGTGCAAAAACAAACCACTACGAGGCTGCCGGTCTAATCTCTGGGCTTGCCTTACTTCGGGCCAGAATACGCATTCGGCACAGTCTTTATCTGAGCCTTAGCTACAAGCAGTTGCAATAAGTATCAAACCGGCTCATGTCAATGCGGGATGTCCTGTTAGAGTGAATATTTCGCCAACAAATTTCGAGTCTTGATTCTCAAAAAAAATCAGGCGGCTCAGAATCGTAGGTGCCGAGCATTCCGTAATTAAGAACATCACAATTAATCATATATAATAATGTCAGTGTGTTGTGTTCAGTGTTTTAAAGAAAGCGCGCATTTGTAAATGTAACAAATGTAACTAATAAAAAGCGACAAATCCGTGCCAATACGCAAACTGATTGTGGTAAATTTTTGTAATGGTAGAAACGTTTGCTTATTGTTGAACGTAGCAAGTGTGCGCTTGCCAAATAATGTGCGTCGCTGATAAAATTTATCGACGTCATTTAAAGTCACGTTTTCTGCTGATGACGTCGTACCTCCACAAGCCCCAAAATCGCAGAACGCGTCACATATGTTGACTTCTTATCCATTTAATTGTTAAAACAAAAATGTAACTAGTGGCATAGTCACATAAATCTCATCATCAAAGATATATTTATTTGATGTCTGTATATAAGCAAAAAGAAAATACCATATGAGCCAGTGCATGAGATTTCCAACAATGTGGTATGTGCGACCAGCAAAGGCTCAGATCATCCTGTGCAAATGCGCAGTCTGATCAGAGCCTTTGCTAGTCGCTTGAATATTCTATGAGTGTTAAGCTACTGACCGAACATCTTTTGGAGGTTCTAAGCTTAAAATGAGGCTGCACAGGCTCGTCTGAGTCGACAATTGTCAAAATGCCACATTGTTGGAAAATAACATGCAGCGGCTCAATTATTTATTCAATTTTTTGGGACAGATCTAGAAATGTCTGAGAAAACTGTAGACCCAGATCAGACTGCTCCTATCAGGGTATGCACCATTAACCGTTGGTCATGTTTGGGGATAGTAAAAGCAATTTTTAAAACTGCAGGATAAATATGGTGATCATCAGTGTGGTACTAATTTTTGATCAGGTTTTTTCTAGGATTCGAAAACCAAGGGGGATTTTTATAGAATAGCGAGCATTTTACTTAAATTTTAATATTTTCTCTTCTTTGTCTATATAAAAATATCCCCCCTCCTTCTTAAAATTAGGGGGATCTTTCAAGAATTTGGGTAGGGGGGAATCCCCCAATACCCCTGCATAGAATATACTCTGTTTGATGGCAACACATCTTTGCCACCAAGTATGCTACTTTTGGACTGGCTACCTGTGATATTTTATAGCATTTGGCATTGTGTATGACTTATGACTCACAAAAATTATATTTTCTATGGGCACTGTCTTTCAAACGTTATGGAAAATCCAATATTTTCAAAAAAAGTGTGACAGTCACAGGTTTAGAAAGACAAAAGTTTTCAGCGTTAAATTGTAAATATTTTCTTACCCATCAATTTTAACATATGTTTTGGGTGCTCAAAAGAACTGTCTCATTGAGATGGTTCTTTTGAGTACCCACAACATATGTTTTGGTTGAGAAATAAGAAAATTAAATTTTCGTTACACACTCTTAACTAAAGTCCTGAACGTTATGATTTTGGATGGATGTTTTTAGCCTTGCAGTTTACAAAATGCCCCCAAGATGACAAGAAGTCCATGAGTTTTTTTTCTGATCACTAAGGACATTGCATGGCAATGTTTGTGTGTTGTATACTTCCATTTTGTGTCTTGAGCCCCAAAAATTAAATGGGGTACTGGATTTTGCTGTTCATATATTTTGTAACAAAGTATACGATTAAATATTCCATTGTTGATTTATTTTTAACATTTAAAGGGCCAAGAAAAAAATGCATCCGAAAATGTTGTCTGTTGATGTCGTCTGCTGCAAATAATTGCCTAACATTCCTGACAAATTAAGAATAGAAGCAAACAGCGTGGACCCAGAACAGACTGCTCCTATATAGAGTCTGTTCTGGGTCCACACTGTTTACCATAGAGGCTTCTTAAACATTTCAGCAGATGAGGAAAGCAGACGGCTTTTGTTGCGATTGGTGCATTAAGGGTCAAGTATGCCCACTATAAAGAATATCAAAGCCATTTATTTAACTTAATGCATTATTACTAATTCTAACACTCCTCGCCTATAGAGCCAACCGTAACAAACTGCGATATATCGCACAATAATTCACTGCTAAAGTGTGTGATAGCTGACGTCACTAGAAAATGACGTCACTCATGGCGTCAGACGGTGTATGTTGTTTTTACGCTTGAAAGACGTTACAATTACATGTAAAGGTATGCGACGTAGTCTAAGAATTGGCGGGAGTTCTTCAGTGCAATGGCGGAAAGTTGGAAGAAGCTGAAGACTTCGAATGTGTTTTCGTCGTTTACTGTGTGTTAGAATCGTAATAGATCAGCTCCAGTGCGTGAATTGTTGAGGAATAATTCACTGATTGTCGGTCAGTTGTACAAAGATAAATCACTCGCGCTACGCGCTCGTGATTTAATCTTCTTTGCAACTGACCTCCAAACAGTGAATTATTACTCAACAATTCACTGCTGGAGCTGATCTATTTCTTAAACAAACACTTTTATAGTGGTACAAACCTCCATAACACCCTTTAGTAACCCACCTTTACACTTGTGTAGTCTATCCAGTCTTGCAATAACATATGAGAAACCAGGAACACCTTCTAGACACTTATTGGCTGAACTCACAATATAATCAACATTAGCTTCTTTAAGATCTAATGGTACAGCACCAAAACTACTCATGGCATCTACAAAGTAATCAGCTCCTGAAAACATATAGGAACAAGCAAATTCAGAGAATTTATGTCTCCTGCCACTTAATGTTTGTCTTTGAATATATGAGTTATAATAGAACAAGTCTTAACCCCTTCACTGCCTTACCCCAAGTCATGCTCGGGGTGAATACCGCTTCCTATACGCCAGTAACCTGAGTCTGGCTCGGGCTAAACATGGGTTAAACACGGTGTAATGAAAGAGTTCACTTTTCCAAGATTTATATCATAACTCCGCGGCCGAAAGCTTGCTTTTCACAGGGAAAACGGCCCTTTTGATGAAGAACTCATTTTTTTCAAAGATGGCAGGTGATCGTGGCATTAGTCTGTTGTGTTTCTTTGAAGTAGAGGTTATTTTGGAAGTCTAAAATGGCTTGTATATGTGGGTGACAATTGATATTAATTGGAATCAGCAATGGTAAAGGAGGAAATTCCTGTCATTCTCAATTTTTGAACCATTGTTTCCCAACCATTCCAAAACAATGGTGTTGTAAAGGAAAGTAGACATTCATGTATTTTCAGTTGTTGAAAAAAAAATTGACATGCTATCACTAGATCACTAGAAAACATTATTGCAGACATTGTACCAAATGTCTCAAACAAGCAGGAAAAAATTTGGTGTAAATCCCTTCAGTGGATATGATTTTGTATGAAATTATATGTAACACCATAAAAACATCAAAATAGCTGTATTTTCCCCCGGCATATTGCGTGCATTATGTACGGCAGTGAAGGGGTTAAAATGAGGTTAAAATGCGCGGATCCATAAAGTTTTGTCAGAGGGGGTCCAACTCTGACAACATATTTTTAGTTGATGAGCGGAGATAGGATCAAAACCCACTAAAAGCTGGCCATCATCGGCCCACCAGTGAAACGCCATTGAAATGGTGTTTCAATGGCGTGCCGATGTAAGCCCAATCTTGAATGCTGGCTTGGTAGCTTTGTGATTTTTTATGGGATCCGGACTAAACCCTATATTTTTGTGATTTTTCAAGGGGGTTCTGGACCCCGTCCCCCCTCTGGATCTGTGCATGGTTAAAATGACTATGTTAACAAAACAGAAAAAAAGAAACAACAAGGTACCTACTTCCTATACATTTATGTAGTATCAGAGATAGAAAAATATTTAAAAAATGAAAAAAAAATAGACCATAATTGAAACACCTGTGAAGTTTCAAAAACTCTTGGAGGAGTTGCTTTCACAAAGTATCTACTCCCTAAACATTTTTGTAGTATAAGAGTTTGAAAAAAAAGAAAAAAAAAGAATTAAAAATGTGAAAAAAGTAGAATGTTTTTCTTTCAAATGTATGAAAAAAGCACATGCATATCTCCAAACCACCTTTAAAACACTTGTTAAGTTTCAAAACCATTAGAAAATGGTATTAACACATATGCATGGGTGAATGTTCAAAATTTCCAAAATCCTGAACTTTCGAAACTCCAATCTTAAAACTTGCAATATGCCCACTAAATATTCAAAATTTCAAGTTTAAACGGCCAATTGTCCTTAGACAGATTGAAAATAAATCAGAGAAGCTATTATGATTTCCCTAATTCAGCATTTTGAGGCTGACTTTCTGTGGAAAGTCAGCCTCAAAATCCTGAATTCAGGATTTAGGAATAATCCTGAAAACTTTCACCCATGCATATGTAAAACCATTCTTAGCTATCTATCAAGGCTAGAGACCTAATTTTGGCTAAGTGTTCATCAAGTTCTTTTCTCTATGTATGTGAGCAGCGAAATCTCTAATGAGAAGGCCCCTAGATAATTAAAATATTTTTTTTTTATTTCTCAACCAAAACATATGTTGTGGGTGCTCAAAAGAATCATCTCTATGGCACCCAAAACATATGTTAAAAACGGATGGGTAAAAAATATTCACAATTTTACGCTCAATTTTTTTCTCTCTTGAATATATGGATGAGACTGTGCCAATGCACAGGCTTGTCTGAGTCTTGAATGCATATGGTCATCTATGTGATGTCAGAGTAGCAAAATCTTGCGTGCTGGTTCAAATACTGTAAATTCGGAAATTTTCACAAAAATTCTATTTTCATGAATAGCGTTAAACAACATATTTGCCACGTTAAAAATTCAAGATTTACTTACATCACTAAAACTTTCGTATTTACAGTACTCTTTTGCAATCAAATACTTCAATTTGACTAGACTATTGCCAGTATGGGGAGAAAATGAACTGTTCAATAAAATTGATGCTTTTGTACAGTAAAACCTGTGTAAAACAGCCCCTCAAAATTAGACAAAACAAAGCTCTAAATGACATATGGTAGCTTAATGAAGGTTGAAAGTATTCCCTTTGGAGCATTCTGCAATACTTTTTACCTGCATTAAGCAATAATTGGTCTTGAAAATATTTTTTTGGTCTTTTTGAGAGTGGCCGTTATACACAGGTTTTGCTGTAATCAACAGTCATGTCCACCTTTAACCCTTGTCCTGCTGAACCCGGATTTAACCTTTATTGAAAACACTGTAGATCCAGATCAGCTGGCTTCTGACATAAAATCATGGTCACAAATTTCTTGTCAAAAATAACAGATATATAAGATCATTTTATTTTATCCAAATGCTAATCTCAAAACACCACACAACATGTACCTGGACAATGTTCTTTCACTACCTTTCCAACTTCCTCTACTGGATTGAAGACCCCTGAACTAGTCTCACAATGTACAATGGCAACAGTTGTGAAGGATTTATCACCCTTTAGTAGAGCCTCTAGTCTATCCACATCAACATAGTTGTTCTCAGGGAATGACTCAACTTGGCACTGCAGTCCCATACACTCACAGATTTTACCCATTCTTTTTCCATAAGCACCGTTTTCTAGAACTAAAACCTAAAATGTCAAAAATGATAATTTAACTCTTTACCTGGTAGTGGCGTCTGCTGATAGCTTTTGCAAACAGCTTGGACTCAGATCAGTCTTGATAAAACATTGTGCCTGATCCAAAAGAATGGTTAAAAAAAAAAGTTAATTTGAAAAAAATCAGCAGATGACAAAAAAGCATGCAATTTTATGCAGCATGCACTCGGTTAAATTTTTACTACGGCAATGAACAATGATGTCTACAAGTACCTTGGTTTTTAATCAAGGTAACTTAGTAGACCCCAGAATTAAATTTCTGAATAAATATAATACTATTTGGGTTGTCAATTTGTCAAACATAGGTTAGCATGTAGCATGCCTAGTTAAATCTCAACCCTTTGCATGCTGGGTAATTTTTCATGCTTTAGGTGTCATCTGCTGACTTATTTTTTTCAAAATTAACCTTTTCAAAATTATTTCAGGAACCAAAGAGTCAAAAGGTTTGGATCCAGATTAGATCATTAGGACTGACGTTCTGATCTGGGTCTAAACTGTTGCCAAGTCACCCTTAAAACGTCCATGTGGGCATATGCAACGGAGCTTGAGGTTTAAAATTTTGTCTGAAGCTTCATCTATATCTTAACTTTGTGTATGCTAGCAGCAAAGGCTCTGGTTAGGCTGCACTATTGTGTAGGCTCACGTGAGTCTTGCTTGCCTGACAATGCAAAAAGTACCAAAATATTATGTGCTCATCCATATTATTGAAAAGGAAGAGAAAATCAATTACATAATATTTATATGATAATAGGTTTGTATGTAGCTATATTTTGTGGTGTTGTATGTACATTGCTTTGGTGGACTCACCCAGTTTTTGATAACTTGAAAATTCTCACCTTTCCCTTGGTCCTTGGAACAGTCGTCTGAAATACTGATTCTACAGCAAAAGTTCCACTACCCTGCATTGGTACTGCTGTATATTCTGATGTAGACACTCCTACAAGTTGACAAATCATCAAAGCATTAGGTTTACATGCTACGCAAGCCTCCAGATAAGAATAGCAAAATCTTGTGTGCTGGTTCAATAACTGTAAATGAGGAAATTTTCACAAAAATTTTATTTTGGTGAATAGCGTTTTTTATTTGTTTGTTTTATTATTCTTATTTATTGGAAGTTATTTCTCAACCAAAACATATGTTGTGGGTACTCAAAAGAACCATCTCAATGAGATGATTCTTTTGAGAACCCAAAACACATGTTTAGACTGATGGGCAAGAAAATAATTACAATTTTATGCTAACAAGATCTGCTTATCTGGGCCTGTGATGTATCAATAATTGTAGTAAAAGTTCAGAATATTTTTAGAACATTTTACACCTGTACAAAAATCAATAATACATTCATACATTGATATTACTGTAAGTTATTTCTTGCAAATGATGCATGTTTCTTTAAAAAGTTAAAAGAATAGAGGATTGGGACAATAAGAATTAATCTCACTTGTTCTTAATTAATTGGGACCAGATTGGACAAGTCAAGCATGGTATATCCTCAGTCTTGAGAAACAGCTATGAATACATGAACATTCAGATTTGTGTGGTTTTGACAGCCGCTGGTGTATGGATTTTTTTTAATAAACAAGTCAAGTAACTCTTTGAAGATGGAGAACCCCTAAAAGGGGTACTTTAGGCAAACAGTGAAGACCCAGATAGAATGCAGCATACTGTGGCATTTCATCATTTGCTGAGACAAAATCGCTCTTCAGAGAAGAAACTACAATATTTTCTGGAAATTATGTGACCCCTCAGAATATACAATGGACCATCCTGACTTTATTAAATGTAGCTTTATGGAAAATTCCATTGGTCTGAAAAGGTTTATCCCTTTACTCCATGATATCTTCTTTTAACGCCTTTGAAGTATCATGTATTTGAAAATATTATGGAAAATGGAGCATTTGCTTTTTAGTAATACGCTATGATCTACATAATTATGGAAAAACAACTTATGGCCAGATTTTCCACACAATAATGAGTTGGCTGATGACTGCATGTGTTCGTTCACCTGTCTGTATTGCCTGTGCTTGGATTCTGGTACAGGCATGTCAGGCGAGTGTGGGGACGGATGTCGATGGTAAAAGTTCTTTCATTGATGAGACTTGGTGATATGAATTGGTGGTTGACCCCCACCCCCTCCAATAATCTGATGAAGTGTGACCCAAAGCCTGTGTATCCATCTGTAAAACAGTTATGAATTATGCAAGTTTGTCTGTCTTATGTAAATTTACATTTTGTTATGTACATTATTTCTCCGGAGATCAATTAATAAACTACTTGATAGGCGAGTGCACGCTGAATAATATTGCATCCTTTTTGCCGATGACAAAAGCATGCAAAATTGTCCAGCATGCAAAGAACTGGGAAAAATATGATTATGAAATTTGTGATAAAGCATGCCAAGTTTTAGGGATAATACTCTTATGAGTATTATGTAATATCGTCACAAAATAACTTACATTACAAAACGTTTCTTATGTTTAGAGTGACTTATAGGCCCATGTGGCCGGGTGTATAGTTAGACAATTACTGTTTTGTACTTTTGTTTATACATGTTACACAAGTCACTATAATAAAAGATTACTTACTTACTTTACTTTGCTTTTTAGGAGCAAATGCTCTATTTTCCATAATATTTACAAAAGTATTCAAAATGTAACTTTAATTTTTCTTGAATTTTTTAATATTGTCTAAAAATATTCAAAATGTAACTAATTTTTCTTGAATTTTTTAATGTTGTCTAAAAATAGAAAATGAATTGATGTCATGATTTAAAAATAGCCTATGGAGTATAAGGGTTAACATATTTACCTGCAATATCCACAAGCTTCTTCCGCAAAGATTTGACCAAATTTATGAATTCTACATCTCTTGAACCCAAGTCTCTAAGCATTGCAGATTTCACTGTTGGGGAGGTGCACAGTGGCCCTGGAGTAAATAACTTCTTGTCCATACCTATTAAAATATGATAATTCTCCCTTGTTACTCATATCTAAAGCTACAACTTTCCAATAACCCTAGATCACTACAAGAAACTTTTGTTTCAACAGAAAATTGGTGATATTTTTAATTAATTCTCCATGGTAATATTCTGTTGTGGTGCTCAGTGAGATGCTTCCAATGATTTCCTATAAGGTAAAAATAAAAAAATATGTGTGGTTCAGGTTACACCCTGAAAAAAATTAGGGTAGTTAGGTAGGATACTTTTTTTCTTGGAATATTCAGACCTGCTTGGAAATGAAATAAGACAAAACTGATATAAAAGGGTCTATTTTTGAAGATATAACCTTACTTCCAATACCAAAGACTGAATGCATAGAAATTTAGATTTCCATTTCAGATGGTCAGGTCATTTTGATATGTATTTTTTCTCCACATTCTGAAGTTGGAAGAGAATAGCAGAACAAAATTATATTTTGTTCTGCTATTCTCTTCCGGTAAAAATTTTGGGTAGGTCGGGTAACCTGAACCACACATTTTTTTTGCCTAACATATGTGTAGCACCACTGGAAGCATATCAGTGATATATGAGAAAATGTGAGTGAATGCCTATAGCAGAGTTTCAGCTGGACTGCAATTTACCTCGGACATTTTGTCCAAGCAGTCCAAATATTGTTCGGACATTTGGAATTTTTTAGGACAATTTTTCAGACACTCATTTTACCACCATAAACGGAAACTGCTATCTGCCCTTCTCATAATGAAATCAGGGGTAGTTTTGCTACCATTTCGGATGGTAGATGCGGCCTGGTTAATTGGCTGGCTTTTTATTTAATGAGGAGACTGGAGCTTGATGATGAGTGGAAGTGGGTGGGGTACTGTTTTTGCTGCTATTTTCGGTCTCTGCATGACTCTCTAGTCACGGAAAGTGGATGTTCAGGTAATGGTGGAGCGGGCAAACTGTTTTGGGGCATAAAAAAACTTGAGGTATGTTGTTTCTTGGTGGCACTTACGTTTTTTAGTCATTTTATCGGCTAATGCCAATGCAAATATGCTGTCCACTTCGAGATGAAATCACAGAAGTTTACAGGATGCAATAGACCAATCAGACGTCGCGTAACAAAACACTATGACTGGTTTGCTTTAGTGAATAAGTATTTTAGGGGTAAAATTATGCGAACCCTTCTGACGCTTACAGAAGTTTGGCCAATCAGCGATCGTATTATTAGACAAAAATACTATTGCATCACTGTGCATTACCGTACAGTGTGCACTTCCGAAAATCGTCTCGGACAAACTGTCCAAACTGGACAGCCAGCTCTCGGACATCTGGAACTATTTTCGGACTATGTCCGAGGGCCAACGCTAAACAAAATCCCTGTATAGCGGCTCACTTTTGCCAAGGATAGTTTTCTCAGTTACACAGTGGGTGACTGAACCTACATGAATCACTGATACACAGGCCTCAAGTACTCTTGAATTCTTCCTCACAATTAATAAGGCTCTAGTTAATATTGATTCAGACACTGATAGTGACAACAGGCTGGATAAGCAGAAAGGATTCTTCATAAGTCCTTGAAGAAAGACAAAAGTGGTGTTACCCCACTCAAAGACAGAGGCTAGATCTATACATGCTGATCCTATATTATCAGTACAAAGGAAGATGGGTAGGACGGTAGAAGATACCAGAGACTGGTCTGCTGTTTATACAATGTATGCCAATTAACATACTACCATGTTAACTTATGGGCAACTCTTTTGCTCAGTAGTTAGAGTAGGGCAGCCTGGTTTAGATTACCTGCCATGGCACAACTGTGAACTGCATACATGTAGTTATAAAGAATTACGGACGACTCGGCCCCAAACCAACTCGGACAATGCCAACTCGGCCCACATAAAACTCGGCCATTGCCAACTCGGCCCAAGTTTATAAGACAACTTGGCCCGAATTCATAAGACATCTCGGCCCATATATTTTTGAAGTACATACAAGTTGCATGCTCATGTATGATGCAACCAGATTGCCTTTGCATTAGCATAAATGTATAAGCAGTGACGGATCTAGTTTGGGTTCAGGGGGTTCGCTCAAACCCCCTCCATGCCCCGCACCCCCATTTTAAATAGATATCTTATAGAATAAAATGCAATAATCTGGTCTCGATGGGACCAAATCATTTCATTTTCATGGGAAATTTAAAGATAATGACACGCGCATGTATGCCTGGACATGCACGAGCATGTATGTTTCTGACATTATCTCTGTACATGTACATGTATGTCTATCCGTCTCGCCTGTGCATGACCATTCATGTTCCTGTCTGTACATGTGTGTGTGTGTAAAGATCCCATGTGTGGATCCTGTATTCTGGCCGTCGGGTCTGGATAACCAGTGCATTTGAGCTTGCCGCATAACTTTGTCAGATGGCTAACTTGATGGGGCGAATCTTGAAGTTAAATACTTCAATCACTCATAAATGTTGGACGGGTTGTCTATTTATAAAAACTTAAATTGGGCTGTGTTGGCATGGGCCGAGTTTTGCACCTTGGGCCGAGTTGGCACAGGCTGAGTTTTATGTGGGCCTAGTTGGCATGGGCCAAGTTGGTTTTGGGCCGAGTTGTCCTGCATCCGTTTTAAACTGCTTTAACTTCCAACTTTAGTCAAATGTCCAAATGTCATGCTGAGGCCATTATACTACTGTCACCTACAAACTGCTTACTCAAGATAAGGATAGGCCTAGTTTACTGGTGAACACTCAGCCAATCTTTCACCAAGACCAGTAATATTGAGGAAATCACTCCCTAAATTGACCAGCTGACCAAAAAAGTAGCCTTAGCAACAGTCATTAGCAATTTCTTACTATTTATGAAAATGCCAACTTTTTATCAGGAAGTAAAAGATATATATCTTTACGAATAAAAAACGAACCGCCTTGTTTAGCAGCTTCCGTGGTAAACTTTCTGGATGACTGGGCAACTAGGTGACCTCGTATTACCGCCGTGCAGCGGTTTGCAAGCGATGACACTCGTCTAAACGTTCGGCAGTTCAATGGCATTGTCAAAAAATGAACAATTTTTCTTAAACCCAACTATATTGATCAAAATTAGAAAAGAATGGAGTCAATTTTCAAAATTTAAATCGAGAAGTGAGGTCCCCGGAAGTGAAAAATAGACATGCTCGGTTATTCCTAGCCAAAGAAAACCTGGGACGGACTTGATTTAGCTGTTCAAGATCCGCAGCAGCCCGAAAGTCATTGCTCTTCTGTCACCATTGACCATTATGATACTGTAGGCGGTAGAGAAAGAGAAACTATAGGAATGATAGAAATCAGTAATAAGGAAAGAAAGAAAATTTAAAGAAAGATTTCCAACTGTGTTTTCGACCCTTCAAACAAGACCAATCTGGCTACGGTGACCGCTAAGAGGTATGGTAGCCCCACCAGCACAGCTCTAGCCATCACTAGGTTCTACTTGCAGTTGGCCCCTGACTGTATTAGAATGAAAAGGTAGACAGCCCCCGCTTGAAAGATACCAAATCGGGGGCCTCAGCTAAGGTAGCTGGGAGGGAGTTCCACAATGGAATGGTGCATGGGTAAGAAGCTGTACTTTAAGGTGTCCGTAGATGTAGCATATTGTCTCAGCTTCTTGCCATGGTGTGATCTGGTTCTGGTTGAGGCTGGGGTAACAAAGTCAGCAGCTGGGATATCCACTAGGCCATCAATGATCTTAAACATCATTGTAACTTGTGACTTGGATCTTCTTGTTTCAAGTGTATCCCAGTTGAGGTCCTCCAGCATGTCCTTAACACTGCTTGTGTTCCTATATCTATTTGTAGCATATCTTGCTGCTCGCCTCTGGACCATCTCTATCCTTTTCTTTGCCTGGCTGGTGTAAGGGCTCCATACATTTGAGCAGTATTCTAGATTCGGACGTACAAGTGTAAAGTATGCAGATGCTTTTGTCTCACGGCTGTTTACTCGTAAGTTCCGCTGAAGGAAACCTAGCATACTGTTGCCTTTCTTCACAATCCGATCTATGTGGGGATTCCAGGAAAGATTACTTGTTATGTCAACTCCGAGGTATTTTGACTGTTCATCTGTTTGTAGGATCTGTCCTTTCAGTGTGTAGGGGTGCAGAACTGGTGATCTTGCTCTAGTAACTCTAAGGATACTGCATTTTTCTGGATAGAAACACATCCCCCATTTGTCTTCCCACTCAGCCAGTCTGTGCAGATCTTCTTGTAGCTGTAGGCAGTCCTTTGTTGTCTTAATAGGTCTGTAGATAACACAGTCGTCTGCAAACAGTCTTGTTTTGGCCATGACACAATCTGGTAAGTCATTGACAGGAGGGGACCAAGGACAGTTCCCTGCGGCACACCGCTAACCACTGGCGCTTTATCTGAAACAGCTTTATCGACAATGACCTGTTGGCTTCTGTCAGACAAGAAGGACTCAATCCACTTGTAGGTTTGACCTTGTATACCATAATGGTTGATCTTGGCTAGAAGACGTTGATGAGGTACCCGATCAAATGCCTTGCTGAAGTCTAGTATGACTAAGTCCATCTGTTTCCCTCTGTCAATGGAATCCGCAAGCTCATGCACCAGTGTCAGTAGTTGGGTTTCGCAACTTCGTCGTGCCCGGAAGCCGTGTTGGCAGTCTGTTAAAATGCTGTTATCTTCTAAGTGTTTAAGGATGTTGCTAGTGATGATATGCTCTTGTATCTTGCAGCACAGGCTCGTCAATGATACTGGACGGTAGTTGCATGCTTTAAATCGGTCTCCCTTCTTAAATACTGGTGTGATATTTGCTGATCTCCAGTCCTCCGAAACTTCTCCACAGTCAAAGGATTTTTGGTAGATGGCTGTAAGCAGAGGTGCTAATTCAACAGCTAAGTCCTTGAGTATCCTGGCAGAGGTCATGTCTGGTCCACATGCTTTCTGTGGGTTGATCTTGAGTAGAAGTTTACGTACTCCATGTTCTGTTACTGTGATCTCTTCCATGGGCTGGTATGGTTGACCTGATGGACTGGGTACATTGTTGGTATCTTCCTTTGTGTAGACCGATTCATATTGCCTGTTTAGGATGTTAGTCTTGTCCTTTGGATCTGCATGCATCTTGCCGTTTTCTTTTAGGGGAGCCACACCACTGCTATCTTTCCGTAACGACTTGACAAAAGACCAGAATCTCTTCTGCTTGTTGGGTTGATGGTCACTCTCAGGGTCTCCAATATCTATGATATTTTCTACATGCTTCCATTAAGCCTGGCGTTCAGCTTTCTGTACCTTTGCCTTGATGTGTCAGTATTGTGATATGTCTTTAGCACGGTGAGAGGCCCGCTGTTTCTTAAAGAGTTTGTTCCGCTTTCGCTGAAACGTCCTCACATGTTTGTCTATCCATGGTTTATGGGTCTTGTTTCCTCGAATTAATTTCTGTGGAATGATTTTTTCCATAAGTTGATGGATTTTAGTCTTGAAGTCTTTCCAGAGTGTGTTGATATCTGTTGATGGTGCTATGGATAGGAAATCAGAAGTGTAGTCTCTAAGTTCAGCTTTGAAACCCTCGTAGTCCGCTTTATGATATTGAAAGATCTTCCTTAGTGAAGTCACTTTCTTCATTGGTCGAAGGCTGGACTCTATGAAGTAAGCTTCGTGATCACCAATACCTGGGATTACATGAACCTGGTTGACAAGGGTCTCATTATTGGTGAAGAACAAGTCTAAAATGTCGGAACTGGACTCGGTGACTCTTGTTGGTTCTGTGACTACTTGCTCCAAAAATGTGTCCTTTGTAATAGTCAGTAACTGATGACACTGTGCCCCATGCGTTGGATAAGGTTTAGTGCACTCTGCATCCCAGTCAATATCTGCCAAATTAAAGTCTCCACCAATCCAGAGGTGAGCCCCGTTGTGTGTTGGGATTCTGGCCAGATATGATCTTAGTGTCTCCAAGTATTCCGGATCATGGATGTCAGGGGGTCTATAGAGGGATCCCACACTTTTGATCCTTGTACTTTTACCTTTGCCCATACCAGTTCGCAGTCCTGATCAACTTTGAGCTCTTCCGGTTCTTCACTTTCATACAGATTGGAGACTAGTAGGAATACACCACCACCTTGTCCTTTGGGTCTGTCTCTTCTGTAGCAGTTGAATGACGATGGGAAGACCTCTGCCGATTTTATGTCTGGGCTGAGCCATGATTCAGTGCCGTTAATAATGTCTGCCCGTGTTGACTGAATGATATTCTGGAGCTGGGCTGGTTTTCATGGTGACTTAATAGACTGGCAATTGATAACCAACACCCTCAAGGGGAGGTCAGTACGGGCTGGTGAAAACTTTGTGGGCGAAGATGTGGCAATGGGATTGGAATAACTCAGGTCTGATGCTTCAGTGTTGCTGGTCTCATTCAAGTATGAAAAAGAGTTTGATGTTTCAAATATGGTTGTGTCGAACAGACTAGTTGAGAAGTTGGGTACTCTGCAATGGAAACATTCCCAGCTTACATTTTTCAAGCCACAATAAACTCCTTCTGACATACCCATACATCTTTGGTGGTACCACCTGTCACAACATACTCCAGGAGTGTTCCACCGTACAGCTTTCTCACATATGACACATGGGTACTTGATTGCACGAGAGCAGATCTACCTGAACATAGAGATATACCTTGAAAATACCTTGAGAATCGTTGCTGGGCTCTGAGGGAAGGAGATATCTCCTTTTTAAGCCCAACTTCCCTTTAGAATTTTTTGGTGGTTGACAAAACACGGACCGTCACAGACTAACAGACTGGTCACGGACTACCATAGAACCACTGACAAAAATACAAATCACGGACCAAAGTACTAAACTAACGGATCAATATTAACGGACTGATCTGACAAAACACGCCGGACCATCATGGGCTACTTCTGTGACAGAACAATAACGTAATATGGCGAGCGTTACGTTGTAACGTCACGTCGTCATAGATACTAACTTTTCATTCATGAAAGTTCATAGGCTAGAAATACCGATCATTGAGTAGCAGAGAAATATATATTTCAACTGCTACTGACGGGGCAGTTGCAAAGATCATGTGTACCCCCCACTACCTTCCTTTCTTACTTTCTCTATATACTGCCAGACCCTCTTTCGAGTATTATCGGCAGGTGTACTTTGTACACTCCGGGTTGCAGGATGAAAGACTACAAGTAACCATATCAAAATTACCGTAGGGTTCTTAAACCAGCATAAGGGGTGACTCTCCCTGCGCAGGGGACATCCAGTTAACGTCCCGATCCGAAGGACGATGCACTTATCTAGTGTAATCCCTGCAAATGACACTATAGATACCTAAGATCTTTGTGAGACATATGAAATGCCCAAAACAGACTAATGGAAATGACTGTGGGGCCTATGCCATTGTAAATATGGTAAGCAAACTGCATGGTATAGATCCTAGAAGTGTAAGATATAATGTGATTCGCCTCCAAAAATATAGAAAATCACTGTTTTCCCCATAGAAAACTGAATAAGCCTGTGTTGAAAGTTACATGCATTCCAATTTTCTGTACATGTCGCATGCCAGAGCATGGCTTCATGTTTACATGTCCAGAATGTAAAAAAATGGTTCCATCCTAGCTGTCAACTTATCACCCAAACTCAACACCAAATTTGGTCGTCAAAAATAATAAAATGCCTGGATTGTAGATCTTAAATGAGATCTTTTTTTCCTCCACGGACCATTCCATACACGGACCAAAGTCAAACTATCTCCACATACCATTCTATTCATGGACCATTTATAGGCCGATGTTAGGGACCCATAATCTAAAGACTAACGTCACATACCGCTAACATGCCCATCAAATGTGCTTATAATCACCATTCACGGACCATTCCATTCACTGACCATTCCACTCACGGAACATATAGATGAGTTCAAAGCACTACGTCACAAATCAATATCATCCAGAACACTGCGGTCTTGATCCGAAAGCTGGTAAATACTCTGTTTGGCAGTAAACTGTTAATTACCTGTACTGCACACAGAAACAGCACATGTTTTATAGCGATTTAAAACAAATTTATTTCATAAAAATAATTCCAACGACTGGTTCCCATAGTTTGATCATTGACCTATCAAATGATGTGTTTTTTTTCACATATTTTATCGTCATTTAACAAAAAAATCGAAGATTGAAACGGCCGTGATCGGACCAAAACACCGGAACAGGGGCCTGTCAAAAACAAATAAGAACTAATCAAATGAATTATTTTTTTCGCAAAAAATATTGTAAACCAATGTCTGATAATTATTCTACATATCCATATCAAAACCTAGAGCTAAAATAACGTTTAGGATGCTTTTTTCTCACGTAAATAATGGCTCAGTTAAATGGACATTGCATTGAGCGGAAGGTGTTATGCCCACCACAATAAATTAATAATTTGGTTAAACCGCAGCTTTGTCATCTGTTCCATGACTGAATGAGTTTGCACGATGGTGGGTCAGGCCTTACACTCAATGACGATCCTGACCTGTATCCTTGATCGGTGGGCCATTGTCTGTTGTTTGTCTTTGGCTGGGCCCACCGTGGCTCAACTAGGGGGTTTCTTTAGAGCTGACTGTCTGTGAGTTAAAAATATTTTTCTTTATTTCGTCACAGTATGTTTCATTTGATTTGATTGTTTCCCTGTTTTGACACAATGCATAAGTTAGGAAGCCTCCACGTACACCAGCTGTATTTTTTTTTGACAACAGCAGAATTTAGTGCAAAGATTAGGCCAGTAAAATTAATTTAAGCCCCCAGTGGCTTCAGCTGCTTTATGTTCTAAGGCGGTGGTTCTGTTGCTGCTGAACCATTGTTTTTGTTGTTCCCGATGTTTGTGGAGTTATGTACATGTGTTTGTAGAGGTTTGTACGTGTGGTTGGTCTTTGTTTTGTAATGCAGTACCGGGGTATTTATTCTCCTTTCTAGTTTTGCAACTATCTTGATGAGGAAGAGAGAGAGAGAGAAAGAGAGTTGTACTTATACTTTAATTGAGTTCCTACTGGTGTGTGGCTGTTAGTGCTCTGCAGTGGCGGACCAAGAGGGGGTTCAGGGGGTTCGAACACCTTCCCTGCACCCCGTTTTTAAATATCCTATGAAAATAAAATGATTTTGTCTCTGTGAGACCAGATTATTTTGTTTTCATAGGATATTTAAGAAAAATGAGATAAAATCGAAAAAGCGAACCCCATACCTTTATACATACGAACCCTTTTCCAGAAATCCTGGATCCACCCCTGCTCTGTGCCTCTTACGAACGATGCCATGGCGGTTGATCTGTAGTATGTTGACGTGGCATTTCCTGGCCAAACTCACTTTATGCTACAGATCTGACACCTGGCTGATAAAAAGAATCAGAGGTATAATTGAGCCATCGGCATGCGATTTCCAACAGTGTGGCATTGTGACATAGTGCAGGCCCATACGATCCCGTGCAGCCTCCCTTTAAGCTTAAAACTCCAAATGATGTTTGGTCAGAAGTTTATCAGTCATATAATATTCAAGCGACAAACTAATGCTCTGACCAGACTGTGCGTATGTGCAGGCTGATCTGAGCTTTTGCTGGCCTTACATACCACATTGTTGGAAATCTCATGTCACGGCTCAGCTATTATCTTTTCAGTTTACCCCTTAGCAGCTGAGCCGCTTGAGCCTCTTCCAGAGTCTTGGTGTCATGAAATGTAGAGTGATGCATCTCCTTAACCATTGGTCAGTGTCTGAGAGCAGGATGAAACCATTTCTGAATGGACTTTGCACTACAAATTAGAGCCAGCTCACGTTTCATTACTGGATATACTTTCTGTTCAGTTCCTATTCATTGCATACATTTGACCTCTCATTTGTATTCAATTAAATCTATGCATACCATTATATGTTGTAAATAACATGCCTTCAATAAATGGCCTAATTTTTAATGACTTGAGAATAGCAGAACCCCAACCCAATCCAGAGCATCGTGTATGTATGTATGTATGTATGTATGTATGTATGTATGTATGTATGTATGTATGTATGTATGTATGTATGTATGTATGTATGTATGTATGTATGTATGTATGTATGTATGTATGTATGTATGTATGTATGTATGTATGTATGTATGTATGTATGTATGTATGTATGTATGTATGTATGCATGCATGCATGCATGCATGCATGCATGCATGCATGCATGCATGCATGCATGCATGTATGTATGTATGTATGTATGTATTGATGGATGCATGGATGCATGTATGTATCTATGTATGTATGTAAGGATGGATGGATGGATGCATGCATACATGTATGCATGCATGTATGTAAAAATGAATTGCATGCATGTATGTATGTATGTATGTATGTATGTATGTATGTATGTATGTATGTATGTATTGATGGATGCATGGATGCATGTATGTATCTATGTATGTATGTAAGGATGGATGGATGGATGCATGCATACATGTATGCATGCATGTATGTAAAAATGAATTCGATTTTTGGAAGGTTAATGGAATCATGAATACTTCGGGTCTCTTGCAAAGTTAACGTGCAGCCCTTCGGACAAGAGACCCGACGTACGATCGGGCGGATGGACGGGTGATGGCAGACAGGCAAGTATGTAAAAGCATTTGGGGTTAGTATATTTGGAGAAATGTAGGTACTCATCGCTTATGCGCAAAATTCTGCTTTTAAGAGTGTATGTCTTTGTCGAGAGGCCCCAGAGGGTGTGGAGCTGGGGTGTTGGGGTATTTCTGTTGATTATTGAGATTGTTTATGGCGTTTCAATGGACTGTGGAAGATCTATAATTGAGATGCAAAGTTCTTTGGTATTGTCGGTTAGCTGTCTTGTCGGTGAATTGTTTGTTTCTCCGTTGTTATTCCCCCTGAAAATGCTTGCGCACGCGTAAAGTCATTTCCGGAACTACATTACATCGGCAAGATTCGTGAAGTCTTTAAAATCAGACAGAAAGGACAATAATTTCATCAATTTTGATTTTCTACGATGAGTTCAATTGGAACCGGGGTATTTTATCGTCGTTCCGAATTTTATTTTTTCGACTAGACGCTAAAAATGGCCTATTTCCGAAATACTTCTTATGAGTTGAATTTCGAATGTAACGTTATTTCGGCAATAGTGTTTACCGGTCTTCCTATTTACCGACAACAACCGTCAACAACCGACAACAACCGTCAATAACCGACAACAACCGACAACAAACCTACAATTACCGACAACAACCGTCAACGACCCAGATCAACCGACAACAAGTGCTGTCTTTCATAAGGTTAGCAAAAAACTCCTCTGGCATCTTAAGGGGGTTAGGTCTTTTTCGGACCGAATATTTATCTATGTCTACATTTTTTGCATGCGACTGGGAGGCTGTCAATTTTAAGCAATGTAGATTCACAGGCTTGTCAGAGCCTTCGCTGAACACATGTGAGTAAGTATTTGATTGTACATGCATTTATATATTTCATACAAATAGATCACGAGGCCAGGGTTTTATTATTTAGTAGAAAAAAATACGGACCAGGAATTTACATTGGTCTACTGTTAAAAAAAACAACAACACAACTAAACAAAACAAAGAACCCTTTGCCGAACGCATGTGCATGTGCGTTTAGTATAGTTAAGCTATAGTTGAGCTGATGATTACGCGCATGTTTAATAAAATGCAGTGTTCTCCAATGGCCGTCGGACCGTCGGACATTTCCGGTAATGATTGGTGTGGTCCGGTAAATAGTTCTCCAGCGGCAGACCGAATGTCCGATAAAAATTTCGGAGCGAATCCCATTTTTTTGGGCCGAAATTTGAGCTTGGGACTCACAAAAAACGATCATTTGCATCCTTTGGGACTCGCAATAATTTGTGAAGAAGTGAAGCAAGAATAAATGGTTACGTTTTAAGAGTAATTCCTGCGTAAAATTCGCGGGTTTTTACTTTCGATTTCGCAATTTGTTTACCGTGAAATCTATTTTTGGAATCTTCTTTCTATTCTAACCATCCTACGGCAGGCAACCTCACACAAATCCATTAGAAAAGGCAAATTCCCCAATATTTTCTAACAGAGATGTGTTAATTTATCCTTTTCACACACCTTTATAATAGCTGCAAGGTACCTTTTAAATGTAACGGCTCACTAAAGTCCGTTCTGTCAGAAAAAAAGATCGACGATCATAGACACTTATACGTTGTCCAAACGTTTTAGGTGAGTGAGCTCCCTTTATTTTAATTATTTAAGATTCACTTCGAATGATTTACTTTGATGTCAACTTGATTGAGTAAGGCAGCATTGTTCTTGTGGATTATAGACTCTATATCAAAGAGGGTTATTGATTAGTTTATTGAGTTTAATGGTGTTAACTCATTGGAAAGTTTGGGATTTATTTGAAAATTAGATAAATAAGCTAAACCTAATGTATTTAAAATCGACTTTATATATATTGTCAGCTGTCCCATGTAATGTAATACTCTGTTCCAACACTGTTTTCCAGTGTTAATTTGCGAGAACACAAGTTCCCGCATTTGTGCTTTCTAAAGCGTATACAATCGCAATACGGGTAGTAGTCATTCTTATATTTCAGACAGGGTTCTATTTTAAAGCCACTCACTTTGCATTTTCACACGGGACTCTTAAATCAATGACCTGTGCTGCATAGGGGCCAAAGCAAAGGCCGGAGGACTGCTATGTTAAAAGCAAGTAAAAACAAGCATGTAATTGCTTTTAACATAAGTATTGATAAATTCTAATATTTAATCATTCAACTTGTTAGGTTTTTTTCGGTCCTGTAAAATATTATTTGGTCTGGTAAAATTCATGACTACACCAGACCAAATGTCTGGTAATGTCTGGAAAGTATTCGTGAACACTGAAAATGAGTGTGTAAATATTAGGCAGAGTTAATAAAAATAAAATAAATAAATAAATCACTGCCCAGGAATAAATTCTATACGTCAAAATAATTCATAGTGTTAATTATCGTCGTTGGAATCAAATTAAATATCAACAGCAGGTTTTAATGATCACAAGCCAATCTTTTTTATGTTTCGCTCTGATTGAGGGTGCCCAAGCCATTTTTGTTTGAAGGGCAAACTAGCATGAAAATCTTGTTTTATCTGGAAAAAATCTCTTAAATAAACTTGTTGTCGGTAGTTGTCAGTCTGTTGTCGGTTTGTTGTCGGTTGTTGACGGTTGTTGTCGGTTGTTGACGCTTGTTGTCGGTTGTTGTCGGTAAATAGGAAGACCCGTGTTTACCCCAGGAACAAAAAAGGGCACGGTAACTTTATAAAAAAAGGGGCACTTCAAGCGCAGGCGGAATGATCAAAAAGGGCACTTTAAGTGTGCGCTGAGGGATCAAAAAGGGCACATTTACTGTCTTCATTCCCCTCCTCCTCTCCCCCCACACACACCAAAGAGATTCTTATATTCCTTTTTTATTTTACCCAAATAATCAGTTCTATATTGACATGAAAGAAAAGAAAAAAGTACTGCGTCAAATTCAGAGACAACTTGCGGCAAAACATAGATATACTTTGTATAATGAAATAATGTCATATGCAGAAATGTCAAATACTGTGAATTTTGGAGAGGAAAAGAAACTGTTTTATAAATTAATTGATAACCAACGGCAGAATGGGAAAAAGACCCTGTAATCGCTTTATATAGAGGATAAACAATTAACTAGTGACACAGAAATACGTGAGGGATGGGCGAGGTACTTTAAGAGCATAGCTAACCCTGAGACTGCTGATGTCCAGAGCGATGAAGAATATACAGCACATATTGAATTGAACAAACTTTTGATTAAAGAGCAGTGCAAAAATGATAACAATGAAATTCACGTCTCTGGAGACCTAGTTAGGAGTGTGATTAAACATTCAAAAAGTGGTAAGGCTGCCGATATTCGTGGTCTACAGACGGAACATTTAAAATTTGGTGGTGAGGTATTGATAGACTTTATTACAAAATTGGCCAGTAGAATTATAAATACCTGTGAAATCCCAACCCTTATCAAGCACGGTCTCATCACTCCAGTGCATAAAGGAAATGATAAACCCCTGGATAAACCAAATTCTTACAGACGAATTACTGTTGCTAGTAATCTAGGCAGAGTTATAGAGAAACTACATCTAGAGCTGTCAAAGGATGATATCCTACATAGGCAAAATCCCCTCCAACGTGGTTTTACTAGCAAGACGTCACCATCCAATGGTAGCCTGCTGCTGACCGAGGCCATAAGTGAATCCATAGACACAAAACAAAGTTTAAATGCAATATTTGTGGATGCAACACAGGCATTTGATAGAGTATGGCACGACTCAATGCTAGTTAAGTTATATGACGTGGGCCTCAGTGGAAGAAAATGGTTATTCCTCAACAACTGGTACGAAGACCTGACATCACAGGTGAAATGGAAAGGAGATGTGTCCAGTTCTTTCAATGAGACTCTCGGTGTGCGACAGGGCGGAACTTGGTCTCCAACAGGATATAATTTCTTCATAAATCCACTTTTGAACACTGTAAAGGACCATGGTATTGGGTTTCACATAGGCATACAGTTCTGTGGAGTGATTGGGGTGGCAGACGACCTGTTATACTTATCAGCATGTCGTCGAGAGCGCCAAGTGCAGGCTAGCATACAGGAGGAATACGCCCAAAAGGAGCAATACATTATAAGTGATACAAAAACAAAACTTATGACCTTCAATGAGAGAAATGACAAACATAAACATTTTTAACCTAATGGAGATTTGAGTGATGCACACACAAGAGGTCTATGAGCATTTTATAGTTTCATTGGTTTTAAACAAGAAATTCCTGGGAGAGATTGCAAGAGATTCCTTTTAGTAATAACAATCTACGTCGATACGGCGGTGCTCCAGGAAGTGGAGGAATTTCCTATCAACTAGAACTAGACTAGGTAGCGGGTTGACTTGGCCTGAAGTCAAGTCGGCCCCTGAGTCAAGTCGGCCCTGGGTCAACTCGGCCTGAGTCAACTCGGCCCGGTGTATTTTCAGAGCACTCAGTTACATATATGATATCTGGTTTGTTTTGCATGATCTTTCCGACTAAATCAAAGATAAATATTAAACATTTATTGACAAACATTGCAATTAAGCTCTAATTGAGGGTGAACTTGACCCTTGATCAAAGCCTAATGGCTGTCTGAACTTATTGAAAGTTTTCACACTTTGTCAAGCACTGACTTCCAATATCTTGCAAACGAGACAATTATTGTTTTCTGAACATTGAATGATCGAGTAAAAATTGCAATTATGATTGAAAGTCTGATCAAAGCAATTTGGCCTAGCTTGAAATCCTCTCTTGTTTAAAGAATGAAATGTGGCAAAGATCAAGCATCGATACAATTAAGAATAATGTGCTACCGTTGTGAAGTCGGGCTCGTTGAGTGAAACAAGATTGACAGATAGGGCAAATATTATTCCCTCAAACTGTTGTTGAACTTTTGTTTTTATAAAACACACACCAACCTGAATTGTACTGAAAATACATGCAGTAGGCTATAGAGGACCAGCTAGGCCAAGATAACCGGGCCGAGTTGACCCAGGCCGACTTGACTCAGGCCGATTTGACCCAAGGCCGAGTTGACCTGCATTCTTTTATTTAATGTCTTTGCTCCCCTCCCAACCCAACATTCCTTCCTTTGTTCCTTCAAATGGATGTCCCTTTTAAAAACTGTTCCCCTGCCTAAAAAGATCTGATGTTCCCTGTTCACTGACTATCGATGCCCATTTTCACTATCACAATAGTATCACTATCACAGAACCACTATCACGATACTATCACTATCGTGGCATACTAACACAGCATGCCCACTCATATTTCTGTTTGGGGGTACATGTACCCCCTGGTGTTTCCATTTGGGGGTACATGTTCATTTTTGAGGGTACACATATTTTAGAGCTGTTTTTTCATAGTAAACGTATAGAGGCCATGAAATCAGATCATTTAGATGTGTATAACAGTGATATCATTATGCTGTGAAAATGCTTATAAATGAGCCCTGCAAGTAACCACCCCACCCCTTGCGAAAAAAAACTAAGTCCGAACCTGAGAAAAATTTGGGCATAGGTTCCCCTAGGGGCGTAAGCCCGGTTTCATTCACCCCCAACCACAATAACCCTAGCCTTTGAAAGTTTTGGGTAAAGACAGAATGAAGAAGAGTGGGAGGGGTGAAGGAAAATGTAAACAAACGTATCCAGATCACCCTCTTCTTCAGAATGATAGATGATTTTTGAAAAATAGAATACAGTAAAATGTCACATACCTCTTAGATTGTGTTACTCCTATATTTAAATTAAAGCTCTGAAACGTGTAAAGCAATTTATCAAGTTTTCTTCTTCCACACATCTGTACTTTCAATTTTGCCTGTCCACTTAACATGGCATATGTAAGCGTAATGCTGATTGGTTCAGTAGTAATAGACAACCAATCAATATTGACTTTACTAGAAGCGTGGTTGACTGTGGCCCGAGATTTGCTATATTATACTGAACAGTTTACTATCAATGCAAGATACCAGTCAGCGGTAAATCTGAGCCGATAATTCTAAAAAAACTGGACTTGTTTTCTTGAAAATTTCATGAGATTCACACGCAACGTTCACTGGTTATGCGTGCACAAAAATTACTCTACGTTTTTGCACGTAGGTACCAAATAATAAGTGCGTGCATGACCGTTTCTGTGCGTGAATTACGTACTGCAGTACGTGAATGGGCATGCTGCTAACATGATACTATCACGATACTATCAGGTTTTCTCAACAATGATCCTTAAACATGGCTAAGAGTAGAAAGAATGAGTTTTGAACAAAGCAGCTAGTGGTAATTGTCTGTATACTGTTTTTGATTTAATCTGTCTGAATGTTGTATGTTTATTGGCACTTAAAATGTCTTTACATTTTGGTTATTATTAATTTTGAACCATACTCTAAAGCAGGGTTCACCCAGGGCTCTACAGTAAGCATGTTCCTATAGTACCTGTACTAGTAGAATCATGGTCAGGACAAGTAAATTCTGGGCTGTGGTAGCCCAACTGGGCCAGTTCAAGGAAAAAAACTTTCAAATTTAGAACAGAATATTCCTCACCCAACCCTATGGAGCTCAACTTATTAATGAAGAAACAGATTTTTTAACAGACTTACACATGTATAATACACAAGTTTACAGCTTTTTTGACACTTGCACATGCGTCGGCTCCTCTACTATAATAATTTTTAGATTTTATATAATTTGAAATTTAGCGCCTTTTAGGTCAGAGCTAGTGCATTTTAGGTCAGGACAAGTACATTTCACAAGGTCCTTGTCCGACAGGGCTACTAGGTTGAAATGTTAACGTAGAGCCCTGTCACCGATCAATATCTTTGTCCAAAGGGGGCATGGCAAAATACCTGGGAATCGGGCAATTTGGAAAATAGTCTGTCTAATTCCCTTGTGACTGTTAAGGGGTTAAAATTGTTCTCTGATGTGGCAGTGATCAACTGTCAAAAATCCCTAGTATTGGGAACCCATGTAGAAAAAAAATATAGCTGTCTAAAACCTCCCATGATATTCCTCTTTTCAAATTTCTTGGTTTTAACAAATTTCTTGGTTAGAAAACAGTCTATATTTGTTGTAGCCAGTGATAAACAACTAATTAAATAAAAACATTAATAATAATCTTAATCCTGAACCTGTTAATAATCCTGCAATTATGCTTTAACTACTTTATGCCTGCCTACTTCATCAAGGTTTTCCATTCAATTTATACATTTATTCAGTCTTCTCACTTTTGAGCTTGTTGTTTGTCAGTCATCTCTTTATGCTTTCATGATACTTTTTTATTTGTCAAATAGGGAGTGAGATAAATATCTCCCAAGGAAACCACTATACCAGCTGGTAACAGAGAACTTGTTTTTATCTTCTATCTTCATGTAGAAGGTGTTTGAACCTGCAATGACCATGTAACAGCCAAAGTGATTACAAAACAGCTGCTTTAAGTTTTATCACATGTCTTCACTGTGTCTGAATATGAATCTACTGAAATACCATTACAAAGGTTATGTTATCTGCCTGGCTATCTAAACTATCAAAACTATCAATAGTTGGGTGCACTATCGGCGATAGTTATCGATAGTTGAAAACACTATCACGATAGCAATATCAGAGCAGTAACTATCACGATGCATCAGACTATCGATGTATCGTTACACCCCTACTCAAAATCTAGCATTAATAATTGTTCTCTCATATCTAAAAAAAATGTCACCCTTGGGAGGAATTTTGTCAAAGGGAAATAAATGTTACTGTAATATTATTACTATTTTCAAGGGAGGTAAGTTGATAAAAAAATGAATATAATTAATTCATGCAGAAATATGACTTCTTTTTCAACACAATTAAAATGAAATTTACTTAAAAGGTATTAACATATCATTTTTATTACATTTCAAGCAATAAAGCATGTAGTTAACAAAAAATCACCAACTTTAGGCACGGTAGGAAGCACCACAAACGTATGATAACTCTTAGAAGTATATACGGTCCTTGTGTATTCAGTAGGATAACAACGTCAACTTGGCCTTGTCAAGTGCATGTACACTGTCCACACTGTCCTGTCTGTATACAGGTGCAGATTTCTTAGTAATCAGGCCACATGTTGATCAAAACACTCAAGAATCTCGGACTTGGGCTAGAGTAACAAAGGAAAATTGACTTTCACACCAGAAAAGGGACCGTTCTTATAAAGAAAAAGGCTACGATTGGTCAGAAAAAGGCATGGCGCACAGGAAAAGGGCATGGCGCTCAAAGAAAATGGCATGGCGCAGCACCATGCTAAAAGGGCCTAGGGGAAACACTAGGCAAGGGTCCATTTAAATTTACCAAATCGGGCTCAATAACCGAATGGCATATTCCTATATATGAAATGTGTAGAATATGTTACATACAATTGACCTGGTTGTATGCAAATAGTGTAGACAGGCCAGACATCATTTTAACCAATATCTACCATTTTGTGGATTTCTTTCCAAAATTTGAAAGTGCTGTTTCCAGACAAAAACAACAAAAAGAAATGAAAAAATATCTAATAAAATCGTGTTTGCCATATAGACAGTTCAAGTGCACAACATGAATGGGCATAAATATATCCATGAAGCAATTCAGGGCATTGGAATTCTACAAACACTTATCTTAAGAATATCAGGCATGCGCAGAGTAGCATAGACCTTTTTCCAATAATGATTTTGATTGGTCGTTTAGCAGAGCGGACCTGAGCGAAAGCATGGTATTTCACGGGCGCTGTTTTCAGCCAAAGCACCAACTTCTGATGATCTACTTGGCTGCAAAATTCAACTGGCCTGATGGACCTGCTACAGTGTGACATAATTGGCCCGAGCTAATTTAAAAAGTACTAGCCCAGGCTAAAGTACCCACGCTTAAAATAAGCCCTGGAAAGAAATTAACGAAATCGGACAGAAAAACACAACATTATGACTGAAGATGTGTGTTTGACGCAATGGCACAGCCTCAGGACAACACTGGGAGCCCTTCGATTTTTGGGCAGGAGGTTCAGAGCCTGATGCTTCTGGGCTTGCTTTATTAGTCCCACTTGATGACTGACTCTTCTGCAAGTCAGATTCTTAGTCTTGATTATATACAATCTCAGCATCGTCTGTTTGCGCCATGATTTCAAATCTCAGAAAAACAGACGAAAGGATAACAGCTGATATGCGGTTGCTATGGATGCAGTATCTAACTCCCCAACAGTTGCATGCCCTAGCCAAATAGCAGTCATTCTTCTCAAAAGATATCCGAGGAGACACAGCTATTGGGGAGTTTGATGCATTACAGTTTTACATGTGTTATAATTGGGAGGTTTTAGATAGAAAAAGCTATTATTAGCCACGGGAATCTATGCAAGGAATTTCTTGTTTTTTGTGTCACCTGCGAAGCTTGGTCAGGTCAACACGTAGGGATCTTGTTGGTGGCGTCCACGTTCGTTGTTACACTTTATGTTTCTGGTCAATAACTTTTGAAAGGATGCATCAATTTTATTCAAAGTTTATAGAAGGGTAAAGCATCATTACAGGTCAATTTTGGAATTTGGAGATCCATACATGTACATGTGATAACCTGATGATGGCCATGAGGGAGATTTGATGTTCAGATGAGGGAGATCAGGGTTTCAATGAGGGAGATTTTTCGAAGTTACAGATAGGTGTACTTAAAGGACTTATTGAAGTCTTTAACCCCCATCATTCTGGTGGATTATCCTATACACAATGATATAATAAGTATGGAATAGTCCATTTTGTACTTTAAGTTGTTTTGACAGGCAAAATTTATTTAAAATGATGTATATTTTTCATATCTTAATAAATAGTGCAGACACTGATGAAATGCCACTGTTTGTGTCTTCACTGTTTGCCAAAGTACCTGTTTACTACTACTGTTTACCAGTACCTAGACAGCTAAAATTTACCAAAGTAATACAGGCTTGTGTTTATTATTGTATTTTGCACATAAAATGTTTAAACAGGGCTGATAATGATCGGACTTAAGTGTATGTTATTGGTTCCAATCTGGTAGGTAGTCAACCATTCCATACATGGAACACCTCCATTCAGTAGAAAACCCTAACGTGAGAAGGGTATTTTTTTCAGCATTAACCTGATTATATAGCAATAGATACTATATATGACGCCAATTTTAAAATTATATTAGCTTTTTACTTACGAGTTTAAATGCTAGTTTTTATAGTGATTAAAAGCTTGCAGTCAATGTCATCCTCGGTAGAATATATAATTATAATATACTTTAATTAAAAATGTTGAAATTTGGAAAATATATATTAAAATAAGTGAATAATCGCCTTGAAATTCAAGAATTTGCTAAAATATATTGCAACAAGGAAGCTAACTCAAAAACGTCATTGCATAGTGTTTACCCCAGGAACAAAAAAGGGCACGGTAACTTTATAAAAAAGGGCACTTTAAGCGCGCGCTGAGCAATCAAAAAGGGCACTCTAAGCGCGTGCTGAGTGGTGAAAAAGGGCACAATAACTTTACGATAAGTATGGTAACTTAGGCTTAATTTTGCATGCAGCTCTACTTTGAATGTTTACTACAATAAGCTGGTAGTCTGTTCCCTAGTTCCCCTGAAATAAATTGGCTTGTCCCCCTCCTCCCCACTAGTTTACCTATGTTCTCTGTTTGTATGCCCTTCAAAACTCTGTCTTTGTCCCCTCCTCCTCCTCCTACCCCCCCCCCCCCCCCCCCCCCCCTCCAAAAAAAAAAAATTATATGTATATACTTTTTTTGTTCCCTGTTTACTTATAGAATAAAAAAAAATCAAGCATTCTTTCCTTTGATCCTCCAAAAAAGATGTCCTTTTTTCATGATGCAATATGAATACTGTTACCCAGCACAAATATTATCTTAATGTTCCCTGTTCTTGTTCCTCTCAAATTCTAGCATTCTATTTTCCTCCAAACCCCTGGGAATTTTAAGGCATGTTATTTTCAAAGGAAAATAAATTCAATAATATAATCAAGGGAGGTAAGTTGATAAAAATTAATTGGTGCAGAAATATTTCTTTTTCAACAAATTAAAAACGAACTTTATAAAAAAAAGGTAGATCTAAAAATATATAATTTTTATTACATATCAAGTGAAGTAATAAAACATTTAATTTACGAAAAAAAAAACCAAAAAAAAAAACAGACTATTTCACAAAGTTTGAAGTTCCACAAATAATTTTAACAAAGAAGAATTATAAGCGTGTACATTGTGTAAATCTGTAGGTAAATCTGTTTGGTGACACTGTCAAGGGCATATGCACTGTCCAGACAGTCAACAAATTTCTTACATAATCTTACGTAATCAGGTCACCTGTTTGCTGAAAATAGCTCTGGTATCTCGATTACGGTAGTAACAAAGGAAAGTGGACTTTTCATACTAGAAAAGTGACTGTTGTTTTATAGAAAAGGCTACGAACGGTCAGAAAAAAGGCATGGCGCACGGGAAAAGGGGCATGGCGCTACAAGAAAAGGGCATGGCGCAGCGCCATTCTAAAAGGGCCTAGGGAAAACACTATTGCATAGTTACCTTGAAAATGCTTCTTATCGGAGAAAATGGGTTTTTACGGATATTTTTTTTCTGACAAAATAAGCTTCAGTGAGCCATCAAATCATAAAAAATACCTTATAAATAAAAGGTTTCTGTTTAAAAAATGATAGATTTAGATGACTGAGAATGCAGGAAAGGCACATCAGCGTGCGTCACTCTGTTTGTAGAGAGAAGCAATCTTCGGCTTTGTCTTGTGTCTCATGCGCGGATCCTTTCTCATTCCTGTAGGCCTAATGTCTGGTGAGTGATGCTGAAGGACGAATTGCACTCTGTCCCCTTTCTCACTACGCTTGATGGAAAGTCAGCTTGAAAGGGAGACTTTTTTTCTTCTTTGTGGGCGGCGATCTTTGATCTTTCAAAATGTTCAGAGTCTACAATATATACGCAAAGACATCATGGTGATAAGCGTGCCATATGAGTGTCCTACTTGAGAGAATATTGTGTTTATTTCATGCACAGTATGACACCATGTATATTATGATTATCTGACCGTTACCAGCAGTAGTGTTCAATTGCCGACAGCTGTTACAAGTGCGTGCTGATCGCCGTAAAAAAGGTCACTTGCGAAAATATCATTATAGCAAAATTCAAAATGCGGGAGATTGCGTTGCCCGCAAGGGAGTGCGGGAGATAGGGATCAAATTCGGGAGCCTCCCGCATGATCCGGGAGGTATCACATGTATGGAGATCATCCACAAAATTTTGACTGGCTTATGGACCTTTTTTGACTAATTTTTGGCTAAACTTTGGTTTTCGTTCAAAAACTTTTGAAGGGAAATATCAATTTCATTCAAAGTTTACAGAAGGGTAACGTATCAATTAATACAGGTTGAGTTCGAAATTGGAGATCATCCGCAAAATTTTGACAGAGTTATGGCCTTTTTTTTTTACTTTGGTTTAGGCTAATTAATGCAAAAGCTTTTTATGGCTTTGTTTGTATCAAACCAGATAGGAGAATTCATTAGTAAATAAAGGGTTTAAATATCATTTCAGTATGATCTCTCAGCATCTCAGTTTTCACCAGATGGCCGGGTGTTCCAGGTTGAATATGCACTGAAGGCAGTAGAAAACAGTGGGTATGTAAATTTATCTAGTGTCAACATTTCTGGAGTGTGAAAACCATGTATTGTACATGTGCATGTAAAGTTCTAGAAGTTGGTCTTAAAATTTGGGGATAACTCTATTCAAAATTTTCATTTGGGGAAATATATCGTCGGATATACTGTCGGAAATTCAGTTTTGCGGCAACACGTCAGCGGAGCCATAGAATATGATTTCCAAGAGTATGTCCAATGATATACCTGCCCAAATGAAAATTTTGAATATGGTTATCCCCATTCTAATGCACTAGTTTCTTTTAAACTTCAAAACACATTGAAAATGCAGTTTGCCAATGAAAAGCGATGTTAGGTAATGTCCAGTTTGTGACAGTATATCACAGAATATACTGTTGACAATTATGGCATTATCTAGTCGGACATCTTGTTACATTTGCAAAGTTAATTAAAATACTGAATTAGGCTGATTACAGTAGCTTCTCAGATTTTTATTTTTGAGTTTATCTAGAGACAATATTATTGATTTAAATATTTAAACTTGAAATTACTAATATTTTATAGACATACTCATATCATATGTTAGATAAACAATTTTTTAGCGTAAAATTGTAAATATTGTCTTACCCATCAGTTTTTGCATATGTTTTGGGTGCTTAAAAGAACCATCTCAATGAGACGGTTCTTTTGAGTACCCACAACATATGTTTTAGTTGATAAATAAGAAAACGCGTTTTTTGGTACACACTCTGAGAGTCTGATACTTAAAATTTTAAAATATGAATTTCTAATGTTCACGATTTCGGAAAATATGATCTTTCAGTAAATTCACCCATTTTATTGTTCTAGCATATTGGTCTGGTCCTGCCAGTTTTGTTTGTGTTCTTATGTATTTTCCTTTTGATGCTGAATGTCTACATGATTGTGGCATTTCCTTCTGTTCATATTTTCTTGTTTTTGACAAGTTTAGGGTAAATCTAAAATTTTGAACACTTTTCTCTTTCTGTTCTCAAATAAAACATCAGTTTTCAAGGCTGGAATTCACAAAACGCTTGTCTGAATAGCAAACAGGGAAGACCCTGATCAGACTGCTTCTTCAGAAGCAGTCTGATCTGGGTCTGCGCTGTTTGTCTAGGCCTTTTTTGCAGGCAACTAGTGTTTGAAATTTTAGAGCATTTACCGTAACCTGTTTTTTTTTTCTTCAGAACTGCTATAGGGATACGAGGGAAAGATGGTATTGTCTTTGGTGTGGAAAAACTGGTTACCTCAAAGTTATATGAATCTGGTGCCAATAAAAGAATTTTCAACATTGATAAACATATAGGAATGGTAAGCATTATATTTCATTTTAAATTTTCTGGACATCTTCTCACGGATCAAGACAAACACAAAATTTGAGCATAAAATTGTGAAATTTTTCCTTATCCATTAGCAGTGCTCCAGCTAGGCCATTTTCGGAGGGCGCTCCGCCCTGCCTCGGAAATTCAACGCCCCGCCCTTTTTAATCCCAACCTGCCCTAAATTCAACCATGTCCCTTTTTTATCTGCCCGTGTAGAGCTCAGAAATTATGTATTCAAAAAGTAATAACTGCTAATCGGTTCAGTGCGTGCGACGACATTTTGGGAAATCCCCTCTGTGAATCGTGATCTCTCGAGAGGTGACCAGTCACGCGTGAGTTAGCAAACTGGGTTAAAACGGTCGAAATGGGAACTTTTCATACAGTGTACTTAAATAGCAGCTAACCTAAATGTTCCGCTTTTTTTGCAAATTTTAATCTCCGATTCAGACCTAAATAAAACATATACATGTACGTTCCGTAGAATCGATAAAAACTACGAGAGGTCATGAACTCGAACGTGACCTTATGACTGAAGAATTCAAGATGTTCAGCACGTTTCTGATGTACTGGTCAATATCTCACTTTGCGTTTCATTTACGTGACCACGAAAGGCCAGACTAATCTTGCGCAGGCTGATCAGAAACTTATTTTTCAATGCAGTGTCTTAGAGCAGTGCAGCGAGTCGTTTCCCTTCGCGGAAATGAACATTTTCGCTTGGTGGGCTAAAATTGTCGCTGTGTGTAGCTATCGTCTGTTAATTTATTGCCCAGATGGCACAGAAACCTGCATAATTAGATCTCTTTGCAGATAAATTATGATGCCGATTTCTTTCATCACGAGTGGACACATGAAGAGATAAGTTCTTTGAACGTTTCTTCAGTTTTTATCATAGGGCTCTGTAATCATTCTTTTGTTTCCTCCCCATTTTCCCAGAGCATTTATAAATGGAAGAACCAAATATTTTCAGCACTTATTTAATAGAATTCATTCTACTAACATTAATATTTTTCTCACTTACAAAATTTGCAAAATGCATTCTAGAGATCGAGCGCAGCGTTCTCTTACCAAAATTGGTAATGCAAATACTGATTTTTTTTGGGTAAGTATGCAGACTGAAATGAAAGGACAATATGAAACTTAGTAATTGAATGGTCTGCATGCTCGGATGCAGAAAGTTTTGTCAGAGGGGATCCAACGTTTTTTTGTTTGTTTTCTTTTTAGTTCGATGAGGGGAGTGGACTGCTGTGAAGACTTTCTTCAGGATGAAGTCGAGGCGCCTTGTGACCCTCACAAAGAATATATAATTTGAGAAAAATTAACAACTAAATTACTCAGACAGGAAAAGCATGTACAAACAATAAAGTCCCTGATCAGCCTCCTCCTAGAGTAGCGTAGTCTGATCATGGCCTATTTTGTTTGTTGCTTTCCTTCACAGTTTATTTTTGATAACTAAAATTTATTCATCATATTAATCAAATTGAAGATTCCATCTAATAAATTTGAACTAAACAGACTGGAAAAGTATGTTAAAACAAAGTAGTCCCAGACCAGCCTGTTCCCAGAGGAACAGCCTGGTCAGAGGCTATTTTCTTTTTTTATATTTTTTCAGCAAATTATTAATTGAATGCTTGAGGATTTTATTCCATTTTTAGAAAAAAAAATAACAACCAAAGTATTCTGACAGAAACAAAAATCATGTGCAAAAAAATTAGTCCCCTAGAGGAGCACTCTGATCAGAGACTTATTTTTTTAGAACTCACACACAAAAAAATATATAAATAAAAACATTATAAATATAAGAAAGAAGAGAGACTGTCGCAGGGGATATCAGCAAAACCTGTTTACTAGTACTGCAACCTGCCTGATGAGACACATAGAGGGGTTGAAACAGTCTCATTTTCTTAATAAATGTGTAATTCAGTAAGGCCTTCAATCACTTTTACACAGAAAAATGCACATTATTTCTGCTCAAAATACAGGGATTCAGTTTGGCGTCGGCCCTCGGACATAGTCCGAAAATGGTTCCAGATGTCCGAGAGTCAGCTGTCCAGTTTGGACAGTTTGTCCGAGACGATTTTCTGAAGCGAAAAGTGTTCGGTAATGCACAGTGATGCAATATTATTATTTTTGTTTTATAAACAATCACTGATTGGCCAAATTTCTGTAAGCGTCAGACTGGTTTGCTTAATTTTACTCCTCAAATACTTATTCACTAAAGCAAACCAGTCATAGTGTTTTGTTACGCGGCACCTGATTGGTCCATTGCATACTGTTAACTTAAGTATCTTCGCTCGATTTCATCTCAAAGCGGACAGCATATTGACATTGGCATTCACCGATAAAATGACTAAAAACTTAATTGCCACCAAGAAACAACAGGATCTCAAGTTTTTTATGCCCCAAAACAGTTTGCCCACTCCATCATTACCTGAACAGCCAAATTCCGTGACTAACGAGTCGTGCAGCGACCGCAAAAAGCAGCAAAAAAAGTACCCCACCCACTTCCACTGGCACCGATCAACAAGCTCGAGTCTCTTCATTAAAAAAAAGCCAGCCAATCAATTAGGCCGCACTTACCATCCGAAATGGTAGCAAAACTACCACTGGTTTTATTATGAGAAGCGCAGATAGCAGTTTCCGTTTATGGTGGTAAAAATGAGTGTCTGAAAAAATGTCCTAAAAAATTTCCAAATGGCGAACAATATTGGGGCTGCTTGGACAAAATGTCCGAAGTAAATTTCAGTCCAGCTGAAACCCTGAAATACCAACCAAAGGCCTTCTTTAAGGTCTAAATTTTCTTGGGGGAGGCCCCCCAAACCCCCCCTGTGGGAGGGGGCTACCAACCTCCCACACCCACCCCCGTCTTGTCGCTTCACGCCTCAAAGTGCCCTTGCAGGCCACTGGCACCCCCTGCCCCTTTTCAAATTCTGGCTGCAGCACTGCATTAGTTTTAGCATAAACTTTCGTGCCCAAAGTCATGAAAATAGAGTGAACTTTTTACCTTCTAGTATAGTCTGCTGATAAACTTTGGAAACAGTTGGGACCCAGATCAGGCCCAACATAGCATTAGGCCTGATCTGGATCCAAACTGTTTGACCACCTCAGTGTTGTGCCTAGGTCAAGATATCTGGGGACACTGGGTGTCCCCGCCATTGATGTTGTATTGGACTGGTTGAGAAATCAATACCTGATCATGGTGATGTGACTTTTATCATTGGTAAATACCACATGCAGAGTCTAAATTGCACTATTTATTTCCCTTTACTAGGTTACGATAAATGCGGAAATGATTATAAACAGCGAATCAGCTAAATAACAAATAGCGCCCTGCCTTAGCAGTAGTGCTTCACGGTATTATCGGTATACCGATAACACGATGTAGTTTGAAAAAGATACATATCACGATATGTTTTTGTTGTATCTGTTCACTCGGAACCATTCATACGTTTCTGTGTATGTCCGGGAAATGTTGCACGCAATTGATCAAAACCATATTTTTTGTCAGACTTTTTATCATGATACATAAAATAGATCACAATTAAATCCAAATAAGTTATTCGATAATATTACGATGTTTTCTATGGGGAAAGCTTATTATTTTTTATGAATTATAGCAGTCACCTAGTTAAAAATCTAATATTGCGACACCCTGTGAATTTATTATTGTTGTCTACACAAACGGAAAAGCTACAGTGTGGCAATATTTCGGACTTATAAAAAGACCAGGGAACTTCAAATTGGATGAAAACACAGCCGTATTTTTGTCCAATTTAGCGGCCACTAGTGGGTTTACCACGATCTCAGGAACATTTTGGGTTGGTATCATCCGACTACCCTTTCCAAATCCCAGATGAAAAACAGACCTACAACAACAACACCTGAGTTTTTGTGTTGAAATTTGTGAGGAGTCTTGATTATTATTTATTAAACAGTTTCAGCTCTTCATACTTGTTTTTAATAGTTGAAAACACAGGAGAACTGACCTCACCTTCTAACACTTTACCTAATAAATATTTTCATGATATGTATCACAATACCATGATTCCATATCGCGATATATGGCGATACAGATTTCTTAGCAATACCCATCCCTACTTAGCAGCTAGTATTCAACATGTTTATGCAATGAACAAGGTATGGTTATTTTTAACTCTGCCTTCTGGGTAATTTTTCATGCTTTTTTGTTATTTGCTGATTTTATTCAAAATCAACTTTTTTGAAATAAATTCTTTCAGGAATACCATTAGAGGACAGTGTTGTGCTTAGAGCGAGGCATTGCAGGATTCCCACGGTTTTATAGTGTGCTGATAAATTTTGATAGGGGTATGGACCCTTATCAGGCCCGACAAAATGTAGGCATGATCTTGAACCAAACTGTTAAACAGCCTAATGGTATTTCTGAATTTTATGAAAAAGTAGATTTCGAAAAAAAATCAGTAGATGACAAAAACACATGCAAAATGAACCAGAAGGCAAATAATAAATGCTGCTATACACTTGTACATTGTGTATGATGCACTAACTTGGCATTTATTCTGTTTTTATATTAGGCTGTGGCAGGGTTGCTGGCTGATGCTAGGCAGATTGTAGAAACATCAAGAGAAGAAGCAACAAACTACAAATTTAACTATGGATCTCCAATTCCTTTAAAGGTGAGTTGGCTTCAAAACCTATAACCATGTACCAGGCTTCATATTCTATGTACTACACTACTATCCACTTTTATCCATTTAATTTGCAAAATTCCAGTTACTAGTTTGTATTTACAAGCAGAGTGAAAAACAGTGTCACTGTGGATCATGGTCTGGAACTACTCAGTTTTCAAAACATGATACACATCAGATCTATTCAAGTTTAGCATAGCAAGGGTTTTAATACAAGGCTAGAACAAAATATACAGTAAAACCTCGAAAATTTGAACGTCAATTTTTCTAAATACTCGCTAATTCGAAATATGTTTGGGACACACTGAATTCAGAGAACAGGACCTATTCGAGTCAATGTCAAAATTCGTCAAATTTTGAAAGAAGTAAAAGGAAAAATATGAATTAAATAAAATGATAATCTTTTTTCATGAAAGTAACAAGTTGTTTCTGAAAATACTATGAAAAGCAAAAAGAAATCTTAACAGCCAATCAGATCCTTATAATTAAGTTTCAAAAATCACATGACCAGATAAAATGTCAATACCGTAACAAACTTTAATTCCTGTTTTTTCTTCAAATCTTGTCATGGATATTTATTTTGTTGCATTGGATAAGTTCAATAAATCATGTGTTTAATTGTGTCAAAGGTAAAATTTGAACAAAATGATTATTTTTGACAATGAGTAAACGTAAAATGCAATTTTTTATCTTTTAAGTAATTTTGCATACTATTTTCTCATTTTTTTTGTTTAAAAACCACATTTCTAGAAAATTACAATGCTTTGGTATGATTGTAATCAACCAAAGGAATTGATCAGGTACTTAAACTCTACATGTTGTCTCTGTCTGATATACTTTTTCCCAAAAATATCACTGTTACGGTACTTGACAAAAATGTTACGGTATTGACCTTTAAAGAATATATGCTAGCGTAATTCTTCTGTTTAAGATCTGGTGTAGAGCACTGATGACCAGATTGCAATGTTAATACTCTTGACACATGTGCACAGAAAGAATTTTGGAATATATGGTAGATTGCATTTATTTCAAAATATTGTTACGGGTTTGACAAAACTGTTACGGTATTGACAAACCCTGCCTGAAAACAAAACAATATGTCAATACCGTAACAAACTGTTTATACTCAAATTCATCATTCAATTGGTTTTATGCTTCTGTTTAAATTTGATAAAGCATTCTTATCATAAATTACTTAATAAACTTGACTAAAAACTAATATCTTTGCATTCAAAACTGTACTTTTTTGACAGCATATGTCAAAACCGTAACAAGATGTGTCAATACCGCAACATTTTCATCGTTACGGTATTGACTGTTACGGTATTGATATATTCTACATATTTTTTTACTTAAAATAATGATTACTCCCTAAAACATTGCAACAAGAGTGATTTTTTGTTGAGAAATTTTATTTGGTCAAGATGTTAAAACCAGAAATTTTTTATCAAATTCCATTGTCCATTTTTGTGTTACGGTCATTTGACACAAAAAAAATATACTATAAAAATTTCACTCACCAAAACAGTATTTTCTTTTGCCAGTTCTGTAGATGCTTTACAAAACACATGTATTCTTAGTAAATAGAAAGTGTCAAATTAGTATGACAGAAAATCAGATTCAGCACCATTAGGGATCCCGTATTATTTTTGCAATTTATCAAGTGTTACGGTCTTGACATAAACGCTTGGGACAGAGGTTTTTTGGCAAAAAAATGCAAAAAATGTAATGGAAAATCACATTTTGAAACCTCCTACATTTACTTTGATAATGCTTTTATCAATACAGTCAGTTAAAATTCCTGAGAAAATAACAGTTTTTTTTAATAATTCTTGTCGAAAGTTCAATTTTTACCGTCGGACAGGCAAAAATGCCAAAAAATGGGGTTTTAATCCAATAAAAAATATATTTACACACCAATATTTTTCAGTTTTATCAGCTAGCCTTATTAAGTATGATCAGTAGTATTGTGTGAAGAAAAAAAATTCACGATCACATCAGCGGTTTTCATAAGATATTAAACGGACAAGAATTTTGACGAATTTTGACAATGACTCATTCATGATCTATTTTTATAAGTGCCTATAATAACATATGTTTTGGGTGCGTAAAAGAAACATCTCCATGAGACGTTTCTTTTACACTCCCAAAACTTATGTATGTTTGATAGAAAAAAAAACCTGATATTAATCATTTTTGGGAGGGGGGTTATATTTTTATGTCTACCTCCCTGTTATTCGAACTACTGATAATTCAAAATAAAATCTCTAGTCCCGAGGACTTCGAATTTTCATGTTTTTACTGTATGTGCGATTTCTGTTTCATGCAATGATGATTAGGGTATGTGGGAATAAACTAAATTTTGTTTTCATCATTTTACAGTGTTAACGAAAGAAATAACAATTCTAGTCATTCTTACCTGACATATTATATGCTCTTTTTTGGGGGGCGAAAATGTTGAGAGGGCATATTGCCTTTGGCTGGTCTGTCTGTCACACATACCTTGTTAGCAGGATTTCTCATAAACATAGGTTTAGATAAACAATTTTTTTAGTGTAAAATTGTAAATATTTTCTTACCCATCAATTTTAACATATGTTTTGGGTGCTCAAAATGAGACGGTTCTTTTGAGTACCCACAACATATGTTTTAGTTGAGAAATAAGAAAATTATTTTTTTGGTATGCACTCTTAATTAACGTCCTGATAAAATGTAAAAGCTACAGCCATGAAACATATCAAACTGGTAAAAGATGACCAGATGACCTAATTAATTTTCCATGAAATTAATAAAATAATATGGCCCTTGTTAGAGAAAGTACCATCCTTATGGGCAAGCATATGGTTGAGGGGTACAGTGTTTTACAAACACAATTTATAGTTCTGAAATATATTTGCAGAGAATCTACTCATGTTTAAGCACGATCAGAACCTTTGCTAAAAATGATATAAAACAGAATGGAAAAACTACATTGATTCTATCTAAACACTGAGCATGTGTTTGTGCAAAAGATTGTATGTAATAAAGCTAAACGAACAATGTTATTTCTTAACAGCACCTTACAGACAGAGTTGCTATGTTTGTACATGCCCACACACTGTACAGTTCTGTACGACCGTTTGGTGTAAGCTGTATACTTGGTTCTTATGGTGTAGATGGACCAGAAATGTTTGTTATTGATCCCTCAGGTGTTTCATTTGTAAGTACAACGGTCAAACCTTTCTCAATCAATCTAATATATATAAATCCATGTGAATTTATTCCGGTCTTTTCATGTTAAAACCTAACTGTTGCATGCGATAAACAAAGGTGCAGACCAGCCTGCTCATATCAGTATTCTGATCAGCCCTATACTTTTGCAACTGAGGGCCAAAGTGCCCCCCCCCCCAGTTTTTAATTCGGGGGTCATTTCAAAATTTTGGGGGTCAAATCAGTATCCTTTTGTATTCAGAATGAAACTTGTTTTACTGACTATATAAATAGCACTGTCTAGGGTCGAAGATCGAAAGTTTATGTACCATCTGTCACCAGTGAAGGGATTGTTAAATTACTGGTGTTACAATTATACAGATGACAAAACATCTACTCATTCTTATACTGCTGCCATTAGCAGCACTAATATATTTGGGCCTGGAGGTTCAGGGTTTGTGAACAACAAAGGTGCAGACCAGCCTGCACTTCCATGCAGACTGATCAGAGCCTTTGTTGTTCGCTTATTGGAAAGTATCATATCTAAACTTGTTTGGAGGGAACTTTAAATTTTATTGCTAGTATCTGTAGCTGAGCAGGCTGGTTTGGGTATGACAGGTTTGGTATGGCAGGTTTTCTTGTGACAAGGCTCAGATATTGGCCAGCCCATGAGAAGATGAGTTATCACACAAATCTAAATTCACTTATAAACAGATATTATGTCTATCTAGTTGGGCTAGTTTTATTTTCTGGTGGAAGTCTTTATTTACTTCCATACTTGTTAGGGGGGGAATCTTTTTAAAATTTCTGCTCATCCTACATGCCCATATGTGTTTGTAAATTCAATAATTTTTATTGGAAACTGTCAACATTTCCAGTCTTGTTTGTTTGTTTGTTTGATTTGATTCTTTACGTCCCATCAACAATCTTTCAGTTATAAAGGGACGGGTCTTCCTGGGTTGAACCAGTACTAAGCTAGGATTAATGTTCTTGCTCAAGGACACAACACAGTGACGCCGCAACATTTCCAGTGGTCCTGCAGCATGAGGTACTCGTCATGGCGAGTGGGCGAGTAGATTTTCCAGCCATTTGAATATACCAGCTTGGAAGGTTCTGGCAAGACTGTGTGGATGAGCAGGCTCATCTGAGCCTTCTTTGCTGCTGGCCAATGCAATAAGTACAGTAAAACCTGTCTTAAACGGCCACTCAAAAATAGACAAAACAAAGATCTTAATGAAAAAAAGTAGCTGAATGAAGGTCGAAAGTATTGCAGAATGCTCCCCTTGGAGCATTCTGCAATACTTTTGACCTGCATTAAGCGATAATAGGCATTGAAAACCAATTTTGGTCTTCTTTTTGAGCAGCCGCTTAAGACAGGTTTTACTGTACATAATCTCATCTACTGGCTTCAAACAGACCTGGGGTAATTGTAATCAGTAATTGTAATTATCTGTAATTAAATACAATTTTCGAAGTAATCATAATGTAGTTGTAATCATGGTTTGGCTCAAATACATGTAATGTAATTGTAATCATTACTGAAATTATTTTAGCTGTAATTATAATTACTTTCAAATACTTTTTAAATACATTTGGCTGTTTACGAAAGAAAATTTGCTCACAACTAGAAACTATCTGACTAGTGATGACTTGTGGTATTATTTTAATTCAGATGATTGAGAAAAGGTACACTGTGGATATATCAACACATTAAAAAAATATTGCCTAATGTGGACAATAAATTAATGAAAGCAAACTTTAAAAGATTTAGTTACTTTCAGAATCAGCATCATTTTTTATTCAGATGTTTGAGATAAACACCCATTATTGAATTAAATAATTTTTGAAATGCTTCAATAGATTTAGTAACATGGTATAAGATACTTTTTCTGCTAAAATTAACTCCGACAGCATTTTTATATCCCCTTTTATTTGTTGGCATGCTTAGCTGATTTCACAGGTAAATTCTTAAATTCAGACCATAAAAAGAAGACAGCCAAAAGTTGTTAAAGTCTTTTGTTATAGAATATGGCTAGGGCACATGAAATAGGACATATGGCCCTCTAAATAGCTACCTGTATATGTGTACAAGCTTGATTAAGATTGTGACACAAAAATACACCTTTTTGTGGAATGGCCAAATTATAATGAGTTACAAGTTTTTATTATAATCAGATCACTAAAATTTCTAAATCAATGTTTGTGCAATGGTAGCACTAGTTTTAAGTCATTCTGAATTATGTTCCCTCAAATATGACACTTTTGAAAAACTTATGATGATTAATAGTAAAATCTGTTAACAATTTAAAAATAGCTCACCAAGCAAAATATTGAAGTACCAGACAATTTCCATTTTACTGTGTCTTACTATGTGGCATGATTATCATCTATAAAGTATGTAGTCAGATGTGATGTATGATGAATCAAAAATTTGAAAACCCATTGGTATGAACTGAGCATTATGTACTATATACTTTTAAAACTTTTATAAGAATGTGAATAAAACTTCATAGCCAGTTATTTTTCATTTATTTAAGAAACAGAAGTAAAGGACATTGCATAATATATGTATAAAACTGCAAAGACCCTATTCTCTTTATAACTTTTAAAGTGAGTACTATATAGCAATATAATTTTATACGAAAATTTCAAAGTAATCAGTAATTATTTGATTACATTTCTAAAGTAATTGTAATTGTAATCATTACATTTCTACAGGTCCTGTAATTGTAATGTAATTGTAATCATTGATCAGTGAAAGTAATTGTAATGTATTTGAATAGTTTTCAATGTATTTGGCCCCAGGTCTGGCTTCAAAATGAAATGTCTATTTAACAGGGTTATTATGGATGTGCAACAGGCAAAGCAAAACAATCAGCAAAGACAGAAATAGAAAAACTAAAAGTAAGTTATATTTCAATTATTTTCCTTGACCTGTCAAGTATAATAGAGCTTATAAATTTTTGCTCATGTTCAACTGCTCATAAAAACTAAAATGCTGAAAAATAATGTGTTTTCTTTAACATTCTCAGAAGTTGTATTTTTTATTCTGCTAATAAATGTCAAATTGCCAACAATTGTTGGCAATTTGACATTTGTGAGCAGGATAAATTTCACACTCAGTTGTCAGAGTAGAGCATGAAAAAAGTTTACAATCTCGTGGCCATGAATCATCAAGCGCATGTGTCTCTGAATTAGATCTTGTTTCACAACAAAAACGCTCTTTTGAGTACCCTCAAAATAATAAGCCCCTTTATATAAATGGGGTGCCTTTGTGGCAGACCCCCCCCCCCCCCTTAAAAATTAAAAATCACAAAAATATAGGGTTTATTAACAATACTGGTCCTGAACCGTTGAAAAATCACAAAAGCTACCAAGCTACCAGTATTCAATGTAACATTGTTGGGCCATCGTCAGCATGCCAGCGAAATTCGCTGACGGGCCGATGGTGGCCCGCTTATAGTGGTATTTGGATCCTCTCATCAACTTATTTAAGAAAAAACGCTATCAAAGTTGGACCCCCCTCTGACAAAACTATCTGGATCCGCACATGCAGGTGCAGTGGCATCATCCTCATCAGTGGGCCGCCTTCCAGGTGACTACAGCAGATCTCACACCTGATCTTCAGGTGTTCCTTTCTTGAGGGTCAACTGGCTTCCACTCACTGCAGTCGTTATCCATCAGAGCAAGACACTTTAATCCTCTGCTTAGTTCTGGTTCAACCCAGGAAGACAGGAAATGCCCTGACATGACTGAAAAATTGTTGACTTGGAAGCAAAGCATCAATTCAAATAAATAACAACAGTCTAGCCACCAAACATTGTCATATTGACTTCTGCAAAATATGGTTTAAGTCAATATGGGTGAAAGTTTTCAGGGTTATTCCTGAATTCAGGATTTTGAGGCTGACTTTTCATAGGAAGTCAGCCTCAAAATGCTTAATTAGGGAGATTATAATAGGTTTTCCTATTTATATACAGTCTGTCTAAAGACAATTGACCATCAAAATTGAAATTGTGAATATTTAGTGGGCATACTGCAAGTTTTTAGATAGGAGTTTCAAAAGTTACGGATTTTGGAAATTTTGAACTTTCACCCATGAGTCAATGGTTTGAAGGTAAATCTTGATGTTTCAGCTTACAATATATTACACATACTACTTTGCTCTTAATGAAGTGTTAACTTAATATTCTGTCACTGAAGAAAGGGTTGATAAAGCAAAACTCTTCTCCTCTCTATTTTCAGATGAAAGACATGCCATGTGCTGACCTTGTAAAAGAAGTTGCTAAAATGTAAGCTAAACATAGGTCTTGATAAACAAAAATTGTGAATATTTTCATACCCATCAGTTTTAACATGTGTTTTGGGTGCTCAAAAGAACAGTCTCATTGAGACGGTTCTTTTAAGTACCCACAATGTATGTTGGTTGAGAAAGAAGATGATTAATTTGATTAGTGTTTGCTCTCTTTGCCAGTCAATCACTGTCTTCATCAGATTGTGAAATGGACTTTTTGGAATTTTTATACCCCGCCACTTTAAAAAGTGCCGGGTATTATGTTATACCCTCCATTCAAAAAATTGCGGTCGAGTGTCCGTCCGTCAGTACGTCCGTCCGCGCATCATTTTCACTCTCTGCTTTTAAAACAATTTGTTGATATTGGGATGGAGTGTCCTGGGATTGCAGATGGGTAAATTTTGGCAAATAAGTACAGAGTTACAGCCCTTGATTGACATTAGAAATTGGTTTTCACTCTCTATCTTTGGCATTTCTTTACTGATTTTCTTCAAACTTGCTACGAGAGTTGATATTGGGAAGGAGTATCCTGGGATTGCAGATGGGTAAATTTGGCAAATAAGTACAGAGTTACGTCCCTGGATTGACATAAGAAATTGGTTTTCACTCTCTATCCTTGGTATTCCTTTACTGATTTTCTTCAAACTTGGTATGAGAGTTTATATTGTGGAGTGTTCTGGGATTGCAGATGGATAAATTTTGATAAGTACAGAGTTAAAACCCTTGTTTCAAAATGATTTCTTTGCATTGAAAACATCCCATGGCGGGGTATGTTGCATGCCTGCAGCGTTTTTATTGGAAATGGTGAGGATTGAATGTGTCTGAATATTTAGCTTTTATCCTGCCATTGATACTGTTTGCCCTGAAAATATTGTCTGCTAAGTGCTTATTACCTCTGCTGCATATATTCAAATACACTCCATGTGACTTAACCCTTAAAGCGCCAGGAAAAAAATGCATCTTAAAATGTTGTCTGCTGAAGTTGTCTGCTGCAAATAATTGCCTAACATTACTGACAAATTAAGTATAGAAGCAAACACTGTGGACCCAGAACAGACTGCTCCTATAGGAGCAGCCTGATCTGGGTCTACACTGTTTGCCATAGAGGCTTAAACATTTCAGCAGACAAGAAAAGCAGACGACTTTTGTTGCTATTGGGGAATGAAGGGTTAAACCATGGAAGCAAACACTGTGAAAATTCGTAAGGGAGCAGTCTGATCTGGGACCATATTGTTTGCTAATACGTTAAAGATGCCAGACCGGAAAAAAGTTTAAGCATGGAAGCTGATGATGGGTCAGACAAAACGTTGACATCTAAACAGGGGAGCACAGTGGCTTAGTAGTAGAGTGCTTGACTCGAGACTGAAGGGCCGTGGGTTCGAGTCTCACCAGCATCACTGAGTTGTGTCCTTGAGCAAGACACATTAATCCTAGCTTAGTACTGGTTCAACCCAGGAAGACCCATCCCAATGTAACTGAAAGATTCTTGACTGGGACGTAAATAATCAAATCAAACAAACAAAGACATCTAAACATACTTTATAACTGCCCATGATTACCTTTGTGATATATAAGTGAAACCTGTCTTAAGTGGCCACTCAAAAATAGACAAAACAAAGGTCTTAAAGATATGTGGTAGCTTAGAGCAGGTCGAAAGTATTGCAGAATGCTCTATTGGAGCATTCTGCAATACTTTTGACCTGCATTAAGAGATGTATTAAGAGATTATCAGTCTTGAAAACATATTTCTGGGTCTTCTTTTGAGTGACCGCTTAAAACAGGTTTTACTGTTAATACAATTTTCTCAAGGGCTGGCGCATAGAAGGATTAATGAGCAGCATTTTCAAAATTCAGGGAATAATTCCTATCCTAATTAGATGGATTGATTTTTATGCACCACCAAAGGTTTTTCGTCCCTATGGATGTGTTAGTGCAAAGAACCGTGAACATTATTATTTAAGGAGAGCAGTGGCTCTGTGGTAGAGTGCTTGACTTGTGATAGATGGTTGCAGGTTAGAGCCTCACCGGGGTCACTGTTGTGTCCTTGAGCAAGACACATTTATCCTTGCTTAGTAAGGGTTCAACCCAGGAAGACCCATCATAAATGAAAACTTTTTGACTGGGACGTAAAGATTCAAATCAAAGAACATTATTGTTGGCGATAACTTTTAACTATCAGGCCTACATGTAGAGTAGATACATTTCACATGTTTATAAATTGTGGGAAGAGCTTTTGATATATGCCAAAATATTTCACCTTGTCCTAATTTTGAAAATAAGATAAGTAATAGTTCATTATTGCTAAACTTGGACTGCATAATTTGGGGGCATTTGTTTTTACAATTACATTCTTGTTTCAGAAACAGTAATAGTTGAGCCGTGACATGAGATTTCCAACAATCTGGTATGTGCGACCAGCAAAGACTCAGATCAGCCTGTGCATACGCGCAGTCTGATCAGAAGCCTTTGCTAGTAGCTTGAATATTCTATGAGTGTTAAGCTACTGACTGAACATCATTTGGAGTTTCTAAGCTTAAAAGGAGGCTGCACAGGCTGGTCTGAGTCTACACTTGTCAAAATGCCACATTATTGGAAATCACAAGTCATGGCTCAATTATATTGTAGTTGTCTTCATTTCAGAATTTATATTGTACATGATGAAGTAAAAGACAAAAACTTTGAGCTAGAATTAAGTTGGGTCGGAGAAAGTAAGTAACACATTTAACCCTTTGTAGACTAAATTTGTCTTGTTGTGCTCTTATTGTATTGTTTCTAATGTAGTCATAGTATGAGCCATATCATTATATATCCTGCATATGCCATAATATTGACCCCAGCCCTACTTTTGCGGGGCAAGAAGAGACTGGCTATAGAAATTATTTCATTACCAAAATCTAAGAAAGTATGTCACTAGTCACTGAACTGATGCACATTCTGTTGTTGTTAGTCTCTCAGTCTAGCACATTATTTTCTTCACTAATAGGTCTTGCATGATTTCTGTCACAGTGCAAAATATTCTATACATGTATATGAGCCAGTGCATGATAAAGTGGCCTGTGCACTCTGCTAAGATTCAGGTCAGCCCAGTCTGATCAGAGTATGCTGTATCATGAAGAAACTATGAGCCATGGGCTGTGCATTGAGTGCACCGCAAAGTCCAGGTTGATCTGCTGACACATTAATCCTTGCTTAGTACTGGTTTAACCAAGGAAGACCCCTCCCAACATAACTGAAATTGTTGACTGGGACGTAAAGAATTAAATCAAACAAACAAACTTTAAAGTGTTCTGTTTAAGTTAATAAGTCATACCCACCAAAGGGGAGAGAAGCATTGTTTTCGGTGTGTCAACATTGGCATGACCACACTGCAATAGGCCATCAGAATACAAAGGGTTAACCTGCTAAACCAAGAACTGAAAAGATGTTATGAAGTCATCTAATTTTGTTGTAAAGTTGAAATTTTTCATGCATTTTTCAGTGACCAATGGTAAACATGAATTTGTACCCAAGAATGTGTTTGCTGAAGCAGAGAAATTTGCAAAGGTATTTACAAGAAAGACTAAGATTTTATTTTTTCATCTCACTTGACTCATAGTCTCACATGTTAACAACAGCCAGATTTACAAGTGGTCTTACCCTTTTTACTTTTTTGTCCCAATTTGCCAAATTTATAATTGGTTTCAGGAAATGCAGAGATGCAGCATTTACCATAGAGCTGGGGGCCATGGAGGAGATCAGACCTTATGCTGCACAATTTAACCTTGAGAGCAAGTTTCCCATCATATTCCCAATACAGGCTGATATAAATTCAATAAGTGCTGCAGAATAAATAAAAGCATATTATGCGGTGGGCCAAAACCTACTGAACTTCCACTTTTTACCTAACAAATTTCTTCTTTTTCTTTATCCCTTTTTTTTGCCCTAGTAGATGTTCGGTCAGTCACAGTCGTAGGCCATCCCATGCATAGTAGTGATGGTACAAACACTTAGTGGGGCCTCAATAGTTCTCATCTTTCCTTACTTTTTTACAATGAGTTACTTGTATGCCTTTCTATGCTAAGAGGTAAAGCAAGTAAGTGGTTGGGCTCTAGTGATGATGCGATGGATCAGTCAGTAAGTTCCATAAAACTGATGCAGCTTTCCTGATAATAGATTTAGACCACATTTACCCAAATATCAGACACCTTATCTCATCACCAAGTTAAACTTAAAATTCAAAGGAGTCCTGTTTACAGCATGAAATGAGGTTTGTGAACCCTTTGAGTACCGGAAACTCCCTAAGGTGTAATATTGCGAACAGTGAAGACCCAGATGAAATTCCCCGTAAGGAGGCATTTCATCAGGGTCTGCACTATTTGCCATACAAAATCGATCTTCAGAGAATTAAAAACAATGTTTTTTGGAAGCATAACCTGTGACCCCTCAACATATACAATGGACTTATTGTATGTAACCTTATGGAAAAGCCCATTGGTCTTATAAGGGTTAAAGGAAGTGATGGAATGGCAAATCGGGTAAAAACCTGGGTCTGACCTGCTGTCATTTCATATTTTTATATAGGAAAAACAGAGAATTCATAGACCAACTCTTCTTTGCTAGCTTTTACTTAAGAAATAGATCAGCTCTAGCAGTGAATTGTTGAGTAATAATTCACTGTTTGGAGGTCAGTTGTAAAAAGATCAAATGACGAGTGCGTACAGGAGCGCAGTGGCTTAGTGGTAGAGTGCTTGGCTCGAGACGGAAGGGCCGCGGGTTTGAGCCTCACCGGCATCACTGCGTTGTGTCCTTGAGCAAGAACATTAATCCTAGCTTAGTACTGGTTCAACCCAGGAAGACCCGTCCCTTTATAACTGAAAGATTGTTGATGGGACGTAAAGAATCAAATCAAACAAACAAATCACGAGTGGGCAGCACAAGTGATTTATCTTTGTACAACTGACCGACGAACGGTGAATTATTACTCAACAATTCACACACTAGAGCAGATTTATTTCGATTCCAACACACAATAAACAACGCAAACACATTTGAAGTGTTCAGCTTCTTCCGACTTTACACCATTGCACTGAAGAAATCCTCAATAGTTGGACTGTTTCACATACGCTTACTTGTCTTTCAAGAGTCAAAACAATGTTACACTGTCTAATGCCATGACTGACATACTTTTGCAGTGGCAATTGACATAAGCTAGGTCACGTTTTCCTCGCATTTTCAAAACTGTGACTTTGTTGTTTTATATAAGAAATTTTTTTAGCATTGGCTATATACGGGAGGTGTGTTCGAATTACTGAGAATTCATAAAATAGAACTCTGGTCCCATAGATAACAAAGAGTCAACGATCAACTTTTGTGCTTTATATTGTCTCCATTTATATTTTGATATTCTTGTTTTACAGGAGGCCCTTGAAGAATCAGATGATAGTGATGATGAAGATTTATAGTACAAAACATAGACATCAGAAAGTGCTTTTTAGTGATATGTTTAATTGTGTCAAGTGAAAAGGCATCATTTAAGGCATACAGTAAAACCTGTGTAAAAGGGCCACTCAAAAATAGACAAAACAAAGATCTTAAGGACAAATGGTAGATTAATGAAGGTCAAAAGTATTGCAGAATGCTGGAGCATTCTGCAATACTTTTGACCTCCATTAAGCAATAATTGGTCTTGAAAACCAATTTTCGGTCTTTTTGAGAGTGGCTGTTTTACACAGGTTTTTCTGTATCTGCTTGCACAATGCAACCTGAACGTCAGATCAGCTGAAAGTTAAAGTAGGGGAAAAAAGGAAATTTCAAGCTGAACAATGAAATTATTTTTTAATACCATATACCCAAAATGTGGAAGCAAATCTTGAAAAGGATCAGCTTATTTAGAAGATATTTTTAGCCAGTTGGTGGTATAGTGCAATAAATGCTCTTTTTCACTTGAGATATGGTCTGGCATTAAGTGCTATTTCTTGTTTTCATCACATTTGAACCAGTGATTAATAAAGCCAACAAAATGAATTGTGTGGTCAATAAAGACTCATCAGGTTTTAAAACTGCTCAACTGAACATGAAATTTCAACTGCTCAAAAAAAATTAAAATGCTAAAACATAGTCTTTTTGCTTTAAAACTTGTATGATGTAATGATCCTGTTGATAAATGTTAAAATGCCAACAATAGTTGGTATTTTAACATTAATAAGCAGGATAAATTTCATGCTCATTTGAGTTGACTAAACTAAACTTGAGCACAAAAAAAGCTTTATAACCTCGGGGTCATCATCAATAAGTCAGGTCAGGTTCCTCACTCTACCTTCAGTGTGGAGCTAAGAAGCTAGTTTTTTTTCCATGCAGACAGCACTGACTGATTCAGACTGGATGGATGTCCGGCTAATCGGAGTCTTTGCAGGGTGCAAATATTTTTTTTCATGCACTGGCTCGTTTGTGAAATGGCAACTGATATGTACCATCATTTCGGCCTTGTCTCGAAAAACCTGTCGTTCGGGTTTCCAACCAGGTCATACATAAACCAGCCTGCTGAGTTAAAGACACTAACTAGAAAATTATAATTTGGCTTGTAGCAAGTTTAGATACTTTCAAATAAGCGATTAACTAAGGCGCTGACCAGACTTATAGATGCAGGCTGGTCAGCACCTTAGTTATTCGCAAACCCCGAAGACAGTTTTTTTGTGTTGAGACCCATTTCATTTACCATCATTGAGTTTCTCTGATTAAATGTTACAATTTTTTTCAACTTTGTTGGGTTTCATTTCTCACTATAAAAGCTATAGAAGGAAACTTGCTGTCATGAATACATGAATTATTCACCGTGATGAACACCCAGAAGTCCAGATTAGCGTACAATTGTAGTTAGTTTGTGACACTTGATGGCCTGCTATTACAGAGGTCATTCCTCTGCAGTTTACAATTGCCCAGTAGATTTTAAGAGATGTTGTCTACCTCCTTAACCCAGTTATGCCTAATGGATTTTCCCACCCTTATCAATGGGACAAATATATTTCGAATTTAAGGGTTGTTGGGTAGAAAGTTTATATAAAAGTATATTCTGTAAGCAAACAGTGAAGAACCTGATCAGACATTGTTTGCGGTGTCTGATCTGGGTATGCACTGTCTGCCTATGTCCCACAAAAAAGGGTGCTAGGTTTATATGGGTTAAGGAGTATTTTGGCAAACTGTGAAGACGACAAAACAATCTTCAGAGAAAGAAATACAGTTCAATTTGGAAATAATAACTACCCCTTGATAGAAGCAAAAACTAATATTCTGTTTGCAGGGGATTTGGGCTTTAATAGTTCAAAGTAAGGGCTGTCCAAAAAAATGTTTGAGTTACGCCGTGTGCATTTGCATCCACATGCTAAAGCTCACTCATCTGAGTTAACCCATTTAAGCCGAATGGAATTTCCCATTATTATCAATTGGACCAGTCCATTTTCATTTTAAGGGTTGTTAGGTGGAATTTTTCATTTTCATTCAAATTTTAAAAGAATATTATGTAAGCAAACCGTGGAGCACCTGATCAGACGCCACATTCTGTGGCGTCTGATCTGGGTCCGCACTGTTTGTCTTTGTCCCACAAAAAGGACGCTAGACTTATATGGGTTAAGATTATTAAAGTTGTTAAAAAAGGGTCACGCTAAACATGGAAGCAACGCTATGTTCATTGTTTTTAGCTTGACTGCACTTATATCACCAGCAATAGAAAACAAACACATTTTCTGGTAAAACTTTAATGACTTGGATTAGAAGGTTATATTTGAAAATGTAACTAAAAAACATAAATCTTGCATGTAAGAGTCATTTTATCTTCTTATCTTGAACGGTTATTAAACCAAATGTGCACACAGCTTTGTTCATTTTCACCAGGAAGTTAAATATTAAAACGTAAAACATTTTACGTTAAATTGCAACCAGAAGCGTCCGACGATGAAAAAAAATCTAAAAAAACCCAAGTTTGCTTATTGAACAAGCGAAATAGCAGTTCCAAATCTTTCATTTACGAAATAACTTAAAATACCTCCCTTTGAATTAAACAAATAACAATTTAAGAACTTCCAAATCTCCTTAACCTAACATCATTTTGGGACCTTTTTTGTTTTAATTTGTTGTGTTTGTTTATGACAACAATTACACAATAGAGAAAAACAAAAACTATGGCTGATGTCTGGCATGAAAGATTTAATAAATCTGTGTTTCATACCCAACCCCTTACTGCAAAATCATCAGAGAACTTCCATCATCAATGGTTTTTGATGCTGATTAGTCTTAATTAATGCTAAAATGCTTGTGATAACTTTGTTCGAATCTGTTGATTATCAAAATGCTGAACCAATAATGAATTTTCTGAGTGCTTTCACGCACACTCGTGATCGATGTTTTGTGATGTCAGAGTATGTTACAGACTAATGGCTGTGGCCATAAAAGCAATGCATACAACTAGCCAGCTTATCTTACTAGATTGTTTGCTCAGTGATGTTTAAATGAACTTGAACGGTTCGGGATTATGACAGACTCACAAGCTATTGATGTTGTGACTTTTGATTTTTAGGGTACTCGTGTTTGCTGCCTTATTAGCAGCTCTACTGATTATTAAATGAATTATTCTTAGATGCAAATCGATTCTAAATGATCAAAGTTTGTAAAGTGAAAATTTGAATGAAATGCGTTCATACATTTTGAACTGGCAGACATAAACGTCAAGCGGACATAACTTTATTGTTTGAGTATATAAATATGCTCATATTCATCATGGATTAGCATAGTATACAACTGCTTTGAAAATTTATTATAATGCATTGGTTTAGTGAACACATACGCATAAAGAAAAGATATGGTACAACAGGAGATAATGGTACTTATCACATCACCGAGCAGCCTAGACTCGGACCAACCTTGCACCTTATCAACCTCAGCACAGTCTCGCCAGAGCCTAGGCTGCTTGTACAGTAAAACCTGTGTAAAACGGTCACTCAAAAATAGACAAAACAAAGATCTTATGATAAATGGTAGCTTAATGAAGGTCGAAAGTATCGCAGAATGCTCCTCTTGGAGCATTCTGCAATACTTTTGACCTGCATTAAGCGATAATTAGTCTTGAAATCCAATTTTTGGTCTTTTTGAGAGTGGCCGTTTTACACAGGTTTTTCTGTATTTACAAAATATGGAAGATGATGTAGGCTCAGACCAAAATTTAGATGTGCAGTCCCACAAGATCCCGGCATATGGGATTTCCGTATGTGAGGCTCAGACGAACCTGCACAAATGCTATGACTCACCAGGGCCTTCCTTGCTGGCATATACAAAGTATGGATGAAGATTAGGCCCAATTAAAAAAATATGTGTGTGTTTTGTATAACGGGCCTGAAAATTTTAGGTAGGTTAGACACACATTTTTTTTCTGAAAAAAAAATAATTTTATGCATTTTGAAAGGCATTTTACCTTTCAAAATGAAAAGAAAAAAAAATCCCCAGAAAACCTGAAAAAATCTAGGTTTCACCAGTAACTTTAGATAGGGTAGGTTTACCCTAAACACAGGTATTTTTTGGTTTGGCCTGAGCTTGTATTCAATTTAGTCCTCTTGCCTCATTGGATATATCAGCATGGGCGTTAGAGGTTTTGTGCGCATGTGATAAGTATCAAAATCGTGTGGAGTACAATGGCTAGGTTGGTAGAGTGTTGGACTAGAGATCGAAGTGTAGCTAGTTCAAGACACACCGCCGGTGGAGTCACTGTGTCGTGTCCTCGAGCAAGACACTTTATCCGCTGCTAAGTACTGGTTCAACCCAGGAAAACAGGAAATTGTTCTGACATTACTGAAAAATTGTTGACTGGGACGTAAAACATCAAAACAACAAACTCATGTACTGGCCCATATATATTGGTTAACAACTCAGGGTTTTACAGGACGCAATATCCTGCGTCTTATACGCATAAATCATTAGGTAGGACCCGTCAATTCACCTTACCTGCGTCCACTGGGACGCAGATGTGTTTGTTGTGCCTTTCATTAAAATCCCAAATTCCAAAGTTATTTCGTAACGATTCGGGTTTTCCCATATTTACAGGCTATCTATAAATAAATATGACAGGTGCTCTTGTTTTAGACTGCTGCACTGACCTCGTAGGTAAACGAGCAGCATCGGCCGTGAAAAAAGGTTGTAAAATACCATGCTTTCTCTCTGGTCCGCTCTGCTAAAAAGCATGGAAAACGTTGTCCATCACTGACTTTGTGTATTGATTTTTTCATAGTGACAACTCAGCCGACCGCTCAAGCGTGAAGGGCATTTATCTTGACAGTTTTCATTCTTTTGTATATGCCAAATTACGTAACATTTTCACTTGGAAAGGCTCAAGTCGGCAAAGAGATCAAAGATACCAGAGACTTCAGATAAGTGGAGACTTGGAAAGGCTCAAGTCGGCAAAGAGATCAAAGATACCAGAGACTTCAGATAAGTGGAGACTTCAAGTCACTTGTAGACAGATAGATAGAATACAATGACAGCATGATCATGTGTATTTCAAATTTACCAACCAAATTCTCAGAATGGAAAGCAAGTAGCAGTCTGATCAGTGACTGTTTTTTTGTGCATGTGTTTTTTTTTATCTCAATTAGAGAACAGTCTGGCCAGAGACTGTCTTTTTCTGTCTTCTGGATGCAGCAATCTATCACTTCTCTCTATTTTCTGAAACTTCTCCCTATTTGTACTGGAGAGAGAAGTCACTTCTTCTTCCCATATTTAAGGGCTAGCTTGGTCCTGCATATTTTAGGGACAAGTTCAGCTTTTGTAAAAAAAGCGTATAGGATTGTGTTTCACTGATGGTAATATGTGGCCCTCAAAAATTTTAAATGGCCCCCCAAAAAAATCAGAAGGGGGCCAAACATGGCCCTCAAAATTACTGACCTGGGGACAACATAGTTACACTGAGCCTTCACGGAAGGATGTACTACCTTCCAAAATTCGAAGCTTATATAAAAAGATGGGACCCCCAATTTCAATGATGGGACCCCCATCATATTCAAAGTTGAGTCCCAAGGACCCCCAAACATTCAACTAGATGTAAAACCCTGACAACTGCAGTGCAAATTGTGCTGGTACTTACATATGGTAAGACCATTTTGATATCATATTGGGTCATTTCATACAATTTTTTTAAGTAAATATAATGCACCAAAACATACATGAACACATCTTTCTTGCAATCAACAAGTTAATACAAGGTTGACCCTTTTAACCATTTCTTGACTATCCAATACAGTAACACCTGTGTAAAACAGCCACTCTCAAGAAGACTGAAAATTGGTTTTCAAGACCTATTATCGCTACCATTTGTCATTAACAGCTTTGTTTTGTCTATTTTTGAATGATAGTTTTACACAGGTTTTACTGTAATACAATTCTAACCTTGAAAGCCCCCAATCACATCAAAAGTCGTCTGGATTTGTCCTAATCTGAAATGCTTCTGAATGCTCTTTGACAAACAGTGTGGACCCAGATCAGACTGCTTCTGTCTAATCTGGATCCACACTGTTTGCTTCTATACTAAGATTAGTCAATAATGCTATGCAATTATTTGCAGCAGATGACTTCAGCAGACGACATTTTCAGATGCATTTTTTGTAGGCACATCAAGGGCTAAATTACATCACACTAATAAGAAGAGATGAAGTATGCATCAAGATTCTGCCTTAAATTGGGCAGTGACATGAAATTTCCAACAATGTGGTATGTGCGACCAGCAAAGGCTCAGACCAGCCTGCACATAGGGGCAGTCTTGTTTGTTTGTTTGATTTAACGTCCACTCAACAATCTTTCAGTTATGCGGGACGGGTCTTCCTGGGTTGAACCAGTACTAAGCTAGGATAAATGTGTCTTGCTCAAGGACCACAACGCAGTGACGCCGGTGAGGCTCAAACCCGCGGCCCTTCGGTCTCGAGTCAAGCACTCTACCACTGAGCCACTGCGCTCCCTAGATAGGGGCAGTCTGATCAGAGCCTTTGCTAGTCACTTGAATATTCTATGACTGTTAAGTTATTAACCGAACATCATTTGGGGTTTCTAAGCTTAAAAGGAGGCTGCACAGGTTCGTCTGAGTCTACACTTGTCAAAATGCCACATCGTTGGAAATCTCATGTTGCAGCTCAATTGCTAAGTTAAACAAATATTTTCAGTTGCTGTGTGCAAACATACCCTCTAGAACATATTTGTCTAAATAACAGTGCTTAACTTTGCATGCTGGCTTTTGTTGTCATCTGATGAGGGGTTTTTTTTCTTGAAAAATTACCCTTTTCAAAATTCTTTTCGGAACACTCTCAGAGTACCAAATGGTTTGGATCGAGATCAGGACCGACTAAATGGGTCTAAACTGTTTGCAAAGTTTATTAGCAGATGACAAAATTCCCAGCTAGCAAAGAAAAAAATAATGCCAGCTGAAGTTGCCCTCGGCTGGTGCTGTTCGTGGCAATTATTTCGCTTTTACAGCAGATTAATTTGAACTTGCACACCAGATAAGACAGCTTCATAAGGAGTCTGCATTGAATGCAACTACACAAAACGGGTACATGCAGATTTCATGCTTTCACATTCTATCTTGAACCTCCCCTCCCCACTCATTCACATTTCTGCGTATAAATACATGAACTACAAGTAAAATAAATGATACAAGTCCTCACTCATTCACAATTCTGCGTAGACAAGTAAAATAAATGATACAAGTCCATAAGAATATTTAACCTTTATCCCGCAGCTATTTTCTTTTGTCCTGAAAATGTGTGCTTTTTACATCTGCTATATATGCAAGTGCATTTCAGACTTAATGTTACCAGAAAATCTGTACACCCCTGGTGATTTATCGATTCTAATGCACATGGCGTTATTTCACTCCCAGACTTGACGTCATAGCTTTGAACTAAAACATACTACATGTACAGACCCCCAGGTAAGAGTGTGTAGTGGAAAAATATATTTCTTATTTCTCAACCAAAACTTATGTTAATGGTAAGCAAAAGAACTGTCTCAATGAAACCGTTCTTTTGAGCACCCAAAACACATGTTTAAATTGATGAGTTAGGAAATAATAGCATTTTTACGCTAAAATAAATTCTTATCTGGACATATGATACTATAAATTGGAGATTTCTTGATTAGAAACTTCTTAGTACTAGCAAATATCCATTAAATATGCTCTCTTGGAGAAAATTTAAGAAATATGAACACCCCTCCTATTCATAGCTATGGTTTTAGTATATATACAAAAACACAAAATAGGTAAATACATTAATACATGTAATACTACAAGTATACATAAAATATGTTATAAAAGTACACATAAATATGGCCAATTGATGGTTAATGAATATTAATTCAATATGGTTAATGAATATTGATTCAATATGGTTAATGAATATCGATTCAATTTTTATATAAATTTCCAAACTAATATATTTGTAGGCATTCTTAGTAGCTTTTAACAAATTTTGATTCAGATGAGTTGTCTCAACATATACAGTGCGGTCACTTGATAATGCTATATTTGGGGTCCATAGGAATGGACCGTGTTATAAGTGAACTGTGTTATAAAGGGACAATTTTACAAAGGAAATAGGAAAATGACCATAAAATGGTCATTTTCCTATAATTCCTTCGTAAAATTTCATGGTAAAAAAATTTGGGAGCTACAACATGACTTGTGTTGTATCCAAATCCTTATTACATGGATGACAGTTCAAAATTTCCCTAATCCTGAAATTTTGAAACTCAAATCTTAAAACTTGCAGTATGCCTACTAAATATTCACAATTTCAAGTTTAAATGGCCAATTGTCTTCAAACAGACTGTATATAAATATGAAAACCTTTTATAATTCTTCTAATTCATCATTTTGAGACTGACTTTCTATGGAAAGTCAGCCTCAAAATCCTGAATTCAGGAATAATCCTAAAAACTTTCACCCATGATACTATAATGAGGTGTTCTATAAAGGTACTGAATTGAAGTATGTAATTAGCAATCACATATGAATTTACACTGTTTATTCACTATTTGGACAATTTTTTGTCACACTATATATTTTCGAATAGTCGAAATACACAAAACTGAAGAAATTAAAGGGATGAAAGGGTTGGGCTGGCTACACCATTCTTGTAAATTGTTTGCCAATCATTATCAGCAGACGACAACAAAAGTTGTCACTAGAAGACAATGAGTTAAGGAACCCTTTGAAAAAATGCACATCCTCACCGAGCAAGAAATGGACCCTTCCTCTGCTATGTAAAAATGCACTTCAAAAAATGTTGTCTGCTGAAGTCGTCTGCTGCATGTAAAATAAATGCTTACACCATAGACTAGTCTCAGCATACATGCAAACAGTGTGGAAAATGCACATCCTCACCAAGCAAGAAATGGACCCTTCGTCTGCTATGAAAAAAATGCACTTCAAAAAATGTTGTTTGCTGAAGTCATCTGCTGCATGTAAAATAAATGCTTACACCATAGACTAGTCTCAGCATACATTACAGGCAAACAGTGTGGACCCAGATCAGACTGCTCCTAGAAAGCAGTCTGATCTGGGTCCACAATTTTTGCTAAAGACAATAAAGCAGACAATATTTAGTCTCGATTAGCAGCCAAGAGTTCATACATGTAATAGACAAAACACTTCAACCTTTTAAAGGGGTTACACCCTGTTTGATTGCACAAGTCAAGAGCAATTCCAAGTTTCAATGGTCATCCCAAAGACAATTTTTCCTCTGCAACTAATGAGCAATCAAAACATTTTACATAAGAAATAAAATCATTAACCCTTTTCGAGTGCTTGGCTCGAGACCGAGGGGCCGATGGTTCGAGCCTCATCGGCGTCACTGCATTGTGTCCTTGAGCAAGACACATTAATCCTAGCTTAGTACTGGCTCAACCCAGGATGACCCATCCCTACGTAACTGAAAGATTGTTGATGAGACATAAAGAATCAAACAAACAAACATAAACCCTTTTCTTGTTGTTGTCTGCTCTCTGGTCTGCTTATGTTCTTAGATAGCCTATATTGCAAACAATATGGACCCAGATCAGATTGCTCCCAAAAGGAGCAGTCTGATCAGGGTTCATAGTGTTTTGCTTCCATGAAAAAATCTAGTAGGAAGTGAACTTAAATAATTTATATGCAGCAGATGTAAAAAGCAGATGACAGGATTTTCAGGACAAAAAAAAATATTGGCAGGATATAAAGGTTTAAATAGAATGGTTGTATTTTGTTTTGATGCTTTACCTTTAAGTCAAAATTTTTCTGTCATGCCGTGACCATTTCATGTCTTCCTAGGTTGAATCAGTACTAAGCAGTGGATAAAATCTCTTGCTCAAGGACACAACACAGTGACTCGGCCAGTGGCATGTCTCAAACTAGCAACATTCTGATCACTAGTCTAAGGCTCTACCAACTGACTCACTGCGCTGAGCTAATTGACTATATTGACATGTTTTTTGACAGAAGTGGCAGAAGAAAATCAGTCTTTTGAGATGGACACCAAGACTTGAACAAAACTACATTGCTCACACATAGCACCAAGTAACATAGCAATTCATCATATGTCTACAGAACTATTTAATGTAAATTATCCAAGAAAAAAAGCTTTATTACAGTTCTAGAACAATGTCAGGAACCATGTGTCAGGCATATACATGGCATACCATAGCAGAAGCAAATGCCTGTGATTTCTCCCAAACTCAATTTTAACTCTTTTATCTCCTAGTGTCATCTCCTGATAAATTTTGCAAACAGTTTGGACTCAGATCAGGCCTGACAAAATGTCTGACCTGATCTGAATACAAACTATTTGACACCCTGATGGTATTCCTGAAAGAATTTTTCAAAAAAGTTGATTTTGAAAAAAAAAAGCAGATGACAAAAAAAAAAACAAAGGGTAAAGAGTTAAAAGGCAGCAATAAATATAGCAAGAAGTGAGCAAAGCTCACATACCCCCGGCGGTAGCCATCAGAGGTTGTAACACTTTCAGAGAAAAGACAAAATTGTCAAAGATTTCATAATCCTAAATCAAGTAGTTTCTAAGAAAACTTTGATGAAAAATGTCCATATGTGTTATATAAGAGTGACAGAAGGAAAAATTGAAAATTTGAAAAAAGAAGGCAAAATGAGGATTAGCACCTTAGTTTTCATTTACACAATACACTTCTCCTACCTGAAAGTACACAAATAATTTCATAATCCTAAATCAAGTACTTGCTAAGAAAACTCTGACAAAAAACGTCCATATGTGTTATATAGGAGTGACAGAAGGAAAAATTGAAAAAGAAGCCAAATGAGCTTTGTGTACACTAAATTTGAAAACACTGGCTCCAAAAGGAGCCGAGAGATCTGCGACAGAAATTTTCATTGGAGAGAAAGAAAAATGAATAAATAAAGGGACTGATAAGCAATATGTGGCTGTTCTTTTGTTACACAATACAACTAATCACTATCAAGCTTTGTACCTAATTTCAGAATCCTAACTCAAGTAGTTGCTGAGAAATCTTTGACAGAAAAATTGTCTATATGTATTATATAAGAGTGAAAGAAGGAAAAAATGAAAATTTGAAAAAAGAAGCAAAATGAGGATTAGCATCTTAATTTCCATTTACACAGTACACTTTGCCTTCCTGAAGGTGTACAAGAAATTTGAAAACAATGGCCCCAATAGGAGCTGAGAAATCTGTGACAGAAATTTCCAATGGAGAGAAAGAAAAATGAACAAATAAAAGGACTGATAAGCAATATGTGGCTGTTCTTTTCTTACATAATACAACTAATCACTATCAAGCTTTGTACTAAATTTCAGAGTCCTAACTCAAGTGGTTGCTGAGAAATCTTTGACAGAAAAAATGTCCATATGTATTATATAAGAGAGAAAAAAGGAAAAAATGAAAATTTGAAAAAAGAAGGCAAAATGAGGATTAGCATCTTAATTTCCATTTACACAGTACACTTTGCCATCCTGAAGATGTACACAAAATTTGAAAACACTGGCTCCAATAGGAGCTGAGAAATCTGTGACTGAAATTTCCATTGGAGAGAAAGAAAAATGAACAAATCAAGGGACTGATAAGCAATATGTGGCTGTTCTTTTCTTACACAATACAACTCATCACTATCAAGCTTTGTACCAAATTTCAGAATCCTAACCCAAGTAGTTGCTGAGAAATCTTTGACGAAAAATTTTTCCATTGGAGAGAAAGAAAAATGAACAAATATAGGGACTGATAAGCAATATGTGGCTGTTCTTTTGTTACACAATACAACTTATCACTATCAAGCTTTGTACCAAATTTCAGAATCCTAACCCAAGTAGTTGCTGAGAAATCTTTGACGAAAAATTTTTCCATTGGAGAGAAAGAAAAATGAACAAATAAAGGGACTGATAAGCAATATGTGGCTGTTCTTTTGTTACACAATACAACTCATCACTATCAAGCTTTGTACCAAATTTCAGAATCCTAACCCAAGTAGTTGCTGAGAAATCTTTGACGAAAAAAAAAGGTTACAGACAAACAAACAAACAAACAGACAGACAGACAGACAGACAGACAAACATAATTACAGAAAAGGCAAAAACTATATACCCCCTATATACTTCGTACCGGGGGTATAAAGAGGTAATTCTGTCCATTGTCTAAAAAAAGCCATGACATTAGAAAACCTGACATCTTTTGAATGGTGGATATTTTATATGTTGTTTTTTGTAGTCAGCAGATGATTTAAAAAAAAAAAAATATGAAAAAAATTTCAGAAACCCTGTCAGAGTGTCAAATTAATTCATTTGAAAAAATGTCTGCCAGCAGAAGATCAACATGAAGTATTAACCTATGCAGCTCTTGAAAAGAACTGTTACAAAAGAAAAGGTCATCTGCTGCATAAGACAATATATCTTTTAATTAAGAATGCTCAACTCTTTAAGGGCTGGGTAATTTTGTCTGCTATTTTGTCCCCTGATAATTTTTTTGATAACTAACCACTTTCAGGAACACTTTCTGAGCCAAAATAGATTGGATCAACATCAGACGTACCATTAGACCTGATCTGGGTCCAAACTGTAAACATTTCCAGCAGAGGACAAAACTTGCTGCTAGCAGGCAAAGAGTTAAACTGAATTCAAATGATTGATTGCCTCAGCAAAACCTGCTGCCATAAGGTACCACAGCTTATTTGAAAATTATCTGTTTCCTTGCTAGCGGCGACTGTTGTCCAAACTCTTTTCAAAAGTTATCAGCAGACAACAAAAGTGGCGCTAGTAAGGAAAGAGATAAGTTCCAATATCGCATGGGCTGGCCAAATAAAACCAGGCCCCAGATAAGAGTGTGTAACTGAAAATTACTTTCTTAATTCTCAACCAAAACATATGTTGTTGGTACTCAAAAGAACCGTCTCAATTAGACAGTTCTTTTGAGCACCCAAAACATGTTTAAACTGATGGATAAGAAAATAATCGCAAGTTTACGCTGAAATTTTTTGCTTAACTTGGCCAATGAGACGGTTCTTTTGAGTACCCACAACATATGTTTTGGCTGAGGAATAAGAAAAATAATTTTAAGTTATGCACTCTTATCTGGGGGCCTGACCCATACAAATTTAACATTAAAAAATGACAAGATTATATGACAGATGAAAGACTAGAGATCTACTCCGGGTCACACAAATGAAAGAAGAGTTTTACAATGATCCATGGCCGCTACAGGTGAACACAGAACTTTGTTAGTTATATCTTTGGCAAGAACCATCTTTTTCTTATAGATCTGGAAAAAACAAAAGGAGTGATATTTGTAAAACAAAGTTCCCAAGCCTACAAACTTGATGGGTATCCACAGTTGGCTATATATGACAATATATTTCCTACAGGCCTTCAAACTTGCAGTATGCTCACTAAATAGCCACAATTTCAAGATTAAATGGTCATTTGTCCTTAGACAGACTGTAAACAAATCAGAGAAGCTAATATACTCTCCTTAATTCAGCATTTTGAGGATTACTTTCTGTGGAAAGTCATCCTCAAAATCCTGAATTCAGGAATAATCCTGAAAACTTTCACCCATGTATATGTTGGAGCTACTCAAAAGAAAAATCTCAGTCAGATGGTTCTTTTGAGCACTTCAAAAAAAATATTTAAACTGATGGATAAGAAAATATTGACAATACATGTAATTATTAAACACTAAAAAAATGTGTTAATTGCGTTCCAAAATTAAAACTAGATTGAGATTTAAGAAAACATGACATGTCCCCCTCCGAGCCAATGACAGAAGTCACTACTAACAACATGGGTGAAAGTTCAAAATTTGAAAAATCCTGAACTTCAGTTATTAAAACTAGCATACCAACAATTTTCAGTTTAAAAGGTTAATTGTTGACTCGAGACCGAAGGGCCGCCGGTTCGAGCCTCACCGGCGTCACTGCGTTGTGGTCCTTGAGCAAGACACATTTATCCTAGCTTAGTACTGGTTCAACCCAGGAAGACCCGTCTCAATATAACTGAAAGATTGTTGATGGGACGTAAAAAAGCAAATCAAACAAACAAACAAAAGGTTAATCGTCATAAGAGAAAGTGAAGGTAAATGAGAGATGCTATTATAATCTGCTAAATTCAGCATTTTGAGGCTGACTTTCTATGGAAAGTCAGCCTCAAAATCCTGAATTCAGGAATAATCCTGAAAACTTTCACCCATGTAACAAGGAAAGAGTTAAGCTCATAAGTCCTAAAATAAAAAGTTGCGTTTCAGGTTACCCAACTGTGTCTAATTTTTCCCATAGCAACTTTTTTAAAGCAGTTTTAGGGGATTTCCCAGTTTGGCCATATCGCTTCCCATCTTCTCATGTAAAAACTTTTAACGAAATAAAAATAGTTTCCTACCTACATTCTATATTTTGAGATTTCGTGTCACCTGAAACACAATTTTGTTTTGTTTGGCCCAATCACTGAGAAGAAAGAAATACAGTAAAACCTGTGTAAAACCGCCACTCTCAAAAAAGCCAAAAATTGGTTTTCAAAACCAATTATTGCTTAATGCAGGTCAATCTGCAATACTTCCCTTCATTAAGCTACCATTTGTCCTTAGGATCTTTGTTTTGTCTATTTTTAGTGGCAGTTTTACTGTACTTACAACATACCTTGTTAATAGGAAGATATCCAGGGGCTGTGAGCACCCATTCACGTCGCCTGAGCCTGTTCCACATGATTGTCATCCAGGAAAACGTGATCAAAGAAATGTTTCATCATTACAGCATGGCCGGGCAAAAATAGGACAGCTGAATAGAGCCCAATAGCTATTATCCCAACAAGAACAGAATCTAGAATCTGTTAAGGAATACATCAGGGATCAAAATTAGAAAAATTAACCACTTGCTAATGCTATGTATCAACTTGCTTATCATAGATCCAGATATGGAAATTTTATTTGGGTAAAATTTTAATTATTTTCTTACCTGTTAATTTAAACATGTGTTTTGGGTGCTCAAAAGAACAGTCTTATTGAGACGGTTCTTTTGAGTACCCACAACATATGTTTTGGATGAGAAATAAAGAAAATATTTTACCAATACACACTCTTATCTGGAGGCCTGGCTTATTCTCTGACGATTAAGTTAGAACAATTTTTTCCCAGTATTACTAATCATGCTAATATGAAAATTGAACTCATTTAGCATATGTTCAGTCTGACACAGACAGCATGGAGGTCTGTAAATCATAGATTGTGTTATAAAAATCATGTATTATCATTATCTTTCTGATCCCATATTCTGGTTTCCTTGAAAACAGTGTGGATCCAGATCAGCTAGCTTCTATAGAAACTGGCTGAGCTTTCTAGAGCTCTGGCAGCCCTTTTGTTCAGCCGATAACAAGTGAGGTCCAGAAACGAAGTTGTATGTCTAGAATACGTAGCCAGCTAAATTATTAATGTTGCTCTTGGATGAAAATCAGCATACGTTTTACAGAGATGATTTAAGCATTAACTTAAAGCAATAACTTTGTGGCCAAGAGTTTCTGTGAACAAAATAGTTAAATTTAACCAATAGGTTTGACAGAGGGTACATTTTGTGAACTGGGTTTTTAATGAAGCTTACAAATGGGCAAGTTTAAAAAAAATGTGACCAAAGTGTGACATTGGGGTTCAAAAATAAACATTATGCCAGAGCTTTCTTTTTTGTAACATAAGTTTCCCTATATCCTGAATTTTGACAAATTTTAAGTTTTTTGTATATAGTATTTGTAGTTTTCTTTTATCAACCTCTTGATTAAGATTATTAAGAGATTTATTACCCAAATTTATCTATTCTATTCAAGGTCATAAAAACATCAAGCAAATTATTAAGTCCTGAAATTTTGACCTAATATGATGAACTGGATATTATAAACCACGTTTGGCATCAAAACTGGCGTGTTTAAAACATGTTTTTGAAATTAATGATACTTTTTATAAAATTTGGCAAGGATTTTCCAGCATGTAGAGCTTTAAGTTTTTAAATCTTTGATATTAAAGCCCATATTAAAAGAAAACTCATTGATTTGCAGACGTTAGGATCTATAGAAGAAGAAAACATTAGCCTTTTTGGGTGTGGATGTCTAGCTTTCTAATGCTGGACATTATAAAAACACTGTGTTATGAAATAAAATGTTACACTCCTGACATTCATTGCTTTTTATTTATTTCAAAGATAAAATATCATTTCTTCTGTTACCAAGCAACTGCTTAAAATGATCTCATATGATTTGGGGTTTTTCATATGACACCCAAATGACATACAGGTGGTGGTTACCACTATTCAAGCCATTTGTAATGTTTGGGTCAGAAAATATTTACCAGACGAAGAATTCAGCCATTATGAGAAAATAAGGTGACAACAGCATGATTCCAATGCTGTAAAATGTTGTTTATGAACTGCTTTAAAAGACCAAAAATGAACAATAAACTTCAGAAAAAAGCAGTCTGAAGTAACACAAGTATAAAACTATATCTATATTGTTACACCCCTGACTGGTACAAGTATGTTTATATAGACAATCTATATTTCATACATACTATATATTTCTGAAATATCATGCTCATTTTGGTAACATATAGTGTGATGGTATACTATTTTTCACAGCATTATATAACTTGCTTTCGATGAAAGTTGATAACTTGACTGCTGTTTATCTTGAAATACTCAAGATCATCAGCACTAAAAAGCTTGTCTTGATAGAATATTCAATCAAAATGTAGTGCCTCCCTACTACTTAGAACAGTGTGTACACTTTTAGTTTAAAACATTTTTAAAAAAATACTACTAAAGGATTTTTACAAACAAAAACAGACTTCGAACTATCAAATGAACAAAATTTAAAGTTGTTACACTCCTGACATGAAAAGACAGAAGTATTTGTCTTGATCCATGAACTTTTCTCACCACTTTACATGACAGTCAGTCTTATATGATGATATTTTTTATTTTGTCATCTCAACTAGATTAGTTTTTACCTTTTCCCTATATAATTATTTATTCCTTCTGAAGCGGATTTCTTGGTTCCTTGATCTTCAGCTGAGAAAATCCTCTAGCCCCTTAATTTTTCTCATTGATATCCTGATACAAGAAAGTTTTATAAATAGCTTTTCTATTTCTAATTGATGCTGAGGTCATTCGTTGAAATGCCTCTTAGATTAGAAGGGTTAGTAAAGATATATCTCTATTAATTATAAAAATGTCAGGAGTGTAACAATTAGTATTTATTATCATTATCAACATGTAAATACATTATTAAGAAGTTTTTATCATTATTTGATGGTTTCATTTGTAAGGTAGAGGAATAATCTCATGGTGAAAAAAACACTGACCACTATCTTTCTATTTATGCATATTATTTTTTACCTACAAAATGGCTATTATATTAAAAATTAGCCTTTTTACAAAAAATAACTGGCATTTTTTGTTATAGTAGGAAAGAAACAAGTTTCCACTGCTAGGAAAATGTCTGCATTATCATAATATTTGGTTACTTTGAGCTAAAATCATGTATTTCATCACCTACACTGAAGAACATGCAACAAAATTACAGGTGTTACACTCCTGACATCATAAATCATGCTCTGTGAGGAAATTCAATCCTCTGATGCAGCAAGTAAATTTTGCTGATTATCTAGAGTGGGGATGTGTTCCTGGAAAACAGAAAAATATAGGTATTGGGCAGTATACAGAAAGATGGTGAGAAGGTAAACACAATGTGTTACACTCCTGACATCAGTGGGTTGTTAAATTTGAAGAAACGCATACCCATGTGAAGTGAAGTTAGGATCAAAATCCTAGCTTCAGTTGATGTTGCGCATGTCTGTTTGTGCTGTGACCAAGTTACATATATGTAGCATGTATAGTTAACTTGTAGCAGTTAATATTGGAAGAAGCATTGTTTTTTTACCTCATGTAAATTTTGAAGGGCATGTCTCCAAAATGACATGTTATATCAATAGGTAGATTATATAAAGAGCCCTGCTTTATGTATTTTATCTACAACATGTCAATTTATGATACACAAAAGCTTAAACTGGTGTAATATCACTATGTTTACTAATATATTCCTTAGAACATTCACATGGTGAAAAAATGTCACACAAAAAGCGTTACACTCCTGACATTTTGGGGTGGTTTTAATGACATATCTTTTTTATTTGTCGTTTGATTTATTTCAAATTTGGCACCAAATGAATGGGTATCAAAACACACCTTTGAGGGATAAATTTAAATAAAAATATTCAATACTAAGAGCATGGGGATAAAAATATTGAACGGTCACATTTTTTTTTAAACTTGCCCAAATAGGAAATTACATGTACAGATATATGGTTTCTCTTCTGTATGAATTTACATTCTTATTAATGTTACATATTAAGTGTAACATTGGTTAGATGTAGTTTTAAAGACAAATGCGGCTATTTCCTTTGCGCACCGTTCCCGCCTCTGCAAACGGGGAAAGTTGTCTGGGTCCTGTCTTTCGACCATTAACGGATTCGGATCAACACAGCTTTCCGATATTCTTATGTCATATCGGTGTTCTGACATTTTCTTAACAAAATAAAGTAACTAAAGTGTGTCCGAAATATCTATTGACATCTTATCAGAACTTATCGTCTCAGCACTTAAGACAGATAAATGTAGCTCAGCGGAAATCAAACGACATACACAATTACTCTGGTTACTAATACGATAGTGGCTGAGTCTGTATTATTTGTATGGTTATTTAGAGCGTACGACCTGACCTCGTGGCCTAGTCATTAATCAATAAAAGTTTTCGCTACAGCACTAATCAATGTTTCCTTATTCTTTGGTCTTTCCGGTATTTCGGCAGTCTTTCCGGTAATTCGAGTCTTTCCGGTAAATCTAGATACCGGAAACTTCTGATGTTTACAACACAGTCGATGAAATATATTTGGTATTCACCTCAAAAAATAAGGCTCTATTTCCTTTATCTGATTGGAAAATTGTGCCACAAGGCCCGATATGGAAAACGAATAAGGAAACAGTTTTGCAAGGGCAAGATCAAGATAGTTTACGATGATATGGAATCTGCACATTGTTTCTCAGTGGTTGCTGAAAAGAGGATGTAGGGTCAATCCGGGTAAATACGGACGATTTTTACACGCCCACGTTTCATAAGCCATTGTCGTTATCTGGCAGGAGTTATAGATTCAGGTACCAGGTTTTATACTTGCGTAATGCCATCACTGTACCCTGCACCAAGGGAACAGACGATATATGGTCCGAAAACCAGGCAACTTAGCAAAAATGCAAGGGACCCAAATTCGGGTAAATGCGGACGAGGTAGGGAAACTACGGACATAGACAGGGAAAATACGGACATATACAATTTCCATTAGGGTAAATACTGACAATGTATAGCCTTGTTGCATAGGTAATTTTGAAAAAACTGTTGATTCTTCCTTTTTTTATTCTGGTGCCTTGTAGTTTGATGCATCTGGGAACATGGTTTGATCCTCAGCAAATATTTTGGTGCCCAGGCATGCTATCCTTCAGTTATTCTGTACAAATAGCACAGTTTTGTTGACCTGAGGCACCACGTCAATAATGGCTATGAAGATTTGGAACCGTGCTTTTTGTTATCTTAACATATCATAATTGGTCTTCAACTTGCATTCCCATAGCTTTATTTGATCTAAAATATACGTTTTTCTAAAGCAATTGAGAAAATTATATCAGTGCGAAGAGAAAATAAAAATAAAAACACTGCGTCTGTATTTTCCCGACATACAAAAATCGACTGGAATAATACGGACACTTTATATTTCAAGTAACTGGATCGAAATGGTTTTCTTTATTGAAGAAAAATATGAAGAAAATGAAACTTGAGTAGTCCAATCTTTGGTTAAAGTCAATTTAATGCAATGAAATACACGCTTTATGGCTGAATACATGCACTGAAAATGTTTCTTCCGTCAGACGAAACTTTCTGATATTATCAAAGAATCTGGATTATGCAGGGGTAGTCCCACGGGTGCAAGACAGTTCACCGACAAGACAATTCGCCGACACCTATTTTGAAGACAGTTCACCGACAGAATTGAAGACAGTTCGTCGACACATTTGAAGACAGTTCGTCGACAAATTTATTCGTATTCAAGGATTTGAAAAACGATTTATTTTTATATATCAATCGGTATAAACAATGCTTATGACACTTTTCTTCGTAAGTAAATAATTTAGGGAACTATACATGTGATTGATTTTTAGGAGAAACGGACACAAAGCTTCTGATGCCGTACAACCGCGGATAGACTTTATTTCTACAACATTTACAAGATATGAAAGATTTGAGTATCTTCGAACAGTCACGAGGAAATGAAAGATACAAATTTATATGAACATACATGAGGAAAGAAGCATGAAGAGGAAAATGCTTACAAGTTAAATACTTACCGATGCATATATATTCCCTATAATACAACAAAATTTCCAGCAAACATTATCCGTCCGACTTTCAGATAACAGTGTAATATTCGTGTTTAACTGTACTTAGAAGACAAACATGACAACAAAAAAGAGAAAGAAAAAAAGAAACAATTTTATTTCTGATTAAGTCTAACTCCATTATCATCAAATTTAGAATATCAGAGTGAGTAATAGCAATTAGGTCTAATGATTGAGTGGTCACTAATTAATAAACGTTAGTTAATAGTGCAATCAGGCCTAATGAGCGTGTGGGAGTGGTCACTAATTAATAAACGTTAGTTAATAGTGCAATCAGGCCTAATGAGCGTGTGGGAGTGGTCACTAATTAATAATTGATTAATTAGAGGGACTCGAACTCAATGTCAGCTCAAATTACTCAACTCACCTGTCAGCTTGCGTGTCGAGTGCTTTCACGTGTATATAAGGTAGATAGCAACGGAGCTCATCATCAGTTACTCTCAACGTCTGAAAATGGATGCTGCGACACTTACAACATCTTGGTCTTGTCAGCAGTTATATGAAGAAGGATTCAGCCTATAAATTTTGTAGACGTGTCATGGCTCTTCCGTTTCTTCCTGCTGAATCTATCTACCCTATGTTTTGCTCTCTTAAGTCCACTGTTCGATCGGGTCCTTACGCTAATTTGATGGAATATATTGATCAAACTTGGATGAAAAGCTCTGTTTGGCCTATTGAATCTTGGTGTGTTTTCAAAAGAACTGTTCGTACCAATAATGATTGTGAAGGTTGGCATCGTCGATTGAATAACTTGGCTCCGGGACAATCATGCTTGAATTTGTACTTTTTGATTCAGATTTTGTATAGGGAAACTCGGTTCATCAATCGGCAGGTTAGGTTTGTATCAGAGGGGAAGATTCTTCGGTACCAGAGGTGCAGATATGTCAGGCACCAGGGTGTGATTGTTAAGGCATGGGAAGATTTTGAAGCAGAAAACTTAACTTTGAAGGAACTCCTTCGTATCTGTGCTCGTATCAATGGACCTGTTGCATTAAATTAAAAACTTTATCCCCAATATGTAGGTCCTATATGGGCCTTGGCGCCAGAAAACTTGTCTTCGGGGGGTTGAAAATAAAAGCGCAGACCAGCCTGCGCATATGTGCAGTCTGATCAGCACATTCGTTAGCCACTTATCGAAAACTTTTATACCAAAACTTGCTACACACAAAAGTTCATTATTCTAGCTAGTCTCTGTAGTTGAGCAGGCTGTTTTGATTGTCACTTTGTATAAACCCCGATGACAGGTTTTCTCGCGTCGCAGTCCTATTATGTTATGGTTTACCAAAGACGATATACATCTGAGACATTTGGTCATGCTTACATCAATTGAACATGGAATTCATCAGGCTCATAAATTCTGTAATGCTAAACAATACTTGGCATTTCAACTAATTTATACGCAGGATGAAAACATGAGTTTTATGGCAGTTGAAATTTCATGCTCAGGTGAGTCACATTTGAGCATGAACTAAGTTTTAAATCCCCTGTAGTTCAAAATACTGAAAAATCAAAGTAGAGTTCATTCATTTGCAGATACTGTCTGTCAATAGTTCCAACTATGTGTCATAAAAGGTCCAAAGATAGTGTGTATATATATATATATATTTTTTCGAGTTTTACTTATATTTGGATCCAGATCAAAGCCGACGTCTATCTGTTTGCAAAGGTTATCAGCACACGACATACAAGTCGCCGCTATTTACAGTTAAGAAGCTCACATAATAGTAATTCTGAGGCGTAGCTACAATATACAAAAAATGCATTTGCGTACAAATTTGACTAGAAAAGCAGTATTCCAGTTCTGAAGTTAGTTTGAAGATACGCATACAACATGAGGGGGGACAGGGGGTCCGGAAAATATAGAGTTTCTGAGCAGTACTAAGCTACCAAGCCAGTATTCAATGTTGATGCACCATCGGCTCGCCAGCGAAACACCATTTATATGGCGTTTCGCTGGCGGGCCGATGATAGCCCGCTTATAGTGACAAAAACGTTGTCAAAGTTCGACCACCTCTGCCTCTGGATCCGCTGAAGTACAAAATCGTGTGCGGAAAGGAAATCCGTATCTGATCTAATTTTGTGATGGTATTATCTGCTCAAGACCCTGGTTCATGTATTATTTTATGTGGTCCACCCTTACCAAGAATGTGTTTAACGTGGCAAATAGCGCAGAACCTGATGCCACGCCTCGTTTTTCGGGCAAGCCATCCCTAGATATGCTAAGAATTTAATCTGTATATATTAATTAGGGGAAAACTATATTCAAACATTTCATTTCCGACATTATATCCAACCGTATGCCAAGTTTGAATATGGTTATCCCCATTCTAATGCATTTATGCAGTTTCGTCTCACCATGCAACGAAATGTGAGGTATAAAATCAAACTGTTTCCGACAGTACATAGGCTATATCGCATGATACACTGTCGTAATCTTTTTGAGATTATCTTAACATACGTTGCGTTACAATATCAAGTGCTTTATAATAATTGAGCCACAAGATGAGATTCCCAACAGTGTGGTATGTGCGACCAGCAAAGCATCAGATAAGATTGCGCACATGTCCAGTCTGATCAGGACCTTTGCTTGTCGCTAGAACGAGTGATAAGCTACTGATTCAACATCATTCAGTGTTACTAAGCTTAAAGGGGAGGCTGCGCGGGCTCGTCTGTGTCTGCGCTTGTCAAAATGCCACATTGTTGGAAATCACATGTCATTGATCATTGTTTTTTGTTTTATGTGCTATTTTTGTGTCTCGTCCAATATGAAAAAATCACATTGAAGAAATAATATAATTAAATATGTAAATATTCTAACTGACTTCATTGTTTTATGTCTCCTGTCCAACGGTGAAAATTCCTGAAACTGCTGTATTCAATTATACAAAGTCATGCATGACACACAGTATCCACTAATTTTTTTTTGAATATTAAAATGCGGCTTCGGCTCTATATTGATGGCTCCATATCATTGAAATTTAAACAAGCATATATATGCCATGTCCTATATGGTACATACAGTTGTTCCACTTGTCAGGTCAAAATAAGTTGCAAAATTATTCAGAAATTCTCTGCCTATTACAGACATCTACAGATTAAATAAACATACAACGTACACAAGTATTTGCTAATTTACAATAACCAGCTATGATTAACAGTCACAAGCCATCGTTCATGTAATAACAACGTGCATGGCCAGTTCAGATAAAATCCAATTAGTGCCGATCAATCCCGCAATTACAGTAAATTACTTTGTTTTTGACATTTTAACGGCATCATATCATTTTTTGTACAAAATAAATTCGTTCTCAAACATAAGAATCTCATTTTAATTTGTCGACGAACTGTCTTCAAATGTGTCGACGAACTGTCTTCAATTCTGTCGGTGAACTGTCTTCAAAATAGGTGTCGGCGAATTGTCTTGTCGGTGAACTGTCTCGATTCCAGTCCCACTGGGGGAAGAAAAATCCTCATTGCAAAGGGTCATAATTAAGTGGTATACGGGTGTAGAAGAGCCAAATAGACACTATTCAAAGCTGAAATAAAGCATTTCTTTGTCACAGACCTGTGTTCTTGGACATGTGAATTGTAAGCCATCTGTCCGTATTTACCCCCCTGTCCGTATTTACCCGGATTGACCCTATGAGTCATACTACAAAAACACACAAAAAAAAACAAAACAAATGTGACATTTTCGGAGCAATAAAATTCAAATCGTTAAAAAGGATACTGACGATCTTCCTTTCCACAGGTTCTAGCATATAAACAGCTGTAGCTAGAGTGTACTGGAAGTACCAGTAATGCAAAAAGTTGAATAATCTTTTAAAAAACAACATGGTTCGATTTTTACGTTTCAATCACTTAGGGGAAGTAACTGCAAGGGGAAAGAAAAACAAACTCCCCAACAGTAACGTCTTCGGGGACAAACTCCCCAATAGCGGTCCCGACACTGAGGCCAACAAAGGTATTTGTGGGATTCTTTATTTGATTTGATTCTTTACGTCCCAGTCAACATTTTTTTCAGTCATGCCAGGGCGGGCCTTCCTGTGTCGAACCAGTACTAAGCAAAGGATAAAGTGTCATGTGGGATTGCATTTACTTCAGGATAACTGCAAAGGCCCAATTTTGAGGACTATTTGGGAACAGGATACAAAGGAAAACATTATTTTGATTTTGGGGAGCAGGAAACAAGAAAAAATATTTAAGGGGAATAGGGGACCAGGTACTCCATATGGCTTAGCTAAAAAAAGGTTGATAAGGAAAAACTCAGTTCCCAATAAAACGCCCCCAATGCAATAATGAAATCAGATCATGTTCTCAATACATACATGTACATGTGAACCCTTCCTGATCATCATAGTTTCTCTTTTACAACATGGCTATACTTACTCATGTGTGTCTTCACTGTATAAAAACGCACTATTTACGGGTAAACAGATGACACAGAAATCCATCAATATATACTGTATGATTGAAACGTGCCTGTTCGTGACTTTATATGTGAGTCACAATCTGTGAAAACCAGCCTTAATGACGAAGTCGTCTTAATTTAGTTAATTACACACATTTAATCTACGAAGTGCTAAGAAGTTATCCTGCAAAGTTTATTAAGTTATCTCCATTATTCATGGAAATATGGTGTTTTGAAACTATACACTGTCTAAACTTTAACATGCAACGTCGCAAACATTATATATATAGAGGATCTTACATGAGTGCTCTTGTTTTATTGAATTTATTAAACGAGTTGGGGAAAAGAGATAAAATGCGAGGCTTGCCGAGCATTTTATCTCTTTTTCGCAGCGAGTTTAATAAATTCAATACTACAAGAGCACGAATGTTAGATTCTATTTATCATATGACATTAAGATTACTTTGAAATCTCATTTCTGCCGTAAAAACGTTATAATTTTGTCATTATGTACGCAACGTTGTTATGGACGTCATAACGTTTCCCGAAAATCTATAAACCACTAGTGGTTTACAGATTTTATTGCATAGCGATATTTCACTCCCAGACGCGATGTCATATGATAAATATGACTTTACCAATGACGTCAAAGTTAACTTCCTGATTTGCGGGTTTGTCGGGCCATTTCTTGCCAACATACTTTTTTTTATTATCCTTAGCATGTGTGCAATGGAATTCACAGAAAAATTGACACTGATTCATTTTTGCCTAAAGTTTGTATGATCTGAAAACGAATGACCATACTTTAAAAATTCTGACAGTTGCTAAGGTGCAGTTGTTGCCAGTGAAACATTATGGCATGATGACGACGAAGTTTAATCAGAAATGAATGCCAGTTTATTTTACTATCCACCTGAATAGGTTTTAAGGCAATATATGAACATGCCAGATTTCTTAATTTTTGGTGTTTTTCAAATGATTTTTACATAAAAAGTCCTAAATGTCATTTAGACAGGTTTTCACAGATCGCGGCTCATATTTTATTGAGATTTTTCGGTTGCTTGCAGCAGTATGATATCACTTTCCCTTTCTAAATGTAAACCAATCAGCAATAGTCAGAAATTTGCAGTTTAGATTAGATCTACCTGCTAAAATATGATAATCTCATTGGTTAATAACTAGACTGTCGATACAAACTCTTTCTGGGACCAACAAATACTACAAATAAATGAAAAATCTGGGGATACAGGCTAAAACAGCAGAATATAAGAATGTAACAAACAGAAAGTAAACTTCTATTTTAGACAATTCTACTCATAGCAATGCCAACCAGAGAAGAATATAATTAAGTCCTGAAAAAATCACCATTTTCACAAAAACTTTCTTACCCCTATGTGTAATCCAATATTTTCATATTAAATATCCAAACAATATTTAAACGTCGTCTGCAAACATTTGAAGCATTTTCCATATTGAGCTAGCATTTTAGTTTCGTCGTGTAAAAGGGCTGTTCTTATGATAGCTAAGGGTGAATTAGCAATTACACCAAAGTTGTGTTTTTGTACATGTCTTGTATTGGAAATTATGATTTATCTATTTTTTTTTTACTTTTATGCTATTTATAAATATTATGTAGACACAATTCGCTTTGCACATTTCAAAATCTGGTATGTGATGTACATACATACCAGTCAAAGGGACCCATAGTGCATATTGGACCATTTTTAACGAGTGCGTATGTAACGTATAATAAAAAAAGGAATGGGTTAACTCAACATAAAACTAATTTTAAAACCCTTTAACAAAAGAAAGTTATCATTAATACTTTCACAAACGTGTTTCTCACGTAGTTGACGTCATTCCAGGCATGGGGACCTCTGTAGACGCATTTTCGTAGTTTCTCAATCTGTTTCTTTTGCCGGGGTGTAATTACAACATGGCTCAATTTTATATCATATATATTTTATATCTCGTGGATGAGGCCATAGCATTGGATCACCCTCGACGCAATTGCGTCTCGGGTGATCCGATGGTATGACCTCATCCACTGGACGTGATGCAGCACGCCATATCTAGTTACTACTATAAGAATGTGTACGTATTTACAATAAAGTTGTCGACCGAAAAGATCAAATCTAGATCATTGCCAATTTTCGTTATTAACCACAAATATATTTTAATCCCCTTTGCAAAATATTAATCATCTATCATTTTTCCTTTTATCACTTAAATTCGTTTTTGGTGTTGTTGTTAGTGCTGCTGCTGTTGTTATTTTATTGTTCGATTTAGCTTCCACAGTGTATGGGGTTTGGTGTTATGTCCTGGTGTTGTAATTCTCTCTGATTTGACAGTCATTTCGCCGACGAAGAGAGAGAGCAAGTTGTCTTATTTTATCTGTATACTTGCTCTAATGCCACTTCCTCTGGGTAAAATGGATTGTTCTGTGATCTATGATTGTGGTATATTTCTTCCCTTGCGCCTCGATATGTGATTTTCAACAATGTGGCATTTTTACAAATGTAGACTCAGACGAGCCTGTGCAGCCTCCTTTTAAGCTTAGAAACTCCAAATGCTGTACGGGCAGTAACTTAACAGTCATAGAATATTCAAGCGACTAGCAAAGCCTCTGATTAGACTGCACGTTAATTGTGATATGTGGCCCAGCAATTCACAGAATAAGGACAAATAATGGTAAATATTCCACTATTGAATTTTAGCCAACTCTTGAGACTGTGGTAACAAATGCTCAGACGAGTCCGCGACCAAGTGTCAGAATCCCTTGTTTTATTTTCATATATTAGCTATATGCAATTAATTAGTTAAGCTATGAATATATTAATGGTGTACGTTACCCCAAAGAAATAACAGATTGGCATGAGCACATTTTAACTTTAGAAAGTATCATATTAATTATCATTTTTTCAAAGAATTGTAAAATATATACAAGTCGCTTAAAGCTCGTGATGGAAAAAATCAGAAAAGTTAACAAGTACAGGCATTTTGTGAAGAAAAGGGTTTGACACCTTGATTAGGGGTAATTTGGTATGCTGAATCCAAAAACCAATGTTGGCAAGCTGAGAAATGACGTCTTAATGACCTAATTTGCATATTTTCAAAATGGCCGCCAAAAATCATGGAATTTGACATATGACTGAAATATTTAATTTTTTGACAATGTTTTTGTATCCAAAATCATTTGTGTTATGTCCTAAGATTGTTTTACCATTAGAGTACAAGGCTTTGGCGGCAATTTGCATAAATATTCCAGGATATTACCGTATTCATGGTAATAAATGCCCGTTTAGTCTGTAAAATCATATATAAACTTGCCTTATTCAGTATACTGCTATTAAAATGTTAGTTTTATTCATAGTACGATTTTGAACTGTTTATCAGCTTTTCAAGTAATAAATGGGAAACTTTGATAATCAACAAGTTGTTCTGTTTTCAAAAAAAAAAAAAATATGTCATAATCTCTATGCCCTAATATATGGTACATTTTGTATCTATAAAAAGTAACAGCATGCACATACCTTAGTACCCTAGGGTCTAATTAGACCAACCTTGCACTATCAGGAAAACTTCTAACGTGTGTCAAATTGTTTTGGGAGACCACCTAAATGGGGAAAATATTGCCCTAAAGAATAAACCCATTTGAGCTATGTGAAATCTCATGGTTTCCACGGCAACGCATAATGGGCTTCTTAAGAATAGGGATGTCCCTACAAAAGTACTCATATCTCAACAGCAACTCATCCGACACTTTTAAACTTGATACCAACTAAATGTTAAGACATAGGACTTTCATCTAATGTTCAGATATGCAAATTATCAAATGTGCATATTCATGAATATTAATGAAAACATTAGAAATAAGAGAAAAATCGTCAAAATTAAGAGGGTGTCCATGCAATTTTATCTACATCTCAGCTGCTAACTGTCTTTTACTACAAGCCTTGGTACCAATTTAATGCTAATACATAGCATGTTTACTTAATGGTCCAATCTGCAAATTATCTAAAAATTGTATTCATGAATATTAATTTAATATTAGAAATGAGAATAAATAAGAGAACAATTAATAGAATGTACATGCAAAATTACTCAAATCTCAGCTTCTATTTATTCTAGATTTCATACTCACTTACTTTCCAAACTTGTTCCCAAATTAAAGTCCAGAAAAGTTCTATAATAGTGTTGTTTGATACGCAAATTATTTAATTTGTTTATTAATGAGTATTTTTTGAAGATACAACCTTATTGATTCTTTTTCAATTTTTCTTTAGTTTTCTATAGTTTTAATCAATATTCATAAATATGCTGTTAATTGATTGTATATCTGACCACCGAAAAAATACTATGTCTCAGCCTTAATTTGATACTAAGATTAATTGTCTAGAACAATTAAAAGATGAGATAGGAGTAATTCTAGAAGTAGACCCAACTAATTTTTCGATTTTTTCTCTCTCATTGTTTATGTTAACATTGATATTTATAAATTTAAAAAATGGATAATTTCACATAATGACTATTGAGTAAAGTTAAATGTCTTAGCTTTAAGGCGGTACCAAGTGTGGTAGTCTAGATAAATTAGCAGCAACGATATGAGTAATTTTGTAGGTACACCCCCTTGATTTTATTACCATTTCTCTCTCATTTCTAACATTTAAATTAATATTCAAGCATTTAATCATAAACTGATTTGCATATCCGATCATGTCATAAAATGTGCTATGTCTTAGCATTTATTTGGTACCAAGCGTGTTAGTCTAGGACAATTAGCAGATGAGATATACGGGTAATTTTGTAGATATACCCATTTTAATTTTTCTGCAATTTTCTTTCTTGCTTTAATGTTTTCATTAATATTCACAAATATGTAAATAAGATTTGTATATCAGACTATTGTGTTAAAGTACTATGACTCACCTTTCATTTGGTACCTATTTTGGAAGTTTAGAATAGTTAGCAGCTGACATATGGGTTATGTTGTTCGTACACCCCATTAAATTTTCTAAAATGCTTCTCTTATTTCTAATGTTTTCATTAATATGCATGAATATGCAAATTAGATAATACTATAAGGTTAAAGTGTAATGTCTCAACTTTTATTTGGTAACAAGTTGAGTAGTCTAGAAAAAGTAAGAAGCTGACAATTTTTCTACCATTTTCTCTTATTACTCATGTTTTCATAAATATTAATGACTATTTAAGTTAGAGTATTTGCATATCGTACCATTGGACAAAAGTACTTTTGTCCAGGCCTTGATTTGGTACCAATTGTGATAGTCTATGATAACTAGTAAATGACATATGGGTTATGTGTATACGTACACCCCTTATTTTTTCTACGATTTTCTTTAATTTTTATTTTTTATTAATACTCATGAATATGCAAAGGGACAATTTGCATATCAGCACATTGAATAAGAAAAACTATGTCTGGGCTTCAATTTGGTACCAGGGTTGGTTGCTGCTTAGATACGAATCATTTTGTAGGTACAAAACACTTTCTTTGGAATCATATTGTGTATTTTTACATTATGGGGGAAGGATAAATTGTTCTAGCCAGCTTTTATTTGCTATTTAGAGACCATTTTGTTTCGCCAGTATAATGCCTCGGTTACATTTGCCTTACGACGAGTATAAGATGCCCGTACGATGTCCAAATCACCGTTTTCGTGCGGCCTCCGCAGGGAGACCTTGCGATCATCGTACGGATTTACGGGCATCGTGGCCTCTACGATTTTGTTTAACTCCGCACAATGACAAATTTGAAAAAAATCGTAAGCCCGTAGCCCGTAGACACATCGCAGTGACACCGTACGATCCCCGTACGGGCACCGCACGGTGATCGTGAGGACAACGCAGGGTTTTAGATTGTCATCTTGGCCCAAAAATGATCGTAGACTCTTGCGATAGTCGTAAGGAGCCCGCAAGGTCGCCGCATGATGCCTCTGCAGGGCCCACGAAATCGTACGGACATCGGACGGTCATCCTGCGGTAGCCCCAAGGCGAAGGCACGATGATCGTGCGGTCGCCTTGCGACGTGTCAACAATTTCTTCGAGACTTATCATTAGCTGTTTGTTACATTTCAATATTTGTTTTCAGGCGATGTCTCTAATACCACCATTCAGTGTGACTCATTATGGACACAGTTCAGTTTGCTGATGGAAGCAGTCTAATCATGGGCGGATCCAGAGAAGGGGAACAGGGGGTCTGCCCCCCCTGGAAAATCACAAAAATATAGGGTTTTTTTAGCAATACTGGTCCAGATCCCGTAGAAAATCTCAAAGCTACACATGTACCAAGCAAGCATTACATGACGGGTCATCATCGGTCCGCCAGCGAAACGCCATTTAAAATGACGTTTCGCTAGCGTGCCAATAATGACCCCCGCTTTTAGTGGTATTTGGATCCTCTCTCCCCCTTATCAACTGAAAAAAAGTTGAGTTGGACCCCTCTGACATAACTTTCTGGATCCGCGCAGCATGCTTATAAGGGCCCATAGAGTATGCTTCCATGATAAAATTGTTTGAAGTGCAATTCAAAATATGCACCTAACGTGAAATGCATATGCATTTTCAGTATATAAAATGCTGGTTGGATAAGGGGTTTAATAAATTAGATAAGATTAATAAAAAGTCCAAATATTTTTTTTGTTATTAATAACTCTGGGATTTGAATTTGAGTATTACTTCAAGGAATAAAATATATGGGTCTCGTAGTGAGAACATGTGACTAGTTCGAACATTGAAATTTGAATGAACGAATGTTCTACAAAATGTATTTACTGAAAACGAATGGCAAATGTGCTGACCAGGCCGGGTGGAAGAAAGCGCATTCTGGTCAGTACCTTTGTTGTTCGCATGCAACGACTTCATTTTTGCATAAATGACGAAGATTTTATGTGTTGCTGGCCGTAGAGTGCCTTTGGATGATTAAACTAAATAGAACTATAATACGCGTTTAAGTCTACGCTGATACAATTAAAGCATCTTTATATATTCAATTAAAGTGATACTTTTCGAATTATAAAAGTGTACTATAAATAAGGGGTTGCAATATTCTGTGATTTAAACTTTATGAAAACTGCAGAACTTAGAAATCGACATAAAATATACACAAACGTATCACGCTGTTCCATACCTTTGGACCATGTTCAACTAAAAACACTAGCCTCTTCATAGCACGCTTTGTGATCACATGACTTTGAAAAATAGTTCAAATGGAATGCATAAATGAACATGGATAGCCGTTTAAACCCATGCACATAATTACACGACAATTGCACAGTCAGCTTACCGACTCCTTGCGATTTCCGCAAGGTCATCGTATGGACATCGTGCGATTTATATAGGGAGGTCGTGAAGATAACACGATGATTGTACGATAACCTTGCGGTTGTCGTACGATATCCGCAAGGTCTCTGTAAAGTTTTGTTCTAGTTTGTCGCCGAAAGAAATCGTAAGGTGATCGTAAGCAATGTTAACACATACGTCGTAGCTTATAGCCGCCTACGATGCCGAAAAAATCGTAAAGAAAATCGTAGGCAAATAAATCGTACGACGACCGTGGGAAATGTAACCGAGGCATTATACTGACAGCTTGTTTTCTTGAATTAGTGGAAGAGAGAAAAATCCATGAAAGTATAAGCGGCATGCAAGTGTCGACTTGGGTCTGCTTGCAAATGACCCAGCTACAGTGCCCGATTGGTTGCCATGGACACCATGCAATTTTATGTAATCCAAATAGGCTTCATTTTTGGAGACAATAAGAATTTTTGGTAGTTAGTGGTCACATTGAACAATTTCGCATCCGTGAGTAATTGTCCTTGGTGCAAGGTTAGTCGAATAAGCCCCCTCCCCTCCCTAGTTGTATGTGTGGAGAAGAATAGTTATTCCATGATTTTATCTCTATTTTTACTTTCATGAATATGCAAATGAGATACCTTTATTATATGACTATTGGATGAAAGGACTTGTCAAATTGTATCACTGATGATATGATAACATGCAACAAGGACAGTTTGGGGGCAGAATTCGGTTTATATATTTTTTTTTATAATTTTCCCTTATTTTCTGAAATTTTCATCAGTATTGATGAATATGCAAATTAGATAACAAATCTGCATATCAGACCATTCAACCAGATGAAAGTACTACATCTAAGCTTTAATTTGCTAGCAAGTTTAATAGTGTAGGAGGAGTTGCTGATGAGATACGAGTCATTTTGAAGATACAGGCCCACTTTCTTTAAAATCGCATTAACCCCCTACCCCCTCCCTGACCCTTACAGAATTTTGCTTTTATCGCCATATTTTCCTGCAAACAATAGTGATATCATTGCGATGCATTTGTTTTAAAGTTCTCATTTTAATGAAATCATTCCTGACATTTTGGGCCAGATAATATGCATGGGCTATCATGAAAAAAAAAAACCTTAACTAAGTCGGAAGCAATATTTTTTGCTCAAGTTGTCCCCCCCCCCCTGATTACCTCTTGGTCATATTTTTAGTTCTAGATGCATAAATAGATTTCAATGAAGACCCCCAATCATGAGAAGATGTTTTTAGATTGAATTGTACCAGTTTTGCATCCTTTACACGATTTTCTACAGATTTTTATGGATTTTTCTTCAATTTGGCGGCCATCTTGGAAATATGCAAATTAGACTGTGAAGACGCCATTTTTCAGCTTGCCAACATTGGTTTTTGGATTCAGCATACCAAAATACCCCTAAAGAGTATCTCAAAACCTTTTCTTCACAAAATGCCTGTACCTTCTTAAATAAGCGTCTTTTTCTGATTTTTCCTGACTAATTTAGAAACACCAACTCAACTCATATTGGGAGACATTTACACCAGCAAATGAACGTTTCCTTGTGATCCGTAATATTTAGTCTCTTAACAATGTCAGGCTTCGGTTTTGTCTGATCATATTTTTAGCGCTTTCAATTACTTTAAACAAATATAACAATGATTTGTGAACTGCATTAATGATGCAATGTCTAATTTCTAAAATAGCTGTGTGCGTGTGTGCTTACGTGTGTGCGCGCGCGTGTTTGTGTGTTTATTAAAACAGGTATGCTGATACTGATATCAGATACATCGATCAGAAATAATTTTATTACGTTCAGACTCAATTGACAGGTTCACGCTATCTTATCCTACTTAAAACTGATATAGAAAATTCATTTTAAGATAAATACTTAGGTCGCCGAAATATATGCTAATTGTGGGTATATGAGTTTACATTCCTCTTCACGGACCTATACCATTACACACATGGTGAAGTAGTGATGATATCGGATTTTAAGGAAGGAAATTTCTTTCTTTTCTCATCACGAGGTAGGTGTCTCCTTGTGTAAATAATCTATTAGAGAGAGAGAGAGAGAGAGAGAGAGAGAGAGAGAGAGAGAGAGAGAGAGAGAGAGAGAGAGAGAGAGAGAAACAACAAATCAATATAACCAGATACCATCACAACCAATCGACGACACCAAGAGAAACGTGAAAACGCAAAACAGGAAACATCACAGCCAAGCCATGGCACCAAGAGGAAGTGCAACAAGTAATAGTTACACCATGGGTTGTCCGCCTGTACGTGGAGATAATCCACGAGCTTTAGCGAGTGGATTATCTTACGTACAGGTGGACACACATGGTATAACTATTTTATACCACCCACATCAGTGTAGAACTTGCACATCAAGATATATTTCATGCTAAAGTCGTCAAAGGTGGTATGATTATACATACGAGGAGATTCGAACTTCTGCACGGCAGGGGTATCTAGCTAGTCAAACTAAACACGCTAACGACTGAGCTATTCGGGCACCCTATGCGTAAGGGGACCAACAAAGAAGCAGCAACAGCAAAGCCACCGCATATGAACAGTCAGGAGCAACAGCCACTGGAATGAGTGGGGGTGGGGGCATAAATCGCCATGACAGATTCTGTTGTTGCTTAAATACGTGTGTACATGTATCTCGCGTCGAGGCTTTCCTACAGGTCAATGTATCAGCATCACAAACCAACAATCAAATCAGTTTATCTGGTTTTAAGTCCAACATATATTGAACCAAAGGACATATTGAATATGCTGGGATTATACTTGTATAAAAGGCGTCAAAAGGGTTTAAAACATATTGTTTATCATAAAAATGAGTAGACATTATCGTAACCCTCTCAACGTAAAATGCAAAAAAGGAATACATGTCAGAGACTAACCTGGGTATCCGCGCAGTCTTATCAGTGTATTTGTTATTCATTGTTTGGAAGGTTCAATAGCTATACAAGCTATCTCCGTTTTTTAAGATTCTAACTAGCCATTGTAGCTGAGTAGATAAGTGTGAGCCGATTCAGGCCGCTAACTTTAAAAAATAAAGACATGGTTTGTCGCGACGAGGTTGTTCAAAATGCTATTGTTTGATATTTTGCTTTAAAAATATTTTATTTGATCAATAACTTTTACATAGGTACAATATCATAGAAGTAGGATCTGACAGTAAGCCGTAAGTTTGATATTTTGTTATCAATGTCTTGTCTTTCAGTCTGGTAGACGATGTAGAAGAGCAGATCACAACCGATTCCTCCGTCATTGACATGTACCTTATGTCGTCGAAAAGGTGAGCTGCATAAACTTTGTAGATTCTGATTTGAGCCGCGACATGAGATTGCCAACAATGTGGCATTTGACAAGTGTACACTCAGACGAGTCTGTGCAGTCTCCTTTTAAGCTTAGAAACTCCAAATGCTGTTTGGTCAGTAGCTTAACAATCATAGAATATTTAAGCGACTAGCAAAGGCTCTGATCAGTATGCGCGTATGCGCAGGCTGGTCTGAGCCTTTGCTGGTCGCACATACCACATTGTTGGAAATCTCATGTAGCGGCTCATTTTATTTACAACATTATTTACCATGTCTACTTAAAAGACACGCATTTTGGTCTATTTCCGGTCGGACATTTTAATATAAACGGTGCGTTGTGTCATTTGATGGGGTGTTTTATATTGTTTTTCCATGATTATTTTTTTAAATTGTCTAAATCTTAAATTTAAAATCTGAATTCTAAACGATGTTAAAAAATCAATGTTTCGGGTATAAATGATCATAAAGAAATGCATAAATCAAAACGTTGCCTTTTAATACAAAACGCAATAAAAGTAAGTAAGGGTGCAAAGATCAGGAATCGATACAATCAAGTACCACACCTGCCCCAGGATACCAATGGGAAATTGACAAACTCACAGTTGGACACCACAAACGAGAGCCAAGAGGTCAGCCCTTTCCCAGCAGGTGACCACAAGACACATATAAACAGATGCTCAAATAGGTATAGCAAACACAAGACAGTAAAAACATAAAAGATCCACAAAAGAAGTACCGCCTTGGAACGGTCAGTAAAATATTTTACTAGAGGGCTTAAACCGCTTTAACGGCGCCAACCTCACCCTTAATTCAGATGTGGATTAAGACACATAGATATTTGGTTTGCATGAACAACCCCTAACTTATCAATGCATAATCTCCCAGAACATATAAATCAAGAGAAATGTGGCCACAGATCATATATTTTATATGGTTTCAGATGAGTGACGATGAAAAATTGCCGATTCTTGGATCGGCCTCGAGTCTTGGTCCAGTAGCGTCTACAAATGGAACAGACCCTGATCAGGTAGAAACGAAGGTGTACAGAAGAAGATGGTGGGTTCTCGGCGTCTTTGTTCTTACCAGTTGTGCTCAGGTACATACTGTCCTGCCAGCCAATAGTGACAGTGACGTCATGTTTTGTTTACAAAGCTATCAGAGACTTATGATCGATAGATCACTTGTGAATTAATCCTATCCACAGGATAGGATTGATACACAAGTGATCGATCGATTCTTGTTAGCACAAGTGAGGTGTACAAGTTAATAGCTGACTTAATTGTAAACAAAAGATTATGTCACTGTCACTCTTGGTTGGCACGATAGTAGGATGATTAATGATTATTTGTGTTGGATGAATAACATGCTCTATTTTAATGAATATAGTGCCATAAATCGAAAGAATGCATACTTTGTATAAGGGTAAATCGTTAAGATTTGATACCTCTCCTGTTAAGTGACTTAGCTATGGGTGAAAATACAATTATCAAATAGCAAACGCAGTATAGATCTAAATAGGTATTACTATTTGAAGTCATCTAAGTTTAGTAATATTTGGATACATTTTAACCAGCAAAATGTACTTAAAGAATAAAGAAACGCAACAGATGAAAAAATATTTTTGCGCAGTTATATGATGTTTTGCTTATATTTCTTTTAGAATGTGCTTACTGACTATTAATGGCATGTGATGAAATGCGAAAACGTCACTTTAACGATAAAATTAACGCCACAAGATAAAAACAAAAAGCGTAAAAATGTGACGTGGACGTCAGAACGAAGATCATGAAACCCAATCTTCTTCATGATTTGTTACATGGCGTCGACTCCACAATGAACAAACAAAGAAAGCATCGTATCATGCTGAAATGTCGGTCAAATGTTGCTTCAAAACCAGCTACTGGCATGCAAGGATCCACAATGACAAAGAATAAACATTTAACGTCACTTAAAGCCGTTGGGTTTAGGTCGTTAGTGCATTACGGGATCTATCGAACCTAAAGATAACAGGACATGCTTTTCCCACCAAGTTCTTTACATAACCCGTAGAATTGTGTCAGCGGGACGTTACATTGACGTTAGTCAAACTGAACAAAGCACAAATTTGCAAATGAAAACTACCTGTTATAAATATGCAGGAAGTAAGCATTAAACTTGCCAACTGTAACCGAAACTTTGCCTCTTGGCCATTCTCTCATCAGAAAAATGCGTAAACATTATGGTGCCTTTAAAGTGCACAATAATGAAATTTGACGTCATAATACACATTTTATTGACGTCTAACATTCTAATGTCATAATTCTTGCAGTAAATGCGTTTTAATGAATGAAACTCAAGATGAATAGAATTTTACCACATTTAACGCAGTATTTGGTCTTGACGTTAATAACGTTAAGCGTTTGAAATCATAACGTAAGGTTGCAATTGACTTTGATTGACAATGTTTCACAGTTTTTTTGCTGGGAGTCAGGATGATTACGCGCATGCCAGCCGGCATATGTAATCGACGTAGTGGCTTAACCTACTGTAATGTCGCGAATACATGCTGCTTTTATGAAATAACGTTATCTGCACAACCGATTTACATGACATTTTATATTTACAATGAATTGAAATGATTGTTCCGTTTCTTTATTCCTTAAGTATATATAACCACAAAAACTACCTTAGATATATTAGTGATTGAGATATATTAAGGTTATGCTAAATTTATTATTTTGTGTGACGTCACAAGTCCTATCAATATTGCGTGCCACAAGCCCTCATTTATCCCGACATGGATGCCGCTGTCCAATTTGAGAAATTTTGCACCAATATCTTTGTGTAAAGAAAACGTGCTTTAAAATCCAACGTTGACTAGCGATTTGTTCCTTAAAGCTGCATACTCTGTAACTATGAACATTTTTCGAAAAAAAAATATTTTCTTTTTAAATCATTTGTAAAAGTAGAATAAAGTTATGTTGCCACAATAAATCTAATTTCTACAGCTGAAAACTGCACGGAAAAGTGAATTATCTTATAAAAACAGGTTTTTTTCTCTTGTCTGTAATTATTTGCGTCCCTCCAATAATTCTAGACAGTTAATTTTTAACATAAATGTTGTTTTTTTTGCACTAATAATTTGTTAATTATTACGAAACTGGTAAAATATATACCTGATTTTTTGTATTTTTACTGTGTTCTTGAAAAATAGAAACATTATTTCTAAAATGAAAGTATCAAAAGTTACAGACTATGCAGCTTTAAATGTTCAAATTGTACAGAAATAAAGGCTGCAACGGTTTCTTCCCCTTTTGTACTTCTAACAGTCGATGGTGTGGAACACATGGGGCCCCATCACAGAGTCAGCAAAAGCGATATTTGGATGGTCGGACAGCACCATTGGACTCATTGTGAATTTGGGAAACATTTCATTTATAACGTTTGTGATGCCAATGAGTTGGATCAATGATGAAAAGGGTAAAGCTAAATTGTGCTTACATATGCGCCGCAACATGAGCTTTCCAACAATGAGGTATATGCGACCAGCAAATGCTCAGACCAGACTGCGTATGCGCAGTCTGATCAGAGCGTTTGCATGTCGCTTGAATAATCTACGAGTGTTAAGATACTGGCTGAACCTCGTTTGGAGTTTCTAAACTTAAAAGGAGGCTGCACAGGCACGTCTGAGTCTACACTTGTCAAAATGCCACATTGTTGGAAATCACATGTCGTGGCTCAACTATTATGTGTTTTTTTTCAGATGCCCATGTCCTTCAGAGGGTTCTGGTCCGACCATAAAACGTTGGTTGTGCTTTTTCACAACAAATTGGCAAGTCTGACTTAACTTTTAGAAATCATAATGCAAACGCTGCAAAACATCTATCCGTGGGGAAATAACAATTTCATATTTTTATTTGGCAATATACTGAAAACGTGGAAAAGCCAGACAAGTGATTTTCTCGTGTTAAATATACAATGTTAGAATAACTACAAAGATGTTGCCAATTTGGATGTTGAAACCATAGCTCTATACCGTCTAGGAAGAAAACAAAGTTCCGCCGGCCAGATTGTGCAGATGTCTTTGTTTGCATATGCCGCACACAGGGATCTCGAACCTAGGATCGCGTTGTTGCATAAGTTAGGCACCCGAATTTTATAATAGCAAAATCTATGGCACAGATATTGCCAGTAAAATATATGTACAGATCCCAGTGGCCTCAACTGTTGTCGGTTCTATGGCGGTGATTCTGTTCTTTGTTTGTTTTGTTGCTTTACGTCCCAAGTCAACAGCTATGGTCATGGCGGGGCGGTCAGTTCACCTAACCACATTTTTTCGTGGGCAAGCTTGAACAAGCAGTTAACCAGTACTTCGTGCACATACTTTCGCTTGTAATTGACAACAACACTTCTTGAATGATTAAGTGGAAGGGAGGAGTATGACCGTAGAAATTATTTCATGATCAATCTCCACGAAAGTATGGGACTGGGCCGGGATCGAACTTGCGACCCCTGGATCTGCAGTCAGACTCGCATCTGTTGCAAGACACATTACCGACTGCGCTACATGGCCCGGTGGAGTTGTTGTTGCTCATTGTGCACTGTTGCTCCAGTTGCATGTGTTTTTGTTTTGTGATAAAGTTCTTAGTGTTCTTTCTAGTTTTGCAATCATCTCACTGAGGAAGAGAGAGTTGGTTTCTTTGCTTTAATTGTATTCTTGCGCGTTGTGAGAGATTCTGTTATATATGTCACTTCCTCGCGGTGCCGGTAATATAGATTGGTCTTTCGTCTGTGATTTTGACATTTCCTGGTCATATAATAAATTGGTAGCCTTCTCAGCAATTTACACGAAATTTCATGCGTTATATTTGGACCTCGACGCGAGAAAACCTGTCTTCGGTGGGTTGCGAACAACAAAGGCGCAGACCAGCCTGCGCATCCGCGCAGTCTGATCAGCGCCTTTGTTATTCGCTTATTGGAACGTATCATATCTAAACTTGCTACAATCAAAATTTCAATTTTCTAGCTAGTCTCTGTAGCTGAGGAGACTGGTTTGAGTCTTGCTTTTTCAGAAACCCCGAAGACAGGTTTTGTCGCGTCGAGGCCCATTTCATGTAATGAGGAAGTATATCACAACATATGTTATATGCTACATTCTGAGTCTTCAGTACACTATAAAGTCTAAGTTTTTTATCAGACAGAAGAGAGGGTAATGACACTTGATGGTTTATTTTAGTGTTATCACACTGTTATCATGATATTTGTTGCATATGCGTTGATAGCATAAGCCAAGTTAAATGACTTGTGTGCACTTATCATTATTTTTTTATCTATTTATTTGAGTAAAATTCAACTGGTTTCTCAAAACTTCAATGTCTCCAGGACCAGAGTTTTGCTAGAGACTTTTGCAGTAACAAATCTCACGTGCTTGCTCATATAATCTTTTTACTTTTCTATACTCTGCTCCTGTATGAATATTGGGGTCTGGGACAGGCATTGGAAAAGAGATGATGCATTGATAAGCTAGGAGTCTTTCATGCAAACCAAATATCTATATGTCTTGATCCACATCTGAATTAAGGGTGAGGTTGGCTTGGCGCCGTGAAACTGGTTTAAGCCCTCCAGTTAAATATTTTACCGACCGTTCCAAGCCGGTACTCTTTTGTGGATCTTTTGTGTTTTTTCTGTCTTGTGTTTGTTATGCCTTTGTGTGCGTCTGTTTATATGTGCTTTGTAGTCACCTGCTGGGAAAGGGCTGACCTCTTGGCTCTCGTTTGTGGTGTCTCACTGTGAGTTTATCACTTTCCCATTGGTATCCTGGGTCAGGTGTGGTACTTGATTGTATCGATTCCTGATCTTTGCACCCTTTCTTACTTATATGTGTTGTATATTCCATTACCTCTCATGAACAGACACTTTTAAACTGAGTCATCATGTTCCGAAGTATTCATTTCTCTAATTATTGAGGAATCTACTGGCTGTATGTTTCTTGAACCAATCACAACGTCTTTTTTGCTTTAGGGTTGCGGGTATCAATGTTGATATCTACCACATGTTTAGTTACCTTTACGGGCCTACGATGTATAACGCTGGAACCTACACCACTGAGATGGTGAGCACTATTTCTTTTAACATAATTGTGTGCATTGTATGAGATCATAGTAAGAACCTGAACATTCCATCTGCACGAATTCTGTGGGAATACATGTAAGCAAAAAGTTGTAGTAACTACTTCGTTCACATAATAATAATAATCAGTTACCTGTGAAAGTATTGGGACTGAGTAAAGAACATTTGAACGGCAATCAAAAATCATTTTCACAAAAATTATGATCTTTTTTTTATTTTTAAAAGAAGAAAACTACTAGTATGTGCTCAATGTTAATCAGGTCATCATGATTTATTTTCTTTGCAATGTTCTATGTACAATACTGAGTTTCAAGTGGAATTGTTAAAAATAGCGTTTTGGTCTGTTGACAATACTGTATTCTCGAAGCCCCCGACGGCTTAGTCTGCTGTCCGTCTTAAGTCGGTTGTTCTGTTGTTGTTGACTTGTTGTTTATTGTTACTCCGATTGTGGGAGTTTGTAATTGTTCTATGTTTTGTTGTACGTTACTTTATGTCCATTCTATTTTCGTAATCATCTTGATGGGGAAGAGAGAGCTGGTTGATTGCTTGGTTTGTCTTCCTGGTGTCTCGTGGTGGTTGTGTGGCTCTTCCCCATCGGTTTGTCTGCAGTTTGTGGTTGTGGTCTTTCCTGATCATACTCACTTACTGTTTTTATTGTTAACTAGGAAAGTCATGTTTGGTCAAACCTTATGTAGACTTGCAAATTGTTTAGATTCATCATTAAATGTGTATTTCTAAGGTATTGATTTTGTTGAATGTGTTTTACTTTATTCCTTTTTCATGTGAATAATTTCGTGATTGGTCTTCGTTTTTTATCTATGTTTGACAGTCGTCTTGGTGAGGAAGATATAGCTAGTAGCTTTTATCAAAAAGTAAGTGAGTATAATCAGGAAATACCACAATCACACACTTCAGACCAACCCTTCGCACCGTGAGGAAGAGCCACAGAACATATATAGTAACAATACATCTGTAAGACAATGATAGCAAAGCAGCCAGCTTTCTCTTCCTCTTCAAGATGATTGCAAAACTAGAATGGACATAGTAATGCATAACAAAACAAAGACAAACACATAACTCCCACAAACAATGGGAAGTACATTAAACAATAGAACAACAACAACAGAACGGCCGCCTTAGAGCGGACAGCAGCCTAAGTCAGTATAAGGGTACTCTTTTGGACACCCTTTGATTATTTTTTTCTCAGCTATATCGGATGGGATAGAAACATCCGTCCCCCAGATCACCTTTTGTCATCACTTGGCAAGCCTCGTGATGCCAAACAGTGATACTTGGGACAGATTTCTCTATACCCTCAAACTGATGATAGATTTGTATATTATTTGTTTATATTCTACTAGGTTTGCAAGCATCAGTTCTGCAGCCACAGCTATATCTGGATGGAATAGAAAAATCCATCTTTCTGGATCACCATCTGTCATGCTATATCTGGATGGGATATAAAAATCTGTCCCTCCGGATCACCATTTTTCATCACTCGACAAGCCTGGTGATGCCAAAGGGATCCTCGGGACGGATTTCTATATACCGTCACACTCATGTTAGACTCTTATATTATTTTTTATACTCTATTAGGTTTGCAAGCATTAATTCTGCAGCCACAGCTATATCTGGATCAGTTGCCTTTGCTGCACCAGCTCTTATGTCTAACACGTGGTTTCCACCGGAACAGAGAGCAACTGCCACAGCCATTGGTACTTTCTTTGTATTCATGGGTGTTGGAATGTCTTTTATTCTTGGTGAGAGCAATATTTATTGTAATTTTTATTTCTTTCAAATTATAGGTAAAATTCAAACTTTTGTCTTTTTCATAACAAAAGAGCAACAAACCATTTCTGTCCTAAGGGCTGCTTTTGATCTTGAGTTGATTTCACATTATTAATTATACGGTAATTAAATACTTTATATATTTTACAAGGATTCCAAACATATTTATGGACATGTCAATGCATACAAGGTTTGATAGTATTAAAGTCAGAAAGACGACAAAGACCAGGAATCAATACAGTCAAGTAAAAACTATTTTGAATAATTTTAAAACAAATTCATCATAAACATACTACCTTTTCATGGGGTCATCTTAAATGCCGCTGAGAAACAATTTATGAATGTTACCATTATCCCTTTGATTTCCCTTATATATTAATACGATAAGAATAAGACTGCCCATTGTGCACGTTAAGAGGTAACAGGTTAAGTTTTCAAATTTTTGTTGTATTTTGTCCCTGAAAGTAGTTTAATCTTAGCAATCAGTGCAGACCCTGGTGAAATGCAGCGTTATGCTGCATTTCATCTGGGTCTTGACTGCTTGCCAAAGTACCCATTTAGGGGTTTCCAGTATACAAAGGGTTTATAGATTTACGTTAGAAATTTGAATGAAATACCCATACAGGCAAAATGATTTTCCTTTTTTCAGACAAAGCATATGTTGCGGGCAGTATTATTACTAATTTCTGTTAAGCACATATTAACTTGTTTAAATTTAAACTACTGGATCATGTGGATAAGAAAAGAAGAACAATTTCTCACTAAAACTGGTATTAAACTGCTTATCCGAAGCTATGCTTATTATTGCAGGGCCAAACGTTGTACACAGTCCTGAATATGCTTATTACAACGAAACCATTCAAAATGAAACAACCGATAGGTAAGATTAAACGTTTAGTATGTGGTAATGAAAACTAAATAGTGACTGTTTAAGTAAAGTTTGTTCAACATTTTTATAATTTTCAGGATATATATATTGATAATGTATGGAATTACATGCTTACACATGATTATGTCTCCCCCCACCTGATGGGGTCCGAACACACATTGTTTTCCCGCTGCCTCTGTCTGTCTGTCTGTCTGTCTGTCTGTCGGTCTGCCTGCCCGCCCGTCTGACTGTCCGTCACAAATCTTGTGAACGCAACTCCTTCTACAGTTTTAGCCAGATCTTTGTTCAAACTTTGCAGGTGTTTTTGTTTGCAATTCTGAAGTTGTGCATGACATTTTCCTGTAATCCTCAGATTATTTTTTAACTTTTGTCGCTGTTCGGTCTTAGTCATTTTTGAGCTTAAAGCATTTAGACACTGGGTATCTTGTGAACGCAACTCCTCTTACAGTTTTAGCCAGATCTTTTTGAAACTTTGCAGGTGTTTTTGTTAAGGTGTGAAGATGTGCATGACGTTTTCCTCTTATTTGTTACTTTTGTCACTGCTTGAACTTAGTCATTTTGGGCTTAAAGCATATATGCACTGGGTATCTAGTGAATCCAACTCCTCCTACAAATTTACATGGATCTTTTTGAAACTTTGCAGTAACGCAACTCCTCCTACAATTCACCTGGATCTTTTTAAAACTTTGCAGCTGTTTTTGTCTTGGTCTGAAGATGTGCATGTGATTGAATGTAACATGGATTTTCTATCATAATGGAAGTGATATATGATTATTAGCTTTTTTCGTTGTGCAATAGTTCACTGCATTAGTTAGATATATGAAATGGTTTTTACTAAAAGAAAATCACCATTACATTGTGTTTCAGTTTGAAAATGTATTTACTGACATTCGGATCTTTCTGACACCTAAGAGGGGTAGGGGGAGACTTCTGTTTTTGTTTGTTTTTTTAGAAAAAAAAAAAATTTTTAGTTTCCTCAAATTAAGGGTTAGGAATCGAAGTGTAATGCATTCTCGTGAATTTACTAGTTAATATCAGGTTCAGTATGCAAAAATTTATTCAAATTACACCATGTATACAACATGTACAATGTGAATGATTCACCGCTCACAGAAAGTAAATACACTTGTCATTAGAAAGGGGTAAAATTTAGAGTTCTTATTTATATGGAGACCTAGCCTTTTCGGTAAATCCAAACAAAAATTTCAACTATTATAAGCCTTGCACCCTTTTATGGAACATAGACAAACAATACATGTACAGACACAAAACGAGGAATCTGATCAATGTCTTCACTATTTGCTTACAGATTTTTGTTTATTATCTTAAAGATAAATACCACTCAACAACCCTAAAATGGCAATGACTTGTTCATTTATTAAGGTTGAGGGTGTCCATGTTCCAGCCAAAATTGTGTATTTTTACAATAAAAAATACTACGTTAAAATTGCCTAATCACCATTATTCGTTTTATATGGATATATTAACCCTGCTATATGCAATTGTGTCGCGGGAATCCAGATGAGTTCAGTGGCCAATGAAGAGGGGGGTCATACGGTTCGCTTGAACCACCCTTCCCGCCTCCAGTTTTTAAATATCCTATTAAAATGAAACAAATGGTCTCAGTGAGACCAAATGTTTTCATTTTCATGGGATATTTAAGAAAAATGCGATAATATAAGCAAATCGAAACTTACACCTTTATACATATGATCCATATTTACAGAAATCCTGGATCCATTCTGGCACTGTACCAATAAGAATAAGCTGAGATAAGCTCCTCAGAACTTCTTTGCTATTGAGTCGACTTTGCTGATCTGCAGTATATCGAAGTATGGAACACTTCATTTATCACTTTATTTACGCATACTTTGGCAAGCTGAAATGCCGCATGACGGTATGCACTGCATGTAAAACAAGCTTCAGAAAAAGAAAAGCAATTTTATTTGGAAATTTTAATCTGTGACCCCTCGATATATACAATGGACACTCCCAATCTCATTGTATCAAATCAGAAGGAAGAATCCATTAGTGCATAAAGGATTAAGACTTTAGCACAACTTGCATTTGGCAAAAGACCAGACGAACCAGCACATACAGAGGACGACTGGGCTTCCATGTTAAGGCTGATCGAACATTTTTCTCTGTAAGCAACGCTTTTTAGATCATTAGATCATATCAGTTTGCACATTCTTGACCTATACACTAGGATCAGGGGCGTAGCACTTAGCAACGCAAAACAAGAATTGATATCCACCCGAATCTAAGACACCACAGACTAACATATATTTAGCTTAAAATTATCATATATTAAACATGTTGTACGTGTATTTTCAGACCAGATGTATTCTTGCCATTGGAAACCACCACCCAAGTGTACAAAAGTAATGTTTGTATGATTATTAGATTTGCACAAAAAAGAATCTTGCCATGAAATGCCGTAATAATCACTGAGCCCTGACGCGAGATAAAGATATTGTGTGCTGGCTTGGTAGCTTGTTTCTGTAAGTGAGCAGACTTGTTTGAGCCTTGCCTGGTCACAAAACCAGATGATAGGTACTCTCCCATATATCATTGGCAAACCGTCAGCACCATTAGGAAGAAATGCAAGAACAAAGGTGTGAAGTTGAGAGACCTATTCACAAGCAAAGTCCCACAGCTGTATTATTGCCCTAGCAGTACACCATAAAACTAGGGCAAAACAAGAATCTCCCGCACTCAATGGGAGCAGCAAAAACGAAGCCCTATCAACGGAATCACTGTCTGAGAACAAGCTGGCCTCGAGGTTATAAAACTTTTTAATGCTCAACTCAGCTGAGCACAAAATTTATCATGCTCCTAAATGTTAAAATGCCAACAATTAATTGTTGGCATTTCAACATTTATTAGCATGATAAATGCCCCATCTGAGAGTTTGAAAGCAAGAAAAGTCTTATTGTTTAGCATTTTAGTTTTTCTGAGCAGTTGACATTTCATGCTTGGTTGAATTGAGCAAAAAAAAATTATAACCTCGGGGCCTGATATTACCTTACCAGGAAATGCCACATATCACAGGCCAACCGATAGCTCTCATTAGAACACAGACAGGCAGGCACACACATAAGAGCAAGAATACTAGTAAAATGACTGGTTCGCTCTTTCTCAATGATGGTAGAACTGGAAAGGTTACAAAAGCTGCATCACAAAACCAGGATAAAACACAAGATCTCAAACAATTGGAGCAACCAGATTTATATCAAAAATCCAGAACTATATCATAAAACCAGAACAAACTACAAAACCCCAGACATAAGCATACGGAAGTGATTTAAGGACCAAACTTCGAACTCCTGTGCACTAAGATTTGACAAAAGCTGTCTGAATTTTTCTATAGCCATTTCCATAGGCCTTCAGTACTTTTCCGGATTTCTTTTGGCATTCAAGTCACATACACTTATATCACATGACTAACTCGGCCAATCAAAACTTATCCTGTAACCACTAGGCAGAGCACATGGCCAGCATCAAAATACCAACAGTAATTTTGTTATGTAAGCATACAGCCTCATTAGAACACAAACAGGCAGGCACACTTATAAAAAAGAATATTGCATTCTGACGTCAGCATTGGTAGCGTGTGACGCCGATGATCATGTAAACATTTCACCATTTGAAGAATGGCTCAAAATCTCAGCAAAACACCAGTGGTACTGTGAGATCATGCCACCAAGTCAATCTAGCAATAGATATTCCTAACATAACCGAAAATTACACAGACTCGCACTTTTTCACTTGTCATCATTGGTTATCTGAAATGCTTATTTAAATATAGGTCACGTTGTTGGGATACTTTTGATTGGTCAGATTATTTCTATTCGCAAAGTGCTTGGAGCTAATCGGAATGTGTCTTGAGAAAACTGAGTAGCTATGAATGGCTCTGTAATCATGATAATGTACCGCCACCTTTCAGAACAAAGCTACACATTATTGTCATATATACAAACTGTTATTGTCATGATTATGATCTTTTCCATATTTTAGATGTGACGAACATGGCTCAGATGAAAGCAGATATTAAACACTTACTATTTATTCGTAAGTATTCAATAAAATGCACGTTTCTGTCGTTTTTACATGTATGTTGAAGATAAAATGTATATTTGTTTTATGGCACTGTGTACCTCATTTGTTACCCCCCCCCCCCCAAAAAAAAAATAAAAAAAAAATAAAATAAATAAATAAAAATAAACACACACACACAGAACAGGATACTTATATTGTTTCATATTTTGAAACAGTCCATTTTTGCACACAAGATAGAAAATTGCATTCTTTTTAACCTGGGATATGGGCCTTTTAAAATGGTCGAAGTCAAGTGACCTCATTGTTATGTTTAAGTGACGTGATCCTGTTATGTCAAGGCAAAGCATATACAGGAACTTCTTGATCATGTTGCTGTAGTTATCAAAATTAAAAATGCGAAATATATTGGTGAGCAAGAAAAAGAATCCATGATTTGTGTGAGGATTGGGTAAAATATCCGTCACTTGGGATCACTGTCTGTCATCACTTGGCAAGCCCTGTGATGCCAAACGGTTATTATGTGTCTATCCCACCATATTCTTATACATATTATTGATAATTGAGCAGACCTAATATAACTAGATGTATTCATGTTATTGTGTTTGTGTTTAATGTTCCACCAACAGCTGAGGTCATATGGAGATGTGCCCACGGCCTAAATTCTCATCCGACAACTGGTGAAGCTGGGGATTGAACCTGCGACCCCTGGTTTAACAGGCAATTGGTCTATCCAGTACACCACGGCAGCTCCTAGATGTTTTCATGAAAAAAAAAAATAAAATCAGACTGCTTCAAGTTGTCCATATTGTTTGCAAATAAGCTACCTAAAAGCATAAGCAGGCGAGTGAAGCAGGCAACAAAATCGTGACTGGCAGCTAGGGTTACTGATATCTGCCATTTACCAAAATACTGGCTCCAACATCGCTACTGCAGATGATTTTTTTAAATCAACATTATATTTTATCACCTGTGCTTATTTAAAATTAGTAGTTTAAAACATTTGATGACATTTATATTTCCCATTGTTGGAGTTATCTTTTCTGTAACTGAACCTTATTTAAATAAACAAGCATACTGCGAATGGTTAAAACTCAAAAATGGTAAGTGAGTATGATAATTTGCATTCAGAAAAGATGGACCAAAGCCACTCTAACCGATTAAAAACCCTGCTTTCATGACTTTAAGTTAAAACTATACCAACTGATATGCACAAATACCAATCCTGAAATAGTCTATTAGCAATAAAAGATGTTTAGTATTTAGACTTAAAACAAACCATTTTCATATAAATAAACAATGATTCAAGGATGTAAACGGGGTTCCTAATTGCTGCCAATGTGGCCATGCTTATTTGAAAAAGTCAGTGCTTATCATATGTTTGTTTGTTTTTTTTGTTGGGGTTTTTTGGTTTTACATCCCAGTAGTGATCACGTCGAGACGGGCAGTAAACCTGACCACATTTTTTTTTCTGGGTAAGGTTGACTAAGCAGTTAACCAGTACTTCGTGCACAATCTTTGCTTGTAACTGACAACAACTCTTCTTGAATCAGTGGAAGGAGAATAATGACGGTAGAAATTATTTAAAATAATTCGATGATCAAATTCGCGATTCCTGAATCTGTAGTCGGACTGGCTACCGACTGTGCTATAGGGCCCAGTCACATATTATAATGGTGAATCATTTGAAAAAAGTTTGTTAAATGAATGAAGGGTGGCTATTATTTTCATGTTAAATACATGTATGTTTACTTTCTATTTTTCAGATTTGGGTATAGCAGCCCTGTGCTTTTTATGTGTAGTTATTTACTTTCCTAGAAAACCACCTCTTCCTCCAAGTAAAACTGCATCAATAGAACGTATAGAGTATAAGAAAGGTTTCAAGCAACTACTACGGTAAAATGTCATTTTTATTAATTCACCAAATGTGAAGAGCTTATAGTACACCAATAACTCTGACATCCATCGTTTTGTCGTCTGTTGACTATAGATCATCTATCGTTTTACGTTAACATTTTCAAAAGTGTTCTCCTCTGAAACGACTGAGCCAATAAAACTCATGTTTCAAATGAAGACTCATTAGGTTGTTAAAATAGCCATTGTCTCCTGACCAAGATGGCCACCATGCCCATATATACTAAAACAGCACTTAGTCTTCTTAACAACTAAAATCAATGAGCTTGGGTTATTGATATGTAGTGTTGAAGATTTGGGCACTTCCAAGTTTGTTCAAAGTACGATCCTAGGTTGACCCTGACCTACAATACAAAATTATCAAATTTGATTCCTAATTCATTTATTTGGAAAAACCCTCGGGACATTGACTTTTCAATAGCAGTTTAAGCCAAAGTAGTATTACTTTCTAGATTTGTTTAAACTAATGAGATAATGAATATGGATAAGTACCAAAGGTCAAGGTTAATCTTAAATATTTCAGACATGGTCACTCATACTGAACTGCCAACAGTGTATCTAATTATATTCAACTTGGAAACCACTGGCCAGTTGAACTCAAATTTCATATATAGAGCACCAATAAGATGATACAACATAAGTGTGTCTATGTTGTCCTGATCACACGAAAGCATCAAACCAAACAAACAAAATATGAACAAACCGAACATGCCCATATGTGGTTAACTCCTTTAAAAATCTATTTTTCTAGAAGCAGAAAGCCAATGACGTTGCGCCTTGGTAAGTGTAGATCTTTCCAAATTTGTTCAAATGATGATCCTAGGTTGACCATGACTTACCTTACTGCAACATTTACTTTGATTCCTAAGGTATTTACATAGCAAAAATCACACAGAACGGCGATTTTTCGATAAATGTGGGAGCCATAGTAATTGGTTTAACTTAATTGGTACCAAAGATTGATATTGGTATGTGAACTTTTAGCCAATAACGCTAGTATTTGACTGTTATCAGTATAATCAAACATGTTTCTCAGAAGTCAGATTTCATATGAAGCATTCATTAGATGAGACAACATAAATATGACTAGGAAAAGGCTGACCTCTTGGCTCTCGTTTGTGATGTCTAATTGTGAGTCTGTTACTTTCCCATTGGTATCCTGGGTCAAGTGTATAACTTGATTGTATCTATTCCTGTTCTTTGCCCTCTTTCTTACTTAGATTGTCCAAGTCGTATGACCAAAATGGCCCTCATTGTAATATATGGTAAATACCTTTCAAATTTCTCATCTGTAACTCATAAGCCATAAAATTGGGTCTTGTTATGCAGCATTTGGGATGTTGGTCAAACCAAAATTATTTTCCAAAGATGATCCTAGGTTTTCCATGACCTATTTTATGGTTAGGCCAAAGTTGATTTGCCATGCATTCATATTGGAAAAAATGAAAACTGATTTTTCAATTGCTGTTACAGCAATAGTCGTTATACTTATTATATACGGTGACCTAATGAGATAATTGCTATTAAATAAGTACCAATAGTCAATGTTGACCATTGTCCTTTGAGCCATTGTCGCTCATAGTGAACTGCTCCTAATATATACACACATATTTCTCTCAGAAATCATTGGGCAATTTAAAGTAAAATTTCATATGGAGCATCTACTGAATTATACAACCTACACATTACAATTTAGCCAGGCAACAGGAGCGTCTGTCATGCAGGTGGTAAGTAAAATCTCTCAAATGTCTTCCTCTGTAGAGCTTAATGGCCAATGGCATCAGGTCTTGGTATATATCAGTAGGAATGCGTACCTTTCAAAGCTTTTTCCTAAAGATGATCCTAGGTTGACCAAGACATTGTAAAACATTTATTATGGAAATATTGGGTCTCAGTGTCAGGTGAGTATTCCAGGACTTTTATGTTTTTTTCTTTTTCTAATTTTATATATAGAGTATCTGACATGAGTGCTCGTGTTTTATTGTATTTATTAAACGAGTTGGGGAAAAGAGATAAAATGCGAGTCTTGCCTAGCATTTTATTGCTTTTTTGGAACGAGGTAATAAATTCAATAATACAAGAGCACGAAAGTTAGTTTTTATTTATCATATGACTTTATGATTACTTTTAAATCTCAGTTCTGACGTAAAAACGTTGTAATTTTGTCATTATGTACGCCATGTTGTTATAAAAATCTGTAAACCACTAGTGGTTTATCGATTTTTTTTTTGCATGGCGTTATTTCACTCCCAGACGCGACGTCATATGATAAATCTTCTTAACCTTTCGTATAAGAATGAATTGTTCCATCTGTTTTCTATAGCGGGCTGGGCAGTAGCAGGTTTCCTATTTTAAACTTCATAAGTACTTTATTAACCCAAATACGCCTAGCGACATAGGTAAACTGTGGAGACCCAAAAAATGGTATCTGATCAGGGTCTCCAATGTTTGCATACATGATTTTCTATTAAAATTCTAATTGAAATATATATAAAACACTACAGTCCTAAAACGAGAAATGAACTCGTCCAGTCAATTAAGTAGGATAATCCATTTGCATTTGGTTAATATGTGCTAGCTTACCCATACTATCTTTTACTTTGACAGTAATCGCCCTGCCTGGCTAGTTGTGATAGCGAATTCTCTTCCAATAGGAGTGATAGGTGTATGGGGTCCTGTGCTTGGAGTAAACATGGATTCTCTTGATGTTTCTCAGGTAGAACAGTATAAGCAATTCAAATAATTGAGCAAGTGCATGAGATTTCCAAGAATGTGGTATGTGCGACCAGCAAAGCCTCAGATCAGCCTGCGCATACGCGCAGTCTGATCAGAACCTTTGCTAGTCGCTTTTGTATTCTATGATTATATAGCTACTGACGTAACACCATTTGGAGTTTCTAAGCTTAGAAGGAGGCTGAAAAGGCTCTTCCGAGTCTACAAATGTCACATTGTTGGAAATCTCATGCAATTGCTCATATTATATAACTACTGCCAACATAAGTCTAAAGCCACTATCAGCCCATCCGCGAAATGCCCTCTAGGTGATATTTCGCTGGATGACTGATAGTGGTTCAATTTTAACTTTTAATTGGACAGTTAGTTACATAACTTTACAATCAACAGTATGTTCTTACATAGATAATTACGCTCTAAAACATGATATACATGTAATTGTTTAGATCGTCACCATAGTTTTGATGATATTTTAACCGCTTGTTTTCTATAGATTATTTATTTCAAAGAAGTACTACTAGGGTTTATGTCATTCACCTTTTACAGCTATGCATGTAAATATAATCATGTACAAATACAGTGGTACTTCTAGGTTATGCACACCTCACAGTTTCATCAGTATCTTAGTTGTTTGAACATACAAAGCAAGGACATTAATGACCAGTTTCTATTAGGAGTAAATTGCGACGTCTAGTCCCACTATAATATCTGTATTTCAAATGCAATTGTGAATGTAACGTGGCATCCAACGAGATAAAGTCAAACGTTTGCAACAATTAATCCTGGGGTATTCTTTAGGAAACCTGACAACTTCATGTAATGTCACTTTTCATTGGCAGGCAAGTCATTTTGCGAGGCTGACAGTTGTTGGTTATAGGTGTAACATAACGCACGTTATCTGCTTTTTTAAAAAAAGTTACAAATCGCCAAAACCCTTGAGAGTGCCTCATATATAGTTTATAACTACTCATTTGTTAGTTTTGACACACTAATCGGAAACATCCGTTTCACAGATTATCTGGTCAAATGATTTCAAAGTGAATCTCTCAAATTATTTACCTATGTCAAAGTACATGTATCGATCTAATAGCGTATGTTAGACTCGGGCCCAGTCATCTGGTCGTATACCCAGTCTATCAGTCAACAGTTGTAGCCATTGTTGCGTCGTTTTTCAACCATTTGCTTTCAAATATTTTTTGTAACTCATCAATATCTCTGACAAGTTCAACACAAATGGGTAAGAGAGCTCAATATGGATGTCAAACATAACTGAACGTATTTCATTTTATTTCATGTTTGATTTGCTTTCATTAATATCTGGAAAAAATGTAAATATGACTTGTTTTCTTTTGATGCAAGGATTGCCATATACGAGACTTGTTTCATGTTTATTTGAACAGATTCGAATTTCACTTTTTGCAGTTGCGTATAAATAAAACAAACTCATTTTGCTTTTTCATGGATAACGGATGTGTCCCTGGTATTGCCAAATAGACAAGATAACTATTTAAAGCATAGCCATAACCAAAACCATAGCCAAAAATACATCCCTCTCCCCTTTATTCAAGTGTGAGATTTTCTTTTAAGTTTAGAGAAACATTCAGTCTTTTATTCAAATGAGAAACAATTCATGTGTGCCTGCTTTTGCTTGGAAACTGGGCTTAATAAGTTATTCCATACAACTGCCCAAATGGGTATCTCATGTATAAAATGTGTCATGAAAGAATATAAAAACTATGGTAGACGATTTCTCCAAAAAAAATATAAATCAATACATTTTCTTGCATAAATTTCAGACAGATGCTGGTTGGATGGGCTTTTGGATGACCCTCAGTGGCTGCGGCTCTGGTCTCTTACTAGCACGGTAATTTTAAGGAAGTTTAATTTCTTTGCCACCTAAAATTAGCTAAGAAAATCCAAGAGAATCTCCATGAAAACAGAGAAAATAAAGAAGTATCAGACATGTTTGCTTGTGACTGTTTGTGTTGATGATTTAAAGTCATTAATGTTTCAATCACAGCTGTACATTTCCTACCAGTACTAAGCAGAGGACATTATGCCTTGCTCAGGCACACAGCACAGTACCTCTGTATAAGTTCAAACCAGTGTCTGTATAGTAGATACAATGGTATGTTATGTTACAGAAAAAGTTTCTTCCATTATTATTTTCTTTTGATTTTAACAACCATTGTAATATAGTTCCATTTAAGATAAATGCTTAAAAATCAATTAAAGGTCAGAGCAAGGCACTATTACTGGGCAGGCTAGATTTAGTATTCTGAAGCAAAACAACGAAACGTTCAAAATAGCTATCAATTAGGAAAACAGCATATTATTTCTATTGAGTCCATGAAAGTCAGTAGAAGGTGCAACGTATTAATATTTGGGGAGAAGTGACCAGCTGCACACGTTAAAACAATAGCTGGTTCGTCCCTTAGCAAGGAATGAGCTGAATCTATAAAAGAGATTACTGGCTAATTTTTTATACCCCCGGTTCGTAGTATATAAGGGGTATGTACTTTTTGCCTTTTCTGTAATTATGTTTGTTTGTCTGTCTTTAAACTTTTTTCTGTCAAAGATTTCTCATCTACTACTTGACTTAGGACTTTAAAATTTGGTACAAAGCTTGATAGTGATGTTTTGTATTGTGAAACAAAAACAAACAGCCACATATTGCTTATCAGTCCCTTTATTTGTTCACTTTTCTTCTCCCAACTGAAAATTTTAACTATTTTCTGTCAAAGATTTCTCAGCAACTACTTGACTTAGAATTCTGAAATTTTGTACAAAGCTTGATAGTGATTAGTCGTATTATGTAACTAAAACAGCCACATATTGCTTATTATTCCTTTATTTGTTCATTTTTCTTTCTCTCCAATGATAATTCTAACTTTTGTTTTCTGTCAAAGATTTCTCAGCAACTACTTGACTTGGGATTGTTAAATTTGGTAAAAATTTTGATAATGATGAGTTGTGTTGTGTAACAAAAAGGCCACATATTGCTTATCAGTCTCTTTATTTGATCATTTTTTCTCTCCTTTTAACTTTTTATGCCCCCAAAGGAACTTTGGGAGGCATATAGTAATCGCACTGTCCGTCCGTCTGTACGTGTGTCCGTCCCGCTTCGTGTCCGGTGCATATCTCCTATATTCTTTGGGTTAGGAATTCCAAATTTGGTGTGTGGATGCATCTTGGGATGACGGAGTGTCGCGTACCATTTTCGGGTCACTGTGACCTTGACCTTGACCTCTGACCTAGTTTTTAGAATAATCGTGTCCGCAGCATATCTCTTATATTATTTGAGGTAGGAATCTCAAATTTGGTATGTGGATGCATCTTGGGATGACAAAGTGTCGCGTGCCATAATTGGGTCACTGTGACCTTGAACTTGACCTCTGACCTAGTTTCTAGAAACTGCATCGAGTCTGGTGCATATCTCCTTTATTCTATGAGATAGGAATTCCAAATTTGGTGTGTAAATGCATGTTGGGATTGCAGAGTGTCACATACCATTTTCGGGTCACTGTGACCTTGACCTCAGACCTAGTTATTAGAATAATCATGTCCGGAGCATATCTCTAATAATATTTGAGCTAGGAATCTCAAATTTGGTGTGATGATGCATCTTGAGATGACAAAGTGTCTCTTACCATAATTGGGTCACTGTGACCTTGAACTTGACCTATGACCTAGTTTTAAGAATAATCATGTCAGGAGCATATCTCTTATATTATTTGAGGTAGGAATCTCAAATTTGGTGTGTGAATGCATCTTGGGATGGGGAAGTGTCACGTACCATAATTGGGTCACTGTGACCTTGAACTTGACCTCTGACCTAGTTTCTAGAAACTGCATTGAGTCTGGTGCATATCTCCCATATTCTTTTAGATAGGAATTCCAAATTTTGTGTCTAAATGCATCTTGAGATGGCGGAGTGTCATACATACCATTTCGGGTCACTGTGACCTTGACCTCTGACCTAGTTGTAAGAATTTTTGTGTTCCAAGCATATCTCTTATATTCTTTAAGGTAGGAATTCCAAATTGGTGTGTATATGCATCTTGGCACGGTGGAGTCTAACTTATTATTTTTGAGCCACTGTGACCTTGACCGCTGACCTTGTGTTAATAATAATTGTGTCAGGAGCATATGTCTTTTATTATTTGAGATAGGAATCCCAAATTTGGTGTGTGAATGCATCTTGGGATGGTTGAGTGTCTTGTACCATTTACAGGTCACTGTGACTTTGACCTCTGACCTAGTTTTAATAATAATTGTGTCAGGAGCATATCTCTTTTATTATTTGAGATAGGAATCCCAAATTTGGTGTGTGAATGCATCTTGGGATGGTGGAGTGTCTTGTACCATTTACAGGTCACTGTGACCTTGACCTTTGGCCTATATTTTTGAAAAATCATGTCCAGAGCATATCTCTTTTATTATTAAAGGTAGGAATCCCAAATTTGATGGGTGGATGCAACTTTGGATGGCGGAGTGTCACATACCATTTTTAGGTCACTTTGACCTTGACCTCTGACCTAGTTTGAGGAATAATCGTGTCCAGAACATATCTCTTATATTATTTGAGATTGGAATCCCAAATTTGCTGTATGGATACATCTTTAGATGCTGATGTGTAGCATACCATTTTTAGGTCACTGTGATCTTGACCTATGACCTTGTTTCTAGAATAATCTTGTCTGGAGCATATCTCCTATATTATTTGATGTAGGAATCCCAAATTTGGTGTGTTGTTTCCTCTTGGTATGGCGGAGTGGTGCATACCACTTTGGGTCACTTTGACCTTGACATTGACTTCTGACCTGATTTCTAGGTGTTTCGTGTCCGAAGCATATCTCCTATATTACAGCTAACTTTCCTCAAATGTGTCTTATGCTTGACCAATTCCTTTGGGGGCATTCGTCACGTGACTGTGACATTTCTTGTTTTCTGTTAGATTTCTCCGCAACTACTTGACATAGGATTCTGAAATTAGGTACAAAGCTTGATAGTGATAAGTTGTATTGAGTAAGAAAAGAACAAACACATAATGCTTTTCAGTCCCTTTATTTGTTCATTTTTCTTTTTCTCCAATGATCTTTTTTCTGTCAAAGATTTCTCAACAACTACTTGACTTAGGATTCTGAAATTTGGTACAAACATTGATAGTGATGAGTTGTATTGTGTTAAAAAAACACATATTGCTTATCAGTCCCTTTATTTGTTCATTTTTCTTTCTCTCCAATGAAATTTTCTGTCACAAATTTCTCAGCTCCTATTAGAGCTAGTGTTTTTTAATTTTGTGTACACCTTCAGGTAGGCAAATTGTATTATGTAAATGAAAATTAAGATGCTTATCCTTATTTTGCATTCTTTTTTCAAATTTTCAATTTGTCCTTCTGTCACTCCTATATAACACATGTGGACATTTGTGTCAGAGTTTATCAGCAACTACTTGATTTAGGAGCATGAAATTTTGTGTACACCTTCAGGTAGGCCAAGTGTATTGTGTAAATGAAAATTCAGATGCTAATCCTCATTTTGCCTTTTTTCAAATTTTCAACTTTTCCTTCTGTCACTCCTATATAACACATATGGACATTCGTCATCAAAATTTTCTCAGCAGCTACTTGATTTAGAATTATGAAATCTTAAACAATTTTGTCTTTTCTCTGAAAGTGTTCTAACTTTTGCTGGCAACTGCTGGGGTATGTGAGCTTTGTTTTTTTTCTGCTATATTTTCATGTGCTGGCACAGAGGTGTTGAAATCATAAAACTTTATATTGGACTATCAATTCACATTGTTGTAAAGTCTGGCCGTGCCTTTGTCATTAGCATACAGCTAAATATTTCTCTTGTAACCTGAACCATATTTAATTATAACAATTATATTGTCAACTGATAAAACAGTAAATGTAGAAGAGACATATATGCTGCACAACTCTATTCTGATCGAAACCTTATGGTTCAAAATTTATGTTTATGTCCATACAAGTTTGTATAACTGGGCCAGCCCATGTGATAATATTACCTGTAACGTTACTGTTATTCAGTGGATAACATCATGCCATAAATAATGTTATAACCACATGTTACAGAACACTTTTGGCTGGAACAAGTAACGTCATAATTACAACAATAATTAAAAATTGCAATCCAAATTTTCATTGAAATAAACAAACTTTGAACTTGAAGGCGTTAAATTCGCATGATAAACAGAATCTTACACTCATGATCATTTCATATAAAATTCATTCAACTCGCCAAAGGCTCGTTTAATAAATTTCATATAAAATTATCACTTGTGTACAAGATCCTCTATGTATATGTATCTCACATGCGTAAAAATCATATACAGCTATAAAAGTAGGGCTATAAGCATATTGTTGTGTATGGGCCTTTATGTGCTTTTATACTTTGAGTGTGAAAATGTGCAAGACTGCGCATATAAGTCTTATCTGTGTCTTTGCTAAATTCATCTGTGATCAGTTCCAAAATGTTATATATGTTGGCTCAAATGTGTAGCAACCACTGTACACTTTTTAAGAGCCTTCATATAATTTGAATTATAGTATGCATTTTGTTTTATTATTTATTTCAGGTTCAACGACTTACTGAAGAGACGTATGAAGTTATATCTAATACTCTTGTTGGTTGGAGGTGCTGGTTCCTCTGTTTGGTTCACTTTGTTATGTAGCAAATATATCTCATTTAATTTGGGTAATGGGCATTCAGTATATTTCTATAAATTCACCACTTAACACATGACCATAACCAAACCATTCGCTCTATTCTTATAGCATATTCAGAGGAATTACCTAAATGGTAAACACAATCAAAAATACAGTAAAACATGTCTTAAGCAGCCACTCAAAAATAGAAAAAAACAAAGATCTTAATGACAAATGGTAGCTTAATGAAGGTCAAACGTATTGCAGAATGCTCCCCTTGGAACATTCTGCAATACGTTTGACCTGCATTAAGTGATAAGTGGTCTTGAAAGTAAGTAAGGAGGCAAAGATCAGGAATCAATACAATCATATAACACACTTGACACATTACACCAAAGTAAGTAAGGATAACCAATTTTTGGTCTTTTGATAGTGGCCATTTTACACAGGTTTTACTGTATCCCCAACTAAGCCTATCGTTGGTCAATTATAACATCTGACAAATAGTGTTAGAGAACACAATGACTTTGGCTGCAGACTTATGTGTGGAAGGTGCGTATTTTGATTTCTATTCAATTTTGAAATGAATTTTCCTAATAATGGGGACACTTATCATAAGTCACATTCTGTCCTATCTGCCCTGGTACTGCACTCTTTCCCCACACCGCAAAATTGGGACACCAGACTTATATTGGTTGAATTTACTGATTGAAACCATCCGTAACAACCTTGAACTTTTTATTATCTATTCTAAAAAAATAGTAAGTGAGTATGATCAGGAAATACCACAATCACAAACCGCAGACAACCGCATGACACCGCGAGGAAGAGCCACTCAACCATCACAAGACACAAGGAAGACAAATTAAGCAAAGCAACCAGCTCTCTTTTCCCCATCAAGATGATTGCAATACTAGAATGGACATAAAGTAACGTACAACAAAACATAGAACAATTACAGACTCCCACAATGGGAGTAACAATAAACAAAAAATCAACAACCACAGAACCACCGCCTTAGAACGGACAGCAGCCTAAGCCACTGTGGGGCTTAAATGCATTTTACAGGTACCAAATCTTCGCCCTAGATTTTGCTGTTGTTGAAGTACAAGAAATGTTCAGCTCGCATGGAGGCCCTCTAACTAATGCAATATATCATCATGGAGAAACACTCCAATCAAATTAACACACCATGATGAAACAAAGAAAAGGGCTCATGACTCACAGATAGTCAGAGCTAAAGCCTACCCTTATATCAGAACACTACAAAATTAGCGGCATATCAGACTCATGCACTCAATGTATTTTATAAGATATGTGAAACTAATGAAGGCTGTACTCTAAACATTATCAGGCCTCCAGATGAATTTGCAGTACTGAAAATTATCTTTATTATTTCTCAACCAAAACATATGTTGTGAGTACTATAAAGAACCATCTCATTAGAACCGTCTCAATGAGACGGCTCTTTTGAGCACCCAAAACATATGTTTAGATTGGTGGGTAAGAAAATTATCGCATTTTTACGCTCAAAATTTTGCTTAACTAGACCTATGATTAACATTCTTATTTTCAGCATCGCTGTATGCAGCCAGTGTAATCGCAGGGACATTTATCAATGCTACAATACCTCTGTTTTTCGAGCTATCATGTGAGGCTTCATATCCAGTGGCAGAAGGGCTCACTGGGGCATTCCTTACCTTCTTTCAGAACCTAGTAGGAATCTTCTTCTTGTCTCTGCTGTTTATATCAAGCATTGGTAAGTGTCTGAGTCAGTCTTCACATTTAGCTTACTTTAACCCATTTAAACTGAAAAAATGTCACACTCTTATCAATGGGACCAGTCCATTTTTATTGTAAGGGTTGATAGGAGGTTTAGTCATTTCTATTCAAATTTATAGGACCCTGGTCAGATGTCTGCACTGTTTGCCTATGTTTCACAAAAAAATATGCTAGATTGATAGACTTTTCATCAGACGTGTTACAATACTATCATATTGATATTATATTATATAATTTCAAGGATTATATGTTTTAAAATGACAATGTGCCTCATTGCATTGTATTTTGTTGCGAATTGACTTTTATTCCGTTTACCCTTTCTTACCATCAAACTTGTAAAGATAAAGTTCGTATGATCCATTATATATAATAATCATAGCTTTGAGGGAATTCATGTGGCATGTCTTTTTTTAAATACATTTTATATATGTTTCAGAAGATTGGTTTTATCTTAGCAAACATGTGTCTGGTTTAGACATTATTCGTTGATAAATCAGCATTCTGATTAAGACTTTTCAATCACGAAATGGCTTAAAACTGGTCACTGGTTATAGTTGTAAAGTCTGTACAATGATTCTTAAAAGTGAAAAGTACAGACCCAACTTCCATGGCACCTATCGATTCAACTCATCACAGTCTACACTTTCATCGTCTATCAATGTTCCAGTTTGACAATTGTGTGTCATTTCTAGACGCCATGCGTAAATGGTTAATGTGAGAGTTTCCTATATAATTCTAAGATTATGCTTGTACGTTTAAGATAATGCTCACATTTATCAAAATTGTTACTCTGACATCCATTGTACATATTGCATAAGTTCTTTAAAATCTAAACCATTATATATTCTGGCTAAAGTGTCGAGAACTTTCTTATTTAGATGTCTTTTTCACAAAAAGATTATGTTTAGCACTTTTAATGAAATCATTACTTGAGAAGTTCATATATTTGTTGCATTCTGAAAAAGTTGTCACAATTCGAGCATCGAATCATGCCTTGGATGTATATTAAGGAGAATTACGCGTAGTACTATGTACCAAAAAGCTCCATTTTGTTAGCATGAAGTGGCGTATGGAAAATTAGTTCTGTAGCATGTGGGTTCAGCAATATTAAAACCGGTTATTCTGATTATCCAAAAAGTTTAATCAGCAGAATAAATGAAGTTTATGTATTTTTCAGTAAAATATTGCTATCGCTATAGTGATTTTATTGAAAAAACATAAACTTCATTTATAACCATTATTTTGCTGCAATCACACATGTTGTTGTGTCAATATGGTTTCTGTGACGTTAGCGCCACGTAATTTAGCGTTAGCGTCACGTTATCGCCTGCATTATCAAAGTTGATCCTCCATGTACATCCGTGGTCATGTTCCACGGAATTTCGCAAAAACTGGCAGAGGCAGTTCCTATTGATATTTGTTGGTAACACTAACCGCACTCTATGTTTGACATCATTTAAATAATTTAAATGATACCAAATTTATATGAGCTGACTCATGTTGTTTTCTTTTTAGGCAAATCATGGATGAACTGGGCATTAGTAGTTTCCTGTGTGTTAGCCTTACCACTTGTGTGTATATTTCCTGAAAACTACAGAAGGACCAATATTGACGTTAAGGTGGATGTCAAGGATGATGTCACTATAAACGTTAATTCAAGTGTGATAAAGTCATCCACAGAGTTATTAGAGGATAGCGAAGGAGGAGAAATACAAAACAAAACCCATATATCAACTCAATCAGACACAAGCTATTCACCATATAATTTATGATACTGTTGAATGGCATAAGATCTAGATATATTTTGTTTCTTATTTCTTTAGAAACCATATGGGCCTTGACACAAGAAAACCTGTCTGCGTTTTTTTTAACAACACAGGCGCAGACCAGCCTGCGCATCCGCGCAGTCTGATCAGCGCCCTTGTTATTCACATTTTGAAAAGTATCATACCTAAACTTGCTACAGGTAAAATAACATTTTTCTAGCTAGTCTCTGAAGCTGAGGAGACTGATATGAAACTTGTTTCGTCGGAGACCCCCTAAGACCGGTTTTCTCTTGATGAGGCCCATATGTGCCAGTTCATGAGATGTTGGTACGTATTGCATATGCGAACAACAAAGGCTCAGCCTGCACTATTGCTTGATTTGGTTAGACCCTTCACTGATCGCACACACAAAGACACAAAGATGATATTTTAGTATTTATCGCATATGCTTCAGTTGATTTTAAACATACATGCACAGCTATCTAAAGCCAAACTTTTACCTGAATCATATATGTACATCCTTACTTTGCGTTTGTGAGTAGTGAATGCACCAGCAAGACTGCTTGGATGAACTGGCTGGTCTGACCATTCCCTACTGGCTTATACAATAAGTACCGAGATCTAATGAACTGATTCACAGATTGCGTGAATTAAAGTTTTTTCGATGTTAAAGTGGATGACAATAACGACGAAGTGAGCTTAATGTAAAATTAAGACACACCCTTGGAAAAAACTATTTTGTCTTAAAATAGTAACTATTTTATTAATTTTTCTGTAATAGCAATATTTGTAATACTCAATGTAAGTGACTCAATGAGATTCTTCAAATGTGTTCCAAGATTGTGTAAATAAATGAAAAGACGCACCTCTGATCTGGAAGTTTTTAAAATATATAATTACATCAAAGGAGTTGGTAGAGGAATGAGAAAGAGGATTAGTGAGAAACTATTATAATATAATACTTCCCTACAAAATGGATAAGAAAATTATACTGTAATACTTCGAATATTTCGAACTTCAACTTTTAGAAATACTCGCTAATTCGAAGTAAAATTGGGGCACACTGCATACAGAGAAATCATGATCTATTTTAATTGCTGTTTACTATAACATGGGTTTTGAGTGAGTAAAAGAAACAGCTAGGAGAAGTTTCTTTTATGCACTCAAAACATATGTTTGATAGAGAAAAAACTTGATAATAATCATTTATGGGGGTCGTATTATACAATTATTGATTTATGTTGAGGTGGACATGGAGTGTTATTGAACAGTAAAAGTCATATTGACCGACGCGGAGGGGAGGTCAATGTGATTAAAGTAAGTAAGGGTGCAAAGATCAGGAATCGATACAATCAAGCACCACACCTGATCCCAGGATACCAATGGGAAAGTGATAAACTTACAGTTAGACACGACAAACGAGAACCAAGAGGTCAGCCCTTTCCCAGCAGGTGATCACAAAGCACATATAAACAGACGCGTACAAAGACATAGCAAACACAAGACAGAACAAAACATAAAAGATCCACCAAAGAAGTACCGCCTTGGAACAGTCAGTAAAATATTTTACTGGAGGGCTTAAACCAGTTTAACGGCGCCAACCTCACCCTTAATTCAGATGTGGATCAAAACACATAGGTATTTGGTTTGCATGAAAGACCCCTAACTTATCAATGCATCATCTCCTAAAACATATACATCAAGATACAACAAGGAGATAAAGCAAAGATAAGGACTCAACAGTAAATAAAACTGAATACCTGAGCAAAAGAAATCTAACAGGTCAACCCCTGGTGGGCCCGACAAACAGCCAAAGCATCAGGCCCCTACCATCTCATCAAAAGATAAGTCTTTAAGTCGGAACCATCATAGAGTCTGAAGTCTGACCCACCGGCGTGCAAATAAAGAGGAAAGCAAAGTTGCTAACCGTGATTGGGTTGACCACCAAGCATGCAGTCTTTTGCAATACATTAATGTTATAGCCAATCTTTTTATAATGGGAAATTATTTTAATGAACTGCGCTGAAAAATTATTAGAGCCAACAATCTTCTTCAATTTATACACCAAGTCACCATAGAAATCAGGTTCCGAAAGTCCTTGGTGCAAGAGAGATTTAAGTTTACTGTTTGATAATACTTCATGTCTACCGAAACAGAAGTCACAATTGTTTTATAATATAATAAATATATGTTATGCATTTCCTGCCATTTTGGCCCATTAAAACCATTGCCGTTACGGATGGATCTTGCAAAACTACTTAGTGTAAACAATGTTTTATTCAAATATAAAGTACATCGAGATACAACAGATACATCACAATACAATACATTTGAAAGGGATACAGAAATAAGTCTAAGACTTGTTTGAATCTGCTTCCCTAAAGGAATCATCTAAATAACACAATTTGATTAGCAGTCGATTTCTTGATGATGTTTCTAATTGAATTATATGTGATTACATTTTTATGCAGATAGTAAATGATACTAAGAAGTGTGTGTGTGTGTGTGTGTGTGTGTGTGTGTGCGTGCGTGCGTGCGTGCGTGCGTTAACTAGCAGATAAGATAGAGAAAGAGAGAGCTTTGAAGATAGTACAATTGGCATTGCTGTTTAAGCTTCGTTCACCGTACAACAGTACGTTAAGAGTTGGGACACAGTGTTTTTAAACCTTTTATAGCATAATTTGACGCTGGGCAGTGAACCTTGCACAAGAGAAGAGGAAGTCCTGGACATGTTAAATTTCGCCACATGTACAGAACTTGTCTTGTATGATGTTTTTACTCAATAAGGTGTAATGCAAACTGCTACAATGTGTCCTAATTCTAGCATGAAGTATCTATTCGTTTCTGTTGTCAGTGAGATAATAGTAATTAGGAACAGGTTGTCGCGTTGACATCTTCGTTTTGAAAGAAGAAACCGATGGACAAGACTGAACTGTGTTACCTAGAGTATTTCACTAAGTTAAACGTATGGTTGAGGGGAGAAATGAATTATAGTACAGTTGGGATTTAGCGTCAATTGTTTGATATTGTTCGCTGTTTCTTAGTGGCTACCTGGACATGGCACCTACAAGGGGAGGAAGCAATGAACTGAGATATGCTGGAGTTAAGTAGTTGGTCGTTTTATAGTACAGAGTCAATTTATGTTGCCTTAGTCTTGAGCTAAGAGTCTCCCAGCCAGTTTCTTTATATAAATTCTCAATGGATACTAATTTGGTTGTTCCAGCCACTATCCTGGCAGCTTCAAGCTGTATCTTCTCAAGTTCGTCTTCCTCATACTTAATAATATTACACCTGACAACGTCAGCATATTCTAAGATTGGCCTAATAAATGCCATACATATAGTTTCTAGTGCTTTTCTATCTAAACGAAATTTAAGTTTACGCATAATGTGAATTCGCTGCCATGCTTTTGTAGTTATTAATTGTATGTGCTTGTGCCAAGTACCACTACTTTCAAATGTTACTCCTAAATGTTTGTGACTTTCGACTTCTGTAATTACTTGATTATTCATAATTACAGGTGGGTGAACAGGTTTATTTAATTTACGAGACAATAGTATGTATTCAGTCTTATTTGGATTAAAAGATACCAGCCATTTCTCAGCCCTTGCAGATGTTCTTACTAAATCTTGATTAATGGTCTGTGATGCTTCCTCTGGGAAGTCAACTATAATATATAGGCTAGTATCATCTGCAAAAAGACGAATAATTGAGTTTTTATCTTTTACAATATCATTGATATAAATAAGGAATAAAAGTGGTCCTGAAATAGAGCCTTGGGGTACACCCGCATTTATGCTTACCCAGGTGGAGACAAAACTACTTGACGTTCTGATGTCACTTCCCGTGAGCCATGCAATATTACCTCGTATTGTGTGCTTTGCAACGTCACGTCCGGCAAACCATGCAACATGTATTTATATCAGCAGCAGTGATAGGCATATGAGCCAATCAGAAGATGTTTATTTATAGATTATATAATAATTTTTATGTCTACCTCCCTATAACTCGAACTGCTGATAATTCCAAATAAAACCCCTAGTCCCTAGGACTTCCAATTTACGAGATTCGACTGTACAATGATGGCTCCTTTTTAATGACTCGAGGATAATATTTGTTATCAGTACTCATAGGTATCTATGCTACAGTCCTAGTAAGCATATCATGTTGATATCACTATTGGCCCCCCTCTATTGACCCTCCAGCAAAACGTCATTTACATGGTGTTTTGTTGCTGGGCAAACAGTAGCCAGAGACTTAGCTTGCTCAAAATTTCCAAGATGCTTCCATGAGCATCGCAACAAATGACACACAAATGCAAATAAGGTGATAACAGCTAAAAATTATATAATTCACTGATAAAAAAAAAATGAGCCAAAAAATAGTGATAAAAGAAAGAATATGGGCTTATGATATTAAAAGAAAGTCTGAAAAATGAAAGAAAATCACAAAAATAAAGACAACTGACAGTTTATGATTTTGAATATTAATTAAGAAGATTCTTCAAGTGTAACATATTGATTTCACAGAGAATTTATGATAGAGATATACAAGAGGTGTTTCTTGTTTATTTGAACAAATTTGAAATTGCCCTATCACATTAATTTCTAATTATATTTAGTAATAACAAATTTACATTGGTTAATCTGATCTCCAGAAATACGCAGTCACCAAGAAAATAGCTCTTAATTTTATTTGCTGGATTAAAACAGTCTCTGAAGATGAGTAGTCAAAATTTAAGCATTTAAAATTGCTGTCTGAAACGAAATGTTCAAAATCGTTCTCGAACGATTTCTCTTAAAGGGGTGAAGTTTTCTCTTGGAACCTATTATAAATTGTACTTAAATGATTAAAGTCTGTTCTGCTTAGAAATAAAGCTTTTCTGTTGGATATTTACTTTTTTGAAGCAACTTAAACGTCAAATTTTGGGGCTTACACTTTCCAAAACAACACTAAATTGTAAACAAAATACATTAATGCAATATTTGATGATCAGTTTTATCAGCGATATATCCTTGAACTATTTAAGAACTTGTGGCGGCTGTGATTTTGAGAATTTGTTTTTCACAATTCTTCCAGTACACATTTTATACATGGAATGCCCATTTCACACTGGTCAATGTAAACGCACCGGTGGTTGCTACAACGAGCTGGTAGTTGCATTTTTCAGCACCGGTGGTGGCGTAAGGTAAAAAAATCTATATCTGTTGACTTTATTATTTATTTATAAACTTGCATTTATTTTATTTGTGATGACACCTGGCGCACAGACCACCGGTAACATTGCAGTTTATGGCTCTGCCAAGCAACTGGTGATATAATTCATGGTTTGGACTGCAAATCCAACAAAGTTCTATAGTTTTGCCATGACAGGTGCTATTTTCTAGTGTAACTGCCTAAATTGAGTGAAATCTGCATGTCTTAGCGCAGCTGTTGTCATATTCCCATGAAATAACATCCAAAAAACGATAACTACTTTGGTCTTTTTTCTTGGTAAACTAGCAAATGTTTTATTGAGGAATTTTTATTACAACGCACTGGGAGCATTTTTTGACGCATTGATACAACGCACTGATGGTTGCACAGAATTCCTGTGGTTGCTAGTGCAGACTCACCACATCATTCGCTGTTCACATAAACGTTGCAAAAATCGCCATTTCAACCAGCAGATGATATTTCGATACTGTATAGAAGGTTCAGGCGAGCCTGTGCAATCGTGCATACTCCCAAGAGCCTTTGCTGCCAGCACAAGAGATCTTGATATTTATTAAATTGTCCAGTGACTGCCTGCGCAAATGTGCAGACTCACCAGAGTATTCGCTGCTGGCGTGAATAGCACACAAATCGCCATTTAAGGCAGCACAAGAGATTTTGTACAGTGACGAAGGCTAAGGTAAGCCTGTGCAAATGTGCAGACTCGCCAGATCCTTCGCTGCTCGCACAAAATGGCATTCAATCGCCATTTGAGTCACCACATGAGAATTTTAAACTGTGACGAAGGCTCAGACTAGACCAAGCAAATGTGGCAAAAGCCATCGCTGTTCGCATGAATGACACCCAAAAATAGTGAGTATCACAATCACAAACTGCAGACAAACCCATGGCACTGAGAGGAACAGCCACACAACAATCACGAGACACCAGGAAGACAAACTAAGCAAAGCAGCCAGCTCTCTCTCTTCCCCATCAAGATAATTGTAAAACAAGAATGGACATAAAGTAACAAAATATAGAACAATTACAGAATCCTGTAATGGGAGTAACAATCAACAACGTATCAACAACAACATAATCACCGCCTTAGAACAGACAGCAGCCTATATCTCTGGGGAGCTAAAATTGCATTTTACTGGTACCAAATCTTCGCCCTAGAATCTGCTGTTGTTGAAGCACAAAAATTTTAAGCTCGCAAGGAGGCTTATTAACTATTGTAATGTACAATTTCATTAAATTAAAAGTTTTAGGGCCAATCTGAAAAATAGGCGGAAACACTCTCAAAGTGCGAACAGGGCTAGCTCTGGAGCATCTCTGGTGAGGCTACACATTTGCAGAGTCACGCTTGAGCCTTCATCAGTGTACAAAAACCACAAAATCTATGCCTATTGACTGTATGATTTCTTTATAAACTTGCATTTATTTTACTTTTGATGACCCAATGCACACAAACCGTCAGAAACATTGCAGTTTATGACTCTGCCATGCAATTGGCGTTTTAATTCATGTTTTGACCGACAAATCCGACACAGTCGTGGAGTTTGACAGTGACAGGTGCTTTTTTCTATTGCGACTGCCTAACTTCAGGAAATTCTGCATGTCTAAGCACAGCTGCAGCTATGGTATCATGGTCCCATGAAATAACATCCAAAAACGATTACTACTCTCTATTTTTTTCTATGCAGAGAAGGCTCTGGCGAGTCTGTACATTTGCACAGGCTCACCTGAGTCCCCGTCCTGGTACTGAAACATCATGTGCTGGCTCAAATAACGATTTATGTACCGTTTATAAGAACAGTGAATGCTGTGATGAGGCTGCACCAGCAACCACAGGAATTCTGTGCAACCATCAGTGCGTTGTATCAATGCGTCAAAAAAAATGCTCCCAGTGCGTTGTAATAAAAATTCCTCAATAAAACATTTGCTAGTTCACCAAGAAAAAAAATCAAAGTAGTAATCGTTTTTTTGGATGTTATTTCATAGGAATATGACAACAGCTGCGCTAAGACGTGCAGATTTCACTCAATTTAGGCAGTTACACTGGATTTGCAGTCCAAACCATGAATTAAATCACCAATTGCTTGGCGGAGCCATAAACTGCAATGTTACCGGTGGTCTGTGCGCCAGGTGTCATCACAAATAAAATAAATGCAAGTTTATAAATAAATAATAAAGTCAACAGATATAGATTTTTTTACCTTTTACGCCACCACCGGTGCTGAAAAATGCAACCACCAGCTCGTAGCAACCACCGGTGCGTTTACATTGACCAGTGTGCATTTGGGCACTCGAATGATACAACTTATAAAGCCCAGTTGTCAAGTAAAAGTAGGCTCACAGAAGCTGTTTTTCATTTGAATAATAGACTGAATGCTCCTCTAAACTTAAAAGGAATTTGAACTCTTTTATACGCATTTTCATTAGAAATACACACGTTTTAGCTCTTAAAATCAGTAAAAGGGGGGTGGGCGTAAATTTTGGGACGCCGTGTTATGGTTATGCTTTTAATTGCCTATTTGTCTATTTGGTCATACAAGGGACATGTCCGTTATTTAAGAGAAAGCAAAAGTTATTTATTTAATTTACATGCAATCTCAAAAAATGCAAGTCACATTTCTTCAAATAAACATGAAACAGGTCTCGTATTCTCTCAAGAAAGTGGCTAGTCTCTGTGGCTAAATCGGTACGTTTCAATACTACCTGGTTGTATGATCTGTTAGCAAACATCCCAAGACGCTTGTGAAATAAATGTATGCAGCAATGATAAAAAAACGCCGACTTTTTTGGTGGAAAAGTTTTTTTTATCTAGCGCATAAATTGACTTTACAATTTTTAAAAAGAAAAAAATGGAACTTTAGGTACTGAATTAGAAGACAACGCTATGCTATGTGTCAGCCAAACACAGAAATAGAACATTATCAGCCAGCCCCCTCCACCCCACACCCTCGATAAGAGTGAGTAACTGAAAATTATTTTTCTTATTTCTCAACCAAAACATATGTCTTTGGTACTCAAAAGAACCGTCTCAATGAGGGGATTCTTTTGAGCACCCAAAACACATGTTCTAATTGATGGATAAGGGAATAATCGCAATTTTACTCTGAAAGACTTTGCTTAACTAGACCTATGATTATACAAACAAATTCAGTTTTGAAGACTATTTACAGTTTCATGTCATAAAACATGCTCTGTGAAGCCAAGTAGCAACATTTACTTAGAGTTGACATTTTGCTTCGGTATGACGTTTAAAAATGTGTGTATGCGTGGCAAATATATCTAAACTGATTTTACTTTTGATCATGCCTGTCTTATTATTCTTTAGTAAAAGCCAGTCTCTCTCTCTCTCTCTCTCTCTCTCTCTCTCTCTCTCTCTCTCTCTCTCTGAAGATACATAGATCTTTTAATATGAAGTTAAGGGGTTACGATCATTTAAGTGTCAAATGATTGCATCACGTAAATGATCCAAGTTTGAATTTTGCAGGAAAAATAATAAATTTTCGCTTGTCCTGTTGGCCAATATGTAATTATATGCTTATGCATTTGGGTCTACAGTGAGAAATTTCAGGATTTGGCAAAGAGAGTATTAGTAATTTGTCAAGCACTTCCATGTTAGAATTGGTTAAAATGAAAATATGGATAAAGTCATGCACTACACGTATCAAACTACGAAATAGAATAGTAAAACGTCTATGCATTGAGCAAATACATGTATGTTGATCGGGCCATACCAAATGACCAAAAATGCTCCATATACCTTTCTTATAGAAATACATTTGCTACACATTGGGCTTTAATAATATTCAATTGCGTAGTTTATTTATTCGAGAAATGCTTGCAGTGTTAAGTTTGCACTAACTATTACAATGTTTAGAAAGTTGTAAATGGTTAAACCCAAAACTTTTGCCTTTGAAGATCAAGCAATGAAATATTTTGTTAATTCGTATACATGTAACAGATCCTTTCTACCTACAAAGATATATTGTTACCTTTGGGTTCACTAGTTTAGCAACTCTTTGAAGAAACCCTGCATCTCTGATCACCATGCCCCACCTATAAATGTTAATGGCCCCTTGCCAGATGATCTGCCATTTAGCAATAACAGCTCGTTATTTGATTTAACATCATTACTTGAACTACAAGCAGCCAGTAGAAATTAAAGTTGCACATTAAACTTCTAGCTACCATTTGAAAACAAAAAACCAAAAATAAAACACACACACACACACACACACGTAATTAGGACTAGAAAATGTATATTTTGCAGATCACATTCAGACCAATAGTACAGTGAGGGAGAGAATCAAGCCTCGGCGTAGTATTATGTATGAATGAGTTTAGTTTTATTACCCAGAACTGGGGTAAGATAAATTAGTTCGGTAGAAGGTGGTGTCAGCCCTATAAAATACATTATACAAATTACGCACAGGTTAAATACATTTTTCACTTTTCCATAAAAAATTGCTCTAGTACCTTTCAACGACGTTTAAATTGTTGAATTGTTGAATGTTGTAAATGTTTGTTTCTTTATTGTGTTAGCATGGTTTCTGTGCCGTCATTATCACGTGATCAAAGTAGACCCTCGATGTACATCCTAGGTCTGATTCCACGAAATTGGCCGAGGCAGGTCCGAATGGAAGAGAGGTATGACCACAGACAAAAAGACACAGACGTGAAAGCAAGAGTACAATCAAGGCCAAGCAACCAGCTCTCTCTCTCTCTCTCTCTCTCTCTCTCTCTCTCTCTCTCTTCCAGAACGTCGATATGATTGTCAACCTGGAAAGGACAGATATAATTACACAACATACCTCATCAAGACACAGAGCCGGACACACAACGGAGGCATCAAACAACGAACTAGCAACAACAGAAATACTGTCCCTAAACGAAATGCAGCTTCAGTCCCTATAAGGGAGAGATTTATTGGCCAAATCTATTTTCTGCCTTTGTTGAAGCACATACAGTTTTACTTGCACCTGGGCTATATAATTTATTCGGCACACTTATAAGTGTTGTTAAGTGTACTTAAACTTTTAAGTATCATTTATATATTTTTGAGCTATGATATTGTTTTATGCATTATTTCTTGTTTATTTTTATATTTGATGACGTCTTATATATTTCTTTATACATGTAAACCTTTCAAGTTGGGATTAATTAAACTATGGCATTGCTGATTTCCAAATCTAATTGTCGCTACACATTCATTGGTTTTGTTTTCAAAGAGTTTATCATCTCCTCGTTAGTATAGTGGTAAGTATCCCCGTCTGTCACGCGGGAGACCAGGGCTCGATTCCCCGACGGGGAGCAAATGTTTTCTAACAGCTTTCAATATCATTTATATTTGCAATCCAATTATTTCGAGGGATCCCACAAGTTTTAGGTTTTAAAATTGCAATATTTTTTATTGAGTCATTAAACTTACGTATTTGGAAGATCCATTTGATGTCACATGACGTTGACATGCATAAAAAATGGTGACCTGGGACCTGTTGCATAAACCGTTATCAAAGTTAAGGTATCATTAAAGGCTCTGAATTTATTTTGATATTACCAAGCGTCTGGTTGTATATTTGAGAGTTTTATTTTTATGTAAAAGAAGGCTCCTTCTGCAGCGAATGTGTGCATCTGTTGGGTTCCGATTCCTTAAACGTTTACAGTAGCAAAATAACCTTATCCCATCTTTGACAGAATAGCAAGGATAACACCACGTACCACAATGCAACAATTCATGTTCAGTTAAAGACACGTGAATTGCAAGACCTGCAGGTGTGCACTATAGTCACTGTATGAGTATGTCCGTCCGTTTTGTGAGCCCGTCTGTCCGTTAGCAGTTTGTGAAAATGCTCATTACTCTTGAACCATATGGTATATTTTGATCAAATTTTGCATACATATGCATGTAAACATGTCTTACCAGTGGCATTCGTAACCGCCATTCTTTGCTGAGCATCAGTCCGGCTGGTCGTAGTCAGTTGGTGAAAATGCTTACAACTTTTGAACCACGTGGTATATTTAGATCACTTATTTATTTTAACATTGTCAAGCCATTGGTATGCAAAACGGTGACGAGGCCTCGCCGAGCTTCATTTCGACTGGCCGACGTCTTTAAGCGAAAATGCTCTCAACTCTTGAACCGCATGGTATATTTTGATAAAATTTACATAATATACATTATTACATTGTCTAGACTTATTTTGATCTTTACAGATTAGCATTATTGTTGTTTCAAAGATGCATAGTAATGAGGCAACTCTATTTTTCTTATAAATAGGTAAAGCATGACTATTCACTGCATATGCAGTAATCTGTGGTTGTTTCAATATAACTGTAAACTGAGACTACCTGCACGCCCAAAATCAAGGTAAACTCGCCACTGTTTGTTTACAACGATTCTCATCTATCTTTGAAAGTACAATATTTGAAATGTAATATTATTAGCTGAAGCTTAGCAGAATGTTATCATTTACCCTTCAATTCAAACACAACTTTCTGAGAAATTCAGCCATCTTATAAATACAACCAACAAGCTAAATTACGTGACTCTATTAGACATTTGAAAACCTAACTCATCTTATAAACAGAGGTATGTGTGAGTCTGTCTGTCGGTCCGTCCGTCCGTGGTCAGTCAGTGAAAATGCTCATAACTCTTGAACAACATGGTATATTTTGATCAAATTATGCATCATTCTGCAGGAAAAGACCAATTTGCTTTTCACACATTCCTTCTGGCACCGGGTACTGATTAATCTACGTTCATCACGGGTCGTGCACATTACGGTCAGTTGATTATGACACAAGCATATGCCATTTTTACCAGTGTTTTAAAAATGTTTGATAACACTGCATTTAAATTCATTGCATGAACGTAAATTATTGTGTACATTTTTTTCATTTTTATATGTTTTATCAACCTCCTATCTAATCATCTGTTAGGGGACCGACGCGAGAAAACCTGACTTCGGGGTTTTTGAACAGGTAATACTCAATCCTACCGTGAATTAGAATGGTTAGATTTTGTCAGTAGCAGGTTTAATAATTCTACATTCCAGAGAGTGAATAACAAAGGCACTGACCAGACTGCGCTGGTGCGCAGGCTGGTCTGTGTCTTTATTATTCGCATCAATAAAGTCGAGTTTTTCCGCGGCGTTGCAAATTCTAAAAAAGATATCTCTTCATACAATGACTCGGGTAATGGTAACATTGCAGCAATTAAGTGCATGCTCTTAAACGAGGAGTAAACAACACAACTTAATACACTTGGGCCATGAAATGTGATTAAAAACAAACATAAAACGTATGTGTACTATAGAAGCCGAGATGGGACAATTTGACTTCTGACATTATGACTTGTGACTTCTGACATCACACGGACAACAAGGTAAGCAATTTTGCTCCTTCTGTCTTACATTAATGAGCCGTGACATGTGATTTCAAACAATGTTGCATTTTGACAAGTGTAGAGGCAGCCTCCTTTTCAGCTTAGAAACTCCAAATGATGTTTAGTCAGTAGCTTAACACTCATAGAATATTCAAGCGACTAGCAAAGGCTCTGATCAGACTGCGCGTATGCGCAGACTGATCTGAGGCTTTGCTAGTCGCACATACCACATTGTTGGAAATATCATGCCACGGCTCTTGGTTGTTTGAATAATGTCATTAAGAAGACCCCGTCCTATGTATTATTACCTATGCTCTTGTGAATTTTTAACTTGTGACTTTTGACTTGTGACTTTCGACGTGTGACTTTTGAATTGTGACTTGCGACTTTATGCCATTTCTTGGCGCAAAGTTGAAAGTATCAAATTGTTCCATCAAAAGTTGTGGTAGGAGTTGATCGGCCTGTGTATGGCCTATAATAGCATAAGCATAAAACCCTATATTAAAAGCCATTTAGAACTACAAAGGGAAATAACTCTAATAGAATTGGCCCCTAGCCCTTCCTTTTTTGTCTAAAGTATTTGTCTTGCATATATGAACATGTTTGCAAGGTTTGATGAAAATCCAGCAAAGACTCTTCAAGATATTAAAAAAACAAAACGTTACGGACGGACGGACGCACGCACGGACGGACGGACGGATGGACGGACGGACAACGTGAAAACAGTATACCCACCACAAACAAAGTTTGCGAAGTAAGTGAGGACAACACTAATGGCGGTTGTGACTAAAACAAAGCATCAAAGTTTGTATTTTAGATGACCGCTGACGACAAACAGCCGCTAATAGACTCTTCCAATGGTTCGTTGCCTTCCAATGATACTAAAGAAACCGGCTGTCACGAGACGAAGGTATACAAAAGAAGATGGTGGGTCCTGGGTATATTTGTGGTAAATAGCTGCATACAGGTACGTCTTATATAGCGTATTCGTTGTCGAGAACCAGAGTCGTATATCGTGCAAAAACGCTAAATTTTTGCACCCGAGAGGTATACGGCTGAATTTTTGTATAAACTGATAGTCAAAATAGTGCTTGATATGAAACCACTGTATAGCAATGTGGCCAGAAATGCATTTCGCGGAAAAAAGTGCACTTTATGGGTCAGGTCAGACCAGTGAGTGAGTTGTGATGATGTGGCAGAGCGAAGCTAGTTTGTTAAAACAAGTATTAGCTTTTCAAAAAAGCTGGCGGTCGTTTAGCCCTATCATTGTATGTAATCTTGCCCACTGCATGCTTCCATTTTGAACTTCTAGAGCTTGTTCATGTAGATTTATTCTAAGCTCTGATTATTAACATCTAAACTGTGATTTGTTACCATTTCACACATGCTTCCAGCGAGGATGTTGCTTGACCTTTTGAAAGCACCCAGCCTATGCATGGTATGTTATGGTAATGTATCTAGCATGCGACACATGTATGGAAAATCATTTGACAACACTAGACAGCACATTTTTCTTAAAAGTGATGCCAGAAAATCAAGGTTACAGTGGTCGCTTAACTGTATATGTACAGACTTCGTGACCCCAAGATGTGTTCACAAACCAAATTTGGAATTCTTAGGATTTATGCTCGTGACACGATTTTTCTAGATCTGATGGCAGTGGTAAAGGTGCGTGATGCTCCTTGACCCTAAATGCATCAAGACACGAATTTTGGCATTCCTACCTAAAATAATACAGGAGATTTACTCCAGATATGATATGAACACTCAAACACTTAGGACACTAAGGACAGGCAGTTTGATTACTATATGCCTCCCTTTGGGGGCATAAAACCTGTTTGTCATGACCGTCATAAGACAGTGCCTGAATTCATAGTAATTCTATGTGATCAGATGTGGGTGACAATCATATAAGTACGTTTACTGATGTGAAGTTCGCTCGCAATCTTTGCCCATCAAGGACGTTTTGACTTTGGGACGTTTTGCTTTCGCCAGCTTTTTTGAAAAGCTAATACTTATTGCGTTTATATAAGCGGCAGGGCAAATTGACGCCTTCTTTGCAAAAATTAAATTCGCAAACGAGCTTGCATCGCGCTATAGGTAGCCCTACAGATTTCACAGGACAGTTTACTTCGCGCTTTAGGTCTACCCACGATATTTGGTACCCCACTCGTTCTTCGGCAGCGAATAAAATATAGCCTGAGCACGGCATAAAGGTTTGGTAAAAACCTGAATTTGATGAGTGTTTTGGTTGAAGTTTATATTAGCGGCCGGCCATGGCCGACCGCAATGACAAAGACAACTGAGTGTTGTTACAGGGCATTGGCTGACAAAACACGCTATGTAAATTAGCCAATAGCGAATCCAACAATCTGATTGGCTGGCATGATCAGGTGATGATAATGCCGGATGATGGACTGAAAGATAAGTCCTTATGCAAGGAATAGGACAGGCAGGGATGACAGGGGGTCATGTCCTGCCCATAAAATATTTTACCTTGTAAATTTATTTGTATGCCGCATAGACCAAACTTTCATAGCGAAGAAATTGTGAATTTCCCTCTTAGCAATCAGTATAAGCATGTGCTTTGGTCTTCAAAAATAATTGTCTCATTTAAAATATTGGCCAAATAAAATATAATATACGTTAAGGGTAAACTGTCAGAAAATAATAATGGGTAGACAGTAATAATTATCCCTCCTGCTTTATATATACCAAAACATACAAAAATATTATAATATTTTTTTTAAATCTATAAACAATAAGGAACTGTTTATTTATTTATTTATTTTATTTATTTATTTATTGTATGCACATTTTCGATTCTCAACCTTTTTGCACTATCACCTCAGTAAAGGTTATGCAGACTTCACTTTAAGCATTTGCTTTCATCTCTCTCTCTCTCTCTCTCTCTCTCTCTCTCTCTCTCTCTCTCTCTCTCTCTCTCTCTCTCAGTTTTAAATTTAGTGGCCCACAGACCGAGACATACATGTACATTGTAACCAATATGTGACCAATGTTTTGTAGAAAGCTATAGTAAACAAAGTCTATGCCATCCTTACATTGTTCTATTATAATTGTTGCGAATAGTCAAAAAGTGGTTTTGCTTAAGACACTTTAGCACACCAAAATCACACCGGATAGGCGGCAATTGAAAACGTTATTACTATCGACGAACGTAGATTAAAAATCGTTAGAAACAGAGTTTTCGATTGCCATTGCCAACACTATTTCCAGCGATTTTCGATTCGCGTTCGTCGATTGTTAAGAGCGTTTTCGATTGCCACCTATCCAGTGTGAAAATAATTCCTTATATATTGACTTTGTTCAGACAGAATCTTTAAGGGGACAGCAACCTTAATATCAAGTTTGTTTGATCAGAATGAGCTCTATGAACCATAAATTTTGATACAAGTATCATCAAAATCGGTTGAAAAATGGGCAAGTAATGGGCATTTAAAGAATTCAATATGGCCAACATTTAGCCGCCATTTTGAAAATTTATTTAGTTTTCAGAATTTTTTCAACTGCTTCCTTTTTAGTATTCACTACGATCACAGCATCTGTGTTTCAGCAGATATGCAGCTTTAAACATAATGAAAATGTTTCATTAAAGATTAATGCAAATAATCCATTGGTTTGTCTTTTATTTTGATTACGCATATTTAATTAGGCTGAATGACGTCACTAAGCCTACAATATGGCCGCTTCCATTACAGTCCATTTGCAATTATTCAAACGCCCACAACTTCCACATTTTTCAACCGATTTAGATGAAACTGGTATCAAAATTCATGGTTTATTAAGATCTTTCATATAAAACATAGTGATGATCAGGGTTGCCGTCCCATTTTTAAAAGTTTTTTTTCGTAAGGCTTCTCTCCAGTATGTAACCAATACGAATGGGTAATCATGCAGCCGGTGGCGGTGTGCGGTCAAAGACGACTCTTATATCTTAAAAACGATCAGTGTGTTACCTAAATATATCAAGAATGGCGGTCATATTATAAGTGATTTATTTCATTCGAGAAAAAAATATACAAATGTATTTCAGATATTCTAAAGTTTGAGTAAACGTTTAAGATGTGATTTTAAATTAACAAAATCAACCATACGACTTTCAAGTCCACGGTTAGGACTATGTTATTTTGTTCTTTGTGTTAACATGAATAAATGAGATCTAACCAAAAATAAGAAACATTCGGAAACGTCGTAAATACGCCATCCGATCTAGATTCAATATATCCCAATTATTTTATTCATAATTTACATTGCTTTTCGCTGTGCTTATGCTGTTTCGTATCAACTTGATAGCTGTTAATCCTCATTTTATATGTCTTTGTCTATACTAGTCTATGGCATGGAACACATGGGGACCAATTACAAAATCTGCCGAAGAAGTTTTCGGATGGACCGACAGTACTATAGGATTGCTGGTGAACTTAGGAAACATATCTTTTGTTACTTTTGTAATGCCCCTCAGCTGGACAATGGATGAAAAAGGTAATCCTATGCTAACCAATTCCTAGTAAGCATATAATAGCGGGCCTTCATCGGTCCACGGCATTGTATACTTTCTCAGAGGAGTGTATCAGCCGTGCTGACATCACATATATTATTCTTCAAATATATACTAAACGCCAGTAAAAATTCAACTTTTACAATATAACCTACCCTAGATTTAAAGCTCTTTTAGCATTCGTATTTAATGAAAAGCACGAAACTATAGTCGCGATATCAAGGCAATATCCTTTTGGTACTGATAAAGCATAAAGCAGTCCAGATAGGCCGGACTGCATGTTGGTGACAACCCCAATGCTTTAAACAAAAAAGCAAAATCACCTTATTAATCAGGACATCAGATCTTAATATTGCCTGGCTGTTTTGGTTTCAAACTTTCTGAAAATTTCAATAATGCTCTACGTATTAACCTAAAACAACTGGGAAAATGTGTCTTGAAGCTTGACCTTTGAAATGGGCACCAAAGTTTGAGCATGAAACCGGAAGTTTACGAAAATGCGAGATTTTCTATGGTTGATATCGTGATAAATCATCCCCATAGGTAATGACTAAACAACTTATGTATGCCAATTACGAAACGATTCAATTTTGTTGAAGTTTTAGTCATTTCTCAAATTTAGCGAAAAACGTGCGAAAAATTGAACTGTAAAACATTATTTTAGGCCCCTTATGTAAACGGAATTTTGTCTTGCATTCCGTACTTTTGTTGTTTGAGTGAAACAACGTTCATTCAAACTAAAATTGAGAAGAATTTAAAGATAAAAGAAAATTTTAGCAGATGTTCTTAATCAAGCTCAAGTTTTGATATTTAACGTTCTGGTACGTTAGGGAAGCTTGTACATACACATACAAAGGGTATAGGAAAAAATAATATCTGTAGCAGTTGCGTTTATAATGGCTTTAAGTTTACAATGTAAAGCTGCTTTCCAAAATTTTTATGGATAGCGATTTTTGGTCATAATTATTTACATACCCTATGTACTTAAATTCTGGTGTTGCAGTATAATAAAAGATGCAAATCATTATTTTTTCTAGGTTTTATTAATACATATGTAGAGCACTGTAACAGCAAATCATTTTATCTTGAAACTGATTTCATTTCCGGTGAAAATCTGGCATGTAATCTTACACTTAGTAACACCACCCTTGGCTGTAATGACAGTTTGGATTGTTATTGACATAGTCGAATATAGGACTTTCAGGTCATCTGTTTGCAAGATGTACCAAATATGCTAGTCATTTCTCCAGCTGTTTGGCTTTTATATTTGGCATCTGTTCAACGTGACGCTTTACAATGATCCAGTCAGTTTCTATGTGGCTCAGGTCTAGACTGTTAAATGTCCAATCGGATATATCGCTACCCTTATCCCTGATGAAAGCACAAATGCTTTGCAGATATATGGCATGGAAAGTTATATTTTTTGATGCTTCAGGACAGGGTGCATTCATAATGGAGTTTTATATTGTTTACGAAATTATCCTTATATGCCTTCTGTTGAGTGTTCCATTTACAAGCTTAAGTTGAGAGACACTTTTAGACGTTACGAGAAAGTCCCCACACCATGACTCCAAGTAGATTCTTCACACATCTATCAATGTAAGCTGGAAAAAAACACATTTATCAATGATATCTGGATAAAGCTTTTCGCCAAACCTTCTGAGTATGCGATGGGAATAGGGTTGGAACATGGATTCATCTGAAGAGATGTATTTTCCCAATCTTTAACACCACAATATTCGAACCCTCTTGGTCCATTTTAACTGTTGGGCAGTACTATCCTTTTAGACATTCCATTTAAAATGGGCTCTTGCTATGCAGCATCAAATTTGACCATCCAAAAATGTACTTAATAATCTTTATCATGTACTTATATAAATGATAAAATCCGTGCACTCACTAGTGCACATACACCAAAGTCAATCAAGTGATCCATTGTTGATACACTCAATAATTTCAGTTCTCAAAGTTTTGTCACAAAGCTTGGTATACATGACTCCATAAATGGCTAACAAAGTATTCTTTGCTGCTCTCCGCATTAGCCCATAATTTGAAATATAGTAAAAACTGTTTTGATAGGCAACTTTGATTTGATAAACAATGTTAACTCCTTTGTTAGAAGTTTAAACTTGATAAAAAAAAACTGCAAGAATAATCCATATTTTTCCTCACTGTAACTAGATATATTTTTCATGTAGGAGCTGTAAAAAAATCATACATCAAACAAAGCATGCATTTGTTATAAACACGCAAACATGTATAGGGTATGTACATAATTATGACAAAAATCGCTAGCTATAAAAAAATTGGAAAGCAGTTGTATATACATGATAATTGCGCCGCGACATGTGATTTCCAACCATATGGCATTTTGACAATTGTATACTTATACAAGCCCGTGAAGCCTCCTCTGAAGCTTAGAAACTCAAAATGATGCTCGGTCAGTAGCCTTGGAGTCACAGAATATTCAAGCGACTAGCAATTCTCTGATAAGATTGCGCGTATGCTTTTGCTGTTCGCACATACCACATTGTTGGAAATCTCATGTTGCGGCTCAATTATAGTGATCATGCAGAGAAAGCTATTTAATAAGAAGGCCGCTAGGTCGAGTGTTCAGCCTTTTTCCAAGGGGATCCAAGGAAATAAACACGTGTGGTCTTATTCTTACATTTTACAATGTACCTGGTTCTAACCGAAATCGCACAGAAAATAGGCCGCGGACTCGAGCCTCACCGGCGTCACTGCGTTGTGCCGTTGACCAAGACACATTAATCCTAGATTAGTACTGGTTCAAACCAGGAAGACCCGTCCCTACATAACTGAAAGATTGTTGAAGGGACGAAAAAATCAAATAAAAAAAGTTAAGCTGTGCATATGCGATAAGTACCAAAGCCTCATGAGCTAGCCTAATCGTTTTAATGATCAGTTTTAATCTTGATCTCGTCGCGAGAAAACTTGATTGTGTTTGCATGCGAACAACAAAGGAGCATACATTACTACTGCAGACCAGTCTGCACATCCACACATTTGTTGTTTGCTCTCTGTAAAGTAGACTGCTTCACTGACTACGTATAACGTATTACGCACGTGGTCAGTCAAGCAGTCTACCTGTAAAGTATACTAGCTAAACTGGTCCAATGACAAAAGTTCAAAACTAGCTGTTTGCTTTAGCTGATGAGCCTTGCCTTGTCACAAAACCCCAAGACAGGGTTTCTCGCGATGTAACAAATATTAATGCGTTTGTGTTTTTGTAGGCTTGCGAGTGGCTATGTTGATTTCTACCACATGTCTCGTTGTTTCCACTGGATTGCGTTGTATCACATTAGATCCAACACCACTGACATGGTAAAGTCAATCTTTAGTTTAACTCTGTTCTTTCATTTCTTTCAGTTGGTATCATATACTGTAAATTTGGCGAGAATTTTATTTTCGCGAATAGCGTTAAAAGTCATATTTGCGACGTTAAAAATTCGCGACTAGGGCATGATTTACCTATATAAATAAACGACAGAATGATTTCACCCTTTCGCGAGGGTTATATTTTCACGAAAACTTCGCAGTTTCGCGAAGATAAAACCCTCGCGTAAATATCCGGATTTACAGTAGCTTCGATAAGATTTTCCTGAACAAAATCACTTTTTGATTTAGTTCTGCTTCATCATCAAGTAGCATAAACATAAATTATAATAATTGGTCAAAATAAAATCAACAAAAATGGTTTTCAGTTCTCTATTGCGCCAAATGAGTCATGACAGGAAATATAAACAGAAGGTCCTGGTCTGAGTCTGCATTTGCATTTTGTTAACATTATAGAACATCACATATATAGGAAGTTATTTGAAACTTCCACTTCAGTAATATTTGTGGGTGAGTTATATGTCAATGCTTTTACCGCTGCAATTAACTTCTCACTAATTGTGGCGTCTAGTGTCGCCTTCTAATAACCTTTTCAAACAGTGTGTACCAATGTTCCTGTCCCTCAATATAATCAATCTGAAAATATTGATAAGATGCCAATCAAAGTTTTTACTCAAATTAAACAGGTTTGCAGGTATCAACTCTGTCTCAGATGCTATATCCGGATCTGTTGCCTATGCCGCACCAGCTCTTGTGTCAAATACCTGGTTCCCTCCAAATCAACGGGCAACCGCCACTGCGCTTGGAACCTTCTTTGTTTTCATGGGTATCGGCATGTCCTTTATTCTGGGTAAGAATTTACCTCTGCACAAGTGATATCTGACCAGCTGAGTAATCTCTAGATAACATAATAGACTTCGAGCTAAAAAAGGTCCTGCTCCCCCCCCCCTAGGGAATTTTGCAGACATATCCTATCTTAAAGAAAATTTCAAGCCGCATCTTTTAAGAGATGTTTGCACTCTGTGCTCCGGGGCGTTAGTCTCTGACAGCCTGTTACATATGTTACTGTAACAAACTAAGGAAAAATCAAAATGAAAGTTTGAGATACAGAAAGAAGACATTAAACCATCTAATTATTCAAATTTCTTATGTAGTTTCCAAGCTGGATGCCTAAACTACATAAGAGCAGCATTTTAAACAAAATTACAGCCTTCAATGGTGTTATATGCGTTACATAGATTAAATTTCCCTTTGAAAGTTGAAATCGTGACTAACATCATTCATTTTACAGATGATTTGTGCATTTTTACAAGTGTTTTTAATCTTTGTTTACTAAAGTACTCATTTGACTAATAGAAAAAACAAAGTTTGCTTTTCTATCTCAAATACATTGTTTTATATGAGCTATTAAACAACCCTACCCCCAATTTTAAGTATCCAATTTTGGTATCTATTATTGAAGAAAAATATATGAAAATATTTGACACTCATGGATATCTTACATTTTTGGCACTGTCTTGCTAATGCAATAAAGAATCATACATTTGAAAGTTTGACATCAGGATCAGAGCACTTATTCAAGTATGTAACGTATGTTACATGACATAATGAATGAGCTACAAAATTTTCTTGGAAGTAAGGGATGATATTTCAGAAAAATACCGTTTTTCACATGTTTTCCTATTAATCTCTAGCCTCTGGTGCCTTAGTCTTAGTAATTACAGTCATTGCTGATAACAAGCCCTTGGAATTGTGTTACCTATGTTATATATAACCTTTGTAATCACATATTTCCTAATGCCTATAATATTAAAATATATAGACATTTAGATAGAAAATAAAAGTTCTCATTAAAATGACACAATTTAATAAATATTCCTATTAAATAAAATTATTCAAAAAGAATCTTTATTCTAGTCACCCTCACAATGTCTATCATTGTGTCTGCTTCTATTGCAAAATAATCACCCATTTCATCACAACCAGTAGAATCATGGCATTGTATTAGGACTGCAAACTGAGTACAACCCTGTTCCTCTCCACCCCTTTGGGAATAGTGCAGACATATCCTACCTTAAAGAACAATTCAAGCTGCATCAAATAAGAGATGTTTGCACTGTATTAACTAGGGGGTTAGCCTGTAATGGTATGATACGTATGTTACCATATCAATTTAAGAATAAATGAATTGAAAGTCTGAGAAACAGAAAGAAGACATAAAACTATCTATTTATTTGAATTATTCATGTAGTTTGCATGCTGAATACATTTGATACATAAGAAAAGATTTTTTAACAAATATACAGCTTCCTATGGTGTTATATGTGTTACATTAATAAAGATTACTTTTTAAAATTGGTAATTGTGACACACATCACTTATAAGCATTTCGTGTGATCCTCCTCTTTAGCCATCAAAAGACTAAATTTTCTTTGCATGTGTGGCCAGTGCCAGCGTCATACAACTTGACTCAGCCAAACTTGAATCCTTAGCATTCTTCAAAAGCAGAAACAGCATGTCAGTGTCATGGGATCAAACACCTGATTAAATATATGTTTAATGCCATTTCACATATATGCATACAATGGAGTATGACTCTGGTATATATCTCTTCCTGTGAAGTGGCAAGAGCAATCTAACTGCAGCTGCCTCTGCATCCGTGCTAGTCAAATGATAACTTTGCTCTGATTTTGCTCAGAGTAAACAAGTTGATAAGGTGCCTTATTTTATGATCCATTGAAAACACTGAAATTGAAAACACTTGCCTCTGACTGTGTAGTCAAGAAGGATGTCACGACAATGCCCTTGCTCATTTATGATGACGAGTTATATATGTTACATCCTTTAATAAGCGCTCTAATCTGAGAAACTTAGTGAATCATTGAATTGAAAGGGTCTAATTTGCGCTCTTTTCATCCTGCATTTCATTGCTTTACTTGCTGTGATACATCTAGTTATTTTATCTGAAGGGAAAGAGTTACCTTGGTTTCAGCACTTCAGAAGTACTAAGACTTCAAATAAGTTTTTGAATGCTTGGGGAAAGATAATAAGTGCAGAGACATTATTAGATGAAAATATGTGGGTTGCATGTATAGAAAGGCTACATTTATAAAAGTTAACCAGCTAAGATATGATTCTTTATCACAGAAATATCAAGGTACATCAGTTCAGGTTCTCATTGCTCTTAATGGCATAGTTTTCCTCCTTGTAAAGCTTTAGTCTTTCTCCTACTTGCAGAGTATCTCTTGAAACACATACTCAAAGAGCCAACTATTAGGAATTCATATCAGTTTCCGAATGTTCCAAGCCATAAATGGCAAAATTGGAAAGTTGATAATGGCTCATCAATTTTGAGTGGACTGGTGGTAAAAATTGAATAACAGTAAATGATTGAAATATTGTGTGATGATTCTACTAGTTGCAAGGAGGCGTGTGATACCCTGTAATAATGATTACCACAGAAGCAGACAACGACAAACGTTTAACATGAGTGTTAAATCGATGAGAAATAGTTTGGACCATTTCATTTATTGTATTTTCTTGTAAAAATGTAAAACTATCTTTTCTATTTGTGGCTCTATATTTAGCATTATATGCACAGTATTAGGAAATGTGTCCAAAAGGTCATTGATAACATCTGTAACACCAGTCCATGGGCTTGATAATCAGAAATGAATATAATTCCTAGTGTTTTGGCACCAAAGACTTATAAGTACACATTAAGTGTCCTGATCTTTAACTTAATGACATCTTGTAGATATATGAGCAAGACAGACTAAGAAAATGAAAATATCCACACGCTGTATTCGCTTTCATGTGTTTTACTTAAACGGTAATAACAAAATTCGCTTCTCTGTAAAACTGGGAGTAGGGCTGTGTATTAGCTCCTATAAGACAACATATTTAAGATAGAAAAGCAAACTTGGTTTTTTCCTATTCATCAGTTGAGTATATGTTTGTAAAAGCAGTTTGAAACCAAGTCATAGTAGTTGTTTAACTACATGACGATAGCCACAATTATAGCTTTTAAATTATAATTAGGTTCATGTAACGCACATAACACCACATTTAGCCGTATTAATGTTAAACAGCTTCCATATGTAGTAAAGACATCCAGTATAAAGACTATAAGAATGTCAATTTATTAGATAATTTTAATGTCTTCTTTTGGTAGCTCAAACATTCAAATTTCTTATTCTCAAATTGATATAGTAACATATGTAACAAGCTTTTACAGGCTAATGCCCCGACTTACAGAGTGCAAACATTTCTTATTACATGCACCTTGAATGGTTACAAAGATGTAATTTGTCTGCAGAATTCCAAAGGGGATTAGGATGGAGCAGGCCCTTACTCAGCTTGATGTCAAAATACTGTTTGATGATTTTACTTATCACGCTAACATATGTAACGCTCTCTGATCTTTAAAACTTGATGACAACTAGCAGATCTATAAGTCTTTATCATAGAAGCCAGTTTAAAATCCCTAAACAATGTAAGATATCCAACAGCTGCGAGTTTTTTCACAATTTTAGCTCAAACTTTCAAACTACATTTCCTTTATTTGATATAGTAACGCATGTAACACGCTGTTTCAGACTAACGCCCCAACATAGAGAGTGCAAACATCCCTTATTCGATGCAGCTTGAGCTGTACTATAAGAAGGAATATGTCTGAAAAATTCCCTCAAGGATATTAAAACATTTTTAGGCATATCTTACGTAAAGACAATGAGCTTGCCCATTTATTACATCAGGTAACATATGTTACAGCCTCTGATATTAAAAATTTTGCAACAAACTTGCAGATTTATGAGTTTTTTCATATAAGCAAATAAATCCCAAACAATGAAACACATTCATCAACTGCAAATATTTTTTAACTATTTTTTCTTTAGTTTTAATACCTAACATTTCACCTTAAAACTGGTAGGGGTAGGGTTGTTAAATTGCTTATTTCAGAAAAAATATTTAAGCTAGGGAAGCAAACTTTAATTTTTCTGTTAGCCAATTGCATAAGCTAGTCAGACATGGTTAAAAATATTTTGCAAAAAACACAGAGAGATTGTGAATGTAAATGATGTTAGCCACACTTGCAAATTTTAATGGGTTATCTGATTTATGTAACGCATATGACACCTTAGGAATCCGCAATTTTGTTCAAACGGCTGTCCTACTTAGTTAAGATATCCAGTATGCAGACTATATGAATGATTTTTAAAAATAGATATTTTAATGTCTTTAATTTGTAGCCCAAACTTTCAATTTACTTTTTCTTAGTTTGATTAAGTAACGTATGTTACAGGCTCTTACAGACTAACGCCCCGGAGCACAGAGTGCAAACATCTCTTAAAAGACTTAGCTTTCAATTCTCTACAAGATAGGATATGTCTGCAAAATTCCCTAGGGGGGGGGGGGAGCAAACCCATTCTCAGCCATCCGTCTATAAACTGCACCATGTTGAAGTACTCTTTACCGGAAAATTTAGACAGGATAAACTCAATAAGCAGTTACTCTTTCTATGTGTCCAGAAAAGCCTGTGTAAAGGGCCACTCTCAAAAAGACCGAATATTGGTTTTCAAGAGCAAGTATCGCTTAATGCAGGTCAAAAGTATTTTAGAATGCTCCAAGGGAAAAGGGAGCATTCTACAATACTTTGGACCTTCATTAAGCTACCATTTGTCATTAGGAATTTGGCTTTGTCTATTTTTGATTGGCTGTTTTACACAGGTTTCACTTTAAAACATATTTCTTAGTGAAATAGAAATGGCAACAAAAAAGGAGACACGTTAAGCATGTTTCTTGTAGCGTGACACTATGAAAAATCCACCTTGCACTATCAAAAATAACTTATAACGTTTTATAGAGCTTGCATTTGCTCAAAGTCCATGGAGACATGTTCCCTGCCATTCTTCACAGAAAACAAAACTCATATTTTTTCACTGATGAGCGGCAAGTAAACACACACAACATGTGAGTTTGGTCAAATTTTGCCGCAATCACAAATCACAGGCCAACCCATGGCACCGCAAGGAAGAGACACATAACACATACACCCACACACTAGCAAAAAATATAATTAAAGGTAAAACAACCAGGCCCAGAGGTTATAAAACTTTTTTGTGGTCAACTCAACTGAGCATGAAATTTATCCTGCTCATAAATGTTAAAATGCCAACAATTGTTGACAATTTTCGGCATTTTAACATTTATTAGCAGGATAAATACAACATCTGAGAGCTTAAATGCAATAAATACCTATATTTTTCAGTATCTTAGTTTTTATGAGCAGTTGAAATGTCATGCTCAGCTCAACTGAAAAAAAAGTTTTATAATCTCGACGCCATCTCTCTCTCTCTCTCTCTCTCTCTCTCTCTCTCTCTCTCTCTCAGCAAAATGATTGCAAACCAGAAATGACACTTTGAACGGCATCACAAAGCAAGGGCCAATAAACACACCCCCCCCCCCCCACACACACACACACACAATTGGAGCAACAACAAACAATGACATAACAGCAACATATTTGTTAGAAAAATATCCTTAAACTTACCATATGTGTTTTATCTTAAGCATTTAATGATATATTAAAACTATTGTTATTGTGCAGGACCTCAAGTTGTTCGCAGTCCAGTGTATGCTTATTACAACGAGACAACAACTACAGATAGATTCACCATTGGGTATGTTTCTCATTTTTTCATAGAGCAAATGCCATAAAAGAAAGCAATAATGAAACCGCAAAATGTGCACTGTGGATAAGCCTACACATTGAGTGGATACTCTGATCACTATGGCATGAATCTTAGCTATATTATCATAAAATTAGATTCAGTTTAATCAATTTCTTTAAACAATCTTGGTGTTAACGCCTTTTAATAGATAAACAGATATTGACAGATATTGTGAGTCATTAAAATCGCTTCATGCACCTCACTATACAGCCAAAATGAGATACCATTACACTCCGTAATTTTAACTCGATCTAAATTGCGTGCAAACATGTGCGCTCTATGGGGTTTTTTATGCTGTAAATATATATTGACAAGTTCGCTAAATCAATATCACTACCATGTGATTACCATTACCCAGTACACTGCCCTTTTCTTTTCCAAATGGCCAAAACATGGTGTTAATATTGTATTACTTTTAATTTTTTAAAAATCCAACAAGAGTTTAATATTTTCACAGATGGGTATGTGCCTAAAACTTGTCTATGGCTGGGCATATCTTGACTCAATGAATATGTTTTGAATCTGGCCTTCTGTGGGTTTAGTACATAACAGTAAGTTAATCTGATTCAATTGTTTTAAATAAACGTACATATAAGCACCATCAAATATAAGAATAATCAGCAGCTAAATATAAACATAAACAGCTACATGTAAGTTCGTCTTTATATGACACACCGTGTCAAGGGAAACAATTTTGTGACATTTAGGGGTTAATATTGTTGCTAAAATCCTTAGCAAAGGAGTATATATTACATCGGATGCTTTGATCACTCTCGTTTGGAATTTGTCTGTCATTAAATAGTTCTATATAATCACACAGGCTTCTTCTTAATCCATTTGACTAATATCAGATTACAGTAAAACCTGCCTAAAACGGCCACAAGACAAAGCTCTGAATGGCAGATGGTAGCTTAATGAAGGTCAAAAGTATTGCAGAATGCTCTATTGGAGCATTCTGCAATACGTTTGACCTGTATTCAGCGATAATTTATCTTGAGTGGCCGCTTAAGACAGGGTTTACTGTACATTGTATGTTGCTGTGTCATGGGAAGTCATTGGAACCTACAGGTAGATCGAAAATATCCAAAATACGTAATCTATAAACTTTGGACAACTTGTCCCATTTTGTTATCTTTAATTTTGATCTTAATGTTGTTTCTTTGCTGTTTAATTGTAAAAATAAGACAAGAGAAGTTCCAAATGTAAAAAAAATAGAACAGAAAATTTCATGTGATTTGCATTACCAAGGAAGAGATGTGGTGATTAATGAAATGTGTATTGTTTTATTTTTTTAATACATTTCAAAAATATATCAAAACTTTCGTTAGCTTGTTTTGGCTGTTTCCACCATGACTCAGCTCGTGAATTTCTATAGCTCTGAGTGGCTTCCCGTGGTGGTCAATTTGATTTGATTGTTTCTCGTTGGTGGTTTATTTTCCACATGTGGACCATAAAACTACAGGAATAATCAGCTGCTATAGATAACCTGTTCAGCTGATTTCGTCTTTAAATGACACAATTTATCAGGGGCGCCATTTTGTGGCATCTTAGCGGTTTTCAAACACTTTGTAAATAAATAGATACTACGTTTGATACTTGGTTTCTATTAACCTTACATTAAACCAGCAAAGTGTTAAACATTGTTAAGTCTATTTTATTAGAGACTATGGGTGTTGCATTTTCCACAAGTAGACTCAACCAAGCTAAGTTTATTCTTTTAATGCATTGTTTCCAGAGAATAGATAGTTTTGTATGACTGAATGATTGAGTCATCAAATTGCACATATTACATAATGTATTCAATCATAATTCAAACGTGCATGCACAGCTCACTAGGTCAGTGGGCTAGAGCTCCAATATTGTTTGTTTTACAAGTTTGTTTTGTGCTAGTTTTCTTTATTTCTTTTTCTTTCAGAATCGATGACTTTAAGATTATAGAAAACAGCAGTACACCTGTTACCATGATTAATAAGAGTAAGGTTCTATTTATCTCAGCAATATCACACCAAAAAGGCAATACGCAATATGAGCAGTTATAAGAGATGTATGATGTATGATAGATATGTTATATGCCATTTCTAAATAAAACATATGACAACAAGCTTAACACTTCCCGTAATAGTTCACATATAAGAGTTTTAAAAAATGGGCTTTGTGGGTTGTTTTTTTAGTTGCCATTTGATAAGATGTTACAAAATATACTCAACTACAAAAGAAACCCATCAGTCACTTCTCGTTGCAATTATGGAAATCAGAAAATGAAAATATATTTATACCATATTCCGTAACAATCAGTTCTGCATCAATTCATCGGATACTGTTACGGTTTTACTTCAATTTGTTCATGCTATTCGCCAGTGTTTAGACAAGGGGTCATTTTCAAAAATGACAAGCTTCACTTGAGAATGAATATCTCGTTCTCGTCTAAATTAGTTCACTTGAGTTAAATTCGTCCAAAAACCGACCATGACCCTCTCCTGCAGCAAAATTTGCTTCTTAACGATGTCAAACCAAATGCATGTACCACCACACAGCGTTCTTGGGAATCCACGCCCATTCTTAATGGAGCAACCTGAAGCTGTCAAAGATTCCTAGGTTCACTGAACGATCCCGGATGCGTCGCCAACTGCTCTTTTTTATTGAGATCCGGGCTTACTAAACTTACGCGGTTAGTTTTGGCTTCTGCACACACTTAATTGCCTCGTCAGAGAGGGACATACCGGTTATTGGACGAAGTGAACTGATTAAGACTAGAACTCCAGTGAAAACCAATTGTCTGAAATTTGTCATTTTGAGAAATGACCCCATGTCTATACACAGTCGTACAGCATGAACGTGTTTTAGTAAAACAGTTTCATTATTCAATAATTTGATGCATAATTGATTGTTAAAGAATATGGTTTAAAATATATTTTGATTTCTTAACTATTTTTTCCATAATTGATCTAAAAAGTAACTGATGTGTTTCTTTTGTAGTTGAGTATAGCATTCGTTGAATACGTTACAGCTGAATAACGAGGCAGAATAAAGTGTCAGTTTTCAAACAAAACAAATGCAGGCATGGTTTACAAGCTTACATTGACTACCACATCAAACAATATTTAACAATTTCTAGTCTATTTGACATCGATGTTTGAACTTTTGACTATTGTAAAATCTAAATATTCTTGCCATGTGATTATTGTTGATATCATATATTTTTTTATCAAAATATTGTAGAAGCTGACATATCAACCATTGATATTATAGGACTTAAAAACCTATTTTATGTACCTGTATTCTAATTTAAAAGAACTGTTTTTGTGTTTGTTTTATTTATGGGGGGAGAGGTCTATGTACACAATATTTTAACAATTGTAATTTGAATCCCAAAGGGACCAAGCAATAAAACCTAATATGGAATCATTTAAAAATAAAAACATCCTGGTAATGATTTTTTACAACAAACAAAACACAGAGAGTAATTCACATTTTCTACACTATTTGTCAATGTTGCCATTATTGCATTTTAAGTTATACAAATGCATTTGTGCGTTATAAAACTATGATGTTTTTATTTCAGATGTGACAAATATAGATGATCTCAAGTCAGACATCAAACATTTATTATATATTCGTAAGTATTACCATATCCACAAGTAAACTATTGTCGTTGTTTTATTTCTTTTCAAACGTTGTATATACACATTGAATACATGCATAGATATATTTTATTATACAATCTTACAGGGTGCAAAAAACACTTAACACTAACACACAAAGCATCAAATATGAACAAATCCTTCACAGTCTATAAAATTCCGCCATCTTGAACAGAGCATTTTTCACGTAAATATTGTTTGGACTGAAATGCGTATTTTAATGTACGTTTTGAACGTTCAGTAGCTTAAAAACGACGTTACGCCGTCTAATGTCAATATAAATTAATGTACGTGATTGGTGACGTCATAAAAAATCAAACTGGCGGCTGAATGGCGTCGGGCTAGTCCGTGCAGTGATTTGTAAACCAATCAGTTGCTAAATTTAACCATTGTGTATACATGTAATTATAGGTGATGTATACATGTAATTATAGGTGATCAGAAAAAGAAAATCTGAATAGATTCATGCTGGTATCCATTTGTTGCTTAATATATCACTTTCTGTCTGTCAGTTGTAAGTGGACAAACCACTCGCACTTTGCGCTCATGATTTATCCACTTTAACGACTGACCTCCAGCCAGTAATATATTAGGCAATAAATCACTGCGAGCGCGAATCTATAACTTAAATATCAAGATAATAACAAGACATATTAACAAAAAGTACTGATTGAAAAGACCACGTCGTGTGTTTCTATTAGAATGTATATCACAGAAATTCTTAATGGTTATAACTTATAAAACAACTATATGTACATTTTTTGGTATTGAGATAGCACATGCTATTTTGCTACTTACACATATTATCATATTATAAAAAGGCTCTTGTGATTCTGCACCAATGCACAGACTCACTAGAGCTTTCGCTGTCAGCATTTACACACTAAATTTAGACCTCTAGCCTAGCAAGAAGACCGTTTGTCAGTCATCTTAGCAAGCCAAGGGTACTAACATCGTTCCTTACACAAGGAACGAGAAGTGGACTTAGTAGTACCCTTGGCTTGCGAATATGTATGTCAGTATAGTCGTCTAAAGGAGGCATTTTCGCATATGTGATGAGTACCAAAGTCTCATGCTATGGTCCATGTGTTAGCTCAAGCATGTGGCTTAAGTTTATTAAAATTTGTTTCAGATCTAGGGATGGCAGCATTTTGTTTTGTATGTGTAGTATTGTATTTCCCACGTAAACCACCACTGCCTCCAAGTAAAACAGCATCAATAGGGCGTATCGAGTACAAGACAGGCCTAAAGCAACTGGCAGGGTGAGAGAAGTCCCATCCAATTGGAACAGTCATAAACAGTTGACATATCATCCCCAAGAGCCTGAGGTTTTAAAACTTTGCTCATGCTTAACTCAACTGAACATGAAATTGCAACTGCTCATAAAACTAAAATGAAAGATAAAGACAGTTCTTGCTTCAAAATTCTTTGATGTTGTATTTATCCAGCTAAAACCTTTTATGTTACTTTCGAATCTTAACATAGAACTTTGTGTGATATTTTCATTAGAAGAAATTGGAAGAAGCCATGTCTGAGTAAAGTACATGTAAATTAGAAGCAATGATTTCTGAATATATATATTAGAAGCAGACATTTCTAAAAAGAATAAATAAGAAATAGCTATTTATGAATCAAATTAATTTAAGCATTCACTTCTGCATACATTAAATTAAAAACAAGCACTTCAGTATTTACGGTTACATGTATGAACATGTGACTTGTTGAACCCAAAAAGTGTGTTCAAAATTATACTTTCAGTGGTACATAGGTTGCTGTCTAATGCTATGCCAGGCACAACTTGGCTCATTTGTTTGTTACATATATGTTTGTTTGTAGCATTTTCTGTTCATTCTTCGTTTTTACTTCAATGTTGAAACTATTCGTTTTGATTTATTTCACCATAGTGGTGTGCAATTTTCAGGTCTGGTCTGGCTTTGCAATAATTTTACTGGATAATATACATTTAGCGTCAATTGCTTCTTTTATTTCAAGTACTGTAAAAATAACTGTGAATTTACCGTAACAAGAGCTCTCCTTTAATCAATTATCTTCATTTTTTCTAGTAAAGATACTGTATGCTCAATGAGTGTGGCGATTCTTGGACATATTATCCATTTTAATGGTATGTTGCACAAACAACAAATATTAATGCAAACAAGCAATCACAACTTGATAGTATTCAAAGGAAATAAAAGTACTCATACATGGTACTATAAATTGAGCAATTTTCATTTGACACAAATAATCAGATAACCATTTGATATCACTAATACTATGAATATTAATTTGATTACACAAAGAAGTAAAATATATGTTTGCTTAAGAAAAAAGATATTTGATCATATTTTCTTAGAATACCTAAAATGCGACTAGAATTGTTTGTTTTTTTTGGAACTAAACATTTTTGTTTTTTGTTGTTTTTCCCCGCTTTTTCTAGTACCAGTTATCATTATTTCAGCAATGTTCCAGCCTGGATGGTGGTCATTGCTAACTCGTTCCCTATTGGTATTATAGGTGTTTGGGGTCCAGTTTTAGGTGTGAACTTGAAACAATTGGATGTAACACAGGTAAGTTGTTCTGTATTCATATATCCTGATAAAACTAAGGCATCAAGGAGCAGTTGTTTTGGGAACTATTTTGCATGCATCCCACGTTCTGCTAATAACTAAATTATGTCCAACAAACAGACAGTTCAAATAACTTGCTACCTTATGTTACACCCCACAGAATCAAAGCCTGGCAAATTAAAAAAAGTTCAACACTAGGTGCCAATATAGTATTTGTCATTTCCCTACCCACTATTTTCTATAATGCAAATACATTGACGCCATCACAATTTATCTCGTTACCGCAAGTTACTAGCACATAATCACCCCTGTCATTCAGTTTCAGTATGAAGATCAAACTTGTACAATATCAAAAATTAATTGGAGAAATACTCATACTTTGCAAAATTACTTTGAAAACAGGTTTGTTGGCATCAGCTGACAACTGCAACAAAGGCAATGTCCTTTACCTGAAGTAGAGCCATGTTCTTAGTTTGCATTTTATTTCAAGTTGTAAAGCACACACACTACAAGTCATCTATATATATGACATTTTGACCCATGTACTAGAATACCTGAAAAATTGTCCACTCCCAATTCCAAAAATATCCACTAGTGCCTAAATACTCCTCTTTTTGTTTATTGATAAGGTTTATTTCGGTAGATATGTAGATTAAATGACAATAGTTTTTAAGGAACCAATAAAGGGGTCTTAATAATATTCTTCAATGTGGAAAAATGTACATACGTATATATGATTGAAACTCTAAAAGATTGCAATAAGAAGTATCTTATAGTTACAGTAACCACGACTGTGATGTCAATGCGATTTAACCCGCCATCTAATGCAGACATTAAAAGCATTATAGATATACAGTAAGGTAAATCGTTGCTTTGCCTTAACTTTTACAGTTTTATACCTTTAATTTACCTGGCTGCCTTGGAGGTTTCTGAAATGCTCTAGATCTCTTAGTGATCAGAAAAGTCGATCCTTTAGTAATATGAAACCACTACAAAATTTGGAAACAACAGGCTTGTGAGTCATGAACCCTTTTCTTTGTTTCATCATAGTGTGTTAATTTGATTTGATTGTTTCTCTGTGATGATACACTGTATTAGTTAAGAAGCCTCCATGCGAGCTAAACAATTTTGTGTTTAAACAACAACAGAATCTAGGGCGAAGATTTGGTACCAGTAAAATGCATTTAATCCCCACCATGGCTTAGGCTGCTATCTGTTCTAAGGCAGTGGTTTTGTTGTTGTTTATTTGTTGGGAGATGTGCTTCCCATTGGTTGTGGGGTTTCTGTTTTTGTCTTTGTTTTGTTATGCCTTACTTGGTGTCCTTTCTGGTTTTGCAATCATCTTGAAGAGGAAGAGAGAGCTGGCTGCTTTGCTTTTACTGTCTTACGGATGTCTTGTTACTGTAAATGTTCGGTGACTCTTCCTCATGGTGCCATGGGTTTGTCTGCAGTGTGTGATTGTGGTATTTCCTGATCATACTCACTTACTTTTTGATTGTATTAGCTTTTGCACTGTATCTCACGACCTCTGGCACCAGCTTAAGAAGTAGTCTGCTTTTCTAATGCATCCAACTGTCTCAAAGGAATAGGCATTGAGTTGATGAAACTTTTAAAATACTCAACTCTACTAAGCATCAAAATCATGCTAATAAATGTTAAAATGCAATTGTTGGCATTTTAACATTTATTAAGCAGGACAAATACAATATCTGAGAGTTTTGAAGCATGATTTTTTATTTTTCATCACTTTAGCTTTTGTGAGCAATTGAACTTCCATGCTCAGTTAAGTTAAATAGGATTTATTTTTAACCTCAGGCCAGAATAGGAAAAACTGGAACTAAATTGGTGAATGGGGGATTTTACCAACCCAAAGTTGCACAGCAACAGCTGTTGCAGCAAGTTAGATTACTTTATAGTTTTGTGAATAACAACATATTATTTCAGACAGATGCAGGCTGGATGGGATTTTGGATGACTTTTGCTGGGTGTAGTTCTGGACTTCTTCTAGCAAGGTAAGCTAAGCATTGGCAATTATCAGAAGCTTATCAAAAATACACTGTGTCAGCGCGACCGTATTTTAATTACATGTATATTAGATCGAAGCAAGCGTTCTGATTTGAATTTAGATTGTTCAAATGAGCCAGTTCATTACGGTTTGGTACTTATCGCACATGCGTAAAAGCTCCTTAAAACTCAAATGGTAACTTAGGATGTCGAAATTTTGGCCTCGATTGTTTTGAATGTCCATAAAATGTTTTACTGAAATATGCCTTTTGTTTTACTTTACAGATTTAATGATTTGTTTAAAAGACGAATGAAATTATTTCTAATACTTCTTCTGCTTGGAGGAATGGCGTCGTCCCTATGGTTTACTATTTTATGTAGTAAATATATTTCCTTCATTTAGGTATGTACAATTTTAGCATTTGTATATACATGTATGTTATTTAAATTAAAAGGACGTGATTGTGTTTAAGGTTACAATATATGATCGTACTTATATTCCTGAGAAACAAAGTCTTGCTCCCTGCTTTTAGCATTCCAAATTTTAGCTCTTGGGGATAAAACTAATCATGCTCCTTGGCAAAAATTCCTTGACCCGCGCATGTATTCTAATATATTACTTTAATCAATCATATTTATTTGGCATCATATACAATTAAGTTAGAGAGGAATTATTACAAAAGAAAATTTACAAGTGTTTCCCTATTTTCTACGAAAGTGGGTGGAAAGAGAGGGATTGATTTGATGAAACTCTCATAAAAAAAACTTGTAAATAAGCAAGGACCCAAAATGCAGAATTAAACATCAACAGGGAATAACAAAATACAAAGAGGTTTAAAACAACGGAAACGTCTTCTTTGAATGATTTGGGGTACGTTTTCTCTCTCATAATTTCGAAAGCTAGTAAGTATGTTTCTAAAATTAAGAAATAATTTGTTTATTTATTATTACAGTTTCGTTGTATGCTGCTAGTGTATTAGCAGGAACGTTTATAAATGCTACAATCCCCCTCTTCTTTGAGCTATCCTGTGAAGCAGCATTTCCAGTAGCAGAGGGCCTCACTGGAGGGTTCCTCACATTCTTCCAGAATCTAGTTGGAGTATTCTTTCTGCTTCTACTCTTTATTCCCAGCATTGGTAGGTACAGTTGGTGGACAAAGGTAATCGCCCTTTATGGCATTTCTGTTTAAATCAATAATATTAAAAATTAGTTCTTAAACCATCCAGAAATAAATTTTATTTCATTATGTTTAAAAACATGATTGCTAAAAAGCTATTAAAGTAAAGAAGAAGGCAAAATTCAGGAATCGATCCAGTCAAGTACCACACCTGACCCAAGACACCATATGAGAAAGTGACAAGAAAACATCATACACAAGAGAGCCGAGAGGTCAGCCCTTTCCAAGCAGTTGATCAAAAGATTGCAAGGACCAAACAAGGCAGCATAATAAAGACGGACATACTTTAATATTGTGGACCTATCCGGAATCTTGCCTTATAAGAGGATGTATCCATACAAATGTGGTATCAAAATCAAAATAAACTTTGACATCTTAACTACACAGAAAGACCAATAATAGTAGCTATATCCTCTTATAAGGTGAATAGCGAGGCCTTTAAACTTCATAAGGGTCAACGCATTTTTTGCTTCATCCCACATCAATGTACATGATCATTTCCAACACTCTTGCAAGCCTCTGGGATTATGCACTTTGGAAATCAGATCTTGGAACGATTGGGCAATGATTATAAATGATACCCATTCCGTGTTTTCTGTAAAAACAAAGGTTCTCACAGCATAAATAGCGCAAATCCTTCACTCCTGTGAATCTTGCAGACAAGTCGGCCGTTTTGATAGAAAAGTAGATAAAAAGCGCCTGGATAACACTTGTTATTGTCACGAACTCCCCAGGAGCTCTCACAAGACTAACGGATGCAGAGTCATAGAGGGGCATCAATAACAGAAATGCTGTCTAATCCGTATAAGATACATTGACGGAAAAAACGCATTTTGATATAAAAAAAAACCCATTGTATTCTTAAGAAATGTGGAATCATTTCTATATAGAGATGCAACCAGATTTTTGGCAAAGAGTGAATTATTGTTTTCTCAAGAAATGTGGATGCATTTCTATCTAGAGATGTGACCAAATTGTTGGCCCAGACTGAATAATTGTTTTCTTAAGAAATGTGAAATCGTTTCTATATAGGAATGTAACCAGATTTTGTGCCAAGACTGAATAATTGTTTTCTCAAGAAATGTGGATACATCTCTAAATAGAAATGATCCCACATTTCCTAAGAAAACAATTATTTAGTCTGGACCAAAAATCTGGTTGCATCTCTATATAGAGATGATTCCATATTTCTTAAGAAAACAATGTTTTCATATAAAATGCATTTTATTCCGTCAATGTAACCAACACGGAATAAACAGCATTTCTGTTATAGATACCTCTCTATGGATACATCTTCAAGAAGGCGAATAGTTATTGGGGAGTTTTACAGCCTGACTCCCCAAAACATGATCCATGTTTGAAAGACGCTTGTATTTTCATTGAGAAATTGAAATGGCCGACATCAACCATGAAAAAACACCTACCCTTGCTCGAGTTAACTGATAATTACAAACGATATTTGGGTCCAGGCGTATTGATTGTAGTATAAAAATGGAGATGAGATACAGTTGTATATAATTCGACCACACAAGTGTGGACACATCCTCTTATATGGCAGGATTCCACATAGGTCCACTATATTAAAGTATTTCCATAAAGACACACGTGAAACATAAATAACAAAAAGGATCTACAGTAAAAAAAAACGATCAGTAAAAAATACTTAAGTCTATTTTACAAAATTATATTGAATGAAATCCATAAAATCAAACAACAGCAATAAATACTAAACCAACCAAGTGAATATGAACTATAAATACCACAATCATAGATCACTGACCAACTCATGGCACCAAGAATAAGAGACACTAGAACACAAAGACACACACATAAAGAAAAGAATACAACAAATAAACCAGCTCTCTCTTCATCAACGAGATGATTCTAAACTAGTGATGACACAAAAAACTACATGGGCCTCATCGTGATAAACCCTGTATTCAGGGCTTCCCACAAAGCGAGACTCAAGCCAGTTTCCTCAGCTATATAGACTACCTAGAGAATTGAAATTTCGCTTGTAGCAAGTCTAGATATCATTCTTTCCTATAAGCGAATAACAGAGGCGCTGATCAGTCTGTGCAATAGTGCAGGTCAGTCTGTGCCTTTATCGTTTTTTTTTTAATTATTATTTGTTATTGTTGTTTGTAAACACCAAAGACAGGTTTTCTTGCGTTGAGGCCTACATAAAAACATGACACAGATCCTCCACACACACACCAAAGAGAAAATAGGATCATCAGTAAACAAAAAGCTACCCAGAAAAAAATCAAATACTTAGATATGACAGCAGATGCAGCCCCTTGCGGTAGGGGCTTGAATTTATATTACTGGTCGATTCTTCACTCCAGATTCTGTTATTAGTTGTTTAGCTCTCATAGATGCTTCCTACCCCGATCATTCAATATGGCGTGAAACAATCAAATCAAATAAACTAGCCCACAGACAGCAAAAGAATAAAAAGTACCACTTGTTGAGTCACGGTAAGCCCAGCCAATGACAAGCGTCCATCAATGAAGTTTTACGTGAAGATCATCAGTGAGTCTATGTCCTGACCCACGCCCATGCAATTAAAGACGAAACCATAGCTATAAACCATGATTAATTTATAACTGGGCTCAGAGATGATGCCTACTGTCGTATCATAGGACAGTCAGTCCACGCCTGGATTCCAATGACCTTTGTCACAAATAAATTATTTGTATACATATTAAAACAGGAAAAGGAGAAAACGTTTTATGGTTTGGAAATACTATGTTGTATATTTTCTTTCCAGGGAAATCTTGGATGAATTGGGCTCTAGTAGCTTCGTGTCTTGTAGCACTGCCTCTTGTGTGTGTTTTTCCAGAGAAGTACAGACGAACTGATATTGACCTGAACCAAGAGGCTGACGTAACTATCAGTGTCAAAATAGAAAGTAACAAATCTGATCTTCTCAAAGATACTGATACTGAAATTGTTCCAGCTTCTAAGAACTTGCGGAATAAAGTGGCTTCTAAATAACTTAAGTCCTCATAACTACAGTAAAACCTGTGTAAAACGACCACTCTCTAAAATACCAAAAATGGTTTTCAAGGCCGACTATCACTCAATGCAGGTCAAAAGCATTGCAGAATGCTCCAAAGGGAGCATTCTGCAATACTTTCGACCTTCATTAAGCTACCAGTTCTCATTAAGACCTCTGTTTGTCTATTTTTGAGTGGCTGTTTCACACGGGTATTACTGTAGATGTAATTGTTTGAGTAGAGATTAAGAGCTGGGTGCATTAGATGATTATTTTGGCGCCATTTTAAGCCCAAAAATATGTTGCTTTGTTTTTATTCACCTATATCTCTGAGGACATTTGGAAAGTACGTAGCATGGTAATTTTTGTCATTAACCAATTAACAAGCCCTTTCATGTTGGGTACATGTATAATCTCAAAAAGTAACTGTCGGATATTGCCATACAGGCACCAGTTATATTATTGTGAATACATAGACTTCTTGTTTACTGGAAAATGCCAAATGTCCATGGAATACATAACTTTGTACAGTTTGAAAAGTGCATAGAACATTCACATTTTTTTTATAAAATTGGATGATTATGTACTAGCCATTATATGGTTACATTATTATACACGCAATGACTGAGTTTGTCGATTATCATAGCTAAATACCAAGGCAGCAATACCATTATCATCCTTTTAAAGTTTGGTGAAATTCCACCCGGTAGATTAGGATGAGATGTTGTTTAAAGTAAATTGTAGACAGATGACGGATGGATGAACGATGGACAGATGAACGGTAGATGGGCATCCTATGATCATAAAAGCTCACTTATGACTCAGGTGAGCTTAAACAGTTTATGCATGTGATATGATAAGTAACCTTATCACAGGGACAAATTATAATAAGCAAAATGAAAGACAATATTAAAGTTTCAGCAAAGTTTATTAACAAATATCACATGATTCGAAATTAAACAAGTGAAATATTCAACTCAAGATAAATATATGTATCCATCAACAGCATAAATCAACAGCATAATTGATAAGCAATGCAAGTAAATTCTCATAGATGCCGTCAAAGATTTATTCAAAGGGGAACATAATGTTCTTACAAGCATTTTGATACAAACTTATATACAACTATATATAAACCTGTATATGACACTGACTGGTAATATGCACTGTATTTTCCTCAAATGTACATGAGGACTATTTTTCAACAGAATATTTACTGTTGGACTAGTAAACTGCATGCCTCTTTGATGAATAGTCAAACTATTACCCCCAGGGGGTAAAAGTTTGACTATTCACAAACAGGTATAAAACCTGTGTTTGATTACCCAAAAATGTATGATGTTAAACTTTTAAAATACTTAGCAGCATCACTTGAATGGAGATGCTGTTGCAGAAGTAGATGATGCAGTTTTGTTGCAAAAAAGAAAATTTTGTCTAATCTGCTCCATTTTGGTCTCAAAGTGTACAGCTCTTTCTAACTAAGAAATCTACATGTAGTACTCACACTTTATGCAACATACATGTAGTTATTGGGAGTTTAAGTGGTCAAACCTTGCCTCATATCTGCCATTGTTAAATAACATCTCCTGATGTAAACTGTATGCACATTGGTGTCCCGCATGACAATAAGAGCCTTTGTGTAATTAGCAGCTAAGCGAAAAACCAGACCATGGTACAGACTCGGTTTATATCCAAAATTTTTTACCGGTAAATAGTTCAGCGACTAGTGACATAGAAAAAATAGACTGTTAACTCTGTTTGGTAATCTCTACATATATTGATACAAAATGCAGCAGCAGATAACAAATTTGCCCATCTTTCTTCTGTTTTGGGACAATTAAGGATTTATATATTTCATCTGAATTGAATGCTGTTAATGCTGTCAATCCACATAAAGGACGTGTAACGGTTTTGTATTACAAATGGCCCACTTTTACAGTAAAAAATCGATTGTAAAGAAATCCCTCCAAAATATTACCAAATGATACCTAAGAGTCTCTAGTTTAATGTCCACAATTTATTTTTTCCATTAAAATGAATTTTTATGATAAATTTTGGGGTTAAATGCATGCCCTATCAACCACACTTAACACTAAGTCTATGGTAAAACCAAACACCCTCATGTACTTCGTGACTCAATTACATACATGTCCACATGCGGAACCGGATAAAACTATTTCTCATTTTATTGTGCATATAATATTACACCATAAAATGGTAACTCTGAGTCGGTTCTGCATGTGGCAAAAACCGTAAAAAGACTTTTTCTGCAAATTTTATCCTGAAATGTACTATTCAATCATACTTATCAAAGCACTAAGAGTACTAAAATCACTGGAGGCGTAAGATTCCCGTCCAAAAATGGAATACAATGTACATATTAGCATCAATTTTATTTCTTACAGTTTTTGGTTATATTGCGTTTGAAAAGCAAATACAACAACATTTCAGTAAATGCGAGTCTTATTTGAGAGAGAGAGAGAGAGAGAGAGAGAGACCAGCGGAGAGAAGGTGCAAGGAGAGAGGTTGGTGTGCTCCCTTCTTTAACTGATACATAAATTTCTGAAGACAGTTCTTTGGCACAATCTGCTTTTAAAAAGACAGCTCACCGTCACTTTTGTTTTGGGATGGCCCATTGCTTTGAATTAAGATTGTCAAAAATGGCAAATTATGTGATCATTCTTTGGAGCATGAGGGAAAAATAATCAATTGTTGGTATTCTCAAATTACAGGGCAGACACTGTTTAATATGGCAATACTAGAGTAGTTAGTTTTGCTTTTGTTTGATTTGATTCTTTACGTCCCATCAACAATCTTTCAGTTAAACAGGGACGAGTCTTCCTGGGTTGAACCAGTACTAAGCTAGGATAAATGTGTCTTGCTCAAGGACCACAACCCAATGACGCTGGTGAGGCTCGAACCCGTGGCCCTTCAGTCTCGAGTCAAGCACTCTACCACTGAGCCCCCTGTAGAGTAGTTAGGAATGGAAAGTATATAACATTAGATTGGGTTGTCCCCCCACCCGCTTAAAGGAGTTATGTGACGTTGGTAATCTTAGAATTAAGGTCAATACTACCGAATTCTAGTCATTCATTAAGGTCTTCCCAATGAATTATCTGTGTCAGTTTGGTCAAAATCTGGTCATTGGTTAGGAAGATAGAGTACATAGAAGCCTTTTTATATATGTCCCTGGTGACCTTGTAAATAAGGTCTAGGTCACCCAAATCTTATAATTCGTTTTTGCTGTCCCAGATAAGTATATGTGCAAGTTTCGACGAAATTCATCCAGCGGTTCATAAGGTAGAGCAAAAAGCTACTTCTTAGCACAGATATCGGAACCATTTGATATGATTCCAAAATTTTGATAGAACTGTGGCAGTTTAGTGGTAATATTTATAAAGTGAGGTTATTTGAACAAAAAGGAGCTGGTGTGATGTATACAAATGCACACTCTCAACATATATTGTAATTGACCCTCAAAGCTAACACCTATCTATACATTTTTTTAAGCTTGTAACTTCTCATGTACATATATGATGTATATAGGTGGCGCAGATATTGTCGCAAATAAACCAATGTAATTCTTTGATTTAGTTTTGTTCTATTCAATTCATTGTTATTTATGCAAGAAAGCATGTATAAAAACAGCCAATGGCCTGACACGATGGCCACAAGCATTTTATTCATAATGAGTGTAATGCGCTTTTCATGCTTACATGTGCACAATATATGTGCTAAACTGTTTGTTTCCTCAATGAATATCGCTCTCGTAAAGTGTTTGCTAGAATAATGCAGTATATATACAACAACCACTAATATGCAGATGGTAACTAGTCACTGGTACCAACAAACACATACATTTAATACTCAAGGATCGAAATACTCTATTTTAGATGTTTATTCACCTTTATCAAAACACAATGTAGGTTGTTCAAACGGTTCCGAAATCCCTGCTTTGACGGAAGTTGTCACCCTTGAAATAAATGTCTGCACCACAAATGCTTGAAACATGACTAAGTGTTTAATGCTCTATGTCATTACTCTACGTTACAGTGAACCATATTTCAGTCATGACGTTTCCTCGGTTGAACATGTATTACACAATTAAGATGAAGGGTCTTGCATAATGACACAAAACATTACGTTTCTTCGGGATTGTGAACTGCGACCCCTTAGTCACACGTAAGATAATAGGTAAGTAATATAGACCACAGCGCTATCACGACTGTTGGATATCTGAGCTGGGACATGCGTAAAATATGTAGCAGATATGCATTCTGTACATGTAACCTATGACCGCCTGCTTTGGCATGACCTTAAAGTATTCATTTATTCTGCATGTTCATCCACAAAGGTGCACAGTTTTGTGAATTAATCTTATAATCGAATCAGGCGTTTGGAAGATACGTCACAGACACAAAAGTGTGACATACAGACGGACTGATAGATGAACAGACAGATATACAACACTCACATGTATCTATTTAATAATTGTGTCTGTGAGCAAAAAAAAATGTTCAAAGCTTCCATTATCATTTCTGTAGCTTTATAACTATTTATATTCATGTTTCATACCAATCCAGGAAAAAAGGTTGCGCATGTAATGCCGCGTTTAACATGTTAAATGCACGCTTGTGTACACGTCGTACTAATTGTATTGATATGAATAAACCGGAATAGGCTTGTTTGAGCTATTGGTTAACTGGAAAAGACGATAAAACACTAAATGTTCAATACATATTACACCTAAAAAACAACATATCATCAAGGTTATCGTAAACACAGTATTTAGCCAAGTTTTAGCATAATTTTTAATTAATGATGGTAGTGTTAGCTCAAATTACGACATAGACATGACGAATATAAACACAGGCATGTTTGGTATTATGTTTGAGGTCAGTTTGCTTGTTGCATCTTTAAAAATATCCACATTCATGAACAAACCTCTGTTCATACACACTAGTGAGAAACTTTAATTCATTTGACTGCATATGGCGTCGTTAATTTAAAAACATGCTCATGTGAAAGGGCAAAGATCAAACCACCATATATTCAAATTTCAGCCAAATCCATCGTGGGCCAAAAAACGGCCAAACCGTTACACGTCCTTTACCAGACCGACTTTCACCTAAAACAAAACACTATATTTGTTTTATTAAATCTAAGAAGCCAGACTAAAAGTTTCAGCAAACAACATTTTGAAAATTTTCATCCTACTTTTAGAAGCTAAATGAAGCTTGATATTACAATTATTATTATAGCAAGCCTTAATTTCCATGAAAATGTTGAAAATCTGTCATCTGCTGAAGACATGATCAGCGCTTTAAGGGTTAAATGCATAACAGGTGGTGCTTGATTGGCCTTGACGCAAGAAAATGATCGGCGACATGAGATTTCCAACAATGTAGTATGTGCGACCGGCAAAGCCTAAGATCAGCCTGCACATACGTGCAGTCTGATCAGAGCCTTTGCTAGTCGGTTGATTATTCTACGAGTGTTCACCTACTGACTGAACATCATTTGGAGCTTTTTAGCTTAAAAGGAGGATGCACAGGCTTGTCTGAGTCTGCACATGTCAAATTGCCAAATTGTTGGAAATCACATCGCTGCTCAAATCTTATTTTGTTGCTTGCAAACAATAAAGGTATAGATCAGCTGGAGTATATGTACAGTCTGATCAGCACCTTTGTTACATAATAGCTATACTTGTTACAGGCAAAATTTCAATATCTTAGCTAGTCATTAAAGCTGAGCAGACTGGTTTGAGTCTGATTTGGTCAGACACCGCAGACAGGTTTTCTTGCCTTGAGGCCCATATGATACTGTCAGGCTTACCACTTTTCCTGCCAGTCAACATTTATTGTCTGTTCTCTCATCTGCTATTGTTCTAAGAAAATCTTTTTTTGCAAACAATATGGACCCAGATCAGACTGCTCCGCAGTCTGATCACGGTTCATAGGTTTGCTTCCATAAAGTGCATTTGAATATATAAAGCAGACGTAAAAAGCAGACATTTTCAGGACAGAAAAATAGTGGCCGGATAAAGGTTAAGAATACTTTTTATACTACAGGCCTAGTCTCTCCATTTGTTTGTTTGGTTTGATTCTTTACATCCCATCATTAAGCTTTCAGTTATGTAGGGACAGGTCTTCCTGGGTTGAACCAGTACTAAGCTAGGATTAATGTGTCTTGCTGAAGGACACAACACAGTGACGCCAGTGATGTCACACAATTTGATCATAATACTTTGATTATATTTAAAACATATCATATATAAGTAAGCTGTTTTTATAGGAAGCAAAGATATACAAGAACCTTCACTAGGTGCGTTAATTACAAAATCTATGAAATTTCAAAGTAAATTTGTCACACATATCGTTTTGATGTTGCATTTTGCAGAAAAGTATTACTTAACATGTTATGATATAATTTCTTATGACCTTAGAAGTTCCAAAATGTATTGGAAAATCAGTATGTTTGTTTGTTTAATTTGATTCTTTATGTCACATCAACAATCTTTCAGTTAAACAGGGACGGGTCTTCCTGGGTTGAACCAGTACTAAGCTAGGATAAATGTGTCTTGCTCAAGGACCACAACTCAGTGACGCCGGTGAGGCTCGAACCCGCAGCCTCTTGGTCTTGAGTCAAGCACTCTACCACTGAGCCACTGCACTCCCTCCATGAGAAAAATAAGGTTTAATATAAACAAAACCAATTATCTCTATTTATACTTCTAACTATGACGTCAAATCTAATGTAGACATTATTGCACATTTTAAGAATAAGAAGAAATATTGTTCAAATATTGTTCATGCTCATAGAATTTATCCTTGATATAAGTGTAAAATCTAATTAGCTAAAAAATATGATGAGAATCTGAGAATTATAAATAAGTTTATCGTAAATGTTCTAAAATTTCGAACACTTTTCTCTTTCTGTTCTCAAATAAAATGTTGGCTATCATGGTTGCAGTTCACAAAATGCATGTCAGTGTAGCAAACAGGGAAGACCCTGACCAGACTGCTTCTTCAGAAGCAGTCTGATCTGGGTCTGCCCTGTTTGTCCAGACCTTTCTGGAAGGCAACTAGTGTTGAAAATTTTGAACATCTACAGAATAGTACATCATTTCTTTTGTACAATAACAATGATTCATAAAAAAATTCTTTGTCAAAATTGAATTTAATCCTCTGATTTTTTATTGAAAAAAAAAAGGTTTGTTCAAATCAATTCTGTTGCATGTGACAGAATCAGTGATCACTCTCACAATATACACTCAGATGAGATGCTACATGTTGTGCCATCTCGTCAGGGTGTGCACTGTTTGGCATGCTTGGCTAAACAGAAAACTTCCTCAGATAAGATGCAAAAAAGGCATGGTGGTCTCAGCATGGTGGTCTCAATCTTAGCCAATGTAAGCTGACAAATTAGGGTAAATAAAATGGTTTATGCAGTAAAACCTGTCTTAAGCCGCCACTCAAAAAGAAGACCAAAAACTGGGTTTAAAGACTGACTATCACTTAATGCAGGCCGAAAGTATTACAGATTGCTTGAGGAGCATTCTGCAATACTTTAGACCTTCATTAAGCTACCATTTCTCATTAAGATCTTTGTTTTTGTCTATTTTTGAGTGGCCGCTTAAGACAGGTTTCACTGTGGTTACCTAACCATTCAAAGTGTTTTTGGCTGGATTATATTTTTTACTGTGAGTCGCAAAATAATATTAACAACAACGAATACCTGTACCTCACCTTCACTTAAATAGTATCATGACTGAGAGAAGGGTCATGTATGAAGCTTTACAATAGTTTACAGAATTACAACAAGAAGTATAAATATGAGCTGTCAGAGGACAACCAGGGATTTTTTTGCAATTTTGGGAAGGGGCCCTTGGTCCTTTCAGAAGGGGAAAAGTAGTGTGGTAAACCCCAAGATTGGGAACTTTGTTATTATAGTGCACAATTATGTCATTTTTGGTCAATAAAAAAAACAAATTAGCTATAACACATACTATTAAAATATAATTGAAGAAGAACGTCACCATGTTCAAATGTAGCTTGTGTGTGTGTTGACTGAATGTAAATCCCAATTTCAACAACAATTTTTTTTATTGGGATTTTGTTCAAGATTGGGAAAAACGTCACCAAAATGGTTGAATTTCAGCCCCTGAGAACACCAAAAAATCCCTAACAACAGAGCTGACCTGAACCACGCTTACAGAGTAGACACCAGTATCATATTAACTGAAATCTCTTTTTTTCAACGTTCAAAGGGACACACCAAAGAAAGTAACCACAGATAATTCTTGCATTTGGCACATTGTCTCATCATCGTGTATTTTGAAATTTGGTTGATGCAGTCTAATACAGGCATTATTTGTCACACAATAAACAGGTATATGTAAAGTTATGTTAATACTATTCATGTATACAATTTGACAATGATATATCCAGTATTGTTGATTTTATAAGAAAACATAAATACTGACTAAACTTTTTCTTCTGAGTATAGATAGTTTGACCAGGCTCCTCTGAGCCTTTTCTGCTCTCACATGCAAAAAGTATCGACTTTCACACGCTGGGTAATAAAGAGATTTATCTCCTAATAAGTTAACAACCTTTTCACATAAATAGATACATTCTGGATGAGGCTACTTTTAACTAAAAGGAGTTGCCTTCCCTTGCAAAAGAGAGATACTGATGAGAGAGTGAATTTTATTTATTTGTGTTGATGCTTAACATCCCAGTCAACAATATTTAAGTCCTGTCAGTATGATTTCCTGTCTTCCTAAGTTGAACCATTACTAAGCAGAGGATAATGTGTCTTGCTCAAGGATACAACACAGTGACTCTCGAACTAGCAACTGAGCTGGACATGGATTATTTTGTTTTGTTTTGTTGTTTTACGTCCCAGTAAACAGCTATGGTCATGTTGGGACTCCTTGCACATACTTTAGCTTGTAAATGACAACCCTTCTTGAATGGATCAGTGGTCTTGTTTGACCCATTTAGTAGTGAGAATTTTTGCAAAATCAGCCAATTCCTTCTAGTTAAAAGTAGCCTCCCTTTTGATAATTGGCACCATATAATTCAATTCCACACAGGTCCAGATATGCAATTTTTGTGTGCATAAAAATGTGATATTTTCTTATTGAGTAGTTTAAACATGTGTTGTGTGTGCTCAAAAGAACTGTCTCATCCAGACAGTTCTTTTGTGTACCAACAACATATGTTTAAGTTGAGAAATAAGAAAAGCACTTCTCATCTAGAGGCCTGTTGCATCCATTCAACCTAAATTTCAGTTTCCGTTGACGAGGATGATGACTGGTTCCGTAATTTTCTATGTACTGACACGGTCTGGCTGTGACTATTTCCTATCAGATTTCCCGAATCTTTCCGAAAAATGGTCTCTGTTTGTTTATCACTGAAAGAATAATCCTCTAAACATTTCACACACACATAGATCTTTTGTTGCGATCTTTTCAGTTCCGGTTTACTCAAAACCTTCGCTATCAACGTCATAGGAACATTTTCGTTCTCCTTATTTTTCTTGCTAATGAAGTCTTCCTTGTCCGTCTTCGGTACCGTGTAAACCATCGCAGTAGGAGGGAATGTTTGAATAGGAACTTGTATTAATTTTGCTGTCTCTTTCGTATGACTGTTGTCTATGTGTATCACTTCTTCTGTGGTCATGTGACTTTTAACACGATCTTGTAATGACACCGGAAGCTGAAATAAAAATACAATCATTTCTGTTAACCTCTGATACCTTCTGATACCCAATGATATTCCAATAAAGTATGAAACAGTTAAGTCAGGATGGGTCCATTGTATAAATTGAGGGGTCATAGGTTATAATTTCCAAAAAAAAAATTCTTAGTCTGATGATTGATTTTGTCTCAGCAAACAGTGCAGACCCTGATGAAATGCCGCATTATGCGGCATTTCATCTAGGTCTTCACTGTTTGCAAAAGTACCTGTTTTGTTTGTTTGATCTGATCCTTTACATCCCATCAACAATCTTTCAGTTATATAGGGATGGGTCTTTCTGCATCAAACCAGTACTAGGCTAGGATTAATGTTCTTGCTCAAGGACACAACGCAGTGACGCCTATGAGGCTCAAACCCATAGCCTTTCAGTCTTGCGTCAAGCACTCTACCACTGAGCCACTGCTCTCCATACGCAAAAGTACCTATTATGGGGTTTCTGGTCTCCAAAGAGTAAACATTTCCCTGCTGCATATATCTACATGTATCTGTATCTGACCTGAAAAGTGCATATGCTCCTTTAAGAGCATCTGGGGTACTTTTTGGATTGTTTTCATGATACTCCATTATGACGCCTTAAAACCCTTTTACACCCATACACTGCTGTTTTGTTAGTTGGATTTGATTCTTTACGTTCCATTAACAATCTTTCAGTTTAACAGGGACGGGTCTTCTTGAGTTGAACCAATACTTAGCTAGGACAGGGGTGTAAAATTCCTCTCGCCGCTCGCATTTGCGAGTAAAATGTAATGCAGGGCGAGTAAAAGTTTTGACAATTTATGTAGTACTTTTCTAATTTACAGCATCTCAGAGAAAAATTTGGGATATGAGGGCGAGTAACATATTTATAAATTTTACACCCCTGCAGTAGAATAAATGTGTCTTGCTCAAGGACCATAACGCAGTGACGCTGGTGAGGCTCCAACCCACGGCCCCTCAGTCTCAAGTCTAGCACTCTACCACTGAGCCACTGCAATCCCACATACACTGCTGTGATTTTACTATATATACAAGAATGCGAAGGCTGTGTTATGAGCATGGTGTGTGTTTTATACACATGTGGTCATAGGTCTGCACCTGTGTTTGCTATGTGAGTGTGTTTGTGTATATGATGTTTGTATATATTAGGGATTCATGAACTATGTCTTGAGAAAATCTGGCTGTACAATTAGCCACCAGTAAGGGTCGATACTGGTTCATGTGTAATGCACATCTAAATTTGACACCTTTAAGTTTAAATATAAGGCTAACCTCAGGTATGTGACAGTTTTTCTCATGGCAGGGCTCATGTACTTGTTTTAGAAATAGTTTTAGAATTGTAAATATCTAAAGTACTCAAATCTTAATGTCTCTTGTCTCTCACAACTCTTTTAGAATGGCAGTTGAATATACATACTCATGTGTTTTATATGTAAGATATGTTTTACTGTATACACTGGTGGGACAAAAATAATCGATACTTACATGATATGAACTTCTAATTTTCCATTTACCCGGTGACGTATTTTCATTTATCATATGACGCTGCATCTGGGAGTGAAATAACGCCATGCAATAAAATCTATAAACCACTAGTGGTTTACAGATTAACGGGAAACATTATGACGTCCATAACAGCATTGCGTACATAATGACATAATTATAACGTTTTTTTTTGCCAGAAATGAGATTTCAAAGTAATCGTAATGTCATATGATAAATAGAATCTAACATTCCTGCTCTTGTATTGTTGAATTTATCAAACTAATTGCGAAAAAGAGTAAAATGCTCGGCAAGCCTCGCATTTTATCTCTTTTCCCCAACTCCGTTGATAAATTCAATAAAACATGAGTACTCATGCAAGATCCTCTATTACTAGAATGAATTCATTGAACCTATGAAAAATAGTGTGGATCCTCATTTGGTGGTTACATGGTTTACACAAATGAGCCGCGACATGTGATTTCCAACAATATGGCGTTTTGACAACTGTAGACTCAGACAAGCCTGTGCAGCCTCCTTTTAAGCTTAGAATCTCCAAATGTTGTTCAGTCAGTAGCTAAACACTCATAACATATTCAAGCGACTAGCAAAGGCTCTGATCAGACTGTGCGTATGCGCAGGCTGATCTGAGGCTTTGCTGGTCACACATACCACATTGTTGGAAATCTCATGCCACCGCTCAAATGGATTGAAAAAAAATGTCTTGCCTGAACTGAATGCAAACCGTTTGTTACGCTGATGGTATCCCTAAAAGATTTTATTTTAAATTACCTTAGAAAGAATTAGCAGATGACAAAAAAATCATGAAAAATTTCCAAACATGCAAAGAGTTTTACTGACTTACATCACACAGTTTCTGGGCTACAAAATCAGCAGGCTTACACTGCAGGAGTTGTACAGCTAAGTTACAGTCATTCCGGTACCGCTCCTGAAAATAAAATCAGAATGTCATCACACATGGACAGGCTTTCAGATTTATGGTGGGCCCAGTTCACTGTCCCATGATTTCAAAATATGGCCCATTACCTTTTCAAGGCAATGGGCCCAGTGGATCCATCCTTTTTAGTTATGAAAAAATCTCACTTTTATAAAAAAATATTCATCTTACAGCGAGTCTATGAGCTCCACAAAACAGAAAGTACATGTAGGTAGTCAATACAGTAAAATATGTTTTAAGCAGCCACTCAAAAAAGACAAAACAAAGATATTAATAACAAATGGTAGCTTAATGAAGGTCGAAAGGATTGCTGAATGCTCCCCTGCAATACTTTTGACCTGCATTAAGTGATAATTGGTCATCTATCTTGAGTGGCCGCTTAAGACAGGTTTTATTGTATAATCAGCAAGTGTCTGTGTCAGTGTGTAGGTAGATATACTACCCAAATGTCAACCGCGGTTAGTTTGATATGCTTGGGCCCAACATTTCAAAAAATGACCCACCATTTTTTGCTCCATGGGTCACTTTGGCCCACCAATCTTGAAAAAAATCTAGAGCCCTGCTAGGATCATAGAGCAGATTATCACGAAAATCTCCACACATTTGGTGTGAGCCACTTTGTGAGAAAAACTGTTTTTCTTGTATGCAAACAACAAAGGCCAGACTATCAGAATACAAAAGGTCTACTGGCAAATTAAAACCCATGTAGTGTTATAACTGATTTTTTTGCCTTTTATCAGAACCAGATAATAAATAGGGGATCTGACCGTGTTTTAATGAATTTATTAAACGAGTTGAGGAAAAGAGATAAAATGCAAGGCTTGACAATGACTATCTTTTTTCCTAACATTTTGATTCAGTAATGCTGGAGCACGAATATTAGAGTCTACTTATCATACGACACTAAAAACAAACTACTTTGAAATCATGTCTTTTGATGTGAAAAGGGGAAGATTTTGCCATAATATATGCGACGTTGTTATTGGCGTCATTACTTTAGACTTCTACTAAATATGTTAACCACTAGTGGTTTATAGATTTTAATGTATGGTGTAATATCACTCCCAGACCCGACTGAGCCACTACACTCCCTGTGAGGTAGTAAGTGGGCCGAGCTAAGCTAATTAGTGAATTAGATTGGACCACTAATATGATGTTGCTGATGAGCTGCATGGTCACAAAGCTGATGAACAGGTTTAGTCCTCAAGAATACAACATAATGGATACAGAAGCTCCTGTAGATGTTTATGCTTTGATGGATTATAGAGAATACTAGGTGAGTGTCTTTGATATCAAGTTTACCAGGCAAGGCTTTGGGAACCCTTGTTGACATCGCGAGGCTTGCCGAGCGATTCAACATGCGTTCTCAAACCCGAGCCTGGTAAACTTGATATCAAAACACGCTAACCTGGTATTCTATTTATCAGTTTACAAACTTAATCACTGTTCAAACTAGCAATTATGACGTAATTTTCGAGTATTGTATCAATTCAATGTCATTGACTGCGTCATTCAAAAATTGCAACGTCATCATGACCTGATAAAGGCACATGCCGTGAGATAGACAACGTTTATCAGGCAACTTGCAATGCTGCAGTTAATATGAATGGTAACTGATAATTTGAGAATAGGGGGTTAATCTTGCCTTTTATAGTCTACTCCTGTCTTTGAGAAGGAGTTTCCAGTAATCAAGATTCAAGTTATTGAGATTCAGGCCTTTAGTTAAGAGTGCGTAACAAAAAAAAATCTCATTTCTCAACCAAAAGATATGTTGTGGGTACTCAAAAGAACCGTCTCAATGAGAGGGTTCTTTTGAGCACCCAAACAACAGTTAAAACTGATGGGTAAAAAAATAAATACAATTTTACGCTCAAAAAATTGTTTACCTAAACATGTGGAGATTCAATTGGAATGTGCTAATATCATAGGTCAACTAAAATTTAGCATGAAATTGTAGCTATATCTTTATCTAGTCGTTACTTTATCTTTATCAATCAGTTGTAACTTATGCTAGGGCCAAATAAAAAAATATCTGTGTTTAGGGTAACCCAACCCTACCTTTTACTGGTGAAGCCTAGAATTTTCTTCAAGTTTTCTAGAAAAAATATAATTTTATGCCTTTCAAAATGCATAAAATTATATTTTTTTCCAGAAAATATGTGTGCCTACCCAACCTAAAATTTTTAGACCCATTACCCAAAACACACTTACTTTTTTATCGAACCTTATCTCATTGAAATGGTTCTTTTGAGTACAAACAAGATAAATAAATAACAAAGAAATCACTTATCTGGAGGCCTGTAAAATATAATTAGTTGCAATAGGACTACCTACATTCTCCTCCTCCATATCACAGAGAACTTCCTTGGCATCAACCAACTTTGATGTTAACATAGCTAACTCCTTCTGCAGAGCTGTCTTCTCACCTTCATAACTATTCACCTGTAATTAACCCTTTCCTTCATGAATATTCATGCTAAGCTCCACCCACTATGAATAATTATATAAATAAACTTTCACATTTGTACATAGAACAAAGAAATTACTTGTCAGGTTCTTTAAAGTAGGATCATATCTAAGCGTATTTCCAAAAGCAAGCAGAGCAGACCCAGATCAGGCAGCTCTTGTCACAAACAAACAGAGAAGACCCTGATCAGGCAGCTCTTACAAGAGCTGCCTGATCTGGGTCTGCTCTGTTTGCAAAAGTGTAAAAAGGCGTCTTTATGAGGTAAAGGGTTAAAGCACTGTACAGTAGGCTCTCCTGAACTAAGTCTGTGGTTTTGTTTTTGTTTGATATGATTCTTTATGTCCCATCAAAAATCTTTCACTTATAAAGGGACGGGTCTTCCTTGGTTGAACCAATACTAAGCTAGGATTAATGTTATGCTCAAGAACACAACGCAGTGACGCGGGTGAGGCTCTAACCTTGGGACTTTCAGTCTCGAGTCAACCACTCTACCACTGCGCTCCGTAAGTCTGTGGTGCTGGCATTTTTAATTTCTGAGTGATCAATACAAGCCTCCTAGTGTGTAACTGAAATTTTTTCTTCTTATTTCTCAACCAAAACATATGTTGTGGGTACTCAAAATAACCATCTCAATGAGACGGTTCTTTTGAGCACCCAAAGCATATGTTTAGACTTCTGGGTCAGAAATTAATTACAATTTCGCGCATCTGGACCTCTGGATCAATAGTTTTAGTTTTCAGGAGTTGGATTGTAAATGAAATCAAATGTAACCTACATGTAAATATTCAAAAGGTATAATTTAAGTTCAGGTTCCTGGTGAAAGTATGGTATATCCATGTATTATAGAGTAAGTACTAGTTAACAGCTTGGAGGACTTAGGTTGTCTAAGAACAGTCAAAACTTACTTTTGTAAATAGCTGCGATTTTAAAAGTACAGACCAATCTTAAATTGTCATGAGATTCAAGTTATAGGTTGAGCTTAATGGGTTCATCTTGAATTAGGTCCTTTAAAGCAGAACTTACCACTTTAAGAATTTTACTTTCTAATCCATCATTGACTCTCTGCATCCTCTTATAACTTTCTAAAAGTCTGAAATGAAATGAACGTAAAATCTAGATGAGACAAATGAAATTTCACATTGAAATCGGGAATACCATTATAACTATTCTTCTTTACATCACAGTCAACAGCTATGGTCATGTGGGGACGGTCAGTTCACCTAACCACACTTTTTTCCTGGGCATGCTTGACTAAACATTTAACCAGTACTTTGTGCACATACTTTGGTATGTAACTTACAACAACCTATTTGAATCAGTGGAAGGGCGCAGAATGACCGTAGAAATTATTTCATGATCAATCTCTACGTAAATATGGGACCTGGTCGGGATTGAACTCGCTAATGTTCATCGTATCATGAATACTTCGGGTCTCTTGCAAAGTAAGTGAAGCCCGAAGTTCTTCATGTTAACTTTGCAAGAAAGTCAAAGTATTCATGATTCCATGAACAGACAATAAATTTAATTTATTCCTTATATTTACATTTTATTATAAATAACTAAAATATAGAAATCATTTATAATTTAGGGGAAAAAACAGTTTTGTATTTAATATGTAATCGTATTAACGGTTTTTGTTGGAGTGTAATACGGAAAAGCAAACAACCAGTGAGAACACAGACAGCAAATGGGGCAAACAAGAGGCTTGTTTTGCATGTGCGACTCAGGTGTGGCTCGTTGTCAATCACAACACCAGTATCAATTCTGGTGAATTAATTCATTGTTCGAAGTGTATTGCACGGGCAAGTGAGCTTGGCAATAAAATGTATGTCTTTAATGAGGCTATGAACAGTTGCAAAAGTCTAAAGATTCATTAAAGGCTTGCTTTGAAAATGTAAATATTCAAGACATGCACTACCAGATCAGACAAGATTTTTTCATGAAAGCAAATAATATGAAACCATCAGACTGCTCCCTTGGAAGCAGTTTGATCAGAGACCATATTGTTTGCAGGCCTCCAGATAAGAGTGAGTACTGTAAAATAATTTTTCTTATTTCTCAACCAAAGCATATGCTGTGGGTACTCAAAAGACCTGTCTCGATGAGATCATTCTTTTGAGCAACCAAAACACATGTTTAAATTGTTGGGTAAGGAAATAAAAGCTATTTTAGGTGCATCAACTATCCTTATCTGGACCTATGGACGATAAAAGTCAAGAATAAAGGGTTTAGGGGAAACATGTAATTATTTTCTTTTCCATCAGTTTAAACATATGGTTTTTGTGCTAAAAAGAACCATCTCATTGAGATGGTTTCTTTAAGAATCCATAACAAATGATTTGGTTGAGAAAAAGAGAAAATTCATTTTTAATTGGAAACTCGTACAAATGTTCCTGGTTGTATGATTACAGTTTGGCAAATTGGCATTAAACTCTTTGCATGCTGGGTAATTTTTCATGCTTTTGTTATCGTCTACTGACTTTTTTCAAAAATAACTTTTTTCAAAAATTTCTTTCAGGAACACTATCAGAGTCAAAGTATTTGGATCCAGATCAGGAGTGATATTCTGTTGGTCCTGATCTGGATCCAAACTGTTAACAAAGGTTATAAGCTAATGACGAAAATTGCCACTAGCAAGGAAAGAGTTATGGTGGAAGGAGCCACCCCACTTGGATAAATTTACCTTTCATATCTATCTCTCAGTTTCACAAGGTCTTCTCTTAACTTGAGTAGCTCAAAGTCTTTTGTCTGACTGCTGTTCTCAGTCTCACGGTTCAAGTTAGAGGTGTTATACCAGACAATGCACCACTCACCCCCCTTCCCCCCCCCAACCCCCCCCCCCCCCCCCCCCCCACCACTAGATTTACCTTTCATATCTATCTCTCAGTTTCACAAGGTCTTCTCTTAACTTGAGCAGCTCAAAGTCTTTTGTCTGTCTACTGTTCTCATTCTCACATTTAAAGTTAGAGATGTTGTACAAGACATTACACCAGTCACCCCCCTCCCCCTCCTACCCCTCCACTAGATTTACCTTTCATATCTATCTCTCAGTTTCACAAGGTCTTCTCTTAACTTGAGTAGCTCAAAGTCTTTTGTTTGCCTACTGTTCTCATTCTCACGGTTCAAGTTGGAGATGTGGGCATTACTTCTCAGTAGCTGACTCTGTAGTTCCTCTATTCTTTGCTGTAGGTCAAGGCTGCAATGAGATAGATATACAGTGCAGTCCTTTAATAATGCTATGTTTAGGGTCCATAGGAATGGAACTTGTTATAAATCATCTTATAAAGGGACAATTTTACGAAGGAATAATAAGAAAATGACCTTTTATGGTCATTTTCCTGTAATATTCCTTTGTAAAATTCCATGGTAAAAATATTGGGGAGCCACAACCTAACTGTTATAAAGGTGTGTGTAATAAAATATTTGCTACCATGTTGCTGCTTGGGTCTTTCCCTTAATTTTGATATGCAACATAACCATATTCTGAAAAAGTTTACTTTTGGCCTCTGCCACACCCACTAAGTCCACCCAGAGAGCCACAACATGACTGTTTTATATCCAAATCCATGTTATTGTTTGTTTGATTTGATTCTTAACGTCCAATCAACAATCTTTCAGGATGCTGGTGAGGCTCCAACCAGCGGCTCCTCTGTCTCGAGTCAAGCACTCTACCACTGAGCCACTGTGTTCCCTTCCAAATCCGACCATGTTATAAAGATGTGTGTTATAAACAGACTGCACTTTAGATAGGTGCCTTTTGGAAAACAAATGATGTACCAAGGAAGCTAATAAATGGAATGCAACATGATAAAACCAACAATGTGGCTGTGTTTCACTAGATGACTCAGATCAGTCGAGACATTAAATCAGTCTGATCAAAGTTTTTGCTGTCCGCATGAAGATAGGGTCCTTAGCTACCTATTGAGCCTACAGTGACAACTCTGATCAGACTGTTCCGATGCCCAGGCTGATCTAAAACTCTCCAATGCGCACACTCAATTTGTTAGTCTAATAATTCTGTCCCAATTCAGGACATTGAAACAAACTTTCTTTAAAGGGAGTTTTCAGGAAATGAAACGTTAACAGACAGATGCCATATAATATACATGTACTTGGTTTGATATAAAAATGATATGCCAAGAAATGAAACGTTAACAGACAGATGCCATAAAATATACATATATACATGTACTTGGTTTGATATAAAAATGATATGCCAAGAAATGAAACGTTAACAGACAGATGCCATATAATATACATGTACTTGGTTTGATATAAAAATGATATGCCGGGAAATGAAACATAAACAGACAGATGCCATATAATATATATGTACTTGGTTTGATATAAAAATGATATGCCAGGAAATGAAAAGTTAACAGACAGATGCCATACAATATACATGTACTTGATTTGATATAAAAATAATATGCCAGGAAATGAAACATAAACAGACAGATGCCATACAATATACATGTACTTGATTTGATATAAAAATAATATGCCAGGAAATGAAACATAAACAGACAGATGCCATATAATATACATGTACTTGGTTTGATATAAAAATGATATGCCAGGAAATGAAACATAAACAGACAGATGCCATATAATATACATGTACTTGGTTTGATATAAAAATGATATGCCAGGAAATGAAACATAAACAGACAGATGCCATATAATATACATGTACTTGGTTTGATATAAAAATGATATGCCGGGAAGAGAAACATAAACAGACAGATGCCATATAATATACATCTACTTGGTTTGATATAAAAATGATATGCCAGGAAATGAAACATAAACAGACAGATGCCATACAATATACATGTACTTGGTTTGATATAAAAATGATATGCCAGGAAATGAAACATGAACAGACAGATGCCATATAATATACATGTACTTGGTTTGATATAAAAATGATATGCCAGGAAATGAAACATAAACAGATAGATGCCATATAATATACATGTACTTGGTTTGATATAAAAATGATATGCCAGGAAATGAAACATAAACAGACAGATGCCATATAATATACATGTACTTGGTTTGATATAAAAATGATATGCCGGGAAGAGAAACCTAAACAGACAGATGCCATATAATATACATGTACTTGGTTTGATATAAAAATGATATGCCAGGAAATGAAACATAAACAGACAGATGCCATACAATATACATGTACTTGGTTTGATATAAAAATGATATGCCGGGAAATGAAACATAAACAGACAGATGCCATATAATATATATGTACTTGGTTTGATATAAAAATGATATGCCAGGAAATGAAAAGTTAACAGACAGATGCCATACAATATACATGTACTTGGTTTGATATAAAAATGATATGCCAGGAAATGAAACATAAACAGACAGATGCCATACAATATATATGTACTTGATTTGATATAAAAATAATATGCCAGGAAATGAAACATAAACAGACAGATGCCATATAATATACATGTACTTGGTTTGATATAAAAATGATATGCCAGGAAATGAAACATAAACAGACAGATGCCATATAATATACATGTACTTGGTTTGATATAAAAATGATATGCCAGGAAATGAAACATAAACAGACAGATGCCATATAATATACATGTACTTGGTTTGATATAAAAATGATATGCCGGGAAGAGAAACATAAACAGACAGATGCCATATAATATACATGTACTTGGTTTGATATAAAAATGATATGCCAGGAAATGAAACATAAACAGACAGATGCCATACAATATACATGTACTTGGTTTGATATAAAAATGATATGCCAGGAAATGAAACATAAACAGACAGATGCCATATAATATACATGTACTTGGTTTGATATAAAAATGATATGCCAGGAAATGAAACATAAACAGATAGATGCCATATAATATACATGTACTTGGTTTGATATAAAAATGATATGCCAGGAAATGAAACATAAACAGACATATGCCATATAATATACATGTACTTGGTTTGATATAAAAATGATATGCCGGGAAGAGAAACCTAAACAGACAGATGCCATATAATATACATGTACTTGGTTTGATATAAAAATGATATGCCAGGAAATGAAACATAAACAGACAGATGCCATACAATATACATGTAATTGGTTTGATATAAAAATGATATGCCGGGAAATGAAACATAAACAGACAGATGCATATAATATACATGTACTTGGTTTGATATAAGAATGATATGCCGGGAAATGAAACATAAACAGACAGGTGCCATATAATATACATGTACTTGGTTTGATATAAAAATAATATGCCGGGAAATGAACATAAACAGACAGATGCCATATAATATACATGTACTTGGTTTGATATAAAAATGATATGCCAGGAAATGAAACATAAACAGACAGATGCCATATAATATACATGTACTTGGTTTGATATAAAAATGATATGCGAGGAAATGAAACATAAACAGACAGATGCCATATAATATACATGTACTTGGTTTGATATAAAAATGATATGCCGGGAAATGAAACATAAACAGACAGATGCCATACAATATACATGTACTTGGTTTGATATAAAAATTATATGCCGGGAAGAGAAACATAAACAGACAGATGCCATACAATATACATGTACTTGGTAAATGATATAAAAATGATGTGCCACATCATGATAGCTGTATTAACCCTTAAAACGCCAATCGCAACAAAAGTTGTCTGCTTATCTCATCTGCTGAAATGTTTAAGAAGCCTCTATGACAAACAGTGTGGACCCAGAAAGGAGCAGTCTGATCTGGGTCCACCATGTTTGCTTCTATACGTAAATTCGTCAGTAATGTTAGGCAATCATTTGCAGCAGACAACTTCAGCAGACAACATTTTTCAGATGCATTTTTTCTTGGAGCTTTAAGGGTTAAGGATAATATTTCCGGTAAAAATTTAGCAATATAAAGAGGCTATAAAATAATGCGGCATTTCATCAGGGTCTACACTGTTTGTTAAGGTAAAAAAGATCTTCAGACAAAACAAATATAATAATAATAAAAAACACATAAAACCTGACACCCCTAGAATTGTACCATGGACTATCCCAATTTTATTGTGTCAACACAGAAGGAATAATCCATTAGCGCACAAAGGGTTAATGCTTATCTGGGCCAATGTTTTCTGATTACCTGGTGTTGTTCATTAAACAGCCATCGCAGGTACAGCCACAGCTCTGAAACAGAATATAAAAACAGGCTTTTAGTTAACCCTTCACAGCCTTACCCGGAGCTGGGTGAATACCGCTTCCTATAGGCCAGCACCCCGAGCATTGCTCCGGGTAACATGTTATTGTTTATATGCGTGTTGTAAGCACCATAATATCTAAGGGACAAAACTCATTTATCCTTATCTGCTCTATAATGAAAGAGTTAACTTCTCCAAGATTTATATCATAACTCCGCGGCCGAAAGCTTGCTTTTCACAGGGAAAATAGCCCTTTTGATGAAGAACTTGTTTTTTTCAAAGATGGCAGGCGATCGTGGCATTAGTCTGTTGTGTTTCTTTGAAGTAGAGGTTATTTTGGAAGTTAAATTGGCTTGTATATGGATGACAATTGATATTAATTGGTAAAAGCAATGGTCAGGAGGAAATTCTTGTCATTCTAACATTTTTGAACCATTGTTTTCCAACCATTTCAAAACAATGATGTTGTAAACGAAAGAAGACATTCATGTATTTTCAGCTGTTGAAAAAAAAAATTCTGACATGCTATCACTAGAAAACATTATTTCAGACATTGTACCAAATGTCTCAAACAAGCAGGAAAAAATTTGGTTTGAATCCCTAAAGTGGTTATGATTTTGTATGAAATTATATGTGACACCATAATAACATCAAAATAGCCGTATCTTCCCCCGGCGTATTGTGTGCACTTATATACTTGTAAAGCAGTGAAGGGGTTAAGAATGTGTACCAAAATACTAAAATTTATTTTTCTTATTTCTCAACCAAAACATATGTTGTGGGTACTCAATAGAACTGTCTCAATGAGACAGTTCTTTTGAGCATCCAAAACATATGTTAAAACTGATGGGTAAGAAAATATTTACAATTTTACGCTCAAAAATTGTGTTTATCTAAACCTATATAAAAAGTTAACCCATATAAGCCTGGCATCCTCTTTGTGGGACAAATGCATACAGTGATGACCCAGATTAGACACCTGATCAGGGGTTTCAATGTTTGCCAACAGAATGTTTATTTAAAATTTTAATACAAATACAGGTACCACCCAACAACCCTTAAAATGGAAATGGACTGGTCCAATTGATAAGAGTGGGAAATTCCATTCAACTTAAATGGGTAAAAGAGACATTTACCAAGCTATCTAAATGTGCTGTTTCACTCACCTAAGTCCAGAACTTATGCTGCAATCAATTCAAATGGGGACATTTTTGCTGAAATTCATCTGACTACATTTAATTTACAAACTTGTATTGCTTGTGAGATGGGGGTTATATCAATTGTCTTGTAAACTGGTTGCATGCTCAATCCTTTGCTCTTATCAGATACGTCTAAAGTTAAGATTGTGTGCCATCATGATGTCAGACCATGTAACTTTATTTTCATTCATTGAAATTGGAACAGTGATTCGTTGCACAAGTTCAGATGTGTTCAGTCAGTAGCTTAACAATCATAGAATAGTCAAGCGACTAGCAAAGGCTCTGATCAGACTGTGCGTATGTGCAGGCTGATCTGAGGCTTTGCTGGTCGCACATACCACATTGTTGGAAGTCTCATGTATTATTTGTTTGCAGGGACATGATTAGCAACAGGGGAGTGGAAATACAAATAAGACAGGCAGGATAACTGGCTTGATGTTGTGCTTGCTTTCTCTAGCGCATATTTAGAATGCAGAATTATTTTAACCTTTTTTATACTTGCCCCAGGCCAAGTAAATAGAAGCTTTGAACTTGTCCAGGAGAAAATGTGACCAGGTCCGACAAGTATCATATTATGATTTATCTACCCAGAGGAGCAGATAAGCCGTATTTTGGGGTATTTAAGCATTAAATTTGTGAAAAAAGCAATCATTTTCAAATGAAGGGGTAACAAAAAGCAATTTGATTTTGGAAAAAGCAATTGTTTTTTAAATGAAGGGGTAATGAAAAGCAATTAATTTTGGAAAAAGCAAAACAAAATCTAAAATAAGCCCTTAAAAATGAATACACCCCATCATGGTAGCACACCTCCTGTTCTGCATCATACTTTTGTTGTGATGTTCTCCTTTGTCACAGTCAGTATTTGCGCAAAGCACTTTGATCTGTGTGTTTCTTCCATTACTAAGATTAGGTACTTATAAATAAGCAATTTTAAAAATATATGTGGGGTAAAAAAATATTTTTAAGCAATTAGTTTTAAAAAAAAGCAATTGATAAAAATCTAGTGCGGTAAATACCCAATTTAACTGAAAGCTTATCTGGACCTCTGTCAACCTGCTTCCCTAACAAACTACAGTAAACCCCGTCTTAAGCGGCCACTCAAAAATAGACAAAACAAAGATCTTAATGACAAATGGTAGCTTAATGAAGGTCTAAAGTACTGCAAAATGCTCCCCTTGGAACATTCTGCAATACTTTTGACCTGCATTAAGCGATAATTCTTGAAAAACAATTTTTTTGTCTTTTTGAGAGTGGCCGTTTTAGACAAGCTTTACTGTACTAGAATTTAGTCAATTATGGGTAGTTGGTGCTAAATAGGATCTGTGTTGTATTCTAACAGTGATTTGAGCATTGCTCAATAAAAGACACATACACTGCAAACCCTTGTGCTTCGCTGTATCAGAGCATCAGATAACACTCTCTTGTGCATTTTCATCTGTAGGAGACAAGTATGTCCAGCAAATCTTCATTCCATCATGCTTGGAGTGGCCTGAAACATAAGAGACAAAGGAACTAGATTTTCTCTCAATGAAAACAAATGAGCCATGACATGCGATTTCCAACAATGTGGCATTTTGACAAGTGTAGCCTCAGACGAGCCTGTGCAACCTCCCTTTCAGCTTAGAATCTCCAAACACTGTTCGGTCAGTAGCTTAAAATTCATAGAATCCTCATGAGACTGCAAAGGCTCTGATCAGACTGCGCATATACCACATTGTTGGAAATCTCATGTCGCTGCTCAAATGTATCCCACTTTGGAATATAAGGCTGTGTTTTGGTCTTATCGTATGAATAGTGGAAAATCAAGGTAAGGCGTAAATTGAAAAATCGTTTGTTTGCCATTTCTTACATTCTCTTACATGGTGATATGCCACACCCTGATCTGGATGATTGAGGCACTTAACACACTCAGTGAATACACCGGTAATTCTCAAAATTTTATCCCTACGTATGTTGGTAAATTAACTCACAATATCTTTAAAACTACTGAAAATTTGAGTTGAAATTTTCAGTATCTATTTGAAATATGATTTTCTTTTGATAAAGAAAGAGTTTATAAAATAATCAGGCATATTTATGGATATTATTGATTGAAATTTCATGATTTTGAATGCTTTTTAATAAGCTCCTGGCATTATTTAAACAAGTATCTAAACGGAGCTCTTCAGCATGAAATTACATAAAGCCTAAAATACCCGCAATACCAGAAATTAACCCCCCCTCCCTCAAACACCCAAAACTTTTAATGGCTTCAGAATTAAGATTTGTTTTGCTTTTCATCTATGCCCACTAAGCAATAATGCCAATATTTTATGCGTATTAATGATAGATTCTGTATCTTTTTCTGACACTCATTGGCTATAAAGTTGTTTTTTCACTTTCATCCGGGTATCTTTGATACCCAGTTAAATGTGTGTGTTTTTGTTTGTTTTTTTTGGCAAAACACAAAAAAATGCTACCTACCTACCAAGCTCTAAAACATCCCACTAGGAAGTGGCAAACCAGACATTTTTTAAGCATGCCTTAAGAGGCTAAGATAAACTAGATTATGGTGGTGTTTTTCTTCAAGTTATATATGAGCCGGGACAATGTGATTTCCAACAGTGTGGCATTTAGATGAGTGTATTCCCAGACGTGCATGTGCAGATTCCTTTTAAGCTTAGAAAGTCCAAATGCTGTTCAGTCAGTACCTTAACAGTCAATGATATTCAAGCGACTAGCAAAGGCTCTGATCAGTCTGCGCGTATGCGCAGGCTGGTCTGAGCCATTGCTGGTCGCACTTACCACATTGTGGGAAATCTCATGCCATGGCTCATATAATACACCTACATTTTAAAGTAAATACTGTTGTATTGAAGTTAGAATTTCTTGAGTATGAAGCTTATTAATATATCATTTGATTGCTTACCTCTTCATTCGGATTCTAATTTTCATTTGTAAATAATGTAAATATTCTAGTCTGACAAACATTACATACTTTTAATCCAGTCGGTATCTTGTTTCTACATTCAAGACCAAGTTTAATTGTTTGTAAACTAATGGATTCTTCCATCTGGTTTGATATGTACAATAAACTTGGGATAGTCCGTTGTATTGCATTTTTTTGTCTGAAGATCTTTTTTAACCTCACAAACAATGTAGACCCTTATGAAATGCCGCATTATGCAGAATTCCATCTGGGTCATCACTGTTTGTATAAGTACCCGTTTAAGGGTTTCCTGTATACTAAGGGGTTAATTACTTAGAAAAAAAGCTTTTCAATTAAGTTTTGTTTGTTTGTTTTGATGCTTTACATCCAAGTCAACAATTTTACAGTAATGTTGGGACGATTTCCTGTCTTCCTGGGTGGAACCAGTACTAAGCTGTGGATAAACTGTCTTGCTCAAGGAGACAACATAGCTACCCTGGTGAGTCTCAAGCCAGTAACCCTTAGATCCCCAGTCTTACTCTAATGCTCTAGCCCCTGAGTGACTGTGCTCCGCTCCTCAATTTAGAAAAGGAAAACGATGCAAGGTCGCAGTACCAGAACCATTTGAGCCGTGGCATGAGATTTCCAACAATGTGGTATTTTGACATGTGTAGACTCGGACGAGCCTCTGCAGCCTCCTTTTAAGCTTAGAAACTCCAAATGGTGTTCAGTCAGTAGCTTAACAATCATAGAATACTCAAGCGACTAGCAAAGGTTTTGCTGGTCGCACATACCATATTGTTGTAAATCTCATGTTGTGGCTCAATTTAGAAAAGCAAAACAATGCAAGGTCACCGTACAGGAGCCATTTTCAATATTGATCATCAACAAAATTTCATGTAGAGGACAGTTTTTTGTCATTTGATAACAAACCAGCTAGTAGTAATTATATATAGGTTGGCATCAGCATCATACTATAAAATAGCAAAATACAGAATGCCAAGGTTCAAGGAAATTAAGAAAGGGTAACCCACCATGCTCCAATGCCTGGGTCACCCATCCAGCAACTAAGTTGAGTACTAAGGCCATATAAAAAAAAATACATGTGTTTTATCTATCTATCTTATGATACTGGCACGATCGAATTCCATCATTTCCATCATTTCGCCAGGAAGTGCGAATTGGGAATTTTGAAGAAAAAACAAACAAAAAAAATCTTTCAGCTGTGTTTTTGACCAAATGAGGAGTGCCCTAAACTCCTCAGTAGACTGGGAATTGACCAACGAAGGAGAAAGACTAATCCACTGTGGAATAGGTCGGGGGAAAAAATGAGTTCTTCAGGGCATCTCTGTATGTCTGGTATCTTCAATATTGGGCACTGTGTGATGCCCTGGTAGATTTCAAACTGTGAGCAGGGGTCAGGTACTTCTCTTTTTCTATAGACACAGCACCAAAATGTATTTTATGAAAGAGAGGCAGGGAGAACTGATCCCTACGGGCCTCAACAATTGGCCACTCAAGTTTACCGTAACTTCACAACTTGCACAGACACATAACACATCACTGTAAAATTAATCTAGCTCATACAGTGTCGAGAGGCTATACATGTATGCAGGTGCTACTTCAAGGGTTTGGAAATATTTTTTAGCAGTCTCTTTGCATTGGCGCAAACACACTTGACTAATTTGAAAGGGGTCCGTAGAATTACCGAAAACCACTCATTTACCGAAAACCACTAGGAAAATCATATTTATCGGGGAATTATACCCTCCTAGTATTTGTTTTTTAGTAGTTTATGTTTATATTTAATAGGATGGATAGAAAAAATAAAAAATGAAGCCATCTTATACCGATTTTGATCGTGTAAAATGTATCGCGTCTACCGAAAACCAAAAGCAATCGCCGAAAACCACTTAGAAAATCAAGTTTATAGGGGAATTATACCCTCCTAGTATTTGTTTTTTAGTAGTTTATGTTTATATACATATCATTTATGATATTTTGTTACAGGGTATATGGTGAGGCCACTTTATCATGGATTTATAGACTTATAACATATAGCGGTTAGCGAAAAGCTTAGTCCCTCGACCGAAAACCATTATCATTATCATTATGGAGAACTTTGTGGTTGGAACCAGGCGTTTCGCCACACGACAGTAAAGCTAATAGTCCGATCACGCATCACCGCATACCGAGAGTAAATATACAAGTGTTGAAAATACCGTGATAAGAAGACCGTACCTGTGGAAATATATGGCCTGATGGCCTAAATACAGAAATATCTATATCTAGGAGGGTATTATTCCCCTATAAATATGATTTTCCAAGTGGTTTTCGGTAAATGTGTGGTTTTCGGTAATTCTACGGACCGATTTGAAAGCATATATATCTGCGGTATACCACTATATGATAACATAAAATAAAAATCCATCATATGGCCCTGAATTCAGTGCTAGCATGCTTTTACATCGATTTTTACTACAGATTCAATGACCACAAGGCATGTACTCAGCAAGGTTACAGTTTTAATGGCATGTTATACAAGCAGAAGAGTCATAAAGGGCCTATGGATATAACTTGGTCGTCAGTGGTGGAACAGTTTCTAATGTACGAATTTATGTGCTATTCGAATCTGGACTCAAGCGATAATAATACTGTGTTAGTTTTCTCTTTCGAGATCACCTTGTTCAATTTTTTGTGGCTTACCTGTACTAATAATGAAATGATTATTGTATGTAATCTTGTAAGAACATATGTTGTCTAAGTACTCCGCAAAATTGATACGGAAAAACTGAAGTTTCACAGTTTACGTGGAAGAAAAATAAACTCCCCAGTCCCTCCAGCTTTACTGCCCAGCTCCGGGAACAAAACAGGAAAGAGTAAAAAACGGTACCAACGCCCAAATCCGGTACCAATTCTTTGGGAAGTAAAGTTTTCATTTACTGTAATTCTTATTGTACATTTACTGCTGGAATAGCAATTTATAACAATTAGGCCACTGGCTGGATATGGTTTACCCACCCCCCCCCCCAGGGTAAATTTTGTAGACCATATTTTTCTTGAAGTCCAATGTCTTGCGAGGATTTTGCAACATGTTAGCCCTCTGACAATGACAGCGTTAAGCTATAACAGCCTGTTAAATGTCACAGGGTGCAGAAAAATCCAAACTGCCCGAGGTGGGAATCGAACCTGGGCCGCAGGATCTAAAGGCAAACACTCTACCACGTCGCTGTAAAAGCCGGCTTCTACCGCAAGGCAGTAGAAGTGTGTTATATACCTATCCCTACTACATATTTCCCTGCTTTAAATTGATTCGTCCCCGAATCTAATCGGAACCACGCTGTAATTTCGGGACATTTCATGCTGAGTGATGCCCGAAACCCAAGCCGTGGACCCACTTACTGGCCCCACGTTGGGAACCACAAATGTCACAGGGTGCAGAAAAATCCCAACTGCCCGAGGTGGGAATCGAACCTGGGCCGCAGGATCTAAAGGCAAACACTCTACCACGTCGCTGTAAAAGCCGGCTTCTACCGCAAGGCAGTAGAAGTGTGTTATATACCTATCCCTACTACACGTACGTTACCCTACAAAATATTTGATAATTAAAATTCTTTTTAAGACTTCAGAAAAGTACAAAAGATAAGGTAAGATTTCCAAATTAGTTATATGTTCTAAGTAAGCTATTACTGGGCCACAGATATTGGCATTTGAAAACAATTATAGTCATCCCCGATGTAGTGTATGTTACATTTTTTCATTGAACCCCCTTTTAAATGATAAATGAATCTAATATAGATTTTTTTAAATTTTATTGAAAACAGTTTTTGTTCATTTATTTGGTTTTATTTTAAAGAATTTTTATTTACCTTTTCAAAACTGCAAGCATTACGTTTCTATCTTATATACTTTTTGAGTTATAAGTTGTTGAACAGGGTAGCCCCATATCACACAAAACTGTAAAATGCAATTATCTAGGCCTTGTGCTGGCTATAGACCCTACCTCCCCCAGGGGGAATTTTGTACACTATGATTTCTAAATACTACATTATATAAGCCACAAAATGAAGTATGTTAGCCCTCTGAGAGTGGCAGCGTTAGCGGGTAACATCATGTTACGTACGTTACCAGCAAAATATCATTAAATTTTCCTGATAATGTCTCCAACCTGACATATTCACACTTTTTTGAAGTCTGACACAGGTTTAAGATCTTCTTATAGCACAGTTACATAATTTTAGCATTTATATTAGAAATGTCTTGAGTTTTTGCTGTTGTATATGTTACTTAGTGTTTCATTTGTCATTTCCAAGTATCAGTATGGCAGTTATTGACTATACATGTATTACATCCATCAGTAAATATAGCAAATCTATAAAGTATCTATTCGAATGGATTTAAGTTCCTTATTATGGTGTCTTACACTATTTTACAGCCCAGGTTACATACGTTACTCTCTGAATACCATTAAACGTTCAAGATATGGTCTCCAACACGACCTGCTTGTACTTATTTGCATGCTGGCACAGGTCCACGTACTTCTTTTTACTCTGGCTCATTTGCTGAGGAAGTAACTCAAAACATAAACTACCATAAACCCTCTTTTCTTTTATAGAGACATCAAATATAGTAAACATAATACTCATGGGAAGATTGTAACATACAGTGCAATGTGTGAGTAGCAACTTAAAAGATCAAAGAAAATTCATCAGGTAGAAGTTATAGAGCTGTTTCTTGCCAAGCTAGCAACTCTTCGTATAGTATCCAAGTGTTTAAAGAATTTACCAATACAGCTTATTATTAGGAGCCACCGTGGTGTAGTGGCTAAACTGCTTGCCTTGTAAACCAGGGGTTGCAGGTTCGATTCCCGGCTTCACCAGTCTGGCGGATAAGACTTTAAGCCGTGGCCTCATCTCCATATGACCTTAGCTGTTGATGGGACGTTAAACACAAACACAACAACACCAAAACAGCTTATTAATCCTCTATCAGATTCATCTTGCAAGGATTTTGCAATATGCTAGCACTCTGGTAATGACACCATTACCTTGTAACAGCCAATTACATATATTACCCATCAACATCTTTGAGTATTTTAGTAAATGGCATGACTTGTGAAAAGTGCAAACCATAAGGTAAGATTTCCAAATTGGCTATTTCATCCAAGTAAGCTATTTTTGCATTACAGATATGGACCTTTGAAAACAAATATGCACCCTAAAGTGTTACGTGTGTTACTTTTTTTCATTATTCCTATATAAATGATTTATGAAACTAACATAGTTTGATATTTTTTTAATGTGAATGTGCTTACTAATTCATTTGGTATTAAAGAATGTTTATGTACCTTTTGGAAACTGCAAATATTATGTTTCTATCTTTTATAAGGTTTGAGTTTTTGAGTTTTGAATATGGTAACCCCATATCGCACAAAATATGAAATATAATTCTGTGGCTCTTTTGTTAGGGTACAATAAAGTTTTCTTTCACCCAGAGGTACTCGATTTCCTTCCCATTTATTTTCCACACATTTTGTCCATATCTGTAAAGTCTGACTTGTTTTCATGAGAAAGACTTGATAGTTCAATCTTTGTATGTACATCTTAAGGACAGTAAAGCAGGGTGGAGGTAAGCCCATGTTCATGTCATTTGAAATAGTCAGTATATGTGTATGGCTTTGGTACTTTTTTTCAGAAACGTGTCGTACTGCAGCTTATTCACATTTACATTGATAACACATGTTACGGCTTCATGTCACTGATGAGTGCCTGGAGCAATATTCTTGGTTTGTTTTCCTACCCTGCTTAGAATGTTGATGAACAAGTGGGGGAGGGGTTCTCTATCAGTTTAATAGGAACAACCTTTCTGTGGTACTAACACATTGGCACATTGGTAGTGTCACAATCTGTTAAACAGTGTATTACTGTAGATCTCTTCTCCCATATTCTGGCCAATGTTGTTGACATTCAGAAGGTGCACCTTTTGTTGCATACACCATTGTTGAATAAAACACCCAGGTTATCCTCTGCGAGAACGTGTATAAGACTTTATAGACTGCTGCTTATACATTGTATAATATGTATCAGTGACAAAACCAACATACCCTGCCTTTAGTGCCTCGTTGAATACTGGGGCCATCAGATCCTTGAAGGTGACAGAAAAAGTTTTTATGCTCTGTAGTTACGGCATTACCATCAAATTATGTCAAGCACTACATGGCCAATATAATAATGGTTCAATACGGAAGTTTGGACTTGTCAGTTTAGGTGGAAGTTTATCAGTGACCATGGTTACAGGTCCCAGAAGGAACGGCAGTGTCACTTTAGGTCAACATTATGTCCAATATAAAGGTCATGTTGACCAAAGATGCTTCTTTAAGCTCTCATCTGGCTGTTAACGTTTTGTAAATTGGACAATTTCTACTAGCTTGACCCCGCAAGCCTCAAAGCTTTACTAGTTTGTAGCATTTATGGGGTTGTGAAAGACAGATTTGTTTAGCTAAAAGTGAGTCAATGAAATCTTCAACAGCCTTCCTGCCAATGTCATTAGCCTCAATAAGATCCTTAGCTATGCCAGGCTTAGCAGGAACACCAAAAGACAAAAAGTACTGTTCATTGTCTTCAAAACTATAACTAAAAGGATTGGTGAAGCCTGACACTGCCTCTAGTACTCTTTCGATTTTGAATCTGAGCAGATTGAATATTTCATTTCAGTGCATTGAAGAGTTGTTTCAATATATTGAGCTCTGATGTGATGAGTAATACACCATTCCACCTGCAGTACGAAGCGTAGTTCTAGTTGCTGAAGCCTACAATACATCTTTATTGTTTGCCTGATAGTTATGTCAAAAGCATTTCTCAAGCAAAGAACCAATGGTTGTGACACACTAAACCAATTTTGTTCAAGAAGTTCTTTGCATCTGCGATGTGTATCAGACACATTTATGAGTGTAATCAGTTACACAGGTACATATTGTGCGTAGTTGTTGTGATCGTTTGCAATGAACATTGGGAACAAGGCATACAGATAGAGCTAGCATGCAACTCCAAGTTGTTTTCCTTTTAGCCCTAATCAGTGTCAACACCATTTGAATTATATCCATATACCTTGCCCAGAACTGAGCTGTTTCACAGTGACTGTCTTTCAGATCTTCTGATTTGAATGCATGGCATATACTGTTTATGTGAGCAAACAGCAAAGGTTGATAGATCACATTATAATATTAGTTTAGGTCACCATAAATTAATAAGGAACTTCAATTTATTTCAGCCTTATAGATTTTCTATATTCTTTGACAGACTTTATACATGTATAGTCAACAACTGCTACACATATACATGTACTCAGAATAACTTATGCATCATTTGGTAACATACATAACAGTAAATGCTCAAGGTATTTATTAAATGAATACTAAAAATAGGTCAACCTTGTTTAAAAAGTACATAAACCTGTGCCAGCATGGACATACACATAAACAGGGCTTGTTAGAGACATTAACTTGAATGTTTAATGCTATTTTGACGGTAACATACATAACATGGGCCTGATAAATAGTATAAGCGACCATAATATAGTACTTTAAATTATTTGAGTAGCAGCATTATAGATTTACTATATTCTTTGATAGATGTAATACACGTACAGTAATAATAATACCATACTGATACTCAGAAGTAACGCAGGAAGCACTAAGTAACGTATACAACGGTAATAACTCAAGACATTTATATAATTAATACTAAAAATATGTAACTGTGTTATAAGAAGTTCACAAACCTGTGTCAGCATGCAAATATGTACAAACATGTCATGGTTGAGACATTATCAGGGACGTTTAATGCTATTTTGGGGGAAACGTATATAACGTGGTGTTACAGGTTAACGCTGCCACTCTCAGAAGGCTAACATCTTTTATTTTGTGTCTTATATAATGTAGTTTCAGAAAATCATTATGTACAAAATTCCCCCCTGGGGGGTCTATAGCCAGCTCAAGGCCTAGTTACTTACAGTGACGGGCCAATGGGGGACACGGGGCCCCCTCCCGAAGAGGCCGTGAGTGCCCTTAAGAAAAATTGCGCATTATTTGATACTTATTTTCACGTAAAGGAGGAAACGAAGAGTTAAAGTAACCTAGGGAATATAAAAGATAAACATGGGAATATAAAAACTGAGGATGTGGATAAGGCAGAAATATTAAATGACTTTTTTGCGTCAGTATTTACGGTAGAGGGTAATGAAGAAATGCCAGAATTTGAGCAAAATGTGAAAGACGATGAGTATATTAATAATGTGGACATTAAGGCAGAAAAAGTACTTAAGCAGTTAAAAACTCTAAATAGTGCAAGATCGTGTGGCCCAGATGAGTGTCATTCGTACTTTCTTAATGAGTGTGCAGACGAGATTTATCTCCCATTGACTGATATATTTCGTAAAACTTTAGCATCAGGAGAAGTGCCTGAAGACTGGAGAAAAGCAAATATAACGTGTATTTTTAAAAAGATAGCAAACAAGATCCAGAAAATTACAGACCAGTATCCTTGACCTCAGTAATATGTGAATTGTTGGACAGTAATATCAGAGAAACTATAATGGATCATTTGTCAAGTCATATATTGTTGTCGGATAGTCAATTTGGATTTCGAAGGAAAAGAAGCACTGTATTACAGCTATCAACTGTTATGGAAGACTGGACAGAAGCATTAGACAATAACTTGCAAGGAGATACTGTATATCTGGACTTCAAAAGGCTTTCGATAGCGTTCCTCATAAACGTCTCATTAAGAAATTAGAAAAGTACGGAATAACTGGAAAATTGTTGAAATGGTTGAAAAACTTTTTAAATGAAAGAAGGCAGAGAGTTGTCATCAATGGAAAGTCTTCCAAATGGAGTGATGTTTTATCCGGAATCCCCAAGGGTCTATTCTAGGTCCATTATTGATCATAATTTATATAAATGATTTGCCTGGAGTGGTAGGTAGTGTCTGTTTACTATTCGCAGATGACTGCAAACTTTATCGTAACATTGAGTCTGAAGCTGACATGATGGAATTGCAAGAAGACATTGAAAGAGTAAAGTAGAGACTGGCTTTAAGGATTTAATTTAAAGAAGTGTAAAGTGATCTCATTTGGTAATATTCATTTTGAAATTGAATATAGTTTGACGCACAGTAAAAATAACTCTCATACATTATCGTTATAAGACTCTGAATGTGATCTAGGCATATCGTTCAAGAAAAATCTCAAATTTAATGAGCACATTGACAAGGTTGTCAATAAGTTGAATAGAGTAAGTGGTTTAATTAGAAGGAAATTAACACATATTGATAAAAGCACATTTTTGACATTATGTAAATCATTGATGAGATCTCAACTCGATTATGGGAACCTGATAAATTATCCAACAACTAAAAAGTGCAAGCAGATCCTGAAAAATGCCCAGAGGAGGGCTACCCGTCTGGTACCTGAGTTACGAGGAATGTCCTACAGAGAGCGTCTAATGGAATTGAATTTATCCACTTTGGACTATAGATGAAAAAGATATGGTATCATTCAAGTGTTTAAAATAATTCACAAAATTTATAACATTGACATGAGCAAGTTTTTTATATTCACAGACAACAGCCAGTTAAGAGGTCACGATTTAAAACTGAACAGACCTCGAGTTAATAAATCTATCAGATTGAATTCATTTGCAATGAGAACATTCCCAGTATGGGACAATTTACCATCAGAAATAGTAAATTCAAAAACTGTGTTGGAATTCAAAACTAAACTAGATAAATTATGGAAGAACTCAAGATGTGACTTATCTGAAATTTATTAATATATCACAATAACCAGAAGCGACGACAAGAAAAACAAGAGAGCAGAGGGGAAAAACAAGCCTTTGGGGCTTAATAAGTTTCCTGATGACTACAAGTAAGACTACAAGTAAGATACTATGAGTTTGTTTGTTTGATTCGATTCTTTACGTCCCATCAACAATCTTTCAGTTAAACAGGGACGGGTCTTCCTGGGTTGAACCAGTACTAAGCTAGGATAAATGTGTCTTGCTCAAGGACCACAACGCAGTGACGCGGGTGAGGCTCAAACCAGCGGCCCCTCGGTCTCGAATCAAGCACTCTACCACTGAGTCACTGCGCTCCCAAAGATACTGTGAGTATATACAGAAATGCATAATTGGGAAAACACATAATATTGATTGCTCGCGACCTAGATGATAACGGATTGCCCACAATTCTGCTGAAAAAGGTGGCCGTTGAGGCACAGAAGGGCTGTGAGTGTGAACCCGGCTTGTAAATGATGGGATTTTAAATCTCCTGTGGTCTGGTTGCGGATGATATAACACTTTTTTGCCCCCTCCCAGTCCCAAACAAAACTCGGAAATTTGGGGTGAGTGGGGGGCACTTATCTCCAGTCCCAAGGCCGTAGGGCTGCAGTGTATGCCCCCCCCCCCCGCATCTTCCATTCCGTTGTTGCTTCCATTGCAAATCCCATGTAGTCTAGTAGTCACAAAGCTGATAAGTAATAGCTGTGCCCACCGACCAAAGGCAGGTTACTCTGAACTTGAAACAGTGAGCAGGAATATATTCAAACACTAAAGATGTTATGTCAGCTCTGGTTATCTGCAAGTATTAAAAAGATCTAAATAAAATTGCGGAGGAAACCTGGGGAAACTATATTTTTCAGATGCTCAAGGGCAGATAACTCCATAGTCAGTGATGAGATCTGACCAAAATTCAAAATCGTCCATGCTTTAATATATTTCCTGGTTGAAGATCAAATGAAAAATGAATGCGCTAGAATTGTCAAAACATTAAAGGGCTATATTTTAGACAGTCAAGGGCAGCTAACTCTATAGTTGCTGGTCAAGTGTGGCCGGAAATCAAACTCATTCAAGCTTTTATAGTTGTCCTTGATACCTGCAAGAATGATGAAGATCCATTCAAAAATGAAAGCATTAGAGTGCTCACAACATTACTTCCAGTATAAGTCTATGGGGATTTCGCAGACGTTTAAGGGCAGCTAACTCCATAGACCTATGTTCGATCTTGCTGAATTTCAAATCCATCCAAGCTTTCATTGCTGTCCTTTTACCTGCAAGAATGAATAAGATCCCTTAAGCTCCTTAACCCTTGTTGCAAGAATAATGAAGATCCATTCAAAAATGAAAGCACTAGACTGCTCATAACATCTCTCATTAAAAGTCTATGGAGATTTTTTCAGACGTTCAAGGACAGCTAGCTCCGTAGACCCAGGTCATATCTTGCCGAATTTAGAACCCAGCCGAGCTTTTATAACTGTCCTTGTTATATGCAAGAATGAATAAGATCCAATAAAAATGAAGGTGCTATAGTGACCACAACATTATACATTCATTTTTCAAACGCTCAATGGCAGCTTACTCAGTAGTTGGTGATGGGATCTGGCAGAAATTCAAACTCATTCAAGCTTTTATGGTTGTCCTTGTTACCTGCAAGAATAATAGGACTCAATAAAAACTGAAAGCACTAGAGTGCTCACAACATTTCTGCCATTATAAGTCTATGGAGATTTTTTCAAGGGCAGCTAACTCCGTAGACCTAGGTCAGATCTTGCCATATTTTAAACCCATACAAGCTTTCATAGCTGTCTTTGTTACATGCAAGAATGAATAAGATCCAATCCAAAATGAAGGTGCTAGAGTGCTCACAACATAATACATTCAGTTTTCAAACGCTCAAATGCAGCTAACTCAGCAGTTGGTGATGGGATTTGGCAGAAATTCAAACTCATTCAAGCTTTTGTGGTTGCCCTTATTACCTGCAAGAATGATGAAGATCAATTCAAAAATGAAAGCACTAGAGTGCTCACAACATTTCTCCCATTATAAGTATATGGAGATTTTTTCAGACGTTCAAGGGCAGCTAACTCCGAAGACCCATGTCAGATCTTGCCAAATTTCATTCCTATCTGCTGTCATTGATACCCTATGGGAGCTATGTGTTGCCATGGTAATCAGAGTTCTAATCCGATCTGGGCCAAAACCTAATGCAGCCAATCCCCCACCCAAATGATGCTTTAGATGAAATTTGATTATGATCGGCCAGCTGGTCTCAGAGATATTTATGCCTGAAAGTGTGAACAGGCGCACGGACGCCGGCTCTAGTTCCATCCTATAAACTCACGGAGAGCCTATGCTCAGGTGAGCTACAATGTACAAAATACAGGGGAACCTATGGAACGCCTTGACTGCCTTCTGATGTCTATTTGCATGGTGTTGTCTCAGTTTATTGCAAGATCGTAATCAACCATCCTTATGGTGGATGCACTTGTCATGATGTTGTATGCTAATGTGTCTTCAATCACCTAATCATGGTTGGCAACTTTGCTTTCCTCTTTAATTGCACGCCGGTGGGTCGGACGTCAGACTCTATGACGGTTCCGACTTAAAGACTTATCTATTGATGAGACGGTAGGGGCCTGATGCTTTGGCTGTTTGTTGGGCCCACCCAGGTTTACCTGTTGGATTTCTTTTGCTCTGGTATTCAGTTTTATTTACTGTTGAGTCATTATCTTTGCTTTATCTCCTTGTTATATCCTGGGAGATGATGCATTGCTAAGTTAAGGGTATTTCATGCAAACCAAATATCTATGTGTCTTGATCCACATCTGGATTAAGGGTGAGGTTGGCGCATTGAAACGGGTTTAAGCCCTCCAGTCAAATATTTTACTGACCGTTCCAAGGCAGTAATTCTTTTATGGATTTTTATGTTTTTTTCTGTCTTGTGTTTGCTTTGTGCGCGTCTGTTTATATGTGCCTTGTGGTAACCTGCTGGGAAAGGACTGACCTCTTGGCTCTCGTTTGTGGTGTATAACTGTGAGTTTGTCACTTTCCCATTGGTATCCTGCGTCAGGTGTGGTACTTGATTGTATCGATTCCTGATCTTTGCACCTTACTAACTTTCATTGTATCAAAGCACCTTCTTACCATGTCCGTTCATCGTTATGTTTGATGCAAATGCTATTTTGATATGCATACATACTTTGATATCAAGTGCATGTGGCTTTATTATGAGTAAACATGTTATGGTGGTGTATACTAACGTTCAATTATGGAACGCCTTTACTGTCTCCTGGTGACTGCTTCTTTGCTATTGTGTCTTCTCTTCGTTGTGTCGTGTGTTCTCACTATAATGTTTGATGCAGTTGCTATTATTTTATGTATATATACAAATACATCATATGCAAACGTCATTGTATTCTATGTTTTAAACATTATAGTACATGCACTCGAGTCGATGTCATATTATGTACACACATCGTTATATCAAGGCAAACTTTACTATTGCATGTGCTATCATCGTTATATTGGATGCAGGTAATGTCATGTTAGGTACACATATCGTTACATCATAGGCAAACATCACTATATCCTGGCCTTTCATCATTTTATTGGATGCAAGTGATGTTATGTTATGTACACATATCGTTATACCATAGGCAAATGCCGCTATGTCCTGTGCTTTCATCATTATATTGGATGCAGTTGATATTATATATGTAATGTACACATATGGTTATATCATAGGCAAACGACACTATTTTCTGTGCTTTCGTCATTATATTGGATGCAGTTGATATTATGTAATGTACACATATCGTTATACCATAGGCAAATGCCGCTATGTCCTGTGCTTTCATCATTATATTGGATGCAGTTTATATTATATATGTAATGTACACATATGGTTATATCATAGGCAAACGACACTATTTTCTGTGCTTTCGTCATTATATTGGATGCAGTTGATATTATGTAATGTACACATATCGTTTTACCATCGGCAAATGCCGCTATGTCCTGTGCTTTCATCATTATATTGGATGCAGTTGATATTATGCAGTGTATACATGTCGTCATACCATAGGAAAACGTCACTATGCCATGTGCTTTCAATATTATATTATGCTCAGAAAGTTTGTGGCATAAAGGTTCTATGAGTCTTAGCTAAAATGTACAAGGAACGCCAGCTATTTATAACACTATTTAATTTGTAGATTTTTTTCATCTTTTCAATAAGTTCAATATATCATATATGACAAATTTCAATCCAAACAATAACAAATAATCTTCTTTTTTTTTTTTTTTTGGGGGGGGGGGGGTGGGGTCTGCCCAATATGGCATATTAAAATAAAAACTTGTGGGTAGGCATTTATCACCTTTCTCCTTTGAGGTAAAAACAAGTTAATAGATTAGTGTTGAAAACATCTCATTTCTTGGCTGTGGTCATCAAGCATAACAATACCTGTTAAATATATTTGGACAAGAAACCTGTTAAGAGTCTGATATTCAGTCTTAAGGGCTAATTGACCAGAGTTATTAATTTACAAACTGCTTACATCCTTTTTTGAGAAATACAGATTATAAATGTTTTAGCAGGTTTGACAAGCAGATAATGACCACAACAAGAAAGTAAATGCTCTCACTGGCTTATGAAAGCTAGATTATGATTTAAGAAAACTGATTAATTAACACCAAAATATATATATACTTCCTTAAATGGCGCTTATTGCTTAGCCCTTCTCATGGTATTTTTTAATATTTTTTATCCTGTTTACGTGCATCAATTCATTTGTAAGCATGTTATTCAATTAGAGTGGAAAACATCACAGATCCCGGTCAGATGGCTTCATCAGAAGCCAGCTAATCTGGATCTACAGTGTTTTCAAATATGGATAGTTTCAGGTTCAGCAGGACCAGGGTTTTTCTATGAAAGAAAACATTAAAGCCCCTCAAAATGATAATCATAAATATATAAGTGTTTTGCATGCGAAATTCGCAGAATAATTTCTCTCCCCTACTTTGTTGATTTTGGCCCCCAAAATAAAATGAAACAATATTATACTACTTTTTGATGTTATACAGTAGATACTGAGGAGATGCCGCAAAATACAAACTCTCATCAGGCTCCACCCTGTTTACTAAGATACATTGCCACAGGTAAACAGCATTTTAGAATGTTACTTGTAAACCAATCCATATGATAATTAATTTCTCAATATGAATCTCTCTATATTGGAAATATCTACAGTGTAGATCCAGATGAGATGCCACAAAATGTAGCCGCTCATCAGGCTCCAACCCGTTTGATATGGTACATTTCCGCAGAAAAACAACTTTTTAGAATGTTACTTGTAAACCAATCTATATGATAATGGATTACTCAATATGAATCTCTGTATTTTAGAAATATTTACAAACAGTGTAAATCCAGATGAGATGCAAATAAATGTAGGCTCTCATCAGACTCTAACCTGTTCGACATGGTACATTTCTACGGGAAAAACAGCTTTGTAGAATGTTACTTGTAGCCAATCTATATGATAATGGATTACTCAATATGAATCTCTCTTAGTGGAGCGGGAAGTGACAATAATCATGCACATCCGGATACAAGTATGAAACTAGGTAGAAATGTTCATTAGCATGAATTATTGGAATTTTTCTCGTTAGCAAATCAAGATTGGTCAATTTCCAAGATTGCGGCGCTAAAATCCAAGATGGCCGCCACAATAAACGTAACATCATGAAATGAAGATTTTTCATCATACAAAGAAATGAAATAACATCTAAAATGGTATTGTTGGATGAAATACATCATAAAAGGGTAAAGGGTTTCTTGAAATTAGCAAATATTAATTGAGAATAAGGGTCATTAAAATTATTTCCCATTATAAAAAGATTGGCTATAACATTAATGTATTGCAACAGACTGCATGCTTCGTGGTCAACCCAATCACGGTTGGCAAATTTGCTTTCCTCTTTAATTGCACGCTGGTAGGTCGAACTTCAGACTCTATGACGGTTCCGATTAAAGACTTATCTATTGACGAGATGGTAGGGGCCTGATACTTTGGCTGTTTGTCGGGCCCACCAGGATTTACCTGTTGGATTTCTTTTGCTCCTGTATTCAGTTATATTTACTGTTGAGTCCTTATCTTTGCTTCATCTCCTTGTTATAATTTGATTTATATGTCCTGGATGATGCATTGTGATAAATAAGGTGCCTTTAATGCAAACCAAATATCTATGCGTCTTGATCCACATCTGAATTCAGGGTGAGGTTGGCGCCGTTAAACCGGTTAAAGCCCTCCGGTAAAATATTTTACTGACCGTTCCAAGGCGGTACTTCTTTTGTAGAACTTTTATGTTTTTCTGTCTTGTGTTTGCTATGCCTTTGTGCGCGTCTGTTTATATGTGCCTTGTGGTCACCTGCTGGGAAAGGGCTGACCTCTTAGCTCTCGTTTGTGGTGTCGAACTGTGAGTTTGTCACTTTCCCATTGGTATCCTGGGTCAGGCGTGGTACTTGGTTTTATCGATTCCTTATCTTTGCACCCTTACTTACTTTGAATGGGGCCAAAATGGGGGAAATTAAGCAAATTGACTAAAATACTGTGTTGTCACTAAACAATGGTAGAAATGCAACTAGATGTCAATTTGTTTGTCTGAGCTACACTCCTATTATAAACTATGAATTAGTTTTACCTGTTATAATTATTGTAGGTAAGATAAAATAGTCAGATAGTATAAATGGGGGTCATTAGGGTAAAATGCAAATAAATTGATTAAAATTCTTTCCTTTTTGAAAAGTAAGACATGATTGTAATACTGGACAATGCATACTGTTTGGTACGATGTATTTTGATTAAGCTTAAAGGAACATAGCGTGGTTCCTGTTCACCTACCTACCCTATCATAAACATTAAAATGGCTTTGGGAAAAAAAACTAAAACAGGCATAATGAAAATTTTGAAGCAGTTTTCTGTGTTAAAAATTACTCAATAAAATAATTTCCCGAACTAACTACCATATAAAGGTTTTGGGCTTAAAATAGTGTAGTTACTTCATTTGGGCCTTTTTATAATACATCAAAATTTGTTCACTCAAAATCCATATGCACTATTAAATAGTCAGTAGAATAATATAGGCCGTCGTCATGTTTTAATGTTATGCCTTAATTTAATGTTAGAGCCTATCTACATACCCTAATTTTTTGTGGCATGAAAAAGGAACCACCCATGTATTCATTTAGGCCTGTCATTAATTGAGATAATAATAGAAATAATAATAATAACAATACAAGTTATATTATATGATGTCGATAAGAATAGAAAAAAGCGTTAAAGCATAATTAAAAGAAGCTCACAAATCAATATTTGACTCCAAAACATACGATGTGGATGGATTTGCTCCTTCTTTGCTCGCCAACTATAGTCCGTACTCAATACGAGTATGGTAACGAAACAGATGCACAGTTAGAAGTATGAAAGAAAACCCTATATTTGTCCAATGAGGTGAATAAAGTACCATAACGTGACCAACTACGTAACTCAACTCTTATCGAGCACGGACTCTACCTCTTTTTAAGTTGAAAGTGATATCTCGCTAATATTGCTACCACGTATACTGCAAAGTTTGTTAAATATACCAAGAAAGGCTGATGCCACTCTGTGTGCAAGCCATGTTTTGTGACACAAGAGGCAATAATACATGACTCTTCAGTCTCAGATGGTGCTATACCTGCGTCTGATCAATTTGGAGGCAGCAAAGCAGATATGTCAGGCTATAATTGCAGTTCTCAATGCTTTGAGGCATGGTATGCAACCCATCTTACTACATGTATATCACAATCGTTTAGATTATAAATTACAATGACATATTCAGCGTACTGGAATTTTCTTGTTCTGACATAGACATGTTTCAAAGGAAGAATACCAGATCAGTGGGTTCTTTAAAAGTATGCTTGAAGTATGTTGGCTTTACATTCATACACTCCACTTGTGGTGGTGTAACATTCTTCATGGCAGGAGTCCCTACTATAGATAGCACTTCCCATAATTGGGCCCCCTTGTTGACTTGTCACGATAGCTCAAGTTGTAGCGCATCTACTGCCGGAACTGGATGTTGTAGCTTGAAAACCCAGGTTAAGGTGGGTAGGGTAGGGAAGGGTTAGGTAGGGTAGGTACATAACCACCCTATGCAACTGGACCTTCATAGTTCAGCATTTAAAGATTCAAATCTTTCTATCTATTGATACATCTCAACCAATGAGGGAGACACCAGATGGGATTCGGTGAACCAAGTACTGGGAAGCAAATTTTTGTTGTTGTTTTTAGTTAAGTAGCTATTTCAAAATGTTAGTTGTGTTTGTAGTGAGTGAGATAAGAAAATCCATCGCATGTCTTATTGTGCTCAGAACAAAACAATGTAGCAATGGGTTCCTTTTTGAACCATTTTAGTGTGACATGGCTGTTTTTTCACAACCTGCGACCTCCAGCTCTGGAAACGGACGCTCTACTACTTGAGCTAGTGTGACCAATCAACAAGGGGTAACTAATTGGAAGTGCTACTTATAGCAGGGTCTGTTCATTAATTGCTGCCTTGTGGTCACCTGCTGGGAAAAGGCTGACCACTTGGCTCTCGTTTGTGATGTTAAATTTTGTATTTGTCACTTTTCTATGTGGTATCCTGGGTCAGGTGTGGTACTTGATTTATCTATCCCTGATCTTTGCCCATTTCATTACATTGTACCAAGTAATAAGCATTGTCCAGTATTATTTTTATGATTTTACTTGAAAATATAGTAGTTTGACAAAGATCTAATTTTATTCAATTTATTCACATTTCCTTTAAAGATCCCCGATTTATTTCATCTGATTATAAACTCTTACCTCCATTAATCATAATAGGTATTTGTTTTGGTGTCAGAGTTTTGGTGATGATTCGCCTTATGTTTGTTCATTATACTTAAAGTTCTGTTTGGGTTGCTGAGTGGCCACCTTTTGAGAAATAGCTGCCCACTCGATTGGCCATATGTTCTCATTGTATTTTGGTCTATTTGCATTATTTTAATTATTTATCATTTTGGTTTTAATAGTGAGATGTGGCTTTTGATTGCTCCAGTTCCTGTTTATTGCTTTTCTATTACTTACAAAATTTCGAGCTTATAATGTGATTTTAGCGCAAACAAGCAAACGACGTCTATTTGCATTTTACTATTGTTTGACGACAACACTGCATTTTAGTCAGTTTTACTTAACACCCCCTCAATTTCTGTTCCTTTTAAAACTAATTCTTAAATAATCAGATGGGGCTAATCAAAGGTAACTAATATTAGTTTATGATATATTTCATCCAAGTATACCTTTTTAGATGTTTTTAATTGCTTTGTATCGTGTAAACTCTTCATTTCCTGGTCCGACGTTTATTTTTGCGGCGACCATCTTGGATTTTAGCACCGGGACCTTAAAAATAGGCCAATTTCGATTGGCTAAGGATAAATATTCAAATTACTCATGCTCATGAACGTTTTTACCAAGTTTCATGCTGATATCTGCATGTGCCTTCTTTTTGTCTCCTTCTGCTCTGCTTAACATATGAATTTGGCAGCCATCTTGAATTTCCGATAGCCATCTTGAAAATGGAAAAAATTGCCATAGCTAACGAGAAAGTATTTACAAGAAAGGTTTGAAGAACATAATCTGAAAGTCTCATGCTTGTATCCGGAAAAGCATGATCGTCTCAAAAACAGACATTTCCCGCTCCACTATCTATATTGGAAATATTTACAAACAGTGTGGATCCAGGTGAGATGCCAGTAAATGCCATAGAATCTCATCAGAATCTGGCCTGTTTTTTATGTTATTTATGCTATCTCTGTCTTGTTTTGTAATGCTTTCATGTATGCTTTCTGTTAGTTGATCTGCTGGGAAAGGGCTGACCTCTTTGCTCTCGTTTGTGATGTGGTGCATTGTTCGTGACAAACGAGTGTTTCCTGAGCTAGTGTGCAGATTATAGGGTGTCTGCTTTTGTTGCTGTAATTGGTGCCATTGTTGCTGTTGCTGCCGTATAATTTCGTTATGTTGCTGTTGATGTTTCTTTAACATTTCTTCTTGGTCTTTTACAAGCCTTTGAGTGAGCTGTTGTTTGAGCGGCTCTTGTTGCAACTGCATGGCTACATACTCATTTGCATTATGTGAACAGTTAATTTGTTTTTTTTTGAAACAGTCTAAGGAGCAAGGCTATAGAGACCTGGTGTGGTCTGACTTGTGCCTGGTGTAACCAAATGACTTGTATATGTTTTATAGCTCTGTGTCAGGGGAGCTGTGTGGTAACTCTGAGGTGTTTGAACATTTTGCATTTGATGTATAGGTACAGAGTTAAATAAATGATATGAAGGTGATGCATTATTTCCATTACTTTATTATGGTACCATGCTCCCTGTATGCGTTTTTGATTGCAGTGTATTTTCTCTGTAAACTGCAGTGCCAGAATGAAGTGCAATGTCAACAGTCTATGATTGTGAACAAGGCATTGTAACTGTTTTTTTTCTGGTTTATTTGAAATTGGCATTGGTGGTCCATAGAGAGAATGAGAAAACTTGGCTTGATTTTCAAAGTTTTCTAAACTTCTTGAAACACGAGTTACAAACCTTTGATTTTCTGAGTATAAACTAGGATTTATTTTGTATGAGGTTCTGTTATGCTTTACCATCCTTTTCCAACAGCCCCTTCTACTGGAAATGCTGAAGCTTGAGTTTTTGATCTGTTCTCAGGGTATGATTACAATATTGTTTGAACCTGTGCTGTATTTTTTATTGTTTGTTTTTTTCCTAATTGTGATCCATTGCTTACCTCCCATGTAACAGGGTTTACATCAAATGAGGTTTGTACAGCTAATGCAGGCCTCCAGATAAGATTGGAAAACTATTTTCTTCAATTCTCACCCAAAACATATGTTATGGGTACTCCAAATAACCGTCTCAATGAGACGGCTCTTTTGAGCACCCAAAACACATGTTTAAATTGATGGCTAAGGCAATAATAACAGTTTTACGCTCAAAAAATCCTTATCTGGGCCTATGCTAATGAATGCATTGTTTTGGGAAGGAATCCAGATGTATCCTTTGTATTACTTTTTTTTTAACTTTTAATCTACATCATTAACCTACACAAAGTTCTACCTACGTATTCACCAACACTACAATCAATGCATCTTCAATGAATTCTTTAACTATTAATACAGAAAACACTTAACAAGTACGTGGGGCGGATATGTGAAAAAATCGTGCATTTTATGATAAAGGCATGAAACTTGGTACATGGCCAGTTTAGTAATTAACAAAAATTTTTGAGGGTCAGTGCCACGCCAGAAATGCACCTTGACGGCCGCCATCTTGAATTCAAAATGGCGACCTGTTTTCATGTAAAGCCTGTTAAGTTGGAAATCATTTTTGCAATAAACTTTTCTTTCAAGCCAGTGGAAGTGTCTATTTTAACAATAAAACATTTGTAGTTATCTGACATTACATGTTGATGGGCATAGTGTCCAAGATGGCCGCCATTTTTTAAGATGGCCGCCGTTTTAATATATTTAATCAAGCTTGCTTATAAAAACACTATATAATGAACTTAGTTCAGATTATTGCATCAAATTCAAGTTGTCCCAAGTATAGAAAGGCTCAGAATATGACCTTGTTATTTGTGAACAGTTTATAAGAGAGCCTTAATACAATATGGCATCCAAGATGGCTGTCAAAGAAGAAAGATTTTATTGTGTTTTTTTCATACGTTAATATATCTGAATTTGTTTATGACACTTTGTTTCAATTGCAGTGAATGTTTGTATCTGATATATACTGTGTAATTTAAAAAAAAATTTTCAAATGTGAATTCAAGCATGGCATCCAAGATGGCCGCCAAAATGGAAAATCCAATTTATTGGTGATATTGTGCAGTTCTTTCTAAAAATCATCACTTTTATGCTATTAGTCATTTTTGACAACACTGGCAATGTATTTTGCCAGTGAAATGTTCATAATCAAGGACGTACTGGATAGATACACTCAACAAAAGAACAAAAAAAAACAATGAGCGCATGTTAAGTAGAACCTGTGTCCCAGTTTATCTTGCCCCCTGGACAGCTTGCCCCCAGGGGGGCAAGCTGTCCCGGGATATCTTGCCACCCACCCTGGTTATCTTCACCCCCGGGGGGCAAGCTGTCCAGGTCGGTTTATCTTGCCCCCCGCCCAACACAAGTGAAAATATATACATGTTATTTTGTTATTTTTCTGTATCATTTTAATGAATTCAGATCCCCCATAAGTCATAAAGTAAGAAATTGGTGCCTGTGGGGTTAATATTGGTAAAACTTTAACATCATCTTGAATAAAAATATCAAGATTAAGTGATTTTAAGCTTAATTATTTTGCTAATACTTCTTATTTTAAACTATCTGAATGTGATGATGTATCAATTATAAACATAATTCAAGTCAAATTTAGCTGTTTTCTTTGTAGTATTGTTCAGTATGCTTAGTTGCAGGGGTGGGGGGTAAGCTGTCCAGGCCAGTTTATCTTGCCCCCCACCCACCTGGGCATCAAAGTAAAAGTATTGTGCCTAACCTACTTATTTTAAACTATCTGAATGTGAAAATGTATCAATCTAAAACATAATTCAAGTCAAATTCAGCTGATTTCTTTGTCGGATTGTTTCGTATACTTAGTTACAGGGGTGGGGGGTAAGCTGTCCAGGCCAGTTTATCTTGCCCCCCACCCACTTGGGTATCAAAGTAAAAGTATTGTGCCTATTCTTCTTATTTTAAATTATATGAATGTGAAGATGTATCTATAATAAACATAATTCAAGTCGAATTCAGCTGTTTTCTTTGTCAGATTGTTCTGTATGCTTAGTTGCAGTGGTGGGGGGTAAGCTGTCCAGGCCAGTTTATCTTGACCCCCACCCACCTGAGTATCAAAGTAAAATTATTTTGCCAAGTTTTCTCATTTGAAACTATCTGAATGTGATGGTGTATCAATAATAAACATAATTAAAGTCAAATTCAGCTGTTTTCTTTGTCAGATTGTTCTGTATGCTTAGTTGCTGGGGTGGGGGGTAAGCTGTCCAGGCCAGTTTATCTTGACTCCCACCCACCTGAGTATCCAAGTAATTTTTTTTGCTAAGTTTCTCATTTTAAACTATCTGAATGTGATGATGTATCAATTATAAACATAATTCAAGTCAAATTCAGCTGTTTTCTTTGTCGGATTGTTCCGTATACTTAGTCACAGGGGTGGGGGGTAAGCTGTCCAGGCCAGTTTATCTTGCCCCCACCCACCTGGGTATCAAAGTAAAAGTATTGTGTCTATTTTTCTCATTTTAAACTATCTGAATGTGAAGATGTATCAATAATAAACATAATTCAAGTCAAATTCAGCTGTCTTCTTTGTCAGATTGTTCTGTATGCTTCGTTGCAGGGGTGGGGGGTAAGCTGTCCAGGCCAGTTTAACTTGCCCCCACCCACTTGGGTATCAAAGTTAATTTATTTTGCTAATCCTACTTATTTCAATCTGATTGTGAAGATGTATCAATCTAAAACATCTTCACAACCAAATAATTTAAAATAAGTAGAATTAGCACAATAATTTTGCTTTGATACCCAGGTGGGTGGGGGGGGGGCAAGATAAACTGGCCTGGACAGCTTACCCCCCACCCCTGAAACTAAGCATACAGAACATTCTGACAAAGAAAACTGCTGAATTGGACTTGAATTATGTTTATAGTTGATACATCTTCACAATCAGTAGTTTAAAATAAGTAGACTTAGCAAAATAATTTTACTTTGATACCCAGGTGGGTGGGGGCAAGATAAACTGGCCTGGACAGCTTACCCCCCACCACTGCAACTAAGCATACGGAACAATGCGACAAAGAAAACAGCTGTATTTGACTTGAATTATGTTTATAATTGATACATCTACACAATCAGATAGATTAAAATAAGTCAAATTAGCGAAATAATTTTACTTTGATACTCAGGTGGGTGGGGGGCAAGATAAACTGGCCTGGACAGCTTGCCCCCCACCCCTGAAACTAAACATATGGAACAATGCGACAAAGAAAACGGCAGATTTTGACTTAAATTATGTTTATAATTAGTACATCTTCACAATCAGATAGTTTAAATTAAGAAAAATTAGCCTAATAACTTTACTTTGATACCCAGGTGGGTGGGGGGCAAGATAAACTGGCCTGGACAGCTTACCCCCCCCCCCCCCATCCTTGCAACTAAGCATACAGAACAATCTGACAAGGAAAAAGCTGAATTTGACTTGAATTAGGTTTATAATTGATACATCTTCACATTCAGATAGTTTAAAATAAGTAGAATAAGCAAATTAATTTTACTTTGATACTCAGGTGGGTGGGAGGCAAAATAAACTGGCCTGGACAGCTTACCCCCCACCACTGCAACTAAGCATACAGAACAATCTGACAAAGAAAACAGCTGAATTTGACTTTAATTATGTTTATAATTGATACATCATTACATTCAGATAGTTTAAAATGAGAAAACTAAGCAAAATAATTTTACTTTGATACTCAGGTGGGTGGGGGTCAAGATAAACTGGCCTGGACAGCTTACCTTCCACCCCTGTAACTAAGTATACGGAACAATCCGACAAAGAAAACAGCTGAATTTCACTTGAATTATGTTTATAATTGATACATCATCACATTTAGATAGTTTAAAATGGGAAAACTTAGCAAAAAAACTTACTTTGATACTCAGGTGGGTGGGGGTCAAGATAAACTGGCCTGGACAGCTTACCCCCCACCCCTCTAACTAAGTATACGGAACAATCCGACAAAACAATCAGCTGAACTTGACTTGAATTATGTTTAAGATTGATACATCTTCACAATCAGATAGATTAAAATAAGTAGACTTAGCAAAATAATTTTACTTTGTTACACAAGTGGGTGGGGGGGCAAGATAAACTGGCCTGGACAGCTTGCCCCCCACCCCTGCAACTAAGCAAACAGAACAATCTGACAAAGAAAACAGCTGAATTTGACTTGAATTATGTTTAAAATTGATACATCATCACATTCAGATAGTTTAAATGAGAAAACTTAGCAAAATAATTTTACTTTGATACTCAGGTGGGTGGGGGTCAAGATAAATATGCCTGGACAGCTTACCCCCCACCCCTGTAACTAAGTATATGGAACAATCCTACATAGAATACAGCTGAATTTCACTTGAAATATGTTTATAATTGATACATCATCACATTCAGATAGTTTTAAATGAGAAAACTTAGCAAAATAATTTAACTTTGATACTCAGGTTGGTGGGGGTCAAGATAAACTGACCTGGACAGCTTACCCCCCAACCCTGTAACTAAGTATACGGAACAATCCTACAAAGAAAACAGCTGAGTTTCACTTGAATTATGTTTAAAATTGATACATCTTCACATTCAGATAGTTTGAAATAAGTATAATAGGCACAATAATTTTACTTTGATACCCAGGTGGGTGGGGGGCAAGATAAACTGGCCTGGACAGCTTACCCCCACTCCTGCAACTAAGCATACAGAACAATCCGACAAAGAAAACAGCTGAATTGGACTTGAATTATGTTTATAATTGATACATCTTCACAATCAGTAGTTTAAAATAAGTAGAAATAGCAAAATAATTTTACTTTGATACCCAAGTGGGTGGGGGGCAAGATAAACTGGCCTGGATAGCTTACCCCCACCCCTGCAACTAAGCATACAGAACAATCTGACAAAAAAAACAGCTGAATTTGACTTGAATTATGTTTATTATTGATACATCTTCACATTCAGATAGTTTAAAATAAGAAGAATAGGCACAATACTTTTACTTTGATACCCATGTGGGTGGGGGGCAAGATAAACTGGCCTGGACAGCTTACCCCCCACCCATGCAACTAAGCATACAGAACAATCCGACAAAGAAAACAGCTGAATTTGACTTGAATTATGTTTATAATTGATACATCATCACATTCAGATAGTTTAAATGAGAAAACTTAGCAAAATAATTTTACTTTGATACTCAGGTGGGTGGGGGTCAAGATAAACTGGCCTGGACAGCTTACCCCCCCCCCCCACCCCTGTAACTAAGTATACGGAACAATCCTACAAAGAAAACAGCTGAATTTCACTTGAATTGTGTTTTAAATTGATACATCTTCACAATCAGATAGTTTAAAATAAGTATAATAGGCACAATACTTTTACTTTGATACCCAGGTGGGTGGGGGGCAAGATAAACTGGCCTGGACAGCTTACCCCCCACCCCTGTAACTAAGTATACAGAACAATCCGACAAAGAAAACAGCTGAATTTTACTTGAATTATGTTTATAATTGATACATCATCACATTCAGATAGTTTAAAATGAGAAAACTTAGCAAAATAATTTTACTTTGATACCCAAGTGGGTGGGGGGCAAGATAAACTGGCCTGGACAGCTTACCCCCCACCCCTGCAGCTAAATATACAGAACAATCTGACAAAGAAAACAGCTGAATTTCACTTGAATTATGTTTATAATTGACAGCTTACCCCCCACCCCTGTAACTAAGTATACGGAACAATCCGACAAAGAAAACAGCTGAATTTCACTTGAATTATGTTTATAATTGATACATCATCACATTCAGATAGTTTAAACTGAGAAAAGTTAGCAAAATAATTTTACTTTGATACCCAAGTGGGTGGGGGGCAAGATTAACTGGCCTGGACAGCTTACCCCCCACCCCTGCAACTAAGCATACAGAACAATCTGACAAAGAAAACAGCTGAATTTGACTTGAATTATGTTTATTTTTATATATCTTCACATTCAGATAGTTTAAAATAAGAAGAATAGGCACAATACTTTTACTTTGATACCCAGGTGGGTGGGGGGCAAGATAAACTGGCCTGGACAGCTTACCCCCCACCCCTGTAACTAAGTATACAAAACAATCCGACAAAGAAAACAGCTGAATTTTACTTGAATTATGTTTATAATTGATACATCATCACATTCAGATAGTTTAAAATGAGAAAACTTAGCAAAATAATTTTACTTTGATACCCAAGTGGGTGGGGGGCAAGATAAACTGGCCTGGACAGCTTACCCCCCACCCCTGCAGCTAAATATACAGAACAATCTGACAAAGAAAACAGCTGAATTTCACTTGAATTATGTTTATAATTGATACATCTTCACATTCAGATAGTTTGAAATAAGTAGAATTAGCAAAATAATTTTACTTTGATACCCAAGTGGGTGGGGGGCAAGATAAACTGGCCTGGACAGCTTACCCCCCACCCCTGCAACTAAGCATACAGAACAATCCGACAAAGAAAACAGCTGAATGTGACTTGAATTATCTTTACAATTGATACACCATCACATTCAGATAGTTTAAAATAAGTAGTATTAGCAAAATAATTAAGCTTAAAATCACTTAATCTTGATATTTTTATTCAAGAAGATGTTAAAGTTTTACCAATATTAACCCCACAGGCACCAATTTCTCACTTTAAGACTTGTATAGGACCTGAATTAATTAAAATGATACAGAAAAATAACAAAATAACATACATATATTTTTACTTGTGTTGGCGGGGGGCAAGATAAACCAGCCTGGACAGCTTGCCCCCGGGGGTGAAGATAACCAGGGTGGGGGGCAAGATATCCCGGGACAGCTTGCCCCCCGGGGGGCAAGCTGTCCAGGGGGGCATGATAAACTGTTACACCTGCCCAGAGTCAAAGGCAGCAGATGTTAGTTGATCAAAAGGTTAAGAAGTTTACAGAGCTTCTACCATGTACACTTGCAATGTATGACTGCTCGAGGATGACTCTAGCGTAGAAAATGTCTATATGGTTACAGAAATCCTATCTCAAATTTTTATCAGGTGCTGTCTCATCCATATTCCATCATTAAGTAGTTTGTGCCACATGAATTGGTGCACTTAAACTCAAGGGACCACTTTACATGACTTCATATTTTATGTTAAAATGTTAACCCTTCTCCTTCCAATACTTCCATGCACCCAACTTCACCAGCAATTCCTCCATGTACTCAGCCTTGATCACCAGATTATCTTTGTACAACAACAACTATGGGCAGTCTGTTCTGAATTCCGTGAATAGAGCCTTTTAAATAACAATTAAGAGTAGTGGAATCAGAACAGTCCTGATGAACATCAACACTAAAACTTCTCACTGCTACAATTGCCAACTAGGGCCCTGCTTTTCATGTCCTTGATTATGCAATGCATCAGTCGCATCAGCAACTCGTTGATTTAAAAGCATGCACACTACCTATTTGCTATCCTTCTCTATGTTAATGAAAGCGGTGTAGAATGGCTTGTTCTCCCGCCTAAGCTCTCGTGAGCCCAGGCCTAGAGCCCAATCGATCATTGCCTACAATGACGTATGTCACGAGTTGCGTGCTATGTGCCAAGCATATGCCAGTCTTAGGTTGACATGGAGAATCGCCCAACTCCTTTTAACCACAAACACACGCATACACAGGTTGGGCAGGGGGGAGTGCATCCGACCTAGGAAGTCCCACTGAGCGATAGGGCAGAGATAAAAGTTGAGATAAAAGACCCTAGCCTTGAGACATGCCGAAAGGGTGATACTGGATAATCTCCTTACTGCTTAACCGCAAAAACACAAAACTGTCTTACACTTAGGTCAAACAACACATCAAATAAAAAACATATAACATTTAATTTATTTCATTAACAATCGTCTAAATGACAAGGCGAATACCTACCTCGCCCCCAGCCAGACTTCTTCATTCAATTGACCACTGAACACCCCCACCCCCCCTCCGCCAATATAAATCGATTAAATTTTGACAAACGGCTTGGGCACCGAGCAGGCCCATCATATGATGGACCTGTTCGGTGCAGAAGACGTTCATATACAAAATAAACAAAAACAACCCTGTAGGACCACTGAAATAGAAAATTAAGAAAACAACGTGCACGAACTTACCAAAAGCGAAAAACAGAGAGATTTCAAAGCAAACAATTTCTAAATTGCAATTACATAAGCACCTGGCGCCATCTGGCGGTCAGTGGCAGAGACCGCAGGGTGGCGCGAGATGCCTATTATCAACCTACCCACATTCCGACTGCATGTGGAAATTAGGTCTGCACACTTTAATATACATGTATTAATCAAATATATATTTTAGCATTGACAATATGTACATGTAAAATATACTTTGTAAAATTAATACTGATTGAATACTGGATAACTCAAACACACTAGAACCGACTTAGTGAGATCATATTCACACTAATTTGGATCTGGTGTCTTTATTGTATCAACAAAAAGGAAGATAAACATGTTGCAAAAAGCAAAAAATCAAAATTGACCAAACTTATTTAAGTCACGTGACTTGGGAGCTTTGGAAGAAGCTCCCAAAAGGAGCAACTAAAACGAACTTAATTAACCCATTAGGCGCTTGGCTGGACAAGTCAAATAACTTTTAAAAACTAAATTCTAGGTGCTAATAAAATAATCCACAAGCACCTAGATTAATATTTACGTTATGAAAACCACGTAACGTACGTTACACTAGTAACATAAATTACAAAACTGTCATAAATTCGCGTTCGCGGGCTACTACCGCGCATGAAAGCTTTATTTTACATGTACATGATATTTGAAATTAATCAAAATTCTCTTTCAGCAGTAGTTTAGCGCGATCCCACATCCCCCCTATACCCCTCCCCAATTTAGAAATAAGCCCAAATTGGCAAATCGCAGGTTCGAGCATCATTTACCGTATTACCCCTTAAAATAACAAATTGTCCAGGTAATGGCCTTACCCGGCCACCACATACACACATGCCCAACCCACAACCACCAAACCATAGCGCGTATTAGAGCAACTTAAGGGCAGATCTTTCTTGGATATTTGGAATTGGTAAACTGGTTAACTCAAAGTCTCTTCAGGGCATACAACTGCATCTGAGCCGGTCTTTCTGTTGGTGTGTCAGTCGATGTGACGACACAGCTGCAATATCAACGATGGATGGATTGTGGACCAACAGGATAGGATTCAACGAATAGGATGGATGCTCAACACAGATGGAGATTTGAATTTTGGAATTTTGTAAATGGCGCGACGCGTTTGTCATGCTTAACTACTAACTTGTCAGCGAATGCAGGGGATGGGAGAGGTTAATTAATACCTCTTCCGCTTCTCGCAGACCTGCAAAACTCATCACCAGAATACTAATAACTAACCATTAACCGCTAAAACACTAACAACTAAACCCTCAACCTTCCCACAACTTGCTCTGTATGTGACGGCCATGCTTATGCATGCCCCGCCAAATTAAGGTTAATATACAATAACGGTTTCACACGAGAAACCCGGAAGGCATATTATTCTTTGGAGCCTCAAGCAAAATTTCAAGGTAGGATGCTGGGAAACTCAGAACACACACACATGTTCTGAGTCTTACCACACCCGAGCGGCGCCCTTCCCCCTAGGAATAAGCCCCGTATCCCCCGCTTAAAACCCCTTAACAATAGGTCATCTAATGACGAATGGCCATCTTTTGGATATGGAGTTAAAAAATTTAAGGAGCAAACAAATGAGATCTCTCATGGGATCATCAATCACAAAAGAACACCGACTCCTCGCCACCCGCTCCACAAAATTGCAACTGAAATAGAAAAATATAATTAAGGAGGCAAAACTTAATTTCCAAAAGCTTGCCCTAGGGAAAGCTAACTTCGTAGACTGATGTCCGCGTCTTAGTAACACCGCCCGCGAGCACATGGATACAAGAACTGGACGGAAGTGCGGAGTGGAACCTGGATGTTGTCACCACTTGATACATCAACTTACAGCTCACCATTAGGGGGAGCGGCAAACTTAAACAAACGATAACAAAACTCCTTGCCCTTCCGGGCGGAATAAAAAAACTTACACTTTCAGGAACAGTGGGGGTGACACTGTGCAGACGAAATTGTCACGTCAATCCCCACAAGATTGAAACCTGTTTTAGAGCATTTCCAAAATTCAAACTAATTAATGCCCCACACCTTTACTTAACGCAGATAGGCGTAGGATAAGGGCAGGGTACAGCCTGAATTCCTTTTTTGAAGCCAAATTGGGTGCATAAAACTGGGTGTGCCGTGTGTGCTATATATGCCTCGTGCGCAGGGACCGCGGCACACCGACACAATAACCGAATAATGATGATGGCTTGTTAGAGTAGCTGGCTTAAAATGTAGATCACAACTGTAGTGCCACCATGGCTTGACATCATCTCGTCAATCTCAACTCACTGCCTGATATGTCTCTCCAGTATGCACCCAAACACCCTTATTAATTGCTAAATTAACCTCAAGCCTCTGTTCAGAGCCTATGTACACACTGTCAATTTTGCTCTCCTATCAGTTAGTTGTACTAGCTCTCGAGATTATGTCGCCAATGAGGTCAAACACCTGGACTATGCAAGTTCCCAAATACATGTACATGTAGAATAAAGCATCTCGATGACAATTGCTAATGATCTGTCTGCTTTGTCAGAACACATCCTGCTCATTGCTTTTGTGATAAATCCTGTGCTGATCGGCTGGCTAGAGCTTCAACTAGGATTTCCTCTGCCATGCCTTCTGCATTCAAATGAGTTCAAATTTGAGTAACTTCATAATGCTCTTTCCACGCTTCTTTTTACGCTTCATCACCTAGCGATTGTTGACCTGCGTCATTCTGGACATGTTATTCCCATTTTGCCTTATATACTGGGTAAAATCAAAGCAATGACCAGAAACTAGTACGATTAGAGCTAACATTCTTCCTACAAAACCAAAATGGGTAAAACTAAATGTACAGATAGATAGTATACAGGGGTGATGTATAGCTCTTCACCAGAAGGCAGCCACAAGCTACCTTAACAAAACCACAATCATCACATACATGTATATAAAAGTATATGATAATAACATTTACACCAATAATAATAAAATGAGAACCTAGCGGAAGATCCTTGGGCTGTAAAAGAACACCACTGTAAATGCAGAGCAAAACAACATCATCATTTAAACCCCTACATACCTAAATAGACAAAAGAGCTTTGGTTTTCAACTAACTAGACTGGATAGGTTTTTGGGCTGGGCTATCATGAAATCAAATGCCTGACTCACTAGCAAGCAATTAGTGAGAGAAGCTTTGGCTAGAAACTAAGATGTCTGCAACATTATATATTGGCTTGACTTCAGAATAATATATAAACTTTGATTACTTCAAGTAGATGTGATAGTGCTAGCTACATCATCAACACAACTTGGTAAGGTTGGCTGCAGCAAATACGTCATTTGTCAAGATCAAGTCGAAAAGTTGATGTTGTGTGTGAAAACGGAGGACTCTAGTCTAAATACATTTTTTTCAATCGTATACAAATTTAGGAGATGTGTAGCCTTTTTAAGCCTATGGTAATTGATGAAAAGGAGAAAGGTCAAAATGAAACTTTGATGTCTCTATTACAGACTTTATAGGATTTCTCACTAAAATCTGATGTAAACAAATGGCATTTCATTCAATGGCAATTCTACAAAGGACAGTTAAAGTTTGCTACAGATACAAAATTCTTTGCATCTCATTTTGATCATATCCATTTTATACAGAACACATTTTATACGAATATTTGCATAAGCGTCTAATAACAAAATTGGCAACCATCTTGGATGTCAGGTTGGATGTCCCCTTTACTTTACTAATGCGTTTCTTGAAATCATTTTCATTACTTCAAACAACCTCAAAATATTTTATAACTGAAAATACAAATACATTTTATACTAAAACTAATTACAAAGCCATTTTAAATATCATCTAATAATAAAAAGATAAAATAAAATAACAAAAATCTGATAGGTTTGTCTCTGGTTTCTACTTAATTGCATGTATAAGGCTTTTGCATAAAAAATCATAATTTGTCAAGTTAGTATAACACCACTGCAGAGGATGCAAAATGCCACAGCCACCTTGAGTCTGTGTCCTAAATCTTGTGTTTTCTAAGCCTGAATGACAATTTTTGAGGCAAATTATATGGTTCACTGCAAAATAAGTAAAAAATAAATGAAGACAACATATTGGCTTGCAAATAAATGAGCTTAAAATAATTTAGTTTAAAATAGACTGCAAACTTTGGAACAACTAAGATGGCAGCCACTTTATGAATTGTGACCATATAACATTTCCACTTTGACAGCCAACTTGGATGGCATGTTGGATGCTCTTTGTTTTATTCAAAGCCATTAAATTAAATTATTCGTGAAAATCGTTTGCATAAATTCAAACCACATTCTTCCAATTCCAAATGAAAGCAAATACTGTTATGATTTGTACATTGGTAGCCATCTTTAATAACATGTTGGAACAATACGCATCAATAAAGCCATGCTGATAAGTAAGTAACTTGTTTAATGGGACTATTTCTACTTGCTAGAAGTAATTTGCATCAAACTTTATAGCTTTGTAAAGTTCTAATATACAATTGCACTTTTTAAATACAAAAAAGGCGGCCATCTTTAAAATACAGCCTCAATCTTGACTTTTTTTTTTAATTGAAAGACGATTTTAAGGTATTTAGATATTTCTGACGGCTATTTAAGTAAAATTAATTGGAGAAAACATGATGTTTGCAAATAAATAATGACATTATAATGAATTAGTTGAAGAAGGCGGCCATTTTGTAAAAAAACAAGATGGCGGCCATTAGAGGGCATTTTCGGCCTGGCACTGACTCTTAATTATTTTGTATTGCTATCAACTAGACATGTGCCAAGTTTCATGCTTTTATCATAAAACGCACGATTCTTCTTAAAATTGTTACATATCCGCCCCACTAGTTGGCAAACAGTGAAAACCCAGATGAAATGCTGCATTTCATCAACAGTCCTCTAGATAAGAGAGCATACTGGAAAACTATTTTCTTTATTTCTCACCCAAAACATATGTTGTGGGTACTCAAAAGAACCGTCTCAATGAGACGGTTCTTTTGAGCACCCAAAACACATGTTTAAGTTGATGGGTAAACAAATAAATACAATTTACGCTCATATTTTTTTCCAGTCTTGTTTCTTTTATTTTTAAATTCCTGTTACCTTTCACCTAATTACTTCTTCTGTAGCCAGACTACTAGTATATGAGCCCCCACTTAAAGGACCTTCAATTGTCACCCCCTGCCCTGTGGTTGAGAACCCCACAGGTGCAGGCTCAATTTTTAACTTCCAAACAAGGTTCTCCATGTAATAGGAATAAGTTGCTGAAAGAGAGTATAGTGTACTACTAGCTGTAGGTTGTGGGTTAAAAGTTGTATTTTCTTAAGAAAATTTTAAATTTTTGTCAATTCCTTCATCCATCTTTAATCAATTAGGTATGCATTAATTCCATTTATAAATGATTGTTGAGTGTATTTTTTTAACCCTTTGCCTTTATTTTATCTATTGTAACTTGATATTTCTAAGTCTGTAGCGTTGTTGTTTTTAATTTGACATGTGTGGCTTTATTTATTTATTTTTCAAATTTATTTTCCAACAGAAGTCATTTCCCTTACTTTGCTTGATTTATAAAAGTTTACAATTCTTTTAGCACTTGGTTTATACAATTTATTTACTTTTACAACTAATCGTTCAAAGGAGAAGAGCATCTAAGTTTTATTCTTATTATTTAAGAATTAGATTTTATGACTAACAACCTGCGTTAACCACATCCTGGTCACTTGGCACCAATCTGTAGTAGGTCGGTAGCTGGGCTGACTGGTTACACCAGTCTGGGCCATGCTTACCATATAAACTAGACCCAAATGACAAAGGGAAGTAATTTTAGCCCACGTTGTGTTATGATTTGACCTTGATGTTTCCCTACGCCAGTGGGTCTTAGGTTCAAGGTTCGAATCTCTGGATGTGGTTGATACCGGTTAGTCAAGAAGAATACGGGACTTTTGCAAACATATCCTATCTTGCAGAGAATTAAAAGCCGATTCTTTTAAGAAATGATTTCATTCTGTGCGTTTGGACTTATGTCTGTAAGAGCCTGTAACATATGTTACTTTATCAAATTAAGAAAAAGTAAATTGAAAGTTTGGACTACAAATTAAAGACATTAAAATATTTATTTTAAAAAATCATTCATATAGTCTGCATACTGGATATCTTATATCCGTATGACAGCCATTTAACAAAATTGCGGCTTCCTAAGGTGCCATATGCGTTACATAAGTCAGATAACCCATTAAAATTTGCAAGTGTGGCTAACATCATTTACATTCACAATCTCGCCGTGTGTTTTGCAAAATGTTTTAACCATGTCTGACTAGCTTATGCAATTGGCTAACAAAAACATAAAGTTTGTTTCCCTATCGTAAATATTCTTTCTGTAATTAGCAATTAAACAACCCTACCCCTACCCAGTTTTAAGGTGAAAAGTTTGGTATTAAAACTAAAGTAAAAATAGTTAAAAATATTTGCAGTTGATGAATATCTTTCATTGTTTGGGATTTATTTGCTTATATGAAAAGACTCATAAATCTGCAAGTTTGTTGCACTTTTTTAATATCAGAGGCTGTAACATATGTTACCTGATGTAATAAATGGACAAGCTCATTGTCTTTACGTAAGATATGCCTAAAATGTTTTAATCTCCTTGGGGGAATTTCGCAGACATTTACCTTCTTGAAGTGTATCTCAAGCTGCATCGAATAAGGGATGTTTGCACTCTGCAAATTGGGACGTTAGTCTGAAACAGCATGTTACATGCGTTACTATATCAAATAAAGGAAACGTAGTTTGAAAGTTTGAGCTAAAATTGCGAAAATTCTCGCAACTTCTGGATATCTTACATGTTTTGGGACTTTTAGCTGGCTCATATGATAAAGACTTATAGATCTGCAAGTTGTCACCAGGTTTTAAAGACCAGAGAGTGTTAAATATGTTACATGGCATAACGAGTGAGCAAGAGTATTGTCTTTACTTAGGAGATAGTGTTTCTGAAAGAATGAATATATTTTACATGTTTTGCTATAAATCTATTGTCATTGGTGCCTAAACCTTAGAAATTATATTCAGTGCATGCTATTAAACCAATAGATATATGTTACACATGTTATAAATAAACTTACTTTCATATATTTCTTAATATGTAAAATGTAAAACATATAGGGACACACACAGAGATTGTTTCACATTTGAACAGGGCAGTTTATGAATATTCATGTTCAATCTAAATGTTCAAAATAAATCATCATCTGAGTCTACTTAATACACAACATCCATCATTGTGTCTGCTTCAGTGTTATCATCATCATCGTGATAGGTAAAATCATCAAACAGTATTTTGACATCAAGCTGACTAAGAGCCTGCTCCATCCTAATCCCCTTTGGAAGTCTGCAGACATATTACATCTTATATAACCATTCAAGGTGCATTTAATAAGAAATGTTTACACTCTGTAAGTCTGGGCATCAGCCTGTAACAGCTTGTTACATATGGTACTATATCAATTTGAGAATAAGAAATTTGAATGTTTGATCTACAGAAAGAAGACATTAAAATTATCTAATAAATTGACATTCTTATAGTCTGTATACTTGATGTCTTTACTACATATGGAAGCTGTTTAACATTAAAACGGCTAACTGTGGTGTTATGTGCGTTACATGAACTTAATTATAATTTAAAAGCAATAATTGTGGCTATCGTCATTTAGTTAAACAACTACTATGTCTTGGTTTCAAACTGTTTGATTAGGTTTTACAAACATATACTCAATTGATGAATAGGAAAAACCAAGTTTGCTTTTCTATCTTAAATATATTGTCTTATAGGAGCTAATACTCAGCCCTACTCCCAGTTTTACCTAGAAGCAAACTTTGTTATAACCGTTAAAGTAAAACACGTGAAAGCGATTGCAGCGTGTGGATATTTTACATTTTCTTAGTCTGTCTTGCTCATATATCTGCAAGCTGTCATTTAGTTTAAGATCAGGACACTTAATGTGTACTTATAGGTCTTTGGTGCCAAAACACTAGAAATTATATTCATTTCTGATAATCAAGCCCATGGACTGTTGTTACAGATTTTATCAATGACCTTTTGGACACATTTCCTAATACTGTGCATATAATGCTAAATATAGAGTCACAAATAGAAAAGATAGTTTTACACTTATACAAGACAATACAAAAAATGAAATGGTCCAAACTAATTCTCATCGATTTAACACTCATGTTAAAAGCTTCTGTGGTAATCATTATTATCACTCGCCTCCTTGCAACTAGTAGAATCATCACACAATATTTCAATCATTTGCTGTTATACAATTTTACCACCAGTCCACTCAAAATTTATGAGTCATTATCAACTTTCCAATTTTGCCATTCATGGCTTGGAACATTCGGAAGCTGGTATGAATTCCTAATAGTTGGCTCTTTGAGTATGTGATTCAAGTGGTACTCTGCAAGTAGAAGAAAGACTAAAGCTTTACAAGGAGGAAAACTATGCCATTAAAAGCAATGAGTACCTGGACTGATGTACCTTGATATTTCTGTGATAAAGAATCATATCTTAGCTGGTTAACTTTTATAAATGTAGCCTTTCCATACATGCAACAAACATATTTTCATCTAATAATGTCTCTGCACTTATTATCTTTCCCCAAGCATTCAAAAACTTATTCGAAGTCTTAGTATTTCTGAAGTGCTAAAACTGAGGTAACTCTTTCCCTTCAGATAAACGACCTAGACGTATCACAGCAGGTAAACCAATGAAATGTAAGATGAACAGACCCTTTCACTTCAATGATTCACTAAGTTTCTAAGATAAGAGAGCTTATTAAAGGATATATATATACATATATAACACGTCATAATAAAGGAGCAAGGGCATTGTCGTGACATCCTTTTTGATTACACAGTCAGAGGCAAGTATTTTCAATTTCAGTGTTTTCAATGGATCATGAAATGGGGCAATCTTATCAACAATCTTCCATAGAGCACAATATAGAAGTACTGGTTATCCTATTCTACCTATAGTCCACTTTCCTTCTTTTGAATGCAACAGCTAATGATATGGCTACAAAAAGTAAGAAATCAAAGGTTTTACATTATTTTGAGGCTGCTTCAATATACTGACAACAAAAAACAACCAGCTGCAAACATAAGTGATGGCAATGCCAAACCTCATGTTCTTTCTCATATACCAGATAGCTTTCAAGGTGTAACAGAAATTGTTTCAGACGGTCGGACAAAACCATCAAGAGTCAACATTGTAACAAAAGAAAACTTGTTAAGTTCTTTGGACGCAGCAAAATACTATTGATCTAAGACCTGAGGACTTAAGCACCAAAAGACTGGAAAGGTTCCGTGGCAAATGATGCAAAGAAGAAAACAGCCTATCAAATTTCTGTTTGACCAATGTCAGAAATCTTAAAGTATTCTTAGAGGTACACGGTAGAGGCAAAATCAGAGCAAAGTAATCTTTCAACTAACACGGATGCAGAGGCAGCTGCAGTAAGATTGCTCTTGCCATGCGCCAAGTTATAGAACACAAACCATTACATGAAGTATGTGCTTGACAAAATCTTCCTGTACTCGTAGGTCTATTTTTGTGTTGGTGAATTCAGGGATAGTTTTGTTTGCTTCCTTCCATGGATACAGGATATTTAGGAAATTTAATTAAGGGGATATTTTCCAATTTACTTAAGGGATATGGGATACTTTCCTGTTTACTTCCAGGGATATAGCATACTTACAACCCCCTATATAAGCCTCACAGGTCAGCCTCGCTATGTCAAACTTCCTAATCTCGAATATATGGCATAAGTCGAAATGATTATCCCATTCCGAGCATTTCCCCTATATTGCTTTTTATTTCGAACTCGAACTCGGTTATCACGAAATCTCGGCTATATCGAAGTCGGTTTTTATGCCGGAAAATTAGTTTCCCGCTTCTTAACCTCTGCTTGTGTCGAAGTAAGATTTATGTTGGTCAAAAAGTTAATCAATATGAATGTCAAACAAAGTATTTGACCTTCAGACATCGAACAATAGCCTTAAATTCAGTCCAGGTTAATTCATTGTTGCAGGTATTAACCAATTAGTTATAGCGTGGAGAAGGCTATTGTTCATTGATCAGCTGTTTATGTATAAATAATTCCATTTATTGACCTTGACAATGCTATAACCACCCAGGTGTGTTTGATTTGAACATCAGAAATTAGCGGTGCCATTCAAATTTTAACAGTTTCTAAGCACTAAAAGCACAACCAAGCGAGGTAACAGCTTGTAGGCAGTATGCAGGACACCCAGGCCTACAGAACCATAGGATTTACTACGCCCTGTATGCTCGAAACATTCCAGGTTGCGCACCTGAACTTTGCATACATCACTGTATATAGTATACCCATTACTGGCTACCGCGCCCCACTAAATCGCCATTTCTAAGCCCTTAAACGCCAACCAAACGGGGATCCACCTACTAGGCAGTATGCAGGACACCCAGGCCTAACTACCCATGGGCTCCACTACGCCATGTATGCTCGAAAATTTCGAGGCTGCGCAACTGAACTTCACATATATCCCCCTTATAGAATCCCCATTACGCTCTACTGGGCCCCACTACAACGCCATTTCTAAGCCCTTAAAGCCCAACCCAACGGGGGTAACACCAAGGCCTACCTGCCCATGGACTTCACTGCGCCCTGTATGCCCGAAAATTCCCAGGTTTTGCACCTGATTTTTGCACACATCCCTGTATATAGTATGCACAATTCTGGCTACCGCGCCCCACTTTATCACCATTTCTATGCCCTTAAAGCCCAATCCAACGGAGGTACACCTAGAAGGCAGTATGCAGGACACCCAGGCCTACCTACCTATGAGCTCACTGCGCCCTGTATGCTGAAAAATTCCAAGGCTGAGCATCTGAACTTCACAAATATCCACTATAGCATCCCCATTTAAAACTTCTGGCTCCCACTACAGCGCCATTTCTTAGCCCTTAAAGCCCAACCCAACGGGGTTAAACCTAGTAGACAGTACGCCAAGGCCTACCTACCATTCGGCTTCACTGAGCCCTGTATGCTCGAAAATTCCCAGGTTGTACACCTGAACTTTGCATACATCCCTGTATATAGTATACCCATTACTGGCTACCTTGTCCCACTATATCGCCATTTCTAAGCCCTTAAACCCCAACCCAACGGAGGTACACCTAGAAGGCAGTATGCAGGACAACCAAGGTTTACCTGACCATGGGCTTCATTGCGCCCTTCCAAGGCTGCGCATCTGAACTTCACATATATCCCCTACAGCATCCCCATTACGCTCTACCGGGTCCCACTACAACGCCATTTCTAAACCTTTTATTCCCAACACAACGGGGGTACACCTAGTAGGCAGTAGGCAGGAAACCGCGGCCGACCTACCCATGGGCTTCACTGCGCCCTGTATGCTCGAAAATTCCCAGGTTTCGCACCTGAACATTGCATACATCCCTATATATTGTAGACCCATTACTGGCTACCACGCCCCATTACATCGCCCTTTGGAAGCCTTTCAGCCCTACCTAACGAAGATACACCTAGCAGGCAGTAGACAAGACACGCAGGCCTACCTTCTCATGGGCTTTACGGCACCCTGTATGCTCGAAAATTCCCAGGTTGGGCACCTTAATATTGCATACATTGCTGTATATAGTATACCCATTACGCTCTACCTAGCCCTAATACAACGCCATTGCTAAGACCTTAAAGCCAAACCAAACACGGGTACACTTAGTCGGCCGTGGGCAGGACACACATGCCTACCTATCCATGGGCTTTACTGCGCCATGTATGCTCGAAAATTCCAAGGCTGCGAATCTTAACTTTACATATATCCCCCTATAGCATCCCCATTACGCTCTACTGGGCCCAACTACAACGCCATTTCTGAACCCTTAAATCCTAACCCAACGGTAGTACAACTTGTAGGCAGTATGCAGGATACCCAGGCCTACCTTTCCATAGGCTTCTGTGCGCCCTGTATGCTCGAAAACTCTCAGGTTGCGCACCTAAGCTTCGCATACATCCCTGTATATAGTATATCCATTACTGACTATCGCGCCCCACTTCATCGCCATTTCTAAGCCCTTAAAGCCAAACCCAACGGGGGGGGGGGTTACAGCTAGTATGCAGCAGGCAGACACCCAGGCCTACCTACCCATGTGATTCACTGCGCCCTGTATGCTCAAAAATTCCTGGTTGTGCACCTGAACTTTGCATACATCCCTGTATATATACTCAGAAAAACAATTGAAGGATATTAAAATTCTTTTGACTTTATAACATTTGGGAATATAATATTCAAACATATTATTTTTGTCATTGATAGAACTATTACTATGCAATTCACCAAAATGCAAACTGAAATTCACGGGTCATTGGCCATGATACAGTACTACACCAAATGCACCGACCCTATCAACCCAAAGTTCACAAGCAAAAAAAATAGCGCTCTCAATTTTTGCTGAAACCTTTACCAGGTCATTGCTTATGTTCTAATTCCGACCACAGACAAAAGTTAACACCAATTTATCAGTCCTTTCCCCTAATAATGAGACAACTTCTTCAACAAAAAATACACGGATATGGCATACCCCGGAATATTTGACCACAAATTTGCAATAAAACACTTACAACAGCTTCAAAATTAGGTGCCATTATTTAGAGGAAGAACCAGCGATGATTTTGGAGCCAGTCATTATGGAATACAAACTATAAAAATGGGTTTCAATAATTTTTGAACGTTTGTGACTTTTCAGTATAGAGGGTTGAACCATTTGAATTTGCACTGTACTTAAACCGTTGAAGCGTGATTAAAATAAAGCATCCATTTTGATTGCAGATGTCTGGATCTATGAAATGCATGCATAATTAGTAAAGTTTTTATTGTATTGGATGTTACTGATGGGACTGAATCTAAATATCCTTCAATTGTTTTTCTGAGTATAGTATACCCAGGATAGTATACCCTTTGCTGGCTACTGCGCAACACTACATCGTCATTCCTAAGCCCTCAACACCCAACCTAACAGGGATACACCTAGTAGGCAGGACACCCAGGCCTACCTACCCATGGACTTCACTGCACCCTGTATGCTCGAAAATTGCCAGTTTGCGCACCTGAACTTTGCATACATCACAGTATATAGTATACCCATTACTGGCTACCGCGCCCCACTACATCACCATTTCTAAGCCTTTAAAGCCCAATCCAACGGGGGTACACCTAGTAGGCAGCAGACAGGACACTCATGCCTACCTACCCATGGGCTTCACTGCGCAATGTATGCTCGAAAATTCCAAGGCTGCGCATCTGAACTTCACATATATCCCCCTAAAGCATCCCCATTTTCTAGCCGGCTCCACTACAACGCCATTTCTAAGGCCTTTATGCCCAGCCCAACGGCGGTACGCCTTGTATGCAGTATGCAGGACACCCAGGCCTACCTACCATTGGGTTTTCACTGCGCTCTGTATGCTTGAAAATTCTCAGATTGCTCGCCTGAACTTTGCATACATCCCTGTATATAGTATACCCATTACTGGCTACCGCGCCACACTACATCGCCATTTCTAAGCCCTTAAAGCCCAACCCAACGGGGGAACAGCTAGTAGGCAGTAGGATGGACACCCAGGCCTTACTACGCATGGTGTATGCTCGAAAATTGCCAGGTCGCGCACCTGAACTTTGCATACATTACTGTATATAGTATACCCATTACTGGCTACCGGGCCCCACTACATCGTCATTTCTAAGTCCTTTAAGCCCAACCCGACGGGGATACACCAAGTTGAGTGGGAAATGACAAGAATCATGCACTTCAAGATACAAGCATGAAACTCGTCAGATATGTTTATTAGGATGGGCTATTTGAATATGTCTTGTTAGCCAATTAAAATCTGCTCTACTGACTCCCGCTACAACACCTTTTCTAAGCCCTTAATGCCCAGCCCAACGGGGGTACACCTAGTAGGCAGTAGGCAGAACACCAGGCCTACCTACCCATGGGCTTTAATATGCCCTGCATCTCGAAAATTCCAAGGCTGTGCATCTGAACTTCACATATATCTCTCTATAGCATCCATTACGCTCTACCGGGCCCCATTGTGAACAACGCCATTTCTAAGCCCTAACTTCCCAACCGAACGGAGGTACACCTAGTATTACTTGGCTTTTTTCCTTACTGTAAAGGCGGCAACTTTTATATTCATATCTGGGCGTGGTTTGGCTATTTCATCTGCAAAGGAAGGGAAATCAGGGTTTATTTATAATTTGGTAAAGAATTAACCAGCTTTTTGGGCCACGCATACGTGCATGCATTTCATGAAAATCCTAACACTCACATTTATTAACCCTTAAAGCGCATAACCACAAAATGTATGTTTATGTCGTCCACTAAAATATTTGAAGCCTCACATACAAACAGTGTGGACCAAGATCAGACTGCTCCAGTAGGAGCAGTCTGATCTGGGTCCACAATGTTTGCCTCTATGCTTATGTTAAATAGACATTGTCAGATGCAATTATTTTGCTGGCGTTTTAATGACTAAATAACGTGTTTTTCGTCTATACTGAGGTAATGACACAAGATGATACAAATACTTTTGAATAATTCAGCTTTTACCTATCTCTACTGTTGACCAGTCCTAATTACGCATTCATGAGGTACCGCCTTTACAGTAACCAAAAAGTCAAGAAATAGGCAGTAGGCAGTAGGCAGGACACCAAGGCCCATCCAACTGGTATAAATTTGGAGTGTGCAACCTTCCAATCATTAAAGTCTTTTACGAATCTCTTCCATAATAAAAATCTTTTGACTTTAAGAATTGTTGACATTATTCAATACAATTCTGAAGCTTATTTTATGATGGTTTATAAATCCACATACGAAACTAAGTTGGTATAGAAGTTTTATATAACTCTTGCTTGCCTATATAGACATTGCTGCAACGGCCCTTTCCATTGCTGTCATCAACTTTATCATGCCTCGCTAAGTGAAAAAAGGGAAAAAATGTTAGCGGAACTTAGGAAAAATTGCTAAATTTATTGTTACTGGCAAGGTATAACGACAAATCTGGGGAGCAGCGAACATGAGAAAATATGGCGGGTGGATGGGTGTAGGGGGATGGGTAGAGACGAATAATTCAATGTATTTAAGGCGAAATGGGAACTTATGAACAATGCTAAATTTATTGTTACAGGGACAGGGGAACAAATGCACACTTTGTAAACAAGGGAAAATATTGTGGGGCAGGGTGGGTATGGAGGATGGGGTAGAGGTAATCAATTCAATTTATTAAAACGGCACAGGAGCAAGAGTTACTCTCGAATGACATCCTTTGTATTACTGCGCTATTGCCATCTTTAGAAAGCTTTCTACTGCCACTGCGCTACTGCCAACTTCACAATTTGTTCTACTGTTACTGCGCGACTGCCAACTTCACAATTTGTTCTACTGCTACTGCGCTACTGCTAACTTCACAATTTTTTCTACTGCTACAGTAACTGCGCTACTGCCAACTTCACAATTTGCTCTACTGCTACTGCGCTACTGCTAACATCACAATTTGTTCAACGGCTACAGTAGCTGCGCTACTGCCAACTTCACAATTTGTTCTACTGTTACTGCGCGACTGACAACTTCACAATTATTTGTTCTACTGCTACTAAGCTACTGCTAACTTCACAATGTGTTCAACTGCTACAGTAGCTGCGCTACTGCCAACTTCACAATTTGTTCTACTAGTACTGCGCCACTGCTAACATCACAACTTGTTCTACTGCTACTGCGCTACTGCCAATTTCACAATTTGTTCAACTGCTACAGTAGCTACGCTACTGCCAACTTCACAATTTGTTCTACTGCTACAGTAGCTGCGCTACTGCCGACTTCACAATTTGTTCTACTGCTACTGCGCTACTGCAGACTTCACAATAAGTTCTACTGCTACTGCGCTACTGCCAACTTCACAATTTGTTCTACTGCTACTGCGCTACTGCTAACTTCACAATTTGTTCTACTGCTACTGCGCTACTGCCAACTTCACAATTTGGTTTACTGCTACTGCGCTGCTGCTAACTTCACAATTTGTTCTACTGCTACAGTAACTGTGCTACTGCCAACTTCACAATTTGTTCTACTGCTGATGTGCTACTGCGCTGCTGCCAACTTCACGAATTCATCTTACTGCGCTACTAGTAGCTAACTTCACACATCTATCTTACTGCGCTACTGCTTACTTCACCCACGTAAAGTGGTTACTTCACCCACGTAAAGTTTTAATAAAACCAATTTTGATACGCATTCCTTTTGCTGTCGAGTATATAATGTAAAGCGACCCAGATTGGCAATTTTCATTGCAGACAATTTGCTATTTTGTCGGGTGGAACGGAATATTAGCAGACATACTTTTTTTTTTATAGAAAACCCGTATAAGCCGAATGGTATTTCCCACTCTTACTATAGGGACAAGTCCATTTCTGTTTTTAGGGTTGTTAGGTGGTTTTTTTCGTTTTTTTTTTGTTTTTTTATTCAAATTTTATTTTTATTTTTTTGTTTGATTTGATTCTTTACGTCCCATCAACGATCTTTCAATTAAACAGGGACAGGTCTTCCTGGGTTGAACCAGTACTAAGTTAGGATAAATGTGTCTTACTCAAGGACCACAACGCACTGACGCCGGCAAATTTTCATAGAGCATTCTCTATTAAACCAAACAGTGGAGACCCTTTTCAGACACCGAGTCTAACGGCGCCTGATCTGGGTCTGCGCTGTTTGCCTATGTCCCACAAAAAGGAACTTAGGCTTATATGGATTAAAGCGACCTGCTTCATAACTTTTTTTTGCTATTCTATTGGAAGTGATTCTTTTCGCATTGATGTTTGCCATCGACCTGATCATGCCACAATATCAATTTGCATGCAAAATATTATTATAATATTTACAAGTATGGAAAGTTTTCGAAGACAAGCTCTTTACAAACAGACTTAAAATAGACTAAAATGTGTGTCGATTTCTTGGGGGTCATGCAGTTTCGTGGTACAATGAGGGGATTTTACAGACTGAGAAATCTATTGTATTGCCCAATAATCCATAGAGGTGTTATTATTTTGGCTAAAGAAAAGAACAATTAACTGATTTAATAGTGTTCTTTTTAAGTGTACTTTTTATCAATGGAAAAATTCATTTCAGCGAAATTAGTTGTCAGTCATTCGCGGATCCAGAGGGGGGGTACAGTTGATCCGGACCCACCCACGCACCCACCCCCCTAAAATCACCAATATATAGTGTTTCTTAGCAATAGTGGTCCAGATCCCCTGTAAAATCAGAAGCTACCAAGCCAGCATTCAATGCTGGACCATCATCGGCACGCCAGCGAAACGCCATTCAAATGGCGTTTCGCCGGCGGGCGCCATTCATATGGCGTTTCGCCGGCGGGCCGATAATGGCCCACTTAGTGTGGTATTTCGACCCTCTCTCCCCACATCCACTAAAAACAAAAGTTGTCAATTTGGACCCTTCTGGATCCGCGCATGATAGTTATAGTACTGATATACATTCTACTGATCTTTTATCTCTCGTTATTCCATTTACAGAGGATATTTAAAAATGGGGGACAGGTAGGGGGTTCGAGCGAACCCCCTGAACCCCCTTTGGATCCTCCACTGCAATACTTAGTGTCTTTTCTAGTTTTGGCATGACGGGGAAGAGCGAGCTGGTTGATTTACTTGTCTTCCTTATGTCTTGTGGCTGTAAGTGTTCTGTATTTCTTTCTCGCGGTGCCGTTAGAAAGAGCTACAGAACACTTAGTAAGTAATACAACAATCACACATTGCAAACCAGGGAAAAGTTACAGCCACAATGTCCCGTGTATAGTTATTTCTTCCCAATTGTGACAGAAGAATGAGGTTTTCGCTATCCCTGTTGGTTTTTGATGCTGTTTTTTTTTTGCTATTGTCGTTATGTTTTTCTTTATTCTATTTTTTTTACATTCTTCCAGTCATTTATCATAAGCGGCAAACTTGTTTTAGAATAGAGGCTATGTAATAGGTCAGGCTCGTGCTAGACATTTGTCCGCATCTATAAAATTACTTGCATGATCTATAGTACTCTACAATCCTGCATATTAATTAACTTAAAAATAAGGCTCTCTGCCTGCTTCTCTCTAATCCTCCCCTCTTCTCCCTAATAGTTTAATGCTAGCTGTTCGAATGATCTACATATTTATATGTTCACATAATATTATATATGAACTTATGAATATTTGTATTCTGAAAAATGTTTATTACAAATAAAAAAAGTTACAGCCTCAAGACTGCAAGTTTCCCTGGTTTGCAATGTGTGATTGTTGTTTTTCTTGGTCATACTGACTTCCCTATTTGCTATTATTTTTTCTCGTATGATTTAGTATCAAAAGCTCATCAGTAAAACATTAGCTAGGCTGCAAAAAGGCGTACTTTAAGTTTTAACCCAATATGGTGTTTGATGTTGAAGGGGCTATAAACGGCTAAACGCAATGTACATGTCTAGTTTAATGCATACGAAGAGCAGAGAGCAGTAAAGAATGAGAGTTGTAGAAATTGGAGGCTGTTACAACCACTGACATTATGGCGTGCAATGTACCGCATATGTACTAAGCACTATACCCAGCTACTCCCACTATCCCCCCTTCGGTGTTATTTTGATCACTTCCCAGCAAAGTAACCTCGCGGAAAATTCCGCTCGTTAATCAATAATGGTATTATTTATGCCAGGCCATGAAAAAATGTTTCTTATAGCATATGCTAATACATACTTTAACATGCATGTACCTCTAACCATTTGTTCTACAGGTTTCAATATTAGCACGAGCATTCAGCTTATTCCATATTATTTGTATTCGAAAGGCGATGGCTGGTGAGACAGCAAATATGCCCAGACTTGTCTGTGCCCCACTACTATTGGCCTATGCGATAAGTACATGTACCGAAAGTTCTTGTACTGGCCCATTCATTTTAATCCGTAAAGCGCCGACAAAAAAATAATCTGAAAAAATGACGTTTTTCGAAGTCGTCTGCTGCAAGTATTTGCTAACATTATTGACCAATTCAAGTACAAGAGTGTGGACCCAGATCAGACTGCTCATAGCATAGTCTGAACAATTAAGAGGCTTCTAAAGGCTTCTAAAACATTAAGGCAGACGACAAATTCAAACGAGGCGCTTTAAGGGTTAATGAATATATAACAGCAGCAGATAGAAGACCGATTTAAAAGCGAGAAGGACTAAAGCCAAGGAACACGGCCACAAAAAAAAAGAAATGGTAGGTATTTCTAATATAATATGGCGTGACAAAGTTGCAGTAGTGTATTATATAATATGTTGTAAAGAAATTGAAATTCACAATAAAAGAAAATTATTGTTGCATAATTGTTAAGTATAATTTATATTCATAAGAGGTATAAAATATATCAGGTAAAAATATACGTTTATTGTGTAAATAAATTTTACATGTAATTTTGGTATGAAAATATTTATCGGGTCGAACATAAATTATTTTGCAAATAAAATGCATTAAAACAGGTTTAAAACTATTGACACCATTTATTAGATAAGTTTAATACGTATGGGTATTCTAATTGACCCCCACCTTTTCGAAGAAAAGCGAGGGGACCTATAGTATTCGGATCCGTCTTTCTGTCCGTCCATCCTTCCGCCCCTCCGCCCCACAAGCAGTAGGTACCTTGTGTTGGCAACAAAAATAAAATTCAATTTGGTGAAATTAACATTTCGGAATGCATTTACCTCTCATCAAGTTATGAGAATGATCTCAAAAAGGTATGAGGTATGGAAAATATACCACACTGAATACGGCCCGTTTCTTGCAAATAAAAGGAAGTGGGCGGGTCATACTCCTAAATGAAATCCAGCTAAATACTACATAATAGATGTGAGGCCTGTATGTCAGCAACACAGGAAACAGCTGGGTCAGGGCTAAATAGGTTATACAATGTTTTGTGTTCATTATGAAAAACATTGAATGCTGGCTTGGTAGCTTTGTGATTTTTAGGGGGTCTGGACCAGTATTGCAAGGGAACCCTATATTTTTGTGATTTTTCAAGGGGTGTCCGGACCCCCTCTCCACCCACCTCTGGATCCGCCCATGAGCCGGGCTAAGCGCACCACAGAACAATTTCATTTGTGTCCATAATCAAAGGGCATTAGAAATACATTTCGTTGTCACGTGTGTGGGATAACAATGACTTTTTACGACGTGTATCTTTTATGCTGCATCATGTAGCAATTTTTATTCTTGTCGTTCCTTCTGTTATTAAATGTCATATATATTTATAGCCTCTTCAGAAACGACCAGACGAGAGTATTGGCCTTACGATGAATGGTGGAAACGAATTACCTGAAATCCATTCAAAAAAGGTAGGATAAAAAGAAATTTGCAATACCTACAGATTTTGTTCAATATTTTATCTGCTTGTAATACATGTGGCGACAAAATCGTGCATAAAACACATGACTAAAGATATGCCACGATCACGGACCATTCCATGGTACCCAGAGACTGGAACACAGACAAAGACAGAAACACGAAAATCTGAGTATGTTCTGAACATTGGCATAGCTCCCATTACGCAGTTACGCACGTGCGTAATAAAATAGTAACATTCAAGGGAGGTCACCTAATGGGGCAAAAGTGATTTTCATGCCATAAGGAACTGCTCTTAAAGGAAAGACTTTGCTCCCTCTCAGAGCAAATTCCAAATTCTTTCCTTTAAGAGAAGTTCCCATTATAAAAAGGAACGCAATTAAAGAGAATCACTGCTTGATCCAGTAGTCTCTCTTTTATGTGCGTAGCTTTTTTTTAGCCTTCTCGCTACGCCATTGGTTCTAATAAAAGTGATCTCAACAGTAGAAACACATTTTAACTGCTCAGGTACTAAAACAAAGCTATCCATATCATAAACTTCGTAAGGCATTTTCTAGATTCTATTACAGAGACTCAATGAATTGTTAAACACAATGTTTGTTTGCAGGCTCTTCTGCAACAGGGCACATCAGAGTCTGTACTTTATGGTAATTGAGTTTGTAAATCCAAAAGAAACGTTGGAAAACCTTCTTTTCCTAGATAATCGAACGTTATGAAAGATTGGGATATAAAATAGATAATTCAACAGACTGCATGCCTGCTTGTAAACCCTATCACGGTTAATAGCTATGGTATCCTCTTTAATTGCACGATGATGGGTCAGGCCTCAGACTAAAATCTGACTTAAAACTTTAATTGGTGTATTAATACCTGATGCTTGTTTATGGACCGTTGCTCAATTAGGGGTTTTCATTAGCTCTGACTGACTTTAAGTTAAGAGCCATTTTCTCTGTTTCATCACAGTAAGTTAAATTAATTGGATTGTTTCCCCGTTATGACACATTGTATTGCTCCTTTCTTGTTTCCCAATGTCACTGCAGGTACCATTCGGGAAAGTCCAGCACAATTCGAGAATCGAATCAAGCCTCGGGTGTACGTAAGGAGCATTACACATAGTAACATGTACGAAAAAGCTCAATTGTGTTAGCCGGAATCGGCATAAGGTAATTTAGTTTTCAGCCCTATTTAAATCAAATCTTCTGATTACCCGAACAGTTTAATCAGCAGAATAAATGAAGTTTATGTATTATTCAATAAAATATCGCTATATCGCGGATATTTTATTGAAAAAAAAAACTTCATTTATAACCGTTTGTTTTGCTGCATTCACACTTTTTATTATGTTGGCATGATTTCTGTGATGTCAGCGTCATGTTATGTAAAGTCAGCGTCACGTTCCAAAGTAGATCCTCAATGTACATCCGAGGTCTGAATCCACGAAATTTCGAGGAATAGGCCGATGCATTTTCGATTGTGCAGGTACAGGGCGGCAAAAAACGTCGTATCAACATCATGACGTCGCATCGACGTTGATACTACGTTGTTTCAAGGTTGTGTGCCTGCTGGGGTATTTTATGACTTTTGATAAGTTCAAACGTATTTTCTATTTTTTACCTCTTTAGGCTAAACTAGACACCAATGGCATCCACCAAACAAACGGGCAAACAAATGGATTCCACATCGGTGCCGACGACTATAATACGGAAAATGAACGGTTCACGAAGTTGACATTCCTGGAGCAAATGGTGGAATTGATTAAACAAGATGCCATCACTGAAGCCACGAAACGTGAAAGGTACATATTTAGACAAGCACATAGAATAAATCTGGAACTTATCGCATACATATGCTCAAAAGCCTCCGTTCCCCTAAAACGAAAATGGCCATTTCTGACGAATACAGCGGACCAGAGATTAAAGCTTTGGTCCGATAGATTTTATATTTATAAAACGTTGTCAAAGTTGGGCCCCCTCTGACAAAACTTTCTGGATCCGCGCATGAATTTACACTTATTTTTTACAGTCCAGTTGTGGAGTTTAAACATCCTCATGAGCTGGACGCCATTCTCAGGGAAAACATGGAGATAAGCAGAGAAGGTGTCGACGATGAAACTTTATTGAAAGCAAGCAAAGACTTTATCAAATATAGTGTAAAGACAGGTGAGGCGAAAATGCTAACGGAAAGACAGGAAATCGTCCTGACATGACTGAAAAAGTATTGACTGGGACGTAAAGCACCAAAACAAACAAACAAACAGTTCAAATGTCTTATGGAATTACAATTCCTTATTTTATTTGTTTGATATTGGCGTGAATGCATTTGAAACTCATCAAATAAGCCTGATTTTGATTGTATGAATTTACTTAGTTATGACGGATAGGTCATATCAGCTTTAAGACTTAAAGAGACTAAGTCTGTAACTATGAGCATTTATGGACTTGTTTTTTCTTTTAAAATCATTTGTAAAAACAGAATTAAGTTATGTTTTCACAATAAATATGTTCAGTACAGCTAAAACCTGCATGGACAAGTGAATTATCATATTAAAACATATGTTTTTCTCTTGTTGGTAATTATTTACGTTCCTCCAATAATTCTAGACAGTTAATTTTGAACATGAATGCTGTTGTTTTGATAGTGATAATTTGTTAAGATGTATAAAATGTTTACCTGAATTTGAGTAATTTTACTGTGTTCTTAAAACATAGAAACATAATTATTAAAATAAGAAGATCAAAAGTTACAGTCTATGCAGCTTTAAGCCAACACCTGAGGTTTTGATACTTAATACATATGTGAGCAGCCAATGCTCAGACGAGCCAGTGCATCCTCATAGTCTCACCAGAGCAGCCATTTTTCGCGTATATAGAGTATGGAAGTAGATAAAAACCCATACCAAAACTTAGATTTCTTGTCCAACTGGGTATATGTGCATGCCCGTGATAAGAGTAAATGCCTTTCTAACAAAGGTGTGTACATTTGTTCTCTTCTGGTTAAATTTATCATTCTCGTTATTATTATTTAGCTTATAGCTGGTAATTGCATTGCAAATCATTCGAAGGCCTAGAAAACCATTATTTTATAGAAGTTAATGAATAAACTAAATAAAGGCTAATGAATAAACTTTGAGGAACCACAAAAATAAATGGCTGATTCTGCACTTACATAAATTGTGGGGTATTTAATGTGCATGATCTACTTGTTAAGCCAGCACTTTGATGGTGTAGCCGTTCCAAGGTTGATTTCCAGTTTTCCCTTTAAATTACATGAAATCATTTGGAGCTGTGTTTAGACATATCATGCATTTTTAATTGATACTATTTCCAAGCATATTGTAATGCTGGTTACAGGGGTTTAAAAGTGATACGCCAGTTGTAACAACCATCGTCATCTTCGCAAGCCAAGGGTACTAACTCCACTTCGTTCCTTACGCAAGGAACGAAGTGGAGTTAGTACCCTTGGCTTGCGAAGATGAACCATCGTATGCAGTTGCTTGTTTTACGGATCTAACACATACGGATCTAACACAGACTGCTTTTGTGATATTTTAATACTTTATGTTTCAGTTCATCCACGTTTTTACAACCAGTTGGGGGTCGGTGGATGGGACCAGTACAGTCTGAGCGGATGTTTCCTCACAGAGGCACTAAACCCCAGCTTGTGAGTAATTTCAAAATAATTCTCATGTTCACTCTCTCTCTCTCTCTCTCTCTCTCTCTCTCTCTCTCTCTCTCTGTTTCCTTACAGTTCTTTAAGCTGATAGTAATGTTTAAGCGTATTCATTTGCAATTTTACATAAACGTGTATTTCGTTCTAAGTTGTTTATCATAAATAGCATTGCAAATTGGAAAGATAAAATGCTTGCAAAATGAACACTGTTCAAATAATTTTCTGTGTAGCGTTATTGATGCAAAAGTAAATAAAAAGTTTAAAGCATATAACATACAAATCATGAAGCATTATTATAACTATGAATACTATTGACATAAGGCAAATATCACATATTCCATTGAATCATAAACAAGCTTCATAATTGAGCCAGTGCATGAGATTTCCAACAATGTGGTATGTGCGACCAGCAAAGCCTCAGATCAGCCTGCGCATATGCGCAGTCTGACCAGAGCCTTTGCTAGTCGCTTGAGTATTCTATGATTGTTAAGCTACTGACTGAACGCCACTTGGGGTTTCTAAGATTAAAGGAAGGCTGCGGAGGTTCGTCCGAGTCTACACATGTCAAAATGTCAACTTGTTGGAAATCTCATGCCGCGGCTCATTATTAAGAGATGTCTGTAAAATAGGTCGTTGGAGTTTATATAAATTAGAAGTGTCTGTTTTTTTTCTAGATATACTTTTGAGGTTGCTCCTGTTTTTACTCTGATGGAAAAGTACATGATCTCCAAGATGTTATCATTTGCGGGTTTTCTACAAGGGGAAGGGACATTTACACCAGGTTGGTTTCTCTCGCTGGAGAAGTATGCATCTGTCAATGAGAGAGAGAGAGAGAGAGAGAGAGAGAGAGAGAGAGAGAGAGAGGGGGGGGGTAATATTGAGTATAAAATTGAACATAATTATTGCGCTTAAAAAGCCATACTTTGATAAATATGGAGAGTATATTTTATAAAATGATAATGTCAGGGAAAATATCTAAAATATATTTTGTTTCCATTTACCAAGACTCATGATAGAGCTGGCAATGCATAGTTAAGTGTAATACAAATAGGTTTGCTTTGCTTCCTTTTATTTTGATTCAATGTCTTTTAGAGTAATTTGAAATAAATGCCCCTATGTTGCAGGGGTAGTCAGGTGGTACTGTTGTTAACACATGTGTATACAGTTACATTATATTGTAGGTGGATCTATTGCCAACATGTATGCTATGAACATCGCTAGACAGAAGATGTTCCCAGAAATCAAAACCATTGGCATGTGTGCTCTGAAAAAACCAATATGCATCCTCACCTCTGAACAGGTACTCAGAGATAAATTTTTTAAAAAAACATTACAAAACCACTTCAGTCGTACCAAATGTACATGTTTTTTTCTACAAATATATCTAATAAACAATTGCTATCATAAGTATATAGATGATCTTGATGAGTGCGCATGTATTATTGAATTTATTAAAGAAGTTGGGGTAAAGATAAAATGCAACGAATGTAGAGCATTGTATCCGCAAGGAGTTTAATAAATTTAATAATACAGTAGCACGGACGTAAGATTCCACTTATCACATGACACTATAAATTATTACTTTGAAATCACGTTTTTGGAGTGCAAAACCCAAGATTCAGCCATACACCAACGACGTTGCTTTGGCCATCATTACATAAAGTTACTAAATGTGAAAAACACTAGTGGGTTATTGATTTAAGTGTATGGCGTTTTATTACTCACAGACGGGACGCCACGTGATAAATAAAATAAACATTTGGTTATATACTCATTTTGTTGAAACAAGAAGAAAAACAGAAACCTGTGTAAGCTCAAAAAAGACCAGTAACCACTTTATTAACATGCTGCCAACATATTAACAAAAAGAAACACGAAGTTGGTTTCCTGTGCGAAATGGATGTCTTATATGCTGTACTGTTATAATTCATATTCTTATATCAGACCTCAAGTTAAGAGTATGTAAGTGTAAATCAGTTTTCTCACTTTTCAATAAAGCATATGTTGTGGGTACTCAAACCAAACGTCTCCTTGTAAAATTGATGGATAAAAAATACACACGATTTTATGCTCAAAATTATTGAATACCTGGGCCTATTTACACTATAAAATGTATATTTGATATATTTTTATGGTGTAAGAGTAATTGTCATTTGCAATATCGATAGTGGTTTTACTCTGAACAGTCCATTGCAATACATGGGTTAATTGCAAGGAATGTTGTGATTAGCAGATTTCTACACGTGACACCATAGGTCACACAGTCAACACCACTCCCCATCCACATCAAAACAAATCTATTGGTCCAGGCTTTTAGCTTTATGTAAATAATTGCTTGACCTAAAATGCATCGGTCTGTAGATATTTTACCCAAAGTATATTATGTTTCTGCATCAGGCTAAAATATTATAAACTAATGGATGGTGAAAATTGTTTCTATAAAATTACAGCCATGTGTATTTTTTAATAAAACTGATGACTCAAACTGTGTTTAAACCAATACTTCTCAATCTCTTTATTTCAGCTTCTTACTTTAAATTATTTGACATTATTTACTTCTTGTCTTTTAGTGCCATTATTCTTTCACTAAAGCGGCCGGGTTCCTTGGAATTGGCTCTGATTGTGTGATTTTTGTGAAGACAGATAGCCTTGGAAAGATGATACCAAGTGAACTTGAAAAAGAGATAAATAAATGTCGAACTAAGGTAACAGAGACCATTAACATTATGATAAGAGACTTTGAAAATACAACATTTCGTGTTAATGCTTACTGGATAAAACACTGACCACATACTGTATGTCGTGGAGATTGAGAGGGAAAGCTCACTATCAAATGGCCCTCGACGTGAGGAAGCCTGTCTTCCAGGGTTTGCAAACAACAAAGGCGCTGACCAGCCTGCGCATCCGCGCAGACTGATCAGCGTCTTTGTTGTTCGCTTTTTGGAAAGTATCATATCTAGACTTGCTACAGGCGAAATTTCGATTTTCTAGCTAGTCTCTGTTGTTTAGGAGATTGGTTTGAGTCTCGCTTTTTCAGAAACCCCAAAGGCAGGTCTTCTCACGTCGAGGCCCAAATATGGGCCTCGTTGCAAGAAGACCTAATTATGTTGTATGTGAACAACAAAGTCATAGATGTTAAGTGAAAGAGTGGTATACTTGGGATTGAAAGGTGGCTGGTTTGAGACTCAGCAGAGGTAGTGTGGTGTGTCCTTGACCAAGACACTGTGTCGTCTGCTTAGTACTGGTTCTTCCCAGGATGACAGGAAAACGTCCCAGCATGACTGAACGATGGTTGACTGGTCGGTAAAGCATCGACACAAACAAAGAAAAAAGGCATATTCCAGCTTGTGCATCAACGTACACTTTATCATGCCTTTTTATTTGATATCTTGATGATAAAATTATTAAACCTGTAACTTATTAAATCTTAATAAACCAGCTAATCCATGAAGCTGAGCAAGATAAGTTAAGCCTTACCAGGTCGGAAACCACAAAGACAGTTTTTCTTGCAACAATACTCCAATATCGTAAGATACTTGGCGTGGCAAGCTCACAACAAAATAGTCTAAATATCCATTGAGGCAAACATCAGCCTGCAAATTGACTTCCCTTTTTTGAGGATGTCTATAAATTAATCAGTTTTTATATTATACTATGCACAATAAATTTAGCAATTTCAAATGTTGAGCATTTTATTTTGCTCAACTTAGAGCGATATCAAATAATTGCAATTGCATAAACTAGAAGTGGAATTTAGGCAAATGAAACCACGAATTTACAAACGACATCCTTTAAATACGCATTTGGGGAGAGCGGCAATTGCAGATGGGGTCAGCAAGCACTATTCACATCCATTGCAAGTAATGCAAAAATGACAAGCATGTGATTTTTTGTATTGTCTCTTTGATCTCTCTAAGGCATCCTACGCTCATTAGATTTATAAATTTATGGCTGTGAATCAGACGTGTGAGAACTTTTATGCTTAAAACGTCAGCTGTCGTCAATTATCTCAAAGCTTTATAATTTGGTAAAAGCGTTTTATGGTTTATCGATGTTTCAATTCAACAGAGAATCAGACTACAAAACAATTCATGGGGTAGGAATGTTTCCTATCTCATGATTTCGATTCAAAAACAGTAAGTGAGTTGCTCTCTCTTCCCCATCAAGATGATTGCAAAGCTAGAATGGACTCAAAGTAACGCACAACAAAACATAGAATAATTACAGAGTCCCACAATGGGAGTAACAATCAACAACGAATCAACAACAATAGAACCATCGCCTTAGAACCGACAGCAGCCAAAGCCACTGGAGGGGGGGCTTAAATGCATTTTACTAGTACCAAATCTTTGCCCTAGATTCTGCTGTTGTTGAAGCGCAAAAATGTTAAGCTCGCATGAAGGATTCCCAACTATTGCAATGTATCATCATAGAGAAACAATATAATCAAATTAATGCACTTTGATGAAACAGAGAAAATGGCTCACGACTCACAGATAGTCAGAGCTAAAGAAAACAGTTGGGCCATGGTGGGCCCAGCTACAGCCAAGCATCATGCACCAATCCAACGATTAAAGCTTTACGTCAGAGCAGTCATTGAGTCTGAGGCCTGACCCACCATCGTGAAATTAAAGAGGAGACCATAGCTATTGGGTTTACAATCAGGCATGCAGACTGTCACATGATATCCAAGTTATATCTCACTTTTTTATAACATTTGATTATCTTTTTGAATTGATTACTGAAATTAGGGTTTTCAACAATTCTTTTGAATCTATAAACTTAATCATCATAAAATATAGGTTCTGATATGCCCTGTTGCAGTAGAGTTTTTAAACCAATATTGTATTTAACAATTAACTTTGAGTGTCTGTTGTAGAATTTAGACCTTAAATTACTGGGAAATAGCGTGACACATTTGTGAGATACCGGTGTCATTAGACTTTAAGTTTTGGCTCATGCTTGGAGGTCGTTAAGACAAAAATAAATTCAAAAACATTTGTCTTACATGTAACATGTTGGAATGCAACTTACAGCTTTGATAGTTTATGTTGTTTACCGTGTGGAAACAGCGTTTAAAAGCGACAACAAAAGCATGATACAAACGTCAAATTGTGAAAACTTGGTGTTTTATTTTTGTAGAAAATTCAGCAAATTTCAAGATTTGTTTGGCTTTTTCTTGGTTTTAGTGACTAAGCAACTGCTTGAAAATGATTTTGGCTTCCCCTAATGACCAGAAATGTCCACTTTGTCCGCTAGGCTTAAAATCTACTATCCTTTTAGCACAGCCACTGCGTTTAAAAATTCTGTAATATTTTACACAGAAATCATTGTCCAATGATCGGAAATTGTATCTTCAGGACAGAAAATGAAATTTAAGATCCCATGTTGATGGATTGACCCATACGAAAACAAATTGCTAAATTTATTTGTTATAGTAAATTATTAAAACTTCACATTTTCTATACATTGATAGTGATCTTGAATCAACAAGGGATACATTTTAGCGAATTTATGTGACATGCGTATACTGTATATATGATATCAATCTATCTGCTGAATAGATAACTACCAAATTAATGCAGAGTAAACTACAGAACGAATTTACTAGGTATTAACTTGGTATATCAGTCATCCTAGTTCAAACTTACATTGTGTAATACTGCCTGATTCTGTATACATTTCACAATATTCATATTTAGGTAGCAAGTTCAATTGACATATATAAGAATATGTATATTTGTAAACCAGTATACATTTATATCTATGAAAAATCAAAACTGTGCACATGTACCACTGCCAAAGTTGATTCCACCTTCCCTCCACCCCTATCCCATCACGATAATACAGGTTGATGGTTTAAAATTTGATTATCATGTGAATGTCCAAGTCAGCTCTGTGTCATTTTATTTTCCAATATCATATGCACCTAACCTATGAGATGTTTTGTGATGTAAACCTTCGGCCCTTTATGTTAATATTTTCCATGAACATATAACAATTTTTTGCACACCAGATAAGGATATCTGAGACTTTACCCTGGGATAGAATATCTTATTTTACCCAGGCTATCTTACCCAGGCTGTCACGTGAAGGCTACATACATTGGTTGTATTGGAACTCGCGCACATGGTCGCCAAGTGACGTCATTGTTATGTTTAAGTGACGTCATCATGAAGAATTGCATCTTAGCGTATTCAGAGACTTCTAGAAGCTTATTTTAGAATAAAAAAAAACAGTGGTGAGCAAGAAAAATAATCTATTATTCATGTGAGGGTAGGATAGAAAAATCCGTCTACTTGGGATCACCGTTTGTCATCACTCGGTAAGCCTCGTGATGCCAAACGGTGATCCTCGGGACGGATTTTTCTATCCTTCCCTCACACTCATGATAGATTCTTATTGTATGTAGTAATGGCTGGATATATACATGCTTCTATAATTATTCTCGACCATAATTAAGTGTAATGTTTTATGATTTTTATAACAGGGGTTTCAGCCTTATTTCGTAAACGCCACAGCAGGCACAACTGTTCTAGGAGCATATGACCCTCTGGAGGAGATTGCAGATATTTGTGAGAAATATGGCCTCTGGATGCATGTTGATGGTGCTTGGGGTGGTAGTGCTCTTCTCTCAAAAAAACATAGACTACTACTGAAGGGAATTGAGAGGTTTGTAAAAATTAATTGATATAGTTAACCCCTTTATACCAAGCTATATACAATAATATATTTAACAGACATTGAATTTTGAATTGATGCAAAATTTAGAAAACAATGAATCAGAGAGAATCAAGGCCAATTAAAATCGATCAATTTATGATGACTTTAAAGTTCTTTCTGTTCGTCTTAACCCTTTCATAACCAATGTAATCATCCGTCCACATTGGTGCAATAAAAATTGTAATGCTATAATATTAGCAAATTCGTAAGGTATTTTGTAAACATCGCATTTTCGAGCAACAAAGGCTCAGACAAGCCTGCATAAACGTGCATTGTCATTAGAGCCTTCCTTGCTTTCAAACACATTAAAGCAAGTGAGTATGACCATAAAATACCACAATCAAACACTGCAGACAACCCATGGCAGGGAGTGGAAGAGCCACGGAACAATAACTCTCTCATTCCTATCAAGATGATCGCAAAACTGGAAAGGACACAAAGCAATGCACAACTAAACATGGAACAAACACAGAACCCCACAATGGGATAACAGTTAACAATGAATCAACAAAAACAGAACCGCCACCTTAGAACGGACAACAGCCTTAACTATTGGGATGTTTAGATGCATTTTACTGGTACCAAATCTCCATCCTCGTATTATTCCGTTGTTGTTTAAACACAAAAAATGTATTATTACAGAAAAAATAATCAAATCAAAGAAGGCAAAGATCATGAATCAATACAATCAAGTACCACACCTGACCCAGGACACCACATGTGAAAGTATCAAGAAAACATCCCATACAAGAGAGCCAAGAGGTTAGCCCTTTCCCAGCAGGTGACCACAAGGCTGCAATGAACATACAAAAAGCATGGCAAACACGAAACATAAATAACAAAACAATATAATCAAATCAACACACTATGATGAAACAAAGAAAAGGGGTCACGACTCACAGATAGTCAGAGCTAAATAAAACCTCAGGTTGAGCCATGGTGTACCCTTCCAAAGAAAACTATTTGGCACTAACCGACTGAATGAAGCTTTACGTCAGGGCCATCATTGGGTCTGAGGCCTTACCCACCATCGCGCAATTATAGAGGAAACCATTACAATAAACTTTGATTGGGCTTACAATCAGACAAACAGACTATTATATCCACATTATACTCATCCAATTTTTTATAATGTTTGATTTGATTACAACAATTAGGTTTTCAAACAATTCTTTTGAATTGATGAACTAAATCACCATAAAATACTGGCTCCAATATGCCTTGTTGCAGAAGTGTTTTTAAACCAATACTGTATTTAAAAATCAACTCTGGGTGTCTGTGGTAGACTTAAGAAAATGCTTTACAAATTTTATTATATTCATAACCTTGTTTAATACATGTAACTTAGCATAGCAGTCGAAATAAGTTTCTGTTGATGAAGTCATCAACATTAGAACATATTCTCGCAAAGCAAATAAGCTGCAAAATATATACATCATAGGAAAGGAAACGAGGAACATCTCCATCAAGAAATGGGAAATTTACTATTTCAAAACTAAAATCATCCCATTAATCATAGTTAGATGAAACTATGACATTCGTTATGGACAAGTCCAAGTCCAAAACGGGGGCTTCAGTATCAAAAGAATTTGCCTTCTTTATAACTGAAGTTCAACGGGATACATCTGACCTACTATTTGTTCGAAATAAGATTTATCAATGTTAAGCAAGTCATCTAGACATCTTCAGGTAGAGTTAAAAGCTTCAATAAGACAAGCTTGAGTATTGTCAAAAAGACACAACATGAAGCCTCTCTCATAACAAACCAAAAGCAAGTCTGCAACAGCAGGAGCACAATTAGTCCCCATTGGAATACTTACAATTTGTCTATATAATTTCGAGCCAAACCTTATAAATATATTGTCCAAAAGATAATGGAGAGCATCACACATTTATTGACATGACCTAAAATTATATGTTTTAGGCTGTTCAAAAGTGAAAAAGGCGTGATTCTCATTACAAGCCAAATTAAGTGAGCCCTTTCTGTTAAAAGTTTGTTCAATTAATTTGGTTAGTTTTCTTTGATAAGATTTAAAGGCAAACAAAGTATGATAAGTCAGATTTAAATTGAGACCTATGCCACATTAATGACATTGCATTTGCTTCTACCTAAGGCTCTGATATATACGAGGGTTGTCCCAGTAAATCGTGGACTTTTGTTATAAAACGAGATTGTCTATCTGGAATTCAATGAAATTTGTATGATATGTTAATATACATCTACGACACATTTTCTACAAATATGGGTGAAATCACAGTTTAGATAACAAAGTTATGAACCTTTACTTTAGGGTATCTCTGCGTATGTGCAGTACCTCACAAATCATTTTGCTGTATTTTCAGAGAGGGGTGGTCCAATCTTTTGACTCTACACTTTTAAAATAAGCTTAAATGGTGACAAATATTGCCATAAATTTGTTGAGTAAGTCTCCCTGGTTCCAGTAAAGACTAAATAGTTAGTTTAGATATGTTAAGCAATCAAACAAGCGCGATCTTTTAGATTTAATAAGAGACAACATATTTACCGTTAAAATAACTTACAGAAAAATAGCATGCGTTCCGTTTAATTGACGAAAATAAGCTTGTCTTTGTGATATTCCTAAAATAATTTTACACAAAATCCATTTTACGACACTAGTGACTCTTTGACCACTTATTTAACATTAAACGAAAGTAGTTTTATGTAATTAATTAGCTAAAAATTGTTGAAAGTCTAATTTTTGCGTCGTCTCACCTTAGCATTTTGTAAAAAATAAAAATGTAATAGGGTATGTAAAATCGTTTATAAAATCAATGCGAATGGCCATAAATTTTCAACACTTTACATTGCATGGTTACTAGTTGATGTGGTAATGCATTGTTAAAAAAACAAAAGTGAAATTTGATTGAATGTACACTACCTTTTGGACTAGAATAATTTCATTACAAAAATTTTGACGTAGGCCGCTCACGCTGACATACCGCCAAGTAAAGGTTCATATATTTGTTATCTATACTGCGATTCCACCCATATTTTTACAAAATGGTTCCCATTAGTATATAAACACATCCTGAAAATATCATGGAATTACTGGTACACAGTCTTGTGTTATAACAAAAGTCCACGATTTACTGGGACAACCCTCGTATATATGTGACTTATATTATATTGCAATTCTATAGTTTTATGGAAGTTTCTGACATATTATTACATCATACAATCACATGACGTCTAGCATCTGAGAGTGATATGATGCCATGTGTTAAAATATAAAAAAAAACACTAGAGGTTTACATCTTTAGTAGCGTTATGAAATGACGTGAATAACAATGTTTCGTACATAATCTATGCAAAAATTGCAATTTTAAAGTATCTCTTTTTAATGTAATATGATAGATATAATCTAACATTAGTGCCCCTGCATTATTGAATGTATTAAACATGTTGCAAAAAAACTGATAAAATGCTTTGCAAGCCTTGCTCTTACCTATTTTCCCCAAATCATTTAATGAAATCCATAACGCAAGTGCATTCGTGCAAGATCTTCTAGAAACTTTTTATATCAATAAAATTCCCAATATCTAAAGAATTGCTTATACAAAACCCATTGACCCATTTTAATAGATGTGTTTTTTCTGTGCACAATAGAGTTGTTTATTTATTGTTCTGTCAATTTGCTTAATCAATGAATATATAAATGATATTTCAGATGAAAAATGTCCATTCTTGATATATAAAGGAACTTTATGGCATATATATGTATCATTATTTGCAAGAAATATTTATGAAAAATTGTTTGACACAATTGCAGGGCTGATTCAATGATCTGGAACCCACACAAGATGATGGGAATTCAACAGCAATGTTCAACTATACTATGTAAGCACAAGGTAAGTGTCAAGTGTCTAGATACATGTAAGTGAGAACGCTTATTGTCAACATGTGATTGTGTATCCCTTAGGCAAAACACAGGCTGATGGCAATCAATACCGCTAAATGAGATATTATTTTAGTACCCACATAACTCATATGTTTTAGTTGAGAAATACTGAATGTGTTACATAGTTTTCATATTTTACCTAGAATATTTTTTCAAATGGTAAAAAAAAATAACAATGCTTATTTGACAGACATAGGGAAGTATAGCTTATATTTGAATAAATCAAATATGAATTATATGATAGAGTTGCAGACTATACACAAGCTAAAATTTAGTATCCTTAGGGCGTTCAGAGTATTTGAAATAAAACTGTCAAAATGAGGAAGGATGTAGTTATTTGGCCCTTGAAAGTAACTGAATTAACTCAAGATTAAAGTTTCATCTGGAAAGAAATGCAGCTATAACGTGTTTTCAGTGGCAATACTTTACACTGTTTAATCTAATAAATGATGACTGCGCAGAGGGAAACCCTGCACAAGGACTTAAAAGTTTTTAATTCCCACCTTTGCGTCCTTCCGCTTTCTTTCTCTTGTTTTCTTTATGCTTTCTCTATCCAAGCACTCATCTTTAAAAAAGTAAGTGAGTATGATTAGGAAATACCACAATCACGCACTACAGACCAAGCACAGCATCGTCAGGAAGAGCCACAGAACACCAACAGCCACAAGATATCAGGAAGACAATTAACCCTTCAAGCGCCAATCACAACTGCAGCAGCCAACAAATTTTGTGACATCTTTCCTAATTTTCGAAAAAACTAAGGTATGATATTTCATGAGAATCGTCTGCCAGCAGACGATTCTCATGAAATATCATGCTTTATTTGTTATTTTTGAAAGCAACATTTGAAATTGACGTCTGCTGCAAATTATAGGTGGCGCTTTAAGGGTTAAAGTAAAACAACCACTCCTGTTTCTTCTCTATCAAGATGGTTGTAAGACTAGAAAGACACAAATTACTGAATAACAAAACAAAGACCAAACACAGAACCCACATAATAATGGGAGCAGCAACAATTATAAATAAATCAACAACAACAGAACCACCCCCTTGAACGGACAGCAGCTGAAGCCACTTGGGGGGGGGGCTAAATACATTTACTGACACCAAATCTTCGCCCTAGATTCTGCTGTTCTTAAAATAGAAAAAAAATTGTTAAGTTTGCATTTGGGCTTCCTTACTATTGCAATGTATCATCACAGAGAAACAATCTAATAAGATTAATACACCATGATGAAACAAAGAAAATGACTCATGACTCACAGATGGTCAGAGCTTAAGAAAAACTCAAGTTGAGCCATGATTGGCCGGGCCAAAGACAAGCATCAGGCACCAAACAACAGATTAAAGCTTTACGTTAGGGCCGTCATTGAGTCTGAGGGCTGACCAACCGTCTTACAATAAATGTTGTTTACACCAAAATCTTAATTTACTATTGGGAAAAAAAACATTTTAACCCTTAAAGCGCCAAGAAAAAAAAATGCATCTGAAAATGTCGTCTGCTGAAGTCGTCTGCTGCAAAAAAATGCCTAACATTACTGACGAATTAAGTATAGAAGCAAACAGCGTGGACCCAGAACAGACTGCTCCTATAGGAGAAGTCTGATCTGGGTCCGCATCGTTTGCCATAGAGGTTTCTCCAACATTTCAGCAGACTAGAAAAGCAGACGACTTTTGTTGCGATTGGCGCATTAAGGGTTAATTTGATTTAACACCACACTCTTCCTTCACAGGATCTGTTGCAAGAAAGTCATTCAGCAAAAGCCAAGTATCTTTTCCAACAAGACAAGTTTTATGATACGTCGTTTGACACTGGAGACAAAGTTATACAATGTGGAAGAAAGGTGGACTGTTTGAAATTGTGGATGGCTTGGAAGGCTAGGGGAGATGCTGGTTATGAAGAAGCAATTAATGGTCTGTTTGACAATGCCAAGTATTTGGCACATAAAATCAAAACGACAGATGGGTTCAAATTACTTATTGAGGTTTGTATTAAGTATAAATCTCCAGAAATTTTTTTTCATGTTTCCAGATAAGAATGCCTACTGGAAAACTATTTTTTTTTTATTTCTCAACCAAAACATATGTTTTGGGTACTCAAAAGAACCATCTCGATGAGACGGTTCTTTTGAGCACACAAAGCACATGTTTAAATTGATGGGTAAGGAAATAAATGCAATTTTAGGTGCACAAACTATCCGTATCTTGACCTATGTATTTTCTCAAATAGTGTTAAAATACATGTTAGGGATGTTAAAATGTTGCGACTGGAACATGATTTTTCTCCATCAGTAAATGCCAGAGTGATTTTGACATTTTCCAAGGGCTTAATTTCGCAAAACTTCACTTTAAAAAAAATCCCGAAAATAAAACCCTCACGAAAATTTCAGCAGACGGCAAAAAAACAAACATTTTCACTTACAATAGTCTTAATCAAACAAATTAGAAATTTTATCAACATACAAGTTTTCTTAATTTCTAAAGGACAATATTTTATGTTTCAATAATAGGTTGTATGTACCTTAAGGTACTGTTCTCAGTTCGATTCTTATTTGTGTCAACAGAGCATAAGTCTTGCAATCAATCGAAAATTACAAGTTATAATGGTATCGAGTTGTACTCTATGATCTACTAGGGCTGGCTAATCGAAGCCACAATGCTAATCGAAAATCGGTCCTTGCATTTCGATATATAACCGATTAGTAATCGCTCAAACTTGACAGAGGGTCTCGGAACGTTTTGACAACTCTTGCATGGTCAATGACACTGATTTCCCCATCATTTCGCAAAACAACACTAAGTAGCACGTGTTATAGATTCAAAAGATAATAGGTTTTAAATAAAAAGTGGCACCTTTGCTCAAAACAAGTCGTCATCCACTCTGTTGGAAGAAAATTATCTTGCTAATTGGCAAAGTCGGTAATTGAACTCGATGTCCGCCATTGTTTGTTGTTAATTTTGGCACGTTGCGTGATGTCATACAAAAGGAAGTCAAGTACGCATGACACGACCACCTTTGTGCAAAATAAGACCCGCTTTAAACGTCGGTAAAATTGAAAGCTTCTAAACTCGAATTTAACCGCGGAGAAAAACAACTTTCATGCTAGATTATTCATCTGATATATTTGTGTTTCTTATGATAATAGGCACTCAATAACACTGACGAGTAAGTCCCCCATGACATGCCCTGGCATGCTCCACCAGGTTCACTTCATAAAAGGCTTAATATCTCAAAAATGTACAGATCTCCACCCCTTAACCATTATCATTCATGTTTCTTATGGCAAGATGCAATCAATAGCATTGACGGGGATGGCCCCCGGGGCGGTGCTCATAAATGCATCACCCATTTACTTCATAATAGGCTTAATACCTGGAATTCCATGGAATCAGACATCGGATGTACATCGAGGGTTTACTTTGATAATGTTAAACGCTGACATTATATAACATAATGCTGACGTCACAGAAACCATGCCAACACAATAACAAGTGTGATAGCAGCAAACCAAACGGTTATAATGAAGTTAATGTTTGTTTGTTTTTTCAATAAAATATATACTGCTATTTTATTGAAAAATACATAAACTTCATTTATTCTGCAGATTAAACATTTCAGGTATACAGAAAAATGGATTTTAATAGGTCTGAATCCACATGCTTTAGAACTAATTTTCCTTACGCCAGTTTCTGCTAACAAAATGGAGCTTTTTCATACATAGTACTACGCCTAATGCGCCTTACGTACACCTGAGGCTTGATACAATTTTCGAATTATGACTTTCCTGATTGAACTGGACCAAGTACTTTGTATGGTTACATTTTTAATAATTGTCTCTGATTTCTTTGCAGCCAGAATGCTTGAATGTATGTTTCTGGTATATACCAGCCAGTCTTCGAAATCAAGAAGAAACCAGTGAATGGTGGCAAAAAGTTGGAAAGGTTAGTTAATGTCTACGTGTATATTTTGACTTGCCATACAGATAATGAACTTGTCGCCAAGATCGAAGTTCATTATTAAAATGTGCATGTACAGCTAGCCATTGTAACTAGATATCTAGATATTGGCATGCCCCTTTATCCACTGACATTTTTGTGTATGAGTAGTCTAGGTTCTGGATAGTCTGAGCAAATATTGGTCATGGGCGGATCCATAGGGGAAAGAAGGGGTCCAGAGCCCACCCTACCATTGAAAATTACAAATGTCATAGGTAACTATAGGAATAAGCAAGATTACCTCCTTCTGGAAAAAAATGGGCCCCCTCCCTGGGAAAATTAGATCCCTTTGGAATAAACAATTGGGCTCTCTAAAAAATAGGTTGAGGACTTAGAAAGATATTAATAATAAAAACAAAAACAAAAAAACAACATCGCGGTCATAATTTTTGGTCATTCAGTTGCCCTCTCCCAACGAAATATTTATGAATCCACGCATGCTTGGTTGTCTATGTGCTAGATACACAAACTTCTTGAGCTGATTCCATGTATAGGATAGAATAGTGATATGTTTTGCCTCAAATTTTGTAAACGGCTTGTTGTTGGTTCATTGTTTTCTGTTAATTCCATTGTGTGGGGATAGGGTCGAGTTTGGTCCTTGTTTGGTTATGTGGTTCTAAGTGTTCTTTAAAGTGTATGATCATCTCCCTGGGAAAAGAGAGCTGGTTGCTTTACTTCAATTGTATCCTTGCTGCCATGTGTCTGTTTCCTCTGTCTCTTCCTCGAGCTGGCACGACTGTTCTGTGATTATGTGGCCATATGAGCCGGCGCATGTGATTTCCAACAATGTGGCATTTTGACATGTGAAGACTCAGACGAGCCTGTGCAGCCTCCTTTTAAGCTAAGAAACTCTAAATGATGTGCAGTCAGTAGCTTAACACTCGTAGAAAGTCAAGCGACAAGCAAAGGCTCTGATCAGACTGCACGTATGCACAGGCTGGTCTGAGCCTTTGCTGGTCGCACATACCATATTGTTTGATATCTCGTGCCGTGGCTCATATGTTTTGTGATTATGTGGTCATAATCACTGAATAAGTTTTTTTTAGGTTTCGCTTTTACATCCTGATTTTATTTTCTACATTCTTGATTGTTAATTGATCAAATAATCATTTTCATATAGGGAAAATTCATAATAGACAATGGTGTAATGGCTTATTCATTGTGTATTGATGGGTAGGCTTAGGATATTCTGAAAAAGATCATTTGGAATCAGACACTACTGCCAAGTTAGAAAACAGCACAGACTCCTTTTAACCGTTTTCAGACCAATAGAATTGTTCGAAAAACTATACATACAATTAAGCCAAGATTGTCCATTGTATACATTGAGGGGTAACTGGTAATCATTTCCAAAAACTATTGCATTTCATTCCCTAAAGATCGATATTTTCTTAACAAACAGTGCAGACCCTAATGAAATGCAGCATTCTTTGGCACTTTATCTGGATCTCACTGTTTGTCAAACTACTTGTTTGGTGGTGTTCGGCCTACAAAGTGTTGAGAGAGTGTATTCTTGACACATAGTGGAAATAGAACTATCCCAATATACCTCTTTACAGCTCATTTGACAGATTGTTGCACACATGACCTAGAGGTGAGGTTTTGCTATCTTGAGCAAGTAATGTTTATTTGTGAGGTCAAACTTAACCCTCAAAGCGCCAATAAAAAATGCATCTGAAAATGTCGTCTGCCGAAGTCGTCTGCTGCAAACAAATGCCTAACATTACTGACGAACTTAATCATAGAAGCAAATAGCGTGGACCCAGATCCGACTGTCTGATCTGGATTCACACTGTCTGCCAGAGAGGCTTATAACACATTCCAGCAGATGAGAAAAGCAGACGACTTTTGTTGTGAATGGCGCTTTAAGGTTTAAAACTCTTTACAGAGATGTAAGCATCAACTGAAACAAACAAACGAACGAACGAACGCCCTACACCATCCCGCCCTACCTCTGTGGTATTTTACTATTTCCATGCATTTGTACTAGCTCAATTTCTGTTACAGGTAGCTCCAGTGATTAAGCAGAGGATGGTTGAACGCGGTTCCATGTTGACAGGATACCAGCCAGAAGGAGACCATGTTAATTTCTTCAGAATGATTATCTCCAACTATGACATTACTCACCAAGATATGGATTTTGTTGTAGAAGAAATTGAACGTTTAGGTCATGATTTGTAATCTAAGAAAACGGGACACATCATACCATCCCACACTCAAAGTGTGGTCTTGTCAAGTCTGATGCAACTGCTTGACACACCCAGGTTCCTTCAAAATGCATTATTTCATTTAAGAAATGAATTCGATATAGAAATTAATGCATAATTTAGGAGATAAAACAATTTGTATTTAATATTTAATCGTATCAACGGTTTTGTTGGAGTTCAAAACGTAAAAGCGAACTGCCAGTGTGAGCAGGGACAGCCAATGGAGCAAACAAGAAGCTTGTTTTGCACATGCAACTCAAGTGTAGCTCGCTGTCAATCACAACACCAGTGTCACATCTGGTGAATGAATTCGATGTTCGAAGCAAATTGCATGGGCAAGTGAGGTTGGCAGCTGTCAATCAAAGTTTTGTGTCGTTCATGAGCTATGAACGGTTGCAAAATTCAAAAGATTCATTTAAGGCTTGCTATGAAACTGTAAATATAAATGAATAACTTGTATTTACATGTATACAGTATCGTGTTACTGTTTCAGAAATTAACAATTTGGATTTACATGTATACAGTATCAAGTTACTGTTTCAGAAATTAATAACTTCGATTTACATGTATACAGTATCAGGTTACTGTTTCAAAAATGAATAACTTGGATTTATACAGTATCAAGTTACTGTTTTAGAAATTAACAATTTGGATTTATACAGTCTCAGGCTACTGTTTCAAAAATGAATAACTTGGATTTATACAGTATCAGGTTACTGTTTCGGAAATGAATAACTTTGAATTATACAGTATCAGGTTACTGTTTCAGAAATGTATAACTCTGACTTATACAGTATCAGGTTACTGTTCTAGAAATAAATAATTTGGATTTATACAGTATCAGGTTACTGTTTTAAAAATGAATACTTTGGAGTTATACAGTATCAGGTTACTGTTTCAAAAATGAATAACTTGAACTTAAACATTATTTGGTTACTGTTTCAGAAACAAACAACTTGGACTTATACATTATTTGGTTACTGTTATAGAAATGAACAACTTTGAATTATACAGTATCAGGTTACTGTTTCAGAAATGAATAACTTGGATTTATATAGTATCAGGTTACTGTTTCAGAAATTAATAACTTTGAATTATGCAGTATCAGGTGTGGTACTGGATTGTATCGATTCCTGATCTTTGCACCATTACTTACTTTTATACATTATTTGGTTACTGTTTCAGAAATGAACAACTTTGAATTATACAGTAACAGGTTACTGTTTCAGAAATGAATAACTTGGATTTATATAGTATCAAGTTACTGTTTCAGAAATGAATAACTTTGAATTATGCAGTATCAGGTTACTGTTTTAGAAATGAATAACTTGCATTTATACAGTATCAGGTTACTGTTTCAGTAATGAATAACTTGCATTTATACAGTATCAGGTTGCTGTTTTAGAAATGAATTACTTGGATTTATACAGTATCAGGTCACTGTTTATGAAATGAATAACTTGGATTTATACAGTATCAGGTTACTGTTTTAGAAATGAATTACTTGGATTTATACAGTATCAGGTTACTGTTTTAGAAATTAACAATTTGGATTTATACAGTCTCAGGCTACTGATTCAGAAATGAATTACTTGGATTTATACAGTGTCAGGTAACTGTTTCAGAAATGAATAACTTGGATTTATACAGTGGCATCTGATACTGCATAAATCCAAATTATTCATTTTTGAAACAGTACCATTTCCCTTCACCATGAACGTACTCAGGTTCAACTTCAACCATGGGAGAGACTACATCTGTATTACAATATAGAGGCAATGCACACTGACTACGCCTATTTAACCCTTCGCTTAACAGTGTTATCTGCCAAGGTCGTCTGCTGCATCTAGTTGCTAACATTAAATACTTATTTCACCATACCGGAAAACGGTATGGACCCTGTTCAGACTGCTCCCTGCTAGGAGCAGTCTGATCTTGTTCTATACAGCTTGCAACAAAGACGTTTCTAAAAGACCAGCAGGCGACACACAGCAGATAAAATTTAGGCACAATTGGCAGTCAAAGGGGTAAACTTCTGTGATAATGTACTTCTGTGATAATGTATGTGTATAATGTTTATATAATAAACTACCTTGAATTCTTAATTCTTACAGTTGTTTTTACCATTGTATGTGAGTGAACAGGACCAAGCTTTAGCTTTGATAGTTAACTACATGTCATTAGCTGACAGTGAAGACCCACCCAGATATCACTCTCTGCTCACCAACCAAAATGGTTAAAGATATATAAGTTACCGTTGGAAACAAACAAAATAGTATACTTGTGACATAAAAACGAAACAGAACTATCACACACACATTCTAAGCCACGTAACTTTAAACATGCCTTCTGCTCATTTTAAAGTACTAGGAATGGACACTCGCAAGAGCATGCAACCTTTTTAGCAAATAATGAAAAATATCTGAGCTCAGCGTAGCATGGCATATATCCTCATGAATGTTAAAATGAGAACAATTGTTAGCATTTAATATCTAAGAGCAGGATAAATATCAATGAAATTATGACATAAGTTAAGGTCCATAACTCTACTATACATTATACACATAACTTTTTCTATCAATCTTACTCAAACATAAGGCCGAATATAGCCTGTGCCAAAATGACACAAGGCTGAAACAATAAGTGTACCATAATTCACTACTATAGGTTTAATTGAAGCCACTGTATTGGGTGACAACCCATGTATAATAATGTGCAACTATAGTTCTGATCAACTTGTCACACAACCCCAGTTTATTTTCTGGATGTATAAATTTACCAAAATGCACTATTATAGTTAATTTTGAACTCACCATACCACGTGACATGTTATTGATAAAAATACTAGAAAAATGGCGAAAATAACAAAATAGGTTTTAATAATCGAAATTATTGATAACAATAATATCTTAAATTCTCGGTATCAAAATAGTACTTCGTATGGTAGGGTGGAGCGCTCTCTGCTGCAGCTTTCAGAGAGGTGGTCCTGTCATATTTGTTTTGTTGACAGGATGGAATTTGCTTTAACTGATGTTTCAAATCATACTGTTGCAGAAATGAATCACTTAGGTTTTCAGAGTATTAAGCACTAGTATTTATGATAATATATGTTCGACAATTGCTCCGTTATTCGGACTCAGACCATGAACAACAATTACTGGAGTGACAGCAATGCCTCAGCAACCACGAGGTTATATATACTGAACCACACTTCTAACGCAAAATCAAACTGAATCTTAAATATTACATATATTGTTTCATGCATTGTAACGCAATTTTTCACTTATTTATGAAAATGAAAGTAGAGCTTCATCAATTAATCAGTCCCTTTTAATCAAACCCTGATTGGGTAAATGTCTGCCATAATGATTTCGGCAAGACCTCGTATATTAATTAAAGTTACATTCCTGAAACATTTTGCGTTGGAAGTGTGGGTCAGTATATATAAAACAGGCTGTCAGAGTGTGAGCAGCCACAAAGTTGTCTTGTAAACTAATGAGCTAGAGTGAGCCAGATCTCCCAATCGCCTTATACAGGATTCATGAAAGGCCTAGCCACTAAATATATTTGCTCTTAACTGTCCAATACTCTTCTAAGACAATGCGCTGAAATGAGCCAGAACCTGATGCCTTGGGTTATTTCAAAAAGCTGTCTTGGAAAGTCAGAATAATACCTTCTATTTATAAATGACACATTTTAAGCTAGTCCACAAGCAGCACACTTTTCGCTTCAGAGAAAACTGAGGTCATCACTTTTTTGCAGATTTATAGGCATGGCATTTTTCTTTCTGAAATACCTTTTCACACGAACATACTAAAGTATGTTTGCAAATGGTCACAAACATTCAAAGCTGGAAAAACATGCCAGTAGAGCCATGGATGGCAGTATCAGGCTCTTATTGACTAATATGGGACCAACTCATCGATAAAAGTTTTAGGTCAAGGCCATCATTGGGTCTGAAGACTCATCCATCATTGTGCAATCCCAATAAAACAGGAAAACAAATCGTAATGAGGCCACACTGGGAATGCAGGCATTGTTAAAGCCTACTCTTCTGTATCATTTGACTATAGCTTTGAGTTGATCAGCAGGAAACTTTTCCCATAAATAGTTTGAATTTATTGACAAACTCACCATAAAAATTGATTTCTATGTACAAAAATGCTTAATTATTGACATATCCTCTATTCCATTGTAATTGAATAAATATAGATGCATGTGTAAATACGTAGCATTGGTTATAGGTCACAGCGCCAAGTCAAGAAAAGCAGTGTGCAAATATCGCTTATTCAATACGAATATGCAGCTCTTTAAGATAGACTATGTATGCAAATAACTCTGGCGGAAAGTAGGACCATTTTAGCACAGAGTCTTAAAGTAGCATGTTACATTTTCAGAACATGCGCTGCAGGGCTGTCTTATTTTGCAAGATTACCTTAACAGTATAACAATTTGGGAGTCTAGTAAATAAAATTGTGTGTTGCCAAATTTCACTCTAGCGTGACTCTGCATTATTCATACAAACAACTTTTTTTTACTAAACACATTTAGTGCCCTTTAAGTAAACCTTGCCAAAAAGTGTTTAACCTGCAACATATCCTAATATAACCATCACTGAGAGTCAGTATTATTTGGGCTTAAAATACAAATCAACTATGACTAGGTTTCCTTAGCAGGAATTTGGCATTTGTATCAAAGACCACTAACGAAACTGCATATAGAACTTTGGTACGCCCTAAACTAGAATATGTACAACGGTATTTTGGAATGCTTATTCAAAAACCCGGGTCCCTCAAATTGAGAAAGTAAAGAGGATGGCAGTCTGCTCGACCTGTAGGAGGTGGCACAAGACATGTAGTTTACTTCGACTAGATAAGAGAGACTGGGCGGTTCTTAGCGAAGATCCACCCGTGGACATTTCCATATTAAAATCTTAAGACAGGCGTATTCACCCATGAAATAGTTTACCCCAAAATATATACCTGTAGAAGTTTTGAGTCGCAGTGTAAGAAAAAAAGCTTTTCCAAAACTGACCAGTCTAGATATGTGCGCTCAGATGATGTTCGAGATCTTAACTGTTCATATTTTCTTACTAATTAAGAAAATAAATCAATTGTCCACAATGATATTTTAATAACCACACTTATGTTGTACTATAAATCAGTGAGCACACGAGATGTTGCATTTCTTACATGGCGTGTGGCGAAGGCTTAAACGATCCTGTGCATTCTCATGGCTTTACCAGAGCTTTTGAATTTTGCATAAACAAAGTATGAATGTTGAAGAAGACTCCAAACAACTTTTAGACACCTAGTTCCTCTTGACACGCCAAAATAGACCTTTATTAGATGCTTTTGCAGACATGCGATAAGGGAGTGCAGTGGCTCAGTGGTAGAGTGCTGGACTCGAGACCAAGAGGCCGCTGAATAGAGCCTCACCGGCGTCACTGCGTTGTGTCCTTGAGTAAGACATAAATTCTAGCTGGTTCAACCCAGAAAAACCTGTCCCACATAACTGAAAGATTGTTGATGGGACGTAAAGAATCAAATCAAACAAACAAACAAAAGATATGCGATAGTCCAAATCTCATGTACTGGCTCATACAAACTATGCATGCCCTTTCCTTGTGGTCCAGATACTAAACTCTTGTACCGCTGAATAAGAATTTGTGATTTTTATAACTGTATCTTTGTAAAGTATAGGCCTTAAAAATCCAACCATTTGCTTTACATGTACAAACAGAATTTGAAGAAAGTGCACTGCCCCCACACCTCCCATCGCCGCCGCCCATCCAACATATCTATAATAGAAAAAGAAATGCAGCAGGTCTTAAGAAGCATGCAAAAGATAAACCAGCGTACTGGTAGACGCACATACAACATAGTTTGGGGATGACTTTCGCTATAAGTAACGTAATATTTATAAACCCGCCAGAAACTATTTTCACACCCATTTGGCCGATTTTTTGTCTGATGACCGACCGAAACTCCCCCCCCCCCCCCTAGTCGTGGTCTTAAATCTGTCTGATTCGAGTATAATTATGTTTCATACTTGGATCCAAACACAAAAACAATATCACATGAAACCACTTTTTATCTGACCAAACTAGCAAAATACGAAATATCTAAAATAAACTTAAAACAAGAGAAATGCACAGTTAAAAGCAGCTTTACATTCAGATCTTCGTCTAGTTCTTCATTTAGACCCAGTTCAGTTTTCTATTGCTATATAAAGCGCATTGAACAATTGTGGTTACATGGACTATATGCTGTCTTACTGGTCATACCTTAAATCTACAGACCCAGTGAACAAAGCGTGTACTGATGTGTTTATTCACATGCAAAGACTAAGCTCTCAGTTTAGATTTGATTGCGAATGCTTACCAGGCATGCTAACCGTATACGTTGGTCACCCTTGTCGTCTATGCTTCTTGTGGTTGCACGACTTAATCGTATGCTACTATACCCAATTTACTGTAGATTGGTCTAATTTGACAATGAATGACAGCGCTCTGTCTGACACGCCCCGTCTCTTTTGGCTGGTCGCACTATAGTAGTGACGTGCTCAGCGAGCCGCAGATACTACCTCTTTCCGACCGGGGATTAGACTCATTGTGGACTGGTCATATGTGTCTTAATAGACCCCGGCTTATCAGATACATACAGTGACGCATTGAAGGCCACCTACCCAGCGAACTATTTCACATTGAAATAAATTCTCTCGGAATGTGGTCCCAGTCGATACCAAACAGGAGTTAAAGGATTTTTTATTTCAAAATAAAGCACTTACATCTGATAAAGATCAGAGTTTATCGACCAGAGTAAAAGAAGGCAGGCAGACAGACAAGCTGGCAGGCCTGTATGTAAGTGGATGGATGGCTGTACAGAGAGCGAGAGAGACAGACAGACAGACAGACAGACAGACAGACATCCACGCATGCACGGTTTAAATATGGCATACCTACCTATACACACATTTACATGCACACGCACATAGCATACGTACATAACATACATACAAACATGCATGCATGCATGCATGCAGATGTGTAGGCAGGCAGGCAGCCTCCCCTACCAAACACATACGCACGTATGCAAGTGCGAACGCCCGCGCAAATACATGCAATTTATTTTGGCTGTATCCTGTTTTCTGTGCCGCCACAAATAAATTTTCATCCATTTTATATGAAAAATACGTAAACAAAATAAATTCTGACCTTCACCTTGTTGGGCCCTGGAAATACATAGCGAAAACATCAATTCATGAAATCCACATTTTTTGGTTGGAAATGTCCAGCGGATTTACTCTCACTCGTATGCACGAATACTGCACTTTATTCCGTCTATAACTAGCCCAAAACACATTCATATCATATTAAAGGGCTACATCTGATTGAAAAATCAGTTTATTCCGTCTTAATATACACTTTAGGAAAGCATCGGTGATGGGCTTCTTGTCATTTTTTCACGCTGTCTGACACAATTTGTAAACGCCCATTTTTAAATCAAAGTAAGTAAGGGTGCAAAGATCAGGAATCGATACAATCAAGTACCACACCTGACCCAGGATACCAATGGGAAAGTGACAAACTCACAGTAGACACCACAAACGAGAGCCAAGAGGTCAGCCCTTTCCCAGCAGGTGACCACAAAGCACATATAAACAGACGCGCACAAAGACATAGCAAACACAAGACAGAACAAAAACATAAAAGATCCACAAAAGAAGTACCGCCTTGGAACGGTCAGTAAAATATTTTACTGGAGGGCTTAAACCAGTTTAACAGCGCCAACCGCACCCTTAATTCAGATGAGGATCAAGACACATAGATATTTGGTTTGCATGAAAGGCCCCTAACTTATCAATGCATCATCTCCTTAAACATATAAATCAAGATATAACAAGGAGATAAAGCAAGGATAAGGACTCAACAGTAAATTAAACTGAATACCGGAGCAAAAGAAATCCAACAGGTAAACCCCGGTGGGCCCGACAAACAGCCAAAGCATCAGGCCCCTACCATCTCATCAATAGATAAGTCTTTAAGTTGGAACCATCATAGAGTCTGAAGTCCGACCCACCGGCGTGCAATTAAAGAGGAAAGCAAAGTTGCCGACCATGATTGGGTTGACTACCAAGCATGCAGTCTGTTGCAATACATTAATGTTATAGCCAATCTTTTTATAATGGGAAATTATTTTAATGAACTGCGCTGAAAAAATATTAGAGCCAACAATCTTCTTCATTTTATACACTAAGTCACCATAGAAATCAGGTTCCGAAAGTCCTTGGCGCAAGAGAGATTTACGTCCAACTTGGAATTTAGAAATCAAATCATAGTATCGTCTATAAAATTTTGAAAATGTTTTGCGAAGTTTATGATACCGATAGCCTTGTTTAAGAAGTTTCTGAGTTAACAATTTATTGCGAGTGTTGAAGTCAGCAACATAGCTAGATGCTCTAACAAAATTATTCCATTTTACGGCGAATTTCAAGAAATCAGCATAAACTATCAAATAATCATGTACAATTTTCAAATCGAAACCTCCTTTGTAAATTTGAACCCCCTAGCAAGAAATCTTGGATCAGCCCCTGCTTCTATCATTTATTTTATTTTATTTACATGGGTCAGCCCATATAGGAACCATATGGAACCCAGTTGCACTGCCCATGTGAGTCCCATATGCATGGGTGCCCACATGGGACATATATGGGTCCCATATAGATTGCTAGCTGGGAATAAAGCAACCAATTAAGCAGTTTTAGCTTATTGTGCGACCATAAACTTCATGAAATGTGTCAATTAACTGGAAAGCAGGATTGGCATTTCGAGTTTCATCTTACAAAAACGAGAAATGCCTGGAAAAGATGGGAATGGATTTCTCTACATCTATATGGTACACGCTGTTGTCACACTTGACTGTCTTAGCGCTGATTTCCGCAGAAACGTGGAAAATAACGGAATAAAGTGCAAGCATAATATTCCAGCCATTTGACAGCTGAAACTGATGGTTATTTAGTCATGAAGCTAAGCAGTAAGCATCTATAAATATTCTTTAATAGATTATTGGCATAGACTTTATTTTGACTTGGGGACGTTTTTAAAGAACTCCCCAGTAGTGATTGATCAATCGACACTGCTGGGTAGTTTTACGCAGGGGAGGTGACTCTCGCCTCTCAAAATGGCTGTGATAGTTTTCACTGTGATTTTTCTGTTCATTCCTCTGGCGAAGCAGGAAAAGACGGATCATTCTCTTGCTGCTGTGTTAAACACAGTCAAAAGACTCACCAACTTTTATAAACAAGAGTACAAACATGTCAACATTGATGGTTTATTTGGCCTCAGAGTTATTGAAGGTTACTTGATTTTTAGAAAAAAATTACCCCAGCTGTTTCGAGGAGGATCAATTTGTTTGTTGTTTTGATCACATTTGCCAGTCACATACATGCCTAGCCCTCAGAAGATGTAGCCGTTTATTTACTTTGTTAAAACTCCTTAAGACGGCCATCAAGTGAGGTGCCTAGATTATTAAATAATGTTTAAAAACTATTTAAAACATGCATAAATGAAGAAAATGCTGTTTTCGCCTAATTATGCTGTAAAAAGTCATAATTTATATGCTGCCACACTAGTTTTATGAAAATAAGTCTGTCTTGGGCAATTTTTCATCTGCCTTTTGTTCCCACTGAAAGCTCGTTGATGGGGGCCGGCTTAGTGGTAGAGTTGTTGTAGTTGATCTGTTTGAATTATCTTGCTGCATATGGCCGCCAGGTACAATTGGATCTCTTCAGTAAATTTCACGATGTACATAACCTCTTGTTACACTGTGCGCATGCGTAGCTGTCTTCAATTAATTTTCAATGAACCTATTAGTGCACTTAATGTACTGCAAAAGTGCACCTAATATTTCATTTTTCCCTGACTGCTCAAATCGTCAATATTTCCAAATAGCACCTTCAAATTGATGACACCCACAGAATTCAAACCTTCACTGTTAATGATGGTCTCAACCTTCTCTACTAAGTTGTTTCTCTCCTCTTCATAAGCCTTTCAGTCAAACAGAAAGTGATCCGGATCCTCCCGAACCGAGCAAACAGGACTCATTTCTGAAACACTGTTATCTATTCTTGCTCTATGTTGGTTCAGAAGGGTGTGTCCAGACAACAGTTGATTCAACATGGCAAAGTTATGCCGATCTTTCTCCCCAAAACAGCTCCTACTCTCTACCTCCGAAAACACTTCCTGTACTTGATCCACCTTCTCTGATAATTCAAACTTTCTTTGCCATTTCTCTTTTACATTCTTTTTAATCTCTGCTACTGCTTTTTTTTTATCCATTGTGATAGGGAAGTCTTTGGGGTCAGCTCCCACCATTTCATTCGCTGCCTCCTTTGCCTGCTAGTCTGCCAACTCATTGCCTTCTATATCTCTATGACCAGGAACCCAATGCAATTTTGTTACACATTCTTTAATTTGCAGAATAATGTCTACTTTTCCACTTGGTATACTGCTATTGAAAGCTGCTATTATGGCAGGCTGACAGCCAGTGAAAAAATGGATATTTCTGTCCTTAAGCTGTATCTGATCATCCAGACTAACCATAAATTCTAGTGCAATCAGTATTCCAACTAATTCCCCTGTGTAATTATTACTCAGGGGTAGAGTGCTTGACTCGAGACCAAGGTTGGCAAAATGCCGGCAAATAAGCATATTTGCCATGCCAGTGGCATTTACCAGGAAATACTGGGAAATACTGGCAAATAATGGAAAATACTGGCATATATGATTTACAACTCTCCACATTTAGATTGGTAATTTCAATAATAGAGGTTATTTGACTTAATATTTCATTTCTACTAGTTTATCAGGCTATCAGTTAAATTATCGTAGTTTAAGGTATAAGTCTAATTCTTTAAACATTTAAATTTGATAAAAGTAAATTTAGAAGATGAAAATTAACCTGTTTCGTACCTGCCAAAGTACTCATCAGTTAGCTTGTGCATAGCTACAGATAAGGTTGGGTGAGTGACCCTTATCTGTACTATAAATCAATTAAAACACTCCTGTTTGTGGTCACCTTGACTTTAATTGTCTTAAGTTAAAATATGAAGTAAAGGTTGGGTATTTGGATGAGTGACTCTTATCTGTACTATAACTCAGAAACCCACCCCTGTTTGTGGTCACCTGGACTTTAATTGTTTTAAGTTAAAATATGAAGTCAATCATGACATCTTATTGTTCATCCTTGCCCCTGGCTATACAGTATCCACTAAGTCTATAGAGATGGGTTGTTTTAACAATTTATGACAGGCACAGGTGTCAACCAATTGCCAGATGCACAGGTAAATTTTTCTCCCCTTGTAAAGGTCAAATTAGAATTTACCGTAAATTACCCTTTTCCTGCTGATCCCAGAATTAACCCTTGTACTGTTGAATCCGTTTTTGAAAACACTAGATCCTGATTAGCTGGTTTCTTTCAGAGGCCATCTTATCAGGATCTACACTGTTTTCCACACTAATTGAAAATACAGATTAATCTGAACAGGATAAAATTTGGGAGAAGTGTTACTGTGTAGTACTTAAAAATATTCAGCATGATAAGGGCTAACGATACTTTTTACTGTGTAGTACATAAAATATTCAGCATGCTGAAGGCTAAAGATACTATTTATTGTTGTAATTATTTCAAAATTTCTGTCTAAGATTCATTTTTGGCTGTTATAACATGTTTAAATGTATTCAAAGGTTTTATGCTGATACTGTAGCCTCAAATTCAATATTTACATTTTCACTCATTTAGTTAAATACTATTTTAAGTCAACTTCTGCACTTTACAGCTAAAAATCACATTTGCCAGTATTTTGCGGCAAAAAAATATATTTGCCATTATTTGCCACTTGAGCCTTATTTGCCATGCCGGGAAATTCCACAGGTAAATACCGGGGGTGGAATTTTCCGCCCAACCTTGCTCGAGACTGAGGGGCCGCGGGTTCGAGTCTCAGCAGCGTCACTGCATTTTGTTCTTGAGCAAGACACATTTATCCTAGCTTAGTATTGTTTCAACCCAGGAAGACGAGTCCCTGTTTAACTGAAAGATTGTTGATGGGACGTAAAGAATCAAATCAAACAAACAAACAAAAGCTACAAGGAAAACACTGTACACCCCTGAGGGTTTGGTTACATTGGGCTATGTCAGACATGTTTACTACTACGTTTTTGCGTAGTTTCTACGCTTATTAGCTTCAAAATACGCTCTACGGATCACTATTGCAAAACTACGCACAGAGCGAAATCCTGATTTTCTATCAATTTTTATCCATTTGGTTTGTTTCAAGGCGTTTTTTCTCTGCTTAAGGGAGGTAATTTCTTCGCTGATCCATGACTGTGTTTTTATCAGCTGGTCAATTACTGTGAACAAACAAGCCAATTAGTCATGCTTTGTGAGCAAGTTAGTGCCAATCAACCCCAAAACTGGTAAGGAATGACAATAATACAGTCTTTTCATTTATTCATCATGAATAACATTGGTTTTATGCCATAGTTGTAATTGACATGGGTTTTCGCGACCTATTATTTTACCGTCAAGAGTAAATTTTCATAGTTAATGAGCCTGTATTTGAGGTCAAAATATTAAATAGGCAATTCTGACATGTGTATAGACCAAAACAATTGTCTGTCATGCTAGACTTTTTTGTTTGTTTTGATTTTAAATTGATGGCATATGATCAAAATTGAGCTAGCCAGTAAATATAGAAAGAAAGATGGACTGTTTTAGTAAATAAATAATCAGCTTTTTTTAAGATTGAAAAGACTCAGAAAAGATCTAGTTTAGTGACGGAAAACAATTTTACATTTCACCAGCTGCTGTGAGTGGAGCAGATCTCCCTCTAGACTTTTTAATGCTTGCAAAAAATAAGTCAGATCAGGGTCTTTCTCCTCTGGTAAGATGCATTCCTCAGCCCTTTATTCTGCATTTGGCAATACATGTTTCTATATTTGTTCAAATAATCCACCCACTATACCCAGGGGCGGATCCAGGATGTCTTCAACTTGATATGGGGTTCAAATTTACAAAGGGGGGTTCAATTTGTTAATTTTATAAGATCTTTTATCAATGTTTCCTGATTTTTCTGAAAATTCTCCATGAAAATTAAATATTTTAGTCTCAAAAGGGTGTTCAAGCGAACCCCCTCTAAATCCGCCACTGATACCTGTCTGGTGTACTGACTTTCTGACTCTACAGTACATGGGCGAAGCCTGAAGTAAACAGGGCTGCATATGATCTTTTTATCATGAGAACTTTGATGGGCTTTTAAGTTTTTAATGGGTATGTAAAAAGTTAAATTCTTATCTATTTTAGCCTTTTATTTAAGGCAATATAGTTTGTTAAACTTGACGTATGATAGACTAAACTGCCTCCTTGACTACACATACGTGACTTTCAATGTAAACAGGTCTGCTACATGTATGTTCAGATACAGTGCAATTGCCTGGTCTATATTATCAGGGATGCTCCAAAGTTATATTAGGGCCGAATACAGTTCAAAATTAAGCAAGAATTTCCCAAATTAGTTTAAAAAAATCCCAATTTTATGCAAAAATACAAACCCAAAGCAAGCCATCTGTACCTTCTACCCAAATCAGCAAGGTAGAAGATCATGATCCAAACAAAGCTATACATTTTATTTCAAATTTTTGAGTTCTATTTTAGTAAAAGATAGATGACATGTTCAATTTGAATTTTTTCCAAAAGGCAATGTAGCAGATTTATCTGTTAATTTTCCCAAAACCATAGGCCCCTGGTCGCAGACTATAAGAGGTAAGAAGATTCCCGATAATGCATGATTTGGTCACTTTAAATGTCCAATATTAATGGTTAATAACTCTATTGTTTTTTTCCAGAAACATTAAGTGTGCTCATTTTCTTAGTTTGAATGAGTGGAATACTTTGAGACAAGAACAAGAGCATATTTGGCGAAAATCATGGTTCTGCAACAAAACAGTATCTACAGCAATACAGCCTCCAAATGACACTGTTTAATCTAAAGGTTGATGTCATTATTAGATTTTATGACGTAATTTGTTTAAACATTAGTCATTATCAGTTTGAGCACTCGAACTGTTGAAACACAAAGGCCTTCTGTGAAAGCTATTCTAGTAGTTCCATTCATTCGTATAAACAAGTGGTAGTGACGTGTACATGTGTTGTGTTGCCTTGATACATGTACATCCCACACCATGGACAGAGGAAAAAGAGGTAGATAATAAAATGATATAGCTTGTCATAATAAAGTAAATATTACATTTCCTGAGAGGGTGATATTTAATACTATCACCCTCTCAGGGAATGTAATATTTATATGGGCCTCGCCGGGAGAAAACCTGTCTTCGGGGCTTCAACAAAAAGCGAGCTTCAGCCCAAACTCCTCAGCTACAGAGACTATCTAGAAAAATTGAAATTTTGCAGTTAGCAAGTCTAGATATGATACTTTCCAATAAGCGAATAACAAAGGCACTGATCAGACTGCGCGGATGCGCAGGCTGGTCTGTGCCTTAATTGTTCACAAACCCCCGAAGACAGGTTTTCTCGCGTACAAGGCCCATATGATATAAGCCTAGGATTTTACCAATTTTCTGTGTACTTATAACAGGTCACACAGAGGCTATTCTAAAGAGGTATGAGGCTGGTGAGCTGCAACATCTGAGCAAGGCTATTATATTAGATGTGAGATCCATCAAGGAGCAGGCATCTTCCGTATGTAGTACAGCTTTGGATTATGTGAAGAAGGATGATCCAAAGTATTTTCAGTAAGCCATACCACCATAGGTTTAGATAAATATTTTAAGCATAAAACTGTGAATATTTGTTTACTTTAAGTTATCAGTTTAAACATATGTTTTGGGTGCTCAAAAGAACTGTCTCATTGAATGTAGTAACTTCAAACTTGGCAGATGCATAGGTCAAAAGATGTAGCGGGTACTGAGCAACGTTTCATGTGACATTGACCCAAAGGTCAAATACTGTATCTTTATGCCCCCAACTACTGAGTGCTTTGAATAAACTTTGGTAAACTTTGAAAAATATTGCTTTGGGCTTGCCTTTTCACCGAACAACAATTAAGGTAGAGTTTTTAAATTCCTCATAAAAATAACTGACCCATATTTTTTTAAGTCTGGATTATCTCCCTTTGTGGAGTTATGCCCCTTTTAAAGGGTCATAATGAAATTTTGTAATCAAGATATCTGAAAAACTATTACAGCTAGGAGCTTCAAACTTAGTCAGCTTATAGACGGGAGTTTCACAATAAAGTTCCCCCAAGTGTAACAAAATAGGCAAATTTTCAAACTAGTTTTAATGGTTAATCATTATGATTTCCTTAAAGAATGGTGTTTGATGCACCTAATCCTAAAAAATCTCCCAGTATCATTTTGTCTTTTCAAAATTATAGACCAGAATGTATAGCCATGTGTTCAAACTTTAGAATTGTATAAAAAATATGTTATTTGGCCAGTGTCATAGCACATTATCCTTCTGTCATGAAAATATGAGCCCAAATACTAGCTATTATGATGGCAAACATTCTCCAGTAAGAAATTTTCCTGTATTTTGCAAAAAAAAAAAAAAAAAAAAAAAAAACCTTCACATTTTGGTTGTTTATTTAACATCCTACTTACTTTGGTTTTCTCTGAAAATGTGATTTCACCAAGCAGTAGATTGTTTTCTATTTTAAAATGACAATGTGCAAAGGGGAAACGACCAAACATTTCTTGTTTGCTGATATTTATGTTCTTAACCCTGTAATACAGCTTTTAATTTTCTATTTATTTCGTCGCGGACACTACAGAAATTAAAGTTTATCACTTATATTATTTTGTTTGCTTTTACCAGAGTTGGGTATATTTTACATCTCTTTCTTTCATACAGACAGACATTTATATGTAATTTCAATTTGAAATATTTCTTGAATGAGTCTGAGTAAAAATATGTCATATATGTGGTAATAACATATAGACTCTGAATATGGAAATATCCAACATAAATATTAAGTGGTGTATGAGTATTTGGACCAGCCATAGTTAGTGACCAGACAGTATCTAGGAATAATATCGATATCAATGTTACTTGCTGTGTTGTACCTTTCAAAATTGAATTACACCACGGTTAAAAATCGTTGCGGACACTACATAAATTCTACATGTTTATTGAAATGATCCTGAATGAAAGCAAGATCTATCTGCAAAATATGAAGCTGAATATAAAAGATGGTGATTACATCTTTGTCATAAAATAGACTGAAAGGAGGTCTTGACTATTTAAACTGTTTTATATAACTATAACGATGATAACAGAAAAAATATGCCACAGTGCTAACTTCTCGTGTTATTTAGAATATACTCCGTCGTACTTTACCCTGTGAGCAGAAATGATGAGCTATTAATGAAAAACATTGTTTGTATTCAATTCACTACATCTGTCTATAGTATTACTCATTTAAATATCATTTGCTTTATTTAGTCTAAAAGTTGCGGACACTACCAGATCATTTTTTTTATATACCCTGACTTGCTAAATGTCAGAAGCATGGAAAAATTCTAACAAGGTTAATAAAGTAAGCAATACTGGTTAACTGAATGAATGAATTTATTGAACTTTTATAACATAACAAAGATATGAGCCGTGTCATGGAAAACATAGGCATAGGTGAGCTACGGAGTAACCCCGTAGCTGATCAGTGTCTAAAATGTTTTGCCCTATATATTAAGAGTATAATCACTCTTATTCTTAAGATACAATTTCAAGCGTCTAGCAATCAACAGCCTGGGCTGTTTGTGTTGTATCTGGTAAAAGAATATCACATCGGATTTACAAGACGTGGCTCAATTAAAACAATCAATATTCAAAATTCGTGGAACAAAATTTTTAGAACAAATCGTGATGAAGACCGAAGGAAACCCTTGCATAGTGATGTTTTCGTAACGTTTTAATTTGTGTTTAAGACGTGATGGTAATCCCAAAACAATGACATCTTTGTTTGGTGTTCAAACTGTGTTTACTAATATATATAAAAAATATAAATCTGCAGTGAACTTGTTTTAAAAACGTGTGCTAGTGATTCCTGAAAGTGACCGAGACGTTCTTTACACAAGAGGTATGCGTCACTCCAAAAGCGTTACAAATTGAAGAGGTCAAACACGTTTGCATTTAGTTTTCAAAACGTTTTTGAGATATCCTGCAGATGTCAGTTTTGCTGATAAACGTCTGAAATACGTGTCTCAGACATCTTGGTCACTAAAACTTACAAAAGACATCTTCGTCACCAAAACGTATGGTTCACTGGGTTGTGTTATTTGGTATACCTGAATCTGATTTCATACTAACTATAGAATTACTGTTACAGTTCAAAAATACCTATGGGATAGTAAACGGTTTGAGCGTTGAGGATTGAATCTCTCTCACACACGCACGCGCACACACGCAATACATTTAGAGTAGAAAAGTTATATGGTTTGAATACAACTCATGTTTTTATTGATTTTCACCGGATATAATTTCAAACTGTGCACCATTATGTTCAAAGGGAAACAGATTCGTATAAGATGCATGACTTTTTTCTGAATTCCATCATGATTATATTGTAAAATGTATATTTGTATATTACTGTAAATGGAAATATGAATAAATATGTTAAAACCAAAAATTGAATTTATTGCTTATATTTACATTTTGTTATCAATATATAAAAACTTTTCAAAAACATATTTAAAGACATTTTTTTTCAATCAAACACCACAGCACAATCATTTTTGTGCGCTCAATAGCCTTTTAATGTTGTAGCAATCATTAGGTTAGGCTATTAAAAATTTCCGAAGATTCTACAGAGTTACAGAAAAAATCGCCATTTTCAAGAAAATTAAAACTTACAAAATTTGAGCGAGCAGCGATTGTTTTGTCAAAAACTTTTTTGATCCATTACTTTGACTCTCTTTGCAAAGATATGCAAGTAGTACCTGGGTATTGGTGTCAAAAAAATACAGCTAAAGAAGTGATACTTTACTTTCTAAAAAAAATGTAGTGTCCGCAACGTTTTTTGAAATCATTGATACTATAATAAGATGAGTAACAAAAGACAAGAAAAAGATGTATGTTTTATAGTTTTATGATACATGTTTTAAACTATACTAAAAATGCATATAAAGTGTCATTTTGCAGTTGACCAAATCACACCAGGTACATAATCCTAACATTCGGTTATGTATCTCTTTAAAGGTATTCCTGTTCTCCCTCTATTTTTCTTACTTTTTGAAATTAGCTGGCAAAAAGCAATTGCACTTAACAAATGCTGAAACATATTAAGATATGCTTAAAATGAATTTTATAGCTGCTTTTCAATTCCTTTAGACTATTGTTGCGGACACTACAGTCCGTTGCGGACCATACATTGGGACACATTCTGTCCCTATTGTCTAATTTGTAGACATACATGTCCAATATTTTGGCTGAAGTTTTGTGATAGGGGTCTGTTTCCACAACAAAACCATAGGCTTCTTCAATACATGGATGCCAGAATCAGGCAGACTTGTGCGAGCGTTGCGGACTCTACGCCAATTTTCGTAGAAAAGTCAACCCGAAATTGAAAAGGTTGAAAAATGATAATAGCATGTCAATTTGTCTTAACTGTTGTTTATTTACCATGATGTATATTTTGGGTGTTTTTTACAGAAATTTGAGTGCATTTTAATGATACCAATGTATATATACTAATCTTTTTATATGGGATATGCTAAAGATTTTATAACGCATAACGAAGCACGATGTTTGATTAAAATGGCGTAAAATTGTTATTTATCGATCAAATCACATGCGGTAAAAAGTATTCAAAAGATTAGGAAAATATGCTTCAAAGGCAGATTTTGAATTTAAAATCTTATCTGTATTTTTGCAGCTGCCTATCAATAAAAAAGGGTATTTTTTAAATGTTACACCATAACGCGAATTTTTGGCTACTTTTTGGTGCAATATTTGCTTAGCAAAAAAATTTCATGTGTATATGCATGCCATATATCATTTTTTCGGGTGAACATATGTCTAACAAGCAAAAGTAAACTATATTCTCTGTAAATGGCTTGTTAATAACACAGAATTTCCTGCATAACAGAGGCATTTTATCAGGGGGAGCTTTATTGTGAAACTCCCGAGAGGATAATGAGTAGATAACCTGGTGAAAATTAAAAAAAAGTTATTTCATTTTTTTCGATTTATTGCCCTTTGCAAATTTTGGCATTGAAAACTTGTAATCAAGATATCTCAAAAACTATTGCAAGCAGTAGCTTCAAACTTGGTCAGCTGATAGAGGAATAGTGTAAATTACCTGGTGAAAATTGAAAAAAAGTTATTTTATTTTTTTTCAAGTTATTGCCCTTTGCGAATTTGGGCATTGAAAACTTGTGATCAAGATATCTCGAAAAATATTATATCTAGCAGCTTCAAATTGGGTTAGTTGATAAAAGAGGATGAGTAAATAATCTGGTCGAAATTTGAAAAAAAGTTATATTGCCCTTTGCAAATTTGGGCATTGAAAACTTGTAATCAAAAACTCATACAAGCAGTGAATTTTTTTTTAAAAAAGTCATTTTATTTTTTCGAGGTATTGCGCTTTGCGAATTTGGACATTGAAACTTGTTATCAAGATATCTCTAAAATTATTATAGCTAGGAGCTTCAAACATGGTCAGTTGGTAGAAGATGATGAGTAGATTACCTAGTGAAAAGTTTAAAAAAAAAATTCTGAGTTATTGCCCTTTGTAAATTTGGGCATTGAAAACTTTAAATAAAGATATTTCGAAAAATTTGTAGCTAGCAGCTTCAAGCTTTATCAGCAGATAACTAGGTGAAATTAAATATTTTGAGGTCAAAATAGGTCAGCTGGTAAAGGATGATGAGTAGTATTACTAGAAGCTTCAAACTTAACCCTTAATGCGCCAATTGCAACAAAAGTCGTCTGCTTTTCCTGTCTGCCTGGATGTTAAAGAAGCCTCTATGGCAAGCAGTGTGGACCCAAATCAGACTGCTCCTATTGGAGCAGTCTGTTCTGGGTCCACACTGTTTGCTTCTATACTTAATTTGTCAGTAATGTTAGGCAATAATTATTGTTTGCAGCAGACGACTTCAGCAGACGACATTTTCAGATACATTTTTTTTCTTGACGCTTTAAGGGTTAAGATGACCCTTGTCTTATAAAAGACTTAGAGTACAATCCCTCTTGACAAGCACAGGGTTGGGGGCATAGTGTTTCATAAACATCATTTCTAGTTTTGTAAATGCATCTCCCCAGTAACCAGTAGACATAGCAACTTCAGACTTGGCAGGTACAGTAAAATCTGTCTGACAGGCCTTCAGATTTACGGTGGGCCCGGGTCATTGTCCCATGATTTCAAAATATGGCCCATAACTTTTCAAAGCAGTCGACCCAGTGAACCCATCCTTTTTATTTGTGAAAAAATCTCTCTTTGGTAAAAATATTCATCTTACAGAGAGTCTACGAACTCCACAAAACAGAACATGCAGGTAGTCAATACAGTAAAACATGTCTTGAGCAGCCGCTCAAAAAAGACAAAACAAAGATCTTAATAACAAATGGTAGGTCAATGAAGGTCGAAAGGATTGCAGAATGCTCCCCTTGGAGCAATCTGCAATACTTTTGACCTGCATTAAGCAATAATTTGTCTTCTTTTTTGAGTCAAATTGAGTGGCTGCTTAAGACAGGTTTTACTGTTTAATCAGCAGTCAATATACATATATGCATACAAGTGTCTGTGTCAGTGTGTAGGTAAAGTATACTGCCCAAATGTAAACTGTGTTTAGTTTGATATGCTTGGGGCCATCATTTCAGAAAATGACCCACCATTTTTTGCTCCATGGGTCACTTTGGCCCACCAATCTTGAAAAAAATCTGAAGCCCTGCTGTCTTAAGCTGCCACTCAAAAGAAGACCAAAAATTGGTTTTCAAGACCGATTATCTCTTAATGCAGGTCAAAGGTATTGCAGAATGCTCCCCCCTCTGGACCCGCAAATGCTCTAGAGTTTAGAAACATAGTTAGATTTTTTCATCATTTGCAGGATGCTGGAGTTTATTGTGGCCTCCCCCTGGGATGTTTTTGACAGAAGAAGAAGAAAAGTAAACTTTTCCAAAGAGTGGTCAGCTGAGGTGTATCATTTTGCTAAAAGAAAGGGTAATGCAAATGACTTAATTCTTTGCCAGTCAGTGTCATCTGTTGATGGCTTTTGCAAACAGTTTTGGACCCAGAACTGGAAGGAAGAAAGGTTGGTCCTTATCTAGATCCAAACTGTTTAACACTCTAAAGGTATTTCTTAGGGAGCGCAGCGGCTCAGTGATAGAGTGCTTGACTCGAGGGGCCGCCGGTTTGAGCCTCACCAGCATCACTGCATTGTGTCCTTGAGCAAGAACATTAATCCTAGCTCAGTACTGGTTCAACCCAGGAAGACCCGTTCCTATATAACTGAAAGATTGTTGATGGGACGTAAAGAATCAAATCAAACAAACAAAAAAAGGTATTTCTGAAAGAATTTTTGAAAAAAATATATGAATATGAAAATGTTCAGCAGATCATAAAAATCAGGCAAAAAATTTCTCTGGATAATTTGCATGTTTTTTTGTCGTCTGCTGATGTTTTTCAAAATCAACTTTTTCAAAAAAAAAAATCAGGAATACCATCAGAATGTCAAACAGTTGGGCTCTGGATCAGGCCTGACATATTGTCGGGCCTGATCTGGTACCAAAATGTTTCCAAAGGTTATCGGCAGATGACACTAGTAGGCAAAGAGTTAATGGATTACAATCAGCATATTTTATTGCATCCTGAAAGATGATACTGAAGATATTTTGATGGTGGGCTGCTCTTTTAACTGAATATTAACCCTTAATGCACCAATCGCAATAAAAGTCGTCTGTTTTTCTCGTCTGCTGAAAAGTTTAAGAAGCCTCTATGGCAAACAGTGTGGACCCAGATCAGACTGCTCCTGTAGGAGCAGTCTGTTCTGGGTCCACACTGTTTACTTCTATACTTAATTTGTTGGTAATGTAAGGCAATTATTTGCATCAGACATCTTCAGCAGATGACGTTTTCAAAAACATTTTTTCTTGGGGCTTTAACCCTTAATGCGCCAATCGCAACAAAAGTCGTCTGCTTTTCTCGTCTGCTGAAATGTATAAGAAGCCTCTTTGGCAAACAGTGCGGACCCAGATCAGACTGATCCTATAGGAGCAATCTGTTCTGGGTCAATGCTGTTTGCTTCTATACTTAATTCGGTGGTAATGTAAGGCAATTATTTGCAGCAGATGACTTCAGCAGACGACTTCAGCAGACGTTCTTGGTGCTTTAAGGATTAAAAAATACTGAAGTTGAAAACAATGTAAAAAGTGAACCATTTCAGGGCTCAAGCTGGGTCCCGACAGTAGGAAAAGTGACTTCTTCCTCCAGAAAAATTAGAAGTGACAGTCAGATAGGGAGAAGTCATAGTGCAAAATAACGGCATTTTTCTCCCAATTTAAATGCAAATTAGCCATTACACATACTGTTGCCATTAAATGGAAGGAGAAATACGATGCAGTGGTAGTAGATTGTCACCACAGCTTGCTTTTATGTGGTGACCGAATGAAAATTGAAAAAAAAAATACAATTTTTTTCTGCGGGAAACTCCCACATCTCCCTGGGTCCCATTGAGGGTGACATTTTGGCCCCTATGGTGACTATTTCAACCTAGTCGCCCCCTAGCTTATTCCCTGCGTTTTCTGGTATCTAGTGTTTCCATCACATACAATGAAGGGTTTTAATCTATTTAGGTAAAACCTGTCTAAAAATGGCCACTCTCAAAAAGACCAAAAATTGGTTTTGAAGACCAGTTATTGCTTAATGCAGGTCATAAGTGATGCAGAATGCACCCCTTGGAGCATTTTGCAACACTTTTTACTGACATTAAGCTACCATTTGTCAGTAAGATCTTTGTTTTGTCTATTGTGAGTGGCGGCTTAAGACTGTATAAAGTAGACAATTAGATTCATTTTATCAATTGTTAAAAAATTAATGGAAAACATTTTCAAGGATGCTTTTGCTTTCAAATGCTAGTTGAGGTTCTATTTCATTTCTATGTAATTTTGTCATTAATTACAGAAAACTTTTTCTTGTGATATTTAAACTCTTTCCTTGCTAGTGGTGATTTTTGTTGTCTGCTGATAAGAGTTGCAACCAGTTTGGACCGAGATCAGGACCAACAGAATGGTCCTGATCTGGATCCAAACTGTTTGGCACTCTGATAGTGTTCATGAAAGATTTTTGAAAAAGTAAACTTTGACAAAAGGGGAAGACAAAAGCATGAAAAGTTACTCAGCATGCAAAGAGTTAAAAAGGTACATCCTTTAACCCTTAATGCACCAATTGCAACAAAAGTCGTCTGCTTTTCTCCTATGCTGCAATGTTTAAGAAGCCTCTATGGCAAACAGTGTGGACCCAGATCAGACTGCTTCTATAGGAGCAGTCTGTTCTGGGTCCACGCTGTTTGCCTCTATACTAAATTCGTCAGTAATGTTAGGCAATTATTTGCAGCAGGCGACTTCAGCAGACATCATTTTCAGATGCATTTTTTATTGGCGCTTTAAGGGTTAAGTGCTGGAAGTATATTATAATGTTAGATTATCTTTTTTGTTTGTAGTACATTCATGGGTGAAAGATTTCAGCATCATTCCTGAACTCAGTACTTTGTGGTCAACTTTCCATAGAAAGGCAGCCTCAAAATACTGAATTAGGCTGAGTATAATTATTTTCATCTTTTTAAAGACAATTAGCCATTTAAAATGAATATTGTTAATAGTAATTTGAAGGCATACTTTCAAGTTTCAAGATTTTTTCTAAAGTTCAGGATTTTAGAAACTTTGACCTTTCGCCCATGTACATTTCTTAATTTTCATTTACAATGTTCTAGGCCGCTTGGATGAAGAACAGAGTGACAGATGTATGTCTGAGCTGATTGGTTCCCACAAGTCAGGTGGTAAACCATGTGACATCAGCAGCCAATGTATATCCATCATGACATCACCAGGGCTTCTGGGATATGGGATTACACACCAGGTCTTATGGACCTTACTTGCAGAAAAGGTACAGCAGATTCTTATGACTTTATGTTCAAATCATTTAGGGGGAAAAAATTAAACATTATCCCTTACCATGTTGAACCGGGATATATCCTAGTTTGAAAACTGATCAGGCCCTGCCCTGTTTTCCAATCTGCTCATAAAGTCTTGCTAATAACTCTAATCCTCTTTGGTAACTGGGTATAAGGAGCTATGTGCATTTAGGGGCTAAATTGCCCCCCTCTGGAGCCAAAAACTGAAAGTTGCTTTTCACCATTTTTTCTGATTGGTTGTTCAGAAAGATAACCCAAGTGTAAAGTCTGGCATTTGTTCAACTTTTACTGATGCCATAGTTACAAAAATGGTCACCAAAATAGGCTTAAAATAGAGAAATTGTCATTTTGGACCAAATTTTAAGGCATTGGTAGACTGATGTTTTAAGAATTAGATATGAGCACAGCTGAATACCAAAAAAACTTGTAATATGTTGTGTGCCGTGATAATTCTAATCATATGTTTTTGGTATTTGCTTGTGCTCTATATTAATTTCTCTGTCAAATGTATCAACTTTGTTCCAAAATGGTCAATTTACCTTTTCAGAGAAGTAAAACACTTGAATAAACTGTAAGCTTGAACACAATTATATTGTTTTTTTCCCCATAAAGCCTGTTTTAAATGTGATGTTTTGATTACTGACATAATTTGTATGCTTACTTTACTGTTATTTCAGCAATATGATGTCACAGCACATGTTTTATATAACAATGGGACAATAATGTTCACGCTCACCAACCAGTAAAATCATCTTGCATTGTTTTTAGTGTCAGATAATAAAATGGATGAAATTGATGGTTTTTATTCTTAATGTCAAACTCAATGACTTTTGCTGTCATAAACTTGGTTGCTTCACTTAAAGTGGACAACATATGTTAACCCTTAAAGTGCCAAGAAAAAAATGCATCTGAAAATGTTGTCTGCTGAAGTCGTTTGCTGCAAATGATTGCCTAATATTACTGACGAATTAAGTATAGAAGCAAACAGCGTGGACCCAGAACTATAGGAGCAGTCTGAACTGTGTCCACACTGTTTGTCATAGAGTTTTCTTAAACATTTCAGCAGACGAGAAAAGTAGATAACTTTTGTTGCAATTGGCACATTAAGGGTAAAAAATGTTTGAGAAATAAGAAAATAATAATGCTTTACCACCTTATCTGGGGGCATCAATTACGGTTACCCAATCTGCACTAGAAATCTTTTTAAGGTTGAAAACCTTCAATACCTTAAGAAGACAGCGTAGGCCTCTAGATAAGAGTCATCGGCATCATCATCATAATCAGATTTTTGATTAACATGCAGGTGCAGGGGCAACATCCACATTAGTAGGCCCCTTTCCAGGTAACTGGCTAGCTGCACGCATAGCAGCTCTCACCTGATCTCCAGGTGCTCCTTTCTTGATGGTCAACTGTTTTGAGCTTCCACTCACGGCAATCTCTCTCTGTCAGTTTCTTCCATATTAGCTTTGGCCTCCCTGCCCTCTGCATGCCATCAATCTGTATACAACATGCTGTTCTGATTGCACCCCTAGAACGCTCCACATGCCCAAACCAGGGAAGCCTCTCTCTCATAATGAGGTGGAGGTCCTCAAGCTCAAGCTTTGCCAGTAATTCGCTTGACCTTACCGTGTACATAAGAATAAGAGTACATAATTAAATTAAAAGATATTTTTCTTATTTCTCAACCAAAACATATGTTGTGGATACTCAAAATAACCGTCTCGTTCTTTTGAGCACCCAAAACTTATCTCTGCCCAGTCCCATACTTTCGTGGAATTTGATCTGAAAATAATTTCTATGGTCATTCTTCTCCTTCCCCTGATTCAAGAAGGGTTGTTGTCAGTTAGAAGCGAAAATATGTGCACAAAGTACTGGTCAACCACTTAGTCAAGCTTGCCCAGGAAAAAGATGTGATTAGGTTAACTGACTGTCTCAACATGACTATAGCTGTTTACTGGGACGTAAAACCTCATTGAGTCAAACAAAACAAAAAAACCCAAACTTATGCTAAAATTGATGAACAGGTATACGACAGTATTCACCATTTAGTGTTCAGTAATTTGTTTCAGTAGTGGTACTTATACACTTATATTTGTTGTGATATAGGCCAGGCCTTTAGTTAAGAGTGCATACCAAAAAATTAATTTTCTTAATTCCCAACCAAAACATATGTTGTGGGTACTCAAAAGAACCGTCTCAATGAGACGGTTCTTTTGAGCACCCAAAACATATGTTCAAACTGATGGATTAGAAAATATTTACAATTTTACGCTCAATTTTTTGTTTATCAAAACCTATGTAGGCTTTAAAATATTTAATACTTGTCCTAGACTGTTCCAAGAAACATGTATGACAGTGCTCTTTGACACAGTTACAGGTACTGTATTTTCCTATAGGTGATGGCATTACTATCTAATCGCTTTTAAATGAGCTTTGACATGAGATTTCCAACAATATGGCATTTTGACAAGTGTAGACTCAGACGAGCCTGTGCAGCCTCCTATTGAGCTTAGAAACTCCAAATGATGTTGGGTCAGTAGTTTAACAGTCAGAATATTCAGGCGACCAGCAAAGGCTCTGATCAGACTGCGCATATGCGCAGGCTGATCTGAGGCTTAGCTGGTCACACATACCACATTGTTGGAAATCTCATGTCACAGCTCAAATATTATAGGTGGACTGAAGGTGGCTGTCATTCACAACATGCAAAGCTGGGAGAAGTTCTTATCATTTTTTTGGTCTTACATGTTTTTCTTGTTTTTTCGGGGAATTCATTGAGGGTTTTTTAATCTTTGCATTATTCCAGCATCATTCCATTGCTGTGGAAAATGTTGAGTTTTTATTTACATCTGATTTTATCACTGAGATATACCATATATATTATAATAATGACCCCTCTAATAAGCTTTCCCCCACCCCCACCCACCCCCAGCCTCTCTTATTAGAAAGTATTAATACCTCGTGTGCCAGAAGGAAAGGACATTTAGTGTATTTGTTAACAAAACCTGTCATTATATAGCAACCAACAAATAAGTTGTTGGTTACTGTTATGATTAGAAGTTCTGTTCTATTCATTTGCAGTATGAAAGCAAGTTTTTCTTTCTGTCGCCGAGTTCCGGTATCTATACGGAGTCGGATTGGATAGAAGTAAAACATTATTTTACAGTTGAAAAAAGTGCCATGGTCATTTTTGACAATGAAAAAATGCAAAGAAATAAAATTGAATCGCGAAGATACCGGTTTTGTTGATATTTAAGTTATGTTTTAGCCATAAGACCAAGGGATTTGTTTGATCACCAAGAGCTTGAACGTTAATGATAGCTCTTTCAAGCAAGCAGCTGTGTGAACCCCATGTCTTGACGTCACAAATCTTATAACATTATGTCACAAGGTGATAATGTCTTGTGCCAAACCCTAACTGCCGTGTGCATCGTTGCGCCATTGAAAGAGGCAATCACAAGTTCCATATTGTATAAGAAAAGGTCTAATGATATCTAACGGGTACTTCAAGGGCCCTGTCACCTTCAAAATAGATTGCAGGATTATTTTACAGTTAAATGTAATTTTCTTACACTGAGTCAGGTTAAAGTCAGTTTTTACTCACAGAGTACCATATAATGTGCTATCCTCTCAGAACAAATAAGCCGTGACATGTGATTTCCAACAATATGGCATTTTGACAAGTGTAGACTCAGGCGAGTCTGAGCAGCCTCCTATTGAGCTAAGAAACTCCGAATGATGTTCAGTCAGTAGCTTAACACTCATATAATATTGAAGCAATAGCAAAGGCTTTGATCAGACTGCGCATATGCGCAGGCTGATCAGAGGCTTTGCTGGTCGTACATACCACATTGTTGGAAATCTCGTGTCACGGCTCAAATTGGTTCGTTGCCCATTAGGTGTGCCTATTTCATAATACAAAATATGAATAAATGTCTTTTTCTTTTTGGTCATTAATGGATTTCTAAAGTTATGTACCATAGACACCCTGTCTAACCATCATATTGATGTTATCAAATATTTTATTTGTTGTATGAAAGATGCTCATTTTAAAAAGATAGAGTGCTTTAAATAGTCACAATTAATTTCCCTTGTGGTAGATAACCGTTGCAAACTGTTTTGACCCAGATCAGGCCTGACAAAATGTCAGGCCTGATCTGGATGCAGACTGTTTGACACTTATGGTATTCCTGTAAGATATTTTTGAAAAAAAAAAGTAAATTAAAAAATCTGCTATCAAGAAAAAGCATGCAAAATTTGTAGGGATGTAACAAATACATTGGACTATCGATATATCGCAATAGTAACCTAGGCAATGTAATGTATCGAGAGAAAAGTTGCAATGTCAATAGTATTGACAATAGTCTTTTCACTATCGCAATAGTTTAAATAGTTTTTAAACCTATGGATTTTCACTCAAATTTGCTTGGTTTAGGTACAAAAATAAAGGTAAATGGCAGTAGGATGTACATGTTTTTGCATCCTATGCATTTCAGCAAGATTAGTGGACTTTGACAACATTCTGATATTTTTCTGTTGCTTCAGTACAAAACTGGTACCCATACATACAGAAAAGTCCTACCATTATCTTAATTTCCTCCTTGAAACAAGCATAAATATTTCAGACAATAGTATCACAATAGTATTGCAATGGTAATCCACAATAGTAATAGTATCGCAATGGCACTTCCTCCAATGTCAATACTGTCACAATAGTCATTTTTTGCCACAATAGCCACCCCTAAAAATTTGGGGAAGTCAGAAGTGTTGTAATTATAGGTTATTGGGTTTTTCTTTAGGTTATGGAGATGTATTTTGTGTGGACGAATTGTTTTGGCACTTGACAAGTTTGTGAGACGAGTCTGTCAAAACGACTATGACATTTCAGATCTATATATTTTGTGATATTTCAATTCTATATAGCTTTCAAATGTACAACAAAAAAACATAACCTTGACCTTGGACCTACTTTTGAATTATATGTAGTTGTTGGTTGGGGAAGAACACGAGGGGGCGGAGTAAACTATAATAATTGTAAAGGATTAAAATGATCAAATAAGTAATTCTGGTCCTTTTGAATTGACTTAATTGTTACAGATAGTTCCCATAGTACATTAAGCAAAAATATGCTGCTTTTGTTGTCATCTGACTTTTTTTAAAAAAAATAGGTACAGGATCAGAGTGTCAAACAGTTTGGATCCAGATCAGGACTGTCAGTCCTGATCTAGGTCCAAACTGTTTGCAAAGATTATCAACAGATGACAAAAGTCGACTCTAGCAAGGGAAGAGTTTTAACGCTCTGCCTACTTATGTCATCTGCTGATAACTGTTGCAAACTACGAGTTAACTCTTTGCCTAGTAGTGTCATCTGCAGATAACCTTTGCAAACAATTTTAACTTTTTACTCAGATCAGGTCCAACAAAATGACATGCTTGATCTGGAACCAAACTGTTGATATTCCTGAAAATTATTTTTGAAAATGTTGAATTTGATTAAAAATCAGCAGACATAAAAAAAGTGAGCAAAATTACCCAGCATGCAGCGGTTTAAAACAACTTCTATATATTGTTATTCTAGGCTGGCTGTACAAAGCAGCTAGAGATGAAGCTGTTAGAAAGTCAGCGTGGTAGTTTAGAGGAGCTGAGATCAGAGCTCTGTTCCAATAACTATATACAGCTGTTTCACACCTTAGAAAGACTGCCTAATAAGATTATCCTGCCTGCATTCCAAGATCTGTATCTTGAACAGTGTAAGTAAAAAAGATTTTTTAATCCTTAATACGCCAATCGCAACAAAAGTCGTCTGCTTTTCTCGTCTGCTAAAATGTTTAAGAAGCCTTTATGGCAAGCAGTATGGACCCAGATCAGACTGCTCCAATAGGAGCAGTCTGTTCTGGGTCCACCCTGTTTGCTTCTATACTTAATTCGTCAGTAATGTAAGGCAATTCTTTGCAGCAGACGACTTCAGCAGATGACATTTTCAGATGCATTATTTTTTTCTTGGCGCTTTAAGAGTTAATATGGAGTTTGTCTTTAAAAAATGAATGAGGTGAGTACCATGTGCTGATCCAGAGGGGGGGACAGGGGGTCCGGACCCCCCTGAAAAATCACAAAAATATAGGGTTTCTTAGCAATACTCGTCCGGATCCCCTGAAAAACCAAGCTAGCATTCAATGCTGGGCCATCATCGGCTGGCTAGCAAAATGCCATTTAATGGTGTTTCGCTGGCTGGCAGATAATGGCCCCCTTTTAGTATTATTTTAATCCTCTCTCCCCTCATCCACTAAAAAAACGAAAAGAAAAAGAGTTGGATCCCCTGTGACAAAACTTTCTGGATCTGCACATGAGTTTTATACAATAGATGTTCTAAAGTTTCTAACACTAGCTGCCTACAAAAAAAAGGCACAAGCAAACAGTGCAGACCCAGAACAGAAGCAGTCTGATCAGGGTCTTTCCTGTTTACTATTCTTTGTCGTTTGGTAGTGAATGACAATGTGTACTCACAACCTGTTTGCTGTTAGTGTGAGAAATAATCAGTATATGATGACTGATGGGTCTAGCAAATTTAGAGGCTCAGATCCAAAAATGATTTAAGGGATAAAAATGTAGCATGCCCCTTCACACACTGTGATACTTTATCCACACTGAGAAATTGCTATGCATCCATATTTTATCTACTAATTATATCAAGGAAAAAAATCAAATTTCAAAACATTTTTAAAACAGTTCAGTCCTTTCATATGCAATACAAGGCTATTTGAAAAAGTGCTTTGATTTAAACAGGCTGATATTGAAATAGTCATTGAAGCTTGAAGTTGGGTGCTTGTGTTGTACATGTAAGGTTATGTGCCTGCAGGTCGGCAACTTTTATGACAAAAGAAATTTAAAAAAGTGTCACAGTTAACTGTAAGTCATTGTATGAATAATGTATATGTCATGGTCATCTTATTTTCATTTATGAAAATGTGGTTCAATATTGTTGGATGAAGCAACAATTTTACAGGATAAAGTAAGGTTGTTGTTTTTTTAGTTCACAAGAGCACGAAGTGCTCACATTGAGATATTGGGATCTGTCAATGTCTGTCGTCCATCGCCGTTGTGCGTTGTCAATAATTTCCTTTAATTGACAACTCCTCCTATACCAAACTTCACAGGAATGTTCCTTAGGTTAACCTCTACAAAAATAGCTAAAGGAATTTGATCCATCAAAAGTCATTGCCACCAGGGGGCGTGGCTTATCGCAGTAACAAAAACTTTGAAGATCTTTTCCTCTGCAACCGGTTTTCAGAATTCAAAATAACTTGATAGAAATAGTCACCGGTAGACATTCTGTAAAAAAGTAGATAAAACGAATCTGATCCGTCAAAAAAATGGATTTCAGGGTGAGTGGCGAGTTTCCATTTTGTACCTATGGGAAACTTTAAAAAAATCTCCTCTAAAACCAGCGGTCAGAATTGAAAATGATTTGAAAGAAATAGTCATTAAGTGACCATATACAAAAAAAAGTTAAAAGAAATTTGATCCATAAAAACATAGCCACCAGGGGGTGTGTCTTATTGCAGTTAGGCAAAGTATAAAAATCTTCTCTAAAACCGGTGGTCAGAATTCAAAATAATATGGTAGAAATGGTCTTTGGATGACCTTCCACCAAAATAGCTAATAGAATGAACTTGATCCATCAAAAAACATGGTTGCCAGGGGACATTGCCAGTTTCTATTATGTACTATGGGAAAACTTTAAAAACCTTCTCTGAAACGAGTGGTCAGAATTGAAAATAATTTGGCAGAAATGGTCATTAGGTGACCCTCTACAAAAAAAGTTAAAAGAAATTTGATCCGTCAAAAACATGGCTGCCAGGGGGCATGGCTTATTGCAGTTAGGCAAAGTATATAACTCATTTCTAAAACCGGTGGTCAGAATACAAAATAATATGGTAGAAATGGTCACTGGATGACCTTCCACAAAAATAGCTAAAGTGAATTTGATCCGTCAAACAACATGGTCGCCAGGGGCGTGGCCAGTTTCAATTATATACTATGGGAAAACTTTAAAAATCTGCTCTGAAACCAGTGTTCTGAATTGAAAATAATTTGACAGAAATGGTTATTAGGTGACTCTCTACAAAAATAGCTAAAAGAAATTTGTTCTGTCAATAAACAGGCTGAGACAAACAGTGCAGACAATGATCAGACTGCTTCTTAAGATCAGGGTCTTCTCTGCTGTTCTGACAAGAATTTTGTGAATTCAGGCCATAATAATCAACATTTATAGTTGAAAACAGAAGGAGTAAAAATTGTTCGAAACAGAATATTTACCATATACCCCTATCTTGATATAGTATGAAGCAACTTTTTATAACTATCTATCCTTTAGTTAAGAGTGCATATCAAAAAAATATTTTTCTTATTTCTCAACCAAAACATGTTGTGGGTACTCAAAAGAACCGTCTCAATGAGACGGTTCTTTTGAGCACCCAAAGGATATGTTAAAATTGATGGGTAAGTAAATATTGACAATTGTACGCTGAAAAATTGTGTTTATCTAAACCTATGACTATTTTCCAGTATTTGTGTGTCCAAGCGTGGGATTTAATGAGTTTCTGGACATAGAACTGCTGCCTCAGATCATATCATGGCAACATGAGAAGGGTTGCTATGGTAAAATGGAGCAAGTAAGTTTCAAAGACAGCAAAGGAGTGGATCTGAGCCCTGTGATAGAAACAGGTGACTATGACTACGCAGACAGAGGGCAACATCTCGGTAATGTCGGGAAGGGGATCAATCTGACCGAGATGATTGGAAATATAGGGATTGGCAGCAAACTTAGACACAGTGGGACAGGAAGGAAGTTGCATGGTTCAGATGATGCATTGTGGGATGGTACTGTTGTGAAGGGAAGAAAGCTACTTGTGGAGAAATCTATGAAAGGTTTGTCTCATCCATCATGTTTTCACTCCACTCCAGGCCTCGAGGTTATAAAACTTTTTTCATGCTCAACTCAACTAAGCACAAGATTTCAACTACTCATAAAACTAAAATACTGACAAATAAAGAAGTTTCTTGCTTTAAGTCTCTCAGATGTTGTATTTATCATGCTGATAAATGTTAAAATGTCAACAATTGCTGACATTTTAACATTTATGAGCAGGATAAAAAAAAATTGCTCAGCTGAGTTGAGCATGGAAAAAGTTTTATTACCTCGGGGCCTGTGCTCTTAATAAAAATTTTGTCTGCTTGTGATGACTGTTGTGGTAAGCTGATAACATTTGCAAACAGTTTGGACCAAGATCATAACATAACATAATGTTAGGCCTGATCTTGATCCAAATTGTTTATTACTTTAAGGCCAAATAAAAAAAATAGGTGTGTTTCGGGTAACAGGTCTGAAAATTGAAAATTAGGTAGTGTAGGCACACTTTTTTTTCTTTTCTTTTTTGCCAAATGCCTTTCAAAAGGCATAAAATTATATTTTTTCCAGAAAACCTGAAAAAACCCAACCTAGGTTTCACCAGTAAATTTAGGTAATGAAGGTGTCATATAATATTTTGACCCGCCTAAAAAGTGACCCCCGGGTCATAATATTACTGTAATATTTTGACCCTCTCATTGAGAGTGCGTACTGGAAAATTATTTTTCTTTTTTCTCAACTAAAGCATATGTGGTGGGTACTCAAAAGAATTGTCTCAATGAGACGGGTCTTTTGAGCACCAAAAACACATATTAAAATTGATAGACAAGAATTATTTACAATTTTTTGGTTAAAATATTTTCTCTTACAGATGGCTGTTTAGCCCACAAGACGGGAGTGGCCAGTGGAGCTCTGATTCTGTTTCTAAGATTCTTATGTGAGCCTGATGCTGCCTCAATCTTTAATAAATCACACCAACTAAACATGTCTAGTGGCTTTCCTAAATCTCTCGCTGATAGTCATCAGAGTCAGCAGAGGAAAGATCATATAACATATAAGGGTACAGATACACAGAGAGATCAATTCATGAAGCCCGTTCCAGTTGGTGTAAAGAAGCCTTTGCTTGGTGCAGTAAAGGAGTCTAAGACACTTAATGTGATACAGGGAAAAAATGTCACACTTGCATATTCTCCTGGTAATGTTGTAAAATATAAACAAAACAGAATTAATGCTGATACTGCTACTATCAGTAACAAATTTAATAAAAGTGAGCTTGCTTCTTTGCAAGATAATGTGATATTTAAAAACGAGACATCCAAATTAAAATTAAGTAGTTTTTTGGATTCTAATCAAAATCCATTAAATGAATTTAAAAAGTTAGAACAGCTTGGAGAATTAGGTGGTCAAGTTGATGCTGTGAGATTATTGAATGTAAACAAAGAGCCTGATAAATTAGCACATGAGAGAATTGTGAGAGAAAATCAGCCTTTTGAGGTGAATAAAATGGTTGCAGGTGATCGGTATGACAACGGAATTGTTAATAACAAACTAGACGTTTTACAAAACTCACAAAGGCTGGAGAATGCAGAAAGAATTCCTCAAGGGCAGGCAGAATCAAATCAAAATTTAGAAAATTTAAATGTGAATAAATCTCAAGATGCACCAGTGCAGCAACCTGTTGTTCTTGACATTCCTGATGAGGATATTGGCGAGGATGGAGATGATGATGAGGATTATGATGATGAGGATGAAGCTGATGATGATGATGATGGGGAATATGATGATGAGGATGCTGATGATCATCATCAGCATCCTCATCATCATAATCCTCATGAGCAATATGAGTATGAAAAAGGAGCAAATGGTCATCTTCAGGTACAAAAACCTAATAATGATGATGGTAATGGTGATGATGACATTGATGACGGTGATGATGATGACGATGATTATGACAACGGGGATTATGATGATGAAAATGAGTATGATGCAGATTATGATAATGATCTTAAAAGTGCCAAAGACGATGGTGTCTTGAAGTCTGCTAATGCTGCACCAAGCAAAGATGTTCTGAAAGGCCATATAAACGCTAGAAATCTAGGTGTAAACAGAAATGATTTTCCTGCTGATCATGACGATTACAGAGACAATAAAAGGTATGACGATCAAAACGTAAAACATCTCAAGCATGACAGATATGCTTATGATGACTATAAGAATGATGAGGAGGATGATAATGAAGACAATTACGACTATGATGATAAAAACGAAGATGCAGAGATCAAAGATAGCAACGCAGACATTCAAATCAACGTCGTAAAACATTCAAAGCCTAAAACTAAACCAGTTGGTGCTTTACAGACTAATGTGCACATATCCAATCACACATCAGTATCATCGAATTCAGCATTGTTAGTTTTTGGAATTCCTTTTGTTTTGATTGTTCTTTTAACCTATAGATTTATAAAGAAAAGGCGATTACATTTTAGATTTAAGCCTAGAATCTCTCTATACAATGTTTGATGTTTGTAAAAGTTTTATGCATTATTTATGGCTAAAGTGTTAATGTATGTTTTACTGTCGTGCCAACCAAAAGTGACAGTGATGTAATACTTTTTTTAAATTACTTAGTTAAACACTGACGTGTACACTTCACTAGAGCTAACACGAATCGATAGATCACTTGTGTATTAATCCTATCCTATGGATAGGATTAATACACAAGTGATTTATCATTTATAAGTCCCTGGTAACTTTGTAAACATAACATGACGTCACTGTCACTCTTGGCTGGTAGGACAGTAACAATAGATAGATAAGAAAAATACCTTATTTACCCTAAATATTTGGAGACTGCTGGGTAATTTTTCATGCTTTTGATGTCGTCTGTTGACTTTTCAAAAATGAGCCATAGCATGTGATTTCCAACAATTTGGCATTTTGACAAGTGTAGACTCAGACTAGCCTGTGCACCCTCCTTTTAAGCTTAGAAACTCCAAAATATGTTCAGTCAGTAGCTTAACACTCATAGATTATTCAAGCGACTAGCAGAGGCTCTGATCAGACTGCGCGTATGCGCAGGCTGATCTGAGGCTTTGCTGGGAGCACATACCACATTGTTGGAAATCTCATGTCACGGCTCAATTAACTTTTTAAAAAAATTCTTTCAACAACACTTTCAGAGTGTCAAACCATTTTGATCCAGATAAGGACAGACACTCTGATTTGGATCCAGATCAGGACCCACATTCTGACGGTCCTGATCTGGGTCCAAACTGTTTTCAAAGGCTGTAGAGGACAAATGAACCCCTACCAAGGAAATAGTTGATATCTTACCATATTTGGTCTTCATCTCAAGAAGACCTGTTATTAGGGTTTGCGACCAAGTGAGTCTCAAGCCAGTCTGCTCAGCTACATAGACTAGCTAGTATATTGAAAGTTTGCATGTATTATGAATAGCTATTATAATCTTCAAAAGAGCAAATAATTAACAAAGGAGCTGATCAGACTGTGCAGATGTGCAGGCTGGTCTAGGCCTGTGCTGTTTGCATGCAACAAAATCAGGCCTTATGTTATAAAACTTTTTCCATGCTCAACTCAGCTGAGCAAGAAATTTATCCTGCTTATAAATGTTAAAATGCCAACAATTGTTGGCATTTTAACATTTATTAGCATGATAAATACAAAATCTGAGAGACTTAAAGCAAGAAATTTTTTCATTTATCGGTATTTTAGTTTTTTATGAGCAGTTGAAATTTTGTGCTCAGTTGAGTTGAGCATGAAAAAGTTTTGTAACCTCGGAGTCAGGTTTTCTGGTGACAAAGGCAATTTATCATAAAATTTGAGCAGGTCCATTTGACTTGCTGTTTATGTGTGTGAACTGGTGTTGGAATGACAAACAGTGCATACCCTGATCCAACTACTTCTGAAGGAGCAGTCTGATCTGTGTTTACACTGTTTGATCATTGATCATACCAATTCATACCTTCCTGTCCAAATATGTAGGCTAAATATGGAAACCAAAAAATGGCTTTTAATTACTGAATACTTCAGTTTACCATTTACTCCATAGGCTATTTTTAGATCCTGACAACATATTCTGTTTTTAGACAATATTGAAAAAAAATCAAGAAAAATTTAAGTTCAGTTTTGAACACTTTTAAAGATAATATGGAAAATGGAGCATTTGCTCCAAAAGAGCAAATGCTCCATTTTTCATGATATTTTCAAATACTTGATATTTCAAAGGGGTCAATAGGCGCTACCATGGAGTAAAGGGTTTAATATAGATACTTAAATGGCTATTTTTTTAATCGTAAAACTTATCTTGTGTGTTCTCATTGGAAAGATCTTGCTGACTATCAGATATGCTTTCAATGAGCACCAAAGCAAAATGCCTTAATGCTTTCCTTGCTAGTGGCGATTTTCGTCATCTGCTGATAACCTTTGCAAACAATTTGGACACAGATCAAAACGGACGGAATGTCGGTCCTGATTTGGATCCAAACAGTTTGACACTCTGATAATGTTCCTGAAAGAATTCTTTGAAAAAAGTTAATTTTGAAAAAAATAGTCAGTCGACGACAACATTGGCATGAAAAATTACCCAGTATACAAAGAGTTAATGGGAAAATAAGAACTTGTCATTTTTGTTTTACAATAAAATCTTATTTAAAGATGTGTAGGCCAGAATTTTTTTATTAGTTGATTTTCAGTTGTTTTTTCTGTTGTTGTTGTTGTTTTTTAAGATATCCAGAAAAAACAGTAAAACTAGTAAGGTAAACCAACAGTCTGTATAAAATCTTTAAATATTTCATCATTTTCCTAAAAATCTGGACAGGATAATCACTTTTAACAGTGCCACTCTCAAAAATACATGGACAGAACCTCAAAAAATATATTATTTTTTTCAACGAAAACAAATAATATTTAAAGTCGGCGGATAAAATAAAAAAAAAATATAAATTAATTTTTTTTCTTCTACTTTCCAGAAAATTACAGTAGGAGGGTTTGTAAATTAACTAATAAAGAAATTCTGGCCTTAGATAACTTAGCTTCCAGCTTATGAAATGACAATAGCTTGAAGTGAGTTATGTTTCTTGCATTACATTTGTGTCCCTTAAGTCTTTGAATACATGTACAGTCAAACCTGTCTTAAGCGGCTACTCAAAAAGAAGACCAAAAATTAATTTCAAGACCGATTAACGCTTAATACAGATCAAAAGTATTGCAGAATGCTCCAAGAGAGAGACCTTCATTAAGCTACCATTTGTTTTTAAGACCATTTTTTGTCTATTTTTGAGTGGCCACTTAAGACAGGTTTTACTATGATATAGTCCCAATAAATTTGATGGTGCCCAGGCAAGTGCACTATAACAAATTAAGTAATTGATTTGAAAGTTTTGAATTTCAGTTAATATTAAAAGTTTATTTTTATGAGTTTTGGGTACTTATTGAATATGTTTGCGAGAAAGGCTCCGAAGAGCCTGTGCAAATGCACAGTTTGCAAATGATGCTTATGAATGGCTAAAGTGGGTTTAAGCCACGCATCATCTTAAGCTTATACTGGTAAGGCCAAATAAAAAATAAGTGTGTTTTGGGTAACGGGTTGGAAAATTTTAGGTAGGGTAGGCACACAATTTTTTTTCTGGAAAAAATAAAATTTATGCATTTTGAAAGGCAAAATGCCTTTCAAAATGCATAAAATTATATTTTTTCCAGAAAACCTGAAAAAATTATAGGTTTCACCAATAAATTTAGGTAGGGTTGGTTTATCCTAAACACAGGTATTTTTTTTATTTGGCCTGATAAGAAAATTAAATTTAGACATCCCTGCTTCTCATACTGTGTAAATGGGAACATATTAATGGCATTAAAAACTACGCAAAGAGCAATGACTAAAAATAGAGAAGTGATTAAGCTAGTAGCATTGTCAGAGCTTTGGAAATGGCTCAGTGGTAGAGTGCTTGACTTGACAGGGCCGCTGGTTTGAGCCTCACCGGTGTCACTGGGTTGTGTCCTTGAGCAAGTCACATTAATCCTAGCTTAGTACTGGTTCAACCCAGGAAGACCCATCCCTACATAACTGAAAGATTGTTGATAGGACGTAGAGAATCAAAATTAATCAGATAAAAAAATCAGAGCTTTGGGGAGTCTGGTAGGGTCTCGTTCATTTAGGGTACAAACTTTCTTCTCTAGTCACTATTTATTTCTTTTTAAAAATTTAACTAACAAACTTTTAAAACAATAAAGATGATTTGGTCTTTATGTCTGTATGAAATGTTAATTTTTCCATTTTGTTCTGCTGTTTGTTTTGGTTGTTTTTAAATAGAGGATCTTACATGAGTGCTCCCCTTGTTGCAGATATAGAGGATCTTACATGAGTGCTCATTTTTTATTGAATTTATAAAATGAGTTGAGGTAAAGAGATAAAATGTGAGGCTTGCCGAACATTTTATCTCTTTTTCGCAACGAGTTTAATAAATTCAATAATACAGGACAGAGCTTTTTTTCACCATTATGGGACAATGACCCATACCCCTGGGATTGGGAATTTTAGCACGAAAATGCCAAAAATTGGGAATCATTTTAGTGCTTTTAGCTGTATTGTCAAATCATAAAATACATCATATATTTATCTGAATTTAGCTGTACAGAGTTAACTTATAATCACCATTGCATGATGTATTATATGAGACTGTGCAATGTTGAATATTCGACAGTTTTAAGCTAACTTTTACCATGATAAAAATAATGATTTTTTCTTCATTTTTTTATGATTTGAAATTGGGAATTTTCCTCATAAAATTGGGAAAAAAAGATACTTTTTAGCATTGGGAATATAACCCAATAACGGCTATAAAATCGGCCAAAAATAAGCCCTGCAGGAGCATGAATGTTAGATTCTATTTATCATATGACATTGAAATTATTTTTAAATCATATTTTTTGCGTGAAAACGTTAGAGTTTTGCCATATGCGTGACGTTAAAAATGTCATTTCATAACGTTTCCCGAAAATCTGTAAATCACTAGTGGTTTATCGATTTTAATGCATGGCATTATTTCACTCTCAGACGCAATGTCATATGATGAATTAGATTATTTCACCATATGTGTTGATTGTTATTGATTTGTACATTACAGTCCCTATATAACACTATGTTTGAGGGTTCATAAGAATGGACTGTGTTATAAGTAAATTGTGTTATAAACGGTCAATTTTACAAAGTAAGTATAGGAAAATGACTATTTCACAAAAGTAAATATAGGGAAATTCATGGTCATTTTCCTACAATTCCTTTGTAAAATTCTATGGTAAAAAAATGGGGGGCACATGACCAGGTTATATTCAAATTAGTGTTATAATGAGGTGTGTTATTGCGGAACTGTACTTTATATTACTGTACATGATAAGATAGACTTGTTGATTTTAGGAAGTTTCTTCTTTATCGGTCCCTACTGACTCTACCTTTTATTAAATGACTATTGGGACAAAACTTTTCAAAAAACATAGGAGAGGTGTAAGCACTGTAGTCATACTACACCGGCAATTTGCGTTTTATCGCTTACTCCAGTGTTATAGTAAAATTAACTTCAAATAAAGGCTGACAAAAATTAGAACTTTTGAAAACGTTTGCTTCGAGATTGCATCCTCCAGTTAACATCCTCTGCATTGTTTTTCCGAAACGTAAATAAAATCAAACTTTAAATATTTTTTTTTACAGTTATATTAAAAAAAATTCCATTACAGTTTAGTCATAATTGTACGGTTTTGTCATATATATCCACAATGACAAAACCGTAATTTGTTATTTCATGCCTAGACATGAAACGTCAAACATTTTATATAGTATTAAAGCTAAAAGATACAATGTGAATCTGATGAACAAAAATCTATGGGAACCTAAGCATTTCGGAGTGTTTATCTGTGATTAAGTGAAGAAATTGAGCATGATGAGAAAGTTACCTTTACATCGGAATAAGTGACAATACCAAAATTGCTGGTGTAGTATGACCACAGTGGTAAGGACAGTGGCCTTCAGTATTTGAATAGGTGACAGAAAGGAAACATCTTTTTAGATGGCCCTAAAGACTTTAACTCCTTTCCCGCTAGTCATGACTTTTGTCATTTGCTCTCTTATTTGCTTCAGTAGCCTTAATTGCAAAGAATATGGACCCAGATCAGATGGCCCCCTTGGCGCATTCTGCAATACTTTTGACCTGCTTGAAGTGATAATTGGCCTTGAAAACCAAATTTTGGTATTTTTGAGAGTGGCCGTTTTACAGGTTTTACAGGGTTTGCATAGGCTTGAAAAGTACTTCAATATACAGATTTGTCTTGAAAAGTCCTTGAAAATTAAATTTGCCTTCAAAAGTACTTGAAAAACACTCAAAAGCCTTGAAAAGTCCTTGAATTTTACCATTTACAGGAGGATTCAACACTGTCTTTGGAGACCTAAATCAGTATAAAATTGTGACGCCTTTATTTGGTGCAGTATATGCTGCACCAAATAAAGACACCACAATTTTATACTCATTTTCTAAAATTCATATCTTCAGTAATGGAGTCTAGCATTTCAAAAATATAATTTTAGTGTATAAATCAGTGTTTTTCATAAGTTTTCAGTCCTTGAAAACAGTAGGAAAGTCTTAGATGACCTTGAAAAGTGCTTGAATTTTACACAAACTCGCCTGTATGAACCTTGTTTTACTGTAATAGAAGAAAATCTGTGGTATGTGGGTTACACCTTATGTTTTCTCATTTTTAAGTTAATATAATACACATTTTATTTCATAATTATTGCTAGGAATGATGATTTTATACGTAGGTTTTTAAGTATTTATCCTTATCCCGCCACTATTTTTTCGTCCTGAAAAGGTCATCTGCTTTTTACATCTGCTGCAAATATTCAAGTTCACTGTGGGCTAGATTTTTTTCATGGAAGCAAAGAATATGAACACTGATCAGACTGCTCCCAAGTTGGGAGCAGTCTGATCAGGGCCCATATTGTTTGCAACATATAATTGGCTACCTAAAAACATAAGAAGATGAGAGAAAAAGCTGTGACTAGTGGGCTAAGGGTTACTGTCAAAGTATTTTTAATTTACAAGAAGTTCTGGGAAGAGATTAGATTTGAATGAAAAATATAAAAGTTGTTCTGAGTTTTCCATTTTATAAAAGATCTGTGTACAGTAAAACCTGTCTTAAGCGGCCACTCAAAAATAGACAAAACAAAGGTCTTAAAGACAAATGGTAGCTTAATGAAGGTCGAAAGTATTGCAGAATGCTCTCTTGGAGCATTCTGCAATATTTTTGACCTGCATTAAGCGATAATCGGTCTTGAAAACCAATTTTGGTCTTCTTTTTGAGTGACCGCTTAAGACAGGTTTTACTGTTCTTCATATAATTTTTGAAATATTTGGCTTACAACATTAACATAATTGTTCAGACAGATAGGCACGATCAAACACTGCAAACCCAGTGTTTGCAATTGTTGGCATTTTAACACTTTATTAGCATGATAAGTATAGAAATTTACATGAGTGCTCATGTTTTATTGAATTTATTAATCAAGTTGGGGAAAAGAGATAAATGCGAAGCTTGCGGAGCATTTTGTTTCTTTCTCGCAACAAGTTTAATAAATCCAATAACACAGGGGCACAAATGTTAGATTCTATTTATCATATGACATTTAAAATTATTTTGAAATCATATTTTTGGCATGAAAATGTTAGGGTTTTGCCATATGCATGACATTAAAAGGGTCATTTAATACAATTTCCCAAAATCTGTTAACCACTAGCGGTTTATCGATTTTAGTACATGGCGTTATTTCACTCCCAGATGCAATGTCATATGATAAATACAACATCCTGCCATCTAAAAAAATTTTTATGCAATATAAGAGCAGCAAAGGTGCAGAGCAGATCATCTGTAAGTTTGAAAGCAAGAAATGTCTTTATTTTACCGCATTTTAGTTTTTATGAGCAGTGAAATTTCATGCTCAGTTTAGTGGAGCGCAGTGACTCAGTGGTAGAGTGTTAGACATGAGGTTGAAAGGTTCACTGGTTCTAGACTCATTGTTGACACTGCATTGTGTCCTTGAGCAAGACACTTATTCCTCTGCTTAGTACAGTGTAATAGATCAGTCTTGACCGCATATAACACAGTCGTTGATTGTGGTGCCCAGCTACCACATTCTAAAGGCGTTCCAGTGTACTGATTTAACCCAGAAAACAGGAAATTGTCCTGACATGATAAAAACATTGTTGACGGGGACATAAAGCATCAACATAAACAAAAAATCCTGTTCAGTTGTGTTAGTGTATAAAAGCTTTAAACTGTTAATTTGGAAATTTTCGTGAGGGTTTTAATTATTGTGAAACTTCACATATGCCAAGTTTCGTGAAAATAAAACCCTCGCAAAGCGGTGAGATCATTCTGTCGTTTACCGATTTAGATAAATCATGCCCTAGTCGCGAATTTTTTACGTCGCAAATATGTCTTTTTAACCCTATTCACAAAAAAATTCCGAATTTACAGTAACTGTCTGATTTTTTTAGGCGTGATCAAGCTTGCTATGATATTATACTCAAGGAATAAAGAAACGCAACAAACACTTCGAGTCATTGTAAGCATACAATATGATGCAATTTGTTCGTGCAATTGATATTTATCTATAGGAGCAGTATGCGTCCGTCAAATTACAACGTAATTATCGATTACGTAATCATTTTGGTAATCATTTTGCGTTTAACCTGCCTGACCCCCCGTAGTAAACTGTTGAAACAGGGTCAATAAAAGCAAAAATTGAATCAAACATCGGTTTATTGTTTTAAAAAGTCTTGGCATGGATTGCAGATCAAGGAAATGATCAAATGGCGACGATCTGTATGATTCTGAAACGGCTTAACGTCATTAACGACAACTCTGAATACTGCCTGAAACGCGTAAACTTTCTTTTCTGCTTGAAATTTATTCATTACAAGGACGTTTTGTTCAAGAGTTATGACTTGAGATCTCCAGACGTCAAAAAACCTCAATTATGACGTCGAAATTCGATATCCTACGTTTTAATGGTTTCCATGATGTTTTTGTGTTTTTCTAATGATAAAATGGTCCAGTGACAAAGTTTAGGTTACAGTTAACAAGTTTTGTGTTCACTCTCTGCATGAAATCAGATGTTTTCTCTTGCATTATACCGTGTTTTGTTTGGCTAACGTCAACATAAACACCTTACCAGCGTTTTTCTACGGTATCTGAAAAGTCAGTTTTTCCCAAAAAGGCATGTTCTGATGTCTCGAGGTATATCTTATCCCCTATATTCTCCAGCGACCCAAGCCCGACGGTTCTAAGTGACGTTTATCGTTTATTCACTACCATTGTGTATCTTGCCATTCAAGTAGCGTGTTTTGACGCAATGTTGTACTGCATTACAAAAATGATTAGACGTTTGTTTAATTTGCACATTGTCAAGTCGACGTACATGGAAAAGACGGGGTTTCTTGATTTTTATTCTGACGTGAAAGTCACATTTTACGTTTTCATATGTTTTCGACTTGTAGCGTAAAATGTAGCGTTAAAATGAGGTTTTGGTGTTTCATCACATGCTTTAAATACTCAGTAAGAAATTTTTAAAAGAGATTTCACACAACCGTCATTTAAACACGCAATAATTATATTTTTGTCTGTTGCGTTTCTTTATTTCTTTAGTATCATTCAGCACTCTTTGCAATTTATTTTTATAGCTTCATAGCATCATCTCTATCATTGTAACTAATGTTATTTTACACTTTTTGTTAGGGAGTGCCGAGGCTCAGTGGTAAAGTGCTTGACTCAAGACTGAGGGGCCGTGGGTTTGAGCCTCACCGGTGTCACTGTGTTGTGGTCCTAGAGCAAGACACATTTATCCTAGCATAGTACTGGTTCAACCCAGGAAGACCCGTCCCTGTTTAACTGTAATATTGTTGATGGGACGTGAAGGATCAAATCAAACAAACACTTTTTGTTATCTTATCTATGCTTTAACTCTTTGCATGCTTGGTCATTTTTCATACTTTTTTGTTGTCTGAGGATTTTTTACAAAATCAACTTTTTTGAAAAACTCTTTCAGGAATACAATGTACCATCAGAGTGTCAAACAGTTTGGAATCAGATCAGATCTGTGTCCAAACTGTTTGCAGAGGTAATAAGCCGACGACATTAATTTTGCAGGCGAAGAGTTAATAGTATTTGTGTTTCTCTTTTGGCTTTAATTTTTGTAGCTTTAAAGCAATATTGTTTTGATAATTCCCTAATTTTTACACTTGCTTTAAAGGTTTTTATAATTGAGCTGTGACATGAGATTTCAAACAATGTGGTATGTGCGACCAGCAAAGGTTCAGATCAGCCTGCGCATATGCGCAGTCTGATCAGAGTCTTTGCTAGTCGCTTGAATATTTAACCACTCTTAAGCTACTGACTGAACATCATTTGGAGTTTCAAATCTTAAAAGAAGGATGCACAGGCAGGTCTAAATCTACACTTGTCACAATGTCACATCGTTGGGAATCACGTGTCATGGCTCAATATTATGTTAAAACTAAACATGCTTCAACCAACTATTTTGCATGTGAGATGTATTTAAGTAAAGTACAGTCCCTTTATAACACACATCTTTGTAACACTGATTCGGACATGATGTGATAATGTTGTGGCTCCTAATTGTTTTACCATGGAATTTTACAAAGGAATTATAGGAAATATGACTATAAAATGGTCATTTTTTTAAAATGTCTTTGCAAAATTGTTGATTTATAACACGAGTCACTTATAACATGGTCCATTACTATGGATCACGAATGTAGCATTATAAAGGGAAGATGGGTGAATTTTTTTAGGATTATTCCTGAATTCAGGATTTTTAGGTTGACTTTCCTTAGAAAGTCAGCCTCAAAATGCTGAATTAGGGAGATAACATTTAAACTTCTAATTGTGAATATTTAGTAAAGGTACTGTACTCTATGTCGTCACACCTCTGAATATAAATATACTGTGGTCTTGCTAAGAGTCTCCTTTTCTTAGATGTTTTTATATCTGTGCTTTGTCTCATATTTGTCTCCATTTGAGATCATTTTGTTAATGCTTGCAGTATTACTATGACTGAATATTATTTTTAAAAAAATGTGCCATATTTTTCATGGGAGACTGATTTTGAAATTTCTTGTTTTCTCTTTATGAAAATAAATGGTTTCAATATTGGTTTTATGAAAAGTTTAATCCTGTGGGAGCAAAAAGAAGAGAAAAAAAAACTTTGAGAGCTGCGCTTCATTTGTTTGTCTGAAGCATGTAAGGGTTATGTACAGTAAAACCTGTCTGAAGCGGACACTCAAAATGAAGCCCAAAATCGGTTCTTAAGACCAATTTTTGCTTTATGCAGGTCAAAAGTATTGCAGAATGCTCCCCTTGGAGCATTCTGCAATACTTTCGATCTTCATTAAGCTACCATTTGTCAATAAGATTTTTGTTTTGTCAATTTTGAGTGGCCGCTTAAGACAGGTTTTACTGTATGAACTTTGTTGGTTAAAGCATTACACCACCTATAAATCAGCAATTTTCATAGGAACAGAATGGAGGAGTCAAAATCATGAAATGGAAGAGTCGTAGAGCTATTTGGGCCTCAAAGCAAGAATACCCTACTTTGTTGCATGCAAACAACAAAGGGACAGACCAGTCTGCGCAAATGCACAGTCTGAGTTAAGGTAATTCACTGGCTTTAGATTTTTTTCTTTGGGATTTTATATTACCTACCCTTAATGTTCTGAAATCATTACTCCCTATACATGTACTTATTATTTAGCTCTTTTGGCATCATGTGTTTGCCAGGTAAACATGAGATTTTTGGTACCTGTCACATAAGCGACTAGTTTAGGCTCAGACAAGCTTGTGTATATACTAGGCCAAAAAAGAAACGCCGCATATAAAGATTAAAAACATTGCCTGTTAAATGTGAGTTGCAAAATTCCATCTGCTATCTATGTTTTGCTTCTACTCCTGCCACACATTATTCTCATTGTTTCATTGAGCTCAGTCAACCCAAACCTGTGTACTGGCTGATTTTTTATGTTCCATTTTTTTACATGCACACTCATTTTATTTAGATTTACACATGTACTAACTACTGAAATCTCTAGTCGAATATCCAATTTAATTGAAAACATTTTAAAACTTTACAATCAAACATTACACATTGCAAATTTACGATGCCAAGATGGACACCTGTTGAACGCGAAAGGGCGACAGGAATGTTACTAGCTAAAGTGACGACATCAGTGATAGCCCAACAGTTTCGATGCCATGCAAGGACGATTGAACGTCTTGTAAAATGTTTGTCAAATTGGGATGTCTGACTATGCGCATTCAGGATGTCACCATAAAAAGACTAGACGTCAAGATAGATAAAACTGCATGTCTCGACTGCTCAATTTCGTCCGGTGACACTGACAGCTAGGACAACCCCAAGAGCGGGTATTCCAAGAATCAGCGCTCAAACTGTGACAAATCATTTGCGAGAGATTTGTGAAAGACCCCTATATATGTTTTATATGCGGTGTTTCTTTATTGGCCTAGTATATGCCCAGTCTCACTAGAGCCTTCGCTGCTCACATACACAATGTTTGGATGTCAATGAAGACTCTGACCAAAATATATACTTCTAGCACCTTGGGCTTTTGCACCTACGCAATAAATACACATTATCATAACAGTAACTTGATCTGGTGTACTGTATCACGTCGAGTGGATGAGGTCATACCATCGGATCACCCGAGACGCATAGCGTCGAGGGTGATCCAATGGTAAGGCCTCGTCCACGAGACGTGATACTGTACGCCAGATCAGGTTACTATTATGATAATATGTTTATTATATGCCTTTTTCCTGACATTCTTTCTGATTTGAAAACCTGTTTTGGTCTTTAATCCTGAAAAATTGCGCGAACGTTTGCCATAATGTTACGTTTCTTGACGTCACGTCAACATGTTTTCCGTCTCTGGTTCCATGCTTGCAATTTACTTTACCTAACGTCGCCGCAAAAGCAGGTAACCGACGTTAGCCTCGTTTTAAAGGATAGTGATATTGATTCAGAAAACCTCAGTTCGTTCATCCTGCTTTCTGTATCAGATGGCCAGAAAACAGACAGTTCTAAAGTCGTATCAGTAATAGGTATATAATAAGAACCAAAATCTCATGTGCTAACCAGTATGTTCTTACGTCAATTATTTTGTGTGCCCTATCACAAGAATACCTGAAAGCGCCAAGAAAAAATGCATCTGAAAATGTTGTCTGCTGAAGTCGTCTTCTGCAAATAATTGCCTATCATTACTGATGAATTAAGTACAGAAGCAAACAGTGTGGACCCAGAACAGACTGCTCCTATAGTAGCCATCTGATCTGGGTCCACACTGTTTGCAATAGAGGCTTCTTAATTATTTCAGCAGACGAGAAAAGCAGACGACTTTTGTTGTGATTGGTGCATTAAGTGCTAGGCATCTGCAACAAGGGAAACCTGAAACCAGCCTGCTAAGCAGGTTAAGTCTTGAAAATTTAGATGCTTCTATTGTATCATTTGGCCCTTGCTAGCGGCGAGTTTTGTCGTATGCTTAGTGCTTATAACCTTTGCAAACAGTTTAGACGGAGATCAGGACCAACAGAAAGCCGGTCCTAATCTGGATCCCAACTGTTTGACACTCTGATATTACATGTATTCCTGATATATTTTTTTTGAAATACAAGTAGTTAATTGTGAAAAAAGTCAGCAGATGACAACAAAAGCATTCAAAATTACCCAGCATGCAAAGAGTTAAGCAGTAAATAACAGGTGCTGATCAGACTGCACTATTTTGGACTGCACTATTGTGTAGTCTGATCTTCACCTTTGTTGTTCACATACAGCAAAAACAGCTTTTCTCATGAAGTGGCTCTTGTACAGTAAAACCTGTCTTAAGCGGCAACTCAAAAATAGACAAAACAAAGATCTTAAAGACAAATGGTAGCTTAATGAAGGTCGAAAGTATTGCAGAATGCTCTCATGGAGCATTTTGCAATACTTTTGACCTGCAGTAAGCAATAATCGGTCTTGAAAACCAATTTTTTGTCTTCTTTTTAGTGGCTGCTTAAGACAGGTTTTACTGTATTGTAATTTTTTGTTTTGATTATTTTAACCATATAATTTATGACTTTTGTAATATTTATCCTTTTTTCTATTTGTGGATTATTTTATTTGGATACTCTCATCCTGTGCTTTTGTTTTATATTCATGTATATGAGTTTAAACAATCTACAGCAAATATTAAATTTGAAACCTTTATATTTTCTGTTTTAATCCTAGCTGATTCAACCCAGGAAGACCCGTCCCTATATAACTGAAAGATTGTTGATGGGATGTAAAGAATCAAATCAAACAAACAAAACACACCTCTTATTAGGGAATTCATTAAAAGTACAGTGCAGTCCCTTTATGATGAATTTTTTTGGGTCCATAGGAATGGGCCATGTTATAAAAGAATCGTCTTATAAAGGGGCAATTTTACAAAGGAAGTTTAGGAAAATGACCATAAAATTCCTGGTAAAATTCCACTTTAAAAGAATTTGGGAGCCACAACATAAATCTTAAATATATATAATATAAATCTTAACATAGATCTTAAATACAAATGGTAGCTTAATGAAGGTCAAAAGTATTGCAGAATGCTCCCCTTGGAGCATTCTGCAATACTTTTGACCTGCATTAAGCGATAATTGGTCTTGAAAACCAATTTTCGATCTCTTTGAGAGTGGCCGTTTTACACAGGTTTTACTGTATAGCGAGGTGTGTTATAAAGGGACTGTACTCTGGTGACAAAAGAACAACATAAGCAACTGACAAACATAATCATTTAATGTGCTCCTATAACTATCATAAAATCTCTATTAAACTCTATTATGCAATATCAAAATTGCTATGAAAACAGTTATTACTTGAAAAATTTATATTTCACGAGCGGCACAGCCAGGAATGAGATACATGTATTTTTCACTTCATAAGATGAAATAGGGGGCGCAGTGGCTCAGTTGTAGAGGACTTGACTGGAGACCAAAGGGCAGTCTGTTCGAGCATCATCGACGTCACTGCATTGTGTCCTTGAGCAAAATACATTAATCCTTGCTTAGTACTGGTTAAACCCAGGAAGACCCGTCCCGACATAACCAAAAGATTGTTGACTGAAATGTAAAGAATCAAATCAAACAAATCACAAGATAAAATAAAAGTCATGCATTTTTCCAGTCAATATTCTTTTTGTGATATACAAGTCAATGAAATAATTGGAATATCCCTTCTGCAGTATGTTTTAATAACTACTACTGTTGTCTGCTGATAACCTTTGTAAACAGTTTGGTCCCAGATCAGGCTCGACAAAATGTCAGGCTCTGATCTGGATCCAAACTGACACTCAGATGGTATTCCTGAAAGAATTTTTGGAAAAAATTGATTTTGAAAAAAATATCAGCAGATGACAAAAAAGTATAAAAAAATTCCCAGAAGGCAAAGAGTTTGTGAAACAAGGTTTACAACATCACACCGGATAGGCGGCAATTGAAACCTTAACACTATCAACGAACAAAGATCAAAAATTGCTAGAAACAGAGTGTTTGATTGCCATATGTCCCCTGACTGGCGACAAATGGCAATCGAAAACACTGTTTCTAGTGATTTTTGATCCGCCTTCATCAACTGTTAAGTGCATTTTCGATTGCCACCTTTCGGGTGTGAACATTTCACTTTTGATTCTTTTTTTGCCATATTCAGCTAACATTTTACAGTTCTCATATTTCATTTCTTTTGTTATAAAAACAGAGAATAAGGATCAGCTCATGAAATTTTGGTACTTAATGCATATGTATTGTCTTTATATATACATGAATACCTAGCTAACTAGTGGGGCTATAACCCTAAAATTTGGTATGAACCTTCATCTACTTCCATAGTTTATGTATGCCAGCAGTGAAGGCTCTAGTGAGACTACGCAAATGTGCAGGCTCGTCTGAACCTGGTTGTGCCTTTGCTTTAAGCACCAAAATCATGTGAGGCCCATATCCCAGGGTGGGGTAGTAACGTGGTTTTTGTTTGGATACACTGCACAGAAAAATGTCCGACTTCTTTTCCACATTGATGTTTTAAGCGAAAGTAAGTAGAGATTTCTCCATGTTTTTTCATCGTTACCCAAAATGTTATACACCATTTTCCAGCCCACATTTTCCCCTCATAAAGCTTCTTACAGACTCTTGTCACAAAAGTTTTAGAGGCGAAGATCGATCCTGAATTATAGAAAAAAACTGCATGGACGACGGTTATTTTCTTTGTGACAGAGTCTGTACTCATAGTAAGAAGCTTAGAAAGAATATCCTGGTAGCGTTTGATCAGGAAGAATGTGGGCTGGAAAATGGTGTATTAACTTTCTGTGTATAGATATGAAAACATAGAGAAATCTACATACATGCAATCAGAATATCTGTGTATTGTATTCAAACATCCATGCAGTGTATCCGAACATCTGTGCAGTGTATCCAAACAAAAAACATGTGACTACCCACCCTGTATCCCTTCAGGTAGAATTTACAAATATTGAAGGTCCAGGTCACCTTGTATATAGGACTAACCACTGTTTCCACAGTCTGCAAATGTTTATTACACCATCCCATAAAACTGATTGCACAAAATTAAGATGATTCTAATAATGCTCCATTCCAAAGATTACACCCCCCCCCCCCCAAAAAAAACTTTTTGTGGCTTTTCCATGGGTAGTAATCAGTACTGGGCCGGGAGGGTTTATGATTTGTGTGTTTATTATATTACGGGAACTCCCAAAGGCTCAACCGAAAGTGGTTTTATGGAGAAGCCGGGAATTGAACCTGCGACCCCTGGTTTACAAGATATAGGTTTATCCCCTACACCACAGCACCTGGATTACACACCCATGGGTGAAAGTTCAAAATTTCCAAAGTCCTGAATTTTTGAAAATCAAATCTTAAAACCTGCACTATTATGCCTATAATATCATCAATTTCAAGTTTAAATAGCCAATTGTCTTTGGATAAACTGAAATCAAATTAAAGAAGCCATTAGAATCTGCCTAATTCAGGATTTTGGGGCTGACTTTCTATGGAAAGTCAGCCTTAAAATCCTGAATTCAGGGATAATCCTGAAAGCTTTCACCCATGCACATCGTACTTGGAGTCTTGATAACTTGCATGTACCATATAGTCAACCTAAAATGTGCACATGCTCTTATTTGCACACAGAGTTATTTATAAAACTTGGAATGTTTTACACTCACTTTCTGTTCTCAAAGAAAATGTTGGTTATCAGGGCTGTAATTCAAGAAATGCTTGTCAGAATAGCAAACAGGGAAGACCCTGATCAGACTGCTTCTTCAGAAGCAGTCTGATCTGGGTCTGCCCTGTTTTTCTAGGTCTTTTTGGCAGGCAACTAGTGTTCGACATTTAAAAATATTTACTGTAACTTCTGACTTCTAGTCAATCCAGTGATGCAAGTTCATTATAAATATAGATATGTGCACAGGGGCCAGTCAAGCTTAATAATATGCCATCTCCAATAATATATTATAGGACTTTTTTGGTTACTGTAAAGGCTGCACCTCATGAATGGGTAAGTAAGACTGGTCTACCTTAGCCATAGGAAAAATCTGAAAATGAGGCCTGGTTTTATTCAAAAGTAACCGTATCATCTTGTGCCATTACCTCAGTTTAGACGCAAAACACATTATTTTGTCCTTAAAACGCCAGCAAAATAACTGCATCTGAAAATATCTATTTAACATTAGTATAGAGGCAAACATTGTGGACCCAGATCAGACTGCTCCTACAGGAGCAGTCTGATCTGGGTCCACATTGTCTATGAGGCATCAAATATTTTAGTGGACAACAAAAAAAACATACATTATGTGAATATGCGCTTTAAGGGTTGTTAAATGTGAGTTAAGTGTGTATATGGTTAGGATTTCCATAAAATGCATGCACATTTGCACGGCCCAAACAACTTATTAATTCTTCACCAAATTATAAATAGAACCTGATTTCCCTTGTTTAGCAGATGAAATAGCCAGCCTAGCCCAGATATGAATATATTGAAGTTACCGCCTTTACAGAGAGCAAAAAGATATATCATACTGAAATAGACTATCAACTTATTACTTTGTGGCATACTGTAAACACTGGACTGGCCCCTGTGGATATATGTTTGAAAAACAATGTGGGTCCTGATGATCAGCTGGCCGCTTCACCAGAAGCTAGCTGATTATGATCTACACTTTTTAAAAGAGGGTATATGATTTTGAAAAGAGGTTATGTGCTCAGTGTTCATGGGTGAAAGTTCAAAATTTCCAAAATCCTGAACTTTTGAAATTCAAATTTTAAAACTTGCAGGATGGCTACAAAAATGGATAATTTAAATTAAAATGATTAGTTGTGTTTAGATAATCTGAAAACTAATCAAAGAAGCTATTATAATCTCCTTAATTCAGAATTTTGAGGCTGGCTTTCTGTGGAAAGTCAGCCTCAAAATCCTGAATTCAGGATTAATCCTGAAAACTTTCACCCATGAGTGTTTCTAATAGATCAATACAATAATGAGCACAGTGGTTCAATGGTAGAGTGCTTGACTCGAGATTGAGTGGTTGCTGGTTCGAGCCTTATAGGAGGCACTGCGTTGTGTCCTTGAGCAAGAAATTTATCCCCTGCTTAGTACTGGTCCAACCCAGAAAGACCCATCCTGACATGACTGAAAAATTGTTGACTTGGATGTAAAGAATAAAAACAAATATCAATACAGTATTCAATGGTTGAAACTATTTGTTTGATTCGCAAAAACTTTTTGATTTCATGGATTAAGCATGATTATTGCATAAAAAAACGTTGCACACTATTAACAGTCATATTTTAACCGGCACAAACCTATGTATCAACAAGGCATTTCACATGCTGTTAATATACAGATTTGCTACCTTCAATACACTCATTCACTTGATTTTATGACAGCTGATCCGTTAATCACTCTTATGTATGTCTTGCCCCCCCCCCCCCCAAAGACAAATACTAATGATAATGTCTAACCATGTGTTGACTGAAATGGAGACAAATAAGCCAGGACTTTAGTTAAGAGTGAGCAACAGAAAAATTACTTTCTTATTTCTCAACCAAAACATATGTTGTGGTTACTCAAAAGAACTGTCTCCATGAGACTGTTCTTTTGAGCACCCAAAACATATGCTAAAAATTAATGGTAAGACAAAATTTTCAATTTTACGATGAATTTTTTTTATCTAAACCTGTGAAAAGCCATATTTTTGCAAATTTAGGTGGATATTTTGTTGAATTTATGCAACTATAACTATCAAACATTATTTTTCAATGCATCAACTTTCACCTAGTCCCTCAGGAGATGTTGACAACCTCGGGCTTTTCCCTCGGTTTTTTAAAATCTTCCTTGGGAGCTGGCAATGGTTAAGGCCAAATAAAAAAATACTTGTGTTTAGGGTAACCCAACCCTACCTAAATTTACTGGTGAAACCTGGATTTTTTTTCAGGTTTTCAGGAAAAATTATAATTTTATGCATTTTGAAAGACTAAATGCCGTCAAAATGCATAAAATTATATTTTTTCCAGGAAAAAATATTGTGTGCCTACCCTACCTAAAATTTTCAGTACCGTTACCCAAAATACACTTACTTTTTTATTTGGCCTAACTATCAAACACTTTTTTTCAATGCATTAACTTTCACCTGGTCCCTCCAGAGATGTTGAAAAACTCAGGCTTTTCCCCAGTTTTTAAAATCTTCTTTGGGAGCTGGCAATGGCAAATGCATAAAAACATGTTTGATATCTATATTGAAGATGGAAAAAAACACAAATACAAATCCTTCAACCCTTTACTCCATAATAACGCCTTTTGAGGCCTTTGAAATATCATGTATTTGAAAATATCATGGAAAATTTTCCAAAATATTTTCTATAGTATTCAAAAATTAACTTAATTTTTCTTGAGTTTTTTTCAATGTTTCGGATAAGACACCAGCAAACTTCAGTCATTTACTTACCTTTTTTTCAACGTTGTCTAAAAATAGAAAATGATGTAATGATCTAAAAATAGCCTATAGAGTAAAGGGTTAAACCAATTATTTTCTGCATTTTGGATGCAGTTTCTCTTGTTTTAACTCTTTGCATGTTAGGTAGTTTTCCATGCTTTTTTTCGTCTGCTGACTTTTTTTCAAAATTAACTTTTTCAAAAAATTATTTCAGGAACACTATGAGAGTGTCAAATGGTTTGAATCCAGATCAGGACCGATGTTCTGTCGGCCCTGATCTGGATCCAAACTGTTTGCAAAGGTTATCAGCAAATGAATTCATAACATGAAAAATTACCAAGCATGCAAACAGCTAATTGACAATTCATAGGTGGAGATATTATAAGGGTTCTTATTGGGTTGCACTAAGTAATGTTTGACTTCAAAATCTACAATACTTGACAAGTTGACGTAATAGAAAAATACCACAATGTACACTGTTCACAAGATAAAATATTCCTTCCATCACACTTTGATTTTAGAGATGGGGAACAGAGTGAAATGAAAGCAAAAACCCTACCTTAGGACTGAAGGGGGGGAGGGGGGGGCGAGGAGAAGAAGAGTTTTTTAATAGGATGTTTTTCCCTAGCTTGATTGTTTGTTTGTTTGATTTGATTCTTTACGTCCAATCAACAATCTTTCAGTTATAAAGGGACAGGTCTTCCTGAGTTGAACCAGTACTAAGCTAGGCTTCATGTTCTTGCTCAAGGACACAACGCAGTGACACCGGTGAGGCTCGAACCCGCGGCCCTTCGGTCTCGAGTCAAGCACTCTACCACTGAGCCACTGCCCTCCCCCTAGCTTGATCGATAAAATCTCAGTTTGTGTGCTTAACAAGGATAAAGATCACCAAGTTGTACGGCAACATGCCACGTGACATTACTAGATGTAACATTTCAAGTCAAAGATTCTTAAAGCCCTAAAAAATGGGATTGTTATAGTAAATGTTCTAAAATTCCGAAAACTAGTCTGCTAAAATGGCCTAGACAAACAGTGCAGACCAAAATGGCCTAGACAAACAGCCCAGACCAAAATGGCCTAGACAAACAGTGCAGACCCAGATCAGACTGCTTCTGAAGAAGCAGTCTGATCAGTGTCTTCCCTGTTTGCTATTCTGAAGAGCGTTTTGTGAATTCCAGTCTTGAAAGCCAACATTCTATTTGAGAACAGAAAAAGAAAAGTGTTAGAAACTTTAGAACAACCGTTGTTATTCTGAATGAATTTACATGTATATATAGATGTTTTTTGATGGTATAACTAAAACTTGAGGAAAATCAAAATCCTCCAAGGAAATAAATCCTTTCCAAGTTCACTATGCTTTCAAATCCTTACACAATTTTCATGGAAAAATCAACCTACATAACACAACGTCTAAAAAAAGTATAACAACTTCAACACAGATTCTAGAATCAGTCTATATTATAGGGCACAATAGTTATGGTCATTCGGGAAAGTCTATCACAATTCGCTAATCAAATCTTGCCTTGGATGTATATAAGGAGCATCACGCATAGTACTATGTACCAAAAAGCTCCCATTTTGTTAGACGGAATGGGGTAAGGAAAATTAGTTCTGTTCAGCTCTATTAAAATCGATTATTCTGATTATCCGAAAAGTTTAATCAGCAGAATAAATGAAGTTTATGTATTTTTCAATAAAATATCGCTATGATCTTCACATCACAGTATTGATTTTATGCTATGAAGGAGATGGAAGGGTAAGTGTGTTTTGGTGAAATCATAGCATATCAGCGGGCATATACAATAATGGGGTAAAATATGGTACAATACTACTATAAAATAGTTTTAATGGTAAAATAATTAAAAAGGATCGCACATTTGGAGTCCATGTAGATAAGTACACAACTCAAAAATATGAAAATGTAAGAAAGATTGCAAAAATGCTTAGCTACCTTGCACAAGAAAAAAAATCAACAAGTAGATAAAGATATCCAATAGCTAAAGAATATTAACAAATAAATGTTTCCACTAACATAACAATTTCAACAAGAACATAAATAGGAATGTACAATTAACTTTAAATATGTTTCAAGTTTGAAACACATTTGGTGATACAGTAAAACCTGTGTAATACAGCCACTCAAAAAAAGACAAAACAAAGGTCTTTATGACAACTGGTAGCTTAATGAAGGTCAGAAGTATTGCAGAATGCTTTGGAGCATTCTGCAATACTTTTGACCTGCATTAAGCGATAATCGGTCTTAAAAAAAAAAAAAAAATGGTCTTTTTGAGAGTGGTCGTTTTACACAGGTTTTACTGTATTTGTAATTCAAACAAACAAATATTACTATGTGGTTGTGACACATGTTTTCTTAATATATGTTTTATAATTCATTGAAGATTTTTATAATAATTTGTATTTTCAATTCGAAATGTTTTCTTCCTTTTAAGAATCATAAACCTTTGGACCCACCTACCACTTTTTTTTTCTTTTTTTACGTTTTCTTTATGTGGTCCAGTAAGAAGAAACAACCTTATAATCAAAGTTGGTCCTGCATGAACACATGATTTGCTTACTGGTATCATTAGGTCAATGTAACAAACAGGTAACAATGACCATAATAAGACATTAGCATGGGTGAAAGTTCAAAATTTCCAAAATCCTGAACTTCAGAAATTCAAATTTTAAAACTTGCAGGATGCCTACAATAATGAAAAATGTCAAGCTTAAATAATTAACAGTGTCTAGATTATCTAAAAACTAATCGGAGAAGCTATTACAATCTGCCTAATTCAGCATTTTGAGGCTGACTTTCTATGGAAAGTCTGCCTCAAAATCCTGAATTCAGGATAAATCCTGAAAACTTTCACCCATGCATTAGGCCCCGTATGGCTTATTTTGATATATTACAGGGACTTTCTTACCAATTTCATTTTGGGAGCCAGCCCATTATATGGAAATGATATCAATCCCTCCTACCTGTGGCAGTCATTTTAACCCTTAAAGCGCCAAGAAAAAATGTATCTGAAAATTTCGTCTGTTGAAGTCGTTTGCTGCAAATAATTGCCTTACATTACCCACAATTTAAGTATAGAAGCAAACAGCGTGGACCCAGAACGGACTGCTCCTATAGGAGCAGTCTTATCTGGGTCCACACTGTTTGCCATAGAGGCTTCTTAAACATTTCAGCAGACGAGAAAAGCAGACAACTTTTGTTGTGATTGGCGCATTAAGGGTTAAAATAAATAGCAGTTATATGCATTTGTCCTACTGAAAAAATTTACATGCAAAACCTACTTCTGTTTTCCAGTAAGTTAGTTTGCAGAATTTCACAAACTGCATTGGAAAAACTGTGTAAATCCTGATCAGTTGGCTTTTTCAGAAGCTAGCTGATCTGGACCTACATAATTTTTTTCAATTAAGCAGTACTTTAGTTAAGAGTGTACAACAGAAAAATATATTTTTTCTTTCTCAACCAAAACATATGTTGTGGGTACTGTACTCAAAAGAACCATCTCATAAGACGGTTCTTTTGAGCACCCAAAACATATGCTATAAGTTGTCGGTAAGAAAATATTTACAATTTTACGCTGAAATGTTTTGTTTATCTAAACCTGTGATTAAGGATATATCCTAGCTCAGCAGGACAAGAATAAAGTATTATGTGACCTAAATCTGAAAGAAAGCCTTTGTTTCAACAAGAACATTTTACTAGTACCGAGGAGTTCATCGTCTGCAGAAACTTGGGAAACATCCAACCAGAAAGCTAGTTTCAACAGTAATAATGGTATATTGGTGCTTCCAGTGAAAAAAAAGTGAAGTCCATTGCATAGATCCAGATAAGGAAATTTTATTTGCTTAAAATTTTAATTATTTTCTTACCCATTTATTTAAACATGTGTTTTGGGTGCTCAAAAGAACCGTCTCATTGAGACGGTTCTTTTGAGTACCTACAACATATGTTTTGGATGAGAAATAAAGAGAATAATTTTCCAATACGCACTCTTACCTGGAGGCCTGCCATTGCTGACATTCTGTGTGTAGTTTTAAACTTTTTCTGCTTCTTTTAAACCATTTTTGAGGCCTATTTTGCCTAAATAAAAGAACAAACAGAATAACTTTGTAGATAAACTGCTAATTTAACTAATACAGCAAAACCTGTCTTAAGCGGCCATTCAAAAATAGACAAAATAAAGGTCTTAAATGGCAAATGGTAGCTTAATGTAGGTCGAAAGTATTGCAGAATGCTCTCTTGGAGCATTCTGCAATACTTTTGACCTGCATTAAGCTATAATCAGTCTTGAAAACCTATTTTGGTCTTATTTTAGAGTGGCCGCTTGAGACAGGTTTTACTGTATGCATATTCCACTTCTGTTTGCCAGCCAGATAAGTAACACTGCATTTGGGATTTTTCATTTCTTTTTCTCTCAACATTAGGAACAATTAGACACGTTTTAAACTGTGACGGGCTCATACTGGGCCCCATATATGTGCTAGGACAGTCTTTGTATAGTAATTATATGACTAGAAAAGCAGCTTATATCCGCTGGGATTCGGCTGTATTGCACTATGATTCCAGGAGAACATGCCATCTACATATTTTAGTATCTTTACTCTCTCTCATATCAGACCAATGTGAGTTCTCTTCATCACCACTAGAATTCAAACCTGGAAATATGTAAATAACAAAAATCATTCAGTTTACAGTAAATGTTCTAAAATTTTAAACAATTTTCTTTCTGTTCTCAAATAAAATGTTGGTTTTCAGTGCTAGAATTCACCAAATGCTTATCAGAATAGCAAACATGGAAGACCCTGCTCAGACAGCTCATTCGGAAGCAGTCTGATCTGAGTCTGCACTGTATGTCAAGGCCTTTTTGGCAGCCAACTTGTTTTTGAAATTTTAGGACATTTACCATACCCACATTTAAGATGAATGAACTTTCCCATCCCATCTTTATCATCGGGTCAAATCTTGATTCCAATGCTAGGGTTGATGGGTGGCATTGTTTTAGAAACTTAATAAAATTAGTAAATTCAAGCCCCACAGTGGCTATGGCTGCTGTCCGTTCCAAGGCAGTGGTTCTATTCCTACAAAACTATACATTCTGGGTACTTAAGAAAATGCTAAACTATCATTATACAGGTTTCCAGTTGTTACGCCCAGGTATGCTTTGCAAGCCTAGGTGCAACAAGAAAGTTATACAATTCAAAACAGATGAAGTTGAATGAGCCCAAATGAGCTATAAATGATCTTTCACAATTAAGACAGAGCTATCTGCTCCAAACAATGATTGAGTCACCTACATGGTGTTTAATAATAAGACCAAATACTGTGGTCAACAACAAATTATGAGACAAGCCAAATCTGACAATAACTATCATCAAAGCAATCCAAGTAGTAAACATGTAAACCCTTGATCAATTATAATATTTAGTGAGCCACAGTGAGCACATAAGTACTATCAGAGCACTATTTGAGCAGCTCAAACTGACTTATTCAAAACAACCTTTTCAACCTTGTTATTTGAGCCCGAAGACTACAAAAGTACAACACTATGACAAATACAGCAAGAGCAGTCAAAATCCTATAGAGGAAAACAAGTATCAATACGCTGTCAAAGCAGCTAGCCATTGGAATAACCAAAGCTAAATAAGTATTATACTGTGTTGTACAACAAGTAATGGTGTGACAACACTGCCAGAGCAACCACAAGGTTATATATATAGAACATGCTGTCACAGTGTGAGCAGCCACAAAGTTGTCCTGTAAACTAATGAGCTTCAGTGAGCCAGGTCTCCCAATCGCCTTATACAGGATTCATGAGAGGCCTAGCCACTAAATATATTTGCTCTTGTCTGTCAAATAGCCTTCTAAGACAATGAGCTGAAATGAGCCAGATCTCTGGGGCTCCACCACTATATACTATTGAAAAATATACTACAAAGCTCGTTAGACATGTTTCAGTCAACTCCTTACTTTGTAGATAAATTACCAGTTTATTATATCTTCTATATCTTCTAGCTGTCCAATAGCCTTTATAGCCTCCCAATTGATCTTATTCAGACCTTTTGGTTCAGCAGTCATAAGCCAACTGATCGAATGCACTCCTTTCATTGCTTTATATACGGGCAAGTTCATTTCAAGGGTTATTCCATTAAACAAATATCTGATTGGCTGATAATTAACTCTCATGTCTGCTGATTGGATAAAAATGGTAATCATTGATTGGTCAACACCTGGCTTCTGATTGGATGAAAAAGGTAATCACTGATTGGTCTAACAAGAGGTAATTTCAATCCTATTTTATGATCAAAGCTTGAACATCAATATATATATATAAATACACCAAACAATTAGTGTGTCTAGACATGACAAAAAGCATAACAAATGCCAGGGGAGAAAATATAAATATATAATGTGTACATAACACAGTACAATATAGGTTAAGCTATCATAATTTGTGTTATGGCAATTTGTAAATGTTCTAAATTTTTTATTTTTCGGTTCTCAAATAAAATGCAGGTTTTCGGCGCTGGAATTCACAAAAATGCTGGTCAGAATAGCAAACAGGGAAGACCTTCATCAGACTGCTTCAGAAGAAGCAGTCTGATCTAGGTCTGTACTGTTTGTCTAGGCCTTTTTGGCAGGCAAAAGTGTTCAAAACTTTAGAACATTATCTGCATGTATTTACTGCATAGGTATGCAGCCTAAATGAATGTTTCTTGAGAAAACATACCCAGGGAAAACCAGCCAATCATTTCCTTCTTCTTCATGGATTTCTTGTTATACACGGACACCATCAGTGTGACGTCTGCCAGCTGGAACAGAGCTACTTGGAACATAAACGTCTCTTTAAACAGGGGGTTGGGTTGACCCCGCCGCACTGACGTCTTACTGTGGGCAACTTCAGCACCATTGGAGGCCATCAATGTAAGCTTAACATAAGTGTCTGTAAAACAAAAATGAGATACTAAAAAACTATTGCTAAAAATCTTGCACAAAATTTTATATTTCTATGGTAACAGAACTCTGACTCCCCCACCCCCCTACCCCCATTCTGATCCCATCTGGAAGGGTATATATATACAGATTAGGTTAATGATATAAAGCCAAGCTAGCAGTCAGTTAATTCCTGTATCTAACGAGGTGGAAAACCAGGTTGAATCTGTTAAAATTCTAAGTGTTTTTTTATTATACAAAGGTTTAGATATACAAAATTTTTCAGGGATAAATTGTTTCTTACCCATCAGTTTTAACATAAGTTTTGGGTGCTCAAAAGAATCATCACATTGAGACAGTTTGTTTGAGTACCCACAGCATATGTTTTGGTTGACAAATAGGAAAATTGTTTTTTTTTTGGTACACACTCTTAACTAAAGGCCTGATTAGGGCTTATCTGAGATGACATGATAAATTGGAGTGTTTTAAACTGTGGCAAAATAGTACTTGCAGTTCATGATAAACTAAGAGAATATGTATAAAAGAATTGAAAATTGAGTGCATATCTCTTTCCCCACTATCAATTGTGCAAATACCTAGGTTAAGTTATACATGGATGAAAGTTCAAAATTTCCACAATCCTGAACTTAAAACATGCAGTAAGCCCACTAAATATTCACAATTTCAAAATAATGGTCAGTTGTCTTTAGACAAACTGTATATAAATAGGAAAACCTATTATAATCGCCCAAATTCAGGATTTTGAGGCCGACTTTCTATGGAAAGTCGGCCTCAAAATCCTGAATTCATGAATAATCCTGAAAACTTTCACCCATGTTTAAATACATTACCTGGTGGTCTGTTCATGGCCATATTACGGAAGTTACTTCCCTTGATCACCTCGACTGACAACCTGCCAGTCGTTCCGTTGTAGGATAGACCTAGCAGAAGTTCTGGCATGCCACCATGTTGTAGTGACTGAGTGGATGATGCACTGTCACTTCTAGACAAACTTGATACATCAGCGTTAGAATCACCTTTCTGAAAGTTAGAAATTACAGTGAGGTTCCTTTATAATGCTGTATTTGGGGTACTTAGGAACGGACAACCGGCCATTGACTCTCTCTTAGACTGGTATCAGACAAAAAATAGAAAAATAGTAAAATATGTGCGCATACACCTCTGTAAAATATTTCACTGACTGTCTTATTTATCGTACTCTGAGAAATGGGGAAGTAATAAATTATCATATATTTATCTCTGCAGTAGTTATAGAACTTTCAGTTAGATGTCTTAATACAGGGCCTGAAGACAGGCTAACTCTGTCTCTCTGTATAAACTCTAGAAATCCCTTAAACAGCTCGTATTTACCTGAAATACTGTTCTTCGTCGACTAGAAGTGTGTTTTTTTTAAATAAATAAGAGCTGTCATCGGCATTTTTACAATTTTAACATAGTGTCAATGGCCTGTGAATGGACCATGTTATAATGGAATTGTGTAATAAAAGGACAATTTTACAAAGGAATTATAGGAAAATAACCATGGAATGTCATTTTCCTACAATTCCTTTGTAAACTTCCATGGGGAAAAATATGGGAGCCACAGCATGACCTTGTTCTATTCTAATCCTTGTTATGTTGAGGTGTGTTATAAAGGGATTACACTGTACTCATAAATAAATCCAATGAACCATTAAATTGAGAGGATGCAGAAAAATTATTGTCCCTTGATCCAACATGTTGAAAGCAGGAAACAGGACTCAATGCATGATTTGAATTATTTTTAAAGATTTACATTTTCAAAGCAAGCCTTTAATGAATCTTTAGATTTTTGCAACCGTTCATAGCCTCATAGATGACATAAATTTGATTGACAGCTACCAAGCTCACTTGCCCGTGCAATACGCTTGGAACATCGAATTAATTCGTCAAAAGTGGTGTTGTGATTGACAGTGAGCCACATCCAAGTCCCAGGTGCAAGCTTCTTGTTGGCTCCATTGGCTGTCCGTGTTCACACTGGCTGTTTGGCTTTTCCGTTTTACACTCCAACAAAACCGTTAATACAATTACATATAAAATACAAAAACATTTTGTTTTCTAAATTATAAATCATTTCTATTTTTTAGATATTAATATAAGCAATTAATTCAATTTTTGGAATGTTCAAGGAATCATGAATACTTCGGGTCTCTTGCAAAGTTAACATGAAGCCCAAAGGGACCTGAAGTATTCATGTTTCCATAAACATGCCAAATATCGAATTCATTTCTTAACATGATTCTTCTGCAAGAAAAATGTTGGAAATTTCAAACTGCACTGCTTTTATTCTTTAGGTTCTTAAATATTTTCAATTATATTCAAAAATAATCTACGTAGCCAAACTCCCCCACACCCACCTCCCTCCCCAAAAAGAAATACAAATCTCAAACTGAGATACTACATGTATTCAGCAACAAACATACAAAGATAATTCTTCCAGAAACCATTCAAAAGACCAGATTGCAGAAGCAATGGTCAAATTATTTATGTGTTTTAGGCCAGAATTTTTTTATTAGTTGATTTACAAACCCTCCTACTGTAATTTTCCGGATAGTAGAAAAAATTAATTTCTAAAATATTTTATTTTTTTTTATCCGTCAACTCTAAATATTATTTGTTTCCTTGAAAAAATCATATATTTTTGAGGCTCTGTCTGTGCATTTTGAGAGTGACACTGTTAAAAGTGATTGTCCTGTCCAGATTTTTAGGATTTAATACAGACTGTTGGTTTACTTTACTAGTTTTACTGTTTGTTCCGGAGATATATAAAAAAAACTCTGAAAATGACCAGTCAGAGCTGTTTTTTTCTTCGTCCCCCCGACCCTAAATCTGAAAAAAAAAATCCCGTAATAAACAATTCTGGCCTTACTTTAAAATTCTCAAAACAGGTAGTTCAGTCACAATTTTTTGTTTGTTTTGTTGCTTTACGTCCCAAATCAACAGCTATGGTCATGGCGGGACAGTCAGTTCACTTAACCACACTTTTTCCTGGGCAAGCTTGAACAAGCAGTTAACCAGTACTTTGTGCACATACTTTAGCTTGTAACTGACAACCACCCTTCTTGAATTATTCTGCGGGAAGGAGAATAACCATAGAAATTACTTCATGATCAATCTCCACGAAAGTATGGGACCGGGCTGGGATCAAACTTGCGACCCCTGGATCTGCAGTCAGACTCGCATCTGTTGCCAGACACGTTACCGACTGAGTTCAGTCATAAAATTGTTCTAAATATTGTGAATAAAAAATTAATAAATACTCTAAGATCATTTTATCTTAGTTAATAGGATTGTAAGGTTAGATATCAACCATATCTCACATAGGTCCAGATAAGCAAACTTTTTGAGCATAAAATTTTGATTATTGAGAAACAAGAAAAACTAGAACAGTCAGACTCGGACTAAGGGCCCCGCATAATGGCCTATGGTGAAAAGGGCATATTGGTTTTGGCGAAGACCTTAATTGTCATGATTATATTTGTGGTACAAAATCCATATTCAGATATGAACAATAGTTCGATATAAGTAGTCCATAAATGAAATTTGGAAGAAATCAGTCTTAAATGACTTTAGTTAGAGTCTCCACAAATTCAAAATGATCATAGACGACCCCTTTCGGGGCCATCTCAGTTATTGTTCATCAGACAAAACCCATATTCGAAGGTTGGCCAGTGTATGATAAAACTAATAAGTATGAAATTTGGAACTTGAGAAATCGGGTGATAAATGAATAAGTTTATTAGTGTCCACATGTGCAAGCCGATAGGTTGCCTCCATTTTGGAGGCCATCTTGGTTAGCTGACAAAGCCCATATTCAAACTTTGGGGAGAGTTTGATAAAAGTAATCCATATATGAAATTTGGAATGACTAAATGACTAAGGTAGGGTGTCCACGAGTGCTAAATGGTAGGCGACCGCCATCTTGGCTATCGTTAGTCAAACAAAACTCATATTCAAACTTGAACCAGAGTGGGATGGAAGCAATCCATATATGAAAATTGGAAGAAATACGAAGAAAAATTACTAAGTTAGAGTGACCATAACAGCGGACAGACGCAAACTGATAGGCGGCCGCCATTTTGTCAGCCATATTAGTTATAGTTGTCCGACAAAACTCATATTTGAACTTGAACCAGGATTTGATGGAAGCAAACCATATATGAAATTTTGAAAAAATTTGATTAAAAATGACAAAGTAAAAGTGACCACAACAGCTGGTGGATGCACGCTGATAGGTGGCGGCCATTTTGTCGGCCATCTTGGTTATCGTTTGCCGGACAAAACTCATATTTGAACTTGAACCAGGGTTTGATGGAAGCAATCCATATATGAAATTTGGAAGAAATCCGATAAAAAATGACTAAGTTAGAGTGACCACAACAGCAAATGGATGTAAACTAATAGGCGACGGCCATTTTATCCGCCATCTTGATTATCGTTCGTCGGAAAAAAACATATTTGAACTTGAACCAGAGTTTGATGGAAGCAATCCATATATGAAATTTGGGAGAAATCCGATCAAAAAAGACTAAGTTAGAGTGACCACAACAGCGGACGGACAGACGGACAGACAAGCCGAAAACAATAGAGCTCCGCCAACTCGTTGGCGGGGCCCTAACTAGAATTGGTAAACTTTGAATTAAATTGATGCATCCATTCCAAAGATATTGATCCGAAAGTCATGATCCCTATGTGTCGACCATGCTTTGCAGGCGACACAAAAAGTTGCAAAAATCAATCTGAGGATTACAACCAAATCTCATTCAATCTTCAGACCTTGACAAAAACACCTGCAAAGTTTAAAAAAGATCAGTCTAAACTTTAGGAGTTGCATTTACAAGAGTGCACATATTTTGTGATGGATGGATAGATGGACAGACAGATGTACCGTGTAAAACAATATGTCTCCCAACCCTGATTGGGGGAGACATAATAATTTTTAATTATGCACAATTACCTGAAGGCCTGTGTCAGTTTTCTCAACATTACACTTACACTAAGGTTACTCCTAGGTTCCAATATCACCCAATGAGTTGAAGGTTCATCGAGGCTCAGTGAAGCAAAGCCAATGATACTTTCACCAATCATTCGCTCTCGTCTCATCCTTTCTGTACCATAAAGTCTGAATCTCAAACCCATACCTAGCACATCCTCTGAAATAAAGTACAGTGAAACCTGTCTTAAGCGGCCACTAAAAAATAGACAAAACAAAGGTCTTAAAGCCATGTGGTAGCTCAATGCAGGTCAAAAGTATTGCAGAATGCATTCTGCAATACTTTTGACCTGCATTAAGCGATAATTGGTCTTGAAAACCCATTTTTGGTCTTTTTCAGAGTGACCGCTTAAGACAGGTTTTACTGTAACTGTTTATAAATCGTAACATCTTTTTACTAAAGTTACTTCAAAACCATAATATATAGAGGATAATAAAATTTTTGGAATGAGTATGACATTTATATTTCATTGAGTGAAGTGAAAAATGTATATTTCATTCTTGGCAAATCAAAGCCATGAATCTAAAGTTACTTAAAAATCATAATATATAGAGGGTAATAAAAATTTTGGAATGAGTATGACATTTATTTCATTGAGTGAAGTGAAAAATGTACATTTCATTCTTGGCAAAGCAAAGCCATTAGTCAAATATACATTTTTCACTTCACAAGATGAAATGAATGTAATACTCATGACAAAATATAATTTTCTTTTGTCATATACAATTTTGAAGCTTAACCCCTTAAAGCGCCAAGACAAAAATGCATCTGAAAATGTCGTCTGCTGAAGTCGCCTGCTGCAAATAATTGCCTAACATTACTGAGGAAGGACCTCTGACACTTTGATAGGGTATCTGCCTATTTTTCAGATGCTTCCCAAGTTTTCCCTATGCATAAGATATCGCTGGTATTCTTTTGAATAGGACGCTTGATGTATTAGGAACAAATTAAGGTTATTATTAGACAGGCAGATCCCTACGACAAAACAGGAGACGCTACCAAAGGGGGTAGGGGTTGCAAAATTTGGCTTCACCAAAACATTTAGAAATCAATTATTTTCACGTGTAAGGGTATTATATTATCAATTCTCGATTACAAATTACAGTGAAAGTATTTTAAAGTCCAAAATCATGAGCATTTTAATGATTATTTTTGTTGTTGTTTTTTTCTGTCTGATTTGTTAAGAAATATTTTGAAGTGCAACTGTAGTCCATATTCAACCTTGATGACAATGTATTTACCTGGTGCAATATTATGCAGCAATGTACTATAACCATTCATCCATGCATAAAGTTCACCTAGTCAATGGCCATGTAGTTTATGTGTATTGGATAGATACAGTATATGTGCAAAATAATCTACCAACTGAATTAAGTAAAAGGACAATTTTCATAATCTTAAGAAAAATATGCTAAGACGTTGTAATATTTCATGACTAATGGGTTATGAAAAGGAAGCTTACTTGTACTTATTATTTCATTATACTGGAAAAAAAGATTTTCAAGACAGCACACCAAATATCCAAATGCTAATGATCAGGCTCGCCCAGATGTCACATTTTGGGCTGTGGGATATCATTCCCCCCCCCCTCAGTCCCAGCTAGCTTTTCACATATATTATGTAAAATATAAGAAAACACCTACGTGCAAAAGGATTAGTTGGGACTCGGGGGGGGGAATGATGATTTAAAAATATTTTTCTGTTTCCTATATGATGTATAATACAAAAAGTGACCATTTTAGCCCCAAAATAAAGACGTACATTTATGGAAATAGGAAATTGAATGCAAAATCATAAAATAAAAACCAACTGCGAGCTTATATATGAAGATGGAAGCATTTGATTGACTTTAATTTTTATCAAAATAATAGGCAGCGATACACTGTGATTCCCATTACCACCGTCAGAGGTCCTTAAGTATAGAAGCAAACAGTGTCGACCCAGAACAGACTGCTCCTATAGGAGCAGTCTGATCTGGGTCCACACTGTTTGCCATAGAGGCTTCTTAAACATTTCAGCAGACGATAAAAGCATACACCTTTTGTTGCAATTGGCACATTAAGGGTTAACTTTCTTTGCAGATTTCCACATCAATGATCACAAGTGACATCATATTTATGATGACGGTGTATAATGTGTCTGTCTTCCAAAGCCGGGACTGGCTGTAGTAAAAAAAATGAAGTTCAGCAAACCTGAAATTTTTGTTATCAAACTGTTCCTTACAATCCAAAATAAGAATTTGAATACCCACACTTTCTGTTTTTGTCCACTAATAAGAAAAGTTAAGGCGTTTGAAAATCTGATGTGGGCTCAGAAAAGTCAACAGAGAAAGCAGAAGCATTCCAATTTCATAGGTGAGAAGTTACATTTTATATTTGACAAGTAAAATATACAATGATCTTATGTTATGAAAGAAGAGGAGTTTAAGTGTCCCGAACCCCCCCCCCTCCCCCCTCCCCACACACACATTCTGTTGATAGGAAACCGGCAAACAAAGACATCAGGTCTCTAGGTTTTAAAACTTTTTTCACTCTCAACGGATTATGAAATATCTGCTTAATGTAAAAACTAAATAAAGATAAGGCAAGCAATTAAAAGAATCTATCATTAGTATGAAGATAGGATGCCAAAGAGTGATCCTCAGGATGGATTTTTCAAATGGCCCTCACTCCCATGACAAAATCTTATAATACTGTCAATGGTAAATAAAGACCTAGCTTTATGCAACTTGAAATGCTCCAATTTGAGACAAAACTGCATTAGAATTGGGATAAACCATACTCAAAATTTTCATTTGGGGAGGTATATAGTTGGATATAAGGCCGGAAATTATGTTTTACGGCTCCACTCGTGCATTATCTTAAAACTAAATTTCTGATCATATATTCGACAATATACCTCCACAAATTAAAATTTTGAATACAGTTATCCCCTAATTCATGTGCAGATCCAGAAAGTTTTGTCAAACGGGGTCCAACTCTGATGTTTTTTTTTAGTTGATCAGGGGAGAGAGGATCAAAATATCACTAAAAGCTGGCCATTATCGCCCATCAGCATAACGCCATTAAATGGCTTTTCGCTGGTGGGCCGATGATGGCCCAACATTGAATGCTGGCTTTGTTTTTTAGGGGATGCGGACCAGTATTACTCAAAAACTGATTTTTTTTATTTTTCAGGGGGGGGGGGGGGGGGGTCCGGACCCCTTGTCCCCCCTGGACCGCGCATGTAATTGTATCCAACTGGATTGATAAGGTTAGCATACCTTGAGATATCTTATTGAACACAAACGTCTCTTCAAACAGTGGGTTTTCTCCTGGTTTCACTTTCGTTTTATGTCTCTGTTTCTTTGTCGGTAGAAGCAAGAGCCTCACTTGAGTATTGTTAGCTCCACCCCTTTCTTTTGTGGGTATTTCTTGGGCTTGGTGTATGGTAACCTCCATACGCCCTCGTTGTGGATTATATGCAAATGTTACCTCAATACTGCCACATTTTGATATCAAAGAAGCTTCGTGCTGGAGATCACTTACATCAAACAAATGTTCCTGGAAAAAAGATTTTATGATAAAAAATAGACCAGGCCCCAAGGTTATAAAACTTTTTTCTACTCAACTCAACTGAGCACGAAATTTCAACTGCTCATAAACACTAAAATACTGACAAATAAAGAAGTTTCTTGCCTTAAGTCTCTCAGATGTTGTATTTATCATGCTAATATATGTTAAAATGCCAACAATTGCTGGCATTTTAACATTTATGAGCAGAATACATTTCATGCTCAGCTGAGTTGAGTATGAAAAAAGTTTAATAAGCTCAGGGCAAGAGCTCTCACTAACTGCTGATATGCATTGCTGAACTCCCATTTTTGGTGCTGTGACTCCTACTTTTTGAAGGAGGCTATATTCTTTTGTAAGGTGGAAATCCCACTTTTTGTCAAAGATGGCTCTCACCGTGACTCCTATTTTCAAAATCCTAATGAGAGCTCTGTAGACCCTTATCCATTAGCATGCAGTTGAACCTGAATATGTCCTGATTTGAAAACAGTGAGGACCATATCAGCTGGCTTATGATTAGCCATCTGATCAGGATCCACACTCAGGCCTTTAGTTAAGAATGTGTAACAGAAAAATATTTTCTTATTTCTCAACCAAAACATATATTGTGGGTACTCAAAAGAAACATAAAAGAACAGTCTCGATGAGAGACTCAAAACATATGTGAAAAATTATTAGTAAGGAAATATTTACATTGACGCTGAAAATTTTTGTTTATTTTAACCTATGACACTGTTTACCATTTTGCCTGTAAATACATACTACTATCTGGAATACTGTGATTCAATTGAATAGAAAGTGGGGAGGAGTGTTTTTCATTAAAATATACAACACAGAAAAGATTATTTTGTTCAGACATCTCATCTCGTTTGCCAAACTATTATTCCAAACGTTCTGCTAATTATGTTAGCTGCATATATTATTCACATGTAAGTCTGGTGCATATTTTCAAATGCTCTCCAGACTACTTTTATCATGGAAAAAAATGGTATGATCCTTGATCAGATTGCTCTTAAGGTCTGCGATACAGGCTACCAAAGAACATGAGACTTTAGCATAAGACAAAGCAGAGATCTTTTGTTGTGAATGTAGGGAGAAGTGTAGTCCGGCACATATACATGTATAGTTCTTTTGGAGATCAGCAGTTTTATATATACAAAGATTGTAGGTCTACCAATCACAGAAAATCACAGGCCTTTACTGTGAGTGTATAATCAAAAATATATAAATATATATTTCTCAACCTAAATACATGTTGTGGGAAATTAAAAGGACCGACACAATGAGATGGTTCATTTGAGCACCTGCATTATGTTTAACCTGATGAATAAGAAAATAATCACAATTTCATATTTTCTTATTCCTCAGATGAAACATATGTTGTGAAAACAGTAGAACCTGTGTAAAATGGCCACTCAAAAATAGACGAAATAAAGACCTTAATGACAAATGGTAGCTTAATGAAGGTCAAAAGTATTGCAGAATGCTCCAAGGGGAGCATTCTGCAATACTTTTGACCTTCATTAAGCAATGATTGGTCTTGAAAAACAATTTTTAGTCTTTTAGAGAAAGGCCATTTTACACAGGTTTAATGTACTCAAAAGAAGCGTCTCAAGGAGAAATAAATGTTTCAACTGATGAATAGGAAAAAAAATCTCATTTTAAGTTCAAAATTTTTGTTTATCTGGACCTATGAAAAGAGTAGGGTAACTTACACAACGTATGTTTAACCTGATGAATAAGATAACTATCACAAATATATGCTATTTTTTTTTATTGGGACCTATGAAAAGAGTAGGCTGACTTACATCAGTAGCTTGTTCACTCCCTGATATTGACAACCCCTCATCATAAGCTCTATTCTCATAAATCTGTGTTCCTTCTAGAGTATGAGCTGACCCAGTTGTTATAGACGTTGTCATAGGAGAGGCTGCACCTGAACCAGATTCCTCCATGTGTTCTGGACTCTCAAGCTGACCAGCAGAGGCATCCTGGGTTGGACTACCAGGTTTGGCAGGTTTTTCTTTCGTATCTTCTGTGTCTATTGAAATCAGTTGAGCTTCTCTCACTTCTTTTGCCTCAGATTTTGATTTTGTTTCATCTACTATAGCGGCTTCCCCAACAAAACTGTTTGACTTCACTGAAAAGAAAATGAAAACTCCAAATACCAGGGGTCAAGCTAATTGGTGTAGTGCCTATTACCCAGTATACTCACATGCGTAACAAAAATAGTAACACACAAGGGAGCTCACCTAATGTGGTAAAAGTGATTTTCCTTACCAATAGGAACTGCTCTTAAAGGAAATAATTTGCTCCCTGTGGGAGCAAATTTTTCCTTTAAGAGAAGTTCCCATTATGAAAAGGGACGCAATTAAGAGAATCACTGCTTGCTCCAGTAGTCTCCCTTTGATGTGCGTAACCTTTTCAGCCTTCTGGCTAGAGAGAAGAGTAGCCGCTTTTAAGGAGAAGTTTCTGTCTTAATTTTAAATTTCCCTAATTGTTCTCTGCAATTTCATTGCAAACACAGTTTTCTAAAATTAAAAATTAAAAAGTTATCGCCAAAAATCAATGTGAAAACGTGTAACTGAAAATTATTTTCTTATTTCTCAACCAAATCGTATGTTGTGGGTACTCAAAAGAACAGTCTCGATGAGACGGTTCGTTTGAGCACCCAAAACACATGTTTAAACGGATGGGTAAGAAAATTGTAATTTTAAGCAATTCTGTTTTGCTTAACTGGCCCTATGCAATATTAAACATCTGTTAGGCTATTCAAGGTAACTATGTTCACATCCCTAGGACCCCTTCCCAAAATGAAAAAAAAATCCCTGTACAAGTATAACCGCCTGAATTTACCTGTACCAGCACTTTTTGTTGACGATGAACTTCGACTTTTTGGTATCGCCTTACTGGGGCTAGCCCCTCTCTGACTGTACACACTAGTGGACCTTTTGATACCAGCTGCCTCCATAGATGACTGGAATCTTTTAAGCACCTCGTCATCACTATCACTGGAAGTCTCCTCTTCATAAGCATAAGCCTGGCCTAAAAACAATATACATAGATTTTATGAGCGTAAAATTGTAATTATTTCCTTACCAATCAATTTAAACGTGTGTTTTGGGAGCTCAAAAGAACCGTCTCATTGATACGGTTCTTTTGAGTACCCACAACATATGTTTTGGACGAGAAATAAAGAAAATAATTTTCCAATATGCACTCTTATCTGGAGGCCTGAAAATAGATATTAACCCTTTCCATTCTGAAAGATTATCCCATACATCTTGATAAAATTAAGTATGGAAATGTTCGTTTTGTATTTTAAGGGGTAGCCGTTCAAAATTTCTATAAAATGATGTATTAACTCTGTCCCATATGCGGCATTTATCAGGGTCTGCACTGTCTGCACTGTTTGCCAAAGTACCTGTTTACCAGCATCCAGAATGTAAAGGGTTAATGCATTTTACTTAACTCTTTACATGCTGGTTAATTTTTCATGCTTTTGTTGTCTTCTGCTGACTTCTTTCAAAATTATATATAACTTTTTAAAAAATTTCTTTTTAGGAACACTATGAGAGTGTCAAACAGTTTGCAAAGGTTATCAGCAGCCGACAAAATTCACAGTGTTAACAGAGGTCTTGGATCCATAGACGAAAGGAATCTTTTGAGCAGTCTCTTCTTCATAAGCATAAGCCTGGCCCTGAGGTTATAATACATTTTTGTCATGCTCAACTCAGGCTTACTCAGCTGAGTATGTAATTTATCCTGCTCATAAATGTTAAAATGCCAACAATTGTTGGCATTTTAACATTAATAAGCATGAAAAATACAACATCTGAGAGACTTAAAGCACAAAACTTCTTTATTTGTTAGTATTGTAGTTGAAATTTAAAATTCATGCTCAGTTGAGTTGAGCATGAAAAAGTTTTGTAACCTTGGGGCCTGGCCTACAAATATAATAGATTTTGATCAATTTTATTAGCTCTTTCCATGCTGGGTAATTTTTTATGCTTTGTTGTCGTCTGCTGACTTTTATCTCAAAGACCCATCATGATTCGCCATGTTTTTTTTTGTTTGATTGATTCTTTACGTCCCATCAACAATCTTTCAGTTGAACAGGGACGGGTCTTCCTGGGTTGAAGCAGTGCTAAGCTTGGATAAATGTGTCTTGCTCAAGGACCACAACACACTGACGCTGGTGAAGCTTGAACCCGCTCTCGGTCTCAAGTCAAGCACTCGACCACTGAGCCACTGTGCTCCCATGTGATTCGCCATGAAAATATAATTAATAAGTCTACAATGAGCTGTTTAGTTAACTTTTTAAGTGCTGAATTTCTACAATGGAATCTTGCTGTTGATAATCTGTACTAGTCCAAGTTATATGCTATAGAGAAAGCATACAAATAGGCCCTGATCAGACTGCTCTAGGATCAGTCTGATTTGGGACTATTTGTCTGCATCTGATCAGGGACTATTTGTTTGCACATGCTCTTCCTGTCTGAGTTATTCGGTTCTTGCACTCTAAGAGATAATTAAAATACATTACAACTAATCAATGCCACAACAAGCACTGTATAAATTCTGTGCAGGTAATGAATTAATTATAAACTAATCAATTCCTGAGAGGAAAATAAAAACTTTTCATAAGTCCTGATAAACAAACTTTTTCAGCATAAAATTGTGAATATTTTCTTATCCATTGGTTTTAACATTTGTTTTGGGTGCTCAAAAGAACCATCTCACTGAGATGTTTCTTTTGAGCACTCACAACATATGTTTTGATTGATAAATAAGAAAGATAATTTTCAATTGCTTTCTTCTTTAACTGGACCGAAGGAAATTTACAATTTCAAAAATGAATCAAAATCAATATTGACTATGTCTTCAATTTTGTCCTGTTTTGTTTGTTATGTCCCAGTCAATAATTTTTCAGTCATGGCAGGACTTTTTATGCTTTTGTTGTTGTCTGCTTACTTTTTTCTAAATTAACTTTTTTTAAAAAAAAATCAGGAACAGTGTCTGTGTAAATCAGAGTGTCAAATGAGTGCTTTGGAAAGAATTACTCGAGGGTGAGGGTGAAAAATCGGAGGGTGAAGTTAGCGTTTTCTGAGTATTGACTGTGAAATCTTGCTGTCAGTATATGGGATGCAGTTATGAAACTGACTGGGTAAATATCATTTCAGCAGTGATATAAGGAACTTTATAAGTCATATTACATATTACTCCCTTATGTTCTTTATTGCAAACGCAATAAGGACAAGTACGTGTGTTTGCAGGACAAGTGAAAATTGTAAGTCACTCATCCTGCAGGCAAGTGCAATTTTGAAATATTTTTGTCCCCTGCAAAGGTTATCACCAGACGACAAAAGTCGCCACTAGCAAGGAAAGATTTAAACCTCTCCTGCTCTGTTGTTTGTATAGGGTCAGTCGGCAATGGAACTCTTCTGGCAAGAGCTTCTGGCAAAAGAACCCAAAAACAGTCTCTATTGTTGAAAGATGCCAATTTTCAGCTAAATTATTTCGGCAATAAGAATTTCCTCATACAAACCAAAAAAGACTTTCAGAAAAATGTTGTTTTCTTCAGCGGAATTCCATATTGTTTGTGATTTTTCTCTGCTTGTTTTTGATTTTTTGTCAATTGAATTTTCGAAAAATGATTAATTCATGATGATAAAAGGCAATGATACCCGCGATTACCTCAGAGTAGATACAACATTGTGACTGTGATATCAACATGGCATTGACAGGTTTTCCCATGACATGGCTTTCCAATCAATAGCCAGTCTGTGAAATTATACAGAAATATCTAGGGCCTATATAGTCTTTAGTGGGCTCACATATCTCGATTTTAATTCTTTGCACACTGGGAAAATTTTATGATTTTTATTTTGTTGTCCACTGGTCTTTTATAAAAAATAACGCTTTCAAACATTTCTTTCAGGAGTACCATCAGAGTGTAGAACAGTTTGTATCCAGATCAGGCCCGATGTTTTGTTGGACCTGATCTAAATTAAACTGCTTAATTGCAAAGGTTTTCAGCAGGTAAATTAAAGAGTTCAAATGCATCAGCTGCCACAAGCTGAAGTCTCTATTTTCCTGATAATTATAATACAGGTAGTACTTCCGATCTTAAAGCAAAACATTATACCAGAGTGATCACTTTGAGTAAACAGTAGTTGAGAAAAAAAAGACGGTCGAGGTCTGCGACCAGGTGTTAGTCTCGAATCACTGTGAAGTCTCAGATGCGGCATATGTCATAATCTCTGCTTATAAAGAGTTAAATCATTATCTAATAGGAAGAATGACTTTTTTTCAAAGAGCACTGTGAACTTATGTGTTGATGCTTTACGTAATACTCAACAATTTTTCAGTTATGTCTGGTCATTCTCTCAAGTTAAATCAGTACTAAGCAGTGAGAATAAGCATCTTGCTCAAGGACACAAAACAGTGCCTCCTGTGAGGCTCGAACCAGGGACTTCCCAATTCTTAGTTGAGCACTCTGCCATTGAGCCACTGTGCTCCTCCTGTACACTTATGATGAATACAGTAATGTGTTATATGAGGATGGGTCTGGGAGTGATATAACACAATGCATTAAAATCGATAAAACACTAGTGGTTAACAGATTTTGGTAACTTATGTATTGGCGGTTGTAATAACGCTGTGTATATATGGCAAAATATTTGTGTTTTCACGCAAAATTCGGGATTTCAAAGTAGTTTAAGGGTCATATGATAAATGGAATACAGTAAAGCCTGTCTTAAGCGGCCACTCAAAAAGATGACCAAAATTGGTTTTCAAGACTGATTAACGCTGAATGCAGGTCAAAAATATTGCAGGAGCATTCTGCACTACTTTCGACTTTCATTAAGCTACCATTTGTCATTAAGATCTTTGTTTGGTCTATTTTTGAGTGGTCGCTTAACATTCATGCTCCTGTATTATTGAATTTATTAAACTCGTTGCAAGAAATAAAATGCTTGGCAAGCCTCGCATTTTATCTCTTTTCTTCAACACGTTTAATAAATTCAATAAAACCATGAGCACTCATGTAAGACCCTCTATATATCTGGTAGTAGAGACTCTCTTACCAAGCTTGCTTGATTTCCTCTCTTTCTTGTGAGGTTTTTGATCTAGACATGGGAATCCTCCGCAAGACGAGAAACATAGTAGTTTGTTGAGGTAGAGGAAAAACACAACTAAAATGGCCAAGAATGCTCCTACTGCTCCTAAAAATGCTACTGCTTCTTCTGGAACTGAAAATAGACACAATAAATAAAAATTGAGCCGCGGCATGAGATTTCCAACAATTTGACATTTTGACAAACGTAGACTTGGATGAGCCTCTGCAGCCTCCTTTTAAGCTTAGAAACTCCAAATGGTGTTCTGTCAGTAGCTTAACAATCATTGTATACTCAAGCGACAAGCAAAGGCTCTGATCAGACTGCGCTTTGCGCAGGCTGATCTGAGGCTTTGCTGGTCGCACATACCACATTGTTGGAAATCTCATGTCAAGGCTCATTTTTTTTAAAAAACTCTTTGCATGCTGGGTAATTTTTCATGATTTTTTTGTTGTCTGCTATTTTTTTCTAAAAAGTAACTTTTTCAAAAAAATATTTCAGGAACATAACCAGAGTGTAAAACAGTTTGGACCAAGATCAGTCCCGACATTCTGTCGGGCCTGATAAGGGTCCAAATTGTTTGCAAAGATTATCAGCAGAAGACAAAATTTGCTGCTGGCAGGCAAAAAGTTTACTAACTACCATGATTTTACGTCAATAGCAAATTTACATCTGTTATACAATTTGATTCCTACAATGCATATGATTTGCTTCTATTAAGTTCTAAAATCATACGCCACATTTCTGATGATACTTCTTAAGTTGTTTCTCAACCAATGAACTATTTTGTATTGATGCAACATTTTTTCAGTCATGTCAGGACGATTTCCTGTCTTTCTCGGTTAAATCTGAGTACTAAGCAAAGTATTTTAAGTGTCTTGCTAAAAGACACAATGCAGCACCTCCAGTGAAGTAAGAAAGAGGGCAAAGATCAGGAATCAATAAAATCAAGCACCACACCTGACCCAGGATACAAAAGGGAAAGTGACAACTTCACAATTAGACATCACAAACAAGAGCCAAGAGGTCAGCCCTTCCCAGCAGGTGACCACAAGGCATCAATAAACAGACGCGCATGAAAGCATAACAAAAACAAGACAGAAATAACAAAAATGTTCAAACTTGTGATCCCCTGATCTTGAATCAGGCACTCTACCACTGAGCCAACACACTGACTTTTCAACCACTGAATTAAGTATTGAACTGACTTCCATTCTTTATGATTGAGTGATTGAATATGAAAATTAAGGAACTTTGCCCAAAATAACATTTTCCAGTTTCTTTAAATAATCTCCTTACCATAAATGTCTAGACTGCAATTTGGTGCCTAAAGTATACAAAAGCCAGATAATAACATTACTGTCAAATAATCAAATAGGTACAGTAAATGTTCTAAAATTACAAACATTTCAGTCTCTTTGGGCTCTTAAATAAAATGTTTGTTATCAGGGCTGGAATTCACAAAATGCATGCCAGAATAGCAAACAGGAAAGACCCTAATCTGAACCTGATCTGGGTCTGTGCTGTTAGTCTAGAACTTTTTTTGTAGCCAACTAGTGTTAGAAACTTTAAAACATTTACAGAACCATTTAAAGACTTTATAGTATCATTTCTGAAATTTTCCCAATTTATTAGGAAGATTTGGTAAGGAAAATGATGGTTGCTGAGATAGCTTTAAAGTTATTTAAAATGATAAATATCAAGGTTAACCCTTTTGAGGGATTTGAAAAGGACACTTTCAAATCATGTTAGATCTTCACAATAATTAATGAGTTGAACTGTAGGATTGTAATTGTAGAATGAGTTTGAAATTATCCATACCATTCAACAATTTTAAGAAAAAACTTCAGTAAAATTTGGCCTGAAAAGGTTTTGCAATGTTGGACCCAAAATATGAATAAAAATGAGCAGCGAAATGAGATTTCCAACAATGTGGTATGTGCGACCAGCAAAGCCTCAGATCAGCCTGCTCATACACGCAGTCTAATCAGAGCCTTAGCTAGTAGCTTGAATATTCTATAAGTGTTAAGCTTCTGACTGAACATCATTTGGAGTTTCTGAGATTAAAAGGACGCTGCACAGGTCCATCTGAGTCTACACATGTCAAAATACCACATTGTTGGAAATGACATGTAGCGGCTCATAAGTTTTGGGGTCCCTTCAAGGAGCAGTGATTTAAGCCTTTGTCCTGCTGTGGATCCTGATCAGATGGCTTCTTCAGCATCATCTGCTACATGAGCTAAGCAGGATAAGGGTTTTAGTCTAGCAAAACTGGGAATTTAAGAAGGAAATGAAAGTAAGATGAATGACTGGGTTATGGGTCAATTTCTTAATATAACACCATCCTGTAGTTTTCCTAAAATGACTGTACTGTCATTTTCCTATTACGACTATTCCCATGACAATTTGTTGCCTTGATTAACCCTAAAATCAAGCCAGATACTGCAGTTTGGAAGATCTGTCACAACTTCGGCAAAGTGGTCAGAGTACCATCTTACCACTGTCTTTTGGGGACAACAACAAATTTTTAATCAAAGCAAAACTGTGTTACCCTGATGATTTACACCAATGGATGCATGATGCATATGTCCATCCACTTATCAAAAGAATATGCTCTGACATCACATTTAACTTATCATCTGACTGATGTCTTTACAAAAGTGACAATATTTTAAGTTTACACCTCAAATTTTGAGGTGTAAACTTAAAATATTGTCACTTTTGTATAAGTCAAATATAGCCAGAATGTTTAAACCTGGGGTAGGTATTGACAAAACAAATGAGTAGCTCATTATTTGTCAATATACTGCACCTATTTATCAATGTACAGTTCATATTTCTCAAACAAACTTTTGTTTAGGTGTTCATTGGAAGTGTCTCAAGGTCTTTCAAGAAACTTGCAATGACCACCAAAACATACAGGTAAGTAATTTCTGAGAAACCAGAAAGCGCCACATCATGGATGAAACACTAGCACCAAGTTTTCAGAGAAGATCTTTAGAAGTCGATCAAGATAAATTTTACATTATTTGTTGTTTCATTATTTTACTAGGTTTTAAATTACAGACATTATATGGAAAAGTTTCCATGATGCCACTAAATTATGGACACTTGAGTTTAACGTCCCGCCAATAGCTATGGTCATATGAAGACGGGGTCACCACTTAAGTCTCATGATTATGACAGACTGGAAAAGCCAAGGCATGCTGGGGGTTAGAGTGACAAAGGGGAAGAAGAATATCACGACATATCAGAAGCTAAAATATCAGATTGTTGGGCAGGATAAAGTGATATTTACCTGTAACAGAGTGGAAATGGTGCAGTACCATTTTCAAACATGCGCAACTTTCAATACAGACTCCAAATGTATGAGAATTCTTATGCCATCACATCATAAAGAAAAACACCTCCACAATTTTTACAGAACTGCTTTAGACTCCATTATATGCACTCTTTTTGGTTCCAAGTTAATCCATGATATGTACATTGTTAACAAATTAATTCACAAGTTAATTGCTTTGGTTTAGTTCTTATACAGAAGTCAATAGGGTTTATGAATTTTGTATGATCAAATGCCATACATCACTAACAACAAAATTACCATTGAGTGCCTAATAACTAGCACAAATGGCATATAATTATAGCAGCATTACCTTATTTGCTATAAATATTCGGACACATTAATGTCAAAATTACTCTAGCATCTGAACTTATGAGTACAGTAAAACCTGTGTAAAACGGCCACTCAAAAATAGACAAAAGAAATTTCTAATCTTAATGACAAATGGTAGCTTAATGAAGGTCGAAAGTATTGCAGAATGCTCCCCTTGGAGCATTCTGCAATACCTTTTGACCTGCATTAAGCGATAATTGGTCTTGAAAACCAATTTTTGGTCTTTTTGAGAGTGGCCGTTTAACACAGGTTTTACTGTATATAAAAAACTGAAGAGATGCCATGCTAAATCTATAGTGGCAGCATGACAAACAGTGCAAACCCTTCAGGAATATGCTGATCTGAGTTTGCACTGTGTGTTCAGATCTACTGAAAAGCATATTTATGGTAAATAAAGTATGCATGCCATTTTATTCTTTTCCCACTAGCAGTAATTGTTGTACAAAACAATTTTCAAGAAAATATTGCAAAGTGTCTCCTGCGGAAAAATATGCATGAAATGGTGATTCGTTAATATAAGAGTACACTTATCAGACATCTCATAACTAACTCTTAATGCGCCAATCGCAACAAGTCGTCTGCTTTTCTCGTCTGCTGAAATGTTAAAGAAGTCTCTATGGCAAACAGTGTGGACCCAGATCAGACTGCTCCTATAGGAGCAGTCTGTTCTGGGTCAAACTACTTGCCTATATTCTTAATTTGTCAGTAATGTCAGGCAATTATTTGAAGCAGACGACTTCAGCAGACGACATTTTCAGATGCATTTTTTTTCTTGGCGCTTTAGGAGTTAACTTCTTATATTGTAATAGCCTTATTATTATTATGTTTGAACAACTTCATTTGACTACCAGATGATGTGACAGAATGACAGTGTAGACCCTGATCAGCAGCAGTCTGATCTGGGTTAACACTATTTGTTCAGACTATCTGTTCAAATGATTAGGGTGCATACAAATATGCTCAGATGTATTAATTATGATAGTTCTGAAATTATTTCAAAATGTCACAGCTCTAGAACTGATATACTTAGTAAACTCTGCATGCTGGGTATTTTTTCATGCTTTTGTTGTCGTCTGATGACTCTTTTCAAAATTAACATTTTTAAAAAAGTATATTTCAGGAACACTATCAAAGTGTCCAACGGTTTGGATCCAGATCAGGACCAACATTTTGTTGGTCCTGATCTGGTTTCAAACTGTTTGCAAAGGTTATAAGCAGATAAAAAAAAGTTGCCGCTAGCAGCAAAAAAAGAGCAAAGTATCACATTCTGTACAAGTATCCATTTATCATTTTATAAAATTTTCACCAAGAGATATACAACTGCAGCAACAGCAATTATTTGTAAAACCAATATCCCAGGATATCCTTTCATCCAAAGCTGAAAGGCCTATATAACAACTGCTGAATAGGTGTGTTAACGTAAGGCCCAATGGGACATCACACTGTCGATTTATGCTAAAACCACGTATAACAGGAAAATGTTCACGGTGGATTAATTTTCCAAATTTCGTAGGTCACATTACTGCTCGAATAGTAGTTAAACCCAATAATCTATAACAACCCATTTTCTTTGTGGTATACTGCACGATTCCTTTATGGTGTACTGCGCGTTTCTATCTTATCAATTTGTTGATTTGAATTTACTTTTTTTCTTTTTTGTATTAACACCTACCCTGCTGAATTTATTTATTTGCTATATCAGGTCCCTAGATAAGAGTGCGAAATTAAAAATTAACTTTCTTCTTTCCCACCGTGGGTACTAAAAAAACTCTTAAGCAATTCCAAAACAAAGCCTAATCTGGATCCAACCTGTTTGACACTCAGATGGTATTCCGGAAAGAATTTGTGAAAAAGTAGATAAAAAAGCGTAACAAATTCCCAGGGGGCAAAGATTAAACTGATGAAAAAATGCTGATAAATTAACCTTTAAAAACAGTTCAGACCCAGATTAGGCATTTAAAAAAAACAGGTTGAACTGTTGACACTCTACTGGTACTCCTGAAATCTTTTTTATAAAAAAAAATAATTCTAACTGAAAAATTTAGCAGTCAACAAAACAGCATGCAAAAATTATTTAGTATGCATTACTTAAAAGGTATCAATTTCATGCTCAATGTATGGTATCGAAAATGCCCCTATGTGGTAATTTTATGGCAAATTGAACATTAATGCGTGAAAATTTAGTATAAACCATTGATTAGCCCTATATCCTGCCAATGTTTTATGTCAAGAAAATGTCCTCTGCTTAACTCTTTACTCCACATAAGTGCCATTGGACGCCTTTGAAATGTAAAATTTTTAAAACATATTGTGAAAAATGGAACATTTGCTCCTGAGGAGCAAATGGTCCATTGTCCATAATATTTTCAAAACTATTGAAATGTAAAAAATATTTTTGGAAAATATTTGAAAATTTGAATTATTTATAGAAAATGATACAATGTTCTAAATATAGCATATGGGCTAAAGGGTTAACATGTTTGTTGTATATATTTTCAAAATAATGCACTCCAGAGGCCTTAAATCATAAAAGCAAATTCTAGGAAACTGGATCAGACTGCTCAGACTGCTTTAGCATTTGTCCTCTGCTGACAATTTAAAAAAAATCAACCTAGAAATTATGAAACAGTGCCTCCAACCTTTTGCTTGTCCATAATGATGGTGCTCTTTTTAAAGACAAAAGTCATGATATTAGTTGGAAGCTTCTGGCTATTCTACTCACCATCCTGTACGTGTTTCAGCTGACCAAGTTTGAAGCTCCTAGCTATAAAATGTTTTAGATATCCGGATAACACATTTTCAATGGTCAAATTTGCAAAGGGCAATAACTCAAAATATAAAATAACTTTTTTTTAATTTAACCAGATAATCTACTCATCATCCTCCATCAGCTGACCAAGTTTGAAGCGCCTAGCTATAATAATTTTCGAAATAGATTGATTACAAGTTTTCAATGTCCAAATTTTAAAAGGGCAATAACTCTAAAAAATAAAATAACTTTAGCATTTAGAAATTTCACATGGTATTCTACTCACCATCTTCTATCAGCTGGCCCAATTTGACGCTGCTTGCTATTATAGTTTTTGAGATACTACAAGTTTTCAATGGTCAAATTTGCAAAGGGCAATAACACAAAAATAAAAAAAATTTAGTTTTACCACTGACCAGTTAATCTACTCATTGTCTTCTATCAGGCTCAGCTGACCAAGTTTGAACTTCCTATCTATAATAATTTTGAGATTAAGAGTATCCTTCATATGTATTGTTGTGGGACAAGGAAATCCCACCCGAGGACCAGAATAATTTGTCAGAAACGAGGCTCTGCCGAGTTTCTTACGAAATTATTCAGGTCCGAGGGTGGAATTTCCTTGTCCCACAACAATACATCATGATGGATACTTTTTCTCGACCACTTTGTGACTTTTTAAGGTTTTATATGAATTCTGTCAGTTCTGCATAATTTTTTAGATTTTTTGCGTTTGTTCCAATCTAAAAAATAAGTTCACCAACGAATTTTCCAGATGCAGAAATGGGTGTCAACATAGTTTAGCACCTAAAAACGGAAGCGAAACAGCATTTCAAGCGTCGGTTTGTTTTTTATTGGGGTTTGAAACTAACGTGGGTGTCAGTATCTTTTGACAAAGACGTTGTGGCGCCAAACTGTGTCAATAACGTGCGTCACGTTGTTGTTGCATTTTAGTGACGTCAGAAATGTTTTTGACGTCATTCAACAATGCGCAAATGGCGGGCGCACTAGATATTGCCGTTTTGATATTTCTACATAATATTTAGGCGTGAATTGCTCTGAAAACAGCCTTAATTGTTATCATTTGAAGTCACGTGGATGGGATAAGCAGGTCATGTGGACGGGATAAGCAGGTCACGTGGATGGGATAAGGAAATTCCGCACTGCGTTTTGCCTATGGAACAGCTTGTCTTGAGCGATAAGTGGGCGAGAAACATGTATCTTGATTACTCTGATCCTTAAAAGGGGCATAACTCAAAAAAGGGAGATAATTCAGATAAAAAAATATGGGTCAGCTATTTTTTGATGAGGAATCAAAACCAAAAGTTATTCTTTTTAACAGACACACGGACGGACAGATGCACGGAAAAGCCCAAAACAATATGCTCTCTCAACATTTTCAAAGTTGGGGGCATAAAAACGTCTTTCAGGAACAATATAAGGATGCCAAATGGTTTGGTTCCAGATCAGGACCAAGGTTCTGTCAGTCCTGATCTGGGTCAAAACTGTTTGCAAAGGTTATCAGCAGATGACATCTGAGCCAGATGCATGAGATTTCCAACAATGTGGTATGTGCTACCAGCAGAAGCTCAGATCAGCCTGCGCATACGCACAGTCTGATCAGAGTATTTGCTTGTCGCTTGAATATTCTATGAGTGTTAAGCTACTGACCAAACATCTTCTGGATGTTCTAAGCTTAAAAGGAAGCTGCACAGGTTTGCCTGAGTCTACACTTGTCAAAATGCCACATTGTTGGAAATCACACGTGGCGGCTCATTTTAAAGTCGCCACTAGCAAGGAAAGAGTTAAAGCTATTTATCAAGATTGTTGCATACCTAAAATAATTAGACATTGACTTAGACAAATTCTCTCAAACTTAGACCAATGTACTGCAAAAAAACAAGAAACTGGTAGAACCGAGGTTTGTTCCCCGAACTGTTCATTGCCACAGAAACAATAACTGTATATTATCAATGAAGAATGCATGCATCAACCCTATATCTCAATACCAATGCATGCACAAACCCATATTTATCAATGGGGCAGAAAGTACATGCCTACCAAAAGAAAGAATGCATAACATTTGGTTAAACAACAGTTAGACTGACAACAGGTTTGGAATTTGATAATTAATGCAAAAAGGTAAAAACTTTGCACACATTGTCTTAAGTAAGTGATATAATTTTGTTGAGAAAACAATCAAAAATCTGGGAATTTCATGCAACAGCACTTGGATATTGACATTTGCATAGTTAATTTCTGACCACCTACTTCACATATACTGGCTGAATTAATTTTAAAGCTATTGAAATTTGAAAGCTAGGAAATTTGTGATGTACATACAGTTAAACCTGTCTTAAGCGGCCACTCAAAAGAACACCAAAATAGGTTTTCAAGACTGATTATCGCTTAATGCAGGTCAAAAGTATTGCAGAAGGGGAGCATTCTGCAATACTTTCAATCTTCATTATGCTATCATTTGTCATTAAGATCTGTGTTTTGTCTATTTTTGAGTGGCCACTTAAGACAGGTTTTACTGTAGATCTATATAGTTTATTTGACTTTATACACATGATAAACACAGGATGATTATTTGTTATGGAGATTTTGGTTGTCTATGCTGCATTACAAAGAAATCAGAGTTCCCAATCTCAACCAAAAATAACACTTTCTATCGTTGGTAGGCATGAGTTAACTAAAAAAAAAAAACTCCAGACTATATAATATGCTGGTCCTATTATGCGCATCTACTTTTGATGTACTGAAGGTTCCAAAAATGTTTTTTGTTGTTGTTGAAATGCAGCCAGTAGCTGTTGAGAATATGGGTGGACACAAAGGATTCCCTACTTATATGTTTAGTTTCCATTTTTAACAGAACCATTTATAGACAGCTATATGAGCAAACTGTGCATGCTCAAATCAGCATTTACAGGGGCTGGTCTATTTCTACATTCTCTATGATAAAAAGCATGTTTTTCTTATAATATAGCCCTATTATCCATCTTTTCCAAGAAGGATGTTCAATTTTATAAATTTGATAATTTACTATTGCAAAATACTGGGGTTCAAATAATAGGTTCAAAGTTAATAAAATCATCCAAAATACAAATATTGTTAAAGAATATAATAATAATAATAATAATAATAATAATAATAATAATAATAATAATAATAATAAACACAAAACTGTCATATCAATACAATAAATAATAAGGAGATATGAAAATGTTGCATTACTGTAGGAAAAATATTATCACAATTAATTTTGCTAACACTATTATACGTATATATAACAAGATAAAGCCATGTGGTCAAAGTAAATTAAAAAGGTAAGTGATTATGAACAAATTAAAATAAACAGCGCTTAGGTGGACGAAAATCTGCACAGGAACACTTTGATAAGCTCAGTGACCGCTAGTGTCCAAAAAGACCTTTATTTGATAACTGGCATTGGGCATCAAATCTTTAGCACAGCCAACTATTGGTTCATTCCTTAAGTGTTGAACTTCAAAAACAGAATTTTAGTATGAATCTATCACTGCAAAGGCCTAAAAAAGAGACAGTTGTCATCTACCAGGGGTCTAAAACCTGTAAATGGGTGGTGCATTACAAACAGTGAAGACCCAGGTGAAATGACTCATTCTGCAACACCATCAGGGTTTGCACTGTTTGCATGATTAAAGATTCTTAAATGTGACCCGATACAATGTATAATGGCTCATTCAAATAGGACTTAAGTTAAGAGTGCGTAATGAAATTTTAATTTTCTTATTTCTCAATCAAAACATATGTTTTGGGTACTCAAAAGAACCGTCTCAATGAGACGGTTCTTTTGAACACCCAAAACATATGTTAAAACTGATGGGCAAGAAAATATATACATTTTTACGCTGAAAATGTTTGTTTATCTAAACCTGTGTTCAAATGTTAATGTATCAGAGTTGATAGAAGATTCCACAATTTATTGAGATATTTTAAATTGACTGCAAAATTACGTAAACAGAAAGAGCTTGTGCAAACAAAGTAGTCCCTGATCAGACTGCTAGGAGCAGTCTGATCAGGGACTATTTGTTTCCTTTTCTTCAACAAATTATTCAATAATAACTAGGATGGATTAGTTAAGATCATCAGCTCGAAGATTCCATTCTAGATATTCAGCACTTGAAAAGTTAAGATGTGGTCTGGTAAATCATGGGCAGATAACATCCCAGGAGACAAAAAATTCAAATATTGCACTTGTCTTGCAGGACAAGTGACTTAGAATTTTCACGTGTCCTGCAAACACATGCACTTGTCCTTTAAAAGCATATGCAATAAGAAAATAAGGGAGTAATATGACTTCCTCGAGTAATTCTTTCCAAAGCATTCATCCTGTAGGATGAGTGCTTTGGGAAGAATTACTCTTCCTTTCTAGATTTCACTCGTAATTACGAACGGACAAGTGGAATTTTTGACCCTGCACCCAAAATTAGGAGTGTCTGAATTATTTCCGCAGCCAATGCATGCAATGCCTGCACATGCATCAATAAAATTTGATCTATCGTCAGACTACAATGGATTAGTTCCCTTATCTATCTTCTCAGTGCAATGGATCCAGGCCTTTAGTATGTACATGAAAAAATATTTTCTTATTTCTCAACCAAAACATATGCTGTGGGTACTCAAAAGCACCGTCTCAATGAGATGGTTCTTTTGAGCCTTCAAAACATATGCTAAAATATATGGGTAAGAAAATATTAACAATTTTACCAAGAAAACTTTTGTTTATCTAAACCTATGGGATCATTGATCATAATCTGATGAATACTACGTTTTGAGTTAAAAAAAACAAACATTTTCTGCCCGAGTCATTTAAATAAAAAAACTTACACAAGTGCTCATGTTTTATTGAATTTATTAAACGAGTTAAGGAAAAGAAATGAAGCACTGTTGAGTATTTTATCACTATTTCGCAACAAGTTTAATAAATTCAATAATACAGGAGCACAAATGTTATATTCTATTCATCATAGGAGACTAAAATTATTTTGAAATTGCAATTTTGATATGAAAGAGTCAAGATTTTGTCATCTATTTGGGAAGTTGTTACCCCATGTCATTTCATAATGTTACTCAGATATGTAACACTAGTGGCTCATAGAGGATCTTACATGAGTTCTCATGTTTTATTGAATTTATTAAAGAAGTTTGGGAAAACACTCACAAAACAGACAAAATGCGAGACATGCCAAGCATTTTATCTCTTTTTCGCAAAGAGTTCAAAAAATTCCATAATACATGAGCACGAATGTTAGATTCTATTTATCATATGCCTTTAAGATTACTTTGAAATCTCATTTCTGCAGTAAAAATGTTATCATTTTGTCATTATGTATGCAACGTTGTTATGGATGTCATAATGTTTCCCCAAAATCTATAAACCACTAGTGGTTTATCAATTTTATTGCATGGTGTTATTTCACTGCCAGACGTGACGTCATATGATAAAATATTTACAAGCTTATGTATATGTATGTAAGACAGGCTTTACCCCCATTCCTTTAACTAATTTAACCCTTTACCTCATAGAGATGCCTTTTAACACCTTTGCAAACAGAGCAGACCCAGATCAGGCAGCTCTTGTAAGAGCTGCCTGATCAGGCTCTATTCTGTTTGCTTATGGAAATAAGATTAGATATGATCCTACACTAGTGGACCTGACAAGTTATTTCTTTGTTCTATGTATACAAACATGAAAGTTTATTTATATTTGTATAATTATTCATAGTGGGTGGAGCTTAGCATGAACATTCATGAAGGAAAGGATGAAAGCCAGAAATAGTGACAGCCAATGGAAATCCCAACCAATATCATGCAGCAGGGTAATGAAAATCTGTAAATGGTTAAAAGAAGTGCTTTATTACTTACACACTGTTCCCTGATTATGCATTCTTTTATTGCTGTTTGGATTCTTCCATTATCACCTGCACTCTGGATGTCTAAATAATTCCACAACAAACACAATCACATCAGATATACTACAACATAACCAGACTAGATGATCGTGCCATGTCCAGTGATCAAATTTAATATTTTTATCAACTTGCTAAAAATATCAAGCGATCATATTTCTTACTTGCTAAAGTTGATAATCAACTTGCTTTACATTTGCTCCATATTCGCTTATAAGAAAATACATGTAGAACAAATTCAATTAGCATTATGTGCTGACAAGATTGTGTGGCAAATTTTTTTTTAAAAATGTTATTGCCTTTCTGAATTCTCATTTTGGTTACCTTGGAAACAGTGTAGATCCAGATCAGCCAGCTTCTGAAGAAGCTGGCTGATCAGGATCTGCACTGTTTTTCAAGCAATTTGGAAATTAGTTCATGCAAGAGCGACTTGTAATGACTTGCTAAAAATAGCAAGTGATGGTAATTTCAACTTGCTTTTTTGGAAAAAACTCCTGGCATTTAGCAAGCTAGCAAGTGCTAAATTTGATATATGACATCTGCAAATTAAAGTCTTCCATTCTGTTACCTATATTTAATTATATCAATATTTCAACAAGACACTCAGCCAAAATGAAAATCTTACTGAGCACTAGCTAATCTAGAAAAATCAAGGAGAAAAGAAACAATTTATCTTTATTAAAAGGAAAAGAAGTGATTCATCTATGACTATCATCACTATAAGTATCTTGTTGTATGAAAAATACCCCTTTTCAATTTTTGCCAGTCCTGTTCTACTATATTTACCGTACTATTAAGATTATTGGAAGGATCATTGACATTTTTTTCTGATTCACAGAACGTTGCTTTTGAGCTTCTTGTGTGGTGCATGTAGTATCAGCGTAACAGGTGAATCTAATGGCAAGAGCCAGCTAGCAAAATGTTTTCAAAATTTCTACGCACTCGAGAGTTATGGCGGGTAGAAAGGGGAGGGGGTCTGAAATTTCATGAAAATAAAAAGTGCTTTAAAAGGTGATTTCTGCACGTTTTCTTGATTTATTTGGTAGGCATGGTGATATTTCATGAACATACCATATGCAGAGTATATATTGAACACTTTTAACTCTTTGCATGCCAGTGGATAATTTTGTCGTCTGCCAAGAGCCTTTTACAAACAGTTTGAACCCAGATGAAGACCAACAGAATTTCGGTCTTGATCTGGATCCAAACTGCTTGACACACCAATGGTGGTCCTGGGTGGTTTATTTGTAAAAACTTAATTTTGAAGAAAGTCAGCAGACGAAAATGAAAACATGAACAATTCTCTAGCATGCAAATAGATAAGTACAAGACGTTTGCAAAAGAATGTGTCATTTAATAACAGTGAGATTTTTTCTTATGAAAAATACATAAAACCTTGCTAATTCTACTTTTAATCTTTAAGTACTTTACATTAAACTAGCACAGAATACAAAGCAATTTAGGAGGTTGGTTCTAGAGAACTTCATTACTGTCATTATTTTCTTATTTGGTAGAAAAGGCATTTTACGGGCTTAGGACCTGGGTTTTCGGGCTGCTGAACATCTTTCCCCCCCTTGTGCCAGCAAGCCACTTCCATACAATGTGTAAAATATGGTAACACATATACATCCAAAAGCTTTTGCTGGCACAGGGGGGGGGGAATGATATTTTAAAAAATGTTTTCGCATTTCTATATATTATAATGTAAAACTGATTGTTCTACCCAAAATTTTACATCTTTGAAGCATTGAATATCGAAAAGGATTTCACAGCCATAAAGTACTCAGGTCAAGGTGAAAAAAGGGACGATTGACAAACTTTTATTTTTACTGAAAACCATAGGCATTTATCCATAGCAAGTGTCAATGATCCTTTCCTTCTTTTAAAAATTGCTTTCAAAATCTAAAGAAATAGTGTGTTATAACTTTATGATCAAGCATATATAAATTGTGGACCTATTCACGTTTAGCATTCCTACTTTGAGACAATTTTAGCTAGTTACATTATGCATATAGGGGACATTAGGAGTATCTCATCTGGATCTCCACTGCACTTGTTTGTTAATAACCAGTATATACAGTAACCTCTCGTATTAACTGCATTGTTGCAAGTTGACCTGATTAACCTTATCTATCTCATGACATGTGTCTTTATCAGGTCATGATGATGTGGCACTTTTTGAATGATGTTGCCAATGACGCTGAATCAGTACAAAAATCCATAATTACGTCATAATCGCTAGTTTGAAGAGTGAACCTATGGGTAAACTGATCAATAGAATACCAGGTTCGCATCTTTTTATATCAAGTTTACCTGAGGCTCGGCTTCGAGGATGCATGTTGAATCACTTTGCAAGCCTCACGATTCAACAAGCGTTCTCCAAGTCTTGCCTGGTAAAGACACTCACCTAGTATTCTCTATATATTGGATTGTCATCTCTTGAGGCCCGTAGAGATAGGTCGTCTTAGCTAATCTTCCATGATATTCAAATTTCAAGGCCTTAAAAATGAGAAGAATGGAAGGGAAGACTTCACTGGCATAAATGGCTTAACCATTGTCCTGCTGAACCTGTTCTGGCCAAATAAAAATACCTATTTTTAGGGTAACACAACCCTACCTAAATTTACTGGTGAAACCTAGAATTTTTTCAGGTTTGCTGGAAAAAATATAATATTATGCATTGTGAAAGGCAGAATGCCTTTCGAAATGCCTAAAATTATATTTTTTTCCAGAAAAAAAGGAATTTAAAAAAACTTTGCCTACCGAGTCCCTACCGTACCTAAAATTTTAAGAGCTGTTACCCGAAACACACTTATTTTTTATTTGGCCTCACTTGTGTATCATCTTCCAAAAAATCAAAGTAGACCCGGATCATCTGGCAATTAATAAAGAATCCAGCTAATCAAGATGCTCACAATTTTCCTTACCACAAATAGTCCAGTGTCATATCTGGAATTATGTACCTGAACTGACCAGAAAAAAAAAGTGGATAATTCGTATTAATTGGGCCGCGACGCGAGAAAACCTATCTTTGGGGTTTCCGACAAAGAGAGACTCAAAACAGCCTGCCCAGCCATAGAGACTATCTTGAAAATTAAAAGTTTGCTTGTGGTATGTTATTGTATGATACTTTTCAATAAGCGAATAAGAAAGGCGCTGATCAGACTGCGCATATGCACAGGCTGGTCTGCGCCTTTGTTGTTGGCAAACCCTGAAGACAGGTTTTCTCACGTCGAGGCCCAATTTATTCAGCAGGACAGGGATGAACTATATTCAACACTGAGTGACTTCACAATAACTTCTACACTATCAGGTATAATATACTGACGGGCTTTAAAAACGCAACACTTGGATAACAAATTTAATTTATGTCTCGAAAAAGTAGGCAGAACAACAATTTTGATTGTATGTTAAAGAGCATTCATTTGTAAGGAAAATGTGAAAAACTTGTCCAACTAAGATGCACTTAATGCAATAAAATGTATCCTTTTTGCGATAGGGGTCAACTGTTTCATGTGACCAAAAGTTATGAATGAAAGATTCCCTACTTCTTTAAATCAAGAAACACTAGAAGCATCAAATTTGTGTCATGGACTTTGTTAGTCTTAGAGGAATCACTCTGATATTGATTGGCAGGTCTGCGATACAGCTTAATTGCGTATATGACGTTTATCGGGGTGTACCCTTTCATCCAACAGCTTAAAATCTCCTCTCCTTAAGAAATGTTTAAATGTCTAAATTCTTCCGGAGCAAATAACGTCGTCCAGCTTAGTTGTACAATTAAAACTAAAGTGTTTGCTGAAGAAGCCAACTCATGATGACATTTTCAAAGTAAAGGAAGTTTACATTCAACAGTCTTTTGGAAGATATAAGGGGAAGTTAGTGTTGCATAATTAAAATCCGTCAGTATATAACTTTTTGCTCACTGTAAAGGCGGTAAATTAAATATTCATATCTGAGCATGGTTTGGCTATTCCATCTGCTGTGGAAGGGACATCAGGTTCTGTTTATAATTTGGTGAAGACTGAAGAATTAATAAGTTGTTTTGGCCACGCAAACCTGTGTGCATTTCATGAAAATCCTAACTGTATACACACTGAACTCACATTTATTAACCATTAAAGCGCATATCACAAAAAAGCCATATGTTTATGTCGTCCGCTAAAATATAAGAAGCCTCTTAGACAAACAGTGTTGACCCAGATCAGACTGCTCCTACAGGAGCAGTCTGATCTGAGTATTCACTGTTTGCCTCTATGCTTATGTTAAATATACAATTTTGGACGCAGTTATTTTGCTGGCCTTTTAAGGGTTAAATAATATTTTATGTGTCTGTACTCAAGTATTATGAGTTACTTTTGAAAAAAAACATGTCTCATTTTCAGTTTTTACCCATGCCTAAGGTAGACCATTCCTAATTACCAATTCATGAGGTGCCGCCTTTACAGTAACCAAAAAGTTATATAATACATAGCCACACAGAATCCAAGAAGCCCTAAAGGCTTAAGCCTGTAGATTTCTTTTTCATTTTAGTCCTTGTTCATCAAACTTCCACCTTAGATATGACCTCATTCTGAATTTCTTACCAAATTATTCCAATATTATGGAGAAAAACACAAGTTTATTATTCCAAGAGTATAACCTGTTTTAACCCTTTCAATTCTGGTGGATTTTCCAATACATTACATGTTGATACAATAAGTATAAGGGGTCATAGGTGGAAGTTTCTGAAATATGATGTATTTCTGTTCCTGAAGGTTGTTTTAATCTTAGCAAACAGCGCAGACTTTGATGAAATGCAGTTTGCCAAGTACCCGTTTAGGGGTTTCCAGTATACATGTACAGAGGGTTAACTGCACTCAGCGAGAAGATTTTGCATTTCCACTGTAACTAGATGCTTAATACATGTTATACAAGCAGAGCTCTCACTAGGATTTTGAAAACAGGAGTCCCAGAGCCCTCTATCATAGACTGTGCTAAAAAGTGGAAATGCCACCATACAAAAGATTATAGCCTCCTTAAAAAAATAGAAGTCCCAGCACCAAAAAAGCGAGTTCAGGACTGCAAATCAGCAGTTAGTGAGAGCTCTGACAAGCATAATTTATCATCTTTAATATATAACCTAAAGGAGCAGGGTTAAATTAACACAATTTGCAAATCCATATGACACTTTTTATACCACCTATCAATCTACCTTGAGTATCTTCTGATACTGCCTAGTTGCCCTTGCGAACATTTTTGGCAAGCACTGCATGTTTGGGTTATGAAAAAGAATAAAAGATGAAAGAAGAATGACAGTGAGTCTGTCAAGATGAAAGGATAAATAAGGGATCTTACATGAGTGCTCATGTTTTATTGAAATTATTAAACAAGTTGTGAAAAAGTGATCAAATGCAAGGCTTGCCAAGCAAGCATTTTATCGATCTTTCCTAACAATTTTAAGTTTGATAAGTTCAATAATATACAAGAATGCCAGACTATTTATTGTGTGATCATGTTTAAATTATTTTCTAATCACATGTTTTGCTGTGAAAATGTCAAACTTTTGCCAAATATATGTGAAGTTATCATGGGCATTAATTCATGGTGTTATATAACTCCCACAGATAGAGTAACAAGGGAAAACGGACTTTACTTATCTAGAAAAGGGACTGTTCTTATTTAGAAAAGGCTATGATCGCTGTTCAGTCAATAAAAGGCACTGCACCACAAGAAAATGACATATGGCAAAGGCCCATCCTGAAAGGGTCAAGGGAAACACTTTTATTAGGGCTGTCAGCAATTTTTCAAAAACTAAGTAAAATATTAAAATAAGATCATCAATGTATTCTGGACATTATTAGAAACAAGTAGCAGTTTGAATTTTGAAAATCGGTGCAAAATTGTTAAAGTTATTGAGTTTTAAAGATTTGTTGTCAAATACTTTTTCTTTCAGCTTTATCCGTCAATACACACAGCTGGTACCCAGCATTTTTAAGGCGGCGTGTGTATCTTATATGGAGACAGTAGGCGTCTTTGACCTTCATGCGGGACATGTGCGCTATGGTTTAAAATTAGAATTTTAGCATGACATCATTGTTTACATATTCATTAATCATTTGGCTTTTTTCCGTGCTTTTCTTTTAAGCGGAAGTGGGGGATTTCCTTGTGTGAAAATAGGCAATTTTCTATCCAATGGCATCCGTCAAAATACAGAGCCAGGATGAAAAATTTGCATATCAGGTTAAAGATTGACCTTTAATCTTTGAATATTCATCAAGATATTAAAAGAAAACCAATCGGTTGTTAAATTACAAATGATGAAAAAGGTCACCTAAACGAGGTATAAAATGAATTTAAATGGCGGCCGTCCTCACTTTTAGAAAGTCGGTCATGTTCAACTTATCATTAAGAACATAAAATCAATAATATGAAATTATCTGCATAGCTAAACTGTAAGTTTAAACATTTTTCTTTAATTTGGTGTCAGTAGATTTTAATTTTATTGACATTTTAATAAAAAATTATTGGATTGAAAATAGCTCATTTTACATTATGTCAGAAGGCATTATCGGAAAAAGTCAAATCTCTGACCTCCCTACTTTTATCACAGTGGTGGAAAGATATTAAGCTATCTGGTATAATAATTGTCAATTTGGGGGTTTCTTCAGTAACTTTCTTGGCTTGCATATATAGAATAGTACGTATATACTTACGTATAAACATTGCAAGATTATCAGGAGTCACATTCTGTCCAAAAGCCTTGCAGAAAGTTTCATCAAACGCTCAATTTGCACAATTTGTTTCCATTTCTTCTAGAAATCTGCTATATACAGCACAGCATGATCTGAAATAAACAGTTAGAATTCAAGGGTTGTAAACATTGGCACTTCATCACAATAATTTATGCTGAATTCCTGGCAGTGTATTGATTTTTTTTGCTGCAGGTGCCTTGTCTAAATCAATAAAAATCGATGTTTAACAGCTAAACACTGGCGAAGAAAACAAACGGAAACTACTCCCCAATAGGTAATGGATGGAGGGATCTGATCAAACCTTGTATGTCTCAAACAAGGGCAAAATCCTGGCATTTTCTCTCTCTTTTTCTTCTTCCATGAATTTCTAGCAGACAGCATGTTTACATTTATGGGAGAAGTCCAAAGCGTTCCGAAAAATATAGACTGGCTGCACAATAATCGTGTGTTCCGACGGAATAGAATAGAATAAATTTTCTTTCTATGTTTACTCTGGCGATCAATATAGGGATCAAACCGGCCGCACCATAAATGGTACTAGTCGCTCCCTTGCTGACGCTCGCATAAAAGGGGTTGTGCTAGGAAGATAGAGTAAGGCAGGTAAGTATCTGTTAAAAGAATTTATGTCGCAGTGAAAGCTCTACTCTTTCTATGCATTAACATCAGCTGGGCCCCAAGGGAGGGGGAGATGGGGGGGGGTACTCTAATATTTTCATAAAAACGTAGGCTCAGTCATTTTTTTTGGTTCAAAGCTTTGAATTTCAATTTTTTTTTGGGGGGGGGGAGGGTTTCAGAAAAACGATTATTTTTGGGGTATGAAGATTTTATGGATATTTTTTGGGGGTCATCACAAAATTGGACTCTATTTATGGGTCATCTCTATGCATTTTAGGGTCTTTTCTTAAGTTCAAGGTACAGAATGTGGTATATTTTTTGGGGTTGCTAAAATTTCAAATATTTTTTTGGGGTGCTTGAAATTCCTGATATTTTTGGGGGTGAATGGTAGATGCTGGGCCCGAGCCAACGTATGAGAAACAAATGAGAGTACCCCAGCCCCCTGGGGCTGTACCCCGAGGGAGGTGTTGAAACCCGAGGGATCCAACAGATGTTAGTGTATCAGAAAACCATGTTTGATCGTTAGTTATTATTGCATAAAGTCATTTTTCACTTGAAAACTTTGGTAAAAACGCTTCTACATCTACAATGTACATGGGTACACGCCGAGGTCAATCATGACTTCTGTTGTGCAGGTGGTTGCAACTTAATAATGATAAAGAGAAACGATAGGAAAGTCAGAAGTGAAAAAAAAGAAGATTTGGTAGATAAGGTCGAAGAAAAATATAATTTGTCCAGATGCATTTCATCCCTTCAATCTTGTCCAGTCTAGCTTCCTTGGGGTGCCATAGGCTGGTCTACCTTAGAAATGACCCCTGCGCCTTGCATTCTTTGCAATTCAGCCTTTACTTTATTCATCAATGGAAATGAAACCCTGCGAGGTACAGAAAGGGAATGGGGTTTGACATTGGTTTCAAGCTTAATGGTGTATTCCCAGTCAGTTTTACCTAGCCCCTTGAATAGTTTAAGAAAATTAGTTTTGTATGCATCGGACGCGTGTACAGAGGTAAGATTTACCTGACCAATTATCTGCTATGACTCAATGGCAGGCCGTCCAATAAGTGCTAGAGAAAGTCTCCTAACCACATACACATCCTGAACACTATAAAACTTTTTCGTTTCCATAGTTCACTGAAACTTTTCGAGTACATCTAATTTGGATTTGCCTGGTCCACACAGGACCTTCTTATCGTTCACCAGTTTAACTCTTGAAAATCGATCGTTCAAGTTCCTTGTCCAAAATCACCGTCACGTCGGCTCCGTTTTCCACCTTGAAGGTCACGTTGATCCCGTCGACCCGCACATCTGTGATCCATGGTTTTGACTCCACTGAGTAGATACTATCGTCTGACTCGTGCTGCTCAACTGACCCAAGAAATCTCTGGTCGTCCTCGACGTCGGTCGCTGTCAACGTATATTTCGTTTATCTTAGGCTTAGATAAACAGAACTTAGCCCAGTGACATTTTACTGAGTATTTGTGAAAAATTGAATCCTTTGTTGGGCATTTATCCCTTGGGTGGTTGTCCCCGCCACACGGTTTAGGCTAGAGAGTTTAGTCGAAGCCTTTTTTTCCCCTTTTCGTCTTTACAGCGTCCACAGATTCAGATTTCTGACACTTTTGCGATTGACTGCTGCGATTTGACTGCCCCGTGCTGCCTGGCCTGTGTACGTGGGCTGTTCAAATATGAATGCAAGTAGCTTCATAATTTTCGTCACATATATGCTACGACAAAATGGTAAACGTTTCTATAAAGGTTTATATGTCACCTTTAAACTGGCACCAGATATAAAGAAAAATACAGTATACTAATCGAGTAATAGCCCTATGAATGAGGGTCGCTTTAGTATACTAACAAACTCAATGCTTCGAACATACCAGTGATATAGACGAGCGTATAATTATTCGATAAATCGATGAAATTTCTTGAAATTTTTAAGGAAGTATCCCCATATACTTATGTAATGATTCTGTGAAAGTTGCGAAAATCCGACATGTTTTTTGCTAAATTACATCGAATCGTTTTCACTAAAGTCTCTTTATGTTTGCAAATAAATGGTAAACAAAACAACACCTTTCAGTTTTCATTCAAACTTTTCTCTAACAAAATGCTTGAAGCAACATTTAAACTAGTTTTAACTCAAAGACAATATGTTGATCGCTCATACTGAAATGTTGCTACAAATCAATGAAGGATAGCTGGTAATTTTTAAACGCTGAAAAGCATTTTTACTAAGTCAAAACTGCCTTAAGTGAGGGGGGTTATAGAACTAATATTTAATTTTCTTGCCAAAACATTGCGGTTTTAATCAAAATTTGAACGTTAACTTTAAGTTTTATCAAAATAGGCATTATTTACAATGCAATTACTCACATGGTCTTGAGGACTAGACAGATTGAACACATTTTAATTAATGTAAACACGTCATTATGAAGCAGAAAAATGCTTTAAAAATAATACGAAATGTTATAACTCTGTAAATAGAAGACGGCGCGTTTTGAAAACTTCCTTATGACATATTAAGCATGTTTTAAGCAAAACGCAAAGAAAAAGACATAGCGATGTTCATTATTGCATCACCATTAGATAACTCAAAATGACTTTTATCATAAAATTAATGACGTCACAAACGTGCCTGTTTACTCAAGATTGAAACAGGATTATATAAACGTTTTTCTGCATGCAACTTTTTTCAATGTATGTTTAACTTGCATTTAAAATTTGGTGCCATTGTGTCTCAAACTTACAAAGATATGACACTATATCCCTACATGTACCAAAACGTGTATGGCAATTTGCTTCAGAAAAACTTCAGTATATAGGAATGGCCTTTATATAAACGTCTGTAACTCGAGAAATAAAGTGAGTGTTTCTTTATGTTTGGTGCCATTTTAAAGGCGACAAATAGTTCTTTCCAGAAAGGTATGACATTTTGTCGTAGCTCAGAATGCACAGTTCTCTGCCAATTTATGCAAACTGGTTACGAATGAATCTACCTCCTCTCCTTCAAGCTGCACCCTCTGATTAAATTGAACTCGTTCGAAAATAACATTTCGTTTAGGAATGAAATATTCTCCTAACTTATGTGCTACTGAAGCATACACATTTTTCTCATCATTTGTTAAAGTCAAGCTGTCCAAAATGTCATCAGTTTCGCTTCCCATACAATAAATTAAAGAATTGATTTGCATTGCCTGGTCTTTTTCTGCTAGTCCTGAAGCTGATCGAATCTTTCACGTTTGGGGCTTTGAGATGACAAATTTATGCGGGTGTGTGAATTGAAATGTAGCCGTTTTCCAGTCTAATTTAATAAAAAAAATCACAAATCCTTTTTCTATAGTTCAGAATTCAGCTACCGCTGCCACTACGTAATGTTATGCAATAATAATTCGGTTCAGTAATACAGAACTATAGTTTCTACATGTATTCTGCAAGGCATCAAGAAATAAAGTTCCGCTTTCAAAGTGTCCCAGAGACATGTATTCTCTAGGTGGTCTCAATTTTACCATGAGAAAGTATATTTAGATGCGAGCATTAGTAGCGGTCCATGTCAATAATTCAACAACCTTCTTGCTTAATTACAGTTGTAGTGTGTGTAGCAATTAAATAAGAGACACTTAAAATACATTTCATATGTAAATTGATAGTTCTATTGTTTTCATTTAGTTTGCAGTTGGAAAACATCACAAAGACCCTAAAACATATGGTTTTAGAAATGACACAAAAATAGTAAGTGAGTATGACCAGGAAATACCACAATCACAAACTGCAGACAACCCCATGGCATCGCGAGGAAGAGCCGCTCAACCACCACGAGACACCAGGAAGACAAATTAAGCAAAGCAATCAGCTCTCGCTTCCCCATCAAGATGATTGCAATACTAGAATGGACATAAAGTAACGTACAACAAAACATAGGACAATTACAAGACTCCCACAATGGGAGTAACAATAAACAAAAAGTCAACAACAACAGAACCACCGCCTTAGAACTGTCCAGTTTAGAAGTGACCTTCCAAAATATCCACAAAAAAGCCATACTATAAAAATGTTCATTTTTCTGAAAACCTAAAAATATTGAAATTGAAAATATTCGACCCTCGAAAATCTGACAAGCCTATGTATTTTTAAAAAAATATCAGAGTACCTTTAGGAGAGTGAGGGCCAAGTGCTGAATCGGTTTGGGTGAGAGAAAAGATTGAGAGCAAGGTTAAAGAGATATATGAAATTTTACATACAAGTAAATGGCGTTAATTTGTGTGATTGCATTTATTAACCGGAACATACACATGCACCCTTTTGGCTCAGATACTTGTGATAATATTCAAAGTTAGGTAGAGGGCAAAGATCAGGAATCCATACAATCAAATATTACACCTGACCCAGGACACCATATGGAAAAGTGACAACAACACAAGGAAACAACCTATACAAGAGAGCCAATATGTCAGCCCTTTCCAAGCAAGTGACCACAAGGCTGCAAGAAATAGACAAGACAGTATGACACGAAACACAAATAACAAAAATAATCCACAAAAGAAGCACCGCAAAGTTTATTTCAAAAATTAGAGAACCATGATTAGTTTCAAAACTTATCATAACATTGACGGCCCAACGATGCTTTAAACTATGAACCAGAATAAACACTATGCTAACTTAAGTGCCGTTATCAGATAACAGTGCTTAGTCCGTACTAAGCAGATATTTTTATTTGTAAAGTATAATTTTAGAAACTGGATATACTCTCTCTCTCTCTCTCTCTAAGCAAGCTGATTGCCAAATTAAAAAGATATTAAGTACTGCATTACAAAACAAGGACAAAACGCCCACCCCCCAAGAAACAAAAACAAAAAACAGCAACAAAATCAGGAGCACAATAAATAATGAATCAAAACCACATATTGTGTTGTATACATACATATACATGTACTTTAATGCGTACCTAAGTAAGAACTGACAACAAACAAGAGAAGCATTGTTGCTATACAAAACGTTACAGGTCGTTTAAACGTTAAAACAAAAAAGTTTAGTTTGCTTTGAGGCTTCCTAATCAATGTAATGTATCATAATAGGGAAACAATCAAATCAAAACATACTTCGATGAATCAAAGAACATGGCTCTTAACTCACAGACAGTCAGAGCTAAAGAAAACCCTTAGTTGAGCCAATGTGGCCCCAGGCAAAGACAAACACCAGACACTGACCCACCTATGACCAAAGCCAGTTTTAGGTCAGTTCATCTTTGAATCTGAAGCCTGATCCACCTTCGTGCAATTAAAGAAGAAATCATATCATTGGGGATCTTTTTGAACTGATCAGGAAAAGAAGGCTTTCCAACGACTCTTTTGAATTTATATACTAAACCACCAAAAAATACTGGCTCTGATATGTCTTGTTGCAGAGGAGTTTTCAAACCAACATTGTATTAAACGATCAACTCTGAGTGTCTTGGTAGAATTTAGAAAATGCTTTACAAAGTTTATGATATCGATAGGCTAGTTTTAGTTGTTCCACAGTCAAAATTTGGTTTCTATTGTTAAAGTCAATCTTTGTACATACTCTTGCAAGACACATAAGCTGCGAAATATATTCACCATAGAATCTGTGAGCGAGTAATATAGTCACCCAGAAACTATGGACAAGTCCTAGAAACAGCGGAAGGAGGAGAATGAAGATAGAATATACCTCCATTAAAGTATGGGGCCGGGCTGGGATCGAACTCACGACCCCCAAATCAGCAATTAGATTCACAACGGATTTCGCTGTGCAGCCTGGTAACTAGATATCTTGAAGTCACAACGGACTAACGCACGGAAAATGGTCGTTCTACAAACAGACTCATCTTCATGTACAAGGTGGTTGAGGGGTTAGTGCCGGCTATACCTCCAAATGAGTTTTTAAAGCCTTCAAGACAAAAGCGCCAAGTAAAAGTGAAAACTTCGAAAATTATGAAACTAAAAAAAATTTAGACAGGCACATATCAAATAATGACAGAGGTTATATTGTTGAACACTGTAAAACTGAGCAATTAAAACATTCATTCTTCGTCGGCACAGTAGTGGAGTGGAACCATCTGAATACAGCAACAGTGCGTGCAGAGACAGTCGAGAGCTTCAAACAGGCTCTCCCTCAGTGACACTAAGTCGCTCTCTCCGCGGTGTGTTATGCTGAACAAGCCCTACACTGTAACAAAACAGATGCAGATACAGACAGACGGAGCGACAGAAGGGCGAGCGGGTGGTGACAAACTATAAAATGTATAAATTCTAAGTGGCATCACAAGAAACCTGTCAATATGTTTATCAGATTCCTGTGGACAGATGAACAGATGACAGACAGACAGTATAAAAATATGTGTGATTTGGGGAAGGTCATCGACACAGCCTTCCTCACATTAAGGCCCAGACCTGTAATTGTTTTTCTATAGACCTGCATTATAGCTTTTAAGTAGGCTGTGGTCCTCACAACTCTTCAATCACAATGAGGCTGCCATAGAGTTGCAGATTGGACCTACTTCAATCAATAAACACGAATGAGATAACCCGGTGACCACCATGTTTTACCACTTTTTGGCCCCTGAAGGTGGGCACTCTTCATGAGAGGAACATTCTACTGAAAAAATACCAGGGGCAGACTTGATTTAGCTGTTTTCTTTACTCCTTCCACTCCGAACATGCAGAACAGAAATCAAGTGCCATTGGAACATCTGTGCTGGCGTACGCCGGAGTACTCCGTCTTTCGAGGTGGTGTGGACAGAACAGCCACGTGACCTGTTCCAAAAAAGATGGTGGATCACTGCCTGCATGCGCGGAAATATTTTGTATCGCTTGATTCATTCCCGAGTACTCCAAAGTGCCCAGTTTTACTTGTTTAGTTGGCTGTTCTGGCGTACGCCGAGTACTCTAAAAATTGCTAAATCAAGTCCGCCCCAGACTGCAAGGTCCTTTTTTCTAAGCCACATCAGTAAACTTAATCAACAAAAGCAATCAGATGTTGTTGTTTTTTCAAAAAGTACAGCAAAGATATATCCTTCTAATAAATACAATATATTTTCTAGTTTTATTATTGACCAATCGTGAAACACATTACAACTTAAAAATATTGTGCTGAGCTTCCCATCCACCTTTTTAGCCAATCACTTCCCTTTTTTACAATTGCAGGTCTGTGACCATTGATGGGGTATGAAACCCCCTACCCACACCCCTCACGGAAATTACCGAATAGTTTCACGCGCGCGACAACATGTGTACAAAATTTAATTATTGTTTATTCAAACGATGTGATATATTAGTAAAAAATATCCTGAAAGTTTTGTCAAAATTGAAAAAGTGGTTAGGAAGAAAATTAACATTTATTAAAGTGAATGGGTCTGAAACCCCCAACCGCAAATGAATATGAAAACCTATGTAGATATGAAATGCAGTGGCAATTAATTAAAACATTGATTTTAGCTAAGGCTTTGATTTTGGCACTTATTCCATTGGCGAGCAGTCAAGGATCTGGCAATTCTGTGCTTTTTCTGAGCATTTTCGCCAACTTCCGAGCCCCCGAACCTCTCACGCAAATTACTCAGTAGTGTATATGTATTATGATGGGATTTTTTGGTACTTTGAAATACAAATAAATAATAAAATAAATAATTACTTATTTATTTTATTTATTTATTTTTCAAAATCAATTAAGAATTCAACTTTGAATTTTCAAGTGTAATACAGTCATGTTGGGTATCAAATTAATTGTCGTTTTAAGCAGATTCTGAATTTGGAAATGATAGTTTGACCAGAAAATATTTAATTCAAAATTTGAAGATTATAATTTATTTTGCATTTTAGACCAGAATATGCCCCCTTAATTACTGAGTCGAACCCAAGCTTCTCGCAGGTGTTGACATCAATTAAGGTGACCATATTTTAGCGTCTTACATTTGACGAACAATAGCGCTGTTCACACATGATTCAGTTGTGCAAACACGCTCACGGGAGTTGAGATCACAACGTCTGTTAACCACGTCCGTTTGGCGGCGGCGCTATTGTCCGTCAAAGAGATTTGCTCAATGAGATGTTAATCTGTATGTTTTAGGACCGCCTTATGGCTCTGCCAAGGTGATTGGCGAATGCTGTCAATTTTAGAATATGTTCTAGCGTGTCTGTTTTTTTTAGAATTTTAGTATTTTTGATTTATGAAAATCAGTTAGGATTTACCAACTAAACGGTTAAGACGTAATAATTTAAGATAGTTTGGATCTGCCAACTCAGCGGTTAAGATAAAATACTGTTTGGATTTACCAACCGAAAATTTATAACATTTATTCTATTTTGGTAATTTACCAATTTTGAAGTTAGAAATTCAAGATTTAGGATTAGAAACTTACGCTTGGAATGTTCCAGCAATTTCATATGGTTTAACATACTGTTTGAATTAGACGATAGCTAGAAGAATTTATTGTTATATTTGGATATACCAGTAACTATATATTATTTGAACGGTTTTAGTACATGTGAAATGAACATTAATTTTGAGTAACGTAAATAGAAGAAGAAAAGTGGAACTTGATATCTGTCTCCAGTGTTGTTATTTATTTTAGTAAATTGTGAGCCAGGACATACCGCTCACCACACCTCTCACAGCTCACCATTCGCTAGCTTCCCCCAGACATTAAAAGTGGCTGATTTCTCCAACTTTAAATATGCGACAACGTCGATCTAAAAGTTAATAAATATGCTTTCAAAGTAAGCGTTTAAATGTCAATTTGGAGGCATTATCTTCTCCGTAAAGCGGATATAATGTTTAAAGCATAGTGCATAAAGATAATGTCGCACAAAGTTAATGTCCGTGCAGTCTCGGGCGGCAAACCCCGAACCCCACATGGAAAATACTGATCGAGTATAGCCGTGTGTCAGTGTGGGTATAAAAAATAATGAACTTGCCTCAAATTAAGAGTTTATGCCAAATAGGAGATACGATATGACCTCGGTAGATAGCGTTGAAAAGATTGAAACCCACGACATGAAACGCATTTTCCGCCAAAATGACAAGCATGGCTAAGTCATATTCAATTTGCCTTCCTGGTACGTTCGTGTCGACAAAGTTTCATGCAACATTAAATGGGTCATTGCATGACACTTTGATCTTTATCAAATTGACAAATGAAGAAGGCTCAGCCGAGCCAGCATAATGCGAAGACTCGCCAGAGCCTTCGCTGCTCGCAGACACATTGACAAAGTGTGGATGTACTAGCGGCTAAGGACTCAGATCAAAACTTAGAAACAATCTTCTTTTGATTACGTTTTTTGGAGGTGAATGCGCATATGCGATAAAAAAAACTACATATCCTGTGTTAGCCCTATCGACGATATTTGTTAATGATACAGTGAAAAACCTTTGGGCAATTTTGCACAAAAGTTATCTTTAATACATTACATATGCGACAAATGTACAATTATATGCGAGTGTGAGAGCAGAATACAACAATTAAAAATACGTTTTTTTTTCTCAAGAAAATAATTTGTGACTCGTCACGCAAAAAGGTACGAGTTGGGTGGACGACGTCATTTCGAGAAAATGCGTCTTAAAGTTAACGTCGCAGTCGCGCAAAAATAGCACACCTACGCGTGTTTCAAAGAGAAGTTTAACTTATTATAAAGCCGGATCAAAAGGGTTTGTCATGTTGAGGTTTTCTGCCGCCAGACTGTCAAACATTTTGTACGATATTAAATGTCCCTTTTGAATGTTCATAAGTTAAAATTGGGTCGAGAATCGTCCACGCAGTTCAGTTTATGATTAAGATATATTTCTCATCTGGTTTACATGGTTTAGGCCTACTAATTTAAGGGCAGTTGCGGGTAATACTTATCACATTAAAATATTTTTTTAATTCTTTGCATACAGTTTGTTTTATGTATAGACTGTCAATTTATGAAATAAAAATGATAATTATGTCATCACTCTCGATTTTTCATAATCTCACATGGAAGTTTTGAGCATTTTACAAATTTTCTGAAAAAAAAACCGACGTCCTTAATATTAAGTTAAAATAGTTGTAATCGCCATCCAGCTTCTTTATTTTAACTTCAATTGTTACTTACGGCATCAAGCTTTTTAGTAAAAGTGAAAATTTATTTGTTTTCCCAAGCCGTGGCAAGATTTAAGTTTATCTGATGACGTAGTAATGATGTCATCGGTCAAGAACGAATTTTCGCTACAGTTTTTCTTTAACGAATAGTCAAGTGTATTATGAGTACAGCAGAAGCACGAGAAGTGTTTTGTTCAAACTTAAAGAAAATTAGAAGAAAGAAAAACATATGTAAAAATAATTCATTATTTGAAATAATTATAAGAAATTTCTGCTTGGTGTAGGGGCTACGATACCTGACTCTCACGCGAACAGCCCAAGTTCGATTCCGAGCGTCGGTATTCCAATTTAATTTTTGCTTCTTTTTAGGCTTTTTTATATACTTTTTTTGCTGGAGACAAAATAATATTGACAGACCAATAGTATCTGCATCTTCTAAACAAAATATTTTATCCCCCCCCCCTCCCCGTCATTTATAAGAAAAAAATACTGTTATGCATCCTTCATTAGGAGCTACGTCACCTGTGGGACTAAGGGTAGCGGGGCTATAATTTTTCATTAGCATCTTCACGGCATTGCCGTTTACATTTCTTCCCAAAACTAGGCGGAGTAAATTTACGCTTACCTGCAGGGAATTGATTGAGGCTTTTAGCCTGGATATGAACGTGAAACAGTCCCGGAGAGCTTCGCATATGTATATACATGTACCAGCGATGATCTGACCCGCAATACTTTGCCTGGACAGACATGGAACCTTCGAAACTGTTAACCGGTCGGTTTTGCAGCTCTGTGCGGAGGCGCCATTCAACCCATCGTATGTAACCATGCCCATCATGTATCCATGCCCCAATCGGTGGGAACACGATTCTAGTCAAGCGTGTTTGCTGCCTTAGTTCATTCTTGTTAGTTTAGCGTACAACGGTATACATCATCTCCACAATACCTATTTACTGGGTGTTTGGTTTTTAAATGACAGTGCACTTGTTAGGTTGAACACGGTAATTATATATTTTTAAGCATCATAAAGAAACTCCTTAACATATAGCCAAGCATCAACAATCCTTCAAATAAATAAAATGCAGGAAGAGGCTGACATGACACGCATGCTTGTAAGTTTCTACACACCAAACAGCTGAACGGCTGCTACGTGGTTGTGCACAACTGTTGCGAAAACGATGTCCATAAAGCATTATTTGTTAGGCATGCAGAGGGATGGTCCTCTCCTGGGGAAAATAAAGTGTTAATAAAAAAGAGGGTGGGGTGAATGGCATGGGAATTGGAAATATTTACATGATGTGACCGAAAAGAAAATCCCGCCGTATTGACAAAATGTCTTAGAATTCAGCATGTGCCCTCCAATTTGAGGCTATTCAAAATTGTATGATGGTTGCGTTTCATTATGTACTGAGAATATACGCAATACAAAATCAGCATTACAAAGTACATGCATGTACCAGGACGTCAAAAGCATTTAAAGTACAGTCACGGGACATAATTATTCGCCTACTTGTGACGTCGCCGTTTAAAACAGTCCACTAAAAATTATCATGACGAAGTTAATGGGTGCATTTTTACAAAACGTACACGGATGAAAAGCAAATAAAAAATAGCAATACACAATTAAATATTAAAATAATTACGCTTTTGGTTCTCGAGGAGAACGCGTTTAAAGCGGACGTAAATTTTCAAATATCACTATTCCATTGACGCTGACGTTAACGTCACCGAAAAAATGACATTTTAATTTGTCTTTGTGTTTAAATGACTCCCATGCGAAAACAATAGACACCAGGAAGCTACAATAAATATGTTTATTGCGTAAATCAATTTGCTTTCACTTAGTACTTTTTCATGATTGAAGCTTCTGTAGTTTTGCGACAATAATTTTTGCAAAAAAATCTGGAATTACACTAATTTAAACGGTGACGTCACAAGTAGGCGAATACTTATGTCCCGTGACTGTACATGCAAAGTTTCAAACAATCAGTATAAATCGTACAGGTGAAGTTTTTATAGACACTTATCACATGCTTATAGTATGCAAGTTTAAACTTGTGTTTAAGTATAAAACATAAAATAGTGACAAAATAAATTTGAGAATCATATTAAAATCCCATGCACATACCAACAATCAATATCCTGAGACATTGGTAGCAGTCGATGGTCACGACTAAAAAAAGTGACTGATATCAATGTGACTGAATATTGTATATAAACCACTTGCGCATCTTTATGATCTGTAGGCAATGGCAAGTTTCAAACCTATCTATACACTAAACTGTATGAGGAGCTGCACACATATGGCACCCGAGCAGAACCACGCAACACAAACAACACACCACTAATACGATGCTCATCACTTTTTCTGAAAGGCGGGCGACAATAAACAATATACTAGCAGAAAGCTGGTGGAAATAGCATAACAATGTATACACATTCTAATATGCTAAATTCATCTTATGATGTAGTTAATGTACACATGTTTGAGAAAACAAAATTTTCTTTTACGTCATGGCTCTGCGACGTTCCCGTTGTAATATACCACTACCAATGTAGCTGGTATATCATTTGCCTGGCCCTCTTCTCTGGAGCCACAGCACTCCCCATTCATGTTTCCTGTTGTCTTATCAAATAATCTGATCTTATGACCTCTCTCTCTGTCAGACAAGGGAGTTTCACAGGAAATCCCAGAGCCATATTTGGCATTGCTACTATACACACCCAGATCTCAGGGCTCTAGACTCCTGTCAGAGCTATCTGACAGGAAACATAGTAGCCTTATATGGTAAGGAACTGGCATCAAAAAGGGCTTGTCTGCGGGAGAAGAGTCAGTTGTTCAGTTTATTTGGTTGAGAGAAAGTTACATCTATTGCATTATTATTTTGGACTTTTACCATCTTAAATTGTTATATATTAAATTATTAACTCTATTCATTCAACGGAAAATCTATTTTATATTAAAAGAAGAAAAAGAGTCTAGTTCTTTTGTTTGACTTATAATTAGTATTAGCTATTTCCCCAAGATAAAAAAGTACTAATTCTTACATGGCGGAGAATCTAAACATCACTTTATGAAATTATGGATGACTCTTTCTTGAACAATTCGCTTTTGGATTTAGACATTCAGGAAGAAAATTGTGTTAATCCTGACATTGCGTGTGGGTTCAAAATTCATGAACAGCCACCTACACCACCACAGAGTGACAGTGTCATATTTGGAAAGATATCATTAAAACGCTTTAGTGGCTATCCAACAGAGGACGCGGAGAGATTTTTGTCAAACTTTCAAGCATATTCAACATTCAATAAGCTAGAAACAAATGACAGGAGACAAGCTGCAGCCTTTCAGCTTCACCTTGAAGGGCCAGCGCAGTCCTGGTTCGCCTCCTTGGACGATGACATCACCTGTCATTGGGACAGTTTGTGTGCGGCGTTCCGCCAAAAGTACATTTCCTCTGACAACCGACCTATTTTGCTGGTTGAAACCGAACATTTTATGAACCTGCGCTTGCTACCACACCAGCAAATTGAGGACTATTATAGTAAGATCATGGACAAGGGCAGGCGAATACACAAGACCCCCCAGGACATTTTGCTAAAATTCATCGAAGGACTCCCACCCCAATTGGCGTTCTTTGTTCGGGCTGGGAACCCAGAGGACATTCAGGCAGCCCTAACAGCTTCAAAGTTAGGAGAGGCCTATGGTTATAGGGCCTCTCTTCCATCGTCATCATTTACCACCACACAGCATCACCAGAACCAACCTATAAGGACCACCTCGGAAAGTACTGAGCGTGTACCAAGTGTGCCAGTTCATAAGGTGTGTGCCGCTCAAAGCCCTGTGGGTGATAGGATGAGTAGGCTAGAACAGAGACTGGATTCTCTTTGCAATCAGTTTCAGAAACTGAACACTGATAGTAAGGAGAATCAGAGCTGTGCTATGCCATCCTGTCATGCATGTCAGGGTAGAGGGCACTTTAAGCGGGATTGTAATTGGGCAAGTGGTTCCAGTGACCCATCTGTGCAGTGCCAGTTATGTGTGCAGTTTGGGCACACGAGTATAAACTGCAGAAAATACCAGCGTTCGGGAAACGAGAGACGCTCAAGGGGCACCAGGCGCGACCCCTTGAGAGAACAGTAAGATCTCGCGCCAGAACCCGATCAGTTGGTAAAAGAAATACATCGATTAAAAGGAACACTCCATGCGCTAGTGCTATTAACAGTGAATTTCATGATTCCAAGGACACTGATAAGGACACTGCATCTGTAAGTAGCAACAATTTTCTGTATGTGCATGTGCAGTTTCCCAACAGTAATGTCTCAGCTTTGCTTGACTCAGGTAGCACTTATGTTAACAAGAAAAAACTCTTGGTAGCTAGATCGCTAGGGGTTGTGTCAACAACATCTTTAGTTCCAATTAAAATACTGAATCCCACATCTGAGTCAGTACAATTACACAGGAGTAAACCTTTAGGAGAATTCCATATTTTAGATCATACCTATGATATACACCAATCTGATTACATACTAGGCACTGCTAGTGAAAATACACCTTACACTGCTGGTCAGAAATTTCAATGTTCTCATGTGAGTAGTAAATCAGGAAATACCAAGAGTGCACACAATTCAGAATTTCTATCATTATTTGAGATAAACAGTGATCTGTCATCACAACAAAAACAAAATGTAGAGAAATTGTTGATTGAAAATAAAGCACTATTTGTCACTCCAGATAATCCTGATTTAGGCCTCACTGATTTAGTGGAACACAAAATTCACCTTAAACCAGGTATGACACCAAAACATCAGAGACCCTATAAACTTGCACCCGATAAGCGTGAAGTATTGCGGCACCAGTTGGACGAATTATTGCGTCAAGGTATAATTGCGCCGGTTAGTGAGAAAGAAGACATTCCGATTTCTAGTCCTATTGTCCTAGTTTCCAAGCGTAACAAACCCAAACCAGGGATTAAACCTGGATCCCCTGAAGCAAGTTTGTCAATGTATAGGTTTTGCGTGGATTTTCGCTACCTCAATTCACAAACTCAGGAATTTTGCTATGCTATTCCCGATGTACATGAGTTAACAGAGTCTTTCTCCCATAGGACACCTAATTTCATTTCATCCATCGATATGAGTTCCGGGTTCTTTCAGATGAAAATGTCAAGGTCATCAACCAAATTCACTGCATTCAACACATGCTACGGAACCTTCAAATTTTCGCGGCTTCCGATGGGGTTAAAAACATCTCCAAACAGTTTTCAATTGTTAATGGACCGCGTTTTGAATGGACTGTCATTTAGAAGTACTCTTTGTTATCTAGATGACGTACTTATTTTTTCGGAAACCTTTGAACAGCATATGCAGGATTTGCAGGAAGTGTTCAGTCGCTTTAGTCAAGCAGGTTTAAAGTTGTCACCCCAAAAGTGCAAATTCGCGCAGCGTAAATGCTAATTTTTAGGTAGCGAGATCTCAAGTGCTGGCATTCATGTTCCAGAAGACCGATTGACTGCTGTTTCTGAGTACCCTAAGCCGAAAAATGCCAAAGCCCTCAAACGCTACCTCGGATTGATGAATTGGTTCAAAAAGTTTATACCAAATTACAGTGCAGTTGCAAATCCCCTATATAAATTGCTTCGGAAAGATGTTAAATTCTCTTGGCAGGAAGAACATCAAAACGCTTTTCAAAAACTCAAAGACTTATTGCTCAGTTCAGAAGCGCTTGCATTCCCACGTTATGACCTTCAATTTTATCTTGCCGTAGACAGTAGTTCAAAGGGAATAGGTTATGTTCTCTATCAGAAACACCCCAAACCCGAAGGTGAAGGTCATACAGACAGAGTTGTCCGTTTTGGTTCAAAATCACTTTCGAAATGGCAATCATCATATGGGCCCACTAAATTAGAATTGCTAGGAATGGTAACGAGTATTATTGACTGTGCCTCATACGTAAGAGGGCGGAAATTCATTTTAGAATGTGACCACCAAAGTTTAAAACCACTTTTTCAGAAAAGCTTGAAGGGTGCTATATACGAACGTTGGCTAGCAATTTTACAGCAGTTTAATTTTGAAATCAAATATAAGAAATGTGAGGATATGGTTGTACCTGATGCACTTTCCAGATGCAATATCCAAGAGGACCCATCTTTTTCTAGTCCTGAGGAAAAAGATCCATTTTTTCCATTTGTCCCTGAACACACAGGAGAAATAACATTTCCAAATGGGTGTACACTTCAGCAATTACTTCAAACAAACAAAGTTTCTCTACAGCAGGAGTCTGACCTTATTTTGACACATGATACTAGCTATGATGCTGACACAGACATGACAGAGGCACCACCTATTACACAAGGGCAGACAAAGCGTAGGTTAAAAAGGGGTAAACACAAGAAACAACACTTACCACCTCAAATAAGCACTGTCAGTGTAGAGACTGATCAGACGGTAAGCGATTCTACTGATATAAGCACTTCAACAGAGGCTGATAGTTCACAATCAAGTTTTCTTGAAGATAATGTGAAAAAGTTAGAATTGTTTACAAAGTTTGATTTCAGTGCTGACAAAACCAAGGACTTACAAAGACATGACCCTGAGCTACATAGGCTTATCAGTTACTTGGATTCTAACATTCTGCCCAGAAGCCAGAAACAAGCTAGGCGCATTTTATTAGAATCTAATGATTATGTGTTAATTGATGGTTTGCTTTGGCATTCTCGAGTGCAGAAAGCAAAGCGAACCAAACAGCTTGATCACTATCAGCTAGTACTACCAGATACTATGATCAAAACCGTGATTCAGCTATACCATAACACACCCATGTCTGGACACGCAGGAATTGCTGATACAATTGACAGGATAAAAGAGCATTATTTCTTTCAAAGAATGGGCCCTATTATAACTGATTATGTGCGGTCATGCCCAGACTGTCAACAGCGCAAGCAAACAAAAGTCCACACTAAGTCAGGTGTCACTGCATATACACAGCCAGGACGACCATTTGAGGTTTGGCAGATAGATTTGTATGGTAACTTACCAGCAACACCGGGTCAAGGTTACACATATGTTCTCACATGTTTAGATATGTTCAGCAGGTATTTAGTTACAATACCCATAGCTAACAAAGATACATTGACTGTCGCATCGGCACTTACACAGCTATTCACCAAATTCGGTGTGTGCAAGACTCTTATTTCAGATTTAGGAAGTGAGTTCACTTCTAAATGCATGAAAGAAATATGTCGTCAGCTCCATATTCAACAGGAGTTTACGCCAGCATTTGCACATCATTGCCTTGGTATGTGTGAACGTGTGCATAAGACTTTGGCTGAGAGGCTTACACCTTATGTAAATAGTCGATGCAACAATTGGGCTGACATGTTGTCCAGCATAACATTTTCTATCAATCAGTCAGTACATACAGCTACAGGGTACTCCCCTCACGAAATTGTGTATGGTTACCGTCCTCATTTCCCACTTGCAGGTACGAAACCACCCAATTTTGACTCAATACCAGTTGATGCACGCAGTTACGTACGACGACACGCAGAAAAATTGAGCATAATTCGTACAGAAGTGAGAAACAATGTCATAAAAGCTCAACAAAGCATGTTGGATCGCGCAAATGAAAACATCAATCCTTTGCAAGTGAGCCCAGGCGATTACGTCTACCTTCTTATTGAAGTTACAGGGGCAGGGCAAAAGTTTAAAAACAAGTTTACTGGTCCTTTTGTGATTGAGAAAATTACAAGTCCACACTTGGTCCTTTTGCGTAATCCTGATACAAACATTTGTTTAAAAACACCTGTATACATTGATCGCCTAAAAATGGCCTATGTCAGAGAACCCAACCCAACACCATACTTCATGAGTAAGGTTGTGACCCATGAACAAGGTCCTCAGACTGACAGGCACACTAATGACCAGTCTGCACCGATGATTGACCAACATGTTACTGCAGAGGCAGAAGTACAGACAGACGAACAGACAGTAGAGTACACTGTTCCTGATCTCAGACGTTCAACGCGACAGCGTAATCCCCCAAACCGTTTTGGGATAAATGTGAACTTAGATACAGTTATTTCCTCTGATGAGGGATTCAGAGATAATAAGGGTTATTATAAAATCAAACGTTTTCTCGGGCAGCGGCCTTGTAAAAACAGTACAGAGTATCTAGTTCAGTTAAAAGGAGAACCCGCAGAAAATGCGTTTTGGATTCCATTGTCTAGTCTAAATCAACAAGCTAGAAATTCAATCCATAAGAAACCCCCTCCAGTGATAATTAACTTAGAATAATTATCAATATTGTTTGCTTTTCCATGTGCAAATTTTGCCCATTTGTAAGCATGGCTAACCCCGCCATGTTCAAGGTCACTTTTACTATAATTTGTGTAAAGCTAGAGTCAATGAGTCAAGCTATTTATAGATTAGCTGGGAAATTTACTCTTGGGAATAATTGTGCAGATGGAGAATTGTTGTTACTGCAGTTTGCAGTTTATATACTATATTTTGTACATTGAATACATTTAAAAGCATTGCATAGACTCGCACAATATATTATTTGTGTTTGCAAAAAGCGTCAGATTAGCGATTGCTTATCTGTGACGTTGTGTTCTTTGGAATTGACAGGTGCATATAGTTAAATTATGCAAAATTTTCATTATGCCGGTATACATATGTGTTTTGTTTTATAAATGGCCAGTTTTGTGTTTATTTTCATTATATATTTTGTTTTGCATATGCAGCTCTTTAATGTATTGAAGAAATTAATGCATTGATTAGTTGCACCTCATTTGATTGGTTTTCTGTACGGTTTGGCTTGCAGAGTTAAATCGCACAGCAAACATACACATTTAATTAGTTAAATTTAAATTCAGGCAGAAATTATGACCTGCGGTCTCATTTTTTTTAAGGGGGCGGATGTAATATACCACTACCAATGTAGCTGGTATATCATTTGCCTGGCCCTCTTCTCTGGAGCCACAGCACTCCCCATTCATGTTTCCTGTTGTCTTATCAAATAATCTGATCTTATGACCTCTCTCTCTGTCAGACAAGGGAGTTTCACAGGAAATCCCAGAGCCATATTTGGCATTGCTACTATACACACCCAGATCTCAGGGCTCTAGACTCCTGTCAGAGCTATCTGACAGGAAACATAGTAGCCTTATATGGTAAGGAACTGGCATCAAAAAGGGCTTGTCTGCGGGAGAAGAGTCAGTTGTTCAGTTTATTTGGTTGAGAGAAAGTTACATCTATTGCATTATTATTTTGGACTTTTACCATCTTAAATTGTTATATATTAAATTATTAACTCTATTCATTCAACGGAAAATCTATTTTATATTAAAAGAAGAAAAAGAGTCTAGTTCTTTTGTTTGACTTATAATTAGTATTAGCTATTTCCCCAAGATAAAAAAAGTACTAATTCTTACACCGTTGACGTCGACGAAAAATCAGTTTTTCAGTATTTTGCAGTTTTACTTTAATTATCATTTTTCAGGAAGTAAGAGACCTTGGCTAATGAATAAATTTTGTTTATTGCGTTTTTCAATTTCCATTCCAATGGTAGCCTTTTTATCAAGTTTGATGGATTAACAGCGAGGTAAATAATTTTAAACAACAAAACTTTCAGGATATTTAGATATTGATATCATGCTTCTTTTGAAAGCAAATTTATTAATTTTCAAATTCAAGTTGTTGCATGAGATCATTATTCGGCAATTTCCGTGCGGGGTTCGGGGGTGCGGGGTTCGGAATAGGATGTTTCATAGCAGCGGACACGAGTATCAAACTGTGCACGTCTGTCGTATGTAAAGCAAAATAGCGGAAATTCGGAAAGCTCGGATTTTATGCAATTTTGTAAACAAAGTCAAGAAAGGATGCCCTTTCCGTTGGTTAAACTATTATCGCTTGGCCTGAAACAAGGCAGCAAACATGTTGCCAGTTTTGTAAAACGTGAAGCAAGAGAGCATGAAACAGTGAGGAAGGTCATCATTAAATCTGCGGACTGTAAGAGACCTGTTAATGAACTGATGAAATAATTTTAATATTTTCAAGTTCAGCTTTTAAAAAGGCTGGCACCATCTTCTTATTCTAATAAGATCTGTAGTGACAGTGCCATTCCTAACAGCCTCGCTGTTGGGTTAACTCTTTAGCGACATGGTTAAAGTGGTTGACTGTCACGCAGGCGTTCTGGGTTCGAATCCTGGCCGACCCAGAATATTTTCCCCTTGGAATTACATCGCTGGTGGCAGCAGTAATTCGGGAGCGCCTGAGACGGCCTCTGGGAGCGGATGCCCTGCTCTCAGGAAATAAAAGGGGGAAGAGTGTAGTGACAGTGCCATTCCTAACAGCCTCGCTGTTGGGTTAACTCTTTAGCGACATGGTTAAAGTGGTCGACTGTCACGCAGGCGTTCTGGGTTCGAATCCTGGCGGACCCAGAATATTTTCCCCTTGGAATTACTTCAGGTCATCCCTCGCCGAGGCGGGTATTTTCGAACTGTACCACCCCCATCCTGTGGGATGACACTCACCCATTTGTTTTTCTACGTAACGATATATATTTACTATCTATCTCTATCTATTTCCTCCCGGAGATTACATGCAGGTGCTCGTCAGAGCGGTGTTAGTGGAAGAAATGCTTTTAAAAAAAAGTTCCCATAAGATTTATTATTTGAGGATGGGGTTAAAATGTTAAAAGTCGAAAACAGTCTGGCAGTGATAGGATTAAAAGTTTAAAAACAGTACATTGACATTTATGACATTAATTGGGTTACTGACTGTGTACCCCCCCCCCCCCCCCCCCCCCCCCCCCCCCCCCCCCCCCCCCCCCCCCCCCCCCCCCCCGCCCCCCCTCTTTCTACTGGCACGATCGCATGCAATCATTATGCCAGGGAGTGCCAATTTGGAATTTTGAAGAAACAAAACAAAAAAACAAAACAAAAAAAAAACAAGAATCCCTAACCTTCTGAGTATTATTGGGATTAAAGGCATCAAAGGTGTGTAGAAGTGCTATGTGTGCTGGCAGCCGGTTCCATTGCACGATTGCTTGGTGATAGAATAATTATTTGTAGTAATCTACAGTGGTTTGAATTTGACGGAAGCCAAGGGTGTGTGAATTCCTGCTGGTTCTCAATGGGCGAATGACATACGATGGCATGTCAACGGCTACTAGGCCATATATGATCTTGTAGAATAGGCAAATTCAGTAGTCAGACCTTCTCTACTCAAGAGACTGCCAGCCCAGGGATTGGAGCATCTCTGTCAATTTGGCATATGGGGAATAGTCACTATTGGGAGTCCAGCGGGCTGCGCTACGTTGCATCATTTCAAGCATGTCAATATTACATTTGGTGTAGGGTCTCCAAGCTAATGATGAGTACTCCACTAAGGGGGGAACAAGAGTTTTATGTGCCATTTCCCTGAATGCTGGATTTTCGGACCTTATGTTTCTCTTCAGGAAGCCAAGGGACCGACTTGCAGAGGTAGTTGCAAACAGTGAAGATCTAGCTGAAATGCCACAGAATGCGGCATTTCATTAGGGGCTGCACTGTTTGCTAAGACAAAATCAATCTTCAGAGAAACAAATACATTATTTTTTTGAAATTATAACCTGTGACTCCTCAATATATACAATGAACCATCCTGACTTAAATGTATCAAACTTTATGGAAAGGTCCATGTGATTATAAAGGGTTTTAAAGTGGTATTCTTTTATTTTCAGTGTACCACAAAGTTTTCGTGAGATCCCAGCTGAGCTTTTTAGGAATGGGCAAAACTAAGAATGTCCAGCCACTCACACCAGAAGCTGCTTTAGAACTAGGTACAGAAATGGTCGGCGATCTAGTAATAATTCTTTGTGGACTTGGAATATACTTGGTGGTAGACTCTAGAGGATCATCTAAGGGGAAAGATTCAGATGCTGTCAATAGAATAGAAGAAGAGCTAAAGTCCCTGAGAGAAACAGTTAGCAAACAAACAGTGCAATTAGAAGAACAAGCAATAAAAATTGAAGAGGTGGAGTCGCTATTGAAAAATAATATGTTCAGTGAAACTTCTGTTAAAGTTATAAAGCAGTTAAATGAAGAGACAAATAAGAAAATTTCAAATATAGTGGTGAAAAGATGATAGTGGTTAGAACTTAAGAAAAATATTCCTTATTTAACCCAAATTTTTGGATTCTTTTACATATTGAGGACATGGAACTCGGACACTTTGAGTATATCTGCCTATTTTTCAGATGCTTCCAAAAACTCCCCTATGCAATTGTTGATAATCAGATATGGGCCTCGACACGAGAAAACCTGTCTTTGGGGGTTCTCGAACAACAAAGGCGCAGACCAGCCTGCGCATCCGCGCAGTCTGATCAGCGCCTTTGTTATTCGCATTTTGGAAAGTACTGTACCATATCTAAACTTGCTACAGACAAAATTTCGATTTTCTGGCTAGTCTCTGTAGCTGAGTAGACTGATTTGAAACTTGCTTTGTCGGACACCCGGAAGACAGGTTTTCTTGCGACGGGGCACATATCTGATTATCAACAATTGCATAGGGGAGTTTTTGGGAAGCATCTGAAAAATAGGCAGATATATACTCAAAGTGTCCAAGTTCCTTGTCCTCAATATTTGTCAACCTGATGAGGTGAGCCAGGTGTAAAATGTAATCATTATTATGATGAAATGGAAAATAATGTAAACTCTGATCAGACCTGGCCCTGAGGTTATAAAACTTTTTTCATGCTCAACTCAACTGAGCACGAAATTTCAACTGCTCATAGAAACTAAAATACGGATAAATGAAGAAATTTCTTGCTTTAAGTCTCTCAGATGTTGTATTTTTCGTGCTAATAAATGTTAAAATGTTGGCATTTAAACATTTATGAGCAGGATAAATTTTGTTCTCAGTTGAGTTGATCATGAAAAAAGTTTTATAACCTCAGGGCTTGATCTTGGTTTACATGGTCTGAATATTTAGGGTAAATAAGGTACATGTATTGATTTTAATCTGCTAGTGCTAAAAGTTTATTTAAACAAGTACTGTACTGTAAATGTTCAAAAATTTGATCATTGATTTTGTCATTAATTAACATATTGATGGTGAAAAAAAAATAGAAAACCATTTTTCACTAAAAGGAAAAGACATTTAGTCATATTTTGTTTAAAGCCTGTCACTATTTTAATAAAATCTGACAAAATCGCTTTTTTTGGAACTTAACAGATTTATATAATTTTGGTGCCGCCTGCAAAGCATGGCTTATGTCTTGTCTGTGACAATGACGCTGTCTTTGCTTATGTCTTGTCTGTGACATTGGCGCTGTCATTGTAGAGGTCACATTTTTGGTTTCCAATCTATTAACTTTTGAAGGGATGCATCAATTTCATTCAAAGTTTACAGAAGGAATAAGCATTGTAAAATACATGCCAAGTTTGAATTAAGAGATCATCTGCGAAATGTTGGCAGAGTTATGGCCCTTTTTAGATCACCAGAGCCGAAGGCTCAGGGTGAGCATATAGTATGGGACTCGAGCCGGCGCCCGTCCGTGCGTCCGTCCACACTTTCAAACATGAATATCTCTGAAACCAGCCGTCCAATCATAATCAAATTTCATCAGGAGCATCATTGGGGTGGGGGATTGACTGCATTAGGTTTTGGGTAAGATCAGATCAGAACTCTGGTTTCCATGGCAACAGATAGCTCCAATAGGGTTATAATGGGGAAAATCTTGTGACCACTCTAGCTCCTTCACCTTTGATTTGTTCTTCTTTATTCTTGCAGGTAACAAGGACAACCATAAAATCTCGAATGGGTTCGAAATTCGCCAGGATCCGACCAGGGACTTATGAGTTAGCTGCCCTTGAGCGTCTGGAAAAATCTCCATAGACTTATAATGGGAGAAATGTTCTGACCACTCTAGTACCCTCATTTTTGGATGGATCTTCTTCATTCTTGCAGATATTAAGACCAACCATAAAAGCTTGGATGGGTTTGAATTTCGGCAAGATTCCATAACTGACTTCGGAGTTAGCTGCACTTGAGCGTCAGAAAAATTAATGAATAATGTTGTGACCACTCTAGCTCCTTCATTTTTGATTGGATCCTCTTCATTCTTGCAGGCAACAAGTAAACCCTTAATATCTCAGATGGGTAATAAATTCAGCAGGATCCGACTAGGGACTTATAGGTTACCTGCCCTTGAGCGTTTGGAAAAATCCCTATAGACTTATAATGGGAGAAATGTTGTGACCACTCTAATTCTTTCAATTTTGAATGGATCATCCTCTTTTTTGCATACAATAAGAACAACTATTAAAGCTTGGATGAGTTTTAATTTCGTCATGATCCCATCACACATTTTGGAGTTAGCTCCCCTTGAGCATCTTAAAAAATTAATGAATAATGTTGTGACCACTCTAGCTCCTTCATTTTTGATTGGATCTTCTTCATTCTTGCAGGCAACAAGTATACCCAGTATATCTCGGATGGGTTCGAAATTCAGCAGGATCTGACCAGGGGCTTATGAGTTACCTGCCCTTGAGCGTTTGGAAAAATCCCTATGGACTTATAATGGGAGAAATATTGCAACCACTCTAGTGCTTTCAATTTTGAATGGATCTTCTTGATTCTTGCATACAATAAGGACAACTATTAAAGCTTTCACCAGGTTTCCAATGCAATTTTTAGCTCACCAGAGCGGAAGGCTCAGGGTGAGCTTATAGTATGGGACTCGAGCCGGCGTCCGTGCGTCCGTCCCTGCGTCCACACTTTCAAACATGAATATCTCTGAGACCAGCTGGCCGATCGTAATCAAATTTCATCTAGAGCATCATTGGGGTGGGGGATTGGCTGCATAAGGTTTTGGGCCTGATTGGATCAGAACTCTGGTTTCCATGGCAACAGATAGCTCCCATAGGGTTATAATGGGGAAAACCTTGTGACCACTCTAGCTCCTTCATTTTTAATTGGATCTTCTTCATTCTTGCAGGCAACAAGTAAATCCATGATATCACGGATGTGTTCGAAATTCAGCCGGATCTGACGAGGGACTTATGAGTTACATGCCCTTGGGCATTTGGAAAAATCCCCATAGACTTATAATGGGAGAAACGTTGTGACCCCTCTAGTGCTTTCAATTTTGAATTGATCTTCTTCATTCTTGCATACAATAAGGACAACTATTAAAGCTTGGATGAGTTTGAATTTCACCAAGATCCCATCACCTATTTTGGAGTTAGCACCCCTTGACCATCTTAAAAACTGATGGATAATGTTGTGACTGCTCTAGCCTCTACATTTTTGATTGGATCTTCTTTATTCTTTCATCTAACAAGCACACTCATAAAAGATTGGATGAGTTCGAAATTCTGCAGGATCCGACCAAGGACTTATGAGTTAGCTGCCCTTGAGCATCTGGAAAAATCCCCATGGGAGAAACGTTGTGACCACTCTAGTGCTTTCAATTTTGAATGGATCTATTTTATTCTTGCAGATAAGAAGGACAACTATGAAAGCTTGAATGAGTTTGAATTTTGTCAAGATCCCATCACCTATTTTGGAGTTAGCTTTCCTTGATCATCTTAAAAATTGATGGATAATGTTGTGACCACTCTAGAGCCTTCATTTTTGATTGGGTCTTCTTCATTCTTGCAGGTAACAAGGTCAACTATAAAAGCTTAGATGGGTTCAAAATTTGGCCAGATCAGACCTGCGACTGTGGAGTTAGCTGACCTTGAGTGTCTTAAACATCCCCATAGACTTATAATGGGAGAATTGTTGTGACCACTCTAGTGCCTTCATTTTATAATAGATCATATTCATTTTTGCAGATAAGAAGGGCAACTATAAAAGCTTGGATGAGTTTGAATTCAGTCAAGATCCCATCACCTATTATGGAGTTAGCTACCCTTGAGCATCTTAAAAATTGATGATAATGTTGTGACCACTCTAGCGCCTTCATTTTTTATTGGATCTTCTTCATTCTTGCAGGTAACAAGGACAACCATAAAAGCTTGTATGAGTTTGAATTTAAAGTAGAACCAACCTCAGACTGTGGAGTTAACTTCCCATGAGCATCATAAAAAATCTGCATAGACTTACAATGGGAGATCTGTTGTGACCACTCTAGCACCTTCATTTTTGAATGGATCTTCCTCATTCTTGCAGGTAACAAGGACACCTATAGAAGTTTGAATGAGCTTGATTTTCGGCCACACCCAATCACCAGCTACAGAGTTAGCTGTCCTTGAGTGTCTAAAATATAGCTATATAATGTTGTGACCACTCTAGTGCCTTCATTTTTGATTTGATTTTCTTCATCCTTGTAGGTTATCAGGACATACATAAAAGTATGGACGAGTTTGACTTTTGGTCAGATCCCATCACTGACTACTGAGTTAGCTGCCCTTTGAGCATCTGAAAACAATACATTCACCAGGTTTTCTCTGCAATTTTTATTCAGACCTTTTAAGACTTGCAGATAACTAGAACTGGCATAATATCTTATGTTTTGAATTAATTTCTGGTCATTGTTTCAAGTTCAGAGTTACCTGCCTTTGAGCATCGTAAATTATGTTGTCTCCCAACATTATGCTGGCTCCATGGTGAGCCATCGTTGCCCATTGGGCTACTTGTTATTCAGATCTTTTTAATACTTGCAGATTACTAGAACCGGCATAGTATCTTATGTGTTTGAATTAATTCCTGGTCACTGTTTCAAGTTCAGAGTTATCTGCCTTTGAGCATCGTAAATTATGGTGTCTCCAAACATTATGCTGGCTCCATGGTGAGCGATCGTTGCCCATTGGGCTACTTGTTTATCTTAGGTTTTGCCAGACAACACATCCGATTCTTGGAATTCTAGTTTTATTCTGTACCATTAATGTTGCACATGATTGTCATTAAATGTTTATTTGACTATTTATATCAATTGAAAAATACTCATCAGGCCTGAGGTTATAAAACTTTAATATGCTCAACTCAACTGAACATGAAATTTATCATGCTCATAAGTGTTAAAATGCCAACCTTTATAAACGTGATAAATACAACATATGAAAGACTAGACTTAAAGCAAGAAACTTCTTTATTTGTTGTTATTTAGTTTTTATGAGCAGTTGAAATTTCGTGCTCAGTTGAGTTGAGCATGAAAAAAGTTTTATAAACTCTGGGCCTGATGTTTTTCATAACCAAAGACCTAATAATAAAAATTTTACATAAGAATAACAAGATAATTGACTCTTTGAAAACCATATTTTATGGCATTGTAAAATCCTTTTTAATCCTTATTCTACTGAAACGGATTTATCCATTTTTGAAAACACTGTAAATCCAGACCAGCTGGCTTCTGATAAAGCCATCTGATCAGGATCCACACTGTTTTTCATTCTGATTGAAAATACATGCTTACTTCTAAAATGCTTTGGGTTAAGAGGTTGAAAAATTAAAAATATTGAAGCATGACAAGAGTTAAAGTTCATGCATCTATATAAGAATATGTATCATTTAAATGAATTTATTGTTTCTTATACAGTAAAACCTGTGTAAAACGACCACTCTCAAAAAGACGAAAAATTGTTTTTAAGACCAATTATTGCTAAATGCAGGTCAAAAGTGTTGCAGAATGCTCCCCTTGGAGCATTCTGCAACACTTTTGACCTTCATTAAGCTACCACTGCCTACCAGTTGTCATTAAGATCTTTGTTTTGTCTATTTTTGAGTGGCCATTTTACATAGGGTTTACTGTAGTCATGATAATTGTCTATTTGACCTAATGAGCATGCATACATGTACTCATATAGCACACATTGAGTTCTCTTTTATCAATTTCAAATTTCCAACCTTGGCAGTGGTTCGTGAAATACCAACAAATCATTTTAAGATTTTAATTCAAATTTGATATTTGTTATAGAGTTTAATTTTACAGTCAAAAATTGTGATGCCATGAAAATGTTTTATGGGTAGCCTTCACAGCTTTAAGAAATTAGTAATAGTGCTGAAGATTGTGTCCTACTGTGAACAGATACCGGTAAATAAATTTTGTCGGGCCTGATCCGGGTCCAAACAGTTTGCAAAAGGTACCAGCAGATGACACTAGTAGGTAAAGAGTTAAAGAAGTTTTTAGTTTGAAATGTTGAATCTATATATGCCAGCTCATAAGGTGTTGGTACTTATGACAAATATGTGAGAAGGGAAGGCTCAAACAAGCCTGCACATCCACACAGTCTTGTCAGAACCATCACTGCTTGCACTCGCACAGTAGAGGTTTAGATTAAGATTTGTGCCAAATTTTAGGCCTCTAGCTTCACTAGGTAGCTGTGCAAATGTTTAAAGGATGCCTTTAAGCATACAATAAAGCTGTGTACAATGGCCACTCTTAAACAGACCGAAAATTGGTTTTCAAGACCAATTATCGCTTAATGCAGGTCAAGAGAATTTCAGAATGCTCCAATACTTTAGACCTTCATTAAGCTACCATTTGTCATTAAGAACTTTGTTTTGTGCATTTTTGACTGGCCGTTTTACACAGGTTTTACTGTATATGCAAATTTCTTGCCCTGACCTCAATGTTTTATCCAATAAAACTCCTCCCTTTATTCAGTAACTGGAGAAGTGTCAGAATATGGAGATGTCTGCCAAGACTTAAGCCCAAAAAGTCACTAATCAGGTCTTCCATCGCTAATTGCTGAAAGTATTGCTACTTGTATTGGCAAATATGTCAATAAGAGTTTAATTTCCTAAAGGGGAACACAATATACATTAACAAAAACGGATTGATCAGAGTGTGCATTTTTATGCAAATTTGATCACAATAAGATGTAAAATAAGAAAGAAATTCCCATTCATAAATTTTAAATCTGAGTTAGATTTATAAGCCAACAGAGGTTGACATTTGAATATTCAATTGACTTCCTGTAAATTTAAAATTAAAATAACATGCAATTTGCACAGATTTTCCCCCAAAATAATGGTGATGGCTTACAACATCAGAATCTGAAAAAAAATGCAAACAAAGTAGCATAGTGGTAAAGGTACCAGACGTTGCAGTGCTAGGCATGTACACGACATTCTTGGGTTCAACCCCGACAGAAGTAATAAAATAATAGCTGGCAATTAGTTATTGTTTATGCTTATTTATTTTGGGTTGTGTGACCCCAAACAACCTAAAAATGACTGCCCTACATTGCTTCCAGTCTTTGCTATACAAATATTGTTAATTCTCATAATGTTATTTCAATTTTGATGGACTATCAATAGATTGCATGGTTTAACCCATATAAGACTAGCGTCCTTTTTGTGGGACATAGACAAACAGTGCAGACCCAGACCAGACGCCGCTAAGCGGCGTCTGATAGGCTCTCCACTGTTTGCTTGCAGAATGTTCTATCAAAATTTGAATAACAATGAAAAATACTGTCAAACATTCCTGAAAACAGAAATGGACTGTTCCAATTGATAATGGTTGGAGATTCCATTTGGCATAAATGGGTTAATGACTTGAACTTGTGTTTCATATTCACTTGATTTCAAGGTTGTGTTCCCCTTAAATCAATTAGATTTTTTCTTGGAAAAAAAAGTTAACTGTAGATAGGTCCTGTCAATTTACCATGCTCTTTCAATTAAGCAAAGCATTATTGTGTTTTAATGATTGTGTATCTTTAATATGTATTTAGGACTTTTATTTATGTAGAAACATTTTGTTATATTTGTTAGGTTGTCAACTTACGAATCTATTTAAGAAATAGATCGAGCTAATCTATTTCGCACAATAAACGACAAAAATACATTTGAAGTCTTCAGCTTCTTCCAACTTGCGGCCATTGCACTGAGGAAATCCCGCCAATAGTTGGACTGTGTCACATACGTTTACATGTATTTGTAATGTCTATTCAGCGTAAAAATGACGTTACACCATTTAACATCATGGCTGACATCATTTTGCAGTAACAAATGACCTCAGCTAGCGCGCATTTTCCTCATGCTTTCAAAACTGTGAATTAATGTTTGATATATCACATTTTTTAGCATTGGCTCTATAGGCGATGTGTGTTAGAATGATCGTTATATCGCAGGGAAAGTTCAGATAATGCAAGTTTAAATATTGAAATTTTGAACTTTCATCCATAGCTCTCTGCGTGTGGTCATAAAGAGGCTCAGGAAGCTACATCATTGTCTTGTCTGTTAAATCCTAATAGCCACCTATTAGGTCTTAAAGCATATATTTTTTGCATGAAAACCTCAAGATCTGTCTGGCTATAAGTAAAGATGACTTTGTTATGAGTGTCATTGAACCAAACTTATTTGCATACTTAATACACTTGTGTATTATTGTTTTTTATACATGACATAATGTCACTTCTAAAAGTGACATCATATGATAATGTGTTAATGTTTGTATCGTTTTGTAACATAAACTGTCACATTAGATCTGTTGCGTAAGAAAATAAAATGATAAATAAAGCTTTGTATTTGTTAAATCTTTTTGTATCATGGCTATGCCGCCTTTCCTTTGATCTGAGCTGTTCAATAATTTCCACAAGACCTTGTCAAGGGTGGAGCTTATACATGTAAGTGACTTGAATATATGATGAATAAAGTAAAAGGTGATCGTGTTATTGGTCATGATATGTTAGCTTTATTGTTCAATTTTACGAGTGTATATACAAATATTCCCTCTTGTAGACGGGACGAGTCGAAGAAAGTCAAAGTCATGAGACAAAAGAATTTTAATCTACACAAAATAGTATATACACAAAAAACTAGAACTGACTTGATAGTTGCGCATACACGTTTAAAGATTGGTGCTACATTTATGTGATAAGTTCAAGAAAGCCTCTGGCAAGACTGCTGTTATCAGTCGCCACATTGTGTGGTGTCTGGTCTGGGTCTGCTCTGTTTGCCTATGTCCAACAAAAAGGACGTTAAGTTTATATGGGTGGGTCTGTAAAAAAATAATTACAGCTTTTACGGATTAACAATGATAGAGTATAAACCACTTTTTCAAAATGGTAGCGTCTTTTGTTAAAAAATAGTTTTCCTGACGATTTTTTTCAAAGGAACAGGAACACAATGAATGTTTTTTCTTTCTTTATAAAGACATCGTTTGTATAATATTGTTCTAATCCAGAACTACGTCAATCATATCTCCATTAAGGTGGTATATATACTGGTCTGTTTTCTTTACCACGTCCAGGTGCACTGAAAACGAAAGTCAATACATTACAAGCATTTACCCTATCCCTAGATAACCGCCTTTGTTGTTGTTTCGTTTGTGCTGATGCTTTACGTCAGTCAACAATTTTTCAGCAATGTCATGGCTTTTTCCCTATCTCCTAATGTGCAGCGGATACAGTTTCTTGCTCATTGACAACACAGTGACTCTGGTGAGTCTCTAACTAGAAACTCTTCAATCTAAAGTCTAACACCATACCACTGAGCCGCTGTGCGCATTTTCGTTGATGCGGAGTTTTAAACCAGGTTAGGCTCAAACCGTTCTTGTCAGCTACAGAGGCTAGCTAGAATAGTGAGATATTTATGCGGCAAGTTCAACTTTAAAGAAAGGCGCTAATTAGACTGTGCGCATGTACATGCTGGAGGCTCCTCACATGGACAAAAAAAAATACATGGGCCGTGGGACAAAGGTATGATCAGGAAATGCCACAATTGGCATACTACTGACCAACCCATGGCACCGTGAGGAAGAGTCAAAGAGTGAAAACAGCGGCATTACATTCAGGACACAAGAAAAGTAAAGCAACTAGCTCTCCCCCACCCCAGCGAGATGATTGCAAATCTAGAAAAGACACAAAGTACTGAAAATTTTAAACAAAACAAGGACCTAGCAAAAACTCACAAATAATGGGAGCAGCCACATGCAAGGATTAAAGAAACAACAGAAGCACCCCCTTAGTATTGACAGTTGCGGAAGTTACAGGGGGCTTAAATTAACCATTTTAGCATAGCGTCCTTTTTATGGGACATCGCAAAGGGTGCAGAACTAGATCAAATGCCGCAGAACGTGGCATCTGATCAAGTTTTTCACTGTTTGCTTACAGAATGAACTTATAAAATTTGAATGAAATTTAAACCTACTATCCAACAACCTTTTAATTCGAAATGGATTCGTCCAATCGATAAAGGTGGGAAATTCCATTAGGCATAAATGGGTTAAAATAATTTTTACCCATTTGCATACTACTCGAAACCTGTTAGCAAGTACTTTAGCAGTCAAAGAAGACCCTGATAAAATGCTACAGAACGCAACGCATTGTTTGCGTAGATGAAAAGAATCTTCAAAGTAATAAAAGGTGGCAAAGATCAGGAATCGATACAATCAAGTACCACACCTGACCCAGGATACCACATGGAAAAGTGACAAAAACACAATTAAACATCACAAACGAGAGCCAAGAGGTCAGACTCAAATTCATCTTAATATAAAAATTCCATCCATTTGATGATATGTGCAAAAACCCATCTCAAGCAATTGTAAATAATGGTTAAAATGGCTTAACGCTTACCCTACGCCAGCCGGTATGACCTTGGAACAGCTAGAAAACTTGACAAACAGAACCAAAATGATCAGACCTATAAGCACGACACCCCCTACTGCTGAAATGACGGCCACATTGACAGGTTTGTTAAAGAATTTTTCATCGTCGTCATCAGTACTGTAGCGGCTGCTTGAGATAGTTGATTGGCCAACTATAACTGGGTTTGCTGTGGAAATTGTCACTGAAATTGTAGAAGTGCTCGCTGTTGATGTTGTCTCAACTGATTGTGCAATTGATGAAACACTTAAAACAGTTGTTGTGGTCAATGGTGTTGTTGATTCTGAAGAAGTGCTAGGCGTTGATGTTGTCTGTGCAGCTGATGAATCGCAAAAAACTATTGTTGCATTCAATTGGGTAGTTGATTCTTTTGTCGTTCTCAGTGTTGTGATCGAGGTGCTCTCCACCATTGTTGACGTTGTAGGCCCTGGACAGGAATCTGCTCTTACAAATGTTGCGTTTAAGAGAGCAATAGCTGTGTTCTCGGAAGTAACGTTAGGTGCAGCTACACTGTTATCAAAACAAGCTACACCAAGATAGTACGTCACATTGAATGCGAGGCCTTGCACTGAAGTTAGTATATGCTTACTACCAGTTGGATTAAAGATAACTTGCCGCCGTCGCCGCCGAGACTTATCTGAAATATATGAGATGCCGTGTGTACTTGATACACAATCATGGGTCCCGTCGATACATACCATATAAAGCATCATAATTTTCGATCAAACCTTTTATATTTGGGCCTCAGCGCAAAATAACCAAGCCCTGAGGTTATAAAACTTGAGTTCAACAAAGCGCAATGATTGGCTGCCTTGCGGAGTTTCCGTCCAGGACATACCCAAAACAGCATGCTCATCTACAGAGACAGAGCTAAAAATAAAATTTCGCATGTAGTAAGTTTAGATATGATACTTTCCAATAAGCAAATGACAAAGACACTGACTCCCTTTCGTATATAAACTTGTAATTATCCATTTGAGGGCAATTGCAGGTAAAACTTCCCACATTAAATTCTTTTTAATTCTTTGCATACAGCTTGTTTTATGTTTGGACTGTCAATTTATGAAACTAAAAGGATATGTCACGACGCTTGATTTTTTAAGTTAAAATAGTTGATATCGCCATCCAGCTTCTTTATTCTAATTTTAATTATTACCCACAACACCTAGCTTTTTAGGAAAAGTGAAAAGGTATTTGTTTCGAAGTGGCTATTTACAGTCAACTGTAAATAGCCAAAAAACGTTAAAATGGCTATTTACAGTTGACTGTCAATAGCCATTTTAACGTTTTTTGGCTATTTACAGTTGACTGTCAATAGCCATTTTAACGTTTTTTGGCTAATGACAGTCAGTGTCGTTATTTATTTGGGATACAGGGGGAAATTATTCGTTATATCAAATTTATTTACTTATCACTTTATTTAGCTGAAATCCTATTTTAGCTTTTGTTGAAGCATTTTTTTTTCATGATGGTGCGGCTTCGAATCAACGACTTCCCGCTACGTTAGCGGAAAAAGAGAATCAAGACATTAAACATACTAATTGCAAAGATGTGGTAAGCAGTTAATCTTGAGCTTCCTAGCATTATTTTGATATGACTTTAAGTGCAAAGTAAGAAGAATTCCTGAGTGACACGAGCAGCCTTGTCTTTGTTGTTGATTTTAAGACTTGGAAACTTTTCTCACAAATTTTTTGTTTAAAAAAATATCCGTCCAGATCTGGATTGAAACTATTTGGCATCACGGATCCAAAATAGGCTCCGTGTTGGCATTTAATAATACTCTACTTTAATAGACATCTCATCTGGGTCTACCGTGTACTCAATTATTCGTCAAACTCATGATCGTAACCGTTCTTTTGACAAATTATATAGTTTGCTTTTGACAAATTATATATCAAACAAGAGTGAGTCATGATCTGATTATAACAGATAATTACTATAGGAGCTGTCTGATTCTGATCTATACTGCCTGTTGATGTTGTGTACATGCAAGTTGTCATGAGACAGCTAAGGGTTTGGCAATTAATTCCAGTCCGCAACATTATGTACGAGGGCCAGTACAGGGATTTGTTTTTTATACTTCACGCATTTTCGAGCCTGGAAAGCGAAGGGCGATGAATCGTCAGAACCTTCTCGACTCCCTTATACAAAGTATGGATGTCTCGCAGAGAGGATCCATGTGGTATATTTAAGATGCTCTTCATTGAGACAGCCATCCATTTTTTTTCTTCTTTCATTATTAATTTTCTTTTCGGCCTGTTGAAATTTATTTATATTTTGTAAAAGGTTAACACCAAAAGGCCTTTGCTAAAAACATTTAGTCTCGAAAAATGTATGAAATATAAAACCTGTGCAAAAATGTGCAAAATATGAAATGAAACCTGTGCAATATGCAAAGGTTTCGTATTTTGCACATTTTTCGAGACTAATTTTTGTAATTTCGAGATAAACGGATACTTTCATTTTTTTTTTATTTATTTATTTTTTTTTTTTTGGGGGGGGGGGGGGGGGTGCGGTGGAGGTGATATTGGAAGGTTTTATTAGTGGAATAGAATCTTTTCATATAATCTATTTTTATTTTCAGTTAAGTATCACCCAAAAGCTTAATCTGTCCCAGTAAACAGCATTAGTGTACTTCACCGGGAGGCAATAAAACCCCCGTGGTGCTTGACGCGTGTCGGATTAAGAGGTGTGACAACCTTTATTCAGGAGAGGAGACTTTAATGAGGCATCATTGGTCATTTGCAAGGTTCATTAGTGCACTTGCGCGGTCTATCCGAAAACTCATTGTTTTGTATTTTTATGATTTTCGACGACGTATTGTTGATGCCTTGAACATTGTTTCCCTATGCACTCAGAAGATCGCAATGACCGTGACCAAATTGAGCATATGCTCGCACTGATCTTGGCCATCGATGTCTGATGATCCTGGGCATTGATTTCTCTCAATATCTCGCCCCCCTCCCCCTCCAAAAAAAGTCCTTGGGAACATCTGATTATAAGTACTTTCGAGGTGCCTTCAACACATTGTGGCAAAAAGTTTGATCCAGAGGCACAAACTGTTTGCATAGGTTATCAAAGATGACACAAGCAGGTACTCTGGATGCTGACGTGCGCACTGCCTGGTATTAAATTTGAGAACCCTTGTTAATGCAACATCCATGGGTGTTTCTAATGCTTTACATTATCCGAATGAGCCAGTTTTAAAGGTGAAAGATGGAAAATAATCTTGAAAGATGGAAAATGCGGACTGAGTTTCCCGCCATAGTTTCGCCATGTCGAACAATGACATATTCTAACAGGTAGAATATTTGTACACTTCACGCGTCTCAAGCTGGTGACAGTCGATAAACTTCGGCTGTTTACCGGAAAGACGCGGTGATGGTTAGGTGTGAAAATAAACCCTGGGGCTTGTTGTCTTATCATAATCCTCATAAAACACTGGTCTTTATGGTTTTAATTGAAAAACAACCTACTATAAAGAGAGTAGAGTTTTAAAATAAATTTTCATGCAAATCACACCGCGTAGGCGGCTATTAGAAACGCTGTGAACAATCGACGAACGGGGATCAAAACTCGATAGAAACAGTGTTTTCGATTGCTATTTGTCGCCAGTCAGACGATAATGGCAATCGAAAACTGTTTCTAACAATTTTAACCACGTTCCTCGACAGTATTAGAGTTTTCGATTGCCTCCTATCCAGCGTGTGATTATGAGTCGAAAAATACATTCAGGAATACTATCGGAGTATTTAGCAGTGTAGATCGAGATAAGGACCACCATTTCATCATAGCAGATCTAAGTCCAATAGTTTTGAAATCCTTATCACCAGAAGAGACTGCATGCAACAAAATCCGGTTTTCTCACGACTAAGCCTAATTATTGGACAATTGTTTACTACATTGTCTAAACTCATATCAAAGGTTTTTCCACAATTTACTTTTTTTCGAAAAAAAAATTATACCAGAGTTTCAAAAAGCTTGGAACAGCTATCTACAATAAAAATGATCTAATCAAGAATAACTCTAACAAGTGTACCGCTGTCTCATTTAAGATATTTAAAGACCGTACACAAATAACTTAAGCGTTTAATACAGATGTCCCTCGAACAACCCCCCACCCCCAACAATAATAAACCGCAAATACAGTATCAGAGAGATTACATATTGCAAATTCTACATCGCGGAAGTATGATTTCGGGACACTGATTTACAGTATCAATGTACTCTGCGTTGCAATGGTGGCATATTAGATGCATATACAGACTCAAACTCTGCCGACAGGATATGCTTGAGTTACTCATCGAGACGTTCCTTTATTCAGCAACAGCATAGTTTTATTAGTACAGTTGGTCGTTCTATCACTTTTGCTTACCGAATCGTCGCCTCTCACTAAAGCTTAATGGTTTCGGCGAGAAGACGACAGCAAAAAGCATATGCTGTGGTTACTTAAATGAATCGTATCAGTGAGATGTTTCTCTTAAGTAACCACGGCATATGACTAGAAACTGATTAGAGAAACTCTGAGAACTATTTCGGTGTTAACTTTCCAGGCGTTGAATTAACTGAGCTATATAAATGGGCACAATGGTTAAAATGTACATACATGTACTGTTTGTTGATATACATGTATCGCCTTTATTTAGAAAATGTGAATCGGATTTCATTAATAAAACAATAAAATGTTCAAATGCGTTGCTTATTTCAGATATAATCAGACCTAGTACATGTACGTGTAACTCCGAGGAACAAAAACAACTTGTGCTATAAACAAGTCAAAGTAGCTATATATACATCCATGGGATATAGACAAACAGTCGAGATCCAAATCAGATTTCGCAGAATGTGGTGTCTGATCAGGAAACCTTGGAATATATGTTACACGTAAGAAGTCTGAGCTCTATAATCTTGATCAGGAAATGCCACAATCACAGAATAATTGCCTTTCACCTGACTGCCAATCCATACTTGTACATTTTTTGAGATGTTTGGCTCTTATATGAATCATTTACTACTTATGCGTACGAACAGCGATGCCAATGGAGCGTCTGTGTAGATGCACAAGTTTGCGTGTTTCTAAACTTTTTGCATGCGTCAAATACCCAAAACTCACATGCCAGGCTCAAATACGATTTACGGCATGCACTAATTATGGAAGAAACACATTCATTTGACTTAAATATTCATCTGTACTTGAAATTGTCCGCCAAATGTTCGAATATAAAGTCAGCATCAATGAAAATATCTGATTTATCTGTAAATAGCCAAAAAACGTTAAAATGGCTATTTACAGTTGACTGTCAATAGCCATTTCAACGTTTTTTGGCTAATGACAGTTGACTGTAAATAGCCAATTTAACGTTTTTTGGCTATTGACAGTCAACTGTAAATAGCCATTTTAACGTTTTTTGGCTATTGACAGTCAACTGTAAATAGCCTCTTCCTATTTGTTTTCCCAAGCCGTGACAAGATACTGAAATGATATATTTTGGTAATTCCCCCAAAATAGGAACACGATTTTTAAATTAATTGTATATTAAAAAATCTGGCATTAACAGTCTCAAAGTTTTGTTTTTATTTCATTGACTTTTATATTACCTTTTAGGAAAAAGAATAAAAATGAGGTCACCAAACTAATTTTCTTTCAGGAGAGCAAAATTTACGCCTACCCCCACATATTTTGAGGATAATTCAATATAAAACGTCATGGGGTGTACTTTTGGTCATTTATATCAATTCATATTACTTGTAGGAAGTAATTCATTATTATAAAGCTAAAAAAGAAGAAAAAATAATGTATAATAGGTGCCCACCCAGAAATCGACCTGGTCAGCTGGTCAAGAGTCTGACGCGCTAACCACTAGGATCGTGCGCCGCCCAAATCACCGTATATATATATATTCTCGTACCCAGTATAAACGGACTGGTCACTAATGTAAATACAAAGTTATGTTGTCGAGCCTTTAAATAGCGTTATTTCACAGTACTACAGCCAATAAAATTGATTCTGAACATATACGAGATTATAATAAGTTACTCCCGGTATGCGTAGTTGAAATATTACAAGTTACAGTATAAAAAAAATAAAGTTTTTCTCATCTTTAAAGTTGATTACTTACGATTTTCGGCTAAAAAGTGCCGAAAATAGCTAAAAATGGTACCTTGGATTCTTGTCGATGATCATAAAGACGAGTAAACTGTCAATAAATTTAACAATACAGTCTTAAAATAGTACATGTATATCGAACTGCAAAGAAATGACAGAAATAACGGAGATATGATTATTTAATCTTCAACATACGTCAGTTTTGAAAGCTCAGCCTCGACAACGTATTTCCAATATATACATTTACCTGTATGTCAGTTTCCAGTTCGTGTAGAGAGACAGAGTGCGAGAGATAGGTGGGGGAGATGTAGAGAGAGAGAGAGAGAGAGAGAGAGAGAGAGAGAGAGAGAGAGAGATCACATGTACCTTCTACCCAGAAAACATGGCTTGGAGAATTGTAGCTCTCTACAGTGCAGTTAAATCTCACACATGATAGATCATTTTGAATTTCTAGAACAGCAACTGTCTCTATCTGGTCTGATATGCAGGTATCCACGAAAATCATTGGTCCAGGGTCATAGTTAGAGAACACTGGTACCTGTAATACACATGAGCCAGTGCATGAGTTTACCAACAATGTGGCATTTTGACATATGTAGACTCAGACGAGCCTCTGCGTAGCCTCCTGTTAAGCTTAGAAACTCCAAATGGTGTCAGTCAGTAGCTTAACAATCATAGAACACTCAAGCGACTAGCAAAGGCTCTGATCAGACTGCGCGTATGCGCAGGCTGATCTGAGGATTTGCTGCTTGCACATACCACATTGTTGGAAATCTCATGCACTGTCTCACATGCGAGCCGCAATATGTAATTACCAACAATGTGGCATTTTGACAAGCGACAAGCCTGTGCACCCTCCTTCTAAGCTTAGAAACTCCAAATGATGTTCGGTCAGTAGCTTAACACTCATAGAATATTTAAGCGACTAGCAGAGGCTCTGAGCAGACTGCGCGTATGCGCAGGCTGGTCTGAGCCTTTGCTGGTCGCACAAACCATATTGTTGAAAATCTCATGTTGTGGCTTAATTATATCAACTTTGTGCCTACTGGGTAATTTTTGTATGTTTTTCGTCGTCTTCTATTTTTTCAAACCATCAGAGAAACCTCAGTTAGATGTGTAATATAAATGTTTATTATATTGAAAATATGAGTAGGATAGCTTGAAAATGTGGATGTATTTTGCAACAGAGTCTAGCTTTTTGGATATTTCAGACTTCCCAAATATGCAGAAAATCCGTCTCTTCATGTATTTTCATGTTACCACATTCCAATTTTTATTTAGTAAATTGCAAGAGGATTTGCTCTAAATCTTCATTATTTTCTCAATATTTGAACATATATCTATTTTGAAACTGTGCTCTTTTTGGTACATGCGCCTCAGATTTCTGCAATGAAGACATTTTCCCAACAAACTGTTACACGTCATGGACATGACAAGCACAGCTAACAGTATCACCTGAATAGTCTTAGTTCATTAATAGGTCAAATCATTGTATGTAGCTATCAAACTAAATAGAATGGAATAAATTACAATAATAAATAAATAAACCACAACATTGAAGGAACATTTTACGCGGAGCAGTCAAGATCAGGTGTTCATTCTGACCTTATTCGAAACTCCTTAACGCATATTTGCAGTTGTCATAACATTGCTTTATGGTTGCTTTTAAGGATTTTTTTTTCCATTTGAAGTCACATAACAATGGCTATACCCACAAAATACTATTGCTTTTCCTGAAGTTTTCAGCCAAACTATTTGTAAATGTCACTTTTTACACTAACAGTTGTCTGTAACAGACACTACATGCACATCTTTGTATAGGACACTTTATTCTTTACATCTTCTAAATATTTCATGTTGCTAACAATATTACTGATTCCATTTATAGACAAGTTGGCAGTTTTTAATAGTATTAACAAAGTTACAAAAGTTGCTGATTGCATAATGAACATGCTTATGGATAAGATACTTGTTTAAAAACAACTGATATTTACAAATAATCTGCAATTATATTACCTTAAATAAAAAAAAATGGAGGTTGAGAATATAAAACTGATATAAAAAGACAATAAAGACCAAAACCTGATGATGTTTCTTCCTTGTTTGGGCAATGCCATGAACATACAGACTTAAAATCATAGCATTTAACTGTCTTGGCCACTACAGCAAAAATGATTAATGTTTTCGCATTGTTTTATTTGACACTTAACGATGCACAAATTGGTCTAAAGCTGCTGAAAAATAGGATATTATAGCTACTAATAATTATAGTTGTACTTTAAGTTCACCAATGTAAAAAAAAGACTCATGTATTTACAATTTTCTTTGTTTTACATGGCATTCATTCAATTTAAGAATTTCTGTCAGAAGTTATCATAAAAAGGTTCACTGTGTTAAGTGTGTTATGCTTACATGTAATTTACATAAAGATTTAAATAGAATTGTTCCAGTCTTTAAGAAGTGTAAAAAATATTCATCTAGGAGACTCAAAGATCTTTTTTTGTTAGTAACTATCACCTTTTGATCAACTACTTGATCAAAATTCCATTTCATTTCTAAAGGTTATGGACACTTCTTTGCTCTAATTAGCAAATCAAATGGAATCTGAGAAAAGCATTAGTGTGAATGAAAATCAAAAGCTGAAATATTTCAAATGACTCATTTTATTACTTAAAATCGGAGGCAAAACATTTCCACACCTCTCAATTCACACTCATGTCATGTTCGAAAGTCACATTCAAAGGACTTCGGTACAGAACCATGTACAATGTATAAACAATAAGCTATTACCAAAATTGTTTTCAAACATTTTGTTCACCTTTGTGAAATGTCTATTTTTCACAGGCCTTTAATAGACGATACATATAAATTGACATCAGTTATAAATTGCTTACCTGCAATGGCAGTGAAATTTTGGCTTTTCTGTAGTGTCCGTGACAAATGAATATGTATCAATAGACAGTGCCAAGGCAATTTGTAAACATAAACAATGCCCTAAGTTGATTCAGATATAGAATATAACTTAACTTTGAAGTAGTATATATATCAAAGTCATATTGCAGTGTGACATAATAGCCCTCTTCCCCTGTCCTACATGACTGCAATACTGTTGCTGTAAGGCTACAATGATCCAACTGCCTTAATGGGACGTAAGGCCCTGTAGTTGATGGGCAGTATTCAATTTGAATATTGTTCATTAACTACTTCTGTATGAAAAGATCATAAAATTAGCTGCTGTGGTCTTTAGTATAATTTTATTCGAAAGTCACAGTTGGTAGAGAGTACATGAGTAACCTTTAATTGTTGCTGCTGGACTATTCAAATCAATTGTTTATATTCCATAATATTCATTTAGATCGTATGACGATGGCATGTAAGTGTACAGGTGTCCTGCATGTGAACGTACTCCTGGACCAATCTGTGGGCTTGATAGCAAAGTGGTCGTAGGTTCAATCCACTGGCTTCACAGGCCTATGGATGGTATTTCCAGTTGAGATTCAGTCCCCACAATAATCAGCTGTTGTCGGGATATGAATTCAAAAGTGAACTGTAGGATGCTAATATTTTATACTGGATTCACACCCAGTCATTATATACATTATAGAGGAATCTGGTGGCTGCATATTCTGCCCACTGGGGTTTTCCCATGTTTTTCTGCTGATCATACCACGTTTTGTGTACAGTGCAGTCGTCAGATTCTGACAGGATGTATTGAGTTATAATTTAATTATAGAAGCAGTTAGCATGCTGGAATGAAAATATCATTCCAGTTTTACATTTAAACTGCTTTTCTTGACCATGTCGTCAGTCTAAGTTCGTTACAAAGTGATTGATCAGTCAGGGCTCAGAACAGTATTGTGAGAGCTCGTGTGCTGATCATGGTAGACTCTGTTATCTGACGTGTAAAACTGTCTAGATAAATTCATCAGTAGAGCCGGGTAGTTTTATTAAAAGATTTATTTGAAACTTTTGTCTTGGTGTTAAAATTCGCGAAGTACTAGTATACGACGATGGCCCCGACCATGTTATAGCAGTGTTGATACTTATATGAAAATTATACTATCAGTTTTTTTAATGATCCTGATATTTAACCACTCTGAACAGATATTACATGTCTTTGTCACGGACACTACGGCCGTCACGGGCACTACATTTTAGGATTTGCTTCAAAAAATCACAAACAAATACAGGACTACACATTTTTTAACTTGAATCAAAGTAGACAGGAGGAAGAATTGTAAGATTAACAAATAAACTTCTCAGTCCCATGTCATGCTGACAAGATATTAGACTGTCACGGACACTTCAAAAATTGTTTGAATGATTTCGTTTGCCTTTTAGATTACCTGATTTTCTTTAAAAGGCAGGGACATGTTTATCCTTATTACTCTTGGGTTATTTGATACAACATGACCTCAGAATTGCACTAATTGTTAGAATCCTCGGCATTATTTTCCTTTGGATAGCTAAATGGGGAGTAATCTGTCCACAATGCTAAAAACGCTGCTTTGTTGTGAACTGAATAATAAAATGATAAAACAAAAATAAAATCTTTTAAAATTCTGAATGCAAACTGATAACGCTTAAAAAAGGGCTTTTTTGACACTTTCTGAGGCTGGTGTGAAAAAATATGCTTCCATACCAATTTTTTTTGCTTACTGATAAGCTTCAGCATATTCCCCAAGGTGTTTAAAACAACATACTTTGTCTTTTCCTTTAACCTATACCCAGGTACGAGTTGATAAGAAAATTCTACGGACACCTGATCTTGACCATCTCGAATGCTTTAATAATAATTGTGCCTTTAACGGTATTCTAATATTTCTAAATGCACAAAGTGCAATGCTGCTGCAATTAGAAAGTTATTGTAAGGCAGGTGTGTGCGTCCATATCCACGAGCTCAAGCAAGCTCGTGTTAGTCTGGTACCCAGCATCTCTTTGTGTACTACAGAGTCGATGAGGCAGGAAACCAGACTTAAGCTCATGTATACCATCCCGTATAGACGCACAAACCATACAATAACTTAAGCGTATATGATGTGATACCACACGAGCTGGCGAATTGTTTTTTCTCTCATGTACTTGCCGTGGGCTCAACTGTTACTGTCAAAAACGTTGGAGGACACCCATGTATGTCAGGTATAAAGAACTCAAACCTCTCATCTAAACCGACTGGAAGACACTGCTTTCGGATCAAAACATCTAAAAAAGTGAGGGAAAAAAACAGGTATCATTAAGAAAATATTGCTTCATTTTCGAAGGTTTATATAGTACAGTCAAGGACCAAAAGTAATTCAACAAAATTAATTTATATAGACTCCCATAGACTTATCTTATAGATTTAACAAACTCATTTCCACGATTATCTACACCAATTGACCTAAGAAATCAGTGAAAATGGAAAACAAATAATATATGTTCTTATTTTCGAGGTGTTGGAAAAAAGAACATAAAAGCAAAAAACAAAATGAGCATGGTGACATATGCTTTTTAAATAATTATGAATTTCTATAAAAAATCCCTTGTTACTGTAGTTACATTATGTGAGGTAGTTATTCTTGATATAAACGATTTTTGGCTTTCAGTTTAATTTACTGTTGAGTCCTTATCTTTGCACGCCGGTGGGTCGGACTTCAGACTCTATGATGGTTCCGACTTAAAGACTTATCTATTGATTAGATGGTAGGGGCCTGATGCTTTGGCCGTTTGTCGGGCCCACCGGGGTTTACCTGTTGGATTTCTTTTGCTCCGGTATTCAGTTTTATTTACTGTTGAGTCCTTATCTTTGCTTTATCTCCTTGTTATATCTTGATTTATATGTTTAAGGAGTGCAAACCAAATATCTATGTGTCTTGATCCACATCTGAATTAAGGGTGAGGTTGGCGCCGTTAAACCGGTTTAAGCCCTCCAGTAAAATATTTTACTCACCGTTCCAAGGCGGTACTTCTTTTGTGGATCTTTTATGTTTTTGTTCTGTCTTGTGTTTGCTATGTCTTTGTGCGCGTCTATTTATATGTGCTTTGCGGTCACCTGCTGGGAAAGGGCTGACCCCTTGGCTCTCGTTTGTGGTGTCTGTTTGTCACTTTCACATTGGTATCCTGGGTCAGGTGTGGTACTTGATTGTATCGATTCCTGATCTTTGCACCCTTACTTACTTTAATATTTATTAGGGAAAAAAATTTTTTTTTTAGCTTAATAAATAAGATATATGCACATTTAATAGCCAATAGCAAGTAGTGTATTCTCAGATAAAATATATGTTATTTTTGTTGTTAAAAAAACAACAACTCCATTTTTTAAACTTTTAAAATCAATTACCTTTTTAAAAAATTTGGTAAGGTCATGTTAATTTTGTGTTAAAATATGAGTTTTGAGCTATTTTAACATATTTTTGGACACATGCCCATAAGTGAGGTACCACTATAAATGTGGGTATACATACATTAGATATTTCAGATCCACCATAGCTTTCTATTTACACAAATGAGCCGCGGATGTGATTTCCAACAATGTGGCATTTTGACAAGGGTAGACTCAAACGAGCCTGTGCAGCCTCCTTTAAAGCTTAGAAACTCCAAATGATGTTCAGTCAGTAGCTAAACATTCATAGAATATTCAAACGACTAGCAAAGGTTCTGATCAGACTGCGCGTATGCTGATCTGAGCCTTTGCTGGTCGCACATACCACATTGTTGGAAATCTCATGTCGCGGCTCAAATAAGTTTACACTTGGGCCCTTGCCCTTACACATTGGTGAAAAACAACTGTTTCCCTCCATGGGGGTCAATTAGCTCCTTAATGCAAGTAGCCCTCTGCTTACCATTTCGAAAATCGAAGTACTCCGAGGGTCGAGCTAGAAGTATTTGCGCGTTAACTTCAGTGAAAGTGAGACGGTCTAAAATCACATAGCTGAGGGGCTGGAATCTGCAATCTGTAGTAAGCGACATCGTACTCCCAAGGCCTCGTATTTCATCTGTAACATACAATAAACTCGTACTTTCATACTTCAAAGCAACCACTGATAAACTTGCGATATATCGGTTTTTCATATCGCAGACACAGTTACACATAGTAGCGTGTCACACGGGTCACTCTCGGTTCTTCAGCGAAACACCATTCGATTGGCGTGATGCTGGCGGGTTGAAAATTGCCCGAGACGGTAGGTTGTCTGGGGAGCGTATTTCTGAATGGGTTTCTTTATTCCTTTTAAAATACTGTGATTACTTAAAGAGATTATGCCTTGATATTGTCTTATCTAGATCTTAAATATTATGCTTGTTGTAGCTAATTGGCCGATTGGCCTTATACGAAATAAATTTATCTTATCTTAAAAGAACGAAAATCAATCCAATAAGTATATCCTAAACACATTCACATCTTCCGGTCATGACAAAAGTAGTTTCAACAAGAAATATCTTGAAAAAAGATATTCGGCGGCTCTCAAATACTGACGATAAACGCAACCAAATTCGCTGGTTAAGGCGAATTTCCCACCTACCCCTTTGTATGCTGGAATCTAAAACCAGCGAAGTTGTGGTCCTGTTTCTGTCTCTCTTTTGCTTGGTTTTGTGCACATCTAACTCTTTTCGCTGAGCGATATGCATCTGAATCTTTTTTTTTTAATTTTAGGCATTCACCAGCAAGGGTTTGGGAACAATGTTTTAAGTTCTAAGTTTTTAGGAAAATTGGGGGTGTTGACACTAAATTAATGTAAAATTAAACGTTCACTGAAACAAACCGAACACTAGAAAAGAACATAGCCAGGATCGAGGAATTACAATCGGGCCATTATCGGCCCGCCACTGAAACGCCATCCGAATGACATTTTGCTGGCAGACCGATAGTGGCCCGAGTTTGGATGCTGGCTGACCCATGCGCGGATCCACGAATTTTTGCCAGGGTGGTCCAGACCCGACTGCCAGAAAACAGCTCTGACAACGGTTTTTGTCTCTTTTTTTTTGTCCTCAACTTTTACAGTTTTACAGTGGCTTTTCAATGGTTTATTTCAAAGAAAACTATAATTTACAAGGTTTCGGGGGGGGGGGGGTCCAACCTATTCCGGGGGGGGGGGGCGGGGGCTGGGGGTCCAAATGCTAATTCTAGAAACCCATAGAACTTTTGATTTTCCAGGAGGGGGTGCGGACCCTATATCCCCCTCTGGATCCGCACATGTGACCATTTGAGAGGGTCTGGATGGGAGGGGTCTGGTATTCACTATTCATTAAAAATTTAGCCCATTATTCATCTCATTAAAATTTTGGGTTATTCATTAAAATAAGACCAATTATTCATTAAAAGCAAGAAAGGTGGCAAAGAAATCTGATTATTCACTATTCATTATTTTTTTCTTCATATCATTTAAAATATAGGAATATTCATTATTTTTTAGGCCCCCATTATTCACTATTCAATAATATTCTGGTTCATTATTCACTATTCATTATAAAAAAGGCCATTAATCACTAATCATTATACCCCATCCAGACCCTCATTTAACTACTCGTAATTGATAGAAGAGACTTTACCGATAGTTACACTGTTCTTGTACAATGTACGAAAATGCATATGCCGGCTAGGGCAAGCTCAATCGCCTGAACCCAAAGGTTACGTGCAAATTTCTGATAAATTTGACGCTTTGTAATGGAACAAATTAAATTCACTTGTTAAGTTTTTTTTAGAAATCAATGGTTTATATTCACCATTTTGGGACAATGACACGTACCCCTGGAATTGGGAATTTTAGCGCGAAAACGCCTACAATTGAGAATTTTTAGTGTTGTTAGCTTTATTTTCAAATCATAAAACACATCATATTTAATCTGAATTTAGCTGTACTGTTAACTTGAATGATGTATTATATGAGACTGCGCAATGTTGAATATTACCAGGGCTACCACTCATATTTTGAGGGTACATAGGGCAAAATGTAGAGGGCACAATTTTTAGAGGGTACATGGGCCCACGAAAATTCCGACAGCTAAGCATTTTGAAAGCGCAGAGTAGGCTTTGATTTCCTATTAACTGCTTAAAGTGATTCTGCAAACCCACCCTAAACAAATTTGAGCGGGGCTCCCCTTTACATCATTTGCATGAAAATGACTAAGTCAACACACTGAAAAAAACATTTGGCAGGGGTTCCCTTATACATTATGACTTTCTGTTCACCCCAGCCCTTTCCCCAGCCAACATAAAATGCGAATAAATTAGAAAAACTGAAGAAGTGGGATGGGGCACTTGGTACTACAGAAGCTTACACCAAAGTACCAGCTCCTTCAGGTGTGACAGGCAAGAGACAGTTAAGATAGTCAAAATAACATCTAGCTTTTATCATTTCCATCTCCATTCTTATAGACAGATGTACGAAATTAAGCTACCTAATTGTATCAGCTAGTTGGTATTTATCTTTTTATGCACTTGTACTTACAGGGGAAATTACCTGTTGAAGCAAAGAAGTAAACCACGGCTGATATGCCGATCGTTAGAGGGCACAACACCCTAGGGCCCTTATAATGCAACGAGAGGATTTACATCGTAGTAGCACGACTGATATGCCGATAGTCGAGTCGGTTGAAAATGTCCGGACGGGAACCCAAATAAACAAACAATTTTAAACACAATTTACTCAACAAAACGATGATTTTTTCTTTGATATTTTCCGACTTGATATTGGGAATTTTTCATCCGAACATAGGAGAAAAGAAACGTTTTGGCATTGGGAATATAACCGTATAACGGCTAGACTGGTTCTCTCCCTTTAATAGCTTGTCAGCATATTAAGACAGGTAACTACTAGCCGCCATTGCGCCTACGTATCGCATACACACTGACGTCATGAGTAACGTGTATTGGAAAATACCCTTGACATAAAGTCCTTTTTTTAAACAAGCCATTTTATTAAGTTTATTTTGTTTTGGGAGTTTATATTTTCTTCTTTTACTTAATTATCAAATTATAGTAACTGAAAAAATACTGAAGTTTGTGTTGAAAAAATCATTTCTAGAGATGCGCAGTCGGATGAGTAGGATTCTCTACTTGTAAAAAATTACTAGTTACCAAACGTTATATGCGTAGCAGAAGTGGAGCTTTATCAACGTGGAGAACCAATCTATATGAAGGCCAAAAAAGACTATTGTCGAAATATATTAAACAGACTATAATCATGTCCAGATATGGGAATTGGAAAAGTTACAAATATTTTATTTAAATAGCATGATATTACTGTAAAGTCCTTTCGGATTTAGTGGATTATTTTATAATGCACTTCTTTACTGTGCGCAATGCATGTAAACAATGATAGTGACAGCAATTTACAAATACTGTACATCGGGGTTGACCTATATTCGAGATAAGGTCGTTTATACATTTGCATTTTTAGACCCAGTGCACAGACTGGTTCTCTGCCATTTACATGTATGTTTTCAAGTTTAGTTTCATGTTTAGTAAGATTGTATGGACATTCTGAGTAACAACCAATGAGAGCATCTTTTTCCAGTCGGTGTGATGAATATTATAATTTAAAAATGCTTCTGATTGGTGAATAATTTAGATCTAAAGCGATAATAGAACGGCGACAAGCCGCCGTAAAAAGACTAGTATATAACTATAGGAGTAATTGTATATATACAAGGTACCGCCTACATATAGACATTGCTAGGCCGAGAACTGTTTGAATTCACATCTCCGAAAAATGTGACCAAAAAATCTGCGAATAATATCTAAATAATCATATCATGACAAAAGCATCTGCCTAGTTCCAAAAAGATCGGTATAAAACTGTAGAAGTTGCGCAAACAAGATACCATAGCATCGTAGGCGCAACATATCTAACTCTTTTAAGCGCCACCTATAGTTTGCAGCAGACGAAAATTTCAATTTTTCCACTGTTTCAAAAATAAAAAATAAGGCATGATATTTCATGAGAATCGTCTGCTGGCAGACGATTCTCGTGAAATATCACACATTTTTTCGAAAAATTAAGAACAATGTCATAAAATTTGTCGCCTGCTGCAGTCGTGATTGGTGCTTTAAAAGTTCACAAAATGTAAAAAGTAACAAAAATGTAATCTGAGTTAGGAGTTGCACACACAAGATTCCACTATTTATTCACTTGAAAAGTAACATTTCCTAAGAAAATGACTAAATTCAACTTGTTAAAAGTAACAAAGAAATCTAAGGATTACATTCAAACCACATGCACATCTTGAGACCAATCAGTGGAGTTGTGCACACAAGAAAACCCACTAAAATTCACTGATGCCGCCTGAAAAATGACAAAGTTCAACTTGTGAAATAAGTAACAAAAATACATGAGAATTATTTCCAAGACACATGCACATCTTTAGACCACGACCAGGGTCTTTCTATAATTAGTATAGAGAGTCCCTGCCATGACCAAAGCGCCTGTAAAGTTTTTCTTTAAAAAATGGCATAAAATTGTAGGAGGCGTATCCACTATATATCTATTCATCTTTATATACTGCTACTACTGCTACTACTACTACTTCTACTGTAAAACAAACTTACAATTACATCCGGAAATCCCCTCAGAACTTATGAGCAACCCAAAAGTGGCAACGAAAATTATTGCAGTGAGTGCCATGATAGTTTAGGATAATAACTAATAAATATTGCCTAAATAGTATGCCAAACCAAAACAACGTTTCTAAAAATTACGAAGTCTATCACTGCGTAAAATGTCCCCTACCGGCTTCCATAAAAACTGGACTCTTCCAGTAAATGATTTAGAGTAACTAATTTGTGTTATTAATAATTAGTGCTATTAATAATTAGTTTGCCGAAGAAAGCCATGAGAAAGTTCCTGGTCAGACAGCTCCTCTACCAGCAGTCTGATCTAGGACTATTTCGTTTTGTAACTGCTTTTGCTTCCATGCGGGTTTGGTTCTGGCAATCAAAGAGTTAGAAACGATTTACAGTAAAACCAGTGTAATACGGCCACCCTAAAAAGACCAAAAATTGATTTTCAAGACTAATTATCGCTTAATACAGGTCAAAAGCATTGCAGAATGCTCCAAGGGGAGAATTCTGCAATACTTTTGACCTTCATCACGCTATCATCTGTCATTAAGATTTTTGTTTTGTCTATTTTTGAGTGGCCGTTTTTACACAGGTTCTACTGTACCTAGCTAATAAAATAGTTTAAAACCGTACATTTTTTAGAATAAAAAACTGAGATCTCCAGATGCTTTGATGTCGATGTCTTTCATTTTATATCAGACAGAACCGTTTAATAAGGCATTGCCCTGTCCCACTTTATAACTATATGGTTGACCCTACTTTCCCTTTCAGGGTTAAAAAATGATTAAATAAAGTGTGAAGCCACACCATCAAAGAAATTTGTGTTCCCCTGTCCCACTTTAACCCTTAATCCGGCAATCGCAACAAAAGTCGTCTGCTTTTCTCGTCTGCTGAAATGTTTAAGATGCCTCTATGACAAACAGTGTGGACCCAGATCAGACTGCTCCTAGGAGCAGTCTGTTCTGGGTCCACGCTGTTTTCTGCTATACTTAATTCGTCAGTAATGCTATGCAATTATTTGCAGCAGACGACTTCAGCAGACGACATTTTCAGATGCATTTTTTTCTTGGCGCTTTAAGGGTTAACTATATTTGAACTACTTTTCATTTTCAAAGTTAAACTGGAATAATGTAACAATTCTTTGAAGCTACACCATCAAAGAAGACACTCAGGCAGTTTTTCGTTTGTTTGTTTTTTACCTGAATAAAAGAGCCAGCTCAATCGATCATAAGTAGCGAACAGCGTGGTTGCGCAGACCTGCCAGTTTTACTGTTCGCACACACTACACGCAAAGCTGTAAACTAGATGTCATTTTCTGAGTTCGGACCATTTTTATTTTTAGTGTCGTCTTGTTATTGATCATGCACGAAGAAGGGGCGGATTTAGTGCATTTACACATGTCATGGGCCAGCCCAAAACCATAAACGGGGACCCTTGCCGCAAATAGCAGCGTCTCATCAGATTTGTCTATTTTGTTTGTTTGTTTGTTTGATTTGATTCTTTACGTCCCATCAACAATCTTTCAGTTAAACAGAGACGGGTCTTCCTGGTTTGAACCAGCACTAAGCTAGGATACATGTGTCTTGCTCATTGTCTAATTTGGGCATATTAATAGATGCTGTGTACTAGACTATATCAGGATCTGCAATATTTGCTTTGATAAACAAGAGGGTCCTTGGGCCCTTGATCACTTACCCGAGTCCTGGCTAATTAGGCCAGTGATATTTTTAGCTCTGGTGGTCATTTTGTTCAGCAGAGTGGAACCTTTGTGCAATTTTGGTAAATGACATTACAGGGAAAATGTCTTTCTCTCTCTCTCTCTCTCTCTCTCTCTCTCTCTCTGCATGCGTTCGTGTGTGCGTGTGTGTGTGTGTGCGCGTGTTACGTCCCAAAGACGGTCAGGACGTGAAGAGGGAGAATTTCAATTGTTGGCCCTTGCCCATTTCAACTTTACTTTCAGGGGAAAAATAGAAATAAAAAACACACACTAAAATATCTTTGCTAGCACGATATTGTATACTTCATTCCCTTTATTTAATTTGATATGCAACATGAGCATATTCTGAAAAAGATGATTTTTGGCATCAGCAAAACCCCCTAGGTCCATCCTGGAGAACAGACACTGAACTTTAATCTATTTTAATATTACTTTTGTTATGGTTCATATCTATTGTTCCTCTGTTGCATACAGATATTTGGTTATAAATATTGACAACTGACTTAGTTATTGGGAAAATTATATACTTGGCATTTGACCCCATCTAAGGGGTACAATTTTTGACACAGTCGTGCTTATCTATCATAACTCGTAGTGAAAATTTGTTAAGATATAAATGCTTTAAGGAAATGTGAAGTTACACAATGAGCCAATATAAATTTTGCATGATCATATCCTATAAAACAGGAGACTCCTGTGACAGGGCCATAATAGCCAAAGAGCCATAGTTGATTTTGTTTGATTTGATTCTTTACGTCCCATCAACACTCTTCAGTTAAACAGGGACGGGTCTTCCTGGGTTGAACCAATACTAAGCTAGGATAAATGTGTCTTGCTCAAGGATCACAATGCAGTGACGCCGGTGAGGCTGGAACCCACGCCCTTCGGTCTCGAGTCAAGCATTCTACTACTGAGCAACTGCGCTCCCAGAGCCATAGTTGAACTAACTTGGTAGAGATCCACTAGGTGATGCTACATACCAAGTATAAAGCCTCTGATCTATGCCTAGTGGTTCCAGACAATAAGATTTTTAGTGCTTTCCCTATATAAGCCTATGTAAAGCATGTGACCCCTGGGGCGGGGAGAATTTAGGCCGAAGGGGCATAATTTGAACAAACTTGGTAGAGATTTACTAGGTGATACTACAAACCAAATATCATAGCTCTAGGAACCGCAAGACAAGAGTTTTTTTATGTTTTCCCCAATATAAGCATATTTAAAACATGTGACCCCAGGGTGGGTTTATTGTGGGTCATAGGGGTATAATTTGAACAAACTTGGTAGAAGTCCACTAGGTCAAAATATCAAGGCTTGAGGCCTTGCGGTTCCAGACGAGATTTTTTCATATTTTCCCTACATAAGCCAAAAATAGCTAAAAATGGTACCTCTGTTTCTTGCTGATGTTCATAAAGACGGATAAACTTTCAAAAAATGCTCAGACCCAGTATATACTGGGTCCGAGATAAAGTCTTCATGAGAAAATATTGAACTGCAAAAAAATCACAGAGATGTAGAGAAATAAAGGAGATATGTAAGTTTTATTCCCATAGCAGGTTTGCTTAGGTGGAGAAAATGTTCTGAACAACTTAAAAATCTCTATAGTAAGATACCTACAACACAAACAAAAGAAATGAGGACCATAGCTTTAATGCCCATTTGACCTGATTTTATCCATGGCTGGCATTGGTTAACACTCGCATACATGTACCTACATTAATTGCTACATACCAAATATCAAGCCTCTGATCTATGTAGAGTGGTTTCAGACAATACGATTTTAGTGCTTCCCTATAAAAGCCTATGTAAAGCATGCGACCCCTGGGGCGGAGAAAATTTATGCCGAAGGGGCATAATTTGAACAAACTTGGTAGAGATTTACTAGTTGATGCCACAAACTAAATATCAAGGATCCAGGAACCGCAAGACAAGAGTTCTTTTATGTTTTCCAAAATATAAACCTAATTAAATCATGTGACCCTAGGGTGTTTTTGTTTGGGGGTGGGGGGGGGGGCACTAGGGGCATAATTTGAACAAACTTGGTAGAGGTCCACATATCAAGGCTTGAGGCCTTGCAGTTTCAGACGAGATTTTTCATATTTACCCTACATAAGCCGAAAATAGCTAAAATGGTACCTTGTTTTCTTGCTGATGTTCATAAAGACGGATAAACTTTCAATAAATACTCCGAGATAGAGTCTTGGAGTATATTGAACCATTGCAGAAAAATCACGGATATGCAGAGAAATAATGGAGAAACATGTATATAAGTTTTATTCCCATAGCAGGTTTACTTAGGTGGAGTAAATGTTCTGAACAACTTTATAGATACATACAACACAAACAAAAGAAATAAGGACCATAGCTTTCTTTCTGTCCATTTCTTAATGCCCATTTGACCGTATTTTATCCATAGCTGGCATTGATTAATATTCACTCGCATACATGTACCTACAACCAGTGTCTTGTTTGTAAATATACATGCACTAGAGTTAGATAAATCTCTGAACTTAAATTGATTTTGTTATCATTCGTTGAGCCAAAATCCCAACTATAGAAATAATTACTACTTGTGCTTATCTGGGTGTGCAGTTAACAACCAGAGGTGGCAACATCCTTACATATAGATTGCCTTGCTGATTAAAGTGATTATTTCAAAAAAAGTTCTCAAGTGTAGTATATCGCCTGTCAATTATGTGACACCCTAACAATGCTGAAAATATTTATGCACTGCACTCCCCCCACACAATTTCTCTCCAATCTAACAGGATTGAATTTTGTGAGTGCACATTCACCCTTATAATGCTGAAAATATTTATGAACAACACTCCTCCCTAATTTCTATCCAATTATCTTGCAGGATTAAATTTTGTGAGAACACACTAAACCTTACAATGCTGGAAATATTTATGAACTACACTCCTCCCTAATTTCTATCAAATTATCTTTCAGGATTAAATTTTGCGAGTACACATTAACCCTTACAATATTGAAATATTTATGAACTACATTCCTTCCTAATTTCTATCCGATTATCTTTCAGGATTAAATTTTGGGAGTACACATTAACCCTTACAATGCTGGAAATATTTATGAACTACACTCCTCCTGAATTCATATCCAATTATATTGCAGGATAAAATTTTGTGAGTACACATTAACCCTTACAATGCTGGAAATATTTATGAACTACACTCCTCCTTAATTCATATCCAATTATATTGCAGGATTAAATTTTGTGAGTACACATTAACCCTTACAATGCTGGAAATATTTATGAACTACACTCCTCCTGAATTCATATCCAATTATATTGCAGGATTAAATTTTGTGAGTACACATTAACCCTTACAATGCTGGAAATATTTATGAACTACACTCCTTCCCAATTTATATCTAATTATCTTACAGGATTAAATTTTGTGACTACACATTAACCTTACAATGCTGGAAATATTTATGAACTACACTCCTTCCTAATTTATATCCAATTATCTTACAGGATTAAATTTTGTGAGTACACATTAACCCTTTCAATTGACTTGACTTGATCCTGAGTTTATTTTTCTACTGCTGCAGGTGTCCCAGGTACTGGGGTAGGCAGCAGGTGGCTAGAGTGTCTAACACCCAATCCCCACGCCTCTCTGTTCAGTGGATCGATGCTGCCAAGGCTGCACATTTTCATGTCAGTCTTAACACATTCAGACCAGGTCTTTTTAGGTCTCCCTCTTCTTCTGGCGCCAGGAATTGTCATACTTGTGATGGAGTTTATGCATGAATATTAGCGTGCAACATGTCCATACCATCTCAAACGCCTAGTGCGGAGAGCTGCTGTCACCTCCTGCACTCCTAACATTGCACAGAGTGAGTCAAATGCTGGAAATATTTATGAACTACCCTCCTCACCGTTTTCTATCCAATTATCTTACAGTATTAAATTTTGGGAGTACACATTAACCCTTACAATGCTGGAAATATGTATTTACTACACTCCTTCCCAATTTATATCTAATTTTCTTACAGGATTAAATTTTGCGAGTACACATTAACCCTTACAATGCTGGAAATATTTATGAACTACACTCCTCCTGAATTCATATCCAATTATATTGCAGGATTAAATTTTGTGAGAACATATTAACCCTTACAATGCTGGAAATATTTATTTACTACACTCCTTCCCAATTTATATCTAATTTTCTTACAGGATTTAATTTTGTGAGGACACATTAACCCTTACAATGCTGGAGATATTTATTTACTACACTCCTTCCCAATTTATATCTAATTTTCTTACAGGATTAAATTTTGTGAGTACACATTAACCCTTACAATGCTGGAAATATTTATGAACTACACTCCTCCTGAATTTATATCCAATTATATTGCAGGATTAAATTTTGTGAGTACACATTAACCCTTACAATGCTGGAAATATTTATTTACTACACTCCTTCCCAATTTATATCTAATCATCTTACAGGATTAAATTTTGTGAGTACACATTAACCTTACAATGCTGGAAATATTTATTTACTACACTCCTTCCCAATTTATATCTAATTATCTTACAGGATTAAATTTTGTAAGTACACGTTAACCTTACAATGCTGGAAATATTTATTTACTACACTCCTCCTGAATTCATATCCAATTATATTGCAGGATTAAATTTTGTAAGTACACATTAACCCTCACAATGCTGGAAATATTTATGAACTACACTCCTTCCCAATTTATATCTAATTATCTTACAGGATTAAATTTTGTAAGTACACATTAACCTTACAATGCTGGAAATATGTATTTACTACACTCCTTCCCAATTTATATCTAATTATCTTACAGGATTAAATTTTGTAAGTACACATTAACGCTTACAATGCTGGAAATATTTATGAACTACACTCCTCCTGAATTCATATCCAATTATATTGCAGGATAAAATTTTGTGAGTACACATTAACCCTCACAATGCTGGTAATATTTATGAACTACACTCCTCCCGAATTTCTATCCAATTATCTTGAAGGATTAACTTCCAAGTACACATTAACCCTTACAATGCTGGAAATATTTATGAACTACACTCCTCCCGAATTTCTATCCAATTATCTTGAAGGATTAACTTCCAAGTATACATTAACCTTACAATGCTTGAAATATTTATGAACTACACTCCTCCCCAATTTCTATCCAATTATCTTGCAAGATTAACTTCCAAGTATACATTAAACCTTACAATGCTTGAAATATTTATGAACTACACTTCTCCCCAATTTCTATCCAATTATCTTGCAGGATTAACTTCCAAGTACACATTAACCCTTACAATGCTTGAAATATTTATGAACTACACTTCTCCCCAATTTTTATCCAATTATCTTGAAGGATTAACTTCCAAGTATACATTAAACCTTACAATGCTTGAAATATTTATGAACTACACTTCTCCCCAATTTTTATCCAATTATCTTGCAGGATTAACTTCCAAGTACACATTAACCCTTACAATGCTTGAAATATTTATGAACTACACTTCTCCCCAATTTTTATCCAATTATCTTGAAGGATTAACTTCCAAGTATACATTAAACCTTACAATGCTTGAAATATTACTGAATTATACACCTCATCAATTTCTATCCAATTATCTTGCAAGATTACCTTCATGTACAATGTATACATTAAACCTTACAATGCGTGAAATACTTTTGAACTACACTCCTCCCCAATTTTTCTCAGAAGCCAGACGATCTCGATCTATAATGTTTTTAAAACAGGATATATCAAGGTTTAGCATGGTAAGGGTTAACTATTTTAACCCTTAAAGCGCCACCTATAATTTGCAGCAGACCACAATTACATACTTTGCCGCTTTTTCAAAAATAACAAACAAGGCATGATATTTCATGAGAATCGTCTGCTGGCAGACGATTCTCATGAAATATCATACCTTATTTTTCCGAAAATAGGGAAAGATTTCACAAAAATTTGTAGTCTGCTGCAGTTGTGATTGGCGCTTTAAGGGTTAATACTAGTTATTTGCAAGTTATTTTGATAAATAATGTAGACTCTGGGGAGTTCTACAGTTTATGAAATCTCTCCAGGATCTGCATATTTTTGCTTAACCCATTTAAGCTAAATGGAATTTCCACTTTTGTCAAATGGACCAGTCCATTTCCCTTTTAAGGGCTGTTGGGTGCCATTTTAAATAGCTTATTCTGTGAGCAAACAGTGGAGGCCCTGATCAGGTGCCGCAGAATCCATTCTGCGGCATCTGATCTGGGCTTACACTGTTTGAATATGTCCCAGTAAAGGGACGCTAGGCTTATATGGGTTAATATAATCAGGAACAAATTGAATTTGAAACTATAATCTAAGAGCCCTCAAAAATATGTTTGTTTGTGTTGGTGCTTTATGTCCCTGTCAACAATTTTTCTGTAATGTGCAGAAGAACCAGTACTAAGCAGTGGATAACACTACTCAAAAATATAAAATTGGACCATCTAACCATAACACTTTAGCTACCTAGCACCCCAAAAACCAATACCTCAATGCCAAGCATGTTTCAAGGACTCCTGAATATTGAGGATATATGGGTTCAACACAGAGTATCTCAAGAACCATTCATTCTATTGCTGTGAAATTTTCTCAGAATGTTGCTAATATATCAAAAACATTCATTTGAACCAATAGTATTAAAAATAGTCACATGATCTTTGGCGGCCATTTTGAAAGCCAAATTGAAATATGAAAAATGCCTATAAACAACTATTTTATGCAAAAAAAGATAAATATCCATCTATACCAAGTATCAAACATAATAATTTTATCAGATATAATATTGTGTAATCAGAAATAAATCAAAATAAAGTAGTTGAAGGGCTTAATTGCGTCCTGTATGTCATTCCCTTGGACATGTTTTCGTTGTTTTGATGTCCGCGAAAGTGTTAATATAACAACCAGGTGGAAAGTTTCATTAGTCAAGAGAGGTTTTAAAATGAAAGATCAGGTAATTAAAATTTTAAGATAAGAATAAAGGGAAACAAATATTCAAACTTATAGATCATTTACATGAAATATATGCAGAATTTCAAACAACCATCTCTCCATTGTCTCCTTTGAATTATCCGAGATAATCTCAGAAACATCTCAAACCCTCTTCCCCCTTCAAAAACAACAAGTCAACTTAATTAGGATGATCTTATTTTTTTTTAATTGAATGAATGATATTTAAATGAGTTCAAAATATAAAAGAGGCATAATTTTAATGTGTTCAAAATATAAACATGTAAAATGAACATTTTTTAACAAAAAATTTTATACTTGAACCTGTCACTTGCAAAATTGACCGACAACAGAAAATTACACCTGAACTATATGGGCGGGCCTCAGGACGAAAAAACCTGTCCGGGGTTTGCAACCAGGTAAGGCTCAAACCTTGTGGCGGATCCAGAGAGGGTTCGCTTGAACCTCCCTCCCTGTCCCCTGTTTTTAAATATCTTATAAAAATGAAATAAATTTGGTCTCAATGAGACTTAAATATCTTATAAAAATGAAATAAATTTGGTCTCAATGAGACCAAATTATTTCATTTTCATGGGATATTTAAGAAAAATGAGATCTAATCAACAAAGCGAACCCCTACCCCTTTATACATATGAACCCTTTCCCAGAAATCCTGGATCCGGCCCTCAAACCAGTCTGCTCAGCAACAGAGACTAGCTTGAATATTTAAATTTTGCGTGTAGCAAGTGGGGTTATTATACTTTCTAGAAATTAAGAACAAAGACATTGATCAGACTGCGCGGAAGTTTTTCGCAAACCGCCAAAGACAGGTTTTCTCATGACAAGGTCCATATTGAACTCTACATGATAAAACCTGTCTTCAGGGTTTCCGACAAAGCCAGACTCAAACCAGTCTTCTCGGATACAGAGACTAGTTAGATCAAAATTTCACTTGTGGCAAGTTTAGATATGATACTTTCCAATAAGCGAATAACAAAGATGCTGATCAGTCTGCGTGGAAGCACAGGCTGATCTGCGCCTTTGTTGTTCGCAAACCCTGAAGACAGGTTTTCTCACATCGAGGCCCATATAATCTCATTGGTAATAAAAGTATAGGTTTGGGATACTAAAACCCTGTAACAAAAACAAAAAGCCGAAGAGATCCAGACCCAGAGGTCATAAAACTTTTTCATGCTCAACTCAGCTGAGCACCAAATTTATCCTGCTCATAAATGTTAAAATGCCAACAATTGTTGGCATTTTAACTTTTATTAGCATGATAAATACAACATCTGAGAGACTTTATATACGAAATTTCTTTATTTGTCGGTATTTTAGTTTTTATGAGCACTTGATTTTTTTTGCTAAGTTGAGCATAAGTTTTATAACCTCAGGGCCCTGGATCACTCACCAGAGTCCTGGCTGAGTAAAGGTTTGAGATATATTAAAGCCTTGAGTAACAAAAACAAAAAGCTTAAGTGATCCTGGATCGTTCATGAAAAGATGATGTTTAAAAGAAAATCTCTTTTTAGCTTTGGCAGCAATATTTTTTATAAACCTGTGAAGTTTTGGTAGAGAGCATTAAAGAAAATATTTGTCATGCTATAATAAATTTGCTCAAGGACAAATCACAGCGACTACCAGCTGTGAGTCTCAAACTAGCAAACCTTAGATCCCCAGTCTAATGCTCTACCAACTGAGCCACTGCGCTCCAACAAGGGGAGATGCCATATCAAGGTTTTTCTATTGTTAGTTCTGGTTGCAAAAGTTATCAGTCGGCACCTGTAAACAAATAGTAAAAGTAGGCATGATTTACGGAAAGGTGAATTGTGATAAATATCAAAATAATAATTTGAGTTATGTCATGAGATTTAGATACATACGGCATATGCATTTTTTCAGCAGAGAGTAATTATATGAACAATTTTGGTAGAGGGCATAATGGGGAGCATTTGTGAGAAATAATTTTAATTTGGACCAGTGGTTCAGGAGATGTTATAAAGTTTTTTTTTCTCTTTTTAGCTATGGTGGCCATTTTGCTCTGTGGAGCAAAACCATTTGTGCTATTTGGTAGTAGGGCATTATGGGGAACATTAATTTTGTGTGAAATTATTTTAAATTTGGACCAGTGATCCAGGAGATGCTGTTTAAAGAAAAAATCAACCGATAACGCATGCCGACCGATCACAATAGTTCACCCAAAGACTGGATGTAGATAAAAACTCAGACCAAAATGTTAACCTCCAACATAGTTGAAGTTGTCAGCGTTGGCTTTTATAGGAGGCTTTTGTGCATATGCCGTATGTCGCAAAATCTCATGACATAACTCAAATTATTTTTTTATATTTATCACAATTCACCTTTCCGTCAATCAAAATTCAATTTTCCAAAAATTGCCTAAAGTTGTGGAGAAACACTTCTTTTGATGAGGAGAACAAACAATTTATCAAAAAAATATTTTCTTCACACAATTTGAGATAGTACTAAATTTTCACTATTTTTGTAAGGTCTACGCCTGTCGAATTTCGGTCAAAAAATTCAATTTTCCAAAAGTTACCTTAAATTGTGGAGAAACACTTCTTTTGATGTAAGGAACAAATAATTTTGCCAAAAGATATTTTCTTAGCACAATATGAGACAGTACTAAATTTTCACTAGGGTTCGCGCCTGTCGAATTTCCGTCAAAAATTCAAATTTCCAAAAATTGCCTAAAATTGTTGAGAAACACTTCTTTTGATGAAAGGAACAAATCATTTATCCAAAAAATGTTTTCTTGGCACAATTTGAGATAGTATTGTTTGTCAAAATTGACCCGAGACATATGAATATTCAATGACCTTTTACTCAGTCTTCGTGAATCTTCGTAAAAAGTGCCCTTTAGATTGTTGTACTATTGTTAATCTGAATGAAATTAATTACAATTCCCCGATAGCCTAGTGGATAGTATAGTGTTTTAGCACTCAAAGATGTGGGTTCGAGTCCAGTAGCATTTAAGTATTTTTTTTTCCCATTTTTTTTCGATTTGCTGGTTTCTTTGTCTTTAATTTTTTTGATTTTGTGCACAACTGGATACATTTATATGAATTTGGCATGCGTTTATATAACAAATACAGCACCGTGAATAATTTGAATAAGCCTACATGTGATTAACTGCTTGCACGCTGAATATTTCTGAGACTTTTATTATCATCTGCTGACTTTTAATCAAAATGAACTATTTCAAACAGGAACACTAACAGAGAGTCAAATTGTCTGTATCCAGATCAGAACCGACGTTCTGTTGGTACTGAACTGGCTCCAAGCTATTTGCAAATAATTTCAGCTGACAAGGAAAGAGTTGGGAACATAGGAAATAATGAATACGAAATCGGCTAAATACAAATGAAAGATGTAATGACATAAAATATACGAACAATATTAGTTAATATTAACTTAAAAAAGAAATCTATTTGACAATTATATAAAAAAGGTTCCTTCCAAGTTTCGATCCAGGTATGCTTGATTTGTATTAGTCAACTAACCACAAGGCTATCAGACCATTTGCATAAACGAATCGACATTATCTTCATATTCTCTGTAAAAGCGTGACCAAGGTCGGAGTACTCCACGAAAACGCACGAATATCACGAAGATTTTGGCGAAATTAATCAGTCTTAGGATAATTTTGGAATACTATACTAAATTTTCACTATTTTTGTAAGGTCCTCGCCTGTCAAATTTCCATCAAAAATTCAATTTTCCAAAAATTGCCTAAAGTTGTGGAGAAACACTTCTTTTGATGAGGGAAACAAACAATTTATCCAAAAAGATTTTTCTTAACACAATTTGAGATAGTACTAAATTTTCACTATTTTTGTAAGGTTCGCGCCTGTCGAATTTCTGTCAAAAATTTAAAATTTCCAAAAATTGCCTATAATTGTGGAGAAACACTTCTTTTGATGAGGGGAACAAACAATTTATCCAAAAAATATTTTCTTCACACAATTTGAGATACAACTAAATTTTCACTATTTTTGTAAGATCCTCGCCTGTCGAATTTCCATCAAAAATTCAAATTTCCAAAAATTGCCTAAAATTGTGCAGAAACAATTCTTTGATGAGGGGAACAAACAATTTATCCAAAAAATATTTTCTTCACACAATTTGAAAAGTACTAAATTTTCACTACTTTTTGTAAGGTCTGCGCCTGTCGAATTTCTGTCAAAAATCCAACTTTCCAAAAATTGCCTAAAGTTGTGGAGAAACACTTCTTTTGATTAGGGGAACAAACAATTTATCCAAAAAGTATTTTATTTACACAATTTTAGATAGTACTAAATTTTCACTATTTTTGTAAGGTCCGCGCCTGTCGAATTTCCGTCAAAAATTCAAATTTCCAAAAATTGCCCAAAATAGTGGAGAAACACTTCTTTCGATGAGGGGAACAAACATTTTATCCAAAATGTATTTTCTTAACACAATTTGAAATAGCACTAAATTTTCACTATTTTTGTAAGGGGTGCGCCTGTGGAATTTCTGTCGAAAGTCCAACTTTCCAAAAATTGCCTAAAGTTGTGGAGAAACACATCTTTTGATGAGGGGAACAAATAATTTATCCAAAAAGTATTTTATTAACACAATTTGAGATAGTACTAAATTTTCACTATTTTTGTAAGCTCCGCGCCTGTAGAATTTCCGTCAAAAATTCAAATTTCCAAAAATTGCCTAAAATTGTGGAGAAACACTTCTTTGATGAGGGGAACAAACAATTTTGTCAAAAAATATTTTCTTAGCACAATTTGAGATAGTACTAAATATTCACTATTTTTGTAAGGTCCGTGCCTGTCGAATTTCTGTCAAAAATCCCAATTTCCAAAAATTGCCTAAAATTGTTGAGAAACACTTCTTTTGATGAGGGGAACAAATAATTTTGCCAAAAAATATTTTCTTAGCACAATTTGAGATAGTACTATATTTTCACTATTTTTGTAAGCCTGTCGAATTTCCGTCAAAAATTCAATTTTCCAAAAATTGCCTAAAATTGTGGAGAAACACTTCTTTGATGAGGGGAACAAACAATTTATCCAAAAAATATTTTCTTCACACAATTTGAGATAGTACTAAATTTTCACTATTTTTGTAAGGTCAGGCCTGTCAAATTCCGTCAAAAATTCAAATTTCCAAAAAGTGCCTAAAATTGTGGAGAAACACTTCTTTTGATGAAAGGAACAAATAATTTTGCCAAAAAATATTTTCTTAGCACAATTTGAGATAGTATTAAATTTTCACTATTTTTGTAAGGTCCGCGCCTGTCAAATTCCGTCAAAAATTCAAATTTCCAAAAAGTGCCTTTAATTGTGGAGAAACACTTCTTTTGATGAAAGGAACAAATAATTTTGCCAAAAAATATTTTTTTAGCACAATTTGAGATAGTACTGATTATTCACTATTTTTGTAAGGTCTGCGCCTGTCGAATTTCCGTCAAAAATTCAATTTTCCAAAAATTGCCTAAAATTGTGGAGAAACACTTCTTTGATGAGGGGAACAAACAATTTATCCAAAAAATATTTTCTTCACACAATTTGAGGTAGTACTAAATTTTCACTATTTTTGTAAGCTCCGCTCTTGTCGAATTTCCGTCAAAAGTTCAAATTTTCAAAAAGTGCCTGAAATTGTGGAAACACTTCTCTGGTGAGGGAAACAAACAATTTATCCAAAAAATATCTTCTTCACACAATTTGAGATTGTACTAAATTTTCACTATTTTTGTAAGGGACGCACCTGTCAAATTTCCGTCAAAAATTCAAATTTCCCAAAATTGCCTAAAGTTGTGGAGAAACACTTCTTTTGATGAAAGGAACAAATAATTTTGCCAAAAAATATTTTCTTAGCACAATTTGAGATAGTACTAAATATTCACTATTTTTGTAAGCCTGTCGAATTTCCGTCAAAAATTCAATTTTCCAAAAATTGCCTAAAATTGTGGAGAAACACTTCATTGATGAGGGGAACAAACAATTTATCCAAAAAATATTTTCTTCACACAATTTGAGATAGTACTAAATTTTCACTATTTTTGTAAGCTCCGCGCTTGTCGAATTTCCGTCAAAAGTTCAAATTTCCAAAATGTGCCTAAAATTGTGGAGAAACACTTCTTTTGATGAAAAGAACAAACAATTTTGCCAAAAAATATTTTCATAGCACAATTTGAGATAGTACTAAATTTTCACTATTTTTGTAAGGTCGGTGCCTGTCGAATTTCTGTCAAAAATCCAAATTTCCAAAAATTGCCTAAAATTGCGGAGAAACACTTCTATTGATGAAAGGAACAAATAATTTTGCCAAAAAATATTTTCTTAGCACAATTTGAGATAGTACTATATTTTCACTATTTTTGTAAGGTCCGCGTCTGTCGAATTACTGTCAAAAATTCAATTTTCCAAAAATTGCCTAAAATTGTGGAAAAACACTTTTTTGATGAGGGGAACAAACAATTTATCCAAAAAATATTTTCTTCACACAATTTGAGATAGTAATAAAATTTTCACTATTTTTGTAAGGGTCGCGCCTGTCGAATTTTTGTCAAAAATTCAAATTTCAAAAAAGTGCTTAAAGTTGTGGAGAAACACTTCTTTTGATGAGGGGAACAAATAATTTATCCAAAAAGTATTTTCTTAACACAATTTGAGATCGTCCTAAATATTCACTATTTTTGTAAGGTCCGCGCCTGTTGAATTTCTGTCAAAAATTCAAATTTCCAAAAAATTGCCTAAAATTTTGGAGAAACACTTCTTTTGATGAAGGGAACAAATAATTTTGCCAAAAAATATTTTCTTAGCACAATTTGAGATAGTACTAAATATTCACTATTTTTGTAAGCTCCGCGCCTGTCAAATTTCGTCAAAATTTCAACTTTCCAAAAATTGCCTAAAATTGTGGAGAAACACTTCTTTGATGAGGGGAACAAACAATTTATCCAAAAAATATTTTCTTCACACAATTTGAGATAGTACTAAATTTTCACTATTTTTGTAAGCTCCGCGCCTGTGGAATTTCCGTCAAAAGTTCAAATCCAAAAATTGCCTAAAATTGTGGAGAAACACTTCTTTTGATGAGGGGAACAAATAATTTTGCCAAAAAATATTTTCTTAGCACAATTTGAGATAGTACTATATTTTCACTATTTTTGTAAGGTCCGCGCCTGTCGAATTACTGTCAAAAATTCAATTTTCCATAAATTGCCTAAAGATGTGGAGAAACACTTCTTTTGATGAAGGGAACAAATAATTTTGCCAAAAAATATTTTCTTAGCACAATTTGAGATAGTACTAAATTTTCACTATTTTTGTAAGCCTGTCGAATTTCCGTCAAAAATTAAATTTTCCAAAAATTGCCTAAAATTGTGGAGAAACACTTCTTTGATGAGGGGAACAAACAATTTATCCAAAAAATATTTTCTTCACACAATTTGAGATAGTACTAAATTTTCACTATTTTTGTACGCTCCGCGCCTGTGGAATTTCCGTCAAAAGTTCAAATCCAAAAATTGCCTAAAATTGTGGAGAAACACTTCTTTTGATGAAAGGAACAAACAATTTTGCCAAAAAATGTTTTCTTAGCACAATTTGAGATAGTACTAAATTTTCAATATTTTTTTAAGCTCCGCGCCTGTCGAATTTCGTCAAAAATTCAAATTTCCAAAAAATTGCCTAAAATTGTGGAAACACTTCTCTGATGAGGGAAACAAACAATTTATCCAAAAAATATCTTCTTCACACAATTTGAGATAGTACTAAATTTTCACTATTTTTGTAAGGTCCGTGCCTGTCGAATTTCTGTCAAAAATCCAAATTTCCAAAAATTGCCTAAAATTGTGGAGAAACACTTCTTTTGATGAGGGGAACAAATAATTTTGCCAAAAAAATATTTTCTTAGCACAATTTGAGATAGTACTAAATATTCACTATTTTTGTAAGCCTGTCGAATTTCCGTCAAAAATTCAATTTTCCAAAAATTGCCTAAAATTGTGGAGAAACACTTCATTGATGAGGGGAACAAACAATTTATCCAAAAAATATTTTCTTCACACAATTTGAGATAGTACTAAATTTTCACTATTTTTGTAAGCTCCGCGCTTGTCGAATTTCCGTCAAAAGTTCAAATTTCCAAAATGTGCCTAAAATTGTGGAGAAACACTTCTTTTGATGAAAAGAACAAACAATTTTGCCAAAAAATATTTTCATAGCACAATTTGAGATAGTACTAAATTTTCACTATTTTTGTAAGGTCGGTGCCTGTCGAATTTCTGTCAAAAATCCAAATTTCCAAAAATTGCCTAAAATTGCGGAGAAACACTTCTATTGATGAAAGGAACAAATAATTTTGCCAAAAAATATTTTCTTAGCACAATTTGAGATAGTACTATATTTTCACTATTTTTGTAAGGTCCGCGTCTGTCGAATTACTGTCAAAAATTCAATTTTCCAAAAATTGCCTAAAATTGTGGAAAAACACTTTTTTGATGAGGGGAACAAACAATTTATCCAAAAAATATTTTCTTCACACAATTTGAGATAGTAATAAAATTTTCACTATTTTTGTAAGGGTCGGGCCTGTCGAATTTTTGTCAAAAATTCAAATTTCAAAAAAGTGCTTAAAGTTGTGGAGAAACACTTCTTTTGATGAGGGGAACAAATAATTTATCCAAAAAGTATTTTCTTAACACAATTTGAGATCGTCCTAAATATTCACTATTTTTGTAAGGTCCGCGCCTGTTGAATTTCTGTCAAAAATTCAAATTTCCAAAAAATTGCCTAAAATTTTGGAGAAACACTTCTTTTGATGAAGGGAACAAATAATTTTGCCAAAAAATATTTTCTTAGCACAATTTGAGATAGTACTAAATATTCACTATTTTTGTAAGCTCCGCGCCTGTCAAATTTCGTCAAAATTTCAACTTTCCAAAAATTGCCTAAAATTGTGGAGAAACACTTCTTTGATGAGGGGAACAAACAATTTATCCAAAAAATATTTTCTTCACACAATTTGAGATAGTACTAAATTTTCACTATTTTTGTAAGCTCCGCGCCTGTGGAATTTCCGTCAAAAGTTCAAATCCAAAAATTGCCTAAAATTGTGGAGAAACACTTCTTTTGATGAGGGGAACAAATAATTTTGCCAAAAAATATTTTCTTAGCACAATTTGAGATAGTACTATATTTTCACTATTTTTGTAAGGTCCGCGCCTGTCGAATTACTGTCAAAAATTCAATTTTCCATAAATTGCCTAAAGATGTGGAGAAACACTTCTTTTGATGAAGGGAACAAATAATTTTGCCAAAAAATATTTTCTTAGCACAATTTGAGATAGTACTAAATTTTCACTATTTTTGTAAGCCTGTCGAATTTCCGTCAAAAATTAAATTTTCCAAAAATTGCCTAAAATTGTGGAGAAACACTTCTTTGATGAGGGGAACAAACAATTTATCCAAAAAATATTTTCTTCACACAATTTGAGATAGTACTAAATTTTCACTATTTTTGTACGCTCCGCGCCTGTGGAATTTCCGTCAAAAGTTCAAATCCAAAAATTGCCTAAAATTGTGGAGAAACACTTCTTTTGATGAAAGGAACAAACAATTTTGCCAAAAAATGTTTTCTTAGCACAATTTGAGATAGTACTAAATTTTCAATATTTTTTTAAGCTCCGCGCCTGTCGAATTTCGTCAAAAATTCAAATTTCCAAAAAATTGCCTAAAATTGTGGAAACACTTCTCTGATGAGGGAAACAAACAATTTATCCAAAAAATATCTTCTTCACACAATTTGAGATAGTACTAAATTTTCACTATTTTTGTAAGGTCCGTGCCTGTCGAATTTCTGTCAAAAATCCAAATTTCCAAAAATTGCCTAAAATTGTGGAGAAACACTTCTTTTGATGAGGGGAACAAATAATTTTGCCAAAAAAATATTTTCTTAGCACAATTTGAGATAGTACTATATTTTCACTATTTTTGTAAGGTCGGCGCCTGTCGAATTACTGTCAAAAATTCAATTTTCCAAAAATTGCCTAAAATTGTGGAGAAACACTTCTTTGATGAGGGGAACAAACAATTTATCCAAAAAATATTTTCTTCACACAATTTGAGATAGTACTAAATTTTCACTATTTTTGGAAGGTCCGCGCCTGTTGAATTTCTGTCAAAAATTCAATTTTCCAAAAATTGCCTAAAATTTTGGAGAAACACTTCTTTTGATGAGTGGAACAAATAATTTTGCAAAAAAATAATTTCTTAGCACAATTTGAGATAGTACTAACTTTTCACTATTTTTGTAAGCTCCACGCCTGTCGAATTTCCGTCAAAAATTCAAATTTCTACAAAGTGCCTAAAATTGTGGAGAAACACTTCTTTTGATGAAAGGAACAAATAATTTTGCCAAAAAATATTTTCTTAACACAATTTGAGACAGTACTAAATTTTCAATATTTTTGTAAGGTTGGCACCTGTCGAATTTCTGTCAAAAATTCAAATTTCCAAAAAGTGCCTAAAATTGTGGAGAAACACTTCTATTGATGAAAGGAACAAATAATTTTGCCAAAAAATATTTTCTTAGCACAATTTGAGATAGTACTAAATTTTCAATATTTTTGTAAGCTCCGCGCCTGTCGAATTTCGTCAAAAATTCAAATTTCCAAAAATTGCCTAAAATTGTGGAAACACTTCTCTGATAAGGGAAACAAACAATTTATCCAAAAAATATTTTCTTCACACAATTTGAGGTAGTACTAAATTTTTACTATTTTTGTAAGGTCCGCGCCTGTCGAATTTCAGTCAAAATTCCAAATTTCCAAAAATTGACTAAAGTTGTGGAGAAACACTTCTTTTGATGAGGAGGACAAATAATTTTGCCAAAAAATATTTTCTTAGCACAATTTGAGATAGTACTAAATTGTCACTATTTTTGTAAGGTCCGCGCCTGTGGAATTTCTGTCAAAAATTCAAATTTCCAAAAGTTACCTTAAATTGTGGAGAAACACTTCTTTTGATGTAAGGAACAAATAATTTTGCCAAAATATATTTTCTTAGCACAATATGAGACAGTACTAAATTTCATTTTTGATTTACATTCCGGGAAAAAATCTGAATCGAATCCACACATATTAAAAGATGATTTCAGAAAAATGCAAATTCGTTATAAGAATTACCAACAAATTTATACTGATGGGTCAAAGGAGGACTCAAAGGTTGGTTGTGCTGTTATATCAGACAACCATAGTAATATGCAACGTATACCTGACGATCCATCAATTTTCACTGCTGAAGCCAAAGCAATTGATCTAGCTTTAGATTTCATTAGCACCTGTGATGCTAACAATAAATTTATTATATTTTCTGACTCGCTTTCTGTATTGAAAGCAATGAACCATACCAGTTCAAAGAATCCATAGATTCAGAAACTTTTAGAAAAATGTCATGAGCTTTTAGCTTATAAAGAAATTGTTCTCTGTTGGATTCCTAGTCATATAGGTATCCAAGGGAATGAGATGGTAGATAAGCAAGCAAAACCATCGCTTTCATTAGAACCAACTTCTTTTAAAATTCCATTTTCCAATTTTAAGCCATCTATCAATAAATATATCTTGGAAGAATGGCAAACTTCATGGAATAACAGCATTGGTAATAAACTTCTTGACATCAAACCAACTATTGGTGAATATCAATCAGTTGTTCGAAACATTAGAAGAGAAGAAGTAGTTTTAGCTCTGCTTAGGTCATACAAGAGTCACTCATTCATACTTACTACAAGGTGAAGAGCTGCCACAATGTGTTGGTTGCGACGCACCATTCACTGTACGTCACTTCCTTTTGGAGTGTGGCGATTTTGCACAAGTAAGAAATAATTGCTTCCATGTTGATAACATGAAAGAATTATTTCAAGATATACATATTGATAGTATTATGACATTTTTAAGACAAATAAATCTTTTTAACAAAATCTAATTGCTATTTTTAAAATCATGTTTTGTTTTACATTTGTATCAGACCATAATACAGTTTTTTAATGTTGTATTCTGTTCAGTTAGAGAACATGTACAGTTATCTGAATAGCTCTTTGAAACTGTCAGATATTGTACGTGGTCTCTCCTGTCAACAATCGTATTTCAACTAGTTATCATTATACAATCTCATCAACATCATTCCTTTTATTTTATCTTATAATTTTTTTACTTTTTCCATCTTTATCATGTTTAGTTTGATACCGTCTGACGCTAATGACCCACAAAGGTTGATGCATCGTTAAGAACCAAACAAACAAACAATTTTTGTAGGGTTCGCGCCTGTCGAATTTCCGTCAAAAATTTAAATTTCCAAAAATTGCCTAAAATTGTTGAGAAACACTTCTTTTGATGAAAGGAACAAATAATTTATCACAAAATGTTTTCTTGGCACAATTTGAGTTAGTATTGTTTGTCAAAATTGACCCGATACATATGAATATTCAATGACATTTTACTCAGTCTTCGTGAATCTTCGTAAAAAGTGCCCTTTAGATTGTTGTACTATTGTTAATCTGAATGAAATTAATCACAATTCCCCGATAGCCTAGTGGATAGTATAGTGTTTTAGCACTCAAAGATGTGGGTTCGAGTCCAGTAGCATTTAAGTATTTTTTTTTTCATTTTTTTTCGATTTGCTGGTTTCTTTGTCTTTATTTTTTTGATTTTGTGCACAACTGGATACATTTATATGAATTTGGCATGCGTTTATATAACAAATACAGCACCGTGAATAATTTGAATAAGCCTACATGTGATTAACTGCTTGCACGCTGAGTATTTCTGAGACTTTTATCATCATCTGCTGACTTTTAATCAAAATGAACTATTTCAAATAAGCTTACAGGAACACTAACAGAGAGTCAAATTGTCTGTATCCAGATCAGAACCGACGTTCTGTTGGTACTGAACTGGCTCCAAGCTATTTGCAAATAATTTCAGCTGACAAGGAAAGAGTTGGGAACATAGGAAATAATGAATACGAAATCGGCTAAATACAAATGAAAGATGTAATGACATAAAATATACGAACAATATTGGTTAGTGGACTAGTACAAATAAGGATGGACTAACGACTAAGACTAAAGTTTATGACTAAGGAATGGTGGCGGGTTCAACTTATACTTAACAGCATTTTAAAACACAACAAATTTGCTACATCGCCAGCTTCTGCTCGTGTAAATAAGAGCCCAAACCTCAGTATCATTAGTTCCAGTGTATTTCTTGAATAATTTTAATGTTTATTTGTAATTTTGATTGAAACAAATATTAATGGAAGCTAGATCCGCCTCGCTTAGAAAATTATTCATGCGCATACAATGACGTATGTTCACTGTTATGGATAGTTGTACTCGACTAAAGTTACAAACATGTTCAAAATGAGAAAACGAAATAAGAGATATACAATACAGCAGACTCTGTGGTCTAGTGGTTAGAACAGCTGACTCATATACGTGTGGTCGCTGGTTCGATTCCAACCTAACATATTTTTTTTTCAAGTTTTGTTTGTTTATTTTTGGAGCTTTACGTCCGCGTCAACAAATTTTCAGTAATGTCGGGACGATTTCCTCTTTTCATAGGTTGAACCAGTAGTAAGCCCTGGATAAGGTGTGTAATAGTGACTGCACTGGCGGTGAGTCTCGAACTGGCATTAGCCTTTCGATCCCCAGTCTAACACTCAAGTGGCTTTTTTTATTTTTTATTAAAAATTTTGTTCTTTCACTGGGACTGTAGAATGTGCCAATGTACTTGAGTCCCAAAATAATGTTTTATATGATATCACATAATAACATTATACTATTTTAGAAACACTTTGGGATGCCATAAAGACCTGTTTTTCACCACACACTGGTGGGACCGCTGGTGCAATCTTCAATGTGCTTGGCTGCCAATTTATAGACCCCGTTTTGGTAGAAATTCGTTCTAAAAATAGTTTCTATGGTCATCCTTTCCCCTCCGCTGTCTCAATTACACAGGGGGTTAACTCAGTCACAGTGCGGGGTGATTCTTTATGAAAGTTGTCAATGATGCTTTATGAAAGGGTTACAGGTGCTTTATGATTTCCTTAATCAGTATAAGGTAGGTGATGGGAAACCGCATTAAACGTAAGATTCTCAAAGCCCGAAAGTATTTTATTTTTATTAATTCATATAATTGAAAAGCTAATGGTTTTACTCTGTCAGTCTTTGCGATGATGGTTTATGTGTCAGGGATTAATGAGCGGTTTAATTCAGATATTGTTAAAACCCATAACAACAATCAGTATATTTATCAAGTACATATTCCATCAAAGATAGTGTGCATACAACTTCAAGTTCAATCTAAATGTGTTTGAAAAAATCAATTTTCTCCTCATGTAAAACTATAAAGGGCTTCTTTTAAATGACTAATATCGACAAGCCAAAAAAAATGGTAAAGAATCAGTAACATATTTTGGTAACAGGTTCTTTACCTGTTAGAATGATGGGTAACTGGTTCTTTATGAAAGGGTTCGGATGCTTTATGAAAGAATTTGCAAAGATGTTAATGGTTTTAGAATCAAATATCAAGGCAATTAGACCTTGTACTGAAACCCTGACTTATTTATTGATTGAATTAAGACTTAACGGCCCAGTCAACAATATTTCTGTCATGTTGGGACTCCTCCAAGAGACAGGGAGAGACTAAAAGGGCCCAATCCCATCCAAATTTGCCGCAAGTCAAGCAAATCACGCCCTATCATTACGATTGAGGTTAAGATTTATTTCAATATTATATCAGTGATGCCGAGACATAGTCTTTGATTTCGTTTAATTTAACTGTTGTGGTTTGCTTTGTTGTCTATGGTAAACAGCTGTGGTCAACTTAACTACAGTGTTCCTATGCAACAATACTGTTGGGCAGTTTACCAATACTTTTGCTCATTCTTATACAAGTAACTGGCAACTTGGTCTTCTTGAATCATCAGGAGAGGAAACAACTCTCCATGAAAAATATGCTGGGTGCGATCTCCTGTCTGCTTGTATATTAAGCAGATAGGCAACTGACTGAGCTACAGAGTTCAGATTGTAAGCTAAGCACCGCATGTGCGTGTCCCGAGGGTGGGGGACAGCGGGTTTGCATCCCATCTGGAAGATCACAAGTTGTTATATGTTTCCTTAGAAATACTGTTATTGACAATCTCGAGAAGAAGTAGGACCCCTTGGGTCTAAATGCTTTGAAAAGGAGGCCAGGTCCGCACTGCCCTCAGTGAAAAAACTAAAATAGAGTTTTCAGGACACCCAACCCTCCCCCCAACAGAATTTTCTGGATCCTCCCATGCATCATAAATATCCAAACCCTGCTATCAGCATCCAGTACTGTAGCATTGTATCCGGGACATCAATATGTTTCTTTCGAAACTCCCAAAAGGAGCATTAGATGGACTGATGGGGTTGGGGTGGCTCAGCATATTTGTAGGGACTTCACATGAATTAGTGAGAGTTGAGCCTTACAGGGCAGAGTAGGAGCATTTGGTTTGTTCGTTTGCTTGTTTTGACTTGCATGGCTTGATTCTTTACGCCCGAGTCAACAATCTTTCGGTCTTGTCGGAATGGGTCTACCTGGATGGATCCAGTAATAAGCAGAAAGTAAAATATCTGTTTGCTTTAATATTTTTTTATCTCAGTCAGATCGGGACGATTTCTTATCCTTCTAGTTTATACCAGTTTCGGTGTCTTGCTCTAGGACACAACACAGTGACTCTGACGTCTGTGAGTCTCGAGCTAGCAAACCTTCAATTGAGCCACTGCGCCCCACACGCTCTTGATAAATAAAAAGAGACATGTAGACAACAACTATTTACATGTTTTGATTCTCAAAAGAAACGTCTCATTTAGACGGTTCTTTCGAGTACCCAAAGGAAGTACAAATGTTTTTTTTTTCAAAATTCGCAAACTTGCCTCGCCTAATGATATATCCAATCATTAGAAGAGGGTCTGGATCGGGTATAATGATTAGTGAATAATGGCCATTTTTCTTAACGAATAGTGAATAATGAGCCCCAAAAAATGAATAGTGAATAATGAAGGCCTTAAAATAATGAATAATTCTATTTTTTTTAATGAATTGATGAAAAAAAATGAATAGTGAATAATCAGATTTCTTTGCCACCTTTCTTACTTTAATGAAAAATTGGTCTTATTTTAATGATTAACCAAAAATTTTAATGAGATAAATAATGGGCTAAAATTTTAATGGATAGTGAATACCAGACCCCCCCCCCCCCCCATCATCTAACAAATAACCCATAAAAAGCAGACTATAATTATAGTTCTCTTCGCTGGAGTTGTTTACTCATAATTTGAAAACGAAACAACATCTATAGCAATGCACATTGAGATTAAACATACCGGGTAGTCGGCAATTGAAAACGCTCTTAACAATCGACGAACGCGGATAAAAATCGCAAGAAACGGTGTTTACGATTGCAAATCGGGCGACAAATGACTAAAGAAAACCCTGTTTTATCGTTTTTTGATCTGCGTTCGTCGATAGTATTAACGTTTTCGATTGCCACCTACCTGGTGTGATAAAGAAAAGTGAACGGCTTTTATGTCTGTACGGGCGATAATCCTCACTTACGCTTATGGCACATCTAAAGTTTTGGCCATTAAAAAGCCAATCTTCATTGGTTCCTTTATATGTATATGCGAACATTATCCTTTTATGCATTATCCAAGTCACATACCTCGGGGAAAGGGTGCGTGTGACTTTGGTGAGGGGATACACCCAAGTACTCTTTCTACAAAGGCTTGGTCCCCCTTCCCCGCATCCCGACAAAAATTTCAGGATCCGCCCTTGAATAGCGTTTTCAAGATGTAGCACGAAAACAAGCTGGCTCCAAGGCGCTCCGTGCATTTTCTTCTTGAGCTATAAAAGCTAGCTAGACTTGAAATATTGGGTGTAGTTTTTAAAATTGACAGAAAACAACATAGATGCGGACAAATCTGCACCATCTGTCTACAAAAATGCAAAAACATGTCTTCATTCGGTGAGTGACAATCAAGCATAAAAGTCAAAGGATGACTGGGCTTACGTCTGATGCAACCTCAAAAAGCTAGCCAAAAAACTGCATTTGATCATTACACCCAAGTCGGCTGCTGCATATATTTGTTTAGATTATTGACAATTATATTAGCACAGAAGCAAACTGCAACAGTCTGTTCTGGGTCTACATTGTTTGCCTAAGAGGCTTCAAAAGCATTCAGCATACGACAAAAGCAGAAAGCAGACAGCTTTTGTTGTAATTGGCAAGAGGATCAAATCGATTTCCATGCGCGTTAGAAGAAAATATTTCTAGTCTTACCATATAATAAACTGTTTTTTTTTGGCGAGGTACTTCTTTTACCAGTCAGGGACATAACTTCTATAAGTTACAATATATATCACTTGAGGAAGTTAAAATTGTGCCTTTTCAACAATAATTTCAAAGTGATGCTACAGAAAGTAACTTATTTTATGTATATCTGAATTTTTTAGGCCAAGGTCAAATTGCAAGCCGTCAACAATATAACTTATATTTTTCTGAACTTCAGTGACCTCGCGTACTTATTTATAGACGATGCGTACACAATTATATTGCATAATCGTAAAGTTATGTAATAGGTCTTTCAGATAAAATTACCCACATGGCCGTGAAAATTGCGGTAACTCGCGGTAACTCGGGAATATGAAGATGAAAAAAGACACGTTCAATCAAACAGGTTACTTTTGTTTTTGTTGCAAAAAAATGTAACTGCTTTAAGTGATATATTTTTTAACTTTTGGAGGTTATGCACCTGACTGATTACAGAGCGGACACGATTAAATTGCAAAATCTACAATTTTCCGTTTTAACGGGTCATATATATTTATTTTTTTTTAAAAAAGAGGGTAAAACAGAGTTAAAGTCCTTGTGTATTACACGTCGTCTTATGTTGATTGATATCTGTTTCATGAAGATATCTTAAACTGTTATTGAGATACAGAGAGGACTCGAAGCACGTATGATCGATGGACAGACATCTGAGTTGAAGTTGTTACCTTGAACTTGGGAGATGGTGGCTGAGATTGTGCCAATACATTAGATTCCGGACCAGGTTTGAGCCAAAGTTGTGTCCTTGACTTTGGGAGTTGGTGGTTAAGTGTTGTATGCGACACACCTTCGTGGGATCAGTTATAACCATGTGAAATTATAATCAAAATATAATGAGATTGGCCTACCCGGGCACGAAACCCATATTTACAGCGCGGCTCACAGATTTTGGGTCAACGCTGTAACTAATTATTATTGATATCGATACATATGCGCTTCCGAGAGTAACCCTGTCTTTGGTGGTTGCTAACAAGAAAGGCACAGACCAGCTAGCGCATCCGCGCAGTCTGATCATCGCCTTTGTAAATCGCTTATTGGAAAGTATCATATCTAGATGTGCTACAAGCAAAAATTTAATTTTCTAGCAAGTCTCTGTAGCTAAGCAGGATGGTTTGAATCTCACTTTGTCGGAAACACCGAAGACAGGGTTTCTCGCGTCGCGGCCCAATTATAAAGTCTGATGAGATATGATTTTTTATTCATATGTTTTTTTTTTATTTTATTTTTATTGATATTGATGTATTTTAACTGAATCATCATTCCTCTAAAATACTTCTTCGTTTGCCTTGTCTTCTTCTACTATATCAAAGATGTTTGAGCAGACATGAATTAATTTTCTGGACAGCATAAGATAAGCTGTGGAATGGTAGCTCTTGCTTGTTTGTTTGATTTGATTCTTTATGTCGCAGTCAACAATCTTTCAGCTATGTCGGGACGGGTCTTCCTGGGTTGAACCAGTATTAAGCAAGGATAAATGTGCCTTGCTCAATGACACAACGCAGTAACGCCGGTGAGGCTCGAATCAGCAACCCCTCGGTTCTGAGTCAAGCACTCTATCACTGATTTGGAATGGTAGCGGTTGGTATGGATTCATAGGGGCAATATAAGCATCTACGACGGATATCAGTCCAGTGGTACACCTTCATGCTATCGGTAATATTCATATGAGAGTATATTTTTTTGGGGTCCCGTAGCTCAGTCGGAGGCAATCCCAGCTGTTCACCAAGGGTTCGTGAGTTCCATTGCGACCCAACCAAAGTCTATTATTTCCTGGAGATTGGTCATGAAAACAGATATATACAAGTACGTTCATTCGCCACCTTCCGCTGATTCAAGAAAGGTTCTTGTCAGTTTCAAGTGAAAGTATGTGCAAAAAGTATTGTTTTATACCCCTATTCAACACAGGGCCCGAATCCCACGAATTGATAAATATTTGGATTCGTGGGCTTAAATGTACTCAGTTCGCGAAGATCTTAATAATAACTGAATCATACACTCCGTAGTCAGTTCTTGCAATTCGTAGGCCTATCGGGAATCGGGATCAAAAAATTTGAACTGTTCAAAACTTGGCCACGAATTCCCCGATTCGAAAAATCGTGCTTGATTCGTAACAAATTCCTAATGCATTCTTGGACATTGTAACTGAATCGTAATCGATTAGGATGCGTTCTAAGGCATTCGTAGCTACTCTCAACTCATTCGTGGGTAATCCGGATATTAAGACAAGCAATGCAACCAAGGAAGAGATAGTAGAAGGCATTTCCCTTAGAGTAACTAACCCCATCACGCGGATACATTCGAGCCAGTCTCGGAAGTTGAAACGAATTTGGCAGATTCAGGAGCACAAACAGGATCAGTCAGTAGCTCCTGGCTGGTGGCTTTGCTGATGGTGTGCTACCATATTTTTCCAAGTCAAAGAGCCAGGGCCAGGGCCTCTCGACATTAACGTAGTTGTTTTCTTCTAGCTATATAAGTAGCTGTTTTAGACACTCAAGTTGCAGGATCAATTCTACAGCTGACAAACGAGGAACGTTCATTTTGGAACTGATCCCCCCAAGCATGGATGGGCTTTTTTATAACTGTCGTGAGAGGTGGGAGAAAATCTCGCGAATCATCACGAATCGTCGCGGATTTCTGTTAATTCGTACCCAATTCGTGCTGCATTCGGCGTATTCTCAACTAATTCGCGATCTATTCTTTAACATTAATAGGGTCATTGTACATCGTAGTGAATTCGGCACTCAGGCCGAATCCAGACGAATCCCGCGAATATTCGTAAATGTTTCTTACCTGTTTCGTAACTGAATCGTAGAACATAACGAATGAATTGAAAAAAATACAAGTCTCCACGACATCGATTCTTGATAATTCGGGGATTTGTGGTCAGTGGGGAAATAGGGCAAGCTTGCCCAGTAAAGTGTGGGATACCCTAACATGACGGAAAAATTGTTGACTTCCCCTCTCCTACCCCCCTCTCCTACCTCCCCAGACCCTGGGGATGGGATCTTTAGGTCGAAATTCAACTTTTTTCCAGTATAGCATCAACACAACCCAACACCACCAAAGATATTTGTACCAAGACACCATGTGCGGATCCAGGAATTTTTTGTCAGGGGTGGGGGGGGGGGGGGTCCAGGCTCCTCAACTTATTTTACAGTTTGAAGAGGGGGTCCAATGGTTTTATTACACATTTTCCAGGGGTGTCCAACCTTTTTCCAGGGGTGGGGTTCCAATAGAGACCCACATAACTATAACTTGTGATTTTCCAGGGGGTCTGGACCCACTATCCCCCCTCTGGATCCGCACATGGACATTGTGGCATTTTGGCACGAATAGGCTCAGACGAGCCTGTGCGGCCTCCTTTTAAGCTAAGAAACTTCAAATGCTAATCGGTCAATAGTTTTTAAGCAACTAGCAAAGGCTCTGATCAGACTGCACATATGCGCAGGCTGATCTAAGCCTTTGGTGCTAGCACATACCACATTGTTGGAAATCTCATATTGCGGCCCATTTATTGGTGCAAAAAATGCATTACGGCTGTATATCAGGACGAAATTGCATTTGTCTCATAAAGAACCTGTAACTTCTTTCATAAAGAATATGTAACAACTTTCTAAAAGAACCTGTTACCTAAATTTTAGGCTCATAAAGAATTTGTAACCTTTCATAAAGAACCATTAACTTCGAATTTTTTTTAAATTGGCTAAAACGTATATTTAAGGAAGAATTTAAGCTTCATGTACCAAATATATAATATAATGGTTCGTTTCCAAGCATGTTTTGCTCGATAAAACAATGATATATACACATATGGCATTTGTTGCAACTTAGCATCTCTATTGTAATTGGTGAATTGTTGGACAGCTAAACTGTATGATAAATGAATAGACTATCATAAAACATGCTGATTATATGTCTTTTAACAAAATTTGACTCTAAAACTGTCTAATATAACCATTTTCACCCCGTTTCTGGCATGAGCATCGCATCTTGTCAAGAATCATTAACCCCAAGTAAAGAATCTGTAACTCTTTTCATAAAGCATCATTGACAACTTTCATAAAGAATCACCCCGCACTGTGACTGAGTTAACCACCTGTGAATTAGAGCAACGAAATAGTGGGCAGTCAATATTGATTAAGTATGGAACAGTGTAGATCGGTTAATCAATTTATGCCTACTGGAGTCTTCAATCCATTTAAACTGACTGGTCGATCTGTAATTATAGGGTCTTTAGTTTTGCTTTATCACTTTACAGAAATTGTTGTATCATTTAAGCAGACAGCGTAGACCTTATCAGACATTATTTCATTCACCATCTGCCGTGTGTCTATGTTGGATCTGCACTGTATGTTTGTCAAATTCCTTTATACAATGTATGGGTGCTAGGCATTATTGGGTTTTAAACTGACTGTGTTCAAATCATGTCGAAATGTCTTTTTTGTCTGCGCTGATGGTTTACTCATTAGTCAACAATCTTTCAGTCATATCGGGACGTTTCATAAATTTTTGGTTAAACCAGTTCTAAGCAGAACATATAAAGTGTCTTCCTAAAGGACACAACACATTGGCCCTGTTGAGTCTCGAACAAGTGACCATTCAGGTACTACGCTTGGTTATATCGGCGATCTGCAGTTAAAACTATTCAACTTATAAGAAGTCCCTAGGGAAATATATACCACCTGACTCTACCAAAACTCAGAGGGTAGTGTATTCGAGCTTTAACCTACAAACGTCTCCGCAATAACATCTTCAGCCAAAACCCCAAATCAAGCTGAAACCGTCCAAATAAGCACTCGGGCGGCGACACCCATATGGACGGGAACCACACTAGCCCTGACATGCACGCTCTTTGATAAATGATTGCCAGGCTGTTATAAAGGCACTAGATATAAGGTTAGAAAAGCCTGTTTCTGTATTCCCTGCAGCTCTGAACAGCTGAGATCTCACTACACCAACACGACTCTGGCTGTACAAGAGCTCACATGCAGTCTTCCCCGCACCTTCACACCTTTCATCACTGCGTCTGTCAGACAGGGAGTCAAACAGTCCTTGCACACCCGAAACCTGGGCCCAAACAATGCCTTGTATACAATAGCCCTGGTATCCATTGGACAAGTCAAGTTTAATCGAAGGAAACCCAGTGCACGCACCAACACAAACGCCGATACTATTTTTTATATGCCAGGCGAAGTGATGTAGTTGTAAATGCTTTTCGTTGATATGCTGGGTATGGAGATGCGAACAAACACGTGAGTGTGTTTGTTGGTAGGGGAAGGGGAGGGGGTTGGGATTGAGAACCCATACTTAGACTGACCTTAGCAGTCGCTGAGAGTTATCGATATATCGGTTATAGACTTCCTTTCGACTACGGTTATCTGGCTTTTTCAGTTTGTCAGATGCGGCTTTAAGCCATGAAACTGGCTCCATTTGACCTAAGCTGTTGACGGAAATTTACACACACACACACACACACACACACACACACACACACACGCACGCACGCACGCACGCACGCACGCACGCCATCCGGTGTGAGGTCACTTACATCTGGAGAGATTACCCTAAACATTTCATTAAAATGCAGTCTCACGGTTGTCGTGTAGCTGTCAGTGGTCTGTGTTTAATTCACGGTGGCGAGGGTTAGCTTGTGGTCTATGATTGCATTATTTCCTGGTCATACTCACTTTTTTGACCACATACTTGACATTTCGAACACACCTTGCTCTCACGTTTCCTTTTGTAGGATAGCTCTTCACTCACTTAATTGGTTTGAGCGTAGGAAGTGTTAATAAAACGACCAAATTATTCGCAGATATTAATATCCCTTTATCTACTATTGGCTCCTAAACCCGTATTTTGGCAAACAGTGCAGACCCAGATGCGCATTTGATCAGAGTCTACACTGTTTGCTAAGACAAAATCGGTCGTCAGTGAAAGAATGCATTTTTTTCCGAAAATATAACTTGTGACCCCTCAATATATACAATTGGCCATCGTTTAATGCATTGAATTCCGCTAATATATCTATCAGGAACGGACAAAGGCAGATTTTCCTCCAGAAAGAAGGTAGATACTCTGTGCAACACGTTTTACATTACCCGACAGTACCTATGAAAGTTAAGACTCCAGCTCTCATAGGGGAGGTAAACTTAGGGTGCCCTACCCTAGGAGAAAAGTAACCGTGATAGTCGAGTTGTGTGCTGGCTTGTCACACACAGTAAAGCCGTACTTCTGTCAACATTCTTCTACTTTGGTAAATGATCGAAACCGTTGTTTTGGGCAATCAGAGCGTTTGTGATCGCCGCCTTATTGGTAGAGCTGTAATAATTATAACAGAAAATACAGAGTCTTCTTGAGTTACTTAATTTTGAATTAACCCAGAAGCCTTATGAGTAAGTTTGTCTCTCTATCCTACTTCGATTTAGCCGAGTTGTTCAGAAAGTCGTTGTTTTCCATTCATAGAAACAAACCAATGAACCTGGATATTTGTCTGTTATTAAAGGCTCCGATAGACTGATCATGTTGCTTATCACAGGGTGCAGCATATTGTGATTTAGAGGTCCACCGTTTTGCTTTTTTCATATCAAATTTGAATGAGTAGATGTTGTCATATATTTGACCTAATGCACGATGTGGAGACTGCTATGTTACATTACTAGTATCTTGAAATCTCGACTGAATATGTGTGGTGCTCTGAAAACTTCAATATGCAATTTTCTGGGCGTCTAATAGTTCAGACATACATCGATACATTTGTATTCTTTTTACCTATGTAACAAAGACCAAATAATCTACAAATCGTTCACTAGTAAATATAACAAGACATATCCAAGCAAATTTAATTTTAACAAAACGAAAACAGTTGACTCCTAGCACACAAACGTTGCACCCCGTGTTACATCATGAGTACTAGTTGGTCTATCAGGAACGGAAAAATGGTTTTGGAAAGGCAGATTTTCCTCCAGAAAGAAGGTAGATACTCTGTGCAACACGTTTTACATAGATCGAACTAACATCGATAGAATTAATCTGTCATTTTAAAACAGTTGGTCAATCATGCAGTCGCTCGAACTACTGTCGTGCCAACCAAGAGTGACAGTGACGTAATATTTTGTTTTCAATTGTTAAGTTCAACATTAATTTGTACACTCCACTTGAGCTAACGGGAATCGATAGATCACATGTGTATTAATCCTATCCTGCGGATAGGATTAATACACAAGTGATCCATCGGTTATTAGTCCCTGATAAATTTGTAAACAAAACATGAAGTCACTGTCACACTTGGCTGGCATGACAGTAAAAGTGGATAGAGAACACTATCTTTTAATAATTTTAATAACTATAGCTGTTCGTTTAAATCCCTATCAGTATGTATATAAGCGGTCCAAATATTGTCCGTCAATAGGCTCAAACCCGTTACCACAAGCCTACGAGTCATGTTTGCTAGCCGCTACACTATAAAGGTTGTAGCACGTAGCTGTCGCTTTTTTGCGTTTAGATTCATTTTCCGCTTCAGTACAATTAGTTACACAGTGTACACTATTATACACAGTGAGTTTTGTTTTTAGTCATTAGTCGATAGTCGTTAGTTTCATCCTTATTTGTACTATTATTCATTTGTGACCTCTCAGTATTGACCTTTGGTCGAGTCCATGTTCCTGGGTTGAGCAGATAATTAACCGTTAATTTACCGTTAACTGTTTGGAAAAATTCTTTATATCCTTAAAAGCTATATTCAATTTATATCGGTCTCATTGGTTCAGTGGTTAAAACGCTATGATGAAACACGCGAAGTCGTGAGTTCGAGCCTCATTTCGGACGTTCTTTTTTTCTTGCAATTTTATTGCATGTATTGATGTTTAATTATTTTGATTTAGGAAAGTAAAATGATTTTTGCGTGCGTTGGGAACGAATCCCTCATTGTACCCAGCATGGAGTATGATCATTCGTTCACCTGAACATATAAAAGTTAAGCATATTTAGTACATATAATAAATTAGTTTTATGTAAAGTGAAATCATCAGACAGTAATATACACGGCCAACGTTGAACTTTTGCCAATTTGATTGAAACCTTCTTCCATAAAAAAGTGGTTTAGCATGCCAGTGGTTTGGGAATGACATATGCATGCAAAATGTGATCAAAATATACTATGTGGTCAAGAGCTATGAACATTTTCTCTAACTGCTAACGGACGGACGAGCGGACGAACTCAAATAGTGATTATAATGCAGACCTAAGGGTCGTACAATTCCTCTATTCTTAAATTACCTTTAGAAAAGGGTATCTTTAGTCCGGTAGTACTATCTTGCCAGCATTTCGGGACAGCGCAGCTGCTATGAACGTAAGTTTCATCTGTGTAAACCCACCTCTCTTAACTCCCTGACCATGCGAAGGTATCTGATCCTGCTGAGGACTACACCTTGTCTCTCCATCAGCACTTTTTGATTCACCCCACAGCGTGTGTAAGCTGGCTTCGTATGAAGGAGATCTTTGCGAAGGAGACCCTTGCTGCAAGTGTTGCCAGTGTAACCAATACTCTGTTTGAGCTCTGTTCTGATGTTGTCAAGGGTTGGCAGAACCTTCTTAAGGAGTACATGCTGACGATGGTCCTCCGTACATCACCCTGGTCAAAGTCATCCAGTGACACTTTCGACGCAGATGACGGTGCAGTCCTGTCCCATACACGATTCAGTGACAGTTTCATTCCTGACTTCTTTTCCTCCATGCAGAACTTGTACACGTTTTCAATAATAGCTCCTGCATCCTCGCCGTATCTCCATACAAGCCTCGCCATTTTACTGCGTGAAGTCGCTTTACATGTGCATTATACATCAAAACATGCTTTTTTCTGCAAACATGTAAATCGCTAAACGTTTCCTGCTTCTTTGCGATAGCAAAAAAAAAAAAAAAAAAGTTTTACTGGAGCTCGAACCGTCAACCTTGGGCTCGAATCCTCAACTTTGTTTTAAATTCTTTGAGCACAACCGTTATACTTACTGCGCCATCGAATCGCTTGTAAAAGTTCGCTTGTAATTACGAATAACTGCATGACATAACACTGTAACACCCCTATTTTATGGAGCAGTTCATTATTGTTAGTGCAGTCACGCCCTGATGCTTTTAAGGCTATTATAGTCTAATATTAACTTAAAAAAGAAATCTATTTGACAATTATATAAAAAAGGTTCCTTCCAAGTTTCGATCCAGGTATGCTTGATTTGTAAGTAGTCAACTAACCACTAGGCTATCAGACCATTTGCATAAACGAATCGACATTATCTTCATATTCTCTGTAAAAGCGTGACCAAGGTCGGAGTACTCCACGAAAACGCACGAATATCACGAAGATTTTGGCGAAATTAATCAGTCTTAGGATAATTTTGGAAGACTATACTAAATTTCACTATTTTTGTAAGGTCCTCGCCTGTCAAATTTCCATCAAAAATTCAATGTTCCAAAAATTGCCTAAAGTTGTGGAGAAACACTTCTTTTGATAAGGGGAACAAACAATTTATCCAAAAAATATTTTCTTAACACAATTTGAGATAGTACTAAATTTTCACTATTTTTGTAAGGTTCGCGCCTGTCGAATTTCTGTCAAAATTTAAATTTTCCAAAAATTGCCTAAAATTGTGGAGAAACACTTCTTTTGATGAGGGGAACAAATAATTTATCCAAAAAATATTTTCTTCACACAATTTGAGATACAACTAAATTTTCACTATTTTTGTAAGGTCCGCACCTGTCAAATTTCTGTCAAAAATTCAAATTTCCAAAAATTGCCTAAAATTGTGGAGAAACACTTCTTTTGATGAAAGGAACAAATAATTTTGCCAAAAAATATTTTCTTAGCACAATTTGAGATAGTACTCAATTTTCACTATTTTTGTAAGGTCCACACCTGTCCAATTTCCGTCAAAAATTCAAATTTCCAAATATTGCCTAAAATTGTGCAGAAACAATTCTTTGATGAGGGGAACAAACAATTTATCCAAAAAATATTTTCTTCACACAATTTGAGATAGTAATAAATTTTCATTATTTTTGTAAGGTTATCACATGTCGAATTCCGTCAAAAATCCAAATTTCCAAAAATTGCCTAAAATTGAGGAGAAACACTTCTTTTGGTGAGGGGAACAAACAATTTATCCAAAAAATATTTTCTTAACACAATTTGAAATAGTACTAAATTTTCACTATTTTTGTAAGGTCCGCACCTGTCGAATTTCCGTCAAAAATTCAAATTTCCAAAAATTGCCTAAAGTTGTGGAGAAACACTTCTTTTGATGAAAGGAAAAAATAATTTTGCCAAAAAATATTTTCTTAGCAGAATTTGAGATAGTACTAAATATTCACTATTTTTGTAAGCCTGTCGAATTTCCGTCAAAAATTCAATTTTCCAAAAATTGCCTAAAATTGTGGAGAAACACTTCTTTGATGAGGGGAACAAACAATTTATCCAAAAAATATTTTCTTCACACAATTTGAGATAGTACTAAATTTTCACTATTTTGTAAGGTCCGCGCCTGTCAAATTCCGTCAAAAATTCAAATTTCCAAAAAGTGCCTAAAATTGTGGAGAAACACTTCTTTTGATGAAAGGAACAAATAATTTTGCCAAAAAATATTTTCTTAGCACAATTTGAGATAGTACTAAATTTTCACTATCTTTGTAAGGTCCGCGCCTGTCAAATTCCGTCAAAAATTCAAATTTCCAAAAAGTGCCTAAAATTGTGGACAAACACTTCTATTGATGAAAGGAACAAATAATTTTGCCAAAAAATACTTTTTTAGCACAATTTGAGATAGTACTAAATATTCACTATTTTTGTAAGGTCCGCGCCTGTCGAAATTCCGTAAAAAATTCAATTTTCCAAAAAGTGCCTAAAATTGTGGAGAAACACTTCTTTGATGAGGGGAACAAACAATTTATCCAAAAAATATTTTCTTCACACAATTTGAGATAGTACTTAATTTTCACTATTTTTGTAAGCTCCGCGCCTGTCGATTTTCCTTCAAAAGTTCAAATTTCCAAAAAGTGCCTAAAATTGTGGAGAAACACTTCTTTTGATGAAAGGAACAAACAATTTTGCCAAAAAATATTTTCATAGCACAATTTGAGATAGTACTAAATATTCACTATTTTTGTAAGCCTGTCGAATTTCCGTCAAAAATTCAATTTTCCAAAAATTGCCTAAAATTGTGGAAACATTTCTATGATGAGGGAAACAAACAATTTATCCAAAAAATATCTTCTTCACACAATTTGAGATAGTACTAAATTTTCACTATTTTTTTTAAGGTCCGTGCCTGTAGAATTTCTGTCAAAAATCCAAATTTCCAAAAATTGCCTAAAATTGTGGAGAAACACTTCTTTTGATGAGGGGAACAAATAATTTTGCCAAAAAATATTTTCTTAGCACAATTTGAGATAGTACTATATTTTCACTTGTTTTGTAAGGGCCGCGCCTGTCGAATTACTGTCAAAAATTCAATTTTCCAAAAATTGCCTAAAATTGTGGAGAAACACTTCATTGATGAGGGGAACAAACAATTTATCCAAAAAATATTTTCTTCACACAATTTGAGATAGTACTAAATTTTCATTATTTTTGTAAGGTTAGTGCATGTCGAATTCCGTCAAAAATCCAAATTTCCAAAAATTGCCTAAAATTGAGGAAAAACACTTCTTTTGGTGAGGGGAACAAACAATTTATCCAAAAAATATTTTCTTCACACAATTTGAGAAAGTACTAAATTTTCTCTATTTTTGTAAGGTCCGCACCTGTCGAATTTCCGTCTAAAAATTCAAATTTCCAAAAATTGCCTAAAGTTGTGGAGAAACACTTCTTTTGATGAAAGGAACAAATAATTTTGCCAAAAAATATTTTCTTAGCACAATTTGAGATAGTATTAAATATTCACTATTTTTGTAAGCCTGTCGAATTTCCGTCAAAAATTCAATTTTCCAAAAAGTGCCTAAAATTGTGGAGAAACACTTCTTTGATGAGGGGAACAAACAATTTATCCAAAAAAAAATTCTTCACACAATTTGAGCGAGTACTAAATTTTCACTATTTTTGTAAGCTCCGCGCTTGTCTAATTTCCGTCAAAAGTTCAAATTTCCAAAAATTGCCTAAAATTGTGGAGAAACACTTCTTTTGATGAAAGCAACAAACAATTTTGCCAAAAAATATTTTCATAGCACAATTTGAGATAGTACTAAATATTCACTATTTTTGTAAGCCTGTCGAATTTCCGTCAAAAATTCAATTTTCCAAAAATTGCCTAAAATTGTGGAAACATTTCTATGATGAGGGAAACAAACAATTTTGCCAAAAAATATCTTCTTCACACAATTTGAGATAGTACTAAATTTTCACTATTTTTTTAAGGTCCGTGCCTGTAGAATTTCTGTCAAAAATCCAAATTTCCAAAAATTGCCTAAAATTGTGGAGAAACACTTTTTTTGATGAGGGGAACAAGTAATTTTGCCAAAAAATATTTTCTTAGCACAATTTGAGATAGTACTATATATTCACTATTTTTGTAAGGGCCGCGCCTGTCGAATTACTGTCAAAAATTCAATTTTCCCAAAATTGCCTAAAATTGTGGAGAAACACTTCTTTGATGAGGGGAACAAACAATTTATCCAAAAAATATTTTCTTCACACAATTTGAGATAGTACTAAATTTTCATTATTTTTGTAAGGTTAGCGCATGTCGAATTCCGTCAAAAATCCAAACTCTCAAAAATTGCCTAAAATTGAGGAGAAACACTTCTTTTGGTGAGGGGAACAAACAATTTATCCAAAAAATATTTTCTTCACACAATTTGAGATAGTACTAAATTTTCACTATTTTTGTAAGGTCCGTGCCTGTCGAATTTCTGTCAAAAATCCAAATTTCCTAAAATTGCCTAAAATTGTGGAGAAACACTTCTTTTGATGAGGGGAACAAATAATTTTGCCAAAAAATATTTTCTTAGCACAATTTGAGATAGTACTATATTTTCACTATTTTTGTAAGGTCCGCGCCTGTCGAATTACTGTCAAAAATTCAATTTTCCAAAAATTGCCTAAAATTGTGGAGAAACACTTCTTTGATGAGGGGAACAAACAATTTATCCAAAAAATATTTTCTTCACACAATTTGAGATAGTACTAAATTTTCACTATTTTTGTAAGGTCCGCGCCTGTCAAATTCTGTCAAAAATTCAAATTTCCAAAAAGTGCCTAAAATTGTGGAGAAACACATTTTTTGATGAAAGGAACAAATAATTTTGCCCAAAAATATTTTCTTAGCACAATTTGAGATAGTACTAAATTTTCACTATTTTTGTTAGGTCCGCGCCTGTCAAATTCCGTCAAAAATTCAAATTTCCAAAAAGTGCCTAAAATTGTAGAGAAACACTTCTATTGATGAAAGGAACAAATAATTTTGCCAAAAAATTTTTTTAGCACAATTTGAGATAGTACTTAATATTCACTATTTTTGTAAGGTCCGCGCCTGTCGAATTTCCATCAAAAATTCAATTTTCCAAAAAGTGCCTAAAATTGTGGAGAAACACTTCTTTGATGAGGGGAACAAACAATTTATCCAAAAAATATTTTCTTCACACAATTTGAGATAGTACTTAATTTTCACTATTTTTGTAAGCTCCCCGCCTGTCGATTTTCCTTCAAAAGTTCAAATTTCCAAAAAGTGCCCAAAATTGTGGAGAAACACTTCTTTTGATGAAAGGAACAAACAATTTTGCCAAAAAATATTTTCTTAGCACAATTTGAGATAGTACTAAATTTTCACTATTTTTTAAAGCTCCGCGCCTGTCGAATTTTGTCAAAAATTCAAATTTCCAAAAATTGCCTAAAATTGTGGAAACACTTCTCTGATGAGAGAAACAAACAATTTATCCAAAAAAAATATTTTCTTCACACAATTTGAGATAGTACTAAATTTTCACTATTTTTGTAAGGTCCGCACCTGTCGAATTTCTGTCAAAAATTCAAATTTCCAAAAATTGCCTAAAGTTGTGGAGAAACACTTCTTTTGATGAAAGGAACAAATAATTTTGCCAAAAAATATTTTCTTCACACAATTTGAGATAGTACTAAATTTTCACTATTTTTGTAAGCTCCCCGCTTGTCTTATTTCCGTCAAAAGTTCAAATTTCCAAAAAGTGCCTAAAATTGTGGAGAAACACTTCTTTTGATGAAAGGAACAAACAATTTTGCCAAAAAATATTTTCATAGCACAATTTGAGATAGTACTAAATATTCACTATTTTTGTAAGCCTGTTGAATATCCGTCAAAAATTCAATTTTCCAAAAATTGCCTAAAATTGTGGAAACATTTCTATGATGAGGGAAACAAACAATTTTGCCAAAAAATATCTTCTTCACACAATTTGAGATAGTACTAAATTTTCACTATTGTTGTAAAGTCCGCGCCTGTCAAATTCTGTCAAAAATTCAAATTTCCAAAAAGTGCCTAAAATTGTGGAGAAACACTTCTTTTGATGAAAGGAACAAATAATTTTGCCAAAAAATATTTTCTTAGCACAATTTTAGATAGTACTAAATTTTCACTATTTTTGTTAGGTCCGCGCCTGTCAAATTCCGTCAAAAATTCAAATTTCCAAAAAGTGCCTAAAATTGTAGAGAAACACTTCTATTGATGAAAGGAACAAATAATTTTGCCAAAAAATACTTTTTTAGCACAATTTGAGATAGTACTTAATATTCACTATTTTTGTAAGGTCCGCGCCTGTCGAATTTCCGTCAAAAATTCAATTTTCCAAAAAGTGCCTAAAATTGTGGAGAAACACTTCTTTGATGAGGGGAACAAACAATTTATCCAAAAAATTTTTTCTTCACACAATTTGAGATAGTACTTAATTTCCACTATTTTTGTAAGCTCCCCGCCTGTCGATTTTCCTTCAAAAGTTCAAATTTCCAAAAAGTGCCTAAAATTGTGGAGAAACACTTCTTTTGATGAAAGGAACAAACAATTTTGCCAAAAAATATTTTCTTAGCACAATTTGAGATAGTACTAAATTTTCAATATTTTTTAAAGCATCGCGCCTGTCGAATTTCGTCAAAAATTCAAATTTCCAAAAATTGCCTAAAATTGTGGAAACACTTCTCTGATGAGAGAAACAAACAATTTATCCAAAAAAAATATTTTCTTCACACAATTTGAGATAGTACTAAATTTTCACTATTTTTGTAAGGTCCGCACCTGTCGAATTTCTGTCAAAAATTCAAATTTCCAAAAATTGCCTAAAGTTGTGGAGAAACACTTCTTTTGATGAAAGGAACAAATAATTTTGCCAAAAAATATTTTCTTCACACAATTTGAGATAGTACTAAATTTTCACTATTTTTGTAAGCTCCCCGCTTGTCTAATTTCTAGACTTCGAGCTAAAAAAGGTCCTGCTCCCCCCCCTAGGGAATTTTGCAGACATATCCTATCTTAAAGAAAATTTCAAGCCGCATCTTTTAAGAGATGTTTGCACTATGTGCTCCGGGGCGTTAGTCTCTGACAGCCTGTTACATATGTTACTGTAACAAACTAAGAACATAAATCAAAATGAAAGTTTGAGCTACAGAAAGAAGACATTAAACCATCTAATTATTCAAATTTCTTATGTAGTGTGCAAGCTGGATGCCTAAGCTACATAAAAGCAGCATTTTAAACAAAATTACAGTCTTCAACGGTGTTATATGCGTTACATAGATTAAATTTCCCTTTGAAAATTGAAATTGTGACTAACATCATTCATTTTACAGACGATTTGTGCATTTTTACAAGTGCTTTTAATCTTAGTCTACTTAAGTACTTATTTGACTAATAGAAAAAACAAAGTTTGCTTTTCTATCTCAAATACATATTTTTATATTAGCTATTAAACAACCCTACCCCCAATTTTAAGTATCCAATTTTGGTATCTATTATTGAAGAAAAATATATGAAAATATTTGACGCTCGTGGATATCTTACATTTTTGGCACTGTCTTGCTAATGCAATAAAGAATCATACATTTGCAAGTTTGAAATCAGGACCAGAGCACTTATAAAAGTATGTAACGTATGTTACATGGCATAATGAATGAGCTAGGAAATTTTCTTGGAAGTAAGAGATGATATTTCAGAAAAAAAAAACGTTTTTCACATGTTTTCCTATTAATCTCTAGCCTCTGGTGCCTTAGTCTTAGTAATTACAGCCATTGCTGATAACAAGCCCTTGGAATTGTGTTACATATGTTATGTATAACCTTTGTAATCACATATTCCCTAATGCCTATAATATTAAAATATATAGACATAAAGATAGAAAATAATAGTTCTCATTTAAATGACACAATTTAATAAATATTCCTATTAAATAAAATTATTCAAAAACAATCTTTATTCAAGTCACCCTCACAATGTCTATCATTGTGTCTGCTTCTATTGCAAAATAATCACCCATTTCATCACAACCAGTAGAATCATGGCATTGTATTAGGACTGCAAACTGAGTACAACCCTGTTCCTCTCCACCCCTTTGGGAATTGTGCAGACATATCCTACATTAAAGAACAATTCAAGCTGCATCAAATAAGAGATGTTTGCACTCTATTAACTAGGGGGTTAGCCTGTAATGGTATGATACGTATGTTACCATATCAATTTAAGAATAAATGAATTGAAAGTCTGAGAAACAGAAAGAAGACATAAAACTATCTATTTATTTGAATTATTCATGTATTTTGCATGCTGAATACCTTTGATACATAAGAAAAGATTTTTTTTTACAGCTTCCTATGGTGTTATATGTGTTACATTAATTAAGATTACTTTTTAAAATTGGTAATTGTGACAAACATCACTTATAAGCATTTCGTGTGATCCTCCTCTTTAGCCATCCAAAGACTTAATTTTCTTTGTGTGTGTGGCCAGTGCTAGCGTCAAACAACTTGACTCAGCCAAACTTGAATCCTTAGCATTCTTCAAAAGCAGAAACAGCATGTCAGTGTCATGGGATCAAACACCTGATTAAATATGGGTTTAATGCCATTATACATATATGCACACAATGGAGTATGACTCTGGTATATATCTCTTCCTGTGAAGTGGCAAGAGCAATCTAACTGCAGCTGCCTCTACATCCTTGCTAGTCAAATGATAACAATGCTCTGATTTTGCAAAATCTATGTCTCTACCGTGTACCTCTAAGAATACTTTAAGATTTCTGACATTGGTCAAACAGAAATTTGATAGGTTGCTATTTTACATCATTTGCCATGGAATCTATTCAGTCTTTTGGTGCTTTAGTCCACAGGTCTTAGATCAATAGTATTTTGCTGCGCCCAAAGAACTTTATAAGTTTTCTTTAGTTACAATGTTGACTCTTGATGGTTTTGGCAGACCGTCTGAAACAATTTCTGTTACACCTTGAAAGTTATCTGGTATAAGAGAACGAATATGAAGCTGGACATTGCCATTAATTATGTTTGCAGTTGGTTGTTTTTTGATGTCAGTACATTGAAGCATGTCTAAAGATAATGTAAAACCTATGATTGCTCAGTTTTTGCAGCCATATCATTAGCTGTTGCATTCAAAAGAAGGAAAGTGGACTATAGGTAGAATGGGATAACCAGTAGGTCTATATTATGCTCTATGGAAGATTTATACAGAGTAAACAAATTGATAAGGTGCCTCATTTCATGATCCATTGAAAACACTGAAATTGAAAACACTTGCCTCTGACTGTGAAATCAAAAAGGATGTCACGACAATGCCCTTGCTCATATATTATGACGAGTTATATATGTTACATCCTTTAATAAGCGCTCTTATCTTAGAAACTTAGTGAATCATTGAATTGAAAGGGTCTAATTTGCGCTCTTTTCATCCTGCATTTCATTGCTTTACCTGCTGTGATACATCTAGCTCGTTTATCTGAAGGGAAAAAGTTATCTCGGTTTCAGCACTTCAGAAGTACTAAGACCTCAAATAAGTTTTTGAATGCTTGGGGAAAGATAATAAGTGCAGAGACATTATTAGATGAAAATATGTGGGTTGCATGTATGGATAGGCTACATTTATAAAAGTTAACCAGCTAAGATATGATTCTTTATCACAGAAATATCAAGGTACATCAGTCCAGGTTCTAATTGCTCTTAATGGCATTGTTTTCCTCCTTGTAAAGCTTTAGTCTTTCTCCTACTTGCAGAGTATCACTTGAAACACATACTCAAAGAGCCAACTATTAGAAATTCATATCAGTTTCCAAATGTTCCAAGCCATAAATGGCAAAATTGGAAAGTTGATAATGGCTCATCAATTTTGAGTGGACTAGTGGTAAAATTTTATATTAGTAAATGATTGAAATATTGTGTGATGATTCTACTAGTTGCAAAGAGGCGTGTGATACCCGGTAATAATGATTACCACAGAAGCAGACAACGACAAACGTTTAACATGAGTGTTAAATCGATGAGAAATAGTTTGTACCATTTCATTTATTGTATTTTCTTGTAAAAATGTAAAACTATCTTTTCTATTTGTGGCTCTATATTTTGCATTATATGCACAGTATTAGGAAATGTGTCCAAAGGTCATTGATAACATCTGTAACACCAGTCCATGGGCTTGATAAACAGAAATGAATATAATTCCTAGTGTTTTGGCACCAAAGACTTATAAGTACACATTAAGTGTCCTGATCTTTAACTTAATGACATCTTGTAGATATATGAGCAAGACAGACTAAGAAAATGAAAAATATCCACACGCTGTAATTGCTTTCATGTGTTTTACTTAAACGGTAATAACAAAATTCGCTTCTCTGTAAAACTGGGAGTAGGGCTGTGTATTAGCTCCTATAAGACAATATATTTAAGATAGATAAGCAAACTTGGCTTTTCCTATTCATCAATTAAGTATATGTTTGTAAAATCTAATAAAACAATTTGAAACCAAGTCAAAGTAGTTGTTTAACTACATGACGATAGCCACAATTATAGCTTCTAAATTATAATTATGTTCATGTAACGCACATAACATCACAGTTAGCCGTATTAATGTTAAACAGCTTCCATATGTAGTAAAGACATCCAGTATAAAGACTTTAAGAATGTAAATTTATTAGATAATTTTAATGTCTTCTTTTGGTAGCTCAAACATTCAAATTTCTTATTCTCAAATTGATATAGTAACATATGTAACAAGCTGTTACAGGCTAACGCCCCGACTTACAAAGTGCAAACATTTCTTATTAAATGCACCTTGAATGGTTACATAAAATGTAACTTGTCTGCAGAATGCCAAAAGGAGATTAGGATGGAGCAGGCCCTTACTCAGCTTGATGTCAAAATACTGTTTGATGATTTTACTTATCACGCTAACATATGTAACGCTCTCTGATCTTTAAAACTTGATGACAACTAGCAGATCTATAAGTCTTTATCATAGGAGCCAGTTTAAAATCCCTAAACAATGTAAGGTATTCAACAGCTGCGAGTTTTTCACAATTTTAGTTCAAACTTTCAAACTACATTTCCTTTATTTGATATAGTAACGCATGTAACACGCTGTTTCAGACTAACGCCCCAACATAGAGAGTGCAAACATCCCTTATTTGATGCAGCTTGAGTTGTACTATAAGAAAGAATATGTCTGCAAAATTCCCTCGAGGAGATTAAAACATTTTTAGGCATATCTTACGTAAAGACAATGAGCTTGCCCATTTATTACATCGGGTAACATATGTTACAGCCTCTGATATTAAAAATTTTGCAACAAACTTGCAGATTTATGAGTCTTTTCATATAAGCAAATGAATCCCAAACAATGAAACACATTCATCAACTGCAAATATTTTTTAACTATTTTTACTTTAGTTTTAATACCAAACATTTCACCTTAAAACTGGGTAGGGGTAGGGTTGTTTAATTGCTTATTTCAGAAAAAATATTTAAGCTAGGGAAACAAACTTTAATTTTTCTGTTAGCCAATTGCATAAGCTAGTCAGACATGGTTAAAAACATTTTGCAAAACACACAGAGAGATTGTGAATGTAAATGATGTTAGCCACACTTGCAAATTTTAATGGGTTATCTGATTTATGTAACGCATATGACACCTTAGGAAGCCGCAATTTTGTTCAAATGGCTGTCATAGGTAGTTAAGATATCCAGTTTGCAGACTATATGAATGATTTTTAAAAATAAATATTTAAATGTCTTTAATTTGTAGCCCAAACTTTTAATTTACTTTTTCTTAGTTTGATTAAGTAACGTATGTTACAGGCTCTTACAGACTAACGCCCCGGAGCACAGAGTGCAAACATCTCTTAAAAGACTCGGCTTTCAATTTTCTACAAGATAGGATATGTCTGCAAAATTCCCTAGGGGGGGGAGCAAACCCATTCTCAGCCATCCGTCTATTCCGTTAAAAGTTCAAATTTCCAAAAAAGTGCCTAAAAATGTGGAGAAACACTTCTTTTGATGAAAGGAACAAACAATTTTGCCAAAAAATATTTTCATAGCACAATTTGAGATAGTACTAAATAATCACTATTTTTGTAAGCCTGTCGAATATCCGTCAAAAATTCAATTTTCCAAAAATTGCCTAAAATTGTGGAAACATTTCTATGATGAGGGAAACAAACAATTTTGCCAAAAAATATCTTCTTCACACAATTTGAGATAGTACTAAGTTTTCACTATTTTTGTAAGGTCCGTACCTGTCGAATTTCTGTCAAAAATCCAAATTTCCAAAAATTGCCTAAAATTGTGGAGAAACACTTCTTTTGATGAGGGGAACAAATAACTTTGCCAAAAAATATTTTCTTAGCACAATTGGAGATAGTACTATATTTTCACTATTTTTGTAAGGTCCGCGCCTGTCAAATAACTGTCAAAAATTCAATTTTCCAAAAATTGACTAAATTTGTTGAGAAACACTTCTTTGATGAGGGGAACAAACAATTTATCCAAAAAATATTTTCTTCACACAATTTGAGATAGTACTAAATTTTCACTATTTTTGTAAGGTTTGTGCCTGTCAAATTCCGTCAAAAATTCAAATTTCCAAAAAGTGCCTAAAATTGTGGAGAAACACTTCTTTTGATGAAAGGAACAAATAATTTTGCCAAAAAATATTTTCTTAGCACAATTTGAGATAGTACTAAATTTTCACTATTTTTGTTAGGTCCGCGCCTGTCAAATTCTGTCAAAAATTCAAATTTCCAAAAAATGCCTAAAATTGTGGAGAAACACTTCTATTGATGAAAGGAACAAATAATTTTGCCAAAAAATATTTTTTTAGCACAATTTGAGATAGTACTAAATATTCACTATTTTTGTAAGGTCCGCTCCTGTCGAATTTCCGTCAAAAATTCAATTTTCCAAAAATTGCCTAAAATTGTGGAGAAACACTTCTTTGATGAGGGGAACAAACAATTTATCCAAAAAATTTTTTCTTCACACAATTTGAGATAGTACTTAATTTCCACTATTTTTGTAAGCTCCGCGCCTGTCGAATTTCCTTCAAAAGTTCAAATTTCCAAAAAGTGCCTAAAATTGTGGAGAAACACTTCTTTTGATGAAAGGAACAAACAATTTTGCAAAAAAATATTTTCGTCACACAATTTGAGATAGTACTAAATTTTCAATATTTTTTAAAGCTCCGCGCCTGTCGAATTTCGTCAAAAATTCAAATTTCCAAAAATTGCCTAAAATTGTGGAAACACTTCTCTGATGAGAGAAACAAACAATTTATCCAAAAAAAATATTTTCTTCACACAATTTGAGATAGTACTAAATTTTCACTATTTTTGTAAGGTCCGCACCTGTCGAATTTCCGTCAAAAATTCAAATTTCCAAAAATTGCCTAAAGTTGTGGAGAAACACTTCTTTTGATGAAAGGAACAAATAATTTTGCCAAAAAATATTTTCTTCACACAATTTGAGATAGTACTAAATTTTCACTATTTTTGTAAGCTCCGCGCTTGTCTAATTTCCGTCAAAAGTTCAAATTTCCAAAAAGTGCCTAAAATTGTGGAGAAACACTTCTTTTGATGAAAGGAACAAACAATTTTGCCAAAAAATATTTTCATAGCACAATTTGAGATAGTACTAAATATTCACTATTTTTGTAGGCCTGTCGAATATCTGTCAAAAATTCAATTTTCCAAAAATTGCCTAAAATTGTGGAAACATTTCTATGATGAGGGAAACAAACAATTTTGCCAAAAAATATCTTCTTCACACAATTTGTGATAGTACTAAATTTTCACTATTTTTGTAAGGGTCGTGCCTGTCGAATTTCTGTCAAAAATCCAAATTTCCAAAAATTGCCTAAAATTGTGGAGAAACACTTCTTTTGATGAGGGGAACAAATAATTTTGCCAAAAAATATTTTTTTAGCACAATTTGAGATAGTACTAAATATTCACTATTTTTGTAAGGTCCGCGCCTGTCGAATTTCCGTCAAAAATTCAATTTTCCAAAAATTGCCTAAAATTGTGGAGAAACACTTCTTTGATGAGGGGAACAAACAATTAATCTAAAAAATATTTTCTTCACACAATTTGAGATAGTACTTAATTTTCACTATTTTTGTAAGCTCTGCGCCTGTCGAATTTCCTTCAAAAGTTCAAATTTCCAAAAAGTGCCTAAAATTGTGGAGAAACACTTCTTTTGATGAAAGGAACAAACAATTTTGCCAAAAAATATTTTCTTCACACAATTTGAGATAGTACTAAATTTTCAATATTTTTTAAAGCTCCGCGCCTGTCGAATTTCGTCAAAAATTCAAATTTCCAAAAATTGCCTAAAATTGTGGAAACACTTCTCTGATGAGAGAAACAAACAATTTATCCAAAAAAAATATTTTCTTCACACAATTTGAGATAGTACTAAATTTTCATTATTTTTGTAAGGTCCGCACCTGTCGAATTTCCGTCAAAAATTCAAATTTCCAAAAATTGCCTAAAGTTGTGGAGAAACACTTCTTTTGATGAAAGGAACAAATAATTTTGCCAAAAAATATTTTCTTCACACAATTTGAGATAGTATTAAATTTTCACTATTTTTGTAAGCTCCGCGCTTGTCTAATTTCCGTCAAAAGTTCAAATTTCCAAAAAGTGCCTAAAATTGTGGAGAAACACTTCTTTTGATGAGAGGAACAAACAATTTTGCCAAAAAATATTTTCATAGCACAATTTGAGATAGTACTAAATTTTCAATATTTTTTAAAGCTCCGCGCCTGTCAAATTTCGTCAAAAATTCAAATTTCCAAAAATTGCCTTAAATTGTGGAAACACTTCTCTGATGAGAGAAACAAACAATTTATCCCAAAAAAAATATTTTCTTCATACAATTTGAGATAGTACTAAATTTTCACTATTTTTGTAAGGTCCGCACCTGTCTAATTTCTGTCAAAAATTCAAATTTCCAAAAATTGCCTAAAGTTGTGGAGAAACACTTCTTTTGATGAAAGGAACAAATAATTTTGCCAAAAAATATTTTCTTAGCACAATTTGAGATAGTACTAAATATTCACTATTTTTGTAAGCCTGTCAAATTTCCGTCAAAAACTCAATTTTCCAAAAATTGTCTAAAATTGTGGAGAAACACTTCTTTGACGGGGGGAACAAACAATTTATCCAAAAAATATTTTCTTCACACAATTTGAGATAGTACTAAATTTTCACTATATTTGTAAGCTCCGCGCCTGTGGAATTTCCGTCAAAAGTTCAAATCCAAAAATTGCCTAAAATTGTGGAGAAACACTTCTTTTGATGAGGGGAACAAATAATTTATCCAAAAAGTATTTTCTTAACACAATTTGAAATCGTCCTAAATTTTCACTATTTTTGTAAGGTCCGCGCCTGTTGAATTTCTGTTAAAAATTCAAATTTCCAAAAATTGCCTAAAATTTTGGAGAACCACTTCTTTTGATGAGGGGAACCAAATAATTTTGCCAAAAAATATTTTATTAGAATAATTTGAGATAGTACTAAATTTTCACTATTTTTGTAAGGTCCGCGCCTGTCAAATTTTGTCAAAAATTCAATTTTCCAAAAATTGCCTAAAATTGTGGAGAAACACTTCTATGATGAGGGGAACAAACAATTTATCCAAAAAATATTTTCTTAGCACAATTTGAGATAGTATTAAATTTTCACTATTTTTGTAAGCTCCGCGCTTGTCTAATTTCCGTCAAAAGTTCAAATTTCCAAAAAGTGCCTAAAATTGTGGAGAAACACTTCTTTTGATGAAAGGAACAAACAATTTTGCCAAAAAATATTTTCATAGCACAATTTGAGATAGTACTAAATTTTCAATATTTTTTAAAGCTCCGCGCCTGTCAAATTTCGTCAAAAATTCAAATTTCCAAAAATTGCCTTAAATTGTGGAAACACTTCTCTGATGAGAGAAACAAACAATTTATCCAAAAAAAAATATTTTCTTCACACAATTTGAGATAGTACTAAATTTTCACTATTTTTGTAAGGTCCGCACCTGTCTAATTTCTGTCAAAAATTCAAATTTCCAAAAATTGCCTAAAGTTGTGGAGAAACACTTCTTTTGATGAAAGGAACAAATAATTTTGCCAAAAAATATTTTCTTAGCACAATTTGAGATAGTACTAAATATTCACTATTTTTGTAAGCCTGTCGAATTTCCGTCAAAAACTCAATTTTCCAAAAATTGCCTAAAATTGTGGAGAAACACTTCTTTGACGGGGGGAACAAACAATTTATCCAAAAAATATTTTCTTCACATAATTTGAGATAGTACTAAATTTTCACTATATTTGTAAGCTCCGCGCCTGTGGAATTTCCGTCAAAAGTTCAAATCCAAAAATTGCCTAAAATTGTGGAGAAACACTTCTTTTGATGAGGGGAACAAATAATTTATCCAAAAAGTATTTTCTTAACACAATTTGAAATCGTCCTAAATTTTCACTATTTTTGTAAGGTCCGCGCCTGTTGAATTTCTGTCAAAAATTCAAATTTCCAAAAATTGCCTAAAATTTTGGAGAAACACTTCTTTTGATGAGGGGAACCAAATAATTTTGCCAAAAAATATTTTATTAGAACAATTTGAGATAGTACTAAATTTTCACTATTTTTGTAAGGTCCGCGCCTGTCAAATTTTGTCAAAAATTCAATTTTCCAAAAATTGCCTAAAATTGTGGAGAAACACTTCTATGATGAGGGGAACAAACAATTTATCCAAAAAATATTTTCTTAGCACAATTTGAGATAGTACTAAATTTTCAATATTTTTTTAAGCTCTGCGCCTTTCGAATTTCGTCAAAAATTCAAATTTCCAAAAATTGCCTAAAATTGTGGAAACACTTCTTTGATGAGGGAAACAAACAATTTATCCAAAAAATATTTTTTTACACACAATTTGAGATAGTACTAAATTTTCACTATTTTTGTAATGTCCGCTGCGCTTTTTGAATTTCCGTCAAAAATTCAAATTTCCAAAAATTGCCTAAAGTTGTGGAGAAACACTTCGTTTGATGCAAGGAACAAATAATTTTGCCAAAAAATATTTTCTTAGCACAATTTGAGATAGTACTAAATATTCACTATTTTTGTAAGCCTGTCGAATTTCCGTCAAAAATTCAATTTTCCAAAAATTGCCTAAAATTGTGAAGAAACACTTCTTTGATGAGGGGAACAAACAATTTATCCAAAAAATATTTTCTTCACACAATTTGAGATAGTACTAAATTTTCACAATTTTTGTAAGCTCCACGCTTGTCAAATTTTCGTCAAAAGTTCAAATTTCCAAAAAGTGCCTAAAATTGTGGAGAAACACTTCTTTTGATGAAAGCAACAAACAATTTTGCCAAAAAAAATTTTCTTAGCACAATTTGAGATAGTACTAAATTTTCAATATTTTTTTAAGCTCCGCGCCTGTCGAATTTCGTCAAAAATTCAAATTTCCAAAAATTGCCTAAAATTGTGGAAACACTTCTCTGATGAGGGAAACAAACAATTTATCCAAAAAATATTTTTTCACACAATTTGAAATAGTACTAAATTTTCACTATTTTTGTAATGTCGGCACCTGTCGAATTTCCGTCAAAAATTCAAATTTCCAAAAATTGCCTAAAGTTGTGGAGAAACACTTCTTTTGATGAAAGGAACAAATAATTTTGCCAAAAAATATTTTCTTAGCACAATTTGAGATAGTAATAAAATTTTCACTATTTTTGTAAGCCTGTCGAATTTCCGCCAAAAATTCAATTTTCCAAAAATTGCCTAAAATTGTGGAGATAAACTTGTTCCAAGAGGGGAACAAACAATTTATCCAAAAAATATTTTCTAAATTTTCACTATTTTTGTAAGGTTCGCACCTGTCGAATTTCCGTCAAAAATTCAAATTTCCAAGAATTGCCTAAAGTTGTGGAGAAACACTTCTTTTGATGAAAGGAACAAATAATTTTGCCAAAAAATATTTTCTTAGCACAATTTGAGATAGTACTAAATTTTCAAAATTTTTTTAAGCTCCGCGCCTGTCGAATTTCTGTCAGAAATGCAAATTTCCAAAAAATTGCCTAAAATTGTGGAAACACTTCTCTGATGAGGGAAACAAACAATTTATCCAAAAAGTATTTTCTTAACACAATTTGAGATCGTCCTAAATTTTCACTATTTTTGTAAGGGTCGCGCCTGTTGAATTTGTCAAAAATCCAAATTTCAAAAAATTGCCAAAAATTTTGGAGAAACACTTCTTTTAATGAGGGGAACCAAATAATTTTGCCAAAAAATATTTTATTAGCACAATTTGAGATAGTACTAAATTTTCACTATTTTTGTAAGCTCTGGGCCTGTCTAATTTCGTCAAAAATTCAATTTTCTAAAAATTGCCTAAAATTGTGAAGAAACACTTCTTTTGATGAAAGGAACAAACAATTTATCCAAAAAATATTTTCTTCACACAATTTGAGATAGTAATAAAATTTTCACTATTTTTGTAAGGTCCGCGCCTGTCAAATTCCGTCAAAAATATAAATTTCCAAAAAGTGCCTAAAATTGTGGAGAAACACTTCTTTGATGAGGGGAACAAACAATTTATCCAAAAAATATTTTCTTCACACAATTTGAGATAGTACTAAATTTTCACTATTTTTGCAAGCTCCGCGCTTGTCGAATTTCCGTCAAAAGTTCAAATTTGCAAAAAGTGCCTAAAATTGTGGAGAAACACTTCTTTTGATGAAAGGAACAAACAATTTATCCAAAAAATATTTTCTTCACACAATTTGAGATAGTTATAAAATTTTCACTATTTTTGTAAGGTCCGCGCCTGTCAAATTCCGTAAAAAATATAAATTTCCAAAAAGTGCCTAAAATTGTGGAGAAACACTTCTTTGATGAGGGGAACAAACAATTTATCCAAAAAAATATTTTCTTCACACAATTTGAGATAGTACTAAATTTTCACTATTTTTGTAAGCTCCGCGCCTGTCGAATTTCCATCAAAAGTTCAAATTTCCAAATAGTGCCTAAAATTGTGGAGAAACACTTCTTTTGATGAAAGGAACAAACAATTTTGCCAAAAAATATTTTCTTAGCACAATTTGAGATAGTGCTAAATTTACAACATTTTTTTAAGGTCCGCGCCTGTGGAATTTCTGTCAAAAATTCAAATTTTCAAAAATTGCCTAAAATTGTGGAGAACACTTCTTTGATGAGGGAAACAAACAATTTATCCAAAAAATATATTCTTCACACAATTTGAGATAGTACTTAATTTTCACTATTTTTGTAAGGTCCGCGCCTGTCGAATTTCTGTCAAAAATCCAAATTTCCAAAAATTGTCTAAAGTTGTGGACAAACACTTCTTTTGATGAGGGGAACAAATAATTTTGCCAAAAAATATTTTCTTAGCACAATTTGAGATAGTACTAAATTGTCACTATTTTTGTAAGGCTCGCGCCTGTGGAATTTCTGTCAAAAATTAAAATTTCCAAAAATTGCCTAAAATTGTGGAGAACACTTCTTTGATGAGGGGAACAAACAATTTATCCAAAAAATATTTTCTTCACACAATTTGAGATAGTAATAAAATTTTCACTATTTTTGTAAGCTCCGCGCTTGTCGAATTTCCGTCAAAAGTTCAAATTTGCAAAAAGTGCCTAAAATTGTGGAGAAACACTTCTTTTGATGAAAGGAACAAACAATTTATCCAAAAAATATTTTCTTCACACAATTTGAGATAGTAATAAAATTTTCACTATTTTTGTAAGCTCCGCGCTTGTCGAATTTCCGTCAAAAGTTCAAATTTGCAAAAAGTGCCTTAAATTGTGGAGAAACACTTCTTTTGATGAAAGGAACAAACAATTTATCCAAAAAATATTTTCTTCACACAATTTGAGATAGTAATAAAATTTTCACTATTTTTGTAAGGTCCGCGCCTGTCAAATTCCGTCAAAAATATAAATTTCCAAAAAGTGCCTAAAATTGTGGAGAAACACTTGTTTGATGAGGGGAACAAACAATTTATCAAAAAAATATTTTCTTCACACAATTTGAGATAGTAATAAATTTTCACTATTTTTTTAAGCTTTGCGCTTGTCGAATTTCCGTCAAAAATTCAAATTTCCAAAAATTGCCTAAAATTGTGGAGAACACTTCTTTGATGAGGGGAACAAACAATTTATCCAAAAAATGTTTTCTTCACACAATTTGAGATAGTAATAAAATTTTCACTATTTTTGTAAGCTCCGCGCTTGTCGAATTTCCGTCAAAAGTTCAAATTTGCAAAAAGTGCCTAAAATTGTGGAGAAACACTTCTTTTGATGAAAGGAACAAACAATTTATCCAAAAAATATTTTCTTCACACAATTTGAGATAGTAATAAAATTTTCACTATTTTTGTAAGGTCCGCGCCTGTCAAATTCCGTCAAAAATATAAATTTCCAAAAAGTGCCTAAAATTGTGGAGAAACACTTCTTTTGATGAAAGGAACAAACAATTTTGCCAAAAAATATTTCCAAGCACAATTTGAGATAGTACTAAATATTCACCATTTTTGTAAGCCTGTCGAATTTCCATCAAAAATTCAATTTTCCAAAAATTGCCTAAAATTGTGGAGAAACACTTCTTTGATGAGGGGAACAAACAATTTATCCAAAAAATATTTTCTTCACACAATTTGAGATAGTAATAAATTTTCACTATTTTTTTAAGCTTCGCGCTTTTTGAATTTCCGTCAAAAGTTCAAATTTCCAAAAATTGCCTAAAGTTGTGGAGAAACACTTCTTTTGATGAAAGTAAACAATTTTGCCAAAAAATATCTTCATAGCACAATTTGAGATAGTACTAAATTTTCAATATTTTTTTAAGCTCCGCGCCTGTCAAATTTCGTCAAAAATTCAAATTTCCAAAAAATTGCCTAAAATTGTGGAAACACTTCTCTGATGAGGCAAAACAAACAATTAATCCAAAAAATATCTTCTTCTTACAATTTGAGATAGTACTAAAATTTCACTATTTTTGTTAGCCTGTTGAATTTCCGTCAAAAATTCAAATTTCCAAAAATTGCCTAAAATTGTGGAGAACACTTCTTTGATGAGGGGAACAAACAATTTATCCAAAAAATATTTTCTTCACACAATTTGAGATAGTAATAAAATTTTCACTATTTTTGTAAGCTCCGCGCTTGTCGAATTTCCGTCAAAAGTTCAAATTTGCAAAAAGTGCCTAAAATTGTGGAGAAACACTTCTTTTGATGAAAGGAACAAACAATTTATCCAAAAAATATTTTCTTCACACAATTTGAGATAGTAATAAAATTTTCACTATTTTTGTAAGGTTCGCGCCTGTCAAATTCCGTCAAAAATATAAATTTCCAAAAAGTGCCTAAAATTGTGGAGAAACACTTGTTTGATGAGGGGAACAAACAATTTATCAAAAAAATATTTTCTTCACACAATTTGAGATAGTAATAAATTTTCACTATTTTTTTAAGCTTTGCGCTTGTCGAATTTCCGTCAAAAATTCAAATTTCCAAAAATTGCCTAAAATTGTGGAGAACACTTCTTTGATGAGGGGAACAAACAATTTATCCAAAAAATGTTTTCTTCACACAATTTGAGATAGTAATAGAATTTTCACTATTTTTGTAAGCTCCGCGCTTGTCGAATTTCCGTCAAAAGTTCAAATTTGCAAAAAGTGCCTAAAATTGTGGAGAAACACTTCTTTTGATGAAAGGAACAAACAATTTATCCAAAAAATATTTTCTTCACACAATTTGAGATAGTAATAAAATTTTCACTATTTTTGTAAGGTCCGCGCCTGTCAAATTCCGTCAAAAATATAAATTTCCAAAAAGTGCCTAAAATTGTGGAGAAACACTTCTTTTGATGAAAGGAACAAACAATTTTGCCAAAAAATATTTCCAAGCACAATTTGAGATAGTACTAAATATTCACCATTTTTGTAAGCCTGTCGAATTTCCATCAAAAATTCAATTTTCCAAAAATTGCCTAAAATTGTGGAGAAACACTTCTTTGATGAGGGGAACAAACAATTTATCCAAAAAATATTTTCTTCACACAATTTGAGATAGTAATAAATTTTCACTATTTTTTTAAGCTTCGCGCTTTTTGAATTTCCGTCAAAAGTTCAAATTTCCAAAAATTGCCTAAAGTTGTGGAGAAACACTTCTTTTGATGAAAGTAAACAATTTTGCCAAAAAATATCTTCATAGCACAATTTGAGATAGTACTAAATTTTCAATATTTTTTTAAGCTCCGCGCCTGTCGAATTTCGTCAAAAATTCAAATTTCCAAAAAATTGCCTAAAATTGTGGAAACACTTCTCTGATGAGGCAAAACAAACAATTTATCCAAAAAATATCTTCTTCACACAATTTGAGATAGTACTAAAATTTCACTATTTTTGTTAGCCTGTTGAATTTCCGTCAAAAATTCAATTTTCCAAAAACTGCCTCAAATGTTGACGAAATGTTTCTTTTGATGATTGGAACAAATAATTTTGCCAAAAAATATTTTCTTACCCCATTTTGAGATAGTACAAAATTTTCACTATTTTGTAAGGTCCGCACCTGTCGATTTTCCGTCAAAAATTCAATATTCCAAAAAGTGTCTCAAATGTAGAAATGTTTCTTTTGATGAGTGGAACAAATAATTTTGCCAAAAAACATTTCTTTACCCCATTTTGAGATAGTACAAAATTTACACTATTTTGTAAGGTCCGCGTCTGTCGATTTGCCGTCAAAAATTCAATTTTCCAAAAACTGCCTCAAATGTTTAAGAAATGTTTCTTTTGATGAGTGGAACAAATAATTTTGCCAAAAAATATTTTCTTACCCCATTTTGAGAAAGTACAAATTTTTCACTATTTTGTAAAGTCCGCACCTGTCGATTTTCCGTCAAAAATTCAATTTTCTAAAAACTGCCCCAAATGTTTAAGAAATGTTTCTTTTGATGAGTGGAGCAAATAATTTTGCCAAAAAATTATTTTTTTAACCCATTTTGAGATAGTACAAAATTTTCACTATTTTGTAAGGTTTGCGCCTGTCAATTTTCCGCCAAAAATTCAATTTTTCCAAAAACTGCCTCAAATTTTGTAGAAATATTTCTTTTGATGAGTGGAACAAATAATTTTGCCAAAAAATATTTTCTTACCCCATTTTGAGATAGTACAAAATTTTCACTATTTTGTAAGGTCCGCGACTGTCGATTTTCTGTCAAAAATTCAATTTTCCAAAAACTGCCACAAATGTTGTAGAAATGTTTCTTTTGATGAGTGGAACAAATAATTTTGCCAAAAAATATTTTCTTACCTCATTTTGAGATATTAAAATTTTTCACTATTTGGGAAGGGTCGCGCCTGTCGATTTGATGTCAAAAATTCAATTTTCCAAAAAGTGTCTCAAATGTTTTAGAAATGTTTCTTTTGATGAGTGGAACAAATAATTTTGCCAAAAAATATTTTCTTACCCCATTTTGAGATAGTACAAAATTTTCACTATTTTGTAAGGTCCGCGCCTGTCGATTTTCCGTCAAAAATTCAATTTTCCAAAAACTGCCTCAAATGATGTAGAAATGTTTCTTTTGATGAGTGGAACAAATATTTTGGCCAAAAAATATTTTCTTACCCCATTTTGAGATAGTACAAAATTTTTACTATTTTGTAAGGTCCGTGCCTGTCGATTTTCCGCCAAAAATTCAATTTTCCAAAAACTGGCTCAAACGTTATAGAAATGTTTCTTTTGATGATTGGAACAAATAGTTTTGCCAAAAACATTTCTTTACCCCATTTTGAGATAGTACAAAATTTTCACTATTTTGTAAGGTCCACATCTGTCGATTTTCCGTCAAAAATTCAATTTTCCAAAACCTGCCTCAAATATTGTAGAAATGTTTCTTTTGATGAGTGGAACAAATAATTTTGCCAAAAAATATTTTCTTACCCCATTTTGAGATAGTTCAAAATTTTCACTATTTTGTAAGGTCCGCGCCTGTCGTTTTTCCGTCAAAAATTCAATTTTCCAAAAACTGCCCCAAATGTTGTAGAAATGTTTCTTTTGATGAGTGGAACAAATAATTTTGCCAAAAAATATTTTTTTACCCCATTTTGAGATAGTACAAAATTTTCACTATTTTGGAAGGTCCGCGCCTGTCGATTTTCCGTCAAAAATTCAATTTTCCAAAAACTGCCTCAAATGATGTAGAAATGTTTCTTTTGATGAGTGGAACAAATAATTTTGCCAAAAAATATTTTCTTACCCCATTTTAAAATAGTACAAAATTTTCACTATTTTGTAAGGTTGGTGCCGGTCGATTTTCCGCCAAAAATTCAATTTTCCAAAAACTGGCTCAAATGTTGTAGAAATGTTTCTTTTGATTTATTGGAACAAATAGTTTTGCCAAAAACATTTCTTTACCCCATTTTGAGATAGTACAAAATTTTCACTATTTTGTAAGGTCCACATCTGTCGATTTTCTGTCAAAAATTCAATTTTCCAAAAACTGCCTCAAATATTATAGAAATGTTTCTTTTGATGAGTGGAACAAATAATTTTGCCAAAAAATATTTTCTTACCCCATTTTGAGATAGTACAAAATTTTCACTATTTTGTAACTTAAAGGTCCGCGCCTGTCGATTTTCCGTCAAAAATTCAATTTTCCAAAAACTGCCCCAAATGTTGTAGAAATGTTTCTTTTGATGAGTGGAACAAATAATTTTGCCAAAAAATATTTTCTTATCTCATTTTGAGATAGTACAAAATTTTCACTATTTTGAAAGGTCCGCGCCTGTCGATTTTCCGTCAAAAATTCAATTTTCCAAAAACTGCCCCAAATGTTGTAGAAATGTTTCAATTGATGAGTGGAACAAATAATTTTGCCAAAAAATATTTTCTTACCCCATTTTGAGATAGTAAAAAATTTTCAACATTTGGTAAGGTCCGCACCTGTCGATTTATGTCAAAAATTCAATTTTCCAAAAAGTGTCTCAAATGTTGTAGAAATGTTTCTTTTGACGAGTGGAACAAATAATTTTGCCAAAAAATATTTTCTTACCCCATTTTGAGATAGTACAAAATTTTCACTATTTTGTAAGGTCCGCGCCTGTCGATTTTCCGTCAAAAATTCAATTTTCCAAAAACTGCCTCATATATTGTAGAAATGTTTCTTTTGATGAGTGGAACAAATAATTTTGCCAAAAAATATTTTCTTACCCCATTTTGAGATAGTACAAAATTTTCACTATTTTGTAAGGTCCGCGCCTGTCGATTTTCCGTCAAAAATTCAATTTTCCAAAAACTGCCCCAAATGTTGTAGAAATGTTTCTTTTGATGAGTGGAACAAATAATTTTGTCAAAAAATATTTTCTTACCCCATTTTGAGATAGTACAAAATTTTCACTATTTTGTAAGGTCTGTGCCTGTCGATTTTCCGCCAAAAATTCAATTTTCCAAAAACTGGCTCAAGTGTTATAGAAATGTTTCTTTTGATGATTGGAACAAATAGTTTTGCCAAAAACATTTTTTTCCCCATTTTGAGATGGTACAAAATTTTCACTATTTTGTAAGGTCCACATCTGTCGATTTTCCCTCAAAAATTCAATTTTCCAAAAACTGCCCCAAATGTTGTAGAAATGTTTCTTTTGATGAGTGGAACACTAATTTTGCCAAAAAATATTTTCTTACCCCATTTTGAGATAGTACAAAATTTTTACTATTTTGTAAGGTCCGTGCCTGTCGATTTTCCGCCAAAAATTCAATTTTCCAAAAACTGGCTCAAACGTTATAGAAATGTTTCTTATGATGATTGGAACAAATAGTTTTGCCAAAAACATTTCTTTACCCCATTTTGAGATAGTACAAAATTTTCACTATTTTGTAAGGTCCACATCTGTCGATTTTCCGTCAAAAATTCAATTTTCCAAAAACTGCCCCAAATGTTGTAGAAATGTTTCAATTGATGAGTGGAACAAATAATTTTGCCAAAAAATATTTTCTTACACCATTTTGAGATAGTACAAAATTTTCACTATTTTGTAAGGTCCGCGCCTGTCGATTTTCCGTCAAAAATTCAATTTTCCAAAAACTGCCCCAAATGTTGTAGAAATGTTTCAATTGATGAGTGGAACAAATAATTTTGCCAAAAAATATTTTCTTACACCATTTTGAGATAGTACAAAATTTTCACTATTTTGTAAGGTCCGCGCCTGTCGATTTTCCGTCAAAAATTCAATTTTCCAAAAACTGCCCCAAATGTTGAAGAAATGTTTCTTTTGATGAGTGGAACAAATAATTTTGCTAAAAAGTTATTTTCTTACCCCATTTTGAGATAGTACAAAATTTTCACTATTTTGTAAGGGTCGCGCCTGTCGATTTTCCGTCAAAAATTCAATTTTCCAAAAACTGCCTCAAATGATGTAGAAATGTTTCTTCTGATGAGTGGAACAAATAGTTTTGCCAAAAACATTTCTTTACCCCATTTTGAGATAGTACAAAATTTTCACTATTTTGTAAGGTCCACATCTGTCGATTTTCCGTCAAAAATTCAATTTTCCAAAAACTGCCCCAAATGTTGTAGAAATGTTTCAATTGATGAGTGGAACAAATAATTTTGCCAAAAAATATTTTCTTACCCCATTTTGAGATAGTACAAAATTTTCACTATTTTGTAAGGGTCGCGCCTGTCGATTTTCCGTCAAAAATTCAATTTTCCAAAAACTGCCTCAAATGATGTAGAAATGTTTCTTCTGATGAGTGGAACAAATAATTTTGCCAAAAAATATTTTCTTACCCCATTTTGAGATAGTACAAAATTTTCAACATTTGGTAAGGTCCGCACCTGTCGATTTATGTCAAAAATTCAATTTTCCAAAAAGTGTCTCAAATGTTGTAGAAATGTTTCTTTTGACGAGTGGAACAAATAATTTTGCCAAAAAATATTTTCTTACCCCATTTTGAGATAGTACAAAATTTTCAACATTTGGTAAGGTCCGCACCTGTCGATTTATGTCAAAAATTCAATTTTCCAAAAAGTGTCTCAAATGTTGTAGAAATGTTTCTTTTGACGAGTGGAACAAATAATTTTGCCAAAAAATATTTTCTTACCCCATTTTGAGATAGTACAAAATTTTCACTATTTTGTAAGGTCAGCGCCTGTCGATTTTCCGTCAAAAATTCAATTTTCCAAAAACTGCCCCAAATGTTGTAGAAATGTTTCTTTTGATGAGTGGATCAAATAATTTTGCCAAAAAATATTTTCTTACCCCATTTTGAGATAGTACAAAATTTTTACTATTTTGTAAGGTCCGTGCCTGTCGATTTTCCGCCAAAAATTCAATTTTCCAAAAACTGGCTCAAACGTTATAGAAATGTTTCTTTTGATGATTGGAACAAATAGTTTTGCCAAAAACATTTTTTTTCCCCATTTTGAGATGGTACAAAATTTTCACTATTTTGTAAGGTCCACATCTGTCGATTTTCTGTCAAAAATTCAATTTTCCAAAAACTGCCTCAAATATTGTAGAAATGTTTCTTTTGATGAGTAGAACAAATAATTTTGCCAAAAAAATGTTTTCTTACCCCATTTTGAGATAGTACAAAATTTTCACTATTTTGTAAGGTCAGCGCCTGTCGATTTTCCGTCAAAAATTCAATTTTCCAAAAACTGCCCCAAATGTTGTAGAAATGTTTCTTTTGATGAGTGGAACAAATAATTTTGCCAAAAAATATTTTCTTACCCCATTTTGAGATAGTACAAAATTTTTACTATTTTGTAAGGTCCGTGCCTGTCGATTTTCCGCCAAAAATTCAATTTTCCAAAAACTGGCTCAAACGTTATAGAAATGTTTCTTTTGATGATTGGAACAAATAGTTTTGCCAAAAACATTTCTTTACCCCATTTTGAGATAGTACAAAATTTTCACTATTTTGTAAGGTCCACATCTGTCGATTTTCCGTCAAATATTCAATTTTCCAAAAACTGCCTGGAACAAATAATTTTGCCAAAAAATATTTTCTTACCCCATTTTGAGATAGTACAAAATTTTCACTATTTTGTAAGGTCCGCGCCTGTCGATTTTCCGTCAAAAATTCAATTTTCCAAAAACTGCCTCAAATATTGTAGAAATGTTTCTTTTGATGAGTGGAACAAATAATTTTGCCAAAAAATATTATCTTACCCCATTTTGAGATAGTACAAAATTTTCACTATTTTGTAAGGTACGCGCCTGTCGATTTTCCGTCAAAAATTCAATTTTCCAAAAACTGCCCCAAATGTTGTAGAAATGTTTCTTTTGATGAGTGGAACAAATAATTTTGCCAAATAATATTTTCTTACCCCATTTTGAGATAGTACAAAATTTTCACTATTTTGTAAGGTCCGTGCCTGTCGATTTTCTGCCAAAAATTCAATTTTCCAAAAACTGGCTCAAGTGTTATAGAAATGTTTCTTTTGATGATTGGAACAAATAGTTTTGCCAAAAACATTTTTTTTCCCCATTTTGAGATGATACAAAATTTTCACTATTTTGTAAGGTCCACATCTGTCGATTTTCTGTCAAAAATTCAATTTTCCAAAAACTGCCTCAAATATTGTAGAAATGTTTCTTTTGATGAGTAGAACAAATAATTTTGCCAAAAAATATTTTCTTACCCCATTTTGAGATAGTACAAAATTTTCACTATTTTGTAAGGTCAGCGCCTGTCGATTTTCCGTCAAAAATTCAATTTTCCAAAAACTGCCCCAAATGTTGTAGAAATGTTTCTTTTGATGAGTGGAACAAATAATTTTGCCAAAAAATATTTTCTTACCCCATTTTGAGATAGTACAAAATTTTTACTATTTTGTAAGGTCCGTGCCTGTCGATTTTCTGCCAAAAATTCAATTTTCCAAAAACTGGCTCAAACGTTATAGAAATGTTTCTTTTGATGATTGGAACAAATAGTTTTGCCAAAAACATTTCTTTACCCCATTTTGAGATAGTACAAAATTTTCACTATTTTGTAAGGTCCAAATCTGTCTATTTTCCGTCAAATATTCAATTTTCCAAAAACTGCCTGGAACAAATAATTTTGCCAAAAAATATTTTCTTACCCCATTTTGAGATAGTACAAAATTTTCACTATTTTGTAAGGTCCGCGCTGTCGATTTTCCGTCAAAAATTCAATTTTCCAAAAACTGCCCCAAATATTATAGAAATGTTTCTTTTGATGAGTGGAACAAATAATTTTGCCAAAAAATATTTTCTTACCCCATTTGAAGATAGTACAAAATTTTCACTATTTTGTAAGGTCCGTGCCTGTCGATTTTCCGCCAAAAATTCAATTTTCCAAAAACTGGCTCAAATGTTATAGAAATGTTTCTTTTGATTTATTGGAACAAATAGTTTTGCCAAAAACATTTCTTTACCCCATTTTGAGATTGTACATAATTTTCACTATTTTGTAAGGTCCACATCTGTCGATTTTCTATCAAAAATTCAATTTTCCAAAAACTGCCTCAAATATTATAGAAATGTTTCTTTTGATGAGTGGAACAAATAATTTTGCCAAAAAATATTTTCTTACCCCATTTTGAGATAGTACAAAATTTTCACTATTTTGAAAGGCCGCGCCTGTCGATTTTCCGTCAAAAATTCAATTTTCCAAAAACTGCCCCAAATGTTGTAGAAATGTTTCATTTGATGAGTGGAACAAATAATTTTGCCAAAAAATATTTTCTTACCCCATTTTGAGATAGTACAAAATTTTCACTATTTTGAAAGGTCCGCGCCTGTCGATTTTCCGTCAAAAATTCAATTTTCCAAAAACTGCCCCAAATGTTGTAGAAATGTTCTTTTGATGAGTGGAACAAATAATTTTGCCAAAAAATATTTTCTTACCTCATTTTGAGATAGTACAAAATTTTCACTATTTTGAAAGGTTTCGCGCCTGTCGATTTTCTGTCAAAAATTCAATTTTCCAAAAACTGCCCCAAATGTTGTAGAAATGTTTCATTTGATGAGTGGAACAAATAATTTTGCCAGAAAATATTTTCTTACCCCATTTTGAGATAGTACAAAATTTTCACTATTTTGTAAGGTCCGCGCCTGTCGATTTTCCGTCAAAAATTAAATTTTCCAAAAACTGCCCCAAATGTTGAAGAAATGTTTCTTTTGATGAGTGGAACAAATAATTTTGCTAAAAAATTATTTTCTTACCCCATTTTGAGATAGTACAAAATTTTCACTATTTTGTAAGGGTCGCGCCTTTTGATTTTCCGTCAAAAATTCAATTTTCCAAAAACTGCCTCAAATGATGTAGAAATGTTTCTTCTGATGAGTGGAACAAATAATTTTGCCAAAAAATATTTTCTTACCCCATTTTGAGATAGTACAAAATTTTCACTATTTTGTAAGGTCCGCGCCTGTCGATTTTCCGTCAAAAATTCAATTTACCAAAAACTGCCCCAAATGTTGTAGAAATGTTTCTTTTGATGAGTGGAACAAATAATTTTGTCAAAAAATATTTTCTTACCCCATTTTGAGATAGTACAAAATTTTCACTATTTTGTAAGGTCCGTGCCTGTCGATTTTCCGCCAAAAATTCAATTTTCCAAAAACTGGCTCAAGTGTTATAGAAATGTTTCTTTTGATGATTGGAACAAATAGTTTTGCCAAAAACATTTTTTTCCCCATTTTGAGATGGTACAAAATTTTCACTATTTTGTAAGGTCCACATCTGTCGATTTTCTGTCAAAAATTCAATTTTCCAAAAACTGCCTCAAATATTGTAGAAATGTTTCTTTTGATGAGTAGAACAAATAATTTTGCCAAAAAATGTTTTCTTACCCCATTTTGAGATAGTACAAAATTTTCACTATTTTGTAAGGTTAGCGCCTGTCGATTTTCCGTCAAAAATTCAATTTTCCAAAAACTGCCCCAAATGTTGTAGAAATGTTTCTTTTGATGAGTGGAACAAATAATTTTGCCAAAAAATATTTTCTTACCCCATTTTGAGATAGTAAAAAATTTTTACTATTTTGTAAGGTCCGTGCCTGTCGATTTTCCGCCAAAAATTCAATTTTCCAAAAACTGGCTCAAACGTTATAGAAATGTTTCTTTTGATGATTGGAACAAATAGTTTTGCCAAAAACATTTCTTTACCCCATTTTGAGATAGTACAAAATTTTCACTATTTTGTAAGGTCCACATCTGTCGATTTTCCGTCAAATATTCAATTTTCCAAAAACTGCCTGGAACAAATAATTTTGCCAAAAAATATTTTCTTACCCCATTTTGAGATAGTACAAAATTTTCACTATTTTGTAAGGTCCGCGCCTGTCGATTTTCCGTCAAAAATTCAATTTTCCAAAAACTGCCCCAAATATTATAGAAATGTTTCTTTTGATGAGTGGAACAAATAATTTTGCCAAAAAATATTTTCTTACCCCATTTTGAGATAGTTCAAAATTTTCACTATTTTGTAAGGTCCGCGCCTGTCGTTTTTCCGTCAAAAATTCAATTTTCCAAAAACTGCCCCAAATGTTGTAGAAATGTTTCTTTTGATGAGTGGAACAAATAATTTTGCCAAAAAATATTTTTTTACCCCATTTTGAGATAGTACAAAATTTTCACTATTTTGGAAGGTCCGCGCCTGTCGATTTTCCGTCAAAAATTCAATTTTCCAAAAACTGCCTCAAATGATGTAGAAATGTTTCTTTTGATGAGTGGAACAAATAATTTTGCCAAAAAATATTTTCTTACCCCATTTTAAAATAGTACAAAATTTTCACTATTTTGTAAGGTTGGTGCCGGTCGATTTTCCGCCAAAAATTCAATTTTCCAAAAACTGGCTCAAATGTTGTAGAAATGTTTCTTTTGATTTATTGGAACAAATAGTTTTGCCAAAAACATTTCTTTACCCCATTTTGAGATAGTACAAAATTTTCACTATTTTGTAAGGTCCACATCTGTCGATTTTCTGTCAAAAATTCAATTTTCCAAAAACTGCCTCAAATATTATAGAAATGTTTCTTTTGATGAGTGGAACAAATAATTTTGCCAAAAAATATTTTCTTACCCCATTTTGAGATAGTACAAAATTTTCACTATTTTGTAACTTAAAGGTCCGCGCCTGTCCATTTTCCGTCAAAAATTCAATTTTCCAAAAACTGCCCCAAATGTTGTAGAAATGTTTCTTTTGATGAGTGGAACAAATAATTTTGCCAAAAAATATTTTCTTATCTCATTTTGAGATAGTACAAAATTTTCACTATTTTGAAAGGTCCGCGCCTGTCGATTTTCCGTCAAAAATTCAATTTTCCAAAAACTGCCCCAAATGTTGTAGAAATGTTTCAATTGATGAGTGGAACAAATAATTTTGCCAAAAAATATTTTCTTACCCCATTTTGAGATAGTACAAAATTTTCAACATTTGGTAAGGTCCGCACCTGTCGATTTATGTCAAAAATTCAATTTTCCAAAAAGTGTCTCAAATGTTGTAGAAATGTTTCTTTTGACGAGTGGAACAAATAATTTTGCCAAAAAATATTTTCTTACCCCATTTTGAGATAGTACAAAATTTTCACTATTTTGTAAGGTCCGCGCCTGTCGATTTTCCGTCAAAAATTCAATTTTCCAAAAACTGCCTCATATATTGTAGAAATGTTTCTTTTGATGAGTGGAACAAATAATTTTGCCAAAAAATATTTTCTTACCCCATTTTGAGATAGTACAAAATTTTCACTATTTTGTAAGGTCCGCGCCTGTCGATTTTCCGTCAAAAATTCAATTTTCCAAAAACTGCCCCAAATGTTGTAGAAATGTTTCTTTTGATGAGTGGAACAAATAATTTTGTCAAAAAATATTTTCTTACCCCATTTTGAGATAGTACAAAATTTTCACTATTTTGTAAGGTCTGTGCCTGTCGATTTTCCGCCAAAAATTCAATTTTCCAAAAACTGGCTCAAGTGTTATAGAAATGTTTCTTTTGATGATTGGAACAAATAGTTTTGCCAAAAACATTTTTTCCCCATTTTGAGATGGTACAAAATTTTCACTATTTTGTAAGGTCCACATCTGTCGATTTTCCCTCAAAAATTCAATTTTCCAAAAACTGCCCCAAATGTTGTAGAAATGTTTCTTTTGATGAGTGGAACACTAATTTTGCCAAAAAATATTTTCTTTCCCCATTTTGAGATAGTACAAAATTTTTACTATTTTGTAAGGTCCGTGCCTGTCGATTTTCCGCCAAAAATTCAATTTTCCAAAAACTGGCTCAAACGTTATAGAAATGTTTCTTATGATGATTGGAACAAATAGTTTTGCCAAAAACATTTCTTTACCCCATTTTGAGATAGTACAAAATTTTCACTATTTTGTAAGGTCCACATCTGTCGATTTTCCGTCAAAAATTCAATTTTCCAAAAACTGCCCCAAATGTTGTAGAAATGTTTCAATTGATGAGTGGAACAAATAATTTTGCCAAAAAATATTTTCTTACACCATTTTGAGATAGTACAAAATTTTCACTATTTTGTAAGGTCCGCGCCTGTCGATTTTCCGTCAAAAATTCAATTTTCCAAAAACTGCCCCAAATGTTGTAGAAATGTTTCAATTGATGAGTGGAACAAATAATTTTGCCAAAAAATATTTTCTTACACCATTTTGAGATAGTACAAAATTTTCACTATTTTGTAAGGTCCGCGCCTGTCGATTTTCCGTCAAAAATTCAATTTTCCAAAAACTGCCCCAAATGTTGAAGAAATGTTTCTTTTGATGAGTGGAACAAATAATTTTGCTAAAAAATTATTTTCTTACCCCATTTTGAGATAGTACAAAATTTTCACTATTTTGTAAGGGTCGCGCCTGTCGATTTTCCGTCAAAAATTCAATTTTCCAAAAACTGCCTCAAATGATGTAGAAATGTTTCTTCTGATGAGTGGAACAAATAGTTTTGCCAAAAACATTTCTTTACCCCATTTTGAGATAGTACAAAATTTTCACTATTTTGTAAGGTCCACATCTGTCGATTTTCCGTCAAAAATTCAATTTTCCAAAAACTGCCCCAAATGTTGTAGAAATGTTTCAATTGATGAGTGGAACAAATAATTTTGCCAAAAAATATTTTCTTACCCCATTTTGAGATAGTACAAAATTTTCACTATTTTGTAAGGGTCGCGCCTGTCGATTTTCCGTCAAAAATTCAATTTTCCAAAAACTGCCTCAAATGATGTAGAAATGTTTCTTCTGATGAGTGGAACAAATAATTTTGCCAAAAAATATTTTCTTACCCCATTTTGAGATAGTACAAAATTTTCAACATTTGGTAAGGTCCGCACCTGTCGATTTATGTCAAAAATTCAATTTTCCAAAAAGTGTCTCAAATGTTGTAGAAATGTTTCTTTTGACGAGTGGAACAAATAATTTTGCCAAAAAATATTTTCTTACCCCATTTTGAGATAGTACAAAATTTTCAACATTTGGTAAGGTCCGCACCTGTCGATTTATGTCAAAAATTCAATTTTCCAAAAAGTGTCTCAAATGTTGTAGAAATGTTTCTTTTGACGAGTGGAACAAATAATTTTGCCAAAAAATATTTTCTTACCCCATTTTGAGATAGTACAAAATTTTCACTATTTTGTAAGGTCAGCGCCTGTCGATTTTCCGTCAAAAATTCAATTTTCCAAAAACTGCCCCAAATGTTGTAGAAATGTTTCTTTTGATGAGTGGATCAAATAATTTTGCCAAAAAATATTTTCTTACCCCATTTTGAGATAGTACAAAATTTTTACTATTTTGTAAGGTCCGTGCCTGTCGATTTTCCGCCAAAAATTCAATTTTCCAAAAACTGGCTCAAACGTTATAGAAATGTTTCTTTTGATGATTGGAACAAATAGTTTTGCCAAAAACATTTTTTTTCCCCATTTTGAGATGGTACAAAATTTTCACTATTTTGTAAGGTCCACATCTGTCGATTTTCTGTCAAAAATTCAATTTTCCAAAAACTGCCTCAAATATTGTAGAAATGTTTCTTTTGATGAGTAGAACAAATAATTTTGCCAAAAAAATGTTTTCTTACCCCATTTTGAGATAGTACAAAATTTTCACTATTTTGTAAGGTCAGCGCCTGTCGATTTTCCGTCAAAAATTCAATTTTCCAAAAACTGCCCCAAATGTTGTAGAAATGTTTCTTTTGATGAGTGGAACAAATAATTTTGCCAAAAAATATTTTCTTACCCCATTTTGAGATAGTACAAAATTTTTACTATTTTGTAAGGTCCGTGCCTGTCGATTTTCCGCCAAAAATTCAATTTTCCAAAAACTGGCTCAAACGTTATAGAAATGTTTCTTTTGATGATTGGAACAAATAGTTTTGCCAAAAACATTTCTTTACCCCATTTTGAGATAGTACAAAATTTTCACTATTTTGTAAGGTCCACATCTGTCGATTTTCCGTCAAATATTCAATTTTCCAAAAACTGCCTGGAACAAATAATTTTGCCAAAAAATATTTTCTTACCCCATTTTGAGATAGTACAAAATTTTCACTATTTTGTAAGGTCCGCGCCTGTCGATTTTCCGTCAAAAATTCAATTTTCCAAAAACTGCCTCAAATATTGTAGAAATGTTTCTTTTGATGAGTGGAACAAATAATTTTGCCAAAAAATATTATCTTACCCCATTTTGAGATAGTACAAAATTTTCACTATTTTGTAAGGTCCGCGCCTGTCGATTTTCCGTCAAAAATTCAATTTTCCAAAAACTGCCCCAAATGTTGTAGAAATGTTTCTTTTGATGAGTGGAACAAATAATTTTGCCAAATAATATTTTCTTACCCCATTTTGAGATAGTACAAAATTTTCACTATTTTGTAAGGTCCGTGCCTGTCGATTTTCTGCCAAAAATTCAATTTTCCAAAAACTGGCTCAAGTGTTATAGAAATGTTTCTTTTGATGATTGGAACAAATAGTTTTGCCAAAAACATTTTTTTTCCCCATTTTGAGATGGTACAAAATTTTCACTATTTTGTAAGGTCCACATCTGTCGATTTTCTGTCAAAAATTCAATTTTCCAAAAACTGCCTCAAATATTGTAGAAATGTTTCTTTTGATGAGTAGAACAAATAATTTTGCCAAAAAATGTTTTCTTACCCCATTTTGAGATAGTACAAAATTTTCACTATTTTGTAAGGTCAGCGCCTGTCGATTTTCCGTCAAAAATTCAATTTTCCAAAAACTGCCCCAAATGTTGTAGAAATGTTTCTTTTGATGAGTGGAACAAATAATTTTGCCAAAAAATATTTTCTTACCCCATTTTGAGATAGTACAAAATTTTTACTATTTTGTAAGGTCCGTGCCTGTCGATTTTCTGCCAAAAATTCAATTTTCCAAAAACTGGCTCAAACGTTATAGAAATGTTTCTTTTGATGATTGGAACAAATAGTTTTGCCAAAAACATTTCTTTACCCCATTTTGAGATAGTACAAAATTTTCACTATTTTGTAAGGTCCAAATCTGTCTATTTTCCGTCAAATATTCAATTTTCCAAAAACTGCCTGGAACAAATAATTTTGCCAAAAAATATTTTCTTACCCCATTTTGAGATAGTACAAAATTTTCACTATTTTGTAAGGTCCGCGCTGTCGATTTTCCGTCAAAAATTCAATTTTCCAAAAACTGCCCCAAATATTATAGAAATGTTTCTTTTGATGAGTGGAACAAATAATTTTGCCAAAAAATATTTTCTTACCCCATTTGAAGATAGTACAAAATTTTCACTATTTTGTAAGGTCCGTGCCTGTCGATTTTCCGCCAAAAATTCAATTTTCCAAAAACTGGCTCAAATGTTATAGAAATGTTTCTTTTGATTTATTGGAACAAATAGTTTTGCCAAAAACATTTCTTTACCCCATTTTGAGATTGTACATAATTTTCACTATTTTGTAAGGTCCACATCTGTCGATTTTCTATCAAAAATTCAATTTTCCAAAAACTGCCTCAAATATTATAGAAATGTTTCTTTTGATGAGTGGAACAAATAATTTTGCCAAAAAATATTTTCTTACCCCATTTTGAGATAGTACAAAATTTTCACTATTTTGAAAGGCCGCGCCTGTCGATTTTCCGTCAAAAATTCAATTTTCCAAAAACTGCCCCAAATGTTGTAGAAATGTTTCATTTGATGAGTGGAACAAATAATTTTGCCAAAAATATTTTCTTACCCCATTTTGAGATAGTACAAAATTTTCACTATTTTGAAAGGTCCGCGCCTGTCGATTTTCCGTCAAAAATTCAATTTTCCAAAAACTGCCCCAAATGTTGTAGAAATGTTCTTTTGATGAGTGGAACAAATAATTTTGCCAAAAAATATTTTCTTACCTCATTTTGAGATAGTACAAAATTTTCACTATTTTGAAAGGTTTCGCGCCTGTCGATTTTCTGTCAAAAATTCAATTTTCCAAAAACTGCCCCAAATGTTGTAGAAATGTTTCATTTGATGAGTGGAACAAATAATTTTGCCAGAAAATATTTTCTTACCCCATTTTGAGATAGTACAAAATTTTCACTATTTTGTAAGGTCCGCGCCTGTCGATTTTCCGTCAAAAATTAAATTTTCCAAAAACTGCCCCAAATGTTGAAGAAATGTTTCTTTTGATGAGTGGAACAAATAATTTTGCTAAAAAATTATTTTCTTACCCCATTTTGAGATAGTACAAAATTTTCACTATTTTGTAAGGGTCGCGCCTGTCGATTTTCCGTCAAAAATTCAATTTTCCAAAAACTGCCTCAAATGATGTAGAAATGTTTCTTCTGATGAGTGGAACAAATAATTTTGCCAAAAAATATTTTCTTACCCCATTTTGAGATAGTACAAAATTTTCACTATTTTGTAAGGTCCGCGCCTGTCGATTTTCCGTCAAAAATTCAATTTACCAAAAACTGCCCCAAATGTTGTAGAAATGTTTCTTTTGATGAGTGGAACAAATAATTTTGTCAAAAAATATTTTCTTACCCCATTTTGAGATAGTACAAAATTTTCACTATTTTGTAAGGTCCGTGCCTGTCGATTTTCCGCCAAAAATTCAATTTTCCAAAAACTGGCTCAAGTGTTATAGAAATGTTTCTTTTGATGATTGGAACAAATAGTTTTGCCAAAAACATTTTTTTCCCCATTTTGAGATGGTACAAAATTTTCACTATTTTGTAAGGTCCACATCTGTCGATTTTCTGTCAAAAATTCAATTTTCCAAAAACTGCCTCAAATATTGTAGAAATGTTTCTTTTGATGAGTAGAACAAATAATTTTGCCAAAAAATGTTTTCTTACCCCATTTTGAGATAGTACAAAATTTTCACTATTTTGTAAGGTTAGCGCCTGTCGATTTTCCGTCAAAAATTCAATTTTCCAAAAACTGCCCCAAATGTTGTAGAAATGTTTCTTTTGATGAGTGGAACAAATAATTTTGCCAAAAAATATTTTCTTACCCCATTTTGAGATAGTACAAAATTTTTACTATTTTGTAAGGTCCGTGCCTGTCGATTTTCCGCCAAAAATTCAATTTTCCAAAATCTGGCTCAAACGTTATAGAAATGTTTCTTTTGATGATTGGAACAAATAGTTTTGCCAAAAACATTTCTTTACCCCATTTTGAGATAGTACAAAATTTTCACTATTTTGTAAGGTCCACATCTGTCGATTTTCCGTCAAATATTCAATTTTCCAAAAACTGCCTGGAACAAATAATTTTGCCAAAAAATATTTTCTTACCCCATTTTGAGATAGTACAAAATTTTCACTATTTTGTAAGGTCCGCGCCTGTCGATTTTCCGTCAAAAATTCAATTTTCCAAAAACTGCCCCAAATATTATAGAAATGTTTCTTTTGATGAGTGGAACAAATAATTTTGCCAAAAAATATTTTCTTACCCCATTTTGAGATAGTACAAAATTTTCACTATTTTGTAACTTAAAGGTCCGCGCCTGTCGATTTTCCGTCAAAAATTCAATTTTCCAAAAACTGCCCCAAATGTTGTAGAAATGTTTCTTTTGATGAGTGGAACAAATAATTTTGCCAAAAAATATTTTCTTACCTCATTTTGAGATAGTACAAAATTTTCACTATTTTGAAAGGTCCGCGCCTGTTGATTTTCCGTCAAAAATTCAATTTTCCAAAAACTGCCCCAAATGTTGTAGAAATGTTTCATTTGATGAGAGGAACAAATAATTTTGCCAAAAAATATTTTCTTACCCCATTTTGAGATAGTAAAAAATTTTCAACATTTGGTAAGGTGCGCACCTGTCGATTTATGTCAAAAATTCAATTTTCCAAAAAGTGTCTCAAATGTTGTAGAAATGTTTCTTTTGACCAGTGGAACAAATAATTTTGCCAAAAAATATTTTCTTACCCCATTTCGAGATAGTACAAAATTTTCACTATTTTGTAAGGGGCGCGCCTGTCGATTTTCCGTCAAAAATTCAATTTTCCAAAAACTGCCTCAAATGATGTAGAAATGTTTCCTTCGATGAGTGGAACAAATAATTTTGCCAAAAAATATTTTCTTACCCCATTTTGAGATAGTACAAAATTTACACTATTTTGTAAGGGTCGCGCCTGTCGATTTTCCGTCAAAAATTCAATTTTCCAAAAACTGTCCCAAATGTTGTAGAAATGTTTCATTTGTTGAGTGGGACAAATAATTTTGCCAAAAAATATTTTCTTACCCCATTTTGAGATAGTACAAAATTTTCACTATTTTGTAAGGTGCGTGTCTGTCGATTTTCCGCTAAAAATTCAATTTTCCAAAAACTGGCTCAAGTGTTAAAGAAATGTTTCTTTTGATGATTGGAACAAATAGTTTTGCCAAAAATTTTCTTTACCCCATTTTGAGATAGTACAAAATTTTCACTATTTTGTAAGGTCCACATCTGTCGATTTTCTGTCAAAAATTCAATTTTCCAAAAACTGCCTCAAATATTGTAGAAATGTTTCTTTTGAAGAGTGGAACAAATAATTTTGCCAAAAAATGTTTTCTTACACCATTTTGAGATAGTACAAAATTTTCACTATTTTGTAAGGTCCGCGCCTGTCGATTTTCCGTCAAAAATTCAATTTTCCGAAAACTGCCCCAAATGTTGTAGAAATGTTTCTTTGATGAGTGGAACAAATAATTTTGCCAAAAAATATTTTCTTACCCCATTTTGAGATAGTACAAAATTTTCACTATTTTGTAAGGTCCGCGCCTGTCGATTTTCTGTCAAAAATTCAATTTTCCAAAAACTGCCCCAAATGTTGAAGAAATGTTTCTTTTGATGAGTGGAACAAATAACTTTGCTAAAAAATTATTTTCTTACCCCATTTTGAGATAGTACAAAATTTTCACTATTTTGTAAGGTCCGCGCCTGTCGATTTTCCGTCAAAAATTCAATTTTCCGAAAACTGCCCCAAATGTTGTAGAAATGTTTCTTTTGATGAGTGGAACAAATAGTTTTGCCAAAAACATTTCTTTACCCCATTTTGAGATAGTACAAAATTTTCACTATTTTGTAAGGTCCACATCTGTCGATTTTCTGTCAAAAATTCAATTTTCCAAAAACTGCCTCAAATATTGTAGAAATGTTTCTTTTGATGAGTGGAACAAATAATTTTGCCAAAAAATATTTTCTTACCCCATTTTGAGATAGTACAAAATTTTCACTATTTGGTAAGGTCCGCGCCTGTCGATTTTATGTCATCAATTCAATTTTCCAAAAAGTTTCTCAAATGTTGTAGAAATGTTTCTTTTGATGAGTGGAACAAATAATTTTGCCAAAAAATATTTTCTTACCCCATTTTGAGATAGTACAAAATTTTTACTATTTTGTAAGGTCCGTGCCTGTCGATTTTCCTTTAAAAATTCAATTTTCCAAAAACTGCCTCAAATGTTGTAGAAATGTTTCTTTTGATGATTGGAACAAATAATTTTGCCAAAAAATATTTTCTTACCCCATTTTGAGATAGTACAAAATTTTCAACATTTGGTAAGGTCCGCACCTGTCGATTTATGTCAAAAATTCAATTTTCCAAAAAGTGTCTCAAATGTTGTAGAAATGTTTCTTTTGACGAGTGGAACAAATAATTTTGCCAAAAAATATTTTCTTACCCCGTTTGAAGATAGTACAAAATTTTCACTATTTTGTAAGGTCCGTGCCTGTTGATTTTCCGCCAAAAATTCAATTTTCCAAAAACTGGCTCAAATGTTATAGAAATGTTTCTTTTGATTTATTGGAACAAATAGTTTTGCCAAAAACATTTCTTTACCCCATTTTGAGATTGTACATAATTTTCACTATTTTGTAAGGTCCACATCTGTCGATTTTCTATCAAAAATTCAATTTTCCAAAAACTGCCTCAAATATTATAGAAATGTTTCTTTTGATGAGTGGAACAAATAATTTTGCCAAAAAATATTTTCTTACCCCATTTTGAGATAGTACAAAATTTTCACTATTTTGTAACTTAAAGTTCCGCGCCTGTCGATTTTCCGTCAAAAATTCAATTTTCCAAAAACTGCCCCAAATGTTGTAGAAATGTTTCTTTTGATGAGTGGAACAAATAATTTTGCCAAAAAATATTTTCTTACCTCATTTTGAGATAGTACAAAATTTTCACTATTTTGAAAGGTCCGCGCCTGTCGATTTTCCGTCAAAAATTCAATTTTCCAAAAACTGCCCCAAATGTTGTAGAAATGTTTCATTTGATGAGTGGAACAAATAATTTTGCCAAAAAATATTTTCTTACCCCATTTTGAGATAGTACAAAATTTTCACTATTTTGTAAGGTCCGCGCCTGTCGATTTTCCGTCAAAAATTCATTTTTCCAAAAATTGCCCCAAATGTTGAAGAAATGTTTCTTTTGATGAGTGGAACAAATAATTTTGCTAAAAAATTATTTTCTTACCCCATTTTGAGATAGTACAAAATTTTCACTATTTTGTAAGGGTCGCGCCTGTCGATTTTCCGTCAAAAATTCAATTTTCCAAAAACTGCCTCAAATGATGTAGAAATGTTTCCTTTGATGAGTGGAACAAATAATTTTGCCAAAAAATATTTTCTTACCCCATTTTGAGATAGTACAAAATTTTCACTATTTTGTAAGGGTCGCGCCTGTCGATTTTCCGTCAAAAATTCAATTTTCCAAAAACTGTCCCAAATGTTGTAGAAATGTTTCATTTGTTGAGTGGAACAAATAATTTTGCCAAAAAATATTTTCTTACCCCATTTTGAGATAGAACAAAATTTTCACTATTTTGTAAGGTGCGTGCCTGTCGATTTTCCGCCAAAAATTCAATTTTCCAAAAACTGGCTCAAGTGTTAAAGAAATGTTTCTTTTGATGAGTGGAACAAATAACTTTGCCAAAAATTATTTTCTTACCCCATTTTGAGATAGTACAAAATTTTCACTATTTTGTAAGGGTCGCGCCTGTCGATTTTCCATCAAAAATTCAATTTTCCAAAAACTGCCTCAAATGTTGTAGAAATGTTTCTTTTGATGAGTGGAACAAATAGTTTTGCCAAAAACATTTCTTTACCCCATTTTGAGATATTACATAATTTTCACTATTTTGTAAGGTCCACATCTGTCGATTTTCTATCAAAAATTCAATTTTCCAAAAACTGCCTCAAATATTATAGAAATGTTTCTTTTGATGAGTGGAACAAATAATTTTGCCAAAAAATATTTTCTTACCCCATTTTGAGATAGTACAAAATTTTCACTATTTTGAAAGGCCGCGCCTGTCGATTTTCCGTCAAAAATTCAATTTTCCAAAAACTGCCCCAAATGTTGTAGAAATGTTTCATTTGATGAGTGGAACAAATAATTTTGCCAAAAAATATTTTCTTACCTCATTTTGAGATAGTACAAAATTTTCACTATTTTGAAAGGTTTCGCGCCTGTCGATTTTCTGTCAAAAATTCAATTTTCCAAAAACTGCCCCAAATGTTGTAGAAATGTTTCATTTGATGAGTGGAACAAATAATTTTGCCAGAAAATATTTTCTTACCCCATTTTGAGATAGTACAAAATTTTCACTATTTTGTAAGGTCCGCGCCTGTCGATTTTCCGTCAAAAATTAAATTTTCCAAAAACTGCCCCAAATGTTGAAGAAATGTTTCTTTTGATGAGTGGAACAAATAATTTTGCTAAAAAATTATTTTCTTACCCCATTTTGAGATAGTACAAAATTTTCACTATTTTGTAAGGGTCGCGCCTGTCGATTTTCCGTCAAAAATTCAATTTTCCAAAAACTGCCTTAAATGATGTAGAAATGTTTCTTCTGATGAGTGGAACAAATAATTTTGCCAAAAAATATTTTCTTACCCCATTTTGAGATAGTACAAAATTTTCACTATTTTGTAAGGTCCGCGCCTGTCGATTTTCCGTCAAAAATTCAATTTACCAAAAACTGCCCCAAATGTTGTAGAAATGTTTCTTTTGATGAGTGGAACAAATAATTTTGTCAAAAAATATTTTCTTACCCCATTTTGAGATAGTACAAAATTTTCACTATTTTGTAAGGTCCGTGCCTGTCGATTTTCCGCCAAAAATTCAATTTTCCAAAAACTGGCTCAAGTGTTATAGAAATGTTTCTTTTGATGATTGGAACAAATAGTTTTGCCAAAAACATTTTTTCCCCATTTTGAGATGGTACAAAATTTTCACTATTTTGTAAGGTCCACATCTGTCGATTTTCTGTCAAAAATTCAATTTTCCAAAAACTGCCTCAAATATTGTAGAAATGTTTCTTTTGATGAGTAGAACAAATAATTTTGCCAAAAAATGTTTTCTTACCCCATTTTGAGATAGTACAAAATTTTCACTATTTTGTAAGGTTAGCGCCTGTCGATTTTCCGTCAAAAATTCAATTTTCCAAAAACTGCCCCAAATGTTGTAGAAATGTTTCTTTTGATGAGTGGAACAAATAATTTTGCCAAAAAATATTTTCTTACCCCATTTTGAGATAGTACAAAATTTTTACTATTTTGTAAGATCCGTGCCTGTCGATTTTCCGCCAAAAATTCAATTTTCCAAAAACTGGCTCAAACGTTATAGAAATGTTTCTTTTGATGATTGGAACAAATAGTTTTGCCAAAAACATTTTTTTTCCCCATTTTGAGATGGTACAAAATTTTCACTATTTTGTAAGGTCCACATCTGTCGATTTTCTGTCAAAAATTCAATTTTCCAAAAACTGCCTCAAATATTGTAGAAATGTTTCTTTTGATGAGTAGAACAAATAATTTTGCCAAAAAAATGTTTTCTTACCCCATTTTGAGATAGTACAAAATTTTCACTATTTTGTAAGGTCAGCGCCTGTCGATTTTCCGTCAAAAATTCAATTTTCCAAAAACTGCCCCAAATGTTGTAGAAATGTTTCTTTTGATGAGTGGAACAAATAATTTTGCCAAAAAATATTTTCTTACCCCATTTTGAGATAGTACAAAATTTTTACTATTTTGTAAGGTCCGTGCCTGTCGATTTTCCGCCAAAAATTCAATTTTCCAAAAACTGGCTCAAACGTTATAGAAATGTTTCTTTTGATGATTGGAACAAATAGTTTTGCCAAAAACATTTCTTTACCCCATTTTGAGATAGTACAAAATTTTCACTATTTTGTAAGGTCCACATCTGTCGATTTTCCGTCAAATATTCAATTTTCCAAAAACTGCCTGGAACAAATAATTTTGCCAAAAAATATTTTCTTACCCCATTTTGAGATAGTACAAAATTTTCACTATTTTGTAAGGTCCGCGCCTGTCGATTTTCCGTCAAAAATTCAATTTTCCAAAAACTGCCTCAAATATTGTAGAAATGTTTCTTTTGATGAGTGGAACAAATAATTTTGCCAAAAAATATTATCTTACCCCATTTAGAGATAGTACAAAATTTTCACTATTTTGTAAGGTCCGCGCCTGTCGATTTTCCGTCAAAAATTCAATTTTCCAAAAACTGCCCCAAATGTTGTAGAAATGTTTCTTTTGATGAGTGGAACAAATAATTTTGCCAAATAATATTTTCTTACCCCATTTTGAGATAGTACAAAATTTTCACTATTTTGTAAGGTCCGTGCCTGTCGATTTTCTGCCAAAAATTCAATTTTCCAAAAACTGGCTCAAGTGTTATAGAAATGTTTCTTTTGATGATTGGAACAAATAGTTTTGCCAAAAACATTTTTTTTCCCCATTTTGAGATGGTACAAAATTTTCACTATTTTGTAAGGTCCACATCTGTCGATTTTCTGTCAAAAATTCAATTTTCCAAAAACTGCCTCAAATATTGTAGAAATGTTTCTTTTGATGAGTAGAACAAATAATTTTGCCAAAAAATGTTTTCTTACCCCATTTTGAGATAGTACAAAATTTTCACTATTTTGTAAGGTCAGCGCCTGTCGATTTTCCGTCAAAAATTCAATTTTCCAAAAACTGCCCCAAATGTTGTAGAAATGTTTCTTTTGATGAGTGGAACAAATAATTTTGCCAAAAAATATTTTCTTACCCCATTTTGAGATAGTACAAAATTTTTACTATTTTGTAAGGTCCGTGCCTGTCGATTTTCTGCCAAAAATTCAATTTTCCAAAAACTGGCTCAAACGTTATAGAAATGTTTCTTTTGATGATTGGAACAAATAGTTTTGCCAAAAACATTTCTTTACCCCATTTTGAGATAGTACAAAATTTTCACTATTTTGTAAGGTCCAAATCTGTCTATTTTCCGTCAAATATTCAATTTTCCAAAAACTGCCTGGAACAAATAATTTTGCCAAAAAATATTTTCTTACCCCATTTTGAGATAGTACAAAATTTTCACTATTTTGTAAGGTCCGCGCTGTCGATTTTCCGTCAAAAATTCAATTTTCCAAAAACTGCCCCAAATATTATAGAAATGTTTCTTTTGATGAGTGGAACAAATAATTTTGCCAAAAAATATTTTCTTACCCCATTTGAAGATAGTACAAAATTTTCACTATTTTGTAAGGTCCGTGCCTGTCGATTTTCCGCCAAAAATTCAATTTTCCAAAAACTGGCTCAAATGTTATAGAAATGTTTCTTTTGATTTATTGGAACAAATAGTTTTGCCAAAAACATTTCTTTACCCCATTTTGAGATTGTACATAATTTTCACTATTTTGTAAGGTCCACATCTGTCGATTTTCTATCAAAAATTCAATTTTCCAAAAACTGCCTCAAATATTATAGAAATGTTTCTTTTGATGAGTGGAACAAATAATTTTGCCAAAAAATATTTTCTTACCCCATTTTGAGATAGTACAAAATTTTCACTATTTTGAAAGGCCGCGCCTGTCGATTTTCCGTCAAAAATTCAATTTTCCAAAAACTGCCCCAAATGTTGTAGAAATGTTTCATTTGATGAGTGGAACAAATAATTTTGCCAAAAAATATTTTCTTACCCCATTTTGAGATAGTACAAAATTTTCACTATTTTGAAAGGTCCGCGCCTGTCGATTTTCCGTCAAAAATTCAATTTTCCAAAAACTGCCCCAAATGTTGTAGAAATGTTCTTTTGATGAGTGGAACAAATAATTTTGCCAAAAAATATTTTCTTACCTCATTTTGAGATAGTACAAAATTTTCACTATTTTGAAAGGTTTCGCGCCTGTCGATTTTCTGTCAAAAATTCAATTGTCCAAAAACTGCCCCAAATGTTGTAGAAATGTTTCATTTGATGAGTGGAACAAATAATTTTGCCAGAAAATATTTTCTTACCCCATTTTGAGATAGTACAAAATTTTCACTATTTTGTAAGGTCCGCGCCTGTCGATTTTCCGTCAAAAATTAAATTTTCCAAAAACTGCCCCAAATGTTGAAGAAATGTTTCTTTTGATGAGTGGAACAAATAATTTTGCTAAAAAATTATTTTCTTACCCCATTTTGAGATAGTACAAAATTTTCACTATTTTGTAAGGGTCGCGCCTGTCGATTTTCCGTCAAAAATTCAATTTTCCAAAAACTGCCTCAAATGATGTAGAAATGTTTCTTCTGATGAGTGGAACAAATAATTTTGCCAAAAAATATTTTCTTACCCCATTTTGAGATAGTACAAAATTTTCACTATTTTGTAAGGTCCGCGCCTGTCGATTTTCCGTCAAAAATTCAATTTACCAAAAACTGCCCCAAATGTTGTAGAAATGTTTCTTTTGATGAGTGGAACAAATAATTTTGTCAAAAAATATTTTCTTACCCCATTTTGAGATAGTACAAAATTTTCACTATTTTGTAAGGTCCGTGCCTGTCGATTTTCCGCCAAAAATTCAATTTTCCAAAAACTGGCTCAAGTGTTATAGAAATGTTTCTTTTGATGATTGGAACAAATAGTTTTGCCAAAAACATTTTTTTCCCCATTTTGAGATGGTACAAAATTTTCACTATTTTGTAAGGTCCACATCTGTCGATTTTCTGTCAAAAATTCAATTTTCCAAAAACTGCCTCAAATATTGTAGAAATGTTTCTTTTGATGAGTAGAACAAATAATTTTGCCAAAAAATGTTTTCTTACCCCATTTTGAGATAGTACAAAATTTTCACTATTTTGTAAGGTTAGCGCCTGTCGATTTTCCGTCAAAAATTCAATTTTCCAAAAACTGCCCCAAATGTTGTAGAAATGTTTCTTTTGATGAGTGGAACAAATAATTTTGCCAAAAAATATTTTCTTACCCCATTTTGAGATAGTACAAAATTTTTACTATTTTGTAAGGTCCGTGCCTGTCGATTTTCCGCCAAAAATTCAATTTTCCAAAAACTGGCTCAAACGTTATAGAAATGTTTCTTTTGATGATTGGAACAAATAGTTTTGCCAAAAACATTTCTTTACCCCATTTTGAGATAGTACAAAATTTTCACTATTTTGTAAGGTCCACATCTGTCGATTTTCCGTCAAATATTCAATTTTCCAAAAACTGCCTGGAACAAATAATTTTGCCAAAAAATATTTTCTTACCCCATTTTGAGATAGTACAAAATTTTCACTATTTTGTAAGGTCCGCGCCTGTCGATTTTCCGTCAAAAATTCAATTTTCCAAAAACTGCCCCAAATATTATAGAAATGTTTCTTTTGATGAGTGGAACAAATACTTTTGCCAAAAAATATTTTCTTACCCCATTTTGAGATAGTACAAAATTTTCACTATTTTGTAACTTAAAGGTCCGCGCCTGTCGATTTTCCGTCAAAAATTCAATTTTCCAAAAACTGCCCCAAATGTTGTAGAAATGTTTCTTTTGATGAGTGGAACAAATAATTTTGCCAAAAAATATTTTCTTACCTCATTTTGAGATAGTACAAAATTTTCACTATTTTGAAAGGTCCGCGCCTGTTGATTTTCCGTCAAAAATTCAATTTTCCAAAAACTGCCCCAAATGTTGTAGAAATGTTTCATTTGATGAGAGGAACAAATAATTTTGCCAAAAAATATTTTCTTACCCCATTTTGAGATAGTACAAAATTTTCAACATTTGGTAAGGTGCGCACCTGTCGATTTATGTCAAAAATTCAATTTTCCAAAAAGTGTCTCAAATGTTGTAGAAATGTTTCTTTTGACCAGTGGAACAAATAATTTTGCCAAAAAATATTTTCTTACCCCATTTCGAGATAGTACAAAATTTTCACTATTTTGTAAGGGGCGCGCCTGTCGATTTTCCGTCAAAAATTCAATTTTCCAAAAACTGCCTCAAATGATGTAGAAATGTTTCCTTCGATGAGTGGAACAAATAATTTTGCCAAAAAATATTTTCTTACCCCATTTTGAGATAGTACAAAATTTACACTATTTTGTAAGGGTCGCGCCTGTCGATTTTCCGTCAAAAATTCAATTTTCCAAAAACTGTCCCAAATGTTGTAGAAATGTTTCATTTGTTGAGTGGGACAAATAATTTTGCCAAAAAATATTTTCTTACCCCATTTTGAGATAGTACAAAATTTTCACTATTTTGTAAGGTGCGTGTCTGTCGATTTTCCGCTAAAAATTCAATTTTCCAAAAACTGGCTCAAGTGTTAAAGAAATGTTTCTTTTGATGATTGGAACAAATAGTTTTGCCAAAAATTTTCTTTACCCCATTTTGAGATAGTACAAAATTTTCACTATTTTGTAAGGTCCACATCTGTCGATTTTCTGTCAAAAATTCAATTTTCCAAAAACTGCCTCAAATATTGTAGAAATGTTTCTTTTGAAGAGTGGAACAAATAATTTTGCCAAAAAATGTTTTCTTACACCATTTTGAGATAGTACAAAATTTTCACTATTTTGTAAGGTCCGCGCCTGTCGATTTTCCGTCAAAAATTCAATTTTCCGAAAACTGCCCCAAATGTTGTAGAAATGTTTCTTTGATGAGTGGAACAAATAATTTTGCCAAAAAATATTTTCTTACCCCATTTTGAGATAGTACAAAATTTTCACTATTTTGTAAGGTCCGCGCCTGTCGATTTTCTGTCAAAAATTCAATTTTCCAAAAACTGCCCCAAATGTTGAAGAAATGTTTCTTTTGATGAGTGGAACAAATAACTTTGCTAAAAAATTATTTTCTTACCCCATTTTGAGATAGTACAAAATTTTCACTATTTTGTAAGGTCCGCGCCTGTCGATTTTCCGTCAAAAATTCAATTTTCCGAAAACTGCCCCAAATGTTGTAGAAATGTTTCTTTTGATGAGTGGAACAAATAGTTTTGCCAAAAACATTTCTTTACCCCATTTTGAGATAGTACAAAATTTTCACTATTTTGTAAGGTCCACATCTGTCGATTTTCTGTCAAAAATTCAATTTTCCAAAAACTGCCTCAAATATTGTAGAAATGTTTCTTTTGATGAGTGGAACAAATAATTTTGCCAAAAAATATTTTCTTACCCCATTTTGAGATAGTACAAAATTTTCACTATTTGGTAAGGTCCGCGCCTGTCGATTTTATGTCATCAATTCAATTTTCCAAAAAGTTTCTCAAATGTTGTAGAAATGTTTCTTTTGATGAGTGGAACAAATAATTTTGCCAAAAAATATTTTCTTACCCCATTTTGAGATAGTACAAAATTTTTACTATTTTGTAAGGTCCGTGCCTGTCGATTTTCCTTTAAAAATTCAATTTTCCAAAAACTGCCTCAAATGTTGTAGAAATGTTTCTTTTGATGATTGGAACAAATAATTTTGCCAAAAAATATTTTCTTACCCCATTTTGAGATAGTACAAAATTTTCAACATTTGGTAAGGTCCGCACCTGTCGATTTATGTCAAAAATTCAATTTTCCAAAAAGTGTCTCAAATGTTGTAGAAATGTTTCTTTTGACGAGTGGAACAAATAATTTTGCCAAAAAATATTTTCTTACCCCATTTTGAGATAGTACAAAATTTTTACTATTTTGTAAGGTCCGCGCCTGTCAATTTTCCGTCAAAAATTCAATTTTCCAAAAACTGCCTCAAATATTGTAGAAATGTTTCTTTAGATGAGTGGAACAAATAATTTTGCCAAAAAATATTTTCTTACCCCGTTTGAAGATAGTACAAAATTTTCACTATTTTGTAAGGTCCGTGCCTGTTGATTTTCCGCCAAAAATTCAATTTTCCAAAAACTGGCTCAAATGTTATAGAAATGTTTTTTTTGATTTATTGGAACAAATAGTTTTGCCAAAAACATTTCTTTACCCCATTTTGAGATTGTACATAATTTTCACTATTTTGTAAGGTCCACATCTGTCGATTTTCTATCAAAAATTCAATTTTCCAAAAACTGCCTCAAATATTATAGAAATGTTTCTTTTGATGAGTGGAACAAATAATTTTGCCAAAAAATATTTTCTTACCCCATTTTGAGATAGTACAAAATTTTCACTATTTTGTAACTTAAAGTTCCGCGCCTGTCGATTTTCCGTCAAAAATTCAATTTTCCAAAAACTGCCCCAAATGTTGTAGAAATGTTTCTTTTGATGAGTGGAACAAATAATTTTGCCAAAAAATATTTTCTTACCTCATTTTGAGATAGTACAAAATTTTCACTATTTTGAAAGGTCCGCGCCTGTCGATTTTCCGTCAAAAATTCAATTTTCCAAAAACTGCCCCAAATGTTGTAGAAATGTTTCATTTGATGAGTGGAACAAATAATTTTGCCAAAAAATATTTTCTTACCCCATTTTGAGATAGTACAAAATTTTCACTATTTTGTAAGGTCCGCGCCTGTCGATTTTCCGTCAAAAATTCATTTTTCCAAAAATTGCCCCAAATGTTGAAGAAATGTTTCTTTTGATGAGTGGAACAAATAATTTTGCTAAAAAATTATTTTCTTACCCCATTTTGAGATAGTACAAAATTTTCACTATTTTGTAAGGGTCGCGCCTGTCGATTTTCCGTCAAAAATTCAATTTTCCAAAAACTGCCTCAAATGATGTAGAAATGTTTCCTTTGATGAGTGGAACAAATAATTTTGCCAAAAAATATTTTCTTACCCCATTTTGAGATAGTACAAAATTTTCACTATTTTGTAAGGGTCGCGCCTGTCGATTTTCCGTCAAAAATTCAATTTTCCAAAAACTGTCCCAAATGTTGTAGAAATGTTTCATTTGTTGAGTGGAACAAATAATTTTGCCAAAAAATATTTTCTTACCCCATTTTGAGATAGAACAAAATTTTCACTATTTTGTAAGGTGCGTGCCTGTCGATTTTCCGCCAAAAATTCAATTTTCCAAAAACTGGCTCAAGTGTTAAAGAAATGTTTCTTTTGATGAGTGGAACAAATAACTTTGCCAAAAATTATTTTCTTACCCCATTTTGAGATAGTACAAAATTTTCACTATTTTGTAAGGGTCGCGCCTGTCGATTTTCCATCAAAAATTCAATTTTCCAAAAACTGCCTCAAATGTTGTAGAAATGTTTCTTTTGATGAGTGGAACAAATAGTTTTGCCAAAAACATTTCTTTACCCCATTTTGAGATATTACATAATTTTCACTATTTTGTAAGGTCCACATCTGTCGATTTTCTATCAAAAATTCAATTTTCCAAAAACTGCCTCAAATATTATAGAAATGTTTCTTTTGATGAGTGGAACAAATAATTTTGCCAAAAAATATTTTCTTACCCCATTTTGAGATAGTACAAAATTTTCACTATTTTGAAAGGCCGCGCCTGTCGATTTTCCCTCAAAAATTCAATTTTCCAAAAACTGCCCCAAATGTTGTAGAAATGTTTCATTTGATGAGTGGAACAAATAATTTTGCCAAAAAATATTTTCTTACCCCATTTTGAGATAGTACAAAATTTTCACTATTTTGAAAGGTCCGCGCCTGTCGATTTTCCGTCAAAAATTAAATTTTCCAAAAACTGCCCCAAATGTTGTAGAAATGTTCTTTTGATGAGTGGAACAAATAATTTTGCCAAAAAATATTTTCTTACCTCATTTTGAGATAGTACAAAATTTTCACTATTTTGAAAGGTTTCGCGCCTGTCGATTTTCTGTCAAAAATTCAATTTTCCAAAAACTGCCCCAAATGTTGTAGAAATGTTTCATTTGATGAGTGGAACAAATAATTTTGCCAGAAAATATTTTCTTACCCCATTTTGAGATAGTACAAAATTTTCACTATTTTGTAAGGTCCGCGCCTGTCGATTTTCCGTCAAAAATTAAATTTTCCAAAAACTGCCCCAAATGTTGAAGAAATGTTTCTTTTGATGAGTGGAACAAATAATTTTGCTAAAAAATTATTTTCTTACCCCATTTTGAGATAGTACAAAATTTTCACTATTTTGTAAGGGTCGCGCCTGTCGATTTTCCGTCAAAAATTCAATTTTCCAAAAACTGCCTCAAATGATGTAGAAATGTTTCTTCTGATGAGTGGAACAAATAATTTTGCCAAAAAATATTTTCTTACCCCATTTTGAGATAGTACAAAATTTTCACTATTTTGTAAGGTCCGCGCCTGTCGATTTTCCGTCAAAAATTCAATTTACCAAAAACTGCCCCAAATGTTGTAGAAATGTTTCTTTTGATGAGTGGAACAAATAATTTTGTCAAAAAATATTTTCTTACCCCATTTTGAGATAGTACAAAATTTTCACTATTTTGTAAGGTCCGTGCCTGTCGATTTTCCGCCAAAAATTCAATTTTCCAAAAACTGGCTCAAGTGTTATAGAAATGTTTCTTTTGATGATTGGAACAAATAGTTTTGCCAAAAACATTTTTTTCCCCATTTTGAGATGGTACAAAATTTTCACTATTTTGTAAGGTCCACATCTGTCGATTTTCTGTCAAAAATTCAATTTTCCAAAAACTGCCTCAAATATTGTAGAAATGTTTCTTTTGATGAGTAGAACAAATAATTTTGCCAAAAAATGTTTTCTTACCCCATTTTGAGATAGTACAAAATTTTCACTATTTTGTAAGGTTAGCGCCTGTCGATTTTCCGTCAAAAATTCAATTTTCCAAAAACTGCCCCAAATGTTGTAGAAATGTTTCTTTTGATGAGTGGAACAAATAATTTTGCCAAAAAATATTTTCTTACCCCATTTTGAGATAGTACAAAATTTTTACTATTTTGTAAGGTCCGTGCCTGTCGATTTTCCGCCAAAAATTCAATTTTCCAAAAACTGGCTCAAACGTTATAGAAATGTTTCTTTTGATGATTGGAACAAATAGTTTTGCCAAAAACATTTCTTTACCCCATTTTGAGATAGTACAAAATTTTCACTATTTTGTAAGGTCCACATCTGTCGATTTTCCGTCAAATATTCAATTTTCCAAAAACTGCCTGGAACAAATAATTTTGCCAAAAAATATTTTCTTACCCCATTTTGAGATAGTACAAAATTTTCACTATTTTGTAAGGTCCGCGCCTGTCGATTTTCCGTCAAAAATTCAATTTTCCAAAAACTGCCCCAAATATTATAGAAATGTTTCTTTTGATGAGTGGAACAAATAATTTTGCCAAAAAATATTTTCTTACCCCATTTTGAGATAGTACAAAATTTTCACTATTTTGTAACTTAAAGGTCCGCGCCTGTCGATTTTCCGTCAAAAATTCAATTTTCCAAAAACTGCCCCAAATGTTGTAGAAATGTTTCATTTGATGAGAGGAACAAATAATTTTGCCAAAAAATATTTTCTTACCCCATTTTGAGATAGTACAAAATTTTCAACATTTGGTAAGGTGCGCACCTGTCGATTTATGTCAAAAATTCAATTTTCCAAAAAGTGTCTCAAATGTTGTAGAAATGTTTCTTTTGACCAGTGGAACAAATAATTTTGCCAAAAAATATTTTCTTACCCCATTTCGAGATAGTACAAAATTTTCACTATTTTGTAAGGGGCGCGCCTGTCGATTTTCCGTCAAAAATTCAATTTTCCAAAAACTGCCTCAAATGATGTAGAAATGTTTCCTTCGATGAGTGGAACAAATAATTTTGCCAAAAAATATTTTCTTACCCCATTTTGAGATAGTACAAAATTTACACTATTTTGTAAGGGTCGCGCCTGTCGATTTTCCGTCAAAAATTCAATTTTCCAAAAACTGTCCCAAATGTTGTAGAAATGTTTCATTTGTTGAGTGGGACAAATAATTTTGCCAAAAAATATTTTCTTACCCCATTTTGAGATAGTACAAAATTTTCACTATTTTGTAAGGTGCGTGTCTGTCGATTTTCCGCTAAAAATTCAATTTTCCAAAAACTGGCTCAAGTGTTAAAGAAATGTTTCTTTTGATGATTGGAACAAATAGTTTTGCCAAAAATTTTCTTTACCCCATTTTGAGATAGTACAAAATTTTCACTATTTTGTAAGGTCCACATCTGTCGATTTTCTGTCAAAAATTCAATTTTCCAAAAACTGCCTCAAATATTGTAGAAATGTTTCTTTTGAAGAGTGGAACAAATAATTTTGCCAAAAAATGTTTTCTTACACCATTTTGAGATAGTACAAAATTTTCACTATTTTGTAAGGTCCGCGCCTGTCGATTTTCCGTCAAAAATTCAATTTTCCGAAAACTGCCTCAAATATTGTAGAAATGTTTCTTTTGAAGAGTGGAACAAATAATTTTGCCAAAAAATATTTTCTTACCTCATTTTGAGATAGTACAAAATTTTCACTATTTTGAAAGGTCCGCGCCTGTCGATTTTCCGTCAAAAATTCAATTTTCCAAAAACTGCCCCAAATGTTGTAGAAATGTTTCATTTGATGAGTGGAACAAATAATTTTGCCAAAAAATATTTTCTTACCCCATTTTGAGATAGTACAAAATTTTCACTATTTTGTAAGGTCCGCGCCTGTCGATTTTCCGTCAAAAATTCATTTTTCCAAAAATTGCCCCAAATGTTGAAGAAATGTTTCTTTTGATGAGTGGAACAAATAATTTTGCTAAAAATTATTTTCTTACCCCATTTTGAGATAGTACAAAATTTTCACTATTTTGTAAGGGTCGCTTCTGTCGATTTTCCGTCAAAAATTCAATTTTCCAAAAACTGCCTCAAATGATGTAGAAATGTTTCCTTTGATGAGTGGAACAAATAATTTTGCCAAAAAATATTTTCTTACCCCATTTTGAGATAGTACAAAATTTTCACTATTTTGTAAGGGTCGCGCCTGTCGATTTTCCGTCAAAAATTCAATTTTCCAAAAACTGTCCCAAATGTTGTAGAAATGTTTCATTTGTTGAGTGGAACAAATAATTTTGCCAAAAAATATTTTCTTACCCCATTTTGAGATAGAACAAAATTTTCACTATTTTGTAAGGTGCGTGCCTGTCGATTTTCCGCCAAAAATTCAATTTTCCAAAAACTGGCTCAAGTGTTAAAGAAATGTTTCTTTTGATGAGTGGAACAAATAACTTTGCCAAAAATTATTTTCTTACCCCATTTTGAGATAGTACAAAATTTTCACTATTTTGTAAGGGTCGCGCCTGTCGATTTTCCATCAAAAATTCAATTTTCCAAAAACTGCCTCAAATGTTGTAGAAATGTTTCTTTTGATGAGTGGAACAAATAGTTTTGCCAAAAACATTTCTTTACCCCATTTTGAGATATTACATAATTTTCACTATTTTGTAAGGTCCACATCTGTCGATTTTCTATCAAAAATTCAATTTTCCAAAAACTGCCTCAAATATTATAGAAATGTTTCTTTTGATAAGTGGAACAAATAATTTTGCCAAAAAATATTTTCTTACCCCATTTTGAGATAGTACAAAATTTTCACTATTTTGAAAGGCCGCGCCTGTCGATTTTCCGTCAAAAATTCAATTTTCCAAAAACTGCCCCAAATGTTGTAGAAATGTTTCATTTGATGAGTGGAACAAATAATTTTGCCAAAAAATATTTTCTTACCCCATTTTGAGATAGTACAAAATTTTCACTATTTTGAAAGGTCCGCGCCTGTCGATTTTCCGTCAAAAATTCAATTTTCCAAAAACTGCCCCAAATGTTGTAGAAATGTTCTTTTGATGAGTGGAACAAATAATTTTGCCAAAAAATATTTTCTTACCTCATTTTGAGATAGTACAAAATTTTCACTATTTTGAAAGGTTTCGCGCCTGTCGATTTTCTGTCAAAAATTCAATTTTCCAAAAACTGCCCCAAATGTTGTAGAAATGTTTCATTTGATGAGTGGAACAAATAATTTTGCCAGAAAATATTTTCTTACCCCATTTTGAGATAGTACAAAATTTTCACTATTTTGTAAGGTCCGCGCCTGTCGATTTTCCGTCAAAAATTAAATTTTCCAAAAACTGCCCCAAATGTTGAAGAAATGTTTCTTTTGATGAGTGGAACAAATAATTTTGCTAAAAAATTATTTTCTTACCCCATTTTGAGATAGTACAAAATTTTCACTATTTTGTAAGGGTCGCGCCTGTCGATTTTCCGTCAAAAATTCAATTTTCCAAAAACTGCCTCAAATGATGTAGAAATGTTTCTTCTGATGAGTGGAACAAATAATTTTGCCAAAAAATATTTTCTTACCCCATTTTGAGATAGTACAAAATTTTCACTATTTTGTAAGGTCCGCGCCTGTCGATTTTCCGTCAAAAATTCAATTTACCAAAAACTGCCCCAAATGTTGTAGAAATGTTTCTTTTGATGAGTAGAACAAATAATTTTGCCAAAAAATGTTTTCTTACCCCATTTTGAGATAGTACAAAATTTTCACTATTTTGTAAGGTTAGCGCCTGTCGATTTTCCGTCAAAAATTCAATTTTCCAAAAACTGCCCCAAATGTTGTAGAAATGTTTCTTTTGATGAGTGGAACAAATAATTTTGCCAAAAAATATTTTCTTACCCCATTTTGAGATAGTACAAAATTTTTACTATTTTGTAAGGTCCGTGCCTGTCGATTTTCCGCCAAAAATTCAATTTTCCAAAAACTGGCTCAAACGTTATAGAAATGTTTCTTTTGATGATTGGAACAAATAGTTTTGCCAAAAACATTTCTTTACCCCATTTTGAGATAGTACAAAATTTTCACTATTTTGTAAGGTCCACATCTGTCGATTTTCCGTCAAATATTCAATTTTCCAAAAACTGCCTGGAACAAATAATTTTGCCAAAAAATATTTTCTTACCCCATTTTGAGATAGTTCAAAATTTTCACTATTTTGTAAGGTCCGCGCCTGTCGATTTTCCGTCAAAAATTCAATTTTCCAAAAACTGCCCCAAATGTTGTAGAAATGTTTCTTTTGATGAGTGGAACAAATAATTTTGCCAAAAAATATTTTCTTACCTCATTTTGAGATAGTACAAAATTTTCACTATTTTGAAAGGTCCGCGCCTGTTGATTTTCCGTCAAAAATTCAATTTTCCAAAAACTGCCCCAAATGTTGTAGAAATGTTTCATTTGATGAGAGGAACAAATAATTTTGCCAAAAAATATTTTCTTACCCCATTTTGAGATAGTACAAAATTTTCAACATTTGGTAAGGTGCGCACCTGTCGATTTATGTCAAAAATTCAATTTTCCAAAAAGTGTCTCAAATGTTGTAGAAATGTTTCTTTTGACCAGTGGAACAAATAATTTTGCCAAAAAATATTTTCTTACCCCATTTCGAGATAGTACAAAATTTTCACTATTTTGTAAGGGGCACGCCTGTCGATTTTCCGTCAAAAATTCAATTTTCCAAAAACTGCCTCAAATGATGTAGAAATGTTTCCTTCGATGAGTGGAACAAATAATTTTGCCAAAAAATATTTTCTTACCCCATTTTGAGATAGTACAAAATTTACACTATTTTGTAAGGGTCGCGCCTGTCGATTTTCCGTCAAAAATTCAATTTTCCAAAAACTGTCCCAAATGTTGTAGAAATGTTTCATTTGTTGAGTGGGACAAATAATTTTGCCAAAAAATATTTTCTTACCCCATTTTGAGATAGTACAAAATTTTCACTATTTTGTAAGGTGCGTGTCTGTCGATTTTCCGCTAAAAATTCAATTTTCCAAAAACTGGCTCAAGTGTTAAAGAAATGTTTCTTTTGATGATTGGAACAAATAGTTTTGCCAAAAATTTTCTTTACCCCATTTTGAGATAGTACAAAATTTTCACTATTTTGTAAGGTCCACATCTGTCGATTTTCTGTCAAAAATTCAATTTTCCAAAAACTGCCTCAAATATTGTAGAAATGTTTCTTTTGAAGAGTGGAACAAATAATTTTGCCAAAAAATGTTTTCTTACACCATTTTGAGATAGTACAAAATTTTCACTATTTTGTAAGGTCCGCGCCTGTCGATTTTCCGTCAAAAATTCAATTTTCCGAAAACTGCCCCAAATGTTGTAGAAATGTTTCTTTGATGAGTGGAACAAATAATTTTGCCAAAAAATATTTTCTTACCCCATTTTGAGATAGTACAAAATTTTCACTATTTTGTAAGGTCCGCGCCTGTCGATTTTCTGTCAAAAATTCAATTTTCCAAAAACTGCCCCAAATGTTGAAGAAATGTTTCTTTTGATGAGTGGAACAAATAACTTTGCTAAAAAATTATTTTCTTACCCCATTTTGAGATAGTACAAAATTTTCACTATTTTGTAAGGTCCGCGCCTGTCGATTTTCCGTCAAAAATTCAATTTTCCGAAAACTGCCCCAAATGTTGTAGAAATGTTTCTTTTGATGAGTGGAACAAATAGTTTTGCCAAAAACATTTCTTTACCCCATTTTGAGATAGTACAAAATTTTCACTATTTTGTAAGGTCCACATCTGTCGATTTTCTGTCAAAAATTCAATTTTCCAAAAACTGCCTCAAATATTGTAGAAATGTTTCTTTTGATGAGTGGAACAAATAATTTTGCCAAAAAATATTTTCTTACCCCATTTTGAGATAGTACAAAATTTTCACTATTTGGTAAGGTCCGCGCCTGTCGATTTTATGTCATCAATTCAATTTTCCAAAAAGTTTCTCAAATGTTGTAGAAATGTTTCTTTTGATGAGTGGAACAAATAATTTTGCCAAAAAATATTTTCTTACCCCATTTTGAGATAGTACAAAATTTTCACTATTTTGTAAGGTCCGTGCCTGTCGATTTTCCTTTAAAAATTCAATTTTCCAAAAACTGCCTCAAATGTTGTAGAAATGTTTCTTTTGATGATTGGAACAAATAATTTTGCCAAAAAATATTTTCTTACCCCATTTTGAGATAGTACAAAATTTTCAACATTTGGTAAGGTCCGCACCTGTCGATTTATGTCAAAAATTCAATTTTCCAAAAAGTGTCTCAAATGTTGTAGAAATGTTTCTTTTGACGAGTGGAACAAATAATTTTGCCAAAAAATATTTTCTTACCCCATTTTGAGATAGTACAAAATTTTCACTATTTTGTAAGGTCCGCGCCTGTCAATTTTCCGTCAAAAATTCAATTTTCCAAAAACTGCCTCAAATATTGTAGAAATGTTTCTTTAGATGAGTGGAACAAATAATTTTGCCAAAAAATATTTTCTTACCCCGTTTGAAGATAGTACAAAATTTTCACTATTTTGTAAGGTCCGTGCCTGTTGATTTTCCGCCAAAAATTCAATTTTCCAAAAACTGGCTCAAATGTTATAGAAATGTTTCTTTTGATTTATTGGAACAAATAGTTTTGCCAAAAACATTTCTTTACCCCATTTTGAGATTGTACATAATTTTCACTATTTTGTAAGGTCCACATCTGTCGATTTTCTATCAAAAATTCAATTTTCCAAAAACTGCCTCAAATATTATAGAAATGTTTCTTTTGATGAGTGGAACAAATAATTTTGCCAAAAAATATTTTCTTACCCCATTTTGAGATAGTACAAAATTTTCACTATTTTGTAACTTAAAGTTCCGCGCCTGTCGATTTTCCGTCAAAAATTCAATTTTCCAAAAACTGCCCCAAATGTTGTAGAAATGTTTCTTTTGATGAGTGGAACAAATAATTTTGCCAAAAAATATTTTCTTACCTCATTTTGAGATAGTACAAAATTTTCACTATTTTGAAAGGTCCGCGCCTGTCGATTTTCCGTCAAAAATTCAATTTTCCAAAAACTGCCCCAAATGTTGTAGAAATGTTTCATTTGATGAGTGGAACAAATAATTTTGCCAAAAAATATTTTCTTACCCCATTTTGAGATAGTACAAAATTTTCACTATTTTGTAAGGTCCGCGCCTGTCGATTTTCCGTCAAAAATTCATTTTTCCAAAAATTGCCCCAAATGTTGAAGAAATGTTTCTTTTGATGAGTGGAACAAATAATTTTGCTAAAAAATTATTTTCTTACCCCATTTTGAGATAGTACAAAATTTTCACTATTTTGTAAGGGTCGCGCCTGTCGATTTTCCGTCAAAAATTCAATTTTCCAAAAACTGCCTCAAATGATGTAGAAATGTTTCCTTTGATGAGTGGAACAAATAATTTTGCCAAAAAATATTTTCTTACCCCATTTTGAGATAGTACAAAATTTTCACTATTTTGTAAGGGTCGCGCCTGTCGATTTTCCGTCAAAAATTCAATTTTCCAAAAACTGTCCCAAATGTTGTAGAAATGTTTCATTTGTTGAGTGGAACAAATAATTTTGCCAAAAAATATTTTCTTACCCCATTTTGAGATAGAACAAAATTTTCACTATTTTGTAAGGTGCGTGCCTGTCGATTTTCCGCCAAAAATTCAATTTTCCAAAAACTGGCTCAAGTGTTAAAGAAATGTTTCTTTTGATGAGTGGAACAAATAACTTTGCCAAAAATTATTTTCTTACCCCATTTTGAGATAGTACAAAATTTTCACTATTTTGTAAGGGTCGCGCCTGTCGATTTTCCATCAAAAATTCAATTTTCCAAAAACTGCCTCAAATGTTGTAGAAATGTTTCTTTTGATGAGTGGAACAAATAGTTTTGCCAAAAACATTTCTTTACCCCATTTTGAGATATTACATAATTTTCACTATTTTGTAAGGTCCACATCTGTCGATTTTCTATCAAAAATTCAATTTTCCAAAAACTGCCTCAAATATTATAGAAATGTTTCTTTTGATGAGTGGAACAAATAATTTTGCCAAAAAATATTTTCTTACCCCATTTTGAGATAGTACAAAATTTTCACTATTTTGAAAGGCCGCGCCTGTCGATTTTCCGTCAAAAATTCAATTTTCCAAAAACTGCCCCAAATGTTGTAGAAATGTTTCATTAGATGAGTGGAACAAATAATTTTGCCAAAAAATATTTTCTTACCCCATTTTGAGATAGTACAAAATTTTCACTATTTTGAAAGGTCCGCGCCTGTCGATTTTCCGTCAAAAATTCAATTTTCCAAAAACTGCCCCAAATGTTGTAGAAATGTTCTTTTGATGAGTGGAACAAATATTTTTGCCAAAAAATATTTTCTTACCTCATTTTGAGATAGTACAAAATTTTCACTATTTTGAAAGGTTTCGCGCCTGTCGATTTTCTGTCAAAAATTCAATTTTCCAAAAACTGCCCCAAATGTTGTAGAAATGTTTCATTTGATGAGTGGAACAAATAACTTTGCCAGAAAATATTTTCTTACCCCATTTTGAGATAGTACAAAATTTTCACTATTTTGTAAGGTCCGCGCCTGTCGATTTTCCGTCAAAAATTAAATTTTCCAAAAACTGCCCCAAATGTTGAAGAAATGTTTCTTTTGATGAGTGGAACAAATAATTTTGCTAAAAAATTATTTTCTTACCCCATTTTGAGATAGTACAAAATTTTCACTATTTTGTAAGGGTCGCGCCTGTCGATTTTCCGTCAAAAATTCAATTTTCCAAAAACTGCCTCAAATGATGTAGAAATGTTTCTTCTGATGAGTGGAACAAATAATTTTGCCAAAAAATATTTTCTTACCCCATTTTGAGATAGTACAAAATTTTCACTATTTTGTAAGGTCCGCGCCTGTCGATTTTCCGTCAAAAATTCAATTTACCAAAAACTGCCCCAAATGTTGTAGAAATGTTTCTTTTGATGAGTGGAACAAATAATTTTGTCAAAAAATATTTTCTTACCCCATTTTGAGATAGTACAAAATTTTCACTATTTTGTAAGGTCCGTGCCTGTCGATTTTCCGCCAAAAATTCAATTTTCCAAAAACTGGCTCAAGTGTTATAGAAATGATTCTTTTGATGATTGGAACAAATAGTTTTGCCAAAAACATTTTTTTCCCCATTTTGAGATGGTACAAAATTTTCACTATTTTGTAAGGTCCACATCTGTCGATTTTCTGTCAAAAATTCAATTTTCCAAAAACTGCCTCAAATATTGTAGAAATGTTTCTTTTGATGAGTAGAACAAATAATTTGCCAAAAAATGTTTTCTTACCCCATTTTGAGATAGTACAAAATTTTCACTATTTTGTAAGGTTAGCGCCTGTCGATTTTCCGTCAAAAATTCAATTTTCCAAAAACTGCCCCAAATGTTGTAGAAATGTTTCTTTTGATGAGTGGAACAAATAATTTTGCCAAAAAATATTTTCTTACCCCATTTTGAGATAGTACAAAATTTTTACTATTTTGTAAGGTCCGTGCCTGTCGATTTTCCGCCAAAAATTCAATTTTCCAAAAACTGGCTCAAACGTTATAGAAATGTTTCTTTTGATGATTGGAACAAATAGTTTTGCCAAAAACATTTCTTTACCCCATTTTGAGATAGTACAAAATTTTCACTATTTGGTAAGGTCCGCGCCTGTCGATTTTATGTCATCAATTCAATTTTCCAAAAAGTTTCTCAAATGTTGTAGAAATGTTTCTTTTGATGAGTGGAACAAATAATTTTGCCAAAAAATATTTTCTTACCCCATTTTGAGATAGTACAAAATTTTCACTATTTTGTAAGGTCCGTGCCTGTCGATTTTCCTTTAAAAATTCAATTTTCCAAAAACTGCCTCAAATGTTGTAGAAATGTTTCTTTTGATGATTGGAACAAATAATTTTGCCAAAAAATATTTTCTTACCCCATTTTGAGATAGTACAAAATTTTCAACATTTGGTAAGGTCCGCACCTGTCGATTTATGTCAAAAATTCAATTTTCCAAAAAGTGTCTCAAATGTTGTAGAAATGTTTCTTTTGACGAGTGGAACAAATAATTTTGCCAAAAAATATTTTCTTACCCCATTTTGAGATAGTACAAAATTTTCACTATTTTGTAAGGTCCGCGCCTGTCAATTTTCCGTCAAAAATTCAATTTTCCAAAAACTGCCTCAAATATTGTAGAAATGTTTCTTTAGATGAGTGGAACAAATAATTTTGCCAAAAAATATTTTCTTACCCCGTTTGAAGATAGTACAAAATTTTCACTATTTTGTAAGGTCCGTGCCTGTTGATTTTCCGCCAAAAATTCAATTTTCCAAAAACTGGCTCAAATGTTATAGAAATGTTTCTTTTGATTTATTGGAACAAATAGTTTTGCCAAAAACATTTCTTTACCCCATTTTGAGATTGTACATAATTTTCACTATTTTGTAAGGTCCACATCTGTCGATTTTCTATCAAAAATTCAATTTTCCAAAAACTGCCTCAAATATTATAGAAATGTTTCTTTTGATGAGTGGAACAAATAATTTTGCCAAAAAATATTTTCTTACCCCATTTTGAGATAGTACAAAATTTTCACTATTTTGTAACTTAAAGTTCCGCGCCTGTCGATTTTCCGTCAAAAATTCAATTTTCCAAAAACTGCCCCAAATGTTGTAGAAATGTTTCTTTTGATGAGTGGAACAAATAATTTTGCCAAAAAATATTTTCTTACCTCATTTTGAGATAGTACAAAATTTTCACTATTTTGAAAGGTCCGCGCCTGTCGATTTTCCGTCAAAAATTCAATTTTCCAAAAACTGCCCCAAATGTTGTAGAAATGTTTCATTTGATGAGTGGAACAAATAATTTTGCCAAAAAATATTTTCTTACCCCATTTTGAGATAGTACAAAATTTTCACTATTTTGTAAGGTCCGCGCCTGTCGATTTTCCGTCAAAAATTCATTTTTCCAAAAATTGCCCCAAATGTTGAAGAAATGTTTCTTTTGATGAGTGGAACAAATAATTTTGCTAAAAAATTATTTTCTTACCCCATTTTGAGATAGTACAAAATTTTCACTATTTTGTAAGGGTCGCGCCTGTCGATTTTCCGTCAAAAATTCAATTTTCCAAAAACTGCCTCAAATGATGTAGAAATGTTTCCTTTGATGAGTGGAACAAATAATTTTGCCAAAAAATATTTTCTTACCCCATTTTGAGATAGTACAAAATTTTCACTATTTTGTAAGGGTCGCGCCTGTCGATTTTCCGTCAAAAATTCAATTTTCCAAAAACTGTCCCAAATGTTGTAGAAATGTTTCATTTGTTGAGTGGAACAAATAATTTTGCCAAAAAATATTTTCTTACCCCATTTTGAGATAGAACAAAATTTTCACTATTTTGTAAGGTGCGTGCCTGTCGATTTTCCGCCAAAAATTCAATTTTCCAAAAACTGGCTCAAGTGTTAAAGAAATGTTTCTTTTGATGAGTGGAACAAATAACTTTGCCAAAAATTATTTTCTTACCCCATTTTGAGATAGTACAAAATTTTCACTATTTTGTAAGGGTCGCGCCTGTCGATTTTCCATCAAAAATTCAATTTTCCAAAAACTGCCTCAAATGTTGTAGAAATGTTTCTTTTGATGAGTGGAACAAATAGTTTTGCCAAAAACATTTCTTTACCCCATTTTGAGATATTACATAATTTTCACTATTTTGTAAGGTCCACATCTGTCGATTTTCTATCAAAAATTCAATTTTCCAAAAACTGCCTCAAATATTATAGAAATGTTTCTTTTGATGAGTGGAACAAATAATTTTGCCAAAAAATATTTTCTTACCCCATTTTGAGATAGTACAAAATTTTCACTATTTTGAAAGGCCGCGCCTGTCGATTTTCCGTCAAAAATTCAATTTTCCAAAAACTGCCCCAAATGTTGTAGAAATGTTTCATTTGATGAGTGGAACAAATAATTTTGCCAAAAAATATTTTCTTACCCCATTTTGAGATAGTACAAAATTTTCACTATTTTGAAAGGTCCGCGCCTGTCGATTTTCCGTCAAAAATTCAATTTTCCAAAAACTGCCCCAAATGTTGTAGAAATGTTCTTTTGATGAGTGGAACAAATAATTTTGCCAAAAAATATTTTCTTACCTCATTTTGAGATAGTACAAAATTTTCACTATTTTGAAAGGTTTCGCGCCTGTCGATTTTCTGTCAAAAATTCAATTTTCCAAAAACTGCCCCAAATGTTGTAGAAATGTTTCATTTGATGAGTGGAACAAATAATTTTGCCAGAAAATATTTTCTTACCCCATTTTGAGATAGTACAAAATTTTCACTATTTTGTAAGGTCCGCGCCTGTCGATTTTCCGTCAAAAATTAAATTTTCCAAAAACTGCCCCAAATGTTGAAGAAATGTTTCTTTTGATGAGTGGAACAAATAATTTTGCTAAAAAATTATTTTCTTACCCCATTTTGAGATAGTACAAAATTTTCACTATTTTGTAAGGGTCGCGCCTGTCGATTTTCCGTCAAAAATTCAATTTTCCAAAAACTGCCTCAAATGATGTAGAAATGTTTCTTCTGATGAGTGGAACAAATAATTTTGCCAAAAAATATTTTCTTACCCCATTTTGAGATAGTACAAAATTTTCACTATTTTGTAAGGTCCGCGCCTGTCGATTTTCCGTCAAAAATTCAATTTACCAAAAACTGCCCCAAATGTTGTAGAAATGTTTCTTTTGATGAGTGGAACAAATAATTTTGTCAAAAAATATTTTCTTACCCCATTTTGAGATAGTTCAAAATTTTCACTATTTTGTAAGGTCCGTGCCTGTCGATTTTCCGCCAAAAATTCAATTTTCCAAAAACTGGCTCAAGTGTTATAGAAATGTTTCTTTTGATGATTGGAACAAATAGTTTTGCCAAAAACATTTTTTTCCCCATTTTGAGATGGTACAAAATTTTCACTATTTTGTAAGGTCCACATCTGTCGATTTTCTGTCAAAAATTCAATTTTCCAAAAACTGCCTCAAATATTGTAGAAATGTTTCTTTTGATGAGTAGAACAAATAATTTTGCCAAAAAATGTTTTCTTACCCCATTTTGAGATAGTACAAAATTTTCACTATTTTGTAAGGTTAGCGCCTGTCGATTTTCCGTCAAAAATTCAATTTTCCAAAAACTGCCCCAAATGTTGTAGAAATGTTTCTTTTGATGAGTGGAACAAATAATTTTGCCAAAAAATATTTTCTTACCCCATTTTGAGATAGTACAAAATTTTTACTATTTTGTAAGGTCCGTGCCTGTCGATTTTCCGCCAAAAATTCAATTTTCCAAAAACTGGCTCAAACGTTATAGAAATGTTTCTTTTGATGATTGGAACAAATAGTTTTGCCAAAAACATTTTCTTACCCCATTTTGAGATAGTACAAAATTTTCACTATTTTGAAAGGTCCGCACCTGTCGATTTTCCGTCAAAAATTCAATTTTCCAAAAACTGCCCCAAATGTTGTAGAAATGTTTCATTTGATGAGTGGAACAAATAATTTTGCCAAAAAATATTTTCTTACCCCATTTTGAGATAGAACAAAATTTTCACTATTTTGTAAGGTGCGTGCCTGTCGATTTTCCGCCAAAAATTCAATTTTCCAAAAACTGGCTCAAGTGTTAAAGAAATGTTTCTTTTGATGAATGGAACAAATAACTTTGCCAAAAATTATTTTCTTACCCCATTTTGAGATAGTACAAAATTTTCACTATTTTGTAAGGGTCGCGCCTGTCGATTTTCCATCAAAAATTCAATTTTCCAAAAACTGCCTCAAATGTTGTAGAAATGTTTCTTTTGATGAGTGGAACAAATAGTTTTGCCAAAAACATTTCTTTACCCCATTTTGAGATATTACAAAATTTTCACTATTTTGTAAGGTCCACATCTGTCGATTTTCTGTCAAAAATTCAATTTTCCAAAAACTGCCTCAAATATTGTAGAAATGTTTCTTTTGATGAGTGGAACAAATAATTTTGCCAAAAAATGTTTTCTTACCCCATTTTGAGATAGTACAAAATTTTCACTATTTGGTAAGGTCCGTGCCTGTCGATTTTATTTCATCAATTCAATTTTCCAAAAAGTGTCTCAAATGTTGTAGAAATGTTTCTTTTGATGAGTGGAACAAATAATTTTGCCAAAAAATATTTTCTTACCCCATTTTGAGATAGTACAAAATTTTCACTATTTTGTAAGGTCCGTGCCTGTCGATTTTCCTTTAAAAATTCAATTTTCCAAAAACTGCCTCAAATGTTGTAGAAATGTTTCTTTTGATGATTGGAACAAATAATTTTGCCAAAAAACATTTCTTACCCCATTTTGAGATAGTACAAAATTTTCACTATTTTGTAAGGTCCGCACCTGCCGATTTTCCGTCAAATATTCAATATTCCAAAAAGTGTCTCAAATCTGGAAATGTTTCTTTTGATAAATGGAACAAATAATAATGCCAAAAAACATTTCTTTACCCCATTTTGAGATAGTACAAAATTTTCACTATTTTGTAAAGTCCGCGCCTGTCGATTTTCCGTCAAAAATTCAATTTTCCAAAAACTGCCCCAAATGTTGAAGAAATGTTTCTTTGATGAGTGGAACAAATAATTTTGCTAAAAAATATTTTCTTACCCCATTTTGAGATAGTACAAAATTTTCACTATTTTGTAAGGTCCGCGCCTGTCGGTTTTCTGTCAAAAATTCAATTTTCCAAAAACTGCCCCAAATGTTGAAGAAATGTTTCTTTTGATGAGTGGAACAAATAGTTTTGCCAAAAACATTTTTTTACCCCATTTTGAGATAGTACAAAATTTTCACTATTTTGTAAGGTCCACATCTGTCGATTTTCTGTCAAAAATTCAATTTTCCAAAAACTGCCTCAAATATTGTAGAAAGTTTCTTTTGATGAGTGGAACAAATAATTTTGCCAAAAAATATTTTCTTACCTCATTTTGAGATAGTACAAAATTTTCACTATTTTGAAAGGTTCGCGCCTGTCGATTTTCCGTCAAAAATTCAATTTTCCAAAAACTGCCCCAAATAATGTAGAAATGTTTCATTTGATGAGTGGAACAAATAATTTTGCCAAAAAATATTTTCTTACCCCATTTTGAGATAGTACAAAATTTTCACTATTTTGTAAGGTCCGCGCCTGTCGATTTTCCGTCAAAAATTCATTTTTCCAAAAATTGCCCCAAATGTTGAAGAAATGTTTCTTTTGATGAGTGGAACAAATAATTTTGCTAAAAAATTATTTTCTTACCCCATTTTAAGATAGTACAAAATTTTCACTATTTTGTAAGGGTCGCGCCTGTCGATTTTCCGTCAAAAATTCAATTTTCCAAAAACTGCCTCAAATGATGTAGAAATGTTTCCTTTGATGAGTGGAACAAATAATTTTGCCAAAAAATATTTTCTTACCCCATTTTGAGATAGTACAAAATTTTCACTATTTTGTAAGGGTCGCTCCTGTCGATTTTCCGTCAAAAATTCAATTTTCCAAAAACTGTCCCAAATGTTGTAGAAATGTTTCATTTGTTGAGTGGAACAAATAATTTTGCCAAAAAATATTTTCTTACCCCATTTTGAGATAGTACAAAATTTTCACTATTTTGTAAGGTGCGTGCCTGTCGATTTTCCGCCAAAAATTCAATTTTCCAAAAACTGGCTCAAGTGTTAAAGAAATGTTTCTTTTGATGAATGGAACAAATAGTTTTGCCAAAAATTTTCTTTATCCCATTATGAGATAGTACAAAATTTTCACTATTTTGTAACTTAAAGGTCCGCGCCTGCCGATTTTCCGTCAAAAATATAATTTTCCAAAAACTGCCCCAAATGTTGTAGAAATGTTTCTTTTGATGAGTGGAACAAATAATTTTGCCAAAAAATATTTTCTTACCTCATTTTGAGATAGTACAAAATTTTCACTATTTTGAAAGGTTCGCGCCTGTCGATTTTCCGTCAAAAATTCAATTTTCCAAAAACTGCCCCAAATGTTGTAGAAATGTTTCATTTGATGAGTGGAACAAATAATTTTGCCGAAAAATATTTTCTTACCCCATTTTGAGATAGTACAAAATTTTCACTATTTTGTAAGGTCCGCGCCTGTCGATTTTCCGTCAAAAATTCATTTTTCCAAAAATTGCCCCAAATGTTGAAGAAATGTTTCTTTTGATGAGTGGAACAAATAATTTTGCTAAAAAATTATTTTCTTACCCCATTTTGAGATAGAACAAAATTTTCACTATTTTGTAAGGGTCGCGCCTGTCGATTTTCCGTCAAAAATTCAATTTTCCAAAAACTGCCTCAAATGATGTAGAAATGTTTCATTTGTTGAGTGGAACAAATAATTTTGCCAAAAATTTTCTTTACCCCATTAAGAGATAGTACAAAATTTTCACTATTTTGTAAGGTCCACATCTGTCGATTTTCTGTCAAAAATTCAATTTTCCAAAAACTGCCTCAAATATTGTAGAAATGTTTCTTTTGATAAGTGGAACAAATAATTTTGCCAAAAAATGTTTTCTTACCCCATTTTGAGATAGTACAAAATTTTCACTATTTTGTAAGGTCCGCGCCTGTCGATTTTCCGTCAAAAATTCAATTTTCCGAAAACTGCCCCAAATGTTGTAGAAATGTTTCTTTGATGAGTGGAACAAATAATTTTGCCAAAAAATATTTTCTTACCCCATTTTGAGATAGTACAAAATTTTCACTATTTTGTAAGGTCCGCGCCTGTCGATTTTCTGTCAAAAATTCAATTTTCCAAAAACTGCCCCAAATGTTGAAGAAATGTTTCTTTTGATGAGTGGAACGAATAGTTTTGCCAAAAACATTTTTTTACCCCATTTTGAGATAGTACAAAATTTTCACTATTTTGTAAGGTCCACATCTGTCGATTTTCTGTCAAAAATTCAATTTTCCAAAAACTGCCTCAAATATTGTAGAAATGTTTCTTTTGATGAGTGGAACAAATAATTTTGCCAAAAAATATTTTCTTACCCCATTTTGAGATAGTACAAAATTTTCACTATTTTCACTGTCGATTTTCCGCCAAAAATTCAATTTTCCAAAAACTGGCTCAAGTGTTAAAGAAATGTTTCTTTTGATGAGTGGAACAAATAACTTTGCCAAAAATTATTTTCTTACCCCATTTTGAGATAGTACAAAATTTTCACTATTTTGTAAGGGTGGCGCCTGTCGATTTTCCGTCAAAAATTCAATTTTCCAAAAACTGCCTCAAATGTTGTAGAAATGTTCCTTTTGATGAGTGGAACAAATAGTTTTGCCAAAAACATTTCTTTACCCCATTTTGAGATAGTACAAAATTTTCACTATTTTGTAAGGTCCACATCTGTCGATTTTCTGTCAAAAATTCAATTTTCCAAAAACTGCCTCAAATATTGTAGAAATGTTTCTTTTGAAGAGTGGAACAAATAATTTTGCCAAAAAATATTTTCTTACTCCATTTTGAGATAGTACAAAATTTTCACTATTTGGTAAGGTCCGTGCCTGTCGATTTTATTTCATCAATTCAATTTTCCAAAAAGTGTCTCAAATGTTGTAGAAATGTTTCTTTTGATGAGTGGAACAAATAATTTTGCCAAAAAATATTTTCTTACCCCATTTTGAGATAGTACAAAATTTTCACTATTTTGTAAGGTCCGTGCCTGTCGATTTTCCTTTAAAAATTCAATTTTCCAAAAACTGCCTCAAATGTTGTAGAAATGTTTCTTTTGATGATTGGAACAAATAATTTTGCCAAAAAACATTTCTTACCCCATTTTGAGATAGTACAAAATTTTCACTATTTTGTAAGGTCCGCACCTGCCGATTTTCCGTCAAATATTCAATATTCCAAAAAGTGTCTCAAATCTAGAAATGTTTCTTTTGATAAATGGAACAAATAATAATGCCAAAAAACATTTCTTTACCCCATTTTGAGATAGTACAAAATTTTCACTATTTTGTAAAGTCCGCGCCTGTCCATTTTCCGTCAAAAATTAAATTTTCCAAAAACTGCCTCAAATGTTGTAGAAATGTTTCTTTTGATGAGTGGAACAAATAATTTTGCCAAAAAATATTTTTTTACCTCATTTTGAGATAGTACAAAATTTTCACTATTTTGTAAGGTCCGCGTCTGTCGATTTTCCGTCAAAAATTCAATTTTCCAAAAACTGCCTCAAATGTTGTAGAAATGTTTCTTTTGATGAGTGGAACAAATAATTTTGCAGAAAAATATTTTCTTACCTCATTTTGAGATAGTACAAAATTTTCACTATTTTGAAAGGTCCGCGCCTGTCGCTTTTCAGTCAAAAATTCAATTTTCCAAAAACTGCCTCAAATGTTGTAGAAATGTTTCTTTTGATGAGTGGAACAAATAATTTTGCAGAAAAATATTTTCTTACCTCATTTTGAGATAGTACAAAATTTTCACTATTTTGAAAGGTCCGCGCCTGTCGCTTTTCAGTCAAAAATTCAATTTTCCAAAAACTGCCCCAAATGTTGAAGAAATGTTTCTTTTGATGAGTGGAACAAATAATTGCTAAAAAAGTATTTTCTTACCCCATATTGAGATAGTACAAAATTTTCACTATTTTGTAAGTCGGCCTGTCGATTTTCCGTCAAAAATTCAATTTTCCAAATACTGCCTCAAATGATGTAGAAATGTTTCTTTTGATGAGCGGAACAAATAATTTTGCCAAAAAATATTTTCTTACCCCATTTTGAGATAGTACAAAATTTTCAACATTTGGTAAGGTTCGCACCTGTCGATTTATGTCAAAAATTCAATTTTCCAAAAAGTGTCTCAAATGTTGTAGAAATGTTTCTTTTGACGAGTGGAACAAATAATTTTGCCAAAAAATATTTTCTTACCCCATTTTGAGATAGTACAAAATTTTCACTATTTTGTAAGGTCCGCGCCTGTCAATTTTCCGTCAAAAATTCAATTTTCCAAAAACTGCCTCAAATATTGTAGAAATGTTTCTTTAGATGAGTGGAACAAATAATTTTGCCAAAAAATATTTTCTTACCCCATTTGAAGATAGTACAAAATTTTCACTATTTTGTAAGGTCTGTGCCTGTTGATTTTCCGCCAAAAATTCAATTTTCCAAAAACTGGCTCAAATGTTATAGAAATGTTTCTTTTGATTTATTGGAACAAATAGTTTTGCCAAAAACATTTCTTTACCCCATTTTGAGATTGTACATAATTTTCACTATTTTGTAAGGTCCACATCTGTCGATTTTCTATCAAAAATTCAATTTTCCAAAAACTGCCTCAAATATTATAGAAATGTTTCTTTTGATGAGTGGAACAAATAATTTTGCCAAAAAATATTTTCTTACCCCATTTTGAGATAGTACAAAATTTTCACAATTTGGTAAGGTCCGCGCCTGTCGATTTTATGTCATCAATTCAATTTTCCAAAAAGTGTCTCAAATGTTGTAGAAATGTTTCTTTTGATGAGTGGAACAAATAATTTTGCCAAAAAATATTTTCTTACCCCATTTTGAGATAGTACAAAATTTTCACTATTTTGTAAGGTCCGCGCCTGTCAATTTTCCGTCAAAAATTAATTTTTCCAAAAACTGCCTCAAATATTGTAGAAATGTTTCTTTAGATGAGTGGAACAAATAATTTTGCCAAAAAATATTTTCTTACCCCATTTGAAGATAGTACAAAATTTTCACTATTTTGTAAGGTCCGTGCCTGTTGATTTTCCGCCAAAAATTCAATTTTCCAAAAACTGGCTCAAATGTTATAGAAATGTTTCTTTTGATTTATTGGAACAAATAGTTTTGCCAAAAACATTTCTTTACCCCATTTTGAGATTGTACATAATTTTCACTATTTTGTAAGGTCCACATCTGTCGATTTTCTATCAAAAATTCAATTTTCCAAAAACTGCCTCAAATATTATAGAAATGTTTCTTTTGATGAGTGGAACAAATAATTTTGCCAAAAAATATTTTCTTACCCCATTTTGAGATAGTACAAAATTTTCACTATTTTGTAACTTAAAGGTTCGCGCCTGTCGATTTTCCGTCAAAAATTCAATTTTCCAAAAACTGCCCCAAATGTTGTAGAAATGTTTCTTTTGATGAGTGGAACAAATAATTTTGCCAAAAAATATTTTCTTACCCCATTTTGAGATAGTACAAAATTTTCACTATTTTGAAAGGTCCGCGCCTGTCGATTTTCCGTCAAAAATTCAATTTTCCAAAAACTGCCCCAAATGTTGTAGAAATGTTTCATTTGATGAGTGGAACAAATAATTTTGCCAAAAAATATTTTCTTACCCCATTTTGAGATAGTACAAAATTTTCACTATTTTGTAAGGTCCGCGCCTGTCAATTTTCCGTCAAAAATTAATTTTTCCAAAAACTGCCTCAAATATTGTAGAAATGTTTCTTTAGATGAGTGGAACAAATAATTTTGCCAAAAAATATTTTCTTACCCCATTTGAAGATAGTACAAAATTTTCACTATTTTGTAAGGTCCGTGCCTGTTGATTTTCCGCCAAAAATTCAATTTTCCAAAAACTGGCTCAAATGTTATAGAAATGTTTCTTTTGATTTATTGGAACAAATAGTTTTGCCAAAAACATTTCTTTACCCCATTTTGAGATTGTACATAATTTTCACTATTTTGTAAGGTCCACATCTGTCGATTTTCTATCAAAAATTCAATTTTCCAAAAACTGCCTCAAATATTATAGAAATGTTTCTTTTGATGAGTGGAACAAATAATTTTGCCAAAAAATATTTTCTTACCCCATTTTGAGATAGTACAAAATTTTCACTATTTTGTAACTTAAAGGTTCGCGCCTGTCGATTTTCCGTCAAAAATTCAATTTTCCAAAAACTGCCCCAAATGTTGTAGAAATGTTTCTTTTGATGAGTGGAACAAATAATTTTGCCAAAAAATATTTTCTTACCCCATTTTGAGATAGTACAAAATTTTCACTATTTTGAAAGGTCCGCGCCTGTCGATTTTCCGTCAAAAATTCAATTTTCCAAAAACTGCCCCAAATGTTGTAGAAATGTTTCATTTGATGAGTGGAACAAATAATTTTGCCAAAAAATATTTTCTTACCCCATTTTGAGATAGTACAAAATTTTCACTATTTTGTAAGGTCCGCGCCTTTCGATTTTCCGTCAAAAATTCATTTTTCCAAAAATTGCCCCAAATGTTGAAGAAATGTTTCTTTTGATGAGTGGAACAAATAATTTTGCTAAAAAATTATTTTCTTACCCCATTTTGAGATAGTACAAAATTTTCACTATTTTGTAAGGGTCGCGCCTGTCGATTTTCCGTCAAAAATTCAATTTTCCAAAAACTGCCTCAAATGATGTAGAAATGTTTTCTTTGATGAGTGGAACATATAATTTTGCCAAAAAATATTTTCTTACCCCATTTTGAGATAGTACAAAATTTTCACTATTTTGTAAGGGTTGCGCCTGTCGATTTTCCGTCAAAAATTCAATTTTCCAAAAACTGTCCCAAATGTTGTAGAAATGTTTCATTTGTTGAGTGGAACAAATAATTTTGCCAAAAAATATTTTCTTACCCCATTTTGAGATAGTACAAAATTTTCACTATTTTGTAAGGTGCGTGCCTGTCGATTTTCCGCCAAAAATTCAATTTTCCAAAAACTGGCTCAAGTGTTAAAGAAATGTTTCTTTTGATGATTGGAACAAATAGTTTTGCCAAAAATTTTCTTTACCCCATTTTGAGATAGTACAAAATTTTCACTATTTTGTAAGGTCCACATCTGTCGATTTTCTGTCAAAAATTCAATTTTCCAAAAACTGCCTCAAATATTGTAGAAATGTTTCTTTTGATAAGTGGAACAAATAATTTTGCCAAAAAATGTTTTCTTACCCCATTTTGAGATAGTACAAATTTTTCACTATTTTGTAAGGTCCGCGCCTGTCGATTTTCCGTCAAAAATTCAATTTTCCGAAAACTGCCCCAAATGTTGTAGAAATGTTTCTTTGATGAGTGGAACAAATAATTTTGCCAAAAAATATTTTCTTACCCCATTTTGAGATAGTACAAAATTGTCACTATTTTGTAAGGTCCGCGCCTGTCGATTTTCTGTCAAAAATTCAATTTTCCAAAAACTGCCCCAAATGTTGAAGAAATGTTTCTTTTGATGAGTGGAACAAATAACTTTGCTAAAAAATTATTTTCTTACCCCATTTTGAGATAGTACAAAATTTTCACTATTTTGTAAGGGTCGCGCCTGTCGATTTTCCGTCAAAAATTAAATTTTCCAAAAACTGCCTCAAATGTTGTAGAAATGTTTCTTTTGATGAGTGGAACAAATAGTTTTGCCAAAAACATTTTTTTACCCCATTTTGAGATAGTACAAAATTTTCACTATTTTGTAAGGTCCACATCTGTCGATTTTCTGTCAAAAATTCAATTTTCCAAAAACTGCCTCAAATATTGTAGAAATGTTTCTTTTGATGAGTGGAACAAATAATTTTGCCAAAAAATATTTTCTTACCCCATTTTGAGATAGTACAAAATTTTCACTATTTGGTAAGGTCCGCGCCTGTCGATTTTATGTCATCAATTCAATTTTCCAAAAAGTGTCTCAAATGTTGTAGAAATGTTTCTTTTGATGAGTGGAACAAATAATTTTGCCAAAAAATATTTTCTTACCCCATTTTGAGATAGTACAAAATTTTCACTATTTTGTAAGGTCCGCGCCTGTCAATTTTCCGTCAAAAATTCAATTTTCCAAAAACTGCCTCAAATATTGTAGAAATGTTTCTTTAGATGAGTGGAACAAATAATTTTGCCAAAAAATATTTTCTTACCCCGTTTGAAGATAGTACAAAATTTTCACTATTTTGTAAGGTCCGTGCCTGTTGATTTTCCGCCAAAAATTCAATTTTCCAAAAACTGGCTCAAAAGTTATAGAAATGTTTCTTTTGATTTATTGGAACAAATAGTTTTGCCAAAAACATTTCTTTACCCCATTTTGAGATTGTACATAATTTTCACTATTTTGTAAGGTCCACATCTGTCGATTTTCTATCAAAAATTCAATTTTCCAAAAACTGCCTCAAATATTATAGAAATGTTTCTTTTGATGAGTGGAACAAATAATTTTGCCAAAAAATATTTTCTTACCCCATTTTGAGATAGTACAAAATTTTCACTATTTTGTAACTTAAAGTTCCGCGCCTGTCGATTTTCCGTCAAAAATTCAATTTTCCAAAAACTGCCCCAAATGTTGTAGAAATGTTTCTTTTGATGAGTGGAACAAATAATTTTGCCAAAAAATATTTTCTTACCTCATTTTGAGATAGTACAAAATTTTCACTATTTTGAAAGGTCCGCGCCTGTCGATTTTCCGTCAAAAATTCAATTTTCCAAAAACTGCCCCAAATGTTGTAGAAATGTTTCATTTGATGAGTGGAACAAATAATTTTGCCAAAAAATATTTTCTTACCCCATTTTGAGATAGTACAAAATTTTCACTATTTTGTAAGGTCCGCGCCTGTCGATTTTCCGTCAAAAATTCATTTTTCCAAAAATTGCCCCAAATGTTGAAGAAATGTTTCTTTTGATGAGTGGAACAAATAATTTTGCTAAAAAATTATTTTCTTACCCCATTTTGAGATAGTACAAAATTTTCACTATTTTGTAAGGGTCGCGCCTGTCGATTTTCCGTCAAAAATTCAATTTTCCAAAAACTGCCTCAAATGATGTAGAAATGTTTCCTTTGATGAGTGGAACAAATAATTTTGCCAAAAAATATTTTCTTACCCCATTTTGAGATAGTACAAAATTTTCACTATTTTGTAAGGGTCGCGCCTGTCGATTTTCCGTCAAAAATTCAATTTTCCAAAAACTGTCCCAAATGTTGTAGAAATGTTTCATTTGTTGAGTGGAACAAATAATTTCGCCAAAAAATATTTTCTTACCCCATTTTGAGATAGAACAAAATTTTCACTATTTTGTAAGGTGCGTGCCTGTCGATTTTCCGCCAAAAATTCAATTTTCCAAAAACTGGCTCAAGTGTTAAAGAAATGTTTCTTTTGATGAGTGGAACAAATAACTTTGCCAAAAATTATTTTCTTACCCCATTTTGAGATAGTACAAAATTTTCACTATTTTGTAAGGGTCGCGCCTGTCGATTTTCGTTCAAAAATTCAATTTTCCAAAAACTGCCTCAAATGTTGTAGAAATGTTTCTTTTGATGAGTGGAACAAATAGTTTTGCCAAAAACATTTCTTTACCCCATTTTGAGATATTACATAATTTTCACTATTTTGTAAGGTCCACATCTGTCGATTTTCTATCAAAAATTCAATTTTCCAAAAACTGCCTCAAATATTATAGAAATGTTTCTTTTGATGAGTGGAACAAATAATTTTGCCAAAAAATATTTTCTTACCCCATTTTGAGATAGTACAAAATTTTCACTATTTTGAAAGGCCGCGCATGTCGATTTTCCGTCAAAAATTCAATTTTCCAAAAACTGCCCCAAATGTTGTAGAAATGTTTCATTTGATGAGTGGAACAAATAATTTTGCCAAAAAATATTTTCTTACCCCATTTTGAGATAGTACAAAATTTTCACTATTTTGAAAGGTCCGCGCCTGTCGATTTTCCGTCAAAAATTCAATTTTCCAAAAACTGCCCCAAATGTTGTAGAAATGTTCTTTTGATGAGTGGAACAAATAATTTTGCCAAAAAATATTTTCTTACCTCATTTTGAGATAGTACAAAATTTTCACTATTTTGAAAGGTTTCGCGCCTGTCGATTTTCTGTCAAAAATTCAATTTTCCAAAAACTGCCCCAAATGTTGTAGAAATGTTTCATTTGATGAGTGGAACAAATAATTTTGCCAGAAAATATTTTCTTACCCCATTTTGAGATAGTACAAAATTTTCACTATTTTGTAAGGTCCGCGCCTGTCGATTTTCCGTCAAAAATTAAATTTTCCAAAAACTGCCCCAAATGTTGAAGAAATGTTTCTTTTGATGAGTGGAACAAATAATTTTGCTAAAAAATTATTTTCTTACCCCATTTTGAGATAGTACAAAATTTTCACTATTTTGTAAGGGTCGCGCCTGTCGATTTTCCGTCAAAAATTCAATTTTCCAAAAACTGCCTCAAATGATGTAGAAATGTTTCTTCTGATGAGTGGAACAAATAATTTTGCCAAAAAATATTTTCTTACCCCATTTTGAGATAGTACAAAATTTTCACTATTTTGTAAGGTCCGCGCCTGTCGATTTTCCGTCAAAAATTCAATTTACCAAAAACTGCCCCAAATGTTGTAGAAATGTTTCTTTTGATGAGTGGAACAAATTATTTTGTCAAAAAATATTTTCTTACCCCATTTTGAGATAGTACAAAATTTTCACTATTTTGTAAGGTCCGTGCCTGTCGATTTTCCGCCAAAAATTCAATTTTCCAAAAACTGGCTCAAGTGTTATAGAAATGTTTCTTTTGATGATTGGAACAAATAGTTTTGCCAAAAACATTTTTTTCCCCATTTTGAGATGGTACAAAATTTTCACTATTTTGTAAGGTCCACATCTGTCGATTTTCTGTCAAAAATTCAATTTTCCAAAAACTGCCTCAAATATTGTAGAAATGTTTCTTTTGATGAGTAGAACAAATAATTTTGCCAAAAAATGTTTTCTTACCCCATTTTGAGATAGTACAAAATTTTCACTATTTTGTAAGGTTAGCGCCTGTCGATTTTCCGTCAAAAATTCAATTTTCCAAAAACTGCCCCAAATGTTGTAGAAATGTTTCTTTTGATGAGTGGAACAAATAATTTTGCCAAAAAATATTTTCTTACCCCATTTTGAGATAGTACAAAATTTTTACTATTTTGTAAGGTCATTGCCTGTCGATTTTCCGCCAAAAATTCAATTTGGCAAAAACTGGCTCAAACGTTATAGAAATGTTTCTTTTGATGATTGGAACAAATAGTTTTGCCAAAAACATTTCTTTACCCCATTTTGAGATAGTACAAAATTTTCACTATTTTGTAAGGTCCACATCTGTCGATTTTCCGTCAAATATTCAATTTTCCAAAAACTGCCTGGAACAAATAATTTTGCCAAAAAATATTTTCTTACCCCATTTTGAGATAGTACAAAATTTTCACTATTTTGTAAGGTCCGCGCCTGTCGATTTTCCGTCAAAAATTCAATTTTCCAAAAACTGCCCCAAATATTATAGAAATGTTTCTTTTGATGAGTGGAACAAATAATTTTGCCAAAAAATATTTTCTTACCCCATTTTGAGATAGTACAAAATTTTCACTATTTTGTAACTTAAAGGTCCGCGCCTGTCGATTTTCCGTCAAAAATTCAATTTTCCAAAAACTGCCCCAAATGTTGTAGAAATGTTTCTTTTGATGAGTGGAACAAATAATTTTGCCAAAAAATATTTTCTTACCTCATTTTGAGATAGTACAAAATTTTCACTATTTTGAAAGGTCCGCGCCTGTTGATTTTCCGTCAAAAATTCAATTTTCCAAAAACTGCCCCAAATGTTGTAGAAATGTTTCATTTGATGAGAGGAACAAATAATTTTGCCAAAAAATATTTTCTTACCCCATTTTGAGATAGTACAAAATTTTCAACATTTGGTAAGGTGCGCACCTGTCGATTTATGTCAAAAATTCAATTTTCCAAAAAGTGTCTCAAATGTTGTAGAAATGTTTCTTTTGACCAGTGGAACAAATAATTTTGCCAAAAAATATTTTCTTACCCCATTTCGAGATAGTACAAAATTTTCACTATTTTGTAAGGGGCGCGCCTGTCGATTTTCCGTCAAAAATTCAATTTTCCAAAAACTGCCTCAAATGATGTAGAAATGTTTCCTTCGATGAGTGGAACAAATAATTTTGCCAAAAAATATTTTCTTACCCCATTTTGAGATAGTACAAAATTTACACTATTTTGTAAGGGTCGCGCCTGTCGATTTTCCGTCAAAAATTCAATTTTCCAAAAACTGTCCCAAATGTTGTAGAAATGTTTCATTTGTTGAGTGGGACAAATAATTTTGCCAAAAAATATTTTCTTACCCCATTTTGAGATAGTACAAAATTTTCACTATTTTGTAAGGTGCGTGTCTGTCGATTTTCCGCTAAAAATTCAATTTTCCAAAAACTGGCTCAAGTGTTAAAGAAATGTTTCTTTTGATGATTGGAACAAATAGTTTTGCCAAAAATTTTCTTTACCCCATTTTGAGATAGTACAAAATTTTCACTATTTTGTAAGGTCCACATCTGTCGATTTTCTGTCAAAAATTCAATTTTCCAAAAACTGCCTCAAATATTGTAGAAATGTTTCTTTTGAAGAGTGGAACAAATAATTTTGCCAAAAAATGTTTTCTTACACCATTTTGAGATAGTACAAAATTTTCACTATTTTGTAAGGTCCGCGCCTGTCGATTTTCCGTCAAAAATTCAATTTTCCGAAAACTGCCTCAAATATTGTAGAAATGTTTCTTTTGAAGAGTGGAACAAATAATTTTGCCAAAAAATATTTTCTTACCTCATTTTGAGATAGTACAAAATTTTCACTATTTTGAAAGGTCCGCGCCTGTCGATTTTCCGTCAAAAATTCAATTTTCCAAAAAATGCCCCAAATGTTGTAGAAATGTTTCATTTGATGAGTGGAACAAATAATTTTGCCAAAAAATATTTTCTTACCCCATTTTGAGATAGTACAAAATTTTCACTATTTTGTAAGGTCCGCGCCTGTCGATTTTCCGTCAAAAATTCATTTTTCCAAAAATTGCCCCAAATGTTGAAGAAATGTTTCTTTTGATGAGTGGAACAAATAATTTTGCTAAAAAATTATTTTCTTACCCCATTTTGAGATAGTACAAAATTTTCACTATTTTGTAAGGGTCGCGCCTGTCGATTTTCCGTCAAAAATTCAATTTTCCAAAAACTGCCTCAAATGATGTAGAAATGTTTCCTTTGATGAGTGGAACAAATAATTTTGCCAAAAAATATTTTCTTACCCCATTTTGAGATAGTACAAAATTTTCACTATTTTGTAAGGGTCGCGCCTGTCGATTTTCCGTCAAAAATTCAATTTTCCAAAAACTGTCCCAAATGTTGTAGAAATGTTTCATTTGTTGAGTGGAACAAATAATTTTGCCAAAAAATATTTTCTTACCCCATTTTGAGATAGAACAAAATTTTCACTATTTTGTAAGGTGCGTGCCTGTCGATTTTCCGCCAAAAATTCAATTTTCCAAAAACTGGCTCAAGTGTTAAAGAAATGTTTCTTTTGATGAGTGGAACAAATAACTTTGCCAAAAATTATTTTCTTACCCCATTTTGAGATAGTACAAAATTTTCACTATTTTGTAAGGGTCGCGCCTGTCGATTTTCCATCAAAAATTCAATTTTCCAAAAACTGCCTCAAATGTTGTAGAAATGTTTCTTTTGATGAGTGGAACAAATAGTTTTGCCAAAAACATTTCTTTACCCCATTTTGAGATATTACATAATTTTCACTATTTTGTAAGGTCCACATCTGTCGATTTTCTATCAAAAATTCAATTTTCCAAAAACTGCCTCAAATATTATAGAAATGTTTCTTTTGATGAGTGGAACAAATAATTTTGCCAAAAAATATTTTCTTACCCCATTTTGAGATAGTACAAAATTTTCACTATTTTGAAAGGCCGCGCCTGTCGATTTTCCGTCAAAAATTCAATTTTCCAAAAACTGCCCCAAATGTTGTAGAAATGTTTCATTTGATGAGTGGAACAAATAATTTTGCCAAAAAATATTTTCTTACCCCATTTTGAGATAGTACAAAATTTTCACTATTTTGAAAGGTCCGCGCCTGTCGATTTTCCGTCAAAAATTCAATTTTCCAAAAACTGCCCCAAATGTTGTAGAAATGTTCTTTTGATGAGTGGAACAAATAATTTTGCCAAAAAATATTTTCTTACCTCATTTTGAGATAGTACAAAATTTTCACTATTTTGAAAGGTTTCGCGCCTGTCGATTTTCTGTCAAAAATTCAATTTTCCAAAAACTGCCCCAAATGTTGTAGAAATGTTTCATTTGATGAGTGGAACAAATAATTTTGCCAGAAAATATTTTCTTACCCCATTTTGAGATAGTACAAAATTTTCACTATTTTGTAAGGGTCGCGCCTGTCGATTTTCCGTCAAAAATTCAATTTTCCAAAAACTGCCTCAAATGATGTAGAAATGTTTCTTCTGATGAGTGGAACAAATAATTTTGCCAAAAAATATTTTCTTACCCCATTTTGAGATAGTACAAAATTTTCACTATTTTGTAAGGGTCGCGCCTGTCGATTTTCCGTCAAAAATTCAATTTTCCAAAAACTGCCTCAAATGATGTAGAAATGTTTCTTCTGATGAGTGGAACAAATAATTTTGCCAAAAAATATTTTCTTACCCCATTTTGAGATAGTACAAAATTTTCACTATTTTGTAAGGTCCGCGCCTGTCGATTTTCCGTCAAAAATTCAATTTACCAAAAACTGCCCCAAATGTTGTAGAAATGTTTCTTTTGATGAGTGGAACAAATTATTTTGTCAAAAAATATTTTCTTACCCCATTTTGAGATAGTACAAAATTTTCACTATTTTGTAAGGTCCGTGCCTGTCGATTTTCCGCCAAAAATTCAATTTTCCAAAAACTGGCTCAAGTGTTATAGAAATGTTTCTTTTGATGATTGGAACAAATAGTTTTGCCAAAAACATTTTTTTCCCCATTTTGAGATGGTACAAAATTTTCACTATTTTGTAAGGTCCACATCTGTCGATTTTCTGTCAAAAATTCAATTTTCCAAAAACTGCCTCAAATATTGTAGAAATGTTTCTTTTGATGAGTAGAACAAATAATTTTGCCAAAAAATGTTTTCTTACCCCATTTTGAGATAGTACAAAATTTTCACTATTTTGTAAGGTTAGCGCCTGTCGATTTTCCGTCAAAAATTCAATTTTCCAAAAACTGCCCCAAATGTTGTAGAAATGTTTCTTTTGATGAGTGGAACAAATAATTTTGCCAAAAAATATTTTCTTACCCCATTTTGAGATAGTACAAAATTTTTACTATTTTGTAAGGTCATTGCCTGTCGATTTTCCGCCAAAAATTCAATTTGGCAAAAACTGGCTCAAACGTTATAGAAATGTTTCTTTTGATGATTGGAACAAATAGTTTTGCCAAAAACATTTCTTTACCCCATTTTGAGATAGTACAAAATTTTCACTATTTTGTAAGGTCCACATCTGTCGATTTTCCGTCAAATATTCAATTTTCCAAAAACTGCCTGGAACAAATAATTTTGCCAAAAAATATTTTCTTACCCCATTTTGAGATAGTACAAAATTTTCACTATTTTGTAAGGTCCGCGCCTGTCGATTTTCCGTCAAAAATTCAATTTTCCAAAAACTGCCCCAAATATTATAGAAATGTTTCTTTTGATGAGTGGAACAAATAATTTTGCCAAAAAATATTTTCTTACCCCATTTTGAGATAGTACAAAATTTTCACTATTTTGTAACTTAAAGGTCCGCGCCTGTCGATTTTCCGTCAAAAATTCAATTTTCCAAAAACTGCCCCAAATGTTGTAGAAATGTTTCTTTTGATGAGTGGAACAAATAATTTTGCCAAAAAATATTTTCTTACCTCATTTTGAGATAGTACAAAATTTTCACTATTTTGAAAGGTCCGCGCCTGTTGATTTTCCGTCAAAAATTCAATTTTCCAAAAACTGCCCCAAATGTTGTAGAAATGTTTCATTTGATGAGAGGAACAAATAATTTTGCCAAAAAATATTTTCTTACCCCATTTTGAGATAGTACAAAATTTTCAACATTTGGTAAGGTGCGCACCTGTCGATTTATGTCAAAAATTCAATTTTCCAAAAAGTGTCTCAAATGTTGTAGAAATGTTTCTTTTGACCAGTGGAACAAATAATTTTGCCAAAAAATATTTTCTTACCCCATTTCGAGATAGTACAAAATTTTCACTATTTTGTAAGGGGCGCGCCTGTCGATTTTCCGTCAAAAATTCAATTTTCCAAAAACTGCCTCAAATGATGTAGAAATGTTTCCTTCGATGAGTGGAACAAATAATTTTGCCAAAAAATATTTTCTTACCCCATTTTGAGATAGTACAAAATTTACACTATTTTGTAAGGGTCGCGCCTGTCGATTTTCCGTCAAAAATTCAATTTTCCAAAAACTGTCCCAAATGTTGTAGAAATGTTTCATTTGTTGAGTGGGACAAATAATTTTGCCAAAAAATATTTTCTTACCCCATTTTGAGATAGTACAAAATTTTCACTATTTTGTAAGGTGCGTGTCTGTCGATTTTCCGCTAAAAATTCAATTTTCCAAAAACTGGCTCAAGTGTTAAAGAAATGTTTCTTTTGATGATTGGAACAAATAGTTTTGCCAAAAATTTTCTTTACCCCATTTTGAGATAGTACAAAATTTTCACTATTTTGTAAGGTCCACATCTGTCGATTTTCTGTCAAAAATTCAATTTTCCAAAAACTGCCTCAAATATTGTAGAAATGTTTCTTTTGAAGAGTGGAACAAATAATTTTGCCAAAAAATGTTTTCTTACACCATTTTGAGATAGTACAAAATTTTCACTATTTTGTAAGGTCCGCGCCTGTCGATTTTCCGTCAAAAATTCAATTTTCCGAAAACTGCCTCAAATATTGTAGAAATGTTTCTTTTGAAGAGTGGAACAAATAATTTTGCCAAAAAATATTTTCTTACCTCATTTTGAGATAGTACAAAATTTTCACTATTTTGAAAGGTCCGCGCCTGTCGATTTTCCGTCAAAAATTCAATTTTCCAAAAAATGCCCCAAATGTTGTAGAAATGTTTCATTTGATGAGTGGAACAAATAATTTTGCCAAAAAATATTTTCTTACCCCATTTTGAGATAGTACAAAATTTTCACTATTTTGTAAGGTCCGCGCCTGTCGATTTTCCGTCAAAAATTCATTTTTCCAAAAATTGCCCCAAATGTTGAAGAAATGTTTCTTTTGATGAGTGGAACAAATAATTTTGCTAAAAAATTATTTTCTTACCCCATTTTGAGATAGTACAAAATTTTCACTATTTTGTAAGGGTCGCGCCTGTCGATTTTCCGTCAAAAATTCAATTTTCCAAAAACTGCCTCAAATGATGTAGAAATGTTTCCTTTGATGAGTGGAACAAATAATTTTGCCAAAAAATATTTTCTTACCCCATTTTGAGATAGTACAAAATTTTCACTATTTTGTAAGGGTCGCGCCTGTCGATTTTCCGTCAAAAATTCAATTTTCCAAAAACTGTCCCAAATGTTGTAGAAATGTTTCATTTGTTGAGTGGAACAAATAATTTTGCCAAAAAATATTTTCTTACCCCATTTTGAGATAGAACAAAATTTTCACTATTTTGTAAGGTGCGTGCCTGTCGATTTTCCGCCAAAAATTCAATTTTCCAAAAACTGGCTCAAGTGTTAAAGAAATGTTTCTTTTGATGAGTGGAACAAATAACTTTGCCAAAAATTATTTTCTTACCCCATTTTGAGATAGTACAAAATTTTCACTATTTTGTAAGGGTCGCGCCTGTCGATTTTCCATCAAAAATTCAATTTTCCAAAAACTGCCTCAAATGTTGTAGAAATGTTTCTTTTGATGAGTGGAACAAATAGTTTTGCCAAAAACATTTCTTTACCCCATTTTGAGATATTACATAATTTTCACTATTTTGTAAGGTCCACATCTGTCGATTTTCTATCAAAAATTCAATTTTCCAAAAACTGCCTCAAATATTATAGAAATGTTTCTTTTGATGAGTGGAACAAATAATTTTGCCAAAAAATATTTTCTTATCCCATTTTGAGATAGTACAAAATTTTCACTATTTTGAAAGGCCGCGCCTGTCGATTTTCCGTCAAAAATTCAATTTTCCAAAAACTGCCCCAAATGTTGTAGAAATGTTTCATTTGATGAGTGGAACAAATAATTTTGCCAAAAAATATTTTCTTACCCCATTTTGAGATAGTACAAAATTTTCACTATTTTGAAAGGTCCGCGCCTGTCGATTTTCCGTCAAAAATTCAATTTTCCAAAAACTGCCCCAAATGTTGTAGAAATGTTCTTTTGATGAGTGGAACAAATAATTTTGCCAAAAAATATTTTCTTACCTCATTTTGAGATAGTACAAAATTTTCACTATTTTGAAAGGTTTCGCGCCTGTCGATTTTCTGTCAAAAATTCAATTTTCCAAAAACTGCCCCAAATGTTGTAGAAATGTTTCATTTGATGAGTGGAACAAATAATTTTGCCAGAAAATATTTTCTTACCCCATTTTGAGATAGTACAAAATTTTCACTATTTTGTAAGGGTCGCGCCTGTCGATTTTCCGTCAAAAATTCAATTTTCCAAAAACTGCCTCAAATGATGTAGAAATGTTTCTTCTGATGAGTGGAACAAATAATTTTGCCAAAAAATATTTTCTTACCCCATTTTGAGATAGTACAAAATTTTCACTATTTTGTAAGGTCCGCGCCTGTCGATTTTCCGTCAAAAATTCAATTTACCAAAAACTGCCCCAAATGTTGTAGAAATGTTTCTTTTGATGAGTGGAACAAATAATTTTGTCAAAAAATATTTTCTTACCCCATTTTGAGATAGTACAAAATTTTCACTATTTTGTAAGGTCCGTGCCTGTCGATTTTCCGCCAAAAATTCAATTTTCCAAAAACTGGCTCAAGTGTTATAGAAATGTTTCTTTTGATGATTGGAACAAATAGTTTTGCCAAAAACATTTTTTTCCCCATTTTGAGATGGTACAAAATTTTCACTATTTTGTAAGGTCCACATCTGTCGATTTTCTGTCAAAAATTCAATTTTCCAAAAACTGCCTCAAATATTGTAGAAATGTTTCTTTTGATGAGTAGAACAAATAATTTTGCCAAAAAATGTTTTCTTACCCCATTTTGAGATAGTACAAAATTTTCACTATTTTGTAAGGTTAGCGCCTGTCGATTTTCCGTCAAAAATTCAATTTTCCAAAAACTGCCCCAAATGTTGTAGAAATGTTTCTTTTGATGAGTGGAACAAATAATTTTGCCAAAAAATATTTTCTTACCCCATTTTGAGATAGTACAAAATTTTTACTATTTTGTAAGGTCCGTGCCTGTCGATTTTCCACCAAAAATTCAATTTTCCAAAAACTGGCTCAAACGTTATAGAAATGTTTCTTTTGATGATTGGAACAAATAGTTTTGCCAAAAACATTTCTTTACCCCATTTTGAGATAGTACAAAATTTTCACTATTTTGTAAGGTCCACATCTGTCGATTTTCCGTCAAATATTCAATTTTCCAAAAACTGCCTGGAACAAATAATTTTGCCAAAAAATATTTTCTTACCCCATTTTGAGATAGTACAAAATTTTCACTATTTTGTAAGGTCCGCGCCTGTCGATTTTCCGTCAAAAATTCAATTTTCCAAAAACTGCCCCAAATGTTGTAGAAATGTTTCTTTTGATGAGTGGAACAAATAATTTTGCCAAAAAATATTTTCTTACCTCATTTTGAGATAGTACAAAATTTTCACTATTTTGAAAGGTCCGCGCCTGTTGATTTTCCGTCAAAAATTCAATTTTCCAAAAACTGCCCCAAATGTTGTAGAAATGTTTCATTTGATGAGTGGAACAAATAATTTTGCCAAAAAATATTTTCTTACCCCATTTTGAGATAGTACAAAATTTTCAACATTTGGTAAGGTGCGCACCTGTCGATTTATGTCAAAAATTCAATTTTCCAAAAAGTGTCTCAAATGTTGTAGAAATGTTTCTTTTGACCAGTGGAACAAATAATTTTGCCAAAAAATATTTTCTTACCCCATTTCGAGATAGTACAAAATTTTCACTATTTTGTAAGGGGCGCGCCTGTCCATTTTCCGTCAAAAATTCAATTTTCCAAAAACTGCCTCAAATGATGTAGAAATGTTTCCTTCGATGAGTGGAACAAATAATTTTGCCAAAAAATATTTTCTTACCCCATTTTGAGATAGTACAAAATTTACACTATTTTGTAAGGGTCGCGCCTGTCGATTTTCCGTCAAAAATTCAATTTTCCAAAAACTGTCCCAAATGTTGTAGAAATGTTTCATTTGTTGAGTGGGACAAATAATTTTGCCAAAAAATATTTTCTTACCCCATTTTGAGATAGTACAAAATTTTCACTATTTTGTAAGGTGCGTGTCTGTCGATTTTCCGCTAAAAATTCAATTTTCCAAAAACTGGCTCAAGTGTTAAAGAAATGTTTCTTTTGATGATTGGAACAAATAGTTTTGCCAAAAATTTTCTTTACCCCATTTTGAGATAGTACAAAATTTTCACTATTTTGTAAGGTCCACATCTGTCGATTTTCTGTCAAAAATTCAATTTTCCAAAAACTGCCTCAAATATTGTAGAAATGTTTCTTTTGAAGAGTGGAACAAATAATTTTGCCAAAAAATGTTTTCTTACACCATTTTGAGATAGTACAAAATTTTCACTATTTTGTAAGGTCCGCGCCTGTCGATTTTCCGTCAAAAATTCAATTTTCCGAAAACTGCCCCAAATGTTGTAGAAATGTTTCTTTGATGAGTGGAACAAATAATTTTGCCAAAAAATATTTTCTTACCCCATTTTGAGATAGTACAAAATTTTCACTATTTTGTAAGGTCCGCGCCTGTCGATTTTCTGTCAAAAATTCAATTTTCCAAAAACTGCCCCAAATGTTGAAGAAATGTTTCTTTTGATGAGTGGAACAAATAACTTTGCTAAAAAATTATTTTCTTACCCCATTTTGAGATAGTACAAAATTTTCACTATTTTGTAAGGTCCGCGCCTGTCGATTTTCCGTCAAAAATTCAATTTTCCGAAAACTGCCCCAAATGTTGTAGAAATGTTTCTTTTGATGAGTGGAACAAATAGTTTTGCCAAAAACATTTCTTTACCCCATTTTGAGATAGTACAAAATTTTCACTATTTTGTAAGGTCCACATCTGTCGATTTTCTGTCAAAAATTCAATTTTCCAAAAACTGCCTCAAATATTGTAGAAATGTTTCTTTTGATGAGTGGAACAAATAATTTTGCCAAAAAATATTTTCTTACCCCATTTTGAGATAGTACAAAATTTTCACTATTTGGTAAGGTCCGCGCCTGTCGATTTTATGTCATCAATTCAATTTTCCAAAAAGTTTCTCAAATGTTGTAGAAATGTTTCTTTTGATGAGTGGAACAAATGATTTTGCCAAAAAATATTTTCTTACCCCATTTTGAGATAGTACAAAATTTTCACTATTTTGTAAGGTCCGTGCCTGTCGATTTTCCTTTAAAAATTCAATTTTCCAAAAACTGCCTCAAATGTTGTAGAAATGTTTCTTTTGATGATTGGAACAAATAATTTTGCCAAAAAATATTTTCTTACCCCATTTTGAGATAGTACAAAATTTTCAACATTTGGTAAGGTCCGCACCTGTCGATTTATGTCAAAAATTCAATTTTCCAAAAAGTGTCTCAAATGTTGTAGAAATGTTTCTTTTGACGAGTGGAACAAATAATTTTGCCAAAAAATATTTTCTTACCCCATTTTGAGATAGTACAAAATTTTCACTATTTTGTAAGGTCCGCGCCTGTCAATTTTCCGTCAAAAATTCAATTTTCCAAAAACTGCCTCAAATATTGTAGAAATGTTTCTTTAGATGAGTGGAACAAATAATTTTGCCAAAAAATATTTTCTTACCCCGTTTGAAGATAGTACAAAATTTTCACTATTTTGTACGGTACGTGCCTGTTGATTTTCCGCCAAAAATTCAATTTTCCAAAAACTGGCTCAAATGTTATAGAAATGTTTCTTTTGATTTATTGGAACAAATAGTTTTGCCAAAAACATTTCTTTACCCCATTTTGAGATTGTACATAATTTTCACTATTTTGTAAGGTCCACATCTGTCGATTTTCTATCAAAAATTCAATTTTCCAAAAACTGCCTCAAATATTATAGAAATGTTTCTTTTGATGAGTGGAACAAATAATTTTGCCAAAAAATATTTTCTTACCCCATTTTGAGATAGTACAAAATTTTCACTATTTTGTAACTTAAAGTTCCGCGCCTGTCGATTTTCCGTCAAAAATTCAATTTTCCAAAAACTGCCCCAAATGTTGTAGAAATGTTTCTTTTGATGAGTGGAACAAATAATTTTGCCAAAAAATATTTTCTTACCTCATTTTGAGATAGTACAAAATTTTCACTATTTTGAAAGGTCCACATCTGTCGATTTTCCGTAAAAAATTCAATTTTCCAAAAACTGCCCCAAATGTTGTAGAAATGTTTCATTTGATGAGTGGAACAAATAATTTTTCCAAAAAATATTTTCTTACCCCATTTTGAGATAGTACAAAATTTTCACTATTTTGTAAGGTCCGCGCCTGTCGATTTTCCGTCAAAAATTCATTTTTCCAAAAATTGCCCCAAATGTTGAAGAAATGTTTCTTTTGATGAGTGGAACAAATAATTTTGCTAAAAAATTATTTTCTTACCCCATTTTGAGATAGTACAAAATTTTCACTATTTTGTAAGGGTCGCGCCTGTCGATTTTCCGTCAAAAATTCAATTTTCCAAAAACTGCCTCAAATGATGTAGAAATGTTTCCTTTGATGAGTGGAACAAATAATTTTGCCAAAAAATATTTTCTTACCCCATTTTGAGATAGTACAAAATTTTCACTATTTTGTAAGGGTCGCGCCTGTCGATTTTCCGTCAAAAATTCAATTTTCCAAAAACTGTCCCAAATGTTGTAGAAATGTTTCATTTGTTGAGTGGAACAAATAATTTTGCCAAAAAATATTTTCTTACCCCATTTTGAGATAGAACAAAATTTTCACTATTTTGTAAGGTGCGTGCCTGTCGATTTTCCGCCAAAAATTCAATTTTCCAAAAACTGGCTCAAGTGTTAAAGAAATGTTTCTTTTGATGAGTGGAACAAATAACTTTGCCAAAAATTATTTTCTTACCCCATTTTGAGATAGTACAAAATTTTCACTATTTTGTAAGGGTCGCGCCTGTCGATTTTCCATCAAAAATTCAATTTTCCAAAAACTGCCTCAAATGTTGTAGAAATGTTTCTTTTGATGAGTGGAACAAATAGTTTTGCCAAAAACATTTCTTTACCCCATTTTGAGATATTACATAATTTTCACTATTTTGTAAGGTCCACATCTGTCGATTTTCTATCAAAAATTCAATTTTCCAAAAACTGCCTCAAATATTATAGAAATGTTTCTTTTGATGAGTGGAACAAATAATTTTGCCAAAAAATATTTTCTTACCCCATTTTGAGATAGTACAAAATTTTCACTATTTTGAAAGGCCGCGCCTGTCGATTTTCCGTCAAAAATTCAATTTTCCAAAAACTGCCCCAAATGTTGTAGAAATGTTTCATTTGATGAGTGGAACAAATAATTTTGCCAAAAAATATTTTCTTACCCCATTTTGAGATAGTACAAAATTTTCACTATTTTGAAAGGTCCGCGCCTGTCGATTTTCCGTCAAAAATTCAATTTTCCAAAAACTGCCCCAAATGTTGTAGAAATGTTCTTTTGATGAGTGGAAAAAATAATTTTGCCAAAAAATATTTTCTTACCTCATTTTGAGATAGTACAAAATTTTCACTATTTTGTAAGGTCCACATCTGTCGATTTTCTGTCAAAAATTCAATTTTCCAAAAACTGCCCCAAATGTTGTAGAAATGTTTCATTTGATGAGTGGAACAAATAATTTTGCCAGAAAATATTTTCTTACCCCATTTTGAGATAGTACAAAATTTTCACTATTTTGTAAGGTCCGCGCCTGTCGATTTTCCGTCAAAAATTAAATTTTCCAAAAACTGCCCCAAATGTTGAAGAAATGTTTCTTTTGATGAGTGGAACAAATAATTTTGCTAAAAAATTATTTTCTTACCCCATTTTGAGATAGTACAAAATTTTCACTATTTTGTAAGGGTCGCGCCTGTCGATTTTCCGTCAAAAATTCAATTTTCCAAAAACTGCCTCAAATGATGTAGAAATGTTTCTTCTGATGAGTGGAACAAATAATTTTGCCAAAAAATATTTTCTTACCCCATTTTGAGATAGTACAAAATTTTCACTATTTTGTAAGGTCCGCGCCTGTCGATTTTCCGTCAAAATTCAATTTACCAAAAACTGCCCCAAATGTTGTAGAAATGTTTCTTTTGATGAGTGGAACAAATAATTTTGTCAAAAAATATTTTCTTACCCCATTTTGAGATAGTACAAAATTTTCACTATTTTGTAAGGTCCGTGCCTGTCGATTTTCCGCCAAAAATTCAATTTTCCAAAAACTGGCTCAAGTGTTATAGAAATGTTTCTTTTGATGATTGGAACAAATAGTTTTGCCAAAAACATTTTTTTCCCCATTTTGAGATGGTACAAAATTTTCACTATTTTGTAAGGTCCACATCTGTCGATTTTCTGTCAAAAATTCAATTTTCCAAAAACTGCCTCAAATATTGTAGAAATGTTTCTTTTGATGAGTAGAACAAATAATTTTGCCAAAAAATGTTTTCTTACCCCATTTTGAGATAGTACAAAATTTTCACTATTTTGTAAGGTTAGCGCCTGTCGATTTTCCGTCAAAAATTCAATTTTCCAAAAACTGCCCCAAATGTTGTAGAAATGTTTCTTTTGATGAGTGGAACAAATAATTTTGCCAAAAAATATTTTCTTACCCCATTTTGAGATAGTACAAAATTTTTACTATTTTGTAAGGTCCGCGCCTGTCGATTTTCCGCCAAAAATTCAATTTTCCAAAAACTGGCTCAAACGTTATAGAAATGTTTCTTTTGATGATTGGAACAAATAGTTTTGCCAAAAACATTTCTTTACCCCATTTTGAGATAGTACAAAATTTTCACTATTTGGTAAGGTCCGCGCCTGTCGATTTTATGTCATCAATTCAATTTTCCAAAAAGTTTCTCAAATGTTGTAGAAATGTTTCTTTTGATGAGTGGAACAAATAATTTTGCCAAAAAATATTTTCTTACCCCATTTTGAGATAGTACAAAATTTTCACTATTTTGTAAGGTCCGTGCCTGTCGATTTTCCTTTAAAAATTCAATTTTCCAAAAACTGCCTCAAATGTTGTAGAAATGTTTCTTTTGATGATTGGAACAAATAATTTTGCCAAAAAATATTTTCTTACCCCATTTTGAGATAGTACAAAATTTTCAACATTTGGTAAGGTCCGCACCTGTCGATTTATGTCAAAAATTCAATTTTCCAAAAAGTGTCTCAAATGTTGTAGAAATGTTTCTTTTGACGAGTGGAACAAATAATTTTGCCAAAAAATATTTTCTTACCCCATTTTGAGATAGTACAAAATTTTCACTATTTTGTAAGGTCCGCGCCTGTCAATTTTCCGTCAAAAATTCAATTTTCCAAAAACTGCCTCAAATATTGTAGAAATGTTTCTTTAGATGAGTGGAACAAATAATTTTGCCAAAAAATATTTTCTTACCCCGTTTGAAGATAGTACAAAATTTTCACTATTTTGTAAGGTCCGTGCCTGTTGATTTTCCGCCAAAAATTCAATTTTCCAAAAACTGGCTCAAATGTTATAGAAATGTTTCTTTTGATTTATTGGAACAAATAGTTTTGCCAAAAACATTTCTTTACCCCATTTTGAGATTGTACATAATTTTCACTATTTTGTAAGGTCCACATCTGTCGATTTTCTATCAAAAATTCAATTTTCCAAAAACTGCCTCAAATATTATAGAAATGTTTCTTTTGATGAGTGGAACAAATAATTTTGCCAAAAAATATTTTCTTACCCCATTTTGAGATAGTACAAAATTTTCACTATTTTGTAACTTAAAGTTCCGCGCCTGTCGATTTTCCGTCAAAAATTCAATTTTCCAAAAACTGCCCCAAATGTTGTAGAAATGTTTCTTTTGATGAGTGGAACAAATAATTTTGCCAAAAAATATTTTCTTACCTCATTTTGAGATAGTACAAAATTTTCACTATTTTGAAAGGTCCGCGCCTGTCGATTTTCCGTCAAAAATTCAATTTTCCAAAAACTGCCCCAAATGTTGTAGAAATGTTTCATTTGATGAGTGGAACAAATAATTTTGCCAAAAAATATTTTCTTACCCCATTTTGAGATAGTACAAAATTTTCACTATTTTGTAAGGTCCGCGCCTGTCGATTTTCCGTCAAAAATTCATTTTTCCAAAAATTGCCCCAAATGTTGAAGAAATGTTTCTTTTGATGAGTGGAACAAATAATTTTGCTAAAAAATTATTTTCTTACCCCATTTTGAGATAGTACAAAATTTTCACTATTTTGTAAGGGTCGCGCCTGTCGATTTTCCGTCAAAAATTCAATTTTCCAAAAACTGCCTCAAATGATGTAGAAATGTTTCTTCTGATGAGTGGAACAAATAATTTTGCCAAAAAATATTTTCTTACCCCATTTTGAGATAGTACAAAATTTTCACTATTTTGTAAGGTCCGCGCCTGTCGATTTTCCGTCAAAAATTCAATTTACCAAAAACTGCCCCAAATGTTGTAGAAATGTTTCTTTTGATGAGTGGAACAAATAATTTTGTCAAAAAATATTTTCTTACCCCATTTTGAGATAGTTCAAAATTTTCACTATTTTGTAAGGTCCGTGCCTGTCGATTTTCCGCCAAAAATTCAATTTTCCAAAAACTGGCTCAAGTGTTATAGAAATGTTTCTTTTGATGATTGGAACAAATAGTTTTGCCAAAAACATTTTTTTCCCCATTTTGAGATGGTACAAAATTTTCACTATTTTGTAAGGTCCACATCTGTCGATTTTCTGTCAAAAATTCAATTTTCCAAAAACTGCCTCAAATATTGTAGAAATGTTTCTTTTGATGAGTAGAACAAATAATTTTGCCAAAAAATGTTTTCTTACCCCATTTTGAGATAGTACAAAATTTTCACTATTTTGTAAGGTTAGCGCCTGTCGATTTTCCGTCAAAAATTCAATTTTCCAAAAACTGCCCCAAATGTTGTAGAAATGTTTCTTTTGATGAGTGGAACAAATAATTTTGCCAAAAAATATTTTCTTACCCCATTTTGAGATAGTACAAAATTTTTACTATTTTGTAAGGTCCGTGCCTGTCGATTTTCCGCCAAAAATTCAATTTTCCAAAAACTGGCTCAAACGTTATAGAAATGTTTCTTTTGATGATTGGAACAAATAGTTTTGCCAAAAACATTTTCTTACCCCATTTTGAGATAGTACAAAATTTTCACTATTTTGAAAGGTCCGCACCTGTCGATTTTCCGTCAAAAATTCAATTTTCCAAAAACTGCCCCAAATGTTGTAGAAATGTTTCATTTGATGAGTGGAACAAATAATTTTGCCAAAAAATATTTTCTTACCCCATTTTGAGATAGAACAAAATTTTCACTATTTTGTAAGGTGCGTGCCTGTCGATTTTCCGCCAAAAATTCAATTTTCCAAAAACTGGCTCAAGTGTTAAAGAAATGTTTCTTTTGATGAATGGAACAAATAACTTTGCCAAAAATTATTTTCTTACCCCATTTTGAGATAGTACAAAATTTTCACTATTTTGTAAGGGTCGCGCCTGTCGATTTTCCATCAAAAATTCAATTTTCCAAAAACTGCCTCAAATGTTGTAGAAATGTTTCTTTTGATGAGTGGAACAAATAGTTTTGCCAAAAACATTTCTTTACCCCATTTAGAGATATTACAAAATTTTCACTATTTTGTAAGGTCCACATCTGTCGATTTTCTGTCAAAAATTCAATTTTCCAAAAACTGCCTCAAATATTGTAGAAATGTTTCTTTTGATGAGTGGAACAAATAATTTTGCCAAAAAATGTTTTCTTACCCCATTTTGAGATAGTACAAAATTTTCACTATTTGGTAAGGTCCGTGCCTGTCGATTTTATTTCATCAATTCAATTTTCCAAAAAGTGTCTCAAATGTTGTAGAAATGTTTCTTTTGATGAGTGGAACAAATAATTTTGCCAAAAAATATTTTCTTACCCCATTTTGAGATAGTACAAAATTTTCACTATTTTGTAAGGTCCGTGCCTGTCGATTTTCCTTTAAAAATTCAATTTTCCAAAAACTGCCTCAAATGTTGTAGAAATGTTTCTTTTGATGATTGGAACAAATAATTTTGCCAAAAAACATTTCTTACCCCATTTTGAGAAAGTACAAAATTTTCACTATTTTGTAAGGTCCGCACCTGCCGATTTTCCGTCAAATATTCAATATTCCAAAAAGTGTCTCAAATCTGGAAATGTTTCTTTTGATAAATGGAACAAATAATAATGCCAAAAAACATTTCTTTACCCCATTTTGAGATAGTACAAAATTTTCACTATTTTGTAAAGTCCGCGCCTGTCGATTTTCCGTCAAAAATTCAATTTTCCAAAAACTGCCCCAAATGTTGAAGAAATGTTTCTTTGATGAGTGGAACAAATAATTTTGCTAAAAAATATTTTCTTACCCCATTTTGAGATAGTACAAAATTTTCACTATTTTGTAAGGTCCGCGCCTGTCGGTTTTCTGTCAAAAATTCAATTTTCCAAAAACTGCCCCAAATGTTGAAGAAATGTTTCTTTTGATGAGTGGAACAAATAGTTTTGCCAAAAACATTTTTTTACCCCATTTTGAGATAGTACAAAATTTTCACTATTTTGTAAGGTCCACATCTGTCGATTTTCTGTCAAAAATTCAATTTTCCAAAAACTGCCTCAAATATTGTAGAAAGTTTCTTTTGATGAGTGGAACAAATAATTTTGCCAAAAAATATTTTCTTACCTCATTTTGAGATAGTACAAAATTTTCACTATTTTGAAAGGTTCGCGCCTGTCGATTTTCCGTCAAAAATTCAATTTTCCAAAAACTGCCCCAAATAATGTAGAAATGTTTCATTTGATGAGTGGAACAAATAATTTTGCCAAAAAATATTTTCTTACCCCATTTTGAGATAGTACAAAATTTTCACTATTTTGTAAGGTCCGCGCCTGTCGATTTTCCGTCAAAAATTCATTTTTCCAAAAATTGCCCCAAATGTTGAAGAAATGTTTCTTTTGATGAGTGGAACAAATAATTTTGCTAAAAAATTATTTTCTTACCCCATTTTAAGATAGTACAAAATTTTCACTATTTTGTAAGGGTCGCGCCTGTCGATTTTCCGTCAAAAATTCAATTTTCCAAAAACTGCCTCAAATGATGTAGAAATGTTTCCTTTGATGAGTGGAACAAATAATTTTGCCAAAAAATATTTTCTTACCCCATTTTGAGATAGTACAAAATTTTCACTATTTTGTAAGGGTCGCGCCTGTCGATTTTCCGTCAAAAATTCAATTTTCCAAAAACTGTCCCAAATGTTGTAGAAATGTTTCATTTGTTGAGTGGAACAAATAATTTTGCCAAAAAATATTTTCTTACCCCATTTTGAGATAGTACAAAATTTTCACTATTTTGTAAGGTGCGTGCCTGTCGATTTTCCGCCAAAAATTCAATTTTCCAAAAACTGGCTCAAGTGTTAAAGAAATGTTTCTTTTGATGAATGGAACAAATAGTTTTGCCAAAAATTTTCTTTATCCCATTATGAGATAGTACAAAATTTTCACTATTTTGTAAGGTCCACATCTGTCGATTTTCTATCAAAAATTCAATTTTCCAAAAACTGCCTCAAATATTATAGAAATGTTTCTTTTGATGAGTGGAACAAATAATTTTGCCAAAAAATATTTTCTTACCCCATTTTGAGATAGTACAAAATTTTCACTATTTTGTAACTTAAAGGTCCGCGCCTGCCGATTTTCCGTCAAAAATTCAATTTTCCAAAAACTGCCCCAAATGTTGTAGAAATGTTTCTTTTGATGAGTGGAACAAATAATTTTGCCAAAAAATATTTTCTTACCTCATTTTGAGATAGTACAAAATTTTCACTATTTTGAAAGGTTCGCGCCTGTCGATTTTCCGTCAAAAATTCAATTTTCCAAAAACTGCCCCAAATGTTGTAGAAATGTTTCATTTGATGAGTGGAACAAATAATTTTGCCGAAAAATATTTTCTTACCCCATTTTGAGATAGTACAAAATTTTCACTATTTTGTAAGGTCCAAGCCTGTCGATTTTCCGTCAAAAATTCATTTTTCCAAAAATTGCCCCAAATGTTGAAGAAATGTTTCTTTTGATGAGTGGAACAAATAATTTTGCTAAAAAATTATTTTCTTACCCCATTTTGAGATAGAACAAAATTTTCACTATTTTGTAAGGGTCGCGCCTGTCGATTTTCCGTCAAAAATTCAATTTTCCAAAAACTGCCTCAAATGATGTAGAAATGTTTCATTTGTTGAGTGGAACAAATAATTTTGCCAAAAATTTTCTTTACCCCATTAAGAGATAGTACAAAATTTTCACTATTTTGTAAGGTCCACATCTGTCGATTTTCTGTCAAAAATTCAATTTTCCAAAAACTGCCTCAAATATTGTAGAAATGTTTCTTTTGATAAGTGGAACAAATAATTTTGCCAAAAAATGTTTTCTTACCCCATTTTGAGATAGTACAAAATTTTCACTATTTTGTAAGGTCCGCGCCTGTCGATTTTCCGTCAAAAATTCAATTTTCCGAAAACTGCCCCAAATGTTGTAGAAATGTTTCTTTGATGAGTGGAACAAATAATTTTGCCAAAAAATATTTTCTTACCCCATTTTGAGATAGTACAAAATTTTCACTATTTTGTAAGGTCCGCGCCTGTCGATTTTCTGTCAAAAATTCAATTTTCCAAAAACTGCCCCAAATGTTGAAGAAATGTTTCTTTTGATGAGTGGAACGAATAGTTTTGCCAAAAACATTTTTTTACCCCATTTTGAGATAGTACAAAATTTTCACTATTTTGTAAGGTCCACATCTGTCGATTTTCTGTCAAAAATTCAATTTTCCAAAAACTGCCTCAAATATTGTAGAAATGTTTCTTTTGATGAGTGGAACAAATAATTTTGCCAAAAAATATTTTCTTACCCCATTTTGAGATAGTACAAAATTTTCACTATTTTCACTGTCGATTTTCCGCCAAAAATTCAATTTTCCAAAAACTGGCTCAAGTGTTAAAGAAATGTTTCTTTTGATGAGTGGAACAAATAACTTTGCCAAAAATTATTTTCTTACCCCATTTTGAGATAGTACAAAATTTTCACTATTTTGTAAGGGTGGCGCCTGTCGATTTTCCGTCAAAAATTCAATTTTCCAAAAACTGCCTCAAATGTTGTAGAAATGTTCCTTTTGATGAGTGGAACAAATAGTTTTGCCAAAAACATTTCTTTACCCCATTTTGAGATAGTACAAAATTTTCACTATTTTGTAAGGTCCACATCTGTCGATTTTCTGTCAAAAATTCAATTTTCCAAAAACTGCCTCAAATATTGTAGAAATGTTTCTTTTGAAGAGTGGAACAAATAATTTTGCCAAAAAATATTTTCTTACTCCATTTTGAGATAGTACAAAATTTTCACTATTTGGTAAGGTCCGTGCCTGTCGATTTTATTTCATCAATTCAATTTTCCAAAAAGTGTCTCAAATGTTGTAGAAATGTTTCTTTTGATGAGTGGAACAAATAATTTTGCCAAAAAATATTTTCTTACCCCATTTTGAGATAGTACAAAATTTTCACTATTTTGTAAGGTCCGTGCCTGTCGATTTTCCTTTAAAAATTCAATTTTCCAAAAACTGCCTCAAATGTTGTAGAAATGTTTCTTTTGATGATTGGAACAAATAATTTTGCCAAAAAACATTTCTTACCCCATTTTGAGATAGTACAAAATTTTCACTATTTTGTAAGGTCCGCACCTGCCGATTTTCCGTCAAATATTCAATATTCCAAAAAGTGTCTCAAATCTAGAAATGTTTCTTTTGATAAATGGAACAAATAATAATGCCAAAAAACATTTCTTTACCCCATTTTGAGATAGTACAAAATTTTCACTATTTTGTAAAGTCCGCGCCTGTCCATTTTCCGTCAAAAATTAAATTTTCCAAAAACTGCCTCAAATGTTGTAGAAATGTTTCTTTTGATGAGTGGAACAAATAATTTTGCCAAAAAATATTTTTTTACCTCATTTTGAGATAGTACAAAATTTTCACTATTTTGTAAGGTCCGCGTCTGTCGATTTTCCGTCAAAAATTCAATTTTCCAAAAACTGCCTCAAATGTTGTAGAAATGTTTCTTTTGATGAGTGGAACAAATAATTTTGCAGAAAAATATTTTCTTACCTCATTTTGAGATAGTACAAAATTTTCACTATTTTGAAAGGTCCGCGCCTGTCGCTTTTCAGTCAAAAATTCAATTTTCCAAAAACTGCCTCAAATGTTGTAGAAATGTTTCTTTTGATGAGTGGAACAAATAATTTTGCAGAAAAATATTTTCTTACCTCATTTTGAGATAGTACAAAATTTTCACTATTTTGAAAGGTCCGCGCCTGTCGCTTTTCAGTCAAAAATTCAATTTTCCAAAAACTGCCCCAAATGTTGAAGAAATGTTTCTTTTGATGAGTGGAACAAATAATTGCTAAAAAAGTATTTTCTTACCCCATATTGAGATAGTACAAAATTTTCACTATTTTGTAAGTCGGCCTGTCGATTTTCCGTCAAAAATTCAATTTTCCAAATACTGCCTCAAATGATGTAGAAATATTTCTTTTGATGAGCGGAACAAATAATTTTGCCAAAAAATATTTTCTTACCCCATTTTGAGATAGTACAAAATTTTCAACATTTGGTAAGGTTCGCACCTGTCGATTTATGTCAAAAATTCAATTTTCCAAAAAGTGTCTCAAATGTTGTAGAAATGTTTCTTTTGACGAGTGGAACAAATAATTTTGCCAAAAAATATTTTCTTACCCCATTTTGAGATAGTACAAAATTTTCACTATTTTGTAAGGTCCGCGCCTGTCAATTTTCCGTCAAAAATTAATTTTTCCAAAAACTGCCTCAAATATTGTAGAAATGTTTCTTTAGATGAGTGGAACAAATAATTTTGCCAAAAAATATTTTCTTACCCCATTTGAAGATAGTACAAAATTTTCACTATTTTGTAAGGTCTGTGCCTGTTGATTTTCCGCCAAAAATTCAATTTTCCAAAAACTGGCTCAAATGTTATAGAAATGTTTCTTTTGATTTATTGGAACAAATAGTTTTGCCAAAAACATTTCTTTACCCCATTTTGAGATTGTACATAATTTTCACTATTTTGTAAGGTCCACATCTGTCGATTTTCTATCAAAAATTCAATTTTCCAAAAACTGCCTCAAATATTATAGAAATGTTTCTTTTGATGAGTGGAACAAATAATTTTGCCAAAAAATATTTTCTTACCCCATTTTGAGATAGTACAAAATTTTCACAATTTGGTAAGGTCCGCGCCTGTCGATTTTATGTCATCAATTCAATTTTCCAAAAAGTGTCTCAAATGTTGTAGAAATGTTTCTTTTGATGAGTGGAACAAATAATTTTGCCAAAAAATATTTTCTTACCCCATTTTGAGATAGTACAAAATTTTCACTATTTTGTAAGGTCCGCGCCTGTCAATTTTCCGTCAAAAATTAATTTTTCCAAAAACTGCCTCAAATATTGTAGAAATGTTTCTTTAGATGAGTGGAACAAATAATTTTGCCAAAAAATATTTTCTTACCCCATTTGAAGATAGTACAAAATTTTCACTATTTTGTAAGGTCCGTGCCTGTTGATTTTCCGCCAAAAATTCAATTTTCCAAAAACTGGCTCAAATGTTATAGAAATGTTTCTTTTGATTTATTGGAACAAATAGTTTTGCCAAAAACATTTCTTTACCCCATTTTGAGATTGTACATAATTTTCACTATTTTGTAAGGTCCACATCTGTCGATTTTCTATCAAAAATTCAATTTTCCAAAAACTGCCTCAAATATTATAGAAATGTTTCTTTTGATGAGTGGAACAAATAATTTTGCCAAAAAATATTTTCTTACCCCATTTTGAGATAGTACAAAATTTTCACTATTTTGTAACTTAAAGGTTCGCGCCTGTCGATTTTCCGTCAAAAATTCAATTTTCCAAAAACTGCCCCAAATGTTGTAGAAATGTTTCATTTGATGAGTGGAACAAATAATTTTGCCAAAAAATATTTTCTTACCCCATTTTGAGATAGTACAAAATTTTCACTATTTTGAAAGGTCCGCGCCTGTCGATTTTCCGTCAAAAATTCAATTTTCCAAAAACTGCCCCAAATGTTGTAGAAATGTTTCATTTGATGAGTGGAACAAATAATTTTGCCAAAAAATATTTTCTTACCCCATTTTGAGATAGTACAAAATTTTCACTATTTTGTAAGGTCCGCGCCTGTCAATTTTCCGTCAAAAATTAATTTTTCCAAAAACTGCCTCAAATATTGTAGAAATGTTTCTTTAGATGAGTGGAACAAATAATTTTGCCAAAAAATATTTTCTTACCCCATTTGAAGATAGTACAAAATTTTCACTATTTTGTAAGGTCCGTGCCTGTTGATTTTCCGCCAAAAATTCAATTTTCCAAAAACTGGCTCAAATGTTATAGAAATGTTTCTTTTGATTTATTGGAACAAATAGTTTTGCCAAAAACATTTCTTTACCCCATTTTGAGATTGTACATAATTTTCACTATTTTGTAAGGTCCACATCTGTCGATTTTCTATCAAAAATTCAATTTTCCAAAAACTGCCTCAAATATTATAGAAATGTTTCTTTTGATGAGTGGAACAAATAATTTTGCCAAAAAATATTTTCTTACCCCATTTTGAGATAGTACAAAATTTTCACTATTTTGTAACTTAAAGGTTCGCGCCTGTCGATTTTCCGTCAAAAATTCAATTTTCCAAAAACTGCCCCAAATGTTGTAGAAATGTTTCTTTTGATGAGTGGAACAAATAATTTTGCCAAAAAATATTTTCTTACCCCATTTTGAGATAGTACAAAATTTTCACTATTTTGAAAGGTCCGCGCCTGTCGATTTTCCGTCAAAAATTCAATTTTCCAAAAACTGCCCCAAATGTTGTAGAAATGTTTCATTTGATGAGTGGAACAAATAATTTTGCCAAAAAATATTTTCTTACCCCATTTTGAGATAGTACAAAATTTTCACTATTTTGTAAGGTCCGCGCCTTTCGATTTTCCGTCAAAAATTCATTTTTCCAAAAATTGCCCCAAATGTTGAAGAAATGTTTCTTTTGATGAGTGGAACAAATAATTTTGCTAAAAAATTATTTTCTTACCCCATTTTGAGATAGTACAAAATTTTCACTATTTTGTAAGGGTCGCGCCTGTCGATTTTCCGTCAAAAATTCAATTTTCCAAAAACTGCCTCAAATGATGTAGAAATGTTTTCTTTGATGAGTGGAACATATAATTTTGCCAAAAAATATTTTCTTACCCCATTTTGAGATAGTACAAAATTTTCACTATTTTGTAAGGGTTGCGCCTGTCGATTTTCCGTCAAAAATTCAATTTTCCAAAAACTGTCCCAAATGTTGTAGAAATGTTTCATTTGTTGAGTGGAACAAATAATTTTGCCAAAAAATATTTTCTTACCCCATTTTGAGATAGTACAAAATTTTCACTATTTTGTAAGGTGCGTGCCTGTCGATTTTCCGCCAAAAATTCAATTTTCCAAAAACTGGCTCAAGTGTTAAAGAAATGTTTCTTTTGATGATTGGAACAAATAGTTTTGCCAAAAATTTTCTTTACCCCATTTTGAGATAGTACAAAATTTTCACTATTTTGTAAGGTCCACATCTGTCGATTTTCTGTCAAAAATTCAATTTTCCAAAAACTGCCTCAAATATTGTAGAAATGTTTCTTTTGATAAGTGGAACAAATAATTTTGCCAAAAAATGTTTTCTTACCCCATTTTGAGATAGTACAAATTTTTCACTATTTTGTAAGGTCCGCGCCTGTCGATTTTCCGTCAAAAATTCAATTTTCCGAAAACTGCCCCAAATGTTGTAGAAATGTTTCTTTGATGAGTGGAACAAATAATTTTGCCAAAAAATATTTTCTTACCCCATTTTGAGATAGTACAAAATTGTCACTATTTTGTAAGGTCCGCGCCTGTCGATTTTCTGTCAAAAATTCAATTTTCCAAAAACTGCCCCAAATGTTGAAGAAATGTTTCTTTTGATGAGTGGAACAAATAACTTTGCTAAAAAATTATTTTCTTACCCCATTTTGAGATAGTACAAAATTTTCACTATTTTGTAAGGGTCGCGCCTGTCGATTTTCCGTCAAAAATTAAATTTTCCAAAAACTGCCTCAAATGTTGTAGAAATGTTTCTTTTGATGAGTGGAACAAATAGTTTTGCCAAAAACATTTTTTTACCCCATTTTGAGATAGTACAAAATTTTCACTATTTTGTAAGGTCCACATCTGTCGATTTTCTGTCAAAAATTCAATTTTCCAAAAACTGCCTCAAATATTGTAGAAATGTTTCTTTTGATGAGTGGAACAAATAATTTTGCCAAAAAATATTTTCTTACCCCATTTTGAGATAGTACAAAATTTTCACTATTTGGTAAGGTCCGCGCCTGTCGATTTTATGTCATCAATTCAATTTTCCAAAAAGTGTCTCAAATGTTGTAGAAATGTTTCTTTTGATGAGTGGAACAAATAATTTTGCCAAAAAATATTTTCTTACCCCATTTTGAGATAGTACAAAATTTTCACTATTTTGTAAGGTCTGCGCCTGTCAATTTTCCGTCAAAAATTCAATTTTCCAAAAACTGCCTCAAATATTGTAGAAATGTTTCTTTAGATGAGTGGAACAAATAATTTTGCCAAAAAATATTTTCTTACCCCGTTTGAAGATAGTACAAAATTTTCACTATTTTGTAAGGTCCGTGCCTGTTGATTTTCCGCCAAAAATTCAATTTTCCAAAAACTGGCTCAAAAGTTATAGAAATGTTTCTTTTGATTTATTGGAACAAATAGTTTTGCCAAAAACATTTCTTTACCCCATTTTGAGATTGTACATAATTTTCACTATTTTGTAAGGTCCACATCTGTCGATTTTCTATCAAAAATTCAATTTTCCAAAAACTGCCTCAAATATTATTGAAATGTTTCTTTTGATGAGTGGAACAAATAATTTTGCCAAAAAATATTTTCTTACCCCATTTTGAGATAGTACAAAATTTTCACTATTTTGTAACTTAAAGTTCCGCGCCTGTCGATTTTCCGTCAAAAATTCAATTTTCCAAAAACTGCCCCAAATGTTGTAGAAATGTTTCTTTTGATGAGTGGAACAAATAATTTTGCCAAAAAATATTTTCTTACCTCATTTTGAGATAGTACAAAATTTTCACTATTTTGAAAGGTCCGCGCCTGTCGATTTTCCGTCAAAAATTCAATTTTCCAAAAACTGCCCCAAATGTTGTAGAAATGTTTCATTTGATGAGTGGAACAAATAATTTTGCCAAAAAATATTTTCTTACCCCATTTTGAGATAGTACAAAATTTTCACTATTTTGTAAGGTCCGCGCCTGTCGATTTTCCGTCAAAAATTCATTTTTCCAAAAATTGCCCCAAATGTTGAAGAAATGTTTCTTTTGATGAGTGGAACAAATAATTTTGCTAAAAAATTATTTTCTTACCCCATTTTGAGATAGTACAAAATTTTCACTATTTTGTAAGGGTCGCGCCTGTCGATTTTCCGTCAAAAATTCAATTTTCCAAAAACTGCCTCAAATGATGTAGAAATGTTTCCTTTGATGAGTGGAACAAATAATTTTGCCAAAAAATATTTTCTTACCCCATTTTGAGATAGTACAAAATTTTCACTATTTTGTAAGGGTCGCGCCTGTCGATTTTCCGTCAAAAATTCAATTTTCCAAAAACTGTCCCAAATGTTGTAGAAATGTTTCATTTGTTGAGTGGAACAAATAATTTCGCCAAAAAATATTTTCTTACCCCATTTTGAGATAGAACAAAATTTTCACTATTTTGTAAGGTGCGTGCCTGTCGATTTTCCGCCAAAAATTCAATTTTCCAAAAACTGGCTCAAGTGTTAAAGAAATGTTTCTTTTGATGAGTGGAACAAATAACTTTGCCAAAAATTATTTTCTTACCCCATTTTGAGATAGTACAAAATTTTCACTATTTTGTAAGGGTCGCGCCTGTCGATTTTCGTTCAAAAATTCAATTTTCCAAAAACTGCCTCAAATGTTGTAGAAATGTTTCTTTTGATGAGTGGAACAAATAGTTTTGCCAAAAACATTTCTTTACCCCATTTTGAGATATTACATAATTTTCACTATTTTGTAAGGTCCACATCTGTCGATTTTCTATCAAAAATTCAATTTTCCAAAAACTGCCTCAAATATTATAGAAATGTTTCTTTTGATGAGTGGAACAAATAATTTTGCCAAAAAATATTTTCTTACCCCATTTTGAGATAGTACAAAATTTTCACTATTTTGAAAGGCCGCGCATGTCGATTTTCCGTCAAAAATTCAATTTTCCAAAAACTGCCCCAAATGTTGTAGAAATGTTTCATTTGATGAGTGGAACAAATAATTTTGCCAAAAAATATTTTCTTACCCCATTTTGAGATAGTACAAAATTTTCACTATTTTGAAAGGTCCGCGCCTGTCGATTTTCCGTCAAAAATTCAATTTTCCAAAAACTGCCCCAAATGTTGTAGAAATGTTCTTTTGATGAGTGGAACAAATAATTTTGCCAAAAAATATTTTCTTACCTCATTTTGAGATAGTACAAAATTTTCACTATTTTGAAAGGTTTCGCGCCTGTCGATTTTCTGTCAAAAATTCAATTTTCCAAAAACTGCCCCAAATGTTGTAGAAATGTTTCATTTGATGAGTGGAACAAATAATTTTGCCAGAAAATATTTTCTTACCCCATTTTGAGATAGTACAAAATTTTCACTATTTTGTAAGGTCCGCGCCTGTCGATTTTCCGTCAAAAATTAAATTTTCCAAAAACTGCCCCAAATGTTGAAGAAATGTTTCTTTTGATGAGTGGAACAAATAATTTTGCTAAAAAATTATTTTCTTACCCCATTTTGAGATAGTACAAAATTTTCACTATTTTGTAAGGGTCGCGCCTGTCGATTTTCCGTCAAAAATTCAATTTTCCAAAAACTGCCTCAAATGATGTAGAAATGTTTCTTCTGATGAGTGGAACAAATAATTTTGCCAAAAAATATTTTCTTACCCCATTTTGAGATAGTACAAAATTTTCACTATTTTGTAAGGTCCGCGCCTGTCGATTTTCCGTCAAAAATTCAATTTACCAAAAACTGCCCCAAATGTTGTAGAAATGTTTCTTTTGATGAGTGGAACAAATTATTTTGTCAAAAAATATTTTCTTACCCCATTTTGAGATAGTACAAAATTTTCACTATTTTGTAAGGTCCGTGCCTGTCGATTTTCCGCCAAAAATTCAATTTTCCAAAAACTGGCTCAAGTGTTATAGAAATGTTTCTTTTGATGATTGGAACAAATAGTTTTGCCAAAAACATTTTTTTCCCCATTTTGAGATGGTACAAAATTTTCACTATTTTGTAAGGTCCACATCTGTCGATTTTCTGTCAAAAATTCAATTTTCCAAAAACTGCCTCAAATATTGTAGAAATGTTTCTTTTGATGAGTAGAACAAATAATTTTGCCAAAAAATGTTTTCTTACCCCATTTTGAGATAGTACAAAATTTTCACTATTTTGTAAGGTTAGCGCCTGTCGATTTTCCGTCAAAAATTCAATTTTCCAAAAACTGCCCCAAATGTTGTAGAAATGTTTCTTTTGATGAGTGGAACAAATAATTTTGCCAAAAAATATTTTCTTACCCCATTTTGAGATAGTACAAAATTTTTACTATTTTGTAAGGTCATTGCCTGTCGATTTTCCGCCAAAAATTCAATTTGGCAAAAACTGGCTCAAACGTTATAGAAATGTTTCTTTTGATGATTGGAACAAATAGTTTTGCCAAAAACATTTCTTTACCCCATTTTGAGATAGTACAAAATTTTCACTATTTTGTAAGGTCCACATCTGTCGATTTTCCGTCAAATATTCAATTTTCCAAAAACTGCCTGGAACAAATAATTTTGCCAAAAAATATTTTCTTACCCCATTTTGAGATAGTACAAAATTTTCACTATTTTGTAAGGTCCGCGCCTGTCGATTTTCCGTCAAAAATTCAATTTTCCAAAAACTGCCCCAAATATTATAGAAATGTTTCTTTTGATGAGTGGAACAAATAATTTTGCCAAAAAATATTTTCTTACCCCATTTTGAGATAGTACAAAATTTTCACTATTTTGTAACTTAAAGGTCCGCGCCTGTCGATTTTCCGTCAAAAATTCAATTTTCCAAAAACTGCCCCAAATGTTGTAGAAATGTTTCTTTTGATGAGTGGAACAAATAATTTTGCCAAAAAATATTTTCTTACCTCATTTTGAGATAGTACAAAATTTTCACTATTTTGAAAGGTCCGCGCCTGTTGATTTTCCGTCAAAAATTCAATTTTCCAAAAACTGCCCCAAATGTTGTAGAAATGTTTCATTTGATGAGAGGAACAAATAATTTTGCCAAAAAATATTTTCTTACCCCATTTTGAGATAGTACAAAATTTTCAACATTTGGTAAGGTGCGCACCTGTCGATTTATGTCAAAAATTCAATTTTCCAAAAAGTGTCTCAAATGTTGTAGAAATGTTTCTTTTGACCAGTGGAACAAATAATTTTGCCAAAAAATATTTTCTTACCCCATTTCGAGATAGTACAAAATTTTCACTATTTTGTAAGGGGCGCGCCTGTCGATTTTCCGTCAAAAATTCAATTTTCCAAAAACTGCCTCAAATGATGTAGAAATGTTTCCTTCGATGAGTGGAACAAATAATTTTGCCAAAAAATATTTTCTTACCCCATTTTGAGATAGTACAAAATTTACACTATTTTGTAAGGGTCGCGCCTGTCGATTTTCCGTCAAAAATTCAATTTTCCAAAAACTGTCCCAAATGTTGTAGAAATGTTTCATTTGTTGAGTGGGACAAATAATTTTGCCAAAAAATATTTTCTTACCCCATTTTGAGATAGTACAAAATTTTCACTATTTTGTAAGGTGCGTGTCTGTCGATTTTCCGCTAAAAATTCAATTTTCCAAAAACTGGCTCAAGTGTTAAAGAAATGTTTCTTTTGATGATTGGAACAAATAGTTTTGCCAAAAATTTTCTTTACCCCATTTTGAGATAGTACAAAATTTTCACTATTTTGTAAGGTCCACATCTGTCGATTTTCTGTCAAAAATTCAATTTTCCAAAAACTGCCTCAAATATTGTAGAAATGTTTCTTTTGAAGAGTGGAACAAATAATTTTGCCAAAAAATGTTTTCTTACACCATTTTGAGATAGTACAAAATTTTCACTATTTTGTAAGGTCCGCGCCTGTCGATTTTCCGTCAAAAATTCAATTTTCCGAAAACTGCCTCAAATATTGTAGAAATGTTTCTTTTGAAGAGTGGAACAAATAATTTTGCCAAAAAATATTTTCTTACCTCATTTTGAGATAGTACAAAATTTTCACTATTTTGAAAGGTCCGCGCCTGTCGATTTTCCGTCAAAAATTCAATTTTCCAAAAAATGCCCCAAATGTTGTAGAAATGTTTCATTTGATGAGTGGAACAAATAATTTTGCCAAAAAATATTTTCTTACCCCATTTTGAGATAGTACAAAATTTTCACTATTTTGTAAGGTCCGCGCCTGTCGATTTTCCGTCAAAAATTCATTTTTCCAAAAATTGCCCCAAATGTTGAAGAAATGTTTCTTTTGATGAGTGGAACAAATAATTTTGCTAAAAAATTATTTTCTTACCCCATTTTGAGATAGTACAAAATTTTCACTATTTTGTAAGGGTCGCGCCTGTCGATTTTCCGTCAAAAATTCAATTTTCCAAAAACTGCCTCAAATGATGTAGAAATGTTTCCTTTGATGAGTGGAACAAATAATTTTGCCAAAAAATATTTTCTTACCCCATTTTGAGATAGTACAAAATTTTCACTATTTTGTAAGGGTCGCGCCTGTCGATTTTCCGTCAAAAATTCAATTTTCCAAAAACTGTCCCAAATGTTGTAGAAATGTTTCATTTGTTGAGTGGAACAAATAATTTTGCCAAAAAATATTTTCTTACCCCATTTTGAGATAGAACAAAATTTTCACTATTTTGTAAGGTGCGTGCCTGTCGATTTTCCGCCAAAAATTCAATTTTCCAAAAACTGGCTCAAGTGTTAAAGAAATGTTTCTTTTGATGAGTGGAACAAATAACTTTGCCAAAAATTATTTTCTTACCCCATTTTGAGATAGTACAAAATTTTCACTATTTTGTAAGGGTCGCGCCTGTCGATTTTCCATCAAAAATTCAATTTTCCAAAAACTGCCTCAAATGTTGTAGAAATGTTTCTTTTGATGAGTGGAACAAATAGTTTTGCCAAAAACATTTCTTTACCCCATTTTGAGATATTACATAATTTTCACTATTTTGTAAGGTCCACATCTGTCGATTTTCTATCAAAAATTCAATTTTCCAAAAACTGCCTCAAATATTATAGAAATGTTTCTTTTGATGAGTGGAACAAATAATTTTGCCAAAAAATATTTTCTTACCCCATTTTGAGATAGTACAAAATTTTCACTATTTTGAAAGGCCGCGCCTGTCGATTTTCCGTCAAAAATTCAATTTTCCAAAAACTGCCCCAAATGTTGTAGAAATGTTTCATTTGATGAGTGGAACAAATAATTTTGCCAAAAAATATTTTCTTACCCCATTTTGAGATAGTACAAAATTTTCACTATTTTGAAAGGTCCGCGCCTGTCGATTTTCCGTCAAAAATTCAATTTTCCAAAAACTGCCCCAAATGTTGTAGAAATGTTCTTTTGATGAGTGGAACAAATAATTTTGCCAAAAAATATTTTCTTACCTCATTTTGAGATAGTACAAAATTTTCACTATTTTGAAAGGTTTCGCGCCTGTCGATTTTCTGTCAAAAATTCAATTTTCCAAAAACTGCCCCAAATGTTGTAGAAATGTTTCATTTGATGAGTGGAACAAATAATTTTGCCAGAAAATATTTTCTTACCCCATTTTGAGATAGTACAAAATTTTCACTATTTTGTAAGGGTCGCGCCTGTCGATTTTCCGTCAAAAATTCAATTTTCCAAAAACTGCCTCAAATGATGTAGAAATGTTTCTTCTGATGAGTGGAACAAATAATTTTGCCAAAAAATATTTTCTTACCCCATTTTGAGATAGTACAAAATTTTCACTATTTTGTAAGGGTCGCGCCTGTCGATTTTCCGTCAAAAATTCAATTTTCCAAAAACTGCCTCAAATGATGTAGAAATGTTTCTTCTGATGAGTGGAACAAATAATTTTGCCAAAAAATATTTTCTTACCCCATTTTGAGATAGTACAAAATTTTCACTATTTTGTAAGGTCCTCGCCTGTCGATTTTCCGTCAAAAATTCAATTTACCAAAAACTGCCCCAAATGTTGTAGAAATGTTTCTTTTGATGAGTGGAACAAATTATTTTGTCAAAAAATATTTTCTTACCCCATTTTGAGATAGTACAAAATTTTCACTATTTTGTAAGGTCCGTGCCTGTCGATTTTCCGCCAAAAATTCAATTTTCCAAAAACTGGCTCAAGTGTTATAGAAATGTTTCTTTTGATGATTGGAACAAATAGTTTTGCCAAAAACATTTTTTTCCCCATTTTGAGATGGTACAAAATTTTCACTATTTTGTAAGGTCCACATCTGTCGATTTTCTGTCAAAAATTCAATTTTCCAAAAACTGCCTCAAATATTGTAGAAATGTTTCTTTTGATGAGTAGAACAAATAATTTTGCCAAAAAATGTTTTCTTACCCCATTTTGAGATAGTACAAAATTTTCACTATTTTGTAAGGTTAGCGCCTGTCGATTTTCCGTCAAAAATTCAATTTTCCAAAAACTGCCCCAAATGTTGTAGAAATGTTTCTTTTGATGAGTGGAACAAATAATTTTGCCAAAAAATATTTTCTTACCCCATTTTGAGATAGTACAAAATTTTTACTATTTTGTAAGGTCATTGCCTGTCGATTTTCCGCCAAAAATTCAATTTGGCAAAAACTGGCTCAAACGTTATAGAAATGTTTCTTTTGATGATTGGAACAAATAGTTTTGCCAAAAACATTTCTTTACCCCATTTTGAGATAGTACAAAATTTTCACTATTTTGTAAGGTCCACATCTGTCGATTTTCCGTCAAATATTCAATTTTCCAAAAACTGCCTGGAACAAATAATTTTGCCAAAAAATATTTTCTTACCCCATTTTGAGATAGTACAAAATTTTCACTATTTTGTAAGGTCCGCGCCTGTCGATTTTCCGTCAAAAATTCAATTTTCCAAAAACTGCCCCAAATATTATAGAAATGTTTCTTTTGATGAGTGGAACAAATAATTTTGCCAAAAAATATTTTCTTACCCCATTTTGAGATAGTACAAAATTTTCACTATTTTGTAACTTAAAGGTCCGCGCCTGTCGATTTTCCGTCAAAAATTCAATTTTCCAAAAACTGCCCCAAATGTTGTAGAAATGTTTCTTTTGATGAGTGGAACAAATAATTTTGCCAAAAAATATTTTCTTACCTCATTTTGAGATAGTACAAAATTTTCACTATTTTGAAAGGTCCGCGCCTGTTGATTTTCCGTCAAAAATTCAATTTTCCAAAAACTGCCCCAAATGTTGTAGAAATGTTTCATTTGATGAGAGGAACAAATAATTTTGCCAAAAAATATTTTCTTACCCCATTTTGAGATAGTACAAAATTTTCAACATTTGGTAAGGTGCGCACCTGTCGATTTATGTCAAAAATTCAATTTTCCAAAAAGTGTCTCAAATGTTGTAGAAATGTTTCTTTTGACCAGTGGAACAAATAATTTTGCCAAAAAATATTTTCTTACCCCATTTCGAGATAGTACAAAATTTTCACTATTTTGTAAGGGGCGCGCCTGTCGATTTTCCGTCAAAAATTCAATTTTCCAAAAACTGCCTCAAATGATGTAGAAATGTTTCCTTCGATGAGTGGAACAAATAATTTTGCCAAAAAATATTTTCTTACCCCATTTTGAGATAGTACAAAATTTACACTATTTTGTAAGGGTCGCGCCTGTCGATTTTCCGTCAAAAATTCAATTTTCCAAAAACTGTCCCAAATGTTGTAGAAATGTTTCATTTGTTGAGTGGGACAAATAATTTTGCCAAAAAATATTTTCTTACCCCATTTTGAGATAGTACAAAATTTTCACTATTTTGTAAGGTGCGTGTCTGTCGATTTTCCGCTAAAAATTCAATTTTCCAAAAACTGGCTCAAGTGTTAAAGAAATGTTTCTTTTGATGATTGGAACAAATAGTTTTGCCAAAAATTTTCTTTACCCCATTTTGAGATAGTACAAAATTTTCACTATTTTGTAAGGTCCACATCTGTCGATTTTCTGTCAAAAATTCAATTTTCCAAAAACTGCCTCAAATATTGTAGAAATGTTTCTTTTGAAGAGTGGAACAAATAATTTTGCCAAAAAATGTTTTCTTACACCATTTTGAGATAGTACAAAATTTTCACTATTTTGTAAGGTCCGCGCCTGTCGATTTTCCGTCAAAAATTCAATTTTCCGAAAACTGCCTCAAATATTGTAGAAATGTTTCTTTTGAAGAGTGGAACAAATAATTTTGCCAAAAAATATTTTCTTACCTCATTTTGAGATAGTACAAAATTTTCACTATTTTGAAAGGTCCGCGCCTGTCGATTTTCCGTCAAAAATTCAATTTTCCAAAAAATGCCCCAAATGTTGTAGAAATGTTTCATTTGATGAGTGGAACAAATAATTTTGCCAAAAAATATTTTCTTACCCCATTTTGAGATAGTACAAAATTTTCACTATTTTGTAAGGTCCGCGCCTGTCGATTTTCCGTCAAAAATTCATTTTTCCAAAAATTGCCCCAAATGTTGAAGAAATGTTTCTTTTGATGAGTGGAACAAATAATTTTGCTAAAAAATTATTTTCTTACCCCATTTTGAGATAGTACAAAATTTTCACTATTTTGTAAGGGTCGCGCCTGTCGATTTTCCGTCAAAAATTCAATTTTCCAAAAACTGCCTCAAATGATGTAGAAATGTTTCCTTTGATGAGTGGAACAAATAATTTTGCCAAAAAATATTTTCTTACCCCATTTTGAGATAGTACAAAATTTTCACTATTTTGTAAGGGTCGCGCCTGTCGATTTTCCGTCAAAAATTCAATTTTCCAAAAACTGTCCCAAATGTTGTAGAAATGTTTCATTTGTTGAGTGGAACAAATAATTTTGCCAAAAAATATTTTCTTACCCCATTTTGAGATAGAACAAAATTTTCACTATTTTGTAAGGTGCGTGCCTGTCGATTTTCCGCCAAAAATTCAATTTTCCAAAAACTGGCTCAAGTGTTAAAGAAATGTTTCTTTTGATGAGTGGAACAAATAACTTTGCCAAAAATTATTTTCTTACCCCATTTTGAGATAGTACAAAATTTTCACTATTTTGTAAGGGTCGCGCCTGTCGATTTTCCATCAAAAATTCAATTTTCCAAAAACTGCCTCAAATGTTGTAGAAATGTTTCTTTTGATGAGTGGAACAAATAGTTTTGCCAAAAACATTTCTTTACCCCATTTTGAGATATTACATAATTTTCACTATTTTGTAAGGTCCACATCTGTCGATTTTCTATCAAAAATTCAATTTTCCAAAAACTGCCTCAAATATTATAGAAATGTTTCTTTTGATGAGTGGAACAAATAATTTTGCCAAAAAATATTTTCTTATCCCATTTTGAGATAGTACAAAATTTTCACTATTTTGAAAGGCCGCGCCTGTCGATTTTCCGTCAAAAATTCAATTTTCCAAAAACTGCCCCAAATGTTGTAGAAATGTTTCATTTGATGAGTGGAACAAATAATTTTGCCAAAAAATATTTTCTTACCCCATTTTGAGATAGTACAAAATTTTCACTATTTTGAAAGGTCCGCGCCTGTCGATTTTCCGTCAAAAATTCAATTTTCCAAAAACTGCCCCAAATGTTGTAGAAATGTTCTTTTGATTAGTGGAACAAATAATTTTGCCAAAAAATATTTTCTTACCTCATTTTGAGATAGTACAAAATTTTCACTATTTTGAAAGGTTTCGCGCCTGTCGATTTTCTGTCAAAAATTCAATTTTCCAAAAACTGCCCCAAATGTTGTAGAAATGTTTCATTTGATGAGTGGAACAAATAATTTTGCCAGAAAATATTTTCTTACCCCATTTTGAGATAGTACAAAATTTTCACTATTTTGTAAGGGTCGCGCCTGTCGATTTTCCGTCAAAAATTCAATTTTCCAAAAACTGCCTCAAATGATGTAGAAATGTTTCTTCTGATGAGTGGAACAAATAATTTTGCCAAAAAATATTTTCTTACCCCATTTTGAGATAGTACAAAATTTTCACTATTTTGTAAGGTCCGCGCCTGTCGATTTTCCGTCAAAAATTCAATTTACCAAAAACTGCCCCAAATGTTGTAGAAATGTTTCTTTTGATGAGTGGAACAAATAATTTTGTCAAAAAATATTTTCTTACCCCATTTTGAGATAGTACAAAATTTTCACTATTTTGTAAGGTCCGTGCCTGTCGATTTTCCGCCAAAAATTCAATTTTCCAAAAACTGGCTCAAGTGTTATAGAAATGTTTCTTTTGATGATTGGAACAAATAGTTTTGCCAAAAACATTTTTTTCCCCATTTTGAGATGGTACAAAATTTTCACTATTTTGTAAGGTCCACATCTGTCGATTTTCTGTCAAAAATTCAATTTTCCAAAAACTGCCTCAAATATTGTAGAAATGTTTCTTTTGATGAGTAGAACAAATAATTTTGCCAAAAAATGTTTTCTTACCCCATTTTGAGATAGTACAAAATTTTCACTATTTTGTAAGGTTAGCGCCTGTCGATTTTCCGTCAAAAATTCAATTTTCCAAAAACTGCCCCAAATGTTGTAGAAATGTTTCTTTTGATGAGTGGAACAAATAATTTTGCCAAAAAATATTTTCTTACCCCATTTTGAGATAGTACAAAATTTTTACTATTTTGTAAGGTCCGTGCCTGTCGATTTTCCGCCAAAAATTCAATTTTCCAAAAACTGGCTCAAACGTTATAGAAATGTTTCTTTTGATGATTGGAACAAATAGTTTTGCCAAAAACATTTCTTTACCCCATTTTGAGATAGTACAAAATTTTCACTATTTTGTAAGGTCCACATCTGTCGATTTTCCGTCAAATATTCAATTTTCCAAAAACTGCCTGGAACAAATAATTTTGCCAAAAAATATTTTCTTACCCCATTTTGAGATAGTACAAAATTTTCACTATTTCGTAAGGTCCGCGCCTGTCGATTTTCCGTCAAAAATTCAATTTTCCAAAAACTGCCCCAAATGTTGTAGAAATGTTTCTTTTGATGAGTGGAACAAATAATTTTGCCAAAAAATATTTTCTTACCTCATTTTGAGATAGTACAAAATTTTCACTATTTTGAAAGGTCCGCGCCTGTTGATTTTCCGTCAAAAATTCAATTTTCCAAAAACTGCCCCAAATGTTGTAGAAATGTTTCATTTGATGAGTGGAACAAATAATTTTGCCAAAAAATATTTTCTTACCCCATTTTGAGATAGTACAAAATTTTCAACATTTGGTAAGGTGCGCACCTGTCGATTTATGTCAAAAATTCAATTTTCCAAAAAGTGTCTCAAATGTTGTAGAAATGTTTCTTTTGACCAGTGGAACAAATAATTTTGCCAAAAAATATTTTCTTACCCCATTTCGAGATAGTACAAAATTTTCACTATTTTGTAAGGGGCGCGCCTGTCGATTTTCCGTCAAAAATTCAATTTTCCAAAAACTGCCTCAAATGATGTAGAAATGTTTCCTTCGATGAGTGGAACAAATAATTTTGCCAAAAAATATTTTCTTACCCCATTTTGAGATAGTACAAAATTTACACTATTTTGTAAGGGTCGCGCCTGTCGATTTTCCGTCAAAAATTCAATTTTCCAAAAACTGTCCCAAATGTTGTAGAAATGTTTCATTTGTTGAGTGGGACAAATAATTTTGCCAAAAAATATTTTCTTACCCCATTTTGAGATAGTACAAAATTTTCACTATTTTGTAAGGTGCGTGTCTGTCGATTTTCCGCTAAAAATTCAATTTTCCAAAAACTGGCTCAAGTGTTAAAGAAATGTTTCTTTTGATGATTGGAACAAATAGTTTTGCCAAAAATTTTCTTTACCCCATTTTGAGATAGTACAAAATTTTCACTATTTTGTAAGGTCCACATCTGTCGATTTTCTGTCAAAAATTCAATTTTCCAAAAACTGCCTCAAATATTGTAGAAATGTTTCTTTTGAAGAGTGGAACAAATAATTTTGCCAAAAAATGTTTTCTTACACCATTTTGAGATAGTACAAAATTTTCACTATTTTGTAAGGTCCGCGCCTGTCGATTTTCCGTCAAAAATTCAATTTTCCGAAAACTGCCCCAAATGTTGTAGAAATGTTTCTTTGATGAGTGGAACAAATAATTTTGCCAAAAAATATTTTCTTACCCCATTTTGAGATAGTACAAAATTTTCACTATTTTGTAAGGTCCGCGCCTGTCGATTTTCTGTCAAAAATTCAATTTTCCAAAAACTGCCCCAAATGTTGAAGAAATGTTTCTTTTGATGAGTGGAACAAATAACTTTGCTAAAAAATTATTTTCTTACCCCATTTTGAGATAGTACAAAATTTTCACTATTTTGTAAGGTCCGCGCCTGTCGATTTTCCGTCAAAAATTCAATTTTCCGAAAACTGCCCCAAATGTTGTAGAAATGTTTCTTTTGATGAGTGGAACAAATAGTTTTGCCAAAAACATTTCTTTACCCCATTTTGAGATAGTACAAAATTTTCACTATTTTGTAAGGTCCACATCTGTCGATTTTCTGTCAAAAATTCAATTTTCCAAAAACTGCCTCAAATATTGTAGAAATGTTTCTTTTGATGAGTGGAACAAATAATTTTGCCAAAAAATATTTTCTTACCCCATTTTGAGATAGTACAAAATTTTCACTATTTGGTAAGGTCCGCGCCTGTCGATTTTATGTCATCAATTCAATTTTCCAAAAAGTTTCTCAAATGTTGTAGAAATGTTTCTTTTGATGAGTTGAACAAATAATTTTGCCAAAAAATATTTTCTTACCCCATTTTGAGATAGTACAAAATTTTCACTATTTTGTAAGGTCCGTGCCTGTCGATTTTCCTTTAAAAATTCAATTTTCCAAAAACTGCCTCAAATGTTGTAGAAATGTTTCTTTTGATGATTGGAACAAATAATTTTGCCAAAAAATATTTTCTTACCCCATTTTGAGATAGTACAAAATTTTCAACATTTGGTAAGGTCCGCACCTGTCGATTTATGTCAAAAATTCAATTTTCCAAAAAGTGTCTCAAATGTTGTAGAAATGTTTCTTTTGACGAGTGGAACAAATAATTTTGCCAAAAAATATTTTCTTACCCCATTTTGAGATAGTACAAAATTTTCACTATTTTGTAAGGTCCGCGCCTGTCAATTTTCCGTCAAAAATTCAATTTTCCAAAAACTGCCTCAAATATTGTAGAAATGTTTCTTTAGATGAGTGGAACAAATAATTTTGCCAAAAAATATTTTCTTACCCCGTTTGAAGATAGTACAAAATTTTCACTATTTTGTAAGGTCCGTGCCTGTTGATTTTCCGCCAAAAATTCAATTTTCCAAAAACTGGCTCAAATGTTATAGAAATGTTTCTTTTGATTTATTGGAACAAATAGTTTTGCCAAAAACATTTCTGTACCCCATTTTGAGATTGTACATAATTTTCACTATTTTGTAAGGTCCACATCTGTCGATTTTCTATCAAAAATTCAATTTTCCAAAAACTGCCTCAAATATTATAGAAATGTTTCTTTTGATGAGTGGAACAAATAATTTTGCCAAAAAATATTTTCTTACCCCATTTTGAGATAGTACAAAATTTTCACTATTTTGTAACTTAAAGTTCCGCGCCTGTCGATTTTCCGTCAAAAATTCAATTTTCCAAAAACTGCCCCAAATGTTGTAGAAATGTTTCTTTTGATGAGTGGAACAAATAATTTTGCCAAAAAATATTTTCTTACCTCATTTTGAGATAGTACAAAATTTTCACTATTTTGAAAGGTCCACATCTGTCGATTTTCCGTAAAAAATTCAATTTTCCAAAAACTGCCCCAAATGTTGTAGAAATGTTTCATTTGATGAGTGGAACAAATAATTTTTCCAAAAAATATTTTCTTACCCCATTTTGAGATAGTACAAAATTTTCACTATTTTGTAAGGTCCGCGCCTGTCGATTTTCCGTCAAAAATTCATTTTTCCAAAAATTGCCCCAAATGTTGAAGAAATGTTTCTTTTGATGAGTGGAACAAATAATTTTGCTAAAAAATTATTTTCTTACCCCATTTTGAGATAGTACAAAATTTTCACTATTTTGTAAGGGTCGCGCCTGTCGATTTTCCGTCAAAAATTCAATTTTCCAAAAACTGCCTCAAATGATGTAGAAATGTTTCCTTTGATGAGTGGAACAAATAATTTTGCCAAAAAATATTTTCTTACCCCATTTTGAGATAGTACAAAATTTTCACTATTTTGTAAGGGTCGCGCCTGTCGATTTTCCGTCAAAAATTCAATTTTCCAAAAACTGTCCCAAATGTTGTAGAAATGTTTCATTTGTTGAGTGGAACAAATAATTTTGCCAAAAAATATTTTCTTACCCCATTTTGAGATAGAACAAAATTTTCACTATTTTGTAAGGTGCGTGCCTGTCGATTTTCCGCCAAAAATTCAATTTTCCAAAAACTGGCTCAAGTGTTAAAGAAATGTTTCTTTTGATGAGTGGAACAAATAACTTTGCCAAAAATTATTTTCTTACCCCATTTTGAGATAGTACAAAATTTTCACTATTTTGTAAGGGTCGCGCCTGTCGATTTTCCATCAAAAATTCAATTTTCCAAAAACTGCCTCAAATGTTGTAGAAATGTTTCTTTTGATGAGTGGAACAAATAGTTTTGCCAAAAACATTTCTTTACCCCATTTTGAGATATTACATAATTTTCACTATTTTGTAAGGTCCACATCTGTCGATTTTCTATCAAAAATTCAATTTTCCAAAAACTGCCTCAAATATTATAGAAATGTTTCTTTTGATGAGTGGAACAAATAATTTTGCCAAAAAATATTTTCTTACCCCATTTTGAGATAGTACAAAATTTTCACTATTTTGAAAGGCCGCGCCTGTCGATTTTCCGTCAAAAATTCAATTTTCCAAAAACTGCCCCAAATGTTGTAGAAATGTTTCATTTGATGAGTGGAACAAATAATTTTGCCAAAAAATATTTTCTTACCCCATTTTGAGATAGTACAAAATTTTCACTATTTTGAAAGGTCCGCGCCTGTCGATTTTCCGTCAAAAATTCAATTTTCCAAAAACTGCCCCAAATGTTGTAGAAATGTTCTTTTGATGAGTGGAAAAAATAATTTTGCCAAAAAATATTTTCTTACCTCATTTTGAGATAGTACAAAATTTTCACTATTTTGTAAGGTCCACATCTGTCGATTTTCTGTCAAAAATTCAATTTTCCAAAAACTGCCCCAAATGTTGTAGAAATGTTTCATTTGATGAGTGGAACAAATAATTTTGCCAGAAAATATTTTCTTACCCCATTTTGAGATAGTACAAAATTTTCACTATTTTGTAAGGTCCGCGCCTGTCGATTTTCCGTCAAAAATTAAATTTTCCAAAAACTGCCCCAAATGTTGAAGAAATGTTTCTTTTGATGAGTGGAACAAATAATTTTGCTAAAAAATTATTTTCTTACCCCATTTTGAGATAGTACAAAATTTTCACTATTTTGTAAGGGTCGCGCCTGTCGATTTTCCGTCAAAAATTCAATTTTCCAAAAACTGCCTCAAATGATGTAGAAATGTTTCTTCTGATGAGTGGAACAAATAATTTTGCCAAAAAATATTTTCTTACCCCATTTTGAGATAGTACAAAATTTTCACTATTTTGTAAGGTCCGCGCCTGTCGATTTTCCGTCAAAATTCAATTTACCAAAAACTGCCCCAAATGTTGTAGAAATGTTTCTTTTGATGAGTGGAACAAATAATTTTGTCAAAAAATATTTTCTTACCCCATTTTGAGATAGTACAAAATTTTCACTATTTTGTAAGGTCCGTGCCTGTCGATTTTCCGCCAAAAATTCAATTTTCCAAAAACTGGCTCAAGTGTTATAGAAATGTTTCTTTTGATGATTGGAACAAATAGTTTTGCCAAAAACATTTTTTTCCCCATTTTGAGATGGTACAAAATTTTCACTATTTTGTAAGGTCCACATCTGTCGATTTTCTGTCAAAAATTCAATTTTCCAAAAACTGCCTCAAATATTGTAGAAATGTTTCTTTTGATGAGTAGAACAAATAATTTTGCCAAAAAATGTTTTCTTACCCCATTTTGAGATAGTACAAAATTTTCACTATTTTGTAAGGTTAGCGCCTGTCGATTTTCCGTCAAAAATTCAATTTTCCAAAAACTGCCCCAAATGTTGTAGAAATGTTTCTTTTGATGAGTGGAACAAATAATTTTGCCAAAAAATATTTTCTTACCCCATTTTGAGATAGTACAAAATTTTTACTATTTTGTAAGGTCCGCGCCTGTCGATTTTCCGCCAAAAATTCAATTTTCCAAAAACTGGCTCAAACGTTATAGAAATGTTTCTTTTGATGATTGGAACAAATAGTTTTGCCAAAAACATTTCTTTACCCCATTTTGAGATAGTACAAAATTTTCACTATTTGGTAAGGTCCGCGCCTGTCGATTTTATGTCATCAATTCAATTTTCCAAAAAGTTTCTCAAATGTTGTAGAAATGTTTCTTTTGATGAGTGGAACAAATAATTTTGCCAAAAAATATTTTCTTACCCCATTTTGAGATAGTACAAAATTTTCACTATTTTGTAAGGTCCGTGCCTGTCGATTTTCCTTTAAAAATTCAATTTTCCAAAAACTGCCTCAAATGTTGTAGAAATGTTTCTTTTGATGATTGGAACAAATAATTTTGCCAAAAAATATTTTCTTACCCCATTTTGAGATAGTACAAAATTTTCAACATTTGGTAAGGTCCGCACCTGTCGATTTATGTCAAAAATTCAATTTTCCAAAAAGTGTCTCAAATGTTGTAGAAATGTTTCTTTTGACGAGTGGAACAAATAATTTTGCCAAAAAATATTTTCTTACCCCATTTTGAGATAGTACAAAATTTTCACTATTTTGTAAGGTCCGCGCCTGTCAATTTTCCGTCAAAAATTCAATTTTCCAAAAACTGCCTCAAATATTGTAGAAATGTTTCTTTAGATGAGTGGAACAAATAATTTTGCCAAAAAATATTTTCTTACCCCGTTTGAAGATAGTACAAAATTTTCACTATTTTGTAAGGTCCGTGCCTGTTGATTTTCCGCCAAAAATTCAATTTTCCAAAAACTGGCTCAAATGTTATAGAAATGTTTCTTTTGATTTATTGGAACAAATAGTTTTGCCAAAAACATTTCTTTACCCCATTTTGAGATTGTACATAATTTTCACTATTTTGTAAGGTCCACATCTGTCGATTTTCTATCAAAAATTCAATTTTCCAAAAACTGCCTCAAATATTATAGAAATGTTTCTTTTGATGAGTGGAACAAATAATTTTGCCAAAAAATATTTTCTTACCCCATTTTGAGATAGTACAAAATTTTCACTATTTTGTAACTTAAAGTTCCGCGCCTGTCGATTTTCCGTCAAAAATTCAATTTTCCAAAAACTGCCCCAAATGTTGTAGAAATGTTTCTTTTGATGAGTGGAACAAATAATTTTGCCAAAAAATATTTTCTTACCTCATTTTGAGATAGTACAAAATTTTCACTATTTTGAAAGGTCCGCGCCTGTCGATTTTCCGTCAAAAATTCAATTTTCCAAAAACTGCCCCAAATGTTGTAGAAATGTTTCATTTGATGAGTGGAACAAATAATTTTGCCAAAAAATATTTTCTTACCCCATTTTGAGATAGTACAAAATTTTCACTATTTTGTAAGGTCCGCGCCTGTCGATTTTCCGTCAAAAATTCATTTTTCCAAAAATTGCCCCAAATGTTGAAGAAATGTTTCTTTTGATGAGTGGAACAAATAATTTTGCTAAAAAATTATTTTCTTACCCCATTTTGAGATAGTACAAAATTTTCACTATTTTGTAAGGGTCGCGCCTGTCGATTTTCCGTCAAAAATTCAATTTTCCAAAAACTGCCTCAAATGATGTAGAAATGTTTCCTTTGATGAGTGGAACAAATAATTTTGCCAAAAAATATTTTCTTACCCCATTTTGAGATAGTACAAAATTTTCACTATTTTGTAAGGGTCGCGCCTGTCGATTTTCCGTCAAAAATTCAATTTTCCAAAAACTGGCTCAAGTGTTATAGAAATGTTTCTTTTGATGATTGGAACAAATAGTTTTGCCAAAAACAGTTTTTTCCCCATTTTGAGATGGTACAAAATTTTCACTATTTTGTAAGGTCCACATCTGTCGATTTTCTGTCAAAAATTCAATTTTCCAAAAACTGCCTCAAATATTGTAGAAATGTTTCTTTTGATGAGTAGAACAAATAATTTTGCCAAAAAATGTTTTCTTACCCCATTTTGAGATAGTACAAAATTTTCACTATTTTGTAAGGTTAGCGCCTGTCGATTTTCCGTCAAAAATTCAATTTTCCAAAAACTGCCCCAAATGTTGTAGAAATGTTTCTTTTGATGAGTGGAACAAATAATTTTGCCAAAAAATATTTTCTTACCCCATTTTGAGATAGTACAAAATTTTTACTATTTTGTAAGGTCCGTGCCTGTCGATTTTCCGCCAAAAATTCAATTTTCCAAAAACTGGCTCAAACGTTATAGAAATGTTTCTTTTGATGATTGGAACAAATAGTTTTGCCAAAAACATTTCTTTACCCCATTTTGAGATAGTACAAAATTTTCACTATTTGGTAAGGTCCGCGCCTGTCGATTTTATGTCAAAAATTCAATTTTCCAAAAACTGCCCCAAATGTTGTAGAAATGTTCTTTTGATGAGTGGAACAAATAATTTTGCCAAAAAATATTTTCTTACCTCATTTTGAGATAGTACAAAATTTTCACTATTTTGAAAGGTTTCGCGCCTGTCGATTTTCCGCCAAAAATTCAATTTTCCAAAAACTGGCTCAAGTGTTAAAGAAATGTTTCTTTTGATGAGTGGAACAAATAACTTTGCCAAAAATTATTTTCTTACCCCATTTTGAGATAGTACAAAATTTTCACTATTTTGTAAGGGTCGCGCCTGTCGATTTTCCATCAAAAATTCAATTTTCCAAAAACTGCCTCAAATGTTGTAGAAATGTTTCTTTTGATGAGTGGAACAAATAGTTTTGCCAAAAACATTTCTTTACCCCATTTTGAGATATTACATAATTTTCACTATTTTGTAAGGTCCACATCTGTCGATTTTCTATCAAAAATTCAATTTTCCAAAAACTGCCTCAAATATTATAGAAATGTTTCTTTTTATGAGTGGAACAAATAATTTTGCCAAAAAATATTTTCTTACCCCATTTTGAGATAGTACAAAAATTTCACTATTTTGAAAGGCCGCGCCTGTCGATTTTCCGTCAAAAATTCAATTTTCCAAAAACTGCCCCAAATGTTGTAGAAATGTTTCATTTGATGAGTGGAACAAATAATTTTGCCAAAAAATATTTTCTTACCCCATTTTGAGATAGTACAAAATTTTCACTATTTTGAAAGGTCCGCGCCTGTCGATTTTCCGTCAAAAATTCAATTTTCCAAAAACTGCCCCAAATGTTGTAGAAATGTTCTTTTGATGAGTGGAACAAATAATTTTGCCAAAAAATATTTTCTTACCTCATTTTGAGATAGTACAAAATTTTCACTATTTTGAAAGGTTTCGCGCCTGTCGATTTTCTGTCAAAAATTCAATTTTCCAAAAAGTGTCTCAAATGTTGTAGAAATGTTTCTTTTGACGAGTGGAACAAATAATTTTGCCAAAAAATATTTTCTTACCCCATTTTGAGATAGTACAAAATTTTCACTATTTTGTAAGGTCCGCGCCTGTCAATTTTCCGTCAAAAATTCAATTTTCCAAAAACTGCCTCAAATATTGTAGAAATGTTTCTTTAGATGAGTGGAACAAATAATTTTGCCAAAAAATATTTTCTTACCCCGTTTGAAGATAGTACAAAATTTTCACTATTTTGTAAGGTCCGTGCCTGTTGATTTTCCGCCAAAAATTCAATTTTCCAAAAACTGGCTCAAATGTTATAGAAATGTTTCTTTTGATTTATTGGAACAAATAGTTTTGCCAAAAACATTTCTTTACCCCATTTTGAGATTGTTCATAATTTTCACTATTTTGTAAGGTCCACATCTGTCGATTTTCTATCAAAAATTCAATTTTCCAAAAACTGCCTCAAATATTATAGAAATGTTTCTTTTGATGAGTGGAACAAATAATTTTGCCAAAAAATATTTTCTTACCCCATTTTGAGATAGTACAAAATTTTCACTATTTTGTAACTTAAAGTTCCGCGCCTGTCGATTTTCCGTCAAAAATTCAATTTTCCAAAAACTGCCCCAAATGTTGTAGAAATGTTTCTTTTGATGAGTGGAACAAATAATTTTGCCAAAAAATATTTTCTTACCTCATTTTGAGATAGTACAAAATTTTCACTATTTTGAAAGGTCCGCGCCTGTCGATTTTCCGTCAAAAAATTCAATTTTCCAAAAACTGCCCCAAATGTTGTAGAAATGTTTCATTTGATGAGTGGAACAAATAATTTTGCCAAAAAATATTTTCTTACCCCATTTTGAGATAGTACAAAATTTTCACTATTTTGTAAGGTCCGCGCCTGTCGATTTTCCGTCAAAAATTCATTTTTCCAAAAATTGCCCCAAATGTTGAAGAAATGTTTCTTTTGATGAGTGGAACAAATAATTTTGCTAAAAAATTATTTTCTTACCCCATTTTGAGATAGTACAAAATTTTCACTATTTTGTAAGGGTCGCGCCTGTCGATTTTCCGTCAAAAATTCAATTTTCCAAAAACTGCCTCAAATGATGTAGAAATGTTTCCTTTGATGAGTGGAACAAATAATTTTGCCAAAAAATATTTTCTTACCCCATTTTGAGATAGTACAAAATTTTCACTATTTTGTAAGGGTCGCGCCTGTCGATTTTCCGTCAAAAATTCAATTTTCCAAAAACTGTCCCAAATGTTGTAGAAATGTTTCATTTGTTGAGTGGAACAAATAATTTTGCCAAAAAATATTTTCTTACCCCATTTTGAGATAGAACAAAATTTTCACTATTTTGTAAGGTGCGTGCCTGTCGATTTTCCGCCAAAAATTCAATTTTCCAAAAACTGGCTCAAGTGTTAAAGAAATGTTTCTTTTGATGAGTGGAACAAATAACTTTGCCAAAAATTATTTTCTTACCCCATTTTGAGATAGTACAAAATTTTCACTATTTTGTAAGGGTCGCGCCTGTCGATTTTCCATCAAAAATTCAATTTTCCAAAAACTGCCTCAAATGTTGTAGAAATGTTTCTTTTGATGAGTGGAACAAATAGTTTTGCCAAAAACATTTCTTTACCCCATTTTGAGATATTACATAATTTTCACTATTTTGTAAGGTCCACATCTGTCGATTTTCTATCAAAAATTCAATTTTCCAAAAACTGCCTCAAATATTATAGAAATGTTTCTTTTGATGAGTGGAACAAATAATTTTGCCAAAAAATATTTTCTTACCCCATTTTGAGATAGTACAAAATTTTCACTATTTTGAAAGGCCGCGCCTGTCGATTTTCCGTCAAAAATTCAATTTTCCAAAAACTGCCCCAAATGTTGTAGAAATGTTTCATTTGATGAGTGGAACAAATAATTTTGCCAAAAAATATTTTCTTACCCCATTTTGAGATAGTACAAAATTTTCACTATTTTGAAAGGTCCGCGCCTGTCGATTTTCCGTCAAAAATTCAATTTTCCAAAAACTGCCCCAAATGTTGTAGAAATGTTCTTTTGATGAGTGGAACAAATAATTTTGCCAAAAAATATTTTCTTACCTCATTTTGAGATAGTACAAAATTTTCACTATTTTGAAAGGTTTCGCGCCTGTCGATTTTCTGTCAAAAATTCAATTTTCCAAAAACTGCCCCAAATGTTGTAGAAATGTTTCATTTGATGAGTGGAACAAATAATTTTGCCAGAAAATATTTTCTTACCCCATTTTGAGATAGTACAAAATTTTCACTATTTTGTAAGGTCCGCGCCTGTCGATTTTCCGTCAAAAATTAAATTTTCCAAAAACTGCCCCAAATGTTGAAGAAATGTTTCTTTTGATGAGTGGAACAAATAATTTTGCTAAAAAATTATTTTCTTACCCCATTTTGAGATAGTACAAAATTTTCACTATTTTGTAAGGGTCGCGCCTGTCGATTTTCCGTCAAAAATTCAATTTTCCAAAAACTGCCTCAAATGATGTAGAAATGTTTCTTCTGATGAGTGGAACAAATAATTTTGCCAAAAAATATTTTCTTACCCCATTTTGAGATAGTACAAAATTTTCACTATTTTGTAAGGTCCGCGCCTGTCGATTTTCCGTCAAAAATTCAATTTACCAAAAACTGCCCCAAATGTTGTAGAAATGTTTCTTTTGATGAGTGGAACAAATAATTTTGTCAAAAAATATTTTCTTACCCCATTTTGAGATAGTACAAAATTTTCACTATTTTGTAAGGTCCGTGCCTGTCGATTTTCCGCCAAAAATTCAATTTTCCAAAAACTGGCTCAAGTGTTATAGAAATGTTTCTTTTGATGATTGGAACAAATAGTTTTGCCAAAAACATTTCTTTACCCCATTTTGAGATTGTACATAATTTTCACTATTTTGTAAGGTCCACATCTGTCGATTTTCTATCAAAAATTCAATTTTCCAAAAACTGCCTCAAATATTATAGAAATGTTTCTTTTGATGAGTGGAACAAATAATTTTGCCAAAAAATATTTTCTTACCCCATTTTGAGATAGTACAAAATTTTCACTATTTTGTAACTTAAAGTTCCGCGCCTGTCGATTTTCCGTCAAAAATTCAATTTTCCAAAAACTGCCCCAAATGTTGTAGAAATGTTTCTTTTGATGAGTGGAACAAATAATTTTGCCAAAAAATATTTTCTTACCTCATTTTGAGATAGTACAAAATTTTCACTATTTTGAAAGGTCCGCGCCTGTCGATTTTCCGTCAAAAATTCAATTTTCCAAAAACTGCCCCAAATGTTGTAGAAATGTTTCATTTGATGAGTGGAACAAATAATTTTGCCAAAAAATATTTTCTTACCCCATTTTGAGATAGTACAAAATTTTCACTATTTTGTAAGGTCCGCGCCTGTCGATTTTCCGTCAAAAATTCATTTTTCCAAAAATTGCCCCAAATGTTGAAGAAATGTTTCTTTTGATGAGTGGAACAAATAATTTTGCTAAAAAATTATTTTCTTACCCCATTTTGAGATAGTACAAAATTTTCACTATTTTGTAAGTGTCGCGCCTGTCGATTTTCCGTCAAAAATTCAATTTTCCAAAAACTGCCTCAAATGATGTAGAAATGTTTCCTTTGATGAGTGGAACAAATAATTTTGCCAAAAAATATTTTCTTACCCCATTTTGAGATAGTACAAAATTTTCACTATTTTGTAAGGGTCGCGCCTGTCGATTTTCCGTCAAAAATTCAATTTTCCAAAAACTGTCCCAAATGTTGTAGAAATGTTTCATTTGTTGAGTGGAACAAATAATTTTGCCAAAAAATATTTTCTTACCCCATTTTGAGATAGAACAAAATTTTCACTATTTTGTAAGGTGCGTGCCTGTCGATTTTCCGCCAAAAATTCAATTTTCCAAAAACTGGCTCAAGTGTTAAAGAAATGTTTCTTTTGATGAGTGGAACAAATAACTTTGCCAAAAATTATTTTCTTACCCCATTTTGAGATAGTACAAAATTTTCACTATTTTGTAAGGGTCGCGCCTGTCGATTTTCCATCAAAAATTCAATTTTCCAAAAACTGCCTCAAATGTTGTAGAAATGTTTCTTTTGATGAGTGGAACAAATAGTTTTGCCAAAAACATTTCTTTACCCCATTTTGAGATATTACATAATTTTCACTATTTTGTAAGGTCCACATCTGTCGATTTTCTATCAAAAATTCAATTTTCCAAAAACTGCCTCAAATATTATAGAAATGTTTCTTTTGATGAGTGGAACAAATAATTTTGCCAAAAAATATTTTCTTACCCCATTTTGAGATAGTACAAAATTTTCACTATTTTGAAAGGCCGCGCCTGTCGATTTTCCGTCAAAAATTCAATTTTCCAAAAACTGCCCCAAATGTTGTAGAAATGTTTCATTTGATGAGTGGAACAAATAATTTTGCCAAAAAATATTTTCTTACCCCATTTTGAGATAGTACAAAATTTTCACTATTTTGAAAGGTCCGCGCCTGTCGATTTTCCGTCAAAAATTCAATTTTCCAAAAACTGCCCCAAATGTTGTAGAAATGTTCTTTTGATGAGTGGAACAAATAATTTTGCCAAAAAATATTTTCTTACCTCATTTTGAGATAGTACAAAATTTTCACTATTTTGAAAGGTTTCGCGCCTGTCGATTTTCTGTCAAAAATTCAATTTTCCAAAAACTGCCCCAAATGTTGTAGAAATGTTTCATTTGATGAGTGGAACAAATAATTTTGCCAGAAAATATTTTCTTACCCCATTTTGAGATAGTACAAAATTTTCACTATTTTGTAAGGTCCGCGCCTGTCGATTTTCCGTCAAAAATTAAATTTTCCAAAAACTGCCCCAAATGTTGAAGAAATGTTTCTTTTGATGAGTGGAACAAATAATTTTGCTAAAAAATTATTTTCTTACCCCATTTTGAGATAGTACAAAATTTTCACTATTTTGTAAGGGTCGCGCCTGTCGATTTTCCGTCAAAAATTCAATTTTCCAAAAACTGCCTCAAATGATGTAGAAATGTTTCTTCTGATGAGTGGAACAAATAATTTTGCCAAAAAACATTTTCTTACCCCATTTTGAGATAGTACAAAATTTTCACTATTTTGTAAGGTCCGCGCCTGTCGATTTTCCGTCAAAAATTCAATTTACCAAAAACTGCCCCAAATGTTGTAGAAATGTTTCTTTTGATGAGTGGAACAAATAATTTTGTCAAAAAATATTTTCTTACCCCATTTTGAGATAGTACAAAATTTTCACTATTTTGTAAGGTCCGTGCCTGTCGATTTTCCGCCAAAAATTCAATTTTCCAAAAACTGGCTCAAGTGTTATAGAAATGTTTCTTTTGATGATTGGAACAAATAGTTTTGCCAAAAACATTTTTTTCCCCATTTTGAGATGGTACAAAATTTTCACTATTTTGTAAGGTCCACATCTGTCGATTTTCTGTCAAAAATTCAATTTTCCAAAAACTGCCTCAAATATTGTAGAAATGTTTCTTTTGATGAGTAGAACAAATAATTTTGCCAAAAAATGTTTTCTTACCCCATTTTGAGATAGTACAAAATTTTCACTATTTTGTAAGGTTAGCGCCTGTCGATTTTCCGTCAAAAATTCAATTTTCCAAAAACTGCCCCAAATGTTGTAGAAATGTTTCTTTTGATGAGTGGAACAAATAATTTTGCCAAAAAATATTTTCTTACCCCATTTTGAGATAGTACAAAATTTTTACTATTTTGTAAGGTCCGTGCCTGTCGATTTTCCGCCAAAAATTCAATTTTCCAAAAACTGGCTCAAACGTTATAGAAATGTTTCTTTTGATGATTGGAACAAATAGTTTTGCCAAAAACATTTTCTTACCCCATTTTGAGATAGTACAAAATTTTCACTATTTTGAAAGGTCCGCACCTGTCGATTTTCCGTCAAAAATTCAATTTTCCAAAAACTGCCCCAAATGTTGTAGAAATGTTTCATTTGATGAGTGGAACAAATAATTTTGCCAAAAAATATTTTCTTACCCCATTTTGAGATAGAACAAAATTTTCACTATTTTGTAAGGTGCGTGCCTGTCGATTTTCCGCCAAAAATTCAATTTTCCAAAAACTGGCTCAAGTGTTAAAGAAATGTTTCTTTTGATGAGTGGAACAAATAACTTTGCCAAAAATTATTTTCTTACCCCATTTTGAGATAGTACAAAATTTTCACTATTTTGTAAGGGTCGCGCCTGTCGATTTTCCATCAAAAATTCAATTTTCCAAAAACTGCCTCAAATGTTGTAGAAATGTTTCTTTTGATGAGTGGAACAAATAGTTTTGCCAAAAACATTTCTTTACCCCATTTTGAGATATTACAAAATTTTCACTATTTTGTAAGGTCCACATCTGTCGATTTTCTGTCAAAAATTCAATTTTCCAAAAACTGCCTCAAATATTGTAGAAATGTTTCTTTTGATGAGTGGAACAAATAATTTTGCCAAAAAATATTTTCTTACCCCATTTTGAGATAGTACAAAATTTTCACTATTTGGTAAGGTCCGTGCCTGTCGATTTTATTTCATCAATTCAATTTTCCAAAAAGTGTCTCAAATGTTGTAGAAATGTTTCTTTTGATGAGTGGAACAAATAATTTTGCCAAAAAATATTTTCTTACCCCATTTTGAGATAGTACAAAATTTTCACTATTTTGTAAGGTCCGTGCCTGTCGATTTTCCTTTAAAAATTCAATTTTCCAAAAACTGCCTCAAATGTTGTAGAAATGTTTCTTTTGATGATTGGAACAAATAATTTTGCCAAAAAACATTTCTTACCCCATTTTGAGATAGTACAAAATTTTCACTATTTTGTAAGGTCCGCACCTGCCGATTTTCCGTCAAATATTCAATATTCCAAAAAGTGTCTCAAATCTAGAAATGTTTCTTTTGATAAATGGAACAAATAATAATGCCAAAAAACATTTCTTTACCCCATTTTGAGATAGTACAAAATTTTCACTATTTTGTAAAGTCCGCGCCTGTCGATTTTCCGTCAAAAATTCAATTTTCCAAAAACTGCCCCAAATGTTGTAGAAATGTTTCTTTGATGAGTGGAACAAATAATTTTGCTAAAAAATATTTTCTTACCCCATTTTGAGATAGTACAAAATTTTCACTATTTTGTAAGGTCCGCGCCTGTCGGTTTTCTGTCAAAAATTCAATTTTCCAAAAACTGCCCCAAATGTTGAAGAAATGTTTCTTTTGATGAGTGGAACAAATAGTTTTGCCAAAAACATTTTTTTACCCCATTTTGAGATAGTACAAAATTTTCACTATTTTGTAAGGTCCACATCTGTCGATTTTCTGTCAAAAATTCAATTTTCCAAAAACTGCCTCAAATATTGTAGAAAGTTTCTTTTGATGAGTGGAACAAATAATTTTGCCAAAAAATATTTTCTTACCTCATTTTGAGATAGTACAAAATTTTCACTATTTTGAAAGGTTCGCGCCTGTCGATTTTCCGTCAAAAATTCAATTTTCCAAAAACTGCCCCAAATAATGTAGAAATGTTTCATTTGATGAGTGGAACAAATAATTTTGCCAAAAAATATTTTCTTACCCCATTTTGAGATAGTACAAAATTTTCACTATTTTGTAACTTAAAGGTTCGCGCCTGTCGATTTTCCGTCAAAAATTCAATTTTCCAAAAACTGCCCCAAATGTTGTAGAAATGTTTCTTTTGATGAGTGGAACAAATAATTTTGCCAAAAAATATTTTCTTACCCCATTTTGAGATAGTACAAAATTTTCACTATTTTGAAAGGTCCGCGCCTGTCGATTTTCCGTCAAAAATTCAATTTTCCAAAAACTGCCCCAAATGTTGTAGAAATGTTTCATTTGATGAGTGGAACAAATAATTTTGCCAAAAAATATTTTCTTACCCCATTTTGAGATAGTACAAAATTTTCACTATTTTGTAAGGTCCGCGCCTTTCGATTTTCCGTCAAAAATTCATTTTTCCAAAAATTGCCCCAAATGTTGAAGAAATGTTTCTTTTGATGAGTGGAACAAATAATTTTGCTAAAAAATTATTTTCTTACCCCATTTTGAGATAGTACAAAATTTTCACTATTTTGTAAGGGTCGCGCCTGTCGATTTTCCGTCAAAAATTCAATTTTCCAAAAACTGCCTCAAATGATGTAGAAATGTTTTCTTTGATGAGTGGAACATATAATTTTGCCAAAAAATATTTTCTTACCCCATTTTGAGATAGTACAAAATTTTCACTATTTTGTAAGGGTTGCGCCTGTCGATTTTCCGTCAAAAATTCAATTTTCCAAAAACTGTCCCAAATGTTGTAGAAATGTTTCATTTGTTGAGTGGAACAAATAATTTTGCCAAAAAATATTTTCTTACCCCATTTTGAGATAGTACAAAATTTTCACTATTTTGTAAGGTGCGTGCCTGTCGATTTTCCGCCAAAAATTCAATTTTCCAAAAACTGGCTCAAGTGTTAAAGAAATGTTTCTTTTGATGATTGGAACAAATAGTTTTGCCAAAAATTTTCTTTACCCCATTTTGAGATAGTACAAAATTTTCACTATTTTGTAAGGTCCACATCTGTCGATTTTCTGTCAAAAATTCAATTTTCCAAAAACTGCCTCAAATATTGTAGAAATGTTTCTTTTGATAAGTGGAACAAATAATTTTGCCAAAAAATGTTTTCTTACCCCATTTTGAGATAGTACAAAATTTTCACTATTTTGTAAGGTCCGCGCCTGTCGATTTTCCGTCAAAAATTCAATTTTCCGAAAACTGCCCCAAATGTTGTAGAAATGTTTCTTTGATGAGTGGAACAAATAATTTTGCCAAAAAATATTTTCTTACCCCATTTTGAGATAGTACAAAATTGTCACTATTTTGTAAGGTCCGCGCCTGTCGATTTTCTGTCAAAAATTCAATTTTCAAAAAACTGCCCCAAATGTTGAAGAAATGTTTCTTTTGATGAGTGGAACAAATAACTTTGCTAAAAAATTATTTTCTTACCCCATTTTGAGATAGTACAAAATTTTCACTATTTTGTAAGGGTCGCGCCTGTCGATTTTCCGTCAAAAATTAAATTTTCCAAAAACTGCCTCAAATGTTGTAGAAATGTTTCTTTTGATGAGTGGAACAAATAGTTTTGCCAAAAACATTTTTTTACCCCATTTTGAGATAGTACAAAATTTTCACTATTTTGTAAGGTCCACATCTGTCGATTTTCTGTCAAAAATTCAATTTTCCAAAAACTGCCTCAAATATTGTAGAAATGTTTCTTTTGATGAGTGGAACAAATAATTTTGCCAAAAAATATTTTCTTACCCCATTTTGAGATAGTACAAAATTTTCACTATTTGGTAAGGTCCGCGCCTGTCGATTTTATGTCATCAATTCAATTTTCCAAAAAGTGTCTCAAATGTTGTAGAAATGTTTCTTTTGATGAGTGGAACAAATAATTTTGCCAAAAAATATTTTCTTACCCCATTTTGAGATAGTACAAAATTTTCACTATTTTGTAAGGTCCGCGCCTGTCGATTTTCCGTCAAAAATTCAATTTTCCAAAAACTGTCCCAAATGTTGTAGAAATGTTTCATTTGATGAGTGGAACAAATAATTTTGCCAAAAAATATTTTCTTACCCCATTTTGAGATAGTACAAAATTTTCACTATTTTGTAAGGTCCGTGCCTGTCGATTTTCCGCCAAAAATTCAATTTTCCAAAAACTGGCTCAAGTGTTATAGAAATGTTTCTTTTGATGATTGGAACAAATAGTTTTGCCAAAAACATTTCTTTACCCCATTTTGAGATAGTACAAAATTTTCACTATTTTGTAAGGTGCGCGCCTGTCGATTTTCCGTCAAAAATTCAATTTTCAAAAAACTGCCCCAAATCTTGTAGAAATGTTTCTTTTGATGAGTGGAACAAATAATTTTGCCAAAAAATATTTTCTTACCCCATTTTGAGATAGTACAAAATTTTCACTATTTTGTAAGGTCCGCGCCTGTCGATTTTCTGTCAAAAATTCAATTTTCCAAAAACTGCCTCAAATGTTGTAGAAATGTTTCTTTTGATGAGTGGAACAAATAGTTTTGCCAAAAACATTTCTTTACCCCATTTTGAGATAGTACAAAATTTTCACTATTTAGTAAGGTCCGTGCCTGTCGATTTTATGTCATCAATTCAATTTTCCAAAAAGTGTCTCAAATGTTGTAGAAATGTTTCTTTTGATGAGTGGAACAAATAATTTTGCCAAAAAATATTTTCTTACCCCATTTTGAGATAGTACAAAATTTTCACTATTTTGTAAGGTGCGCGCCTGTCGATTTTCCGTCAAAAATTCAATTTTCCAAAAACTGCCTCAAATGTTGTAGAAATGTTTCTTTTGATGAGTGGAACAAATAATTTTGCCAAAAAATATTTTCTTGCCCCATTTTGAGATAGTACAAAATTTTCACTATTTTGTAAGGTCCGCGCCTGTCGATTTTCCGTCAAAAATTCAATTTTCCAAAAACTGGCTCAAGTGTTATAGAAATGTTTCTTTTGATGATTGGAACAAATAGTTTTGCCAAAAACATTTCTTTACCCCATTTTGAGATAGTACAAAATTTTCACTATTTTGTAAGGTCCACATCTGTCGATTTTCTGTCAAAAATTCAATTTTCCAAAAACTGCCTCAAATATTGTAGAAATGTTTCTTTTGATAAGTGGAACAAATAATTTTGCCAAAAAATATTTTCTTACCCCATTTTGAGATAGTACAAAATTTTCACTATTTTGTAAGGTCCGCGCCTGTAGATTTTCTGTCAAAAATTCAATTTTCCAAAAACTGCCCCAAATGTAGAAGAAATGTTTCTTTTGATGAGTGGAACAAATAATTTTGCTAAAAAATTATTTTCTTACCCCATTTTGAGATAGTACAAAATTTTCACTATTTTGAAAGGTCCGCACCTGTCGATTTTCCGTCAAAAATTCAATTTTCCAAAAACTGCCCCAAATGTTGTAGAAATGTTTCATTTGATGAGTGGAACAAATAATTTTGCCAAAAAATATTTTCTTACCCCATTTTGAGATAGTACAAAATTTTCACTATTTTGTAAGGTTCGCGCCTGTCGATTTATGTCAAAAATTCAATTTTCCAAAAACTGCCTCAAATGATGTAGAAGTTTCCTTTGATGAGTGGAACAAATAATTTTGCCAAAAAATATTTTCTTACCCCATTTTGAGATAGTACAAAATTTTCAACATTTGGTAAGGTCCGCACCTGTCGATTTATGTCAAAAATTCAATTTTCCAAAAAGTGTCTCAAATGTTGTAGAAATGTTTCTTTTGACGAGTGGAACAAATAATTTTGCCAAAAAATATTTTCTTACCCCATTTTGAGATAGTACAAAATTTTCACTATTTTGTAAGGTCCGCGCCTGTCAATTTTCCGTCAAAAATTCAATTTTCCAAAAACTGCCTCAAATATTGTAGAAATGTTTCTATAGATGAGTGGAACAAATAATTTTGCCAAAAAATATTTTCTTACCCCATTTTGAGATAGTACAAAATTTTCACTATTTTGTAAGGTCCGCGTCTGTCGATTTTCCGTCAAAAATTCAATTTTCCAAAAACTGCCTCAAATGTTGTAGAAATGTTTCTTTTGATGAGTGGAACAAATAATTTTGACGAAAAATATTTTCTTACCTCATTTTGAGATAGTACAAAATTTTCACTATTTTGAAAGGTCCGCGCCTGTCGCTTTTCAGTCAAAAATTCAATTTTCCAAAAACTGCCCCAAATGTTGAAGAAATGTTTCTTTTGATGAGTGGAACAAATAATTTTGCTAAAAAATTATTTTCTTACCCCATATTGAGATAGTACAAAATTTTCACTATTTTGTAAGTCGGCCTGTCGATTTTCCGTCAAAAATTCAATTTTCCAAATACTGCCTCAAATGATGTAGAAATGTTTCTTTTGATGAGCGGAACAAATAGTTTTGCCAAAAAATATTTTCTCCTATTTTGAGATAGTACAAAATTTTCATCATTTGGTAAGGTTCGCACCTGTCGATTTATGTCAAAAATTCAATTTTCCAAAAAGTGTCTCAAATGTTGTAGAAATGTTTCTTTTGACCAGTGGAACAAATAATTTTGCCAAAAAATATTTTCTTACCCCATTTCGAGATAGTACAAAATTTTCATTATTTTGTAAGGTCCGCGCCTGTCGATTTTCCGTCAAAAATTCAATTTTCCAAAAACTGCCTCAAATATTGTAGAAATGTTTCTTTTGATGAGTGGAACAAATTATTTTGCCAAAAAATATTTTCTTACCCCATTTTGAGATAGTACAAAAATTTCACTATTTTGTAAGGTCCGCGCCTGTCGATTTTCCGTCAAAAATTCAATTTTCCAAAAACTGCCCCAAATGTTATAGAAATGTTTCTTTTGATGATTGGAACAAATAGTTTTGCCAAAAACATTTCTTTACCCCATTTTGAGATAGTACAAAATTTTCACTATTTTGTAAGGTCCACATCTGTCGATTTTCTGAAAAAAATTCAATTTTCCAAAAACTGCCTCAAATATTGTAGAAATGTTTCTTTTGATGAGTGGAACAAATAATTTTGCCAAAAATATTTTCTTACCCCATTTTAAGATAGTACAAAATTTTCACTATTTTGTAAGGTCCGTGCCTGTCGATTTTCCGCCAAAAATTCAATTTTCCAAAAACTGGCTCAAATGTTATAGAAATGTTTCTTTTGATGAGTGGAACAAATAATTTTGCTAAAAAATTATTTTCTTACCCCATTTTGAGATAGTACAAAATTTTCACCATTTTGTAAGGTCCACATCTGTCGATTTTCTATCAAAAATTCAATTTTCCAAAAACTGCCTCAAATATTATAGAAATGTTTCTTTTGATGAGTGGAACAAATAATTTTGCCAAAAAATATTTTCTTACCCCGTTTTGAAATAGTACAAAATTTTCACTATTTTGTAACTTAAAGGTCCGCGCCTGTCGATTTTCCGTCAAAAATTCAATTTTCCAAAAACTGCCCCAAATGTTGTAGAAATGTTTCATTTGATGAGTGGAACAAATAATTTTGCCAAAAAATATTTTCTTACCCCATTTTGAGATAGTACAAAATTTTCACTATTTTGTAAGGTTCGCGCCTGTCGATTTATGTCAAAAATTCAATTTTCCAAAAACTGCCTCAAATGATGTAGAAATGTTTCTTTTGATGAGTGGAACAAATAATTTTGCTAAAAAATTATTTTCTTACCCCATTTTGAGATAGTACAAAATTTTCACCATTTTGTAAGGTCCACATCTGTCGATTTTCTGAAAAAAATTCAATTTTCCAAAAACTGCCTCAAATATTGTAGAAATGTTTCTTTTGATGAGTGGAACAAATAATTTTGCCAAAAATATTTTCTTACCCCATTTTAAGATAGTACAAAATTTTCACTATTTTGTAAGGTCCGTGCCTGTCGATTTTCCGCCAAAAATTCAATTTTCCAAAAACTGGCTCAAATGTTATAGAAATGTTTCTTTTGATGAGTGGAACAAATAATTTTGCTAAAAAATTATTTTCTTACCCCATTTTGAGATAGTACAAAATTTTCACCATTTTGTAAGGTCCACATCTGTCGATTTTCTATCAAAAATTCAATTTTCCAAAAACTGCCTCAAATATTATAGAAATGTTTCTTTTGATGAGTGGAACAAATAATTTTGCCAAAAAATATTTTCTTACCCCGTTTGAGATAGTACAAAATTTTCACTATTTTGTAACTTAAAGGTCCGCACCTGTCGATTTTCCGTCAAAAATTCAATTTTCCAAAAACTGCCCCAAATGTTGTAGAAATGTTTCATTTGATGAGTGGAACAAATAATTTTGCCAAAAAATATTTTCTTACCCCATTTTGAGATAGTACAAAATTTTCACTATTTTGTAAGGTTCGCGCCTGTCGATTTATGTCAAAAATTCAATTTTCCAAAAACTGCCTCAAATGATGTAGAAATGTTTCCTTTGATGTGTGGAACAAATAATTTTGCCAAAAAATATTTTCTTACCCCATTTTGAGATAGTACAAAATTTTTAACATTTGGTAAGGTCCGCACCTGTCGATTTATGTCAAAAATTCAATTTTCCAAAAAGTGTCTCAAATGTTGTAGAAATGTTTCTTTTGACGATTGGAACAAATAATTTTGCCAAAAAATATTTTCTTACCCCATTTTGAGATAGTACAAAATTTTCACTATTTTGTAAGGGTCGCGCCTGTCAATTTTCCGTCAAAAATTCAATTTTCCAAAAACTGCCTCAAATATTGTAGAAATGTTTCTTTAGATGAGTGGAACAAATAATTTTGCCAAAAAATATTTTCTTACCCTATTTTGAGATAGTACAAAATTTCCACTATTTTGTAAGGTCCGCGCCTGTCGATTTTCCGTCAAAAATTCAATTTTCCAAAAACTGTCCCAAATGTTGTAGAAATGTTTCATTTGATGAGTGGAACAAATAATTTTGCCAAAAAATATTTTCTTACCCCATTTTGAGATAGTACAAAATTTTCACTATTTTGTAAGGTCCGTGCCTGTCGATTTTCCGCCAAAAATTCAATTTTCCAAAAACTGGCTCAAGTGTTATAGAAATGTTTCTTTTGATGATTGGAACAAATAGTTTTGCCAAAAACATTTCTTTACCCCATTTTGAGATAGTACAAAATTTTCACTATTTTGTAAGGTCCACATCTGTCGATTTTCTGTCAAAAATTCAATTTTCCAAAAACTGCCTCAAATATTGTAGAAATGTTTCTTTTGATGAGTGGAACAAACAATTTTGCCAAAAAATGTTTTCTTTTCCCCATTTTGAGATAGTACAAAATTTTCACTATTTTGTAAGGTCCGCGCCTGTCGATTTTCCGTCAAAAATTCAATTTTCCAAAAACTGCCCCAAATCTTGTAGAAATGTTTCTTTTGATGAGTGGAACAAATAATTTTGCCAAAAAATATTTTCTTACCCCATTTTGAGATAGTACAAAATTTTCACTATTTTGTAAGGTCCGCGCCTGTCGATTTTCTGTCAAAAATTCAATTTTCCAAAAACTGCCCCAAATGTTGAAGAAATGTTTCTTTTGATGAGTGGAACAAATAACTTTGCTAAAAAATTATTTTCTTACCCCATTTTGAGATAGTACAAAATTTTCACTATTTTGTAAGGGTCGCATCTGTCGATTTTCCGTCAAAAATTCAATTTTCCAAAAACTGCCTCAAATGTTGTAGAAATGTTTCTTTTGATGAATGGAACAAATAGTTTTGCCAAAAACATTTCTTTACCCCATTTTGAGATAGTACAAAATTTTCACTATTTTGTAAGGTCCACATCTGTCGATTTTCTGTCAAAAATTCAATTTTCCAAAAACTGCCTCAAATATTGTAGAAATGTTTCTTTTGATGAGTGGAACAAATAATTTTGCCAAAAAATATTTTCTTACCCCATTTTGAGATAGTACAAAATTTTCACTATTTGGTAAGGTCCGCGCCTGTCGATTTTATGTCATCAATTCAATTTTCCAAAAAGTGTCTCAAATGTTCTAGAAATGTTTCTTTTGATGAGTGGAACAAATAATTTTGCCAAAAAATATTTTCTTACCCCATTTTGAGATTTTACAAAATTTTCACTATTTTGTAAGGTCCGTGCCTGTCGATTTTCCTTTAAAAATTCAATTTTCCAAAAACTGCCTCAAATGTTGTAGAAATGTTTCTTTTGATGATTGGAACAAATAATTTTGCCAAAAAACATTTCTTACCCCATTTTGAGATAGTACAAAATTTTCACTATTTTGTAAGGTCCGCACCTGCCGATTTTCCGTCAAATATTCAATATTCCAAAAAGTGTCTCAAATCTAGAAATGTTTCTTTTGATAAATGGAACAAATAATAATGCCAAAAAACATTTCTTTACCCCATTTTGAGATAGTACAAAATTTTCACTATTTTGTAAAGTCCGCGCCTGTCGATTTTCCGTCAAAAATTAAATTTTCCAAAAACTGCCTCAAATGTTGTAGAAATGTTTCTTTTGATGAGTGGAACAAATAATTTTGCCAAAAAATATTTTTTTACCTCATTTTGATATAGTACAAAATTTTCACTATTTTGTAAGGTCCGCGTCTGTCGATTTTCCGTCAAAAATTCAATTTTCCAAAAACTGCCTCAAATGTTGTAGAAATGTTTCTTTTGATGAGTGGAACAAATAATTTTGACGAAAAATATTTTCTTACCTCATTTTGAGATAGTACAAAATTTTCACTATTTTGAAAGGTCCGCGCCTGTCGCTTTTCAGTCAAAAATTCAATTTTCCAAAAACTGCCCCAAATGTTGAAGAAATGTTTCTTTTGATGAGTGGAACAAATAATTTTGCTAAAAAATTATTTTCTTACCCCATATTGAGATAGTACAAAATTTTCACTATTTTGTAAGTCGGCCTGTCGATTTTCCGTCAAAAATTCAAATTTCCAAATACTGCCTCAAATGATGTAGAAATGTTTCTTTTGATGAGCGGAACAAATAATTTTGCCAAAAAATATTTTCTTACCCCATTTTGAGATAGTACAAAATTTTCAACATTTGGTAAGGTTCGCACCTGTCGATTTATGTCAAAAATTCAATTTTCCAAAAAGTGTCTCAAATGTTGTAGAAATGTTTCTTTTGACCAGTGGAACAAATAATTTTGCCAAAAAATATTTTCTTACCCCATTTCGAGATAGTACAAAATTTTCACTATTTCGTAAGGTCCGCGCCTGTCGATTTTCCGTCAAAAATTCAATTTTCCAAAAACTGCCTCAAATATTGTAGAAATGTTTCTTTTGATGAGTGGAACAAATTATTTTGCCAAAAAATATTTTCTTACCCCATTTTGAGATAGTACAAAATTTTCACTATTTTGTAAGGTCCGCGCCTGTCGATTTTCCGTCAAAAATTCAATTTTCCAAAAATTGCCCCAAATGTTATAGAAATGTTTCTTTTGATGATTGGAACAAATAGTTTTGCCAAAAACATTTCTTTACCCCATTTTGAGATAGTACAAAATTTTCACTATTTTGTAAGGTCCACATCTGTGGATTTCCTGAAAAAAATTCAATTTTCCAAAAACTGCCTCAAATATTGTAGAAATGTTTCTTTTGATGAGTGGAACAAATAATTTTGCCAAAAATATTTTCTTACCCCATTTTAAGATAGTACAAAATTTTCACTATTTTGTAAGGTCCGTGCCTGTTTGATTTTCCGCCAAAAATTCAATTTTCCAAAAACTGGCTCAAATGTTATAGAAATGTTTCTTTTGATGAGTGGAACAAATAATTTTGCTAAAAAATTATTTTCTTACCCCATTTTGAGATAGTACAAAATTTTCACCATTTTGTAAGGTCCACATCTGTCGATTTTCAATCAAAAATTCAATTTTCCGAAAACTGCCTCAAATATTATAGAAATGTTTCTTTTGATGAGTGGAACAAATAATTTTGCCAAAAAATATTTTCTTACCCCGTTTTGAGATAGTACAAAATTTTCACTATTTTGTAACTTAAAGGTCCGCGCCTGTCGATTTTCCGTCAAAAATTCAATTTTCCAAAAACTGCCCCAAATGTTGTAGAAATGTTTCATTTGATGAGTGGAACAAATAATTTTGCCAAAAAATATTTTCTTACCCCATTTTGAGATAGTACAAAATTTTCACTATTTTGTAAGGTTCGCCCCTGTCGATTTATGTCAAAAATTCAATTTTCAAAAAACTGCCTCAAATGATGTAGAAATGTTTCCTTTGATGAGTGGAACAAATAATTTTGCCAAAAAATATTTTCTTACCCCATTTTGAGATAGTACAAAATTTTTAACATTTGGTAAGGTCCGCACCTGTCGATTTATGTCAAAAATTCAATTTTCCAAAAAGTGTCTCAAATGTTGTAGAAATGTTTCTTTTGACGATTGGAACAAATAATTTTGCCAAAAAATATTTTTTTACCTCATTTTGAGATAGTACAAAATTTTCACTATTTTGTAAGGTCCCCGTCTGTCGATTTTCCGTCAAAAATTCAATTTTCCAAAAACTGCCTCAAATGTTGTGGAAATGTTTCTTTTGATGAGTGGAACAAATAATTTTGACGAAAAATATTTTCTTACCTCATTTTGAGATAGTACAAAATTTTCACTATTTTGAAAGGTCCGCGCCTGTCGCTTTTCAGTCAAAAATTCAATTTTCCAAAAACTGCCCCAAATGTTGAAGAAATGTTTCTTTTGATGAGTGGAACAAATAATTTTGCTAAAAAATTATTTTCTTACCCCATATTGAGATAGTACAAAATTTTCACTATTTTGTAAGTCGGCCTGTAGATTTTCCGTCAAAAATTCAATTTTCCAAATACTGCCTCAAATGATGTAGAAATGTTTCTTTTGATGAGCGGAACAAATAATTTTGCCAAAAAATATTTTCTTACCCCATTTTGAGATAGTACAAAATTTTCAACATTTGGTAAGGTTCGCACATGTCGATTTATGTCAAAAATTAAATTTTCCAAAAAGTGTCTCAAATGTTGTAGAAATGTTTCTTTTGACCAGTGGAACAAATAATTTTGCCAAAAAATATTTTCTTACCCCATTTCGAGATAGTACAAAATTTTCACTATTTTGTAAGGTCCGCGCCTGTTGATTTTCCGTCAAAAATTCAATTTTCCAAAAACTGCCTCAAATATTGTAGAAATGTTTCTTTTGATGAGTGGAACAAATTATTTTGCCAAAAAATATTTTCTTACCCCATTTTGAGATAGTACAAAATTTTCACTATTTTGTAAGGTCCGCGCCTGTCGATTTTCCGTCAAAAATTCAATTTTCCAAAAACTGCCCCAAATGTTATAGAAATGTTTCTTTTGATGATTGGAACAAATAGTTTTGCCAAAAACATTTCTTTACCCCATTTTGAGATAGTACAAAATTTTCACTATTTTGTAAGGTCCACATCTGTCGATTTTCTGAAAAAAATTCAATTTTCCAAAAACTGCCTCAAATATTGTAGAAATGTTTCTTTTGATGAGTGGAACAAACAATTTTGCCAAAAATATTTTCTTACCCCATTTTAAGATAGTACAAAATTTTCACTATTTTGTAAGGTCCGTGCCTGTCGATTTTCCGCCAAAAATTCAATTTTCCAAAAACTGGCTCAAATGTTATAGAAATGTTTCTTTTGATGAGTGGAACAAATAATTTTGCTAAAAAATTATTTTCTTACCCCATTTTGAGATAGTACAAAATTTTCACTATTTTGTAACTTAAAGGTCCGCGCCTGTCGATTTTCCGTCAAAAATTCAATTTTCCAAAAACTGCCCCAAATGTTGTAGAAATGTTTCATTTGATGAGTGGAACAAATAATTTTGCCAAAAAATATTTTCTTACCCCATTTTGAGATAGTACAAAATTTTCACTATTTTGTAAGGTTCGCGCCTGTCGATTTATGTCAAAAATTCAATTTTCCAAAAACTGCCTCAAATGATGTAGAAATGTTTCCTTTGATGAGTGGAACAAATAACTTTGCCAAAAAATATTTTCTTACCCCATTTTGAGATAGTACAAAATTTTTAACATTTGGTAAGGTCCGCACCTGTCGATTTATGTCAAAAATTCAATTTTCCAAAAAGTGTCTCAAATGTTGTAGAAATGTTTCTTTTGACGATTGGAACAAATAATTTTGCCAAAAAATATTTTTTTACCTCATTTTGAGATAGTACAAAATTTTCACTATTTTGTAAGGTCCGCGTCTGTCGATTTTCCGTCAAAAATTCAATTTTCCAAAAACTGCCTCAAATGTTGTAGAAATGTTTCTTTTGATGAGTGGAACAAATAATTTTGACGAAAAATATTTTCTTACCTCATTTTGAGATAGTACAAAATTTTCACTATTTTGAAAGTCGGCCTGTTGATTTTCCGTCAAAAATTCAATTTTCCAAATACTGCCTCAAATGATGTAGAAATGTTTCTTTTGATGAGCGGAACAAATAATTTTGCCAAAAAATATTTTCTTACCCCATTTTGAGATAGTACAAAATTTTCAACATTTGGTAAGGTTCGCACCTGTCGATTTATGTCAAAAATTCAATTTTCCAAAAAGTGTCTCAAATGTTGTAGAAATGTTTCTTTTGACCAGTGGAACAAATAATTTTGCCAAAAAATATTTTCTTACCCCCTTTCGAGATAGTACAAAATTTTCACTATTTTGTAAGGTCCGCGCCTGTCGATTTTCCGTCAAAAATTCAATTTTCCAAAAACTGCCTCAAATATTGTAGAAATGTTTCTTTTGATGAGTGGAACAAATTATTTTGCCAAAAAATATTTTCTTACCCCATTTTGAGATAGTACAAAATTTTCACTATTTTGTAAGATCCGCGCCTGTCGATTTTCCGTCAAAAAGTCAATTTTCCAAAAACTGCCCCAAATGTTATAGAAATGTTTCTTTTGATGATTGGAACAAATAGTTTTGCCAGAAACTTTTCTTTACCCCATTTTGAGATAGTACAAAATTTTCACTATTTTGTAAGGTCCACATCTGTCGATTTTCTGAAAAAAATTCAATTTTCCAAAAACTGCCTCAAATATTGTAGAAATGTTTCTTTTGATGAGTGGAACAAATAATTTTGCCAAAAATATTTTCTTACCCCATTTTAAGATAGTACAAAATTTTCACTATTTTGTAAGGTCCGTGCCTGTCGATTTTCCGCCAAAAATTCAATTTTCCAAAAACTGGCTCAAATGTTATAGAAATGTTTCTTTTGATGAGTGGAACAAATAATTTTGCTAAAAAATTATTTTCTTACCCCATTTTGAGATAGTACAAAATTTTCACCATTTTGTAAGGTCCACATCTGTCGATTTTCAATCAAAAATTCAATTTTCCGAAAACTGCCTCAAACATTATAGAAATGTTTCTTTTGATGAGTGGAACAAATAATTTTGCCAAAAAATATTTTCTTACCCCGTTTTGAGATAGTACAAAATTTTCACTATTTTGTAACTTAAAGGTCCGCGCCTGTCGATTTTCCGTCAAAAATTCAATTTTCCAAAAACTGCCCCAAATGTTGTAGAAATGTTTCATTTGTTGAGTGGAACAAATAATTTTGCCAAAAAATATTTTCTTACCCCATTTTGAGATAGTACAAAATTTTCACTATTTTGTAAGGTTCGCGCCTGTCGATTTATGTCAAAAATTCAATTTTCCAAAAACTGCCTCTAATGATGTAGAAATGTTTCCTTTGATGAGTGGAACAAATAATTTTGCCAAAAAATATTTTCTTACCCCATTTTGAGATAGTACAAAATTTTTAACATTTGGTAAGGTCAGCACCTGTCGATTTATGTCAAAAATTCAATTTTCCAAAAAGTGTCTCAAATGTTGTAGAAATGTTTCTTTTGACGATTGGAACAAATAATTTTGCCAAAAAATATTTTTTTACCTCATTTTGAGATAGTACAAAATTTTCACTATTTTGTAAGGTCCGCGTCTGTCGATTTTCCGTCAAAAATTCAATTTTCCAAAAACTGCCTCAAATGTTGTAGAAATGTTTCTTTTGATGAGTGGAACAAATAATTTTGACGAAAAATATTTTCTTACCTCATTTTGAGATAGTACAAAATTTTCACTATTTTGAAAGGTCCGCGCCTGTCGCTTTTCAGTCAAAAATTCAATTTTCCAAAAACTGCCCCAAATGTTGAAGAAATGTTTCTTTTGATGAGTGGAACAAATAATTTTGCTAAAAAATTATTTTCTTACCCCATATTGAGATAGTACAAAATTTTCACTATTTTGTAAGTCGGCCTGTTGATTTTCCGTCAAAAATTCAATTTTCCAAATACTGCCTCAAATGATGTAAGAATGTTTCTTTTGATGAGCGGAACAAATAATTTTGCCAAAAAATATTTTCTTACCCCATTTTGAGATAGTACAAAATTTTCAACATTTGGTAAGGTTCGCACCTGTCGATTTATGTCAAAAATTCAATTTTCCAAAAAGTGTCTCAAATATGTTGTAGAAATGTTTCTTTTGACCAGTGGAACAAATAATTTTGCCAAAAAATATTTTCTTACCCCATTTCGAGATAGTACAAAATTTTCACTATTTTGTAAGGTCCGCGCCTGTCGATTTTCCGTCAAAAATTCAATTTTCCAAAAACTGCCTCATATATTGTAGAAATGTTTCTTTTGATGAGTGGAACAAATTATTTTGCCAAAAAATATTTTCTTACCCCATTTTGAGATAGTACAAAATTTTCACTATTTTGTAAGGGTCGCGCCTGTCGATTTTCCGTCAAAAATTCAATTTTCCAAAAACTGCCCCAAATGTTATAGAAATGTTTCTTTTGATGATTGGAACAAATAGTTTTGCCAAAAACATTTCTTTACCCCATTTTGAGATAGTACAAAATTTTCACTATTTTGTAAGGTCCACATCTGTCGATTTTCTGAAAAAAATTCAATTTTCCAAAAACTGCCTCAAATATTGTAGAAATGTTTCTTTTGATGAGTGGAACAAATAATTTTGCCAAAAATATTTTCTTACCCCATTTTAAGATAGTACAAAATTTTCACTATTTTGTAAGGTCCGTGCCTGTCGATTTTCCGCCAAAAATTCAATTTTCCAAAAACTGGCTCAAATGTTATAGAAATGTTTCTTTTGATGAGTGGAACAAATAATTTTGCTAAAAAATTATTTTCTTACCCCATTTTGAGATAGTACAAAATTTTCACCATTTTGTAAGGTCCACATCTGTCGATTTTCAATCAAAAATTCAATTTTCCGAAAACTGCCTCAAATATTATAGAAATGTTTCTTTTGATGAGTGGAACAAATAATTTTGCCAAAAAATATTTTCTTACCCCGTTTTGATATAGTACAAAATTTTCACTATTTTGTAACTTAAAGGTCCGCGCCTGTCGATTTTCCGTCAAAAATTCAATTTTCCAAAAACTGCCCCAAATGTTGTAGAAATGTTTCATTTGATGAGTGGAACAAATAATTTTGCCAAAAAATATTTTCTTACCCCATTTTGAGATAGTACAAAATTTTCACTATTTTGTAAGGTTCGCGCCTGTCGATTTATGTCAAAAATTCAATTTTCCAAAAACTGCCTCAAATGATGTAGAAATGTTTCCTTTGATGAGTGGAACAAATAATTTTGCCAAAAAATATTTTCTTACCCCATTTTGAGATAGTACAAAATTTTTAACATTTGGTAAGGTCCGCACCTGTCGATTTATGTCAAAAATTCAATTTTCCAAAAAGTGTCTCAAATGTTGTAGAAATGTTTCTTTTGACGATTGGAACAAATAATTTTGCCAAAAAATATTTTCTTACCCCATTTTGAGATAGTACAAAATTTTCACTATTTTGTAAGGGTCGCGCCTGTCAATTTTCCGTCAAAAATTCAATTTTCCAAAAACTGCCTCAAATATTGTAGAAATGTTTCTTTAGATGAGTGGAACAAATAATTTTGCCAAAAAATATTTTCTTACCCTATTTTGAGATAGTACAAAATTTTCACTATTTTGTAAGGTCCGCGCCTGTCGATTTTCCGTCAAAAATTCAATTTTCCAAAAACTGTCCCAAATGTTGTAGAAATGTTTCATTTGATGAGTGGAACAAATAATTTTGCCAAAAAATATTTTCTTACCCCATTTTGAGATAGTACAAAATTTTCACTATTTTGTAAGGTCCGTGCCTGTCGATTTTCCGCCAAAAATTCAATTTTCCAAAAACTGGCTCAAGTGTTATAGAAATGTTTCTTTTGATGATTGGAACAAATAGTTTTGCCAAAAACATTTCTTTACCCCATTTTGAGATAGTACAAAATTTTCACTATTTTGTAAGGTCCACATCTGTCGATTTTCTGTCAAAAATTCAATTTTCCAAAAACTGCCCCAAATCTTGTAGAAATGTTTCTTTTGATGAGTGGAACAAACAATTTTGCCAAAAAATGTTTTCTTTTCCCCATTTTGAGATAGTACAAAATTTTCACTATTTTGTAAGGCTCGCGCCTGTCGATTTTCCGTCAAAAATTCAATTTTCCAAAAACTGCCCCAAATCTTGTAGAAATGTTTCTTTTGATGAGTGGAACAAATAATTTTGCCAAAAAATATTTTCTTACCCCATTTTGAGATAGTACAAAATTTTCACTATTTTGTAAGGTCCGCGCCTGTCGATTTTCTGTCAAAAATTCAATTTTCCAAAAACTGCCCCAAATGTAGAAGAAATGTTTCTTTTGATGAGTGGAACAAATAATTTTGCTAAAAAATTATTTTCTTACCCCATTTTGAGATAGTACAAAATTTTCACTATTTTGAAAGGTCCGCACCTGTCGATTTTCCGTCAAAAATTCAATTTTCCAAAAACTGCCCCTAATGTTGTAGAAATGTTTCATTTGATGAGTGGAACAAATAATTTTGCCAAAAAATATTTTCTTACCCCATTTTGAGATAGTACAAAATGTTCACTATTTTGTAAGGTTCGCGCCTGTCGATTTATGTCAAAAATTCAATTTTCCAAAAACTGCCTCAAATGATGTAGAAGTTTCCTTTGATGAGTGGAACAAATAATTTTGCCAAAAAATATTTTCTTACCCCATTTTGAGATAGTACAAAATTTTCAACATTTGGTAAGGTCCGCACCTGTCGATTTATGTCAAAAATTCAATTTTCCAAAAAGTGTCTCAAATGTTGTAGAAATGTTTCTTTTGACGAAAGGAACAAATAATTTTGCCAAAAAATATTTTCTTACCCCATTTTGAGATAGTACAAAATTTTCACTATTTTGTAAGGTCCGCGCCTGTCAATTTTCCGTCAAAAATTCAATTTTCCAAAAACTGCCTCAAATATTGTAGAAATGTTTCTTTAGATGAGTGGAACAAATAATTTTGCCAAAAAATATTTTCTTACCCCATTTTGAGATAGTACAAAATTTTCACTATTTTGTAAGGTCCGCGTCTGTCGATTTTCCGTCAAAAATTCAATTTTCCAAAAACTGCCTCAAATGTTGTAGAAATGTTTCTTTTGATGAGTGGAACAAATAATTTTGCCGAAAAATATTTTCTTACCTCATTTTGAGATAGTACAAAATTTTCACTATTTTGAAAGGTCCGCGCCTGTCGCTTTTCAGTCAAAAGTTCAATTTTCCAAAAACTGCCCCAAATGTTGAAGAAATGTTTCTTTTGATGAGTGGAACAAATAATTTTGCTAAAAAATTATTTTCTTACCCCATATTGAGATAGTACAAAATTTTCATTATTTTGTAAGTCGGCCTGTCGATTTTCCGTCAAAAATTCAATTTTCCAAATACTGCCTCAAATGATGTAGAAATGTTTCTTTTGATGAGCGGAACAAATAATTTTGCCAAAAAATATTTTCTTACCCCATTTTGAGATAGTACAAAATTTTCAACATTTGGTAAGGTGCGCACCTGTCGATTTATGTCAAAAATTCAATTTTCCAAAAAGTGTCTCAAATGTTGTAGAAATGTTTCTTTTGACCAGTGGAACAAATAATTTTGCCAAAAAATATTTTCTTACCCCATTTCGAGATAGTACAAAATTTTCACTATTTTGTAAGGTCCGCGCCTGTCGATTTTCCGTCAAAAATTCAATTTTCCAAAAACTGCCTCAAATATTGTAGAAATGTTTCTTTTGATGAGTGGAACAAATTATTTTGCCAAAAAATATTTTCTTACCCCATTTTGAGATAGTACAAAATTTTCACTATTTTGTAAGGTCCGCGCCTGTCGATTTTCCGTCAAAAATTCAATTTTCCAAAAACTGCCCCAAATGTTATAGAAATGTTTCTTTTGATGATTGGAACAAATAGTTTTGCCAAAAACATTTCTTTACCCCATTTTGAGATAGTACAAAATTTTCACTATTTTGTAAGGTCCACATCTGTCGATTTTCTGAAAAAAATTCAATTTTCCAAAAACTGCCTCAAATATTGTAGAAATGTTTCTTTTGATGAGTGGAACAAATAATTTTGCCAAAAATATTTTCTTACCCCATTGTTAGATAGTACAAAATTTTCACTATTTTGTAAGGTCCGTGCCTGTCGATTTTCCGCCAAAAATTCAATTTTCCAAAAACTGGCTCAAATGTTATAGAAATGTTTCTTTTGATGAGTGGGACAAATAATTTTGCTAAAAAATTATTTTCTTACCCCATTTTGAGATAGTACAAAATTTTCACCATTTTGTAAGGTCCACATCTGTCGATTTTCTATCAAAAATTCAATTTTCCAAAAACTGCCTCAAATATTATAGAAATGTTTCTTTTGATGAGTGGAACAAATAATTTTGCCAAAAAATATTTTCTTACCCCGTTTTGAGATAGTACAAAATTTTCACTATTTTGTAACTTAAAGGTCCGCGCCTGTCGATTTTCCGTCAAAAATTCAATTTTCCAAAAACTGCCCCAAATGTTGTAGAAATGTTTCATTTGATGAGTGGAACAAATAATTTTGCCAAAAAATATTTTCTTACCCCATTTTGAGATAGTACAAAATTTTCACTATTTTGTAAGGTTCGCGCCTGTCGATTTATGTCAAAAATTCAATTTTCCAAAAACTGCCTCAAATGATGAAGAAATGTTTCCTTTGATGAGTGGAACAAATAATTTTGCCAAAAAATATTTTCTTACCCCATTTTGAGATAGTACAAAATTTTTAACATTTGGTAAGGTCCGCACCTGTCGATTTATGTCAAAAATTCAATTTTCCAAAAAGTGTCTCAAATGTTGTAGAAATGTTTCTTTTGACGATTGGAACAAATAATTTTGCCAAAAAATATTTTCTTACCCCATTTTGAGATAGTACAAAATTTTCACTATTTTGTAAGGGTCGCGCCTGTCAATTTTCCGTCAAAAATTCAATTTTCCAAAAACTGCCTCAAATATTGTAGAAATGTTTCTTTAGATGAGTGGAACAAATAATTTTGCCAAAAAATATTTTCTTACCCTATTTTGAGATAGTACAAAATTTTCACTATTTTGTAAGGTCCGCGCCTGTCGATTTTCCGTCAAAAATTCATTTTTCCAAAAATTGCCCCAAATAATGAAGAAATGTTTCTTTTGATGAGTGGAACAAATAATTTTGCTAAAGAATTATTTTCTTACCCCATTTTGAGATAGTACAAAATTTTCACTATTTTGTAAGGGTCGCGCCTGTCGATTTTCCGTCAAAAATTCAATTTTCCAAAAACTGCCTCAAATGATGTAGAAATGTTTCCTTTGATGAGTGGAACAAATAATTTTGCCAAAAAATATTTTCTTACCCCATTTTGAGATAGTACAAAATTTTCACCATTTTGTAAGGTCCACATCTGTCGATTTTCAATCAAAAATTCAATTTTCCGAAAACTGCCTCAAATATTATAGAAATGTTTCTTTTGATGAGTGGAACAAATAATTTTGCCAAAAAATATTTTCTTACCCCGTTTTGAGATAGTACAAAATTTTCACTATTTTGTAACTTAAAGGTCCGCGCCTGTCGATTTTCCGTCAAAAATTCAATTTTCCAAAAACTGCCCCAAATGTTGTAGAAATGTTTCATTTGATGAGTGGAACAAATAATTTTGCCAAAAAATATTTTCTTACCCCATTTTGAGATAGTACAAAATTTTCACTATTTTGTAAGGTTCGCGCCTGTCGATTTATGTCAAAAATTCAATTTTCCAAAAACTGCCTCAAATGAAGTAGAAATGTTTCCTTTGACGAGTGGAACAAATAATTTTGCCAAAAAATATTTTCTTACCCCATTTTGAGATAGTACAAAATTTTTAACATTTGGTAAGGTCCGCACCTGTCGATTTATGTCAAAAATTCAATTTTCCAAAAAGTGTCTCAAATGTTGTAGAAATGTTTCTTTTGACGATTGGAACAAATAATTTTGCCAAAAAATATTTTTTTACCTCATTTTGAGATAGTACAAAATTTTCACTATTTTGTAAGGTCCGCGTCTGTCGATTTTCCGTCAAAAATTCAATTTTCCAAAAACTGCCTCAAATGTTGTAGAAATGTTTCTTTTGATGAGTGGAACAAATAATTTTGCCAAAAAATATTTTCTTACCCCGTTTTGAGATAGTACAAAATTTTCACTATTTTGTAACTTAAAGGTCCGCGCCTGTCGATTTTCCGTCAAAAATTCAATTTTCCAAAAACTGCCCCAAATGTTGTAGAAATGTTTCATTTGATGAGTGGAACAAATAATTTTGCCAAAAAATATTTTCTTACCCCATTTTGAGATAGTACAAAATTTTCACTATTTTGTAAGGTTCGCGCCTGTCGATTTATGTCAAAAATTCAATTTTCCAAAAACTGCCTCAAATGAAGTAGAAATGTTTCCTTTGATGAGTGGAACAAATAATTTTGCCAAAAAATATTTTCTTACCCCATTTTGAGATAGTACAAAATTTTTAACATTTGGTAAGGTCCGCACCTGTCGATTTATGTCAAAAATTCAATTTTCCAAAAAGTGTCTCAAATGTTGTAGAAATGTTTCTTTTGACGATTGGAACAAATAATTTTGCCAAAAAATATTTTTTTACCTCATTTTGAGATAGTACAAAATTTTCACTATTTTGTAAGGTCCGCGTCTGTCGATTTTCCGTCAAAAATTCAATTTTCCAAAAACTGCCTCAAATGTTGTAGAAATGTTTCTTTTGATGAGTGGAACAAATAATTTTGACGAAAAATATTTTCTTACCTCATTTTGAGATAGTACAAAATTTTCACTATTTTGAAAGGTCCGCGCCTGTCGCTTTTCAGTCAAAAATTCAATTTTCCAAAAACTGCCCCAAATGTTGAAGAAATGTTTCTTTTGATGAGTGGAACAAATAATTTTGCTAAAAAATTATTTTCTTACCCCATATTGAGATAGTACAAAATTTTCACTATTTTGTAAGTCGGCCTGTAGATTTTCCGTCAAAAATTCAATTTTCCAAATACTGCCTCAAATGATGTAGAAATGTTTCTTTTGATGAGCGGAACAAATAATTTTGCCAAAAAATATTTTCTTACCCCATTTTGAGATAGTACAAAATTTTCAACATTTGGTAAGGTTCGCACCTGTCGATTTATGTCAAAAATTCAATTTTCCAAAAAGTGTCTCAAATGTTGTAGAAATGTTTCTTTTGACCAGTGGAACAAATAATTTTGCCAAAAAATATTTTCTTACCCCATTTCGAGATAGTACAAAATTTTCACTATTTTGTAAGGTCCGCGCCTGTCGATTTTCCGTCAAAAATTCAATTTTCCAAAAACTGCCCCAAATGTTATAGAAATGTTTCTTTTGATGATTGGAACAAATAGTTTTGCCAAAAACATTTCTTTACCCCATTTTGAGATAGTACAAAATTTTCACTATTTTGTAAGGTCCACATCTGTCGATTTTCTGAAAAAAATTCAATTTTCCAAAAACTGTCTCAAATATTGTAGAAATGTTTCTTTTGATGAGTGGAACAAATAATTTTGCCAAAAATATTTTCTTACCCCATTTTAAGATAGTACAAAATTTTCACTATTTTGTAAGGTCCGTGCCTGTCGATTTTCCGCCAAAAATTCAATTTTCCAAAAACTGGCTCAAATGTTATAGAAATGTTTCTTTTGATGAGTGGAACAAATAATTTTGCTAAAAAATTATTTTCTTACCCCATTTTGAGATAGTACAAAATTTTCACCATTTTGTAAGGTCCACATCTGTCGATTTTCTATCAAAAATTCAATTTTCCAAAAACTGCCTCAAATATTATAGAAATGTTTCTTTTGATGAGTGGAACAAATAATTTTGCCAAAAAATATTTTCTTACCCCGTTTTGAGATAGTACAAAATTTTCACTATTTTGTAACTTAAAGGTCCGCGCCTGTCGATTTTCCGTCAAAAATTCAATTTTCCAAAAACTGCCCAAAATGTTGTAGAAATGTTTCATTTGATGAGTGGAACAAATAATTTTGCCAAAAAATATTTTCTTACCCCATTTTGAGATAGTACAAAATTTTCACTATTTTGTAAGGTTCGCGCCTGTCGATTTATGTCAAAAATTCAATTTTCCAAAAAGTGCCTCAAATGATGTAGAAATGTTTCCTTTGATGAGTGGAACAAATAATTTTGCCAAAAAATATTTTCTTACCCCATTTTGAGATAGTACAAAATTTTTAACATTTGGTAAGGTCCGCACCTGTCGATTTATGTCAAAAATTCAATTTTCCAAAAAGTGTCTCAAATGTTGTAGAAATGTTTCTTTTGACGATTGGAACAAATAATTTTGCCAAAAAATATTTTCTTACCCCATTTTGAGATAGTACAAAATTTTCACTATTTTGTAAGGGTCGCGCCTGTCAATTTTCCGTCAAAAATTCAATTTTCCAAAAACTGCCTCAAATATTGTAGAAATGTTTCTTTAGATGAGTGGAACAAATAATTTTGCCAAAAAATATTTTCTTACCCTATTTTGAGATAGTACAAAATTTTCACTATTTTGTAAGGTCCGCGCCTGTCGATTTTCCGTCAAAAATTCAATTTTCCAAAAACTGTCCCAAATGTTGTAGAAATGTTTCATTTGATGAGTGGAACAAATAATTTTGCCAAAAAATATTTTCTTACCCCATTTTGAGATAGTACAAAATCTTCACTATTTTGTAAGGTCCGTGCCTGTCGATTTTCCGCCAAAAATTCAATTTTCCAAAAACTGGCTCAAGTGTTATAGAAATGTTTCTTTTGATGATTGGAACAAATAGTTTTGCCAAAAACATTTCTTTACCCCATTTTGAGATAGTACAAAATTTTCACTATTTTGTAAGGTCCACATCTGTCGATTTTCTGTCAAAAATTCAATTTTCCAAAAACTGCCTCAAATATTGTAGAAATGTTTCTTTTGATGAGTGGAACAAACAATTTTGCCAAAAAATGTTTTCTTTTCTCCATTTTGAGATAGTACAAAATTTTCACTATTTTGTAAGGTCCGCGCCTGTCAATTTTCCGTCAAAAATTCAATTTTCCAAAAACTGCCTCAAATATTGTAGAAATGTTTCTTTAGATGAGTGGAACAAATAATTTTGCCAAAAAATATTTTCTTACCCCATTTTGAGATAGTACAAAATTTTCACTATTTTGTAAGGTCCGCGTCTGTCGATTTTCCGTCAAAAATTCAATTTTCCAAAAACTGCCTCAAATGTTGTAGAAATGTTTCTTTTGATGAGTGGAACAAATAATTTTGCCGAAAAATATTTTCTTACCTCATTTTGAGATAGTACAAAATTTTCACTATTTTGAAAGGTCCGCGCCTGTCGCTTTTCAGTCAAAAGTTCAATTTTCCAAAAACTGCCCCAAATGTTGAAGAAATGTTTCTTTTGATGAGTGGAACAAATAATTTTGCTAAAAAATTATTTTCTTACCCCATATTGAGATAGTACAAAATTTTCATTATTTTGTAAGTCGGCCTGTCGATTTTCCGTCAAAAATTCAATTTTCCAAATACTGCCTCAAATGATGTAGAAATGTTTCTTTTGATGAGCGGAACAAATAATTTTGCCAAAAAATATTTTCTTACCCCATTTTGAGATAGTACAAAATTTTCAACATTTGGTAAGGTGCGCACCTGTCGATTTATGTCAAAAATTCAATTTTCCAAAAAGTGTCTCAAATGTTGTAGAAATGTTTCTTTTGACCAGTGGAACAAATAATTTTGCCAAAAAATATTTTCTTACCCCATTTCGAGATAGTACAAAATTTTCACTATTTTGTAAGGTCCGCGCCTGTCGATTTTCCGTCAAAAATTCAATTTTCCAAAAACTGCCTCAAATATTGTAGAAATGTTTCTTTTGATGAGTGGAACAAATTATTTTGCCAAAAAATATTTTCTTACCCCATTTTGAGATAGTACAAAATTTTCACTATTTTGTAAGGTCCGCGCCTGTCGATTTTCCGTCAAAAATTCAATTTTCCAAAAACTGCCCCAAATGTTATAGAAATGTTTCTTTTGATGATTGGAACAAATAGTTTTGCCAAAAACATTTCTTTACCCCATTTTGAGATAGTACAAAATTTTCACTATTTTGTAAGGTCCACATCTGTCGATTTTCTGAAAAAAATTCAATTTTCCAAAAACTGCCTCAAATATTGTAGAAATGTTTCTTTTGATGAGTGGAACAAATAATTTTGCCAAAAATATTTTCTTACCCCATTGTTAGATAGTACAAAATTTTCACTATTTTGTAAGGTCCGTGCCTGTCGATTTTCCGCCAAAAATTCAATTTTCCAAAAACTGGCTCAAATGTTATAGAAATGTTTCTTTTGATGAGTGGGACAAATAATTTTGCTAAAAAATTATTTTCTTACCCCATTTTGAGATAGTACAAAATTTTCACCATTTTGTAAGGTCCACATCTGTCGATTTTCTATCAAAAATTCAATTTTCCAAAAACTGCCTCAAATATTATAGAAATGTTTCTTTTGATGAGTGGAACAAATAATTTTGCCAAAAAATATTTTCTTACCCCGTTTTGAGATAGTACAAAATTTTCACTATTTTGTAACTTAAAGGTCCGCGCCTGTCGATTTTCCGTCAAAAATTCAATTTTCCAAAAACTGCCCCAAATGTTGTAGAAATGTTTCATTTGATGAGTGGAACAAATAATTTTGCCAAAAAATATTTTCTTACCCCATTTTGAGATAGTACAAAATTTTCACTATTTTGTAAGGTTCGCGCCTGTCGATTTATGTCAAAAATTCAATTTTCCAAAAACTGCCTCAAATGATGAAGAAATGTTTCCTTTGATGAGTGGAACAAATAATTTTGCCAAAAAATATTTTCTTACCCCATTTTGAGATAGTACAAAATTTTTAACATTTGGTAAGGTCCGCACCTGTCGATTTATGTCAAAAATTCAATTTTCCAAAAAGTGTCTCAAATGTTGTAGAAATGTTTCTTTTGACGATTGGAACAAATAATTTTGCCAAAAAATATTTTCTTACCCCATTTTGAGATAGTACAAAATTTTCACTATTTTGTAAGGGTCGCGCCTGTCAATTTTCCGTCAAAAATTCAATTTTCCAAAAACTGCCTCAAATATTGTAGAAATGTTTCTTTAGATGAGTGGAACAAATAATTTTGCCAAAAAATATTTTCTTACCCTATTTTGAGATAGTACAAAATTTTCACTATTTTGTAAGGTCCGCGCCTGTCGATTTTCCGTCAAAAATTCATTTTTCCAAAAATTGCCCCAAATAATGAAGAAATGTTTCTTTTGATGAGTGGAACAAATAATTTTGCTAAAGAATTATTTTCTTACCCCATTTTGAGATAGTACAAAATTTTCACTATTTTGTAAGGGTCGCGCCTGTCGATTTTCCGTCAAAAATTCAATTTTCCAAAAACTGCCTCAAATGATGTAGAAATGTTTCCTTTGATGAGTGGAACAAATAATTTTGCCAAAAAATATTTTCTTACCCCATTTTGAGATAGTACAAAATTTTCACCATTTTGTAAGGTCCACATCTGTCGATTTTCAATCAAAAATTCAATTTTCCGAAAACTGCCTCAAATATTATAGAAATGTTTCTTTTGATGAGTGGAACAAATAATTTTGCCAAAAAATATTTTCTTACCCCGTTTTGAGATAGTACAAAATTTTCACTATTTTGTAACTTAAAGGTCCGCGCCTGTCGATTTTCCGTCAAAAATTCAATTTTCCAAAAACTGCCCCAAATGTTGTAGAAATGTTTCATTTGATGAGTGGAACAAATAATTTTGCCAAAAAATATTTTCTTACCCCATTTTGAGATAGTACAAAATTTTCACTATTTTGTAAGGTTCGCGCCTGTCGATTTATGTCAAAAATTCAATTTTCCAAAAACTGCCTCAAATGAAGTAGAAATGTTTCCTTTGATGAGTGGAACAAATAATTTTGCCAAAAAATATTTTCTTACCCCATTTTGAGATAGTACAAAATTTTTAACATTTGGTAAGGTCCGCACCTGTCGATTTATGTCAAAAATTCAATTTTCCAAAAAGTGTCTCAAATGTTGTAGAAATGTTTCTTTTGACGATTGGAACAAATAATTTTGCCAAAAAATATTTTTTTACCTCATTTTGAGATAGTACAAAATTTTCACTATTTTGTAAGGTCCGCGTCTGTCGATTTTCCGTCAAAAATTCAATTTTCCAAAAACTGCCTCAAATGTTGTAGAAATGTTTCTTTTGATGAGTGGAACAAATAATTTTGCCAAAAAATATTTTCTTACCCCGTTTTGAGATAGTACAAAATTTTCACTATTTTGTAACTTAAAGGTCCGCGCCTGTCGATTTTCCGTCAAAAATTCAATTTTCCAAAAACTGCCCCAAATGTTGTAGAAATGTTTCATTTGATGAGTGGAACAAATAATTTTGCCAAAAAATATTTTCTTACCCCATTTTGAGATAGTACAAAATTTTCACTATTTTGTAAGGTTCGCGCCTGTCGATTTATGTCAAAAATTCAATTTTCCAAAAACTGCCTCAAATGAAGTAGAAATGTTTCCTTTGATGAGTGGAACAAATAATTTTGCCAAAAAATATTTTCTTACCCCATTTTGAGATAGTACAAAATTTTTAACATTTGGTAAGGTCCGCACCTGTCGATTTATGTCAAAAATTCAATTTTCCAAAAAGTGTCTCAAATGTTGTAGAAATGTTTCTTTTGACGATTGGAACAAATAATTTTGCCAAAAAATATTTTTTTACCTCATTTTGAGATAGTACAAAATTTTCACTATTTTGTAAGGTCCGCGTCTGTCGATTTTCCGTCAAAAATTCAATTTTCCAAAAACTGCCTCAAATGTTGTAGAAATGTTTCTTTTGATGAGTGGAACAAATAATTTTGACGAAAAATATTTTCTTACCTCATTTTGAGATAGTACAAAATTTTCACTATTTTGAAAGGTCCGCGCCTGTCGCTTTTCAGTCAAAAATTCAATTTTCCAAAAACTGCCCCAAATGTTGAAGAAATGTTTCTTTTGATGAGTGGAACAAATAATTTTGCTAAAAAATTATTTTCTTACCCCATATTGAGATAGTACAAAATTTTCACTATTTTGTAAGTCGGCCTGTAGATTTTCCGTCAAAAATTCAATTTTCCAAATACTGCCTCAAATGATGTAGAAATGTTTCTTTTGATGAGCGGAACAAATAATTTTGCCAAAAAATATTTTCTTACCCCATTTTGAGATAGTACAAAATTTTCAACATTTGGTAAGGTTCGCACCTGTCGATTTATGTCAAAAATTCAATTTTCCAAAAAGTGTCTCAAATGTTGTAGAAATGTTTCTTTTGACCAGTGGAACAAATAATTTTGCCAAAAAATATTTTCTTACCCCATTTCGAGATAGTACAAAATTTTCACTATTTTGTAAGGTCCGCGCCTGTCGATTTTCCGTCAAAAATTCAATTTTCCAAAAACTGCCCCAAATGTTATAGAAATGTTTCTTTTGATGATTGGAACAAATAGTTTTGCCAAAAACATTTCTTTACCCCATTTTGAGATAGTACAAAATTTTCACTATTTTGTAAGGTCCACATCTGTCGATTTTCTGAAAAAAATTCAATTTTCCAAAAACTGTCTCAAATATTGTAGAAATGTTTCTTTTGATGAGTGGAACAAATAATTTTGCCAAAAATATTTTCTTACCCCATTTTAAGATAGTACAAAATTTTCACTATTTTGTAAGGTCCGTGCCTGTCGATTTTCCGCCAAAAATTCAATTTTCCAAAAACTGGCTCAAATGTTATAGAAATGTTTCTTTTGATGAGTGGAACAAATAATTTTGCTAAAAAATTATTTTCTTACCCCATTTTGAGATAGTACAAAATTTTCACCATTTTGTAAGGTCCACATCTGTCGATTTTCTATCAAAAATTCAATTTTCCAAAAACTGCCTCAAATATTATAGAAATGTTTCTTTTGATGAGTGGAACAAATAATTTTGCCAAAAAATATTTTCTTACCCCGTTTTGAGATAGTACAAAATTTTCACTATTTTGTAACTTAAAGGTCCGCGCCTGTCGATTTTCCGTCAAAAATTCAATTTTCCAAAAACTGCCCAAAATGTTGTAGAAATGTTTCATTTGATGAGTGGAACAAATAATTTTGCCAAAAAATATTTTCTTACCCCATTTTGAGATAGTACAAAATTTTCACTATTTTGTAAGGTTCGCGCCTGTCGATTTATGTCAAAAATTCAATTTTCCAAAAAGTGCCTCAAATGATGTAGAAATGTTTCCTTTGATGAGTGGAACAAATAATTTTGCCAAAAAATATTTTCTTACCCCATTTTGAGATAGTACAAAATTTTTAACATTTGGTAAGGTCCGCACCTGTCGATTTATGTCAAAAATTCAATTTTCCAAAAAGTGTCTCAAATGTTGTAGAAATGTTTCTTTTGACGATTGGAACAAATAATTTTGCCAAAAAATATTTTCTTACCCCATTTTGAGATAGTACAAAATTTTCACTATTTTGTAAGGGTCGCGCCTGTCAATTTTCCGTCAAAAATTCAATTTTCCAAAAACTGCCTCAAATATTGTAGAAATGTTTCTTTAGATGAGTGGAACAAATAATTTTGCCAAAAAATATTTTCTTACCCTATTTTGAGATAGTACAAAATTTTCACTATTTTGTAAGGTCCGCGCCTGTCGATTTTCCGTCAAAAATTCAATTTTCCAAAAACTGTCCCAAATGTTGTAGAAATGTTTCATTTGATGAGTGGAACAAATAATTTTGCCAAAAAATATTTTCTTACCCCATTTTGAGATAGTACAAAATCTTCACTATTTTGTAAGGTCCGTGCCTGTCGATTTTCCGCCAAAAATTCAATTTTCCAAAAACTGGCTCAAGTGTTATAGAAATGTTTCTTTTGATGATTGGAACAAATAGTTTTGCCAAAAACATTTCTTTACCCCATTTTGAGATAGTACAAAATTTTCACTATTTTGTAAGGTCCACATCTGTCGATTTTCTGTCAAAAATTCAATTTTCCAAAAACTGCCTCAAATATTGTAGAAATGTTTCTTTTGATGAGTGGAACAAACAATTTTGCCAAAAAATGTTTTCTTTTCTCCATTTTGAGATAGTACAAAATTTTCACTATTTTGTAAGGTCCGCGCCTGTCGATTTTCCGTCAAAAATTCAATTTTCCAAAAACTGCCCCAAATCTTGTAGAAATGTTTCTTTTGATGAGTGGAACAAATAATTTTGCCAAAAAATATTTTCTTACCCCATTTTGAGATAGTACAAAATTTTCACTATTTTGTAAGGTCCGGGCCTGTCGATTTTCTGTCAAAAATTCAATTTTCCAAAAACTGCCTCAAATGTTGTAGAAATGTTTCTTTTGATAAGTGGAACAAATAATTTTGCCGAAAAATATTTTCTTACCTCATTTTGAGATAGTACAAAATTTTCACTATTTTGAAAGGTCCGTGCCTGTCGCTTTTCAGTCAAAAATTCAATTTTCCAAAAACTGGCTCAAATGTTATAGAAATGTTTCTTTTGATTTATTGGAACAAATAGTTTTGCCAAAAACATTTCTTAACCCCATTTTGAGATTGTACATAATTTTCACTATTTTGAAAGGTCCACATCTGTCGATTTTCTATCAAAAATTCAATTTTCCAAAAACTGCCTCAAATATTATAGAAATGTTTCTTTTGATGAGTGGAACAAATAATTTTGCCAAAAAATATTTTCTTACCCCATTTTGAGATAGTACAAAATTTTCACTATTTTGTAACTTAAAGGTCCCCGCCTGTCGATTTTCCGTCAAAAATTCAATTTTCCAAAAACTGCCCCAAATGTTGTAGAAATGTTTCTTTTGATGAGTGGAACAAATAATTTTGCCAAAAAATATTTTCTTACCTCATTTTGAGATAGTACAAAATTTTCACTATTTTGAAAGGTCCGCGCCTGTCGATTTTCCGTCAAAAATTCAATTTTCCAAAAACTGCCCCAAATGTTGTAGAAATGTTTCATTTGATGAGTGGAACAAATAATTTTGCCAAAAAATATTTTCTTACCCCATTTTGAGATAGTACAAAATTTTCACTATTTTGTAAGGTTCGCGCCTGTCGATTTATGTCAAAAATTCAATTTTCCAAAAACTGCCTCAAATGATGTAGAAATGTTTCCTTTGATGAGTGGAACAAATAATTTTGCCAAAAAATATTTTCTTACCCCATTTTGAGATAGTACAAAATTTTTAACATTTGGTAAGGTCCGCACCTGTCGATTTATGTCAAAAATTCAATTTTCCAAAAAGTGTCTCAAATGTTGTAGAAATGTTTCTTTTGACGATTGGAACAAATAATTTTGCCAAAAAATATTTTCTTACCCCATTTTGAGATAGTACAAAATTTTCACTATTTTGTAAGGGTCGCGCCTGTCAATTTTCCGTCAAAAATTCAATTTTCCAAAAACTGCCTCAAATCTTGAAGAAATGTTTCTTTTGATGAGTGGAACAAATAATTTTGCTAAAAAATTATTTTCTTACCCCATTTTGAGATAGTACAAAATTTTCACTATTTTGAAAGGTCCGCACCTGTCGATTTTCCGTCAAAAATTCAATTTTCCAAAAACTGCCCCTAATGTTGTAGAAATGTTTCATTTGATGAGTGGAACAAATAATTTTGCCAAAAAATATTTTCTTACCCCATTTTGAGATAGTACAAAATTTTCACTATTTTGTAAGGTTCGCGCCTGTCGATTTATGTCAAAAATTCAATTTTCCAAAAACTGCCTCAAATGAAGTAGAAATGTTTCCTTTGATGAGTGGAACAAATAATTTTGCCAAAAAATATTTTCTTACCCCATTTTGAGATAGTACAAAATTTTTAACATTTGGTAAGGTCCGCACCTGTCGATTTATGTCAAAAATTCAATTTTCCAAAAAGTGTCTCAAATGTTGTAGAAATGTTTCTTTTGACGATTGGAACAAATAATTTTGCCAAAAAATATTTTTTTACCTCATTTTGAGATAGTACAAAATTTTCACTATTTTGTAAGGTCCGCGTCTGTCGATTTTCCGTCAAAAATTCAATTTTCCAAAAACTGCCTCAAATGTTGTAGAAATGTTTCTTTTGATGAGTGGAACAAATAATTTTGCCAAAAAATATTTTCTTACCCCGTTTTGAGATAGTACAAAATTTTCACTATTTTGTAACTTAAAGGTCCGCGCCTGTCGATTTTCCGTCAAAAATTCAATTTTCCAAAAACTGCCCCAAATGTTGTAGAAATGTTTCATTTGATGAGTGGAACAAATAATTTTGCCAAAAAATATTTTCTTACCCCATTTTGAGATAGTACAAAATTTTCACTATTTTGTAAGGTTCGCGCCTGTCGATTTATGTCAAAAATTCAATTTTCCAAAAACTGCCTCAAATGAAGTAGAAATGTTTCCTTTGATGAGTGGAACAAATAATTTTGCCAAAAAATATTTTCTTACCCCATTTTGAGATAGTACAAAATTTTTAACATTTGGTAAGGTCCGCACCTGTCGATTTATGTCAAAAATTCAATTTTCCAAAAAGTGTCTCAAATGTTGTAGAAATGTTTCTTTTGACGATTGGAACAAATAATTTTGCCAAAAAATATTTTCTTACCTCATTTTGAGATAGTACAAAATTTTCACTATTTTGTAAGGTCCGCGTCTGTCGATTTTCCGTCAAAAATTCAATTTTCCAAAAACTGCCTCAAATGTTGTAGAAATGTTTCTTTTGATGAGTGGAACAAATAATTTTGACGAAAAATATTTTCTTACCTCATTTTGAGATAGTACAAAATTTTCACTATTTTGAAAGGTCCGCGCCTGTCGCTTTTCAGTCAAAAATTCAATTTTCCAAAAACTGCCCCAAATGTTGAAGAAATGTTTCTTTTGATGAGTGGAACAAATAATTTTGCTAAAAAATTATTTTCTTACCCCATATTGAGATAGTACAAAATTTTCACTATTTTGTAAGTCGGCCTGTAGATTTTCCGTCAAAAATTCAATTTTCCAAATACTGCCTCAAATGATGTAGAAATGTTTCTTTTGATGAGCGGAACAAATAATTTTGCCAAAAAATATTTTCTTACCCCATTTTGAGATAGTACAAAATTTTCAACATTTGGTAAGGTTCGCACCTGTCGATTTATGTCAAAAATTCAATTTTCCAAAAAGTGTCTCAAATGTTGTAGAAATGTTTCTTTTGACCAGTGGAACAAATAATTTTGCCAAAAAATATTTTCTTACCCCATTTCGAGATAGTACAAAATTTTCACTATTTTGTAAGGTCCGCGCCTGTCGATTTTCCGTCAAAAATTCAATTTTCCAAAAACTGCCCCAAATGTTATAGAAATGTTTCTTTTGATGATTGGAACAAATAGTTTTGCCAAAAACATTTCTTTACCCCATTTTGAGATAGTACAAAATTTTCACTATTTTGTAAGGTCCACATCTGTCGATTTTCTGAAAAAAATTCAATTTTCCAAAAACTGTCTCAAATATTGTAGAAATGTTTCTTTTGATGAGTGGAACAAATAATTTTGCCAAAAATATTTTCTTACCCCATTTTAAGATAGTACAAAATTTTCACTATTTTGTAAGGTCCGTGCCTGTCGATTTTCCGCCAAAAATTCAATTTTCCAAAAACTGGCTCAAATGTTATAGAAATGTTTCTTTTGATGAGTGGAACAAATAATTTTGCTAAAAAATTATTTTCTTACCCCATTTTGAGATAGTACAAAATTTTCACCATTTTGTAAGTGCACATCTGTCGATTTTCTATCAAAAATTCAATTTTCCAAAAACTGCCTCAAATATTATAGAAATGTTTCTTTTGATGAGTGGAACAAATAATTTTGCCAAAAAATATTTTCTTACCCCGTTTTGAGATAGTACAAAATTTTCACTATTTTGTAACTTAAAGGTCCGCGCCTGTCGATTTTCCGTCAAAAATTCAATTTTCCAAAAACTGCCCAAAATGTTGTAGAAATGTTTCATTTGATGAGTGGAACAAATAATTTTGCCAAAAAATATTTTCTTACCCCATTTTGAGATAGTACAAAATTTTCACTATTTTGTAAGGTTCGCGCCTGTCGATTTATGTCAAAAATTCAATTTTCCAAAAAGTGCCTCAAATGATGTAGAAATGTTTCCTTTGATGAGTGGAACAAATAATTTTGCCAAAAAATATTTTCTTACCCCATTTTGAGATAGTACAAAATTTTTAACATTTGGTAAGGTCCGCACCTGTCGATTTATGTCAAAAATTCAATTTTCCAAAAAGTGTCTCAAATGTTGTAGAAATGTTTCTTTTGACGATTGGAACAAATAATTTTGCCAAAAAATATTTTCTTACCCCATTTTGAGATAGTACAAAATTTTCACTATTTTGTAAGGGTCGCGCCTGTCAATTTTCCGTCAAAAATTCAATTTTCCAAAAACTGCCTCAAATATTGTAGAAATGTTTCTTTAGATGAGTGGAACAAATAATTTTGCCAAAAAATATTTTCTTACCCTATTTTGAGATAGTACAAAATTTTCACTATTTTGTAAGGTCCGCGCCTGTCGATTTTCCGTCAAAAATTCAATTTTCCAAAAACTGTCCCAAATGTTGTAGAAATGTTTCATTTGATGAGTGGAACAAATAATTTTGCCAAAAAATATTTTCTTACCCCATTTTGAGATAGTACAAAATCTTCACTATTTTGTAAGGTCCGTGCCTGTCGATTTTCCGCCAAAAATTCAATTTTCCAAAAACTGGCTCAAGTGTTATAGAAATGTTTCTTTTGATGATTGGAACAAATAGTTTTGCCAAAAACATTTCTTTACCCCATTTTGAGATAGTACAAAATTTTCACTATTTTGTAAGGTCCACATCTGTCGATTTTCTGTCAAAAATTCAATTTTCCAAAAACTGCCTCAAATATTGTAGAAATGTTTCTTTTGATGAGTGGAACAAACAATTTTGCCAAAAAATGTTTTCTTTTCTCCATTTTGAGATAGTACAAAATTTTCACTATTTTGTAAGGTCCGCGCCTGTCGATTTTCCGTCAAAAATTCAATTTTCCAAAAACTGCCCCAAATCTTGTAGAAATGTTTCTTTTGATGAGTGGAACAAATAATTTTGCCAAAAAATATTTTCTTACCCCATTTTGAGATAGTACAAAATTTTCACTATTTTGTAAGGTCCGGGCCTGTCGATTTTCTGTCAAAAATTCAATTTTCCAAAAACTGCCTCAAATGTTGTAGAAATGTTTCTTTTGATAAGTGGAACAAATAATTTTGCCGAAAAATATTTTCTTACCTCATTTTGAGATAGTACAAAATTTTCACTATTTTGAAAGGTCCGTGCCTGTCGCTTTTCAGTCAAAAATTCAATTTTCCAAAAACTGGCTCAAATGTTATAGAAATGTTTCTTTTGATTTATTGGAACAAATAGTTTTGCCAAAAACATTTCTTAACCCCATTTTGAGATTGTACATAATTTTCACTATTTTGAAAGGTCCACATCTGTCGATTTTCTATCAAAAATTCAATTTTCCAAAAACTGCCTCAAATATTATAGAAATGTTTCTTTTGATGAGTGGAACAAATAATTTTGCCAAAAAATATTTTCTTACCCCATTTTGAGATAGTACAAAATTTTCACTATTTTGTAACTTAAAGGTCCCCGCCTGTCGATTTTCCGTCAAAAATTCAATTTTCCAAAAACTGCCCCAAATGTTGTAGAAATGTTTCATTTGATGAGTGGAACAAATAATTTTGCCAAAAAATATTTTCTTACCCCATTTTGAGATAGTACAAAATTTTCACTATTTTGTAAGGTTCGCGCCTGTCGATTTATGTCAAAAATTCAATTTTCCAAAAACTGCCTCAAATGATGTAGAAATGTTTCCTTTGATGAGTGGAACAAATAATTTTGCCAAAAAATATTTTCTTACCCCATTTTGAGATAGTACAAAATTTTTAACATTTGGTAAGGTCCGCACCTGTCGATTTATGTCAAAAATTCAATTTTCCAAAAAGTGTCTCAAATGTTGTAGAAATGTTTCTTTTGACGATTGGAACAAATAATTTTGCCAAAAAATATTTTCTTACCCCATTTTGAGATAGTACAAAATTTTCACTATTTTGTAAGGGTCGCGCCTGTCAATTTTCCGTCAAAAATTCAATTTTCCAAAAACTGCCTCAAATCTTGAAGAAATGTTTCTTTTGATGAGTGGAACAAATAATTTTGCTAAAAAATTATTTTCTTACCCCATTTTGAGATAGTACAAAATTTTCACTATTTTGAAAGGTCCGCACCTGTCGATTTTCCGTCAAAAATTCAATTTTCCAAAAACTGCCCCTAATGTTGTAGAAATGTTTCATTTGATGAGTGGAACAAATAATTTTGCCAAAAAATATTTTCTTACCCCATTTTGAGATAGTACAAAATTTTCACTATTTTGTAAGGTTCGCGCCTGTCGATTTATGTCAAAAATTCAATTTTCCAAAAACTGCCTCAAATGATGTAGAAGTTTCCTTTGATGAGTGGAACAAATAATTTTGCCAAAAAATATTTTCTTACCCCATTTTGAGATAGTACAAAATTTTCAACATTTGGTAAGGTCCGCACCTGTCGATTTATGTCAAAAATTCAATTTTCCAAAAAGTGTCTCAAATGTTGTAGAAATGTTTCTTTTGACGAAAGGAACAAATAATTTTGCCAAAAAATATTTTCTTACCCCATTTTGAGATAGTACAAAATTTTCACTATTTTGTAAGGTCCGCGTCTGTCGATTTTCCGTCAAAAATTCAATTTTCCAAAAACTGCCTCAAATGTTGTAGAAATGTTTCTTTTGATGAGTGGAACAAATAATTTTGCCGAAAAATATTTTCTTACCTCATTTTGAGATAGTACAAAATTTTCACTATTTTGAAAGGTCCGCGCCTGTCGCTTTTCAGTCAAAAGTTCAATTTTCCAAAAACTGCCCCAAATGTTGAAGAAATGTTTCTTTTGATGAGTGGAACAAATAATTTTGCTAAAAAATTATTTTCTTACCCCATATTGAGATAGTACAAAATTTTCATTATTTTGTAAGTCGGCCTGTCGATTTTCCGTCAAAAATTCAATTTTCCAAATACTGCCTCAAATGATGTAGAAATGTTTCTTTTGATGAGCGGAACAAATAATTTTGCCAAAAAATATTTTCTTACCCCATTTTGAGATAGTACAAAATTTTCAACATTTGGTAAGGTGCGCACCTGTCGATTTATGTCAAAAATTCAATTTTCCAAAAAGTGTCTCAAATGTTGTAGAAATGTTTCTTTTGACCAGTGGAACAAATAATTTTGCCAAAAAATATTTTCTTACCCCATTTCGAGATAGTACAAAATTTTCACTATTTTGTAAGGTCCGCGCCTGTCGATTTTCCGTCAAAAATTCAATTTTCCAAAAACTGCCTCAAATATTGTAGAAATGTTTCTTTTGATGAGTGGAACAAATTATTTTGCCAAAAAATATTTTCTTACCCCATTTTGAGATAGTACAAAATTTTCACTATTTTGTAAGGTCCGCGCCTGTCGATTTTCCGTCAAAAATTCAATTTTCCAAAAACTGCCCCAAATGTTATAGAAATGTTTCTTTTGATGATTGGAACAAATAGTTTTGCCAAAAACATTTCTTTACCCCATTTTGAGATTGTACAAAATTTTCACTATTTTGTAAGGTCCACATCTGTCGATTTTCTGAAAAAAATTCAATTTTCCAAAAACTGCCTCAAATATTGTAGAAATGTTTCTTTTGATGAGTGGAACAAATAATTTTGCCAAAAATATTTTCTTACCCCATTTTAAGATAGTACAAAATTTTCACTATTTTGTAAGGTCCGTGCCTGTCGATTTTCCGCCAAAAATTCAATTTTCCAAAAACTGGCTCAAATGTTATAGAAATGTTTCTTTTGATGAGTGGAACAAATAATTTTGCTAAAAAATTATTTTCTTACCCCATTTTGAGATAGTACAAAATTTTCACCATTTTGTAAGGTCCACATCTGTCGATTTTCTATCAAAAATTCAATTTTCCAAAAACTGCCTCAAATATTATAGAAATGTTTCTTTTGATGAGTGGAACAAATAATTTTGCCAAAAAATATTTTCTTACCCCGTTTTGAGATAGTACAAAATTTTCACTATTTTGTAACTTAAAGGTCCGCGCCTGTCGATTTTCCGTCAAAAATTCAATTTTCCAAAAACTGCCCCAAATGTTGTAGAAATGTTTCATTTGATGAGTGGAACAAATAATTTTGCCAAAAAATATTTTCTTACCCCATTTTGAGATAGTACAAAATTTTCACTATTTTGTAAGGTTCGCGCCTGTCGATTTATGTCAAAAATTCAATTTTCCAAAAACTGCCTCAAATGATGAAGAAATGTTTCCTTTGATGAGTGGAACAAATAATTTTGCCAAAAAATATTTTCTTACCCCATTTTGAGATAGTACAAAATTTTTAACATTTGGTAAGGTCCGCACCTGTCGATTTATGTCAAAAATTCAATTTTCCAAAAAGTGTCTCAAATGTTGTAGAAATGTTTCTTTTGACGATTGGAACAAATAATTTTGCCAAAAAATATTTTCTTACCCCATTTTGAGATAGTACAAAATTTTCACTATTTTGTAAGGGTCGCGCCTGTCAATTTTCCGTCAAAAATTCAATTTTCCAAAAACTGCCTCAAATATTGTAGAAATGTTTCTTTAGATGAGTGGAACAAATAATTTTGCCAAAAAATATTTTCTTACCCTATTTTGAGATAGTACAAAATTTTCACTATTTTGTAAGGTCCGCGCCTGTCGATTTTCCGTCAAAAATTCAATTTTCCAAAAACTGTCCCAAATGTTGTAGAAATGTTTCATTTGATGAGTGGAACAAATAATTTTGCCAAAAAATATTTCCTTACCCCATTTTGAGATAGTACAAAATTTTCACTATTTTGTAAGGTCCGCGCCTGTCGATTTTCCGTCAAAAATTCATTTTTCCAAAAATTGCCCCAAATAATGAAGAAATGTTTCTTTTGATGAGTGGAACAAATAATTTTGCTAAAGAATTATTTTCTTACCCCATTTTGAGATAGTACAAAATTTTCACTATTTTGTAAGGGTCGCGCCTGTCGATTTTCCGTCAAAAATTCAATTTTCCAAAAACTGCCTCAAATGATGTAGAAATGTTTCCTTTGATGAGTGGAACAAATAATTTTGCCAAAAAATATTTTCTTACCCCATTTTGAGATAGTACAAAATTTTCACCATTTTGTAAGGTCCACATCTGTCGATTTTCAATCAAAAATTCAATTTTCCGAAAACTGCCTCAAATATTATAGAAATGTTTCTTTTGATGAGTGGAACAAATAATTTTGCCAAAAAATATTTTCTTACCCCGTTTTGAGATAGTACAAAATTTTCACTATTTTGTAACTTAAAGGTCCGCGCCTGTCGATTTTCCGTCAAAAATTCAATTTTCCAAAAACTGCCCCAAATGTTGTAGAAATGTTTCATTTGATGAGTGGAACAAATAATTTTGCCAAAAAATATTTTCTTACCCCATTTTGAGATAGTACAAAATTTTCACTATTTTGTAAGGTTCGCGCCTGTCGATTTATGTCAAAAATTCAATTTTCCAAAAACTGCCTCAAATGATGTAGAAATGTTTCCTTTGATGAGTGGAACAAATAATTTTGCCAAAAAATATTTTCTTACCCCATTTTGAGATAGTACAAAATTTTTAACATTTGGTAAGGTCCGCACCTGTCGATTTATGTCAAAAATTCAATTTTCCAAAAAGTGTCTCAAATGTTGTAGAAATGTTTCTTTTGACGATTGGAACAAATAATTTTGCCAAAAAATATTTTTTTACCTCATTTTGAGATAGTACAAAATTTTCACTATTTTGTAAGGTCCGCGTCTGTCGATTTTCCGTCAAAAATTCAATTTTCCAAAAACTGCCTCAAATGTTGTAGAAATGTTTCTTTTGATGAGTGGAACAAATAATTTTGACGAAAAATATTTTCTTACCTCATTTTGAGATAGTACAAAATTTTCACTATTTTGAAAGGTCCGCGCCTGTCGCTTTTCAGTCAAAAATTCAATTTTCCAAAAACTGCCCCAAATGTTGAAGAAATGTTTCTTTTGATGAGTGGAACAAATAATTTTGCTAAAAAATTATTTTCTTACCCCATATTGAGATAGTACAAAATTTTCATTATTTTGTAAGTCGGCCTGTCGATTTTCCGTCAAAAATTCAATTTTCCAAATACTGCCTCAAATGATGTAGAAATGTTTCTTTTGATGAGCGGAACAAATAATTTTGCAAAAAAAATTTTCTTACCCCATTTTGAGATAGTACAAAATTTTCAACATTTGGTAAGGTGCGCACCTGTCGATTTATGTCAAAAATTCAATTTTCCAAAAAGTGTCTCAAATGTTGTAGAAATGTTTCTTTTGACCAGTGGAACAAATAATTTTGCCAAAAAATATTTTCTTATCCCATTTCGAGATAGTACAAAATTTTCACTATTTTGTAAGGTCCGCGCCTGTCGATTTTCCGTCAAAAATTCAATTTTCCAAAAACTGCCTCAAATATTGTAGAAATGTTTCTTTTGATGAGTGGAACAAATAATTTTGACGAAAAATATTTTCTTACCTCATTTTGAGATAGTACAAAATTTTCACTATTTTGAAAGGTCCGCGCCTGTCGCTTTTCAGTCAAAAATTCAATTTTCCAAAAACTGCCCCAAATGTTGAAGAAATGTTTCTTTTGATGAGTGGAACAAATAATTTTGCTAAAAAATTATTTTCTTACCCCATATTGAGATAGTACAAAATTTTCACTATTTTGTAAGTCGGCCTGTAGATTTTCCGTCAAAAATTCAATTTTCCAAATACTGCCTCAAATGATGTAGAAATGTTTCTTTTGATGAGCGGAACAAATAATTTTGCCAAAAAATATTTTCTTACCCCATTTTGAGATAGTACAAAATTTTCAACATTTGGTAAGGTTCGCACCTGTCGATTTATGTCAAAAATTCAATTTTCCAAAAAGTGTCTCAAATGTTGTAGAAATGTTTCTTTTGACCAGTGGAACAAATAATTTTGCCAAAAAATATTTTCTTACCCCATTTCGAGATAGTACAAAATTTTCACTATTTTGTTAGGTCCGCGCCTGTCGATTTTCCGTCAAAAATTCAATTTTCCAAAAACTGCCTCAAATATTGTAGAAATGTTTCTTTTGATGAGTGGAACAAATTATTTTGCCAAAAAATATTTTCTTACCCCATTTTGAGATAGTACAAAATTTTCACTATTTTGTAAGGTCCGCGCCTGTCGATTTTCCGTCAAAAATTCAATTTTCCAAAAACTGCCCCAAATGTTATAGAAATGTTTCTTTTGATGATTGGAACAAATAGTTTTGCCAAAAACATTTCTTTACCCCATTTTGAGATAGTACAAAATTTTCACTATTTTGTAAGGTCCACATCTGTCGATTTTCTGAAAAAAATTCAATTTTCCAAAAACTGCCTCAAATATTGTAGAAATGTTTCTTTTGATGAGTGGAACAAATAATTTTGCCAAAAATATTTTCTTACCCCATTTTAAGATAGTACAAAATTTTCACTATTTTGTAAGGTCCGTGCCTGTCGATTTTCCGCCAAAAATTCAATTTTCCAAAAACTGGCTCAAATGTTATAGAAATGTTTCTTTTGATGAGTGGAACAAATAATTTTGCTAAAAAATTATTTTCTTACCCCATTTTGAGATAGTACAAAATTTTCACCATTTTGTAAGGTCCACATCTGTCGATTTTCTATCAAAAATTCAATTTTCCAAAAACTGCCTCAAATATTATAGAAATGTTTCTTTTGATGAGTGGAACAAATAATTTTGCCAAAAAATATTTTCTTACCCCGTTTTGAGATAGTACAAAATTTTCACTATTTTGTAACTTAAAGGTCCGCGCCTGTCGATTTTCCGTCAAAAATTCAATTTTCCAAAAACTGCCCAAAATGTTGTAGAAATGTTTCATTTGATGAGTGGAACAAATAATTTTGCCAAAAAATATTTTCTTACCCCATTTTGAGATAGTACAAAATTTTCACTATTTTGTAAGGTTCGCGCCTGTCGATTTATGTCAAAAATTCAATTTTCCAAAAAGTGCCTCAAATGATGTAGAAATGTTTCCTTTGATGAGTGGAACAAATAATTTTGCCAAAAAATATTTTCTTACCCCATTTTGAGATAGTACAAAATTTTTAACATTTGGTAAGGTCCGCACCTGTCGATTTATGTCAAAAATTCAATTTTCCAAAAAGTGTCTCAAATGTTGTAGAAATGTTTCTTTTGACGATTGGAACAAATAATTTTGCCAAAAAATATTTTCTTACCCCATTTTGAGATAGTACAAAATTTTCACTATTTTGTAAGGGTCGCGCCTGTCAATTTTCCGTCAAAAATTCAATTTTCCAAAAACTGCCTCAAATATTGTAGAAATGTTTCTTTAGATGAGTGGAACAAATAATTTTGCCAAAAAATATTTTCTTACCCTATTTTGAGATAGTACAAAATTTTCACTATTTTGTAAGGTCCGCGCCTGTCGATTTTCCGTCAAAAATTCAATTTTCCAAAAACTGTCCCAAATGTTGTAGAAATGTTTCATTTGATGAGTGGAACAAATAATTTTGCCAAAAAATATTTTCTTACCCCATTTTGAGATAGTACAAAATCTTCACTATTTTGTAAGGTCCGTGCCTGTCGATTTTCCGTCAAAAATTCAATTTTCCAAAAACTGTCCCAAATGTTGTAGAAATGTTTCATTTGATGAGTGGAACAAATAATTTTGCCAAAAAATATTTTCTTACCCCATTTTGAGATAGTACAAAATTTTCACTATTTTGTAAGGTCCGCGCCTGTCGATTTTCCGTCAAAAATTCAATTTTCCAAAAACTGCCCCAAATCTTGTAGAAATGTTTCTTTTGATGAGTGGAACAAATAATTTTGCCAAAAAATATTTTCTTACCCCATTTTGAGATAGTACAAAATTTTCACTATTTTGTAAGGTCCGCGTCTGTCGATTTTCCGTCAAAAATTCAATTTTCCAAAAACTGCCTCAAATGTTGTAGAAATGTTTCTTTTGATGAGTGGAACAAATAATTTTGCCGAAAAATATTTTCTTACCTCATTTTGAAATAGTACAAAATTTTCACTATTTTGAAAGGTCCGCGCCTGTCGCTTTTCAGTCAAAAGTTCAATTTTCCAAAAACTGCCCAAATGTTGAAGAAATGTTTCTTTTGATGAGTGGAACAAATAATTTTGCTAAAAAATTATTTTCTTACCCCATATTGAGATAGTACAAAATTTTCATTATTTTGTAAGTCGGCCTGTCGATTTTCCGTCAAAAATTCAATTTTCCAAATACTGCCTCAAATGATGTAGAAATGTTTCTTTTGATGAGCGGAACAAATAATTTTGCCAAAAAATATTTTCTTACCCCATTTTGAGATAGTACAAAATTTTCAACATTTGGTAAGGTGCGCACCTGTCGATTTATGTCAAAAATTCAATTTTCCAAAAAGTGTCTCAAATGTTGTAGAAATGTTTCTTTTGACCAGTGGAACAAATAATTTTGCCAAAAAATATTTTCTTACCCCATTTCGAGATAGTACAAAATTTTCACTATTTTGTAAGGTCCGCGCCTGTCGATTTTCCGTCAAAAATTCAATTTTCCAAAAACTGCCTCAAATATTGTAGAAATGTTTCTTTTGATGAGTGGAACAAATTATTTTGCCAAAAATTATTTTCTTACCCCATTTTGAGATAGTACAAAATTTTCACTATTTTGTAAGGTCCGCGCCTGTCGATTTTCCGTCAAAAATTCAATTTTCCAAAAACTGCCCCAAATGTTATAGAAATGTTTCTTTTGATGATTGGAACAAATAGTTTTGCCAAAAACATTTCTTTACCCCATTTTGAGATAGTACAAAATTTTCACTATTTTGTAAGGTCCGCGCCTGTCGATTTTCCGTCAAAAATTCAATTTTCCAAAAACTGCCTCAAATATTGTAGAAATGTTTCTTTTGATGAGTGGAACAAATTATTTTGCCAAAAAATATTTTCTTACCCCATTTTGAGATAGTACAAAATTTTCACTATTTTGTAAGGTCCGCGCCTGTCGATTTTCCGTCAAAAATTCAATTTTCCAAAAACTGCCCCAAATGTTATAGAAATGTTTCTTTTGATGATTGGAACAAATAGTTTTGCCAAAAACATTTCTTTACCCCATTTTGAGATAGTACAAAATTTTCACTATTTTGTAAGGTCCACATCTGTCGATTTTCTGAAAAAAATTCAATTTTCCAAAAACTGCCTCAAATATTGTAGAAATGTTTCTTTTGATGAGTGGAACAAACAATTTTGCCAAAAATATTTTCTTACCCCATTTTAAGATAGTACAAAATTTTCACTATTTTGTAAGGTCCGTGCCTGTCGATTTTCCGCCAAAAATTCAATTTTCCAAAAACTGCCCCAAATGTTATAGAAATGTTTCATTTGATGAGTGGAACAAATAATTTTGCCAAAAAATATTTTCTTACCCCATTTTGAGATAGTACAAAATTTTCACTATTTTGTAAGGTTCGCGCCTGTCGATTTATGTCAAAAATTCAATTTTCCAAAAACTGCCTCAAATGATGAAGAAATGTTTCCTTTGATGAGTGGAACAAATAATTTTGCCAAAAAATATTTTCTTACCCCATTTTGAGATAGTACAAAATTTTTAACATTTGGTAAGGTCCGCACCTGTCGATTTATGTCAAAAATTCAATTTTCCAAAAAGTGTCTCAAATGTTGTAGAAATGTTTCTTTTGACGATTGGAACAAATAATTTTGCCAAAAAATATTTTCTTACCCCATTTTGAGATAGTACAAAATTTTCACTATTTTGTAAGGGTCGCGCCTGTCAATTTTCCGTCAAAAATTCAATTTTCCAAAAACTGCCTCAAATATTGTAGAAATGTTTCTTTAGATGAGTGGAACAAATAATTTTGCCAAAAAATATTTTCTTACCCTATTTTGAGATAGTACAAAATTTTCACTATTTTGTAAGGTCCGCGCCTGTCGATTTTCCGTCAAAAATTCAATTTTCCAAAAACTGTCCCAAATGTTGTAGAAATGTTTCATTTGATGAGTGGAACAAATAATTTTGCCAAAAAATATTTCCTTACCCCATTTTGAGATAGTACAAAATTTTCACTATTTTGTAAGGTCCGCGCCTGTCGATTTTCCGTCAAAAATTCATTTTTCCAAAAATTGCCCCAAATAATGAAGAAATGTTTCTTTTGATGAGTGGAACAAATAATTTTGCTAAAGAATTATTTTCTTACCCCATTTTGAGATAGTACAAAATTTTCACTATTTTGTAAGGGTCGCGCCTGTCGATTTTCCGTCAAAAATTCAATTTTCCAAAAACTGCCTCAAATGATGTAGAAATGTTTCCTTTGATGAGTGGAACAAATAATTTTGCCAAAAAATATTTTCTTACCCCATTTTGAGATAGTACAAAATTTTCACCATTTTGAAAGGTTCGCGCCTGTCGATTTTCAATCAAAAATTCAATTTTCCGAAAACTGCCTCAAATATTATAGAAATGTTTCTTTTGATGAGTGGAACAAATAATTTTGCCAAAAAATATTTTCTTACCCCGTTTTGAGATAGTACAAAATTTTCACTATTTTGTAACTTAAAGGTCCGCGCCTGTCAATTTTCCGTCAAAAATTCAATTTTCCAAAAACTGCCCCAAATGTTGTAGAAATGTTTCATTTGATGAGTGGAACAAATAATTTTGCCAAAAAATATTTTCTTACCCCATTTTGAGATAGTACAAAATTTTCACTATTTTGTAAGGTCCGCGCCTGTCGATTTTCCGTCAAAAATTCAATTTTCCAAAAACTGCCTCAAATATTGTAGAAATGTTTCTTTTGATGAGTGGAACAAATTATTTTGCCAAAAAATATTTTCTTACCCCATTTTGAGATAGTACAAAATTTTCACTATTTTGTAAGGTCCGCGCCTGTCGATTTTCCGTCAAAAATTCAATTTTCCAAAAACTGCCCCAAATGTTATAGAAATGTTTCTTTTGATGATTGGAACAAATAGTTTTGCCAAAAACATTTCTTTACCCCATTTTGAGATAGTACAAAATTTTCACTATTTTGTAAGGTCCACATCTGTCGATTTTCTGAAAAAAATTCAATTTTCCAAAAACTGCCTCAAATATTGTAGAAATGTTTCTTTTGATGAGTGGAACAAACAATTTTGCCAAAAATATTTTCTTACCCCATTTTAAGATAGTACAAAATTTTCACTATTTTGTAAGGTCCGTGCCTGTCGATTTTCCGCCAAAAATTCAATTTTCCAAAAACTGCCCCAAATGTTATAGAAATGTTTCATTTGATGAGTGGAACAAATAATTTTGCCAAAAAATATTTTCTTACCCCATTTTGAGATAGTACAAAATTTTCACTATTTTGTAAGGTTCGCGCCTGTCGATTTATGTCAAAAATTCAATTTTCCAAAAACTGCCTCAAATGATGAAGAAATGTTTCCTTTGATGAGTGGAACAAATAATTTTGCCAAAAAATATTTTCTTACCCCATTTTGAGATAGTACAAAATTTTTAACATTTGGTAAGGTCCGCACCTGTCGATTTATGTCAAAAATTCAATTTTCCAAAAAGTGTCTCAAATGTTGTAGAAATGTTTCTTTTGACGATTGGAACAAATAATTTTGCCAAAAAATATTTTCTTACCCCATTTTGAGATAGTACAAAATTTTTAACATTTGGTAAGGTCCGCACCTGTCGATTTATGTCAAAAATTCAATTTTCCAAAAAGTGTCTCAAATGTTGTAGAAATGTTTCTTTTGACGATTGGAACAAATAATTTTGCCAAAAAATATTTTCTTACCCCATTTTGAGATAGTACAAAATTTTCACTATTTTGTAAGGGTCGCGCCTGTCAATTTTCCGTCAAAAATTCAATTTTCCAAAAACTGCCTCAAATATTGTAGAAATGTTTCTTTAGATGAGTGGAACAAATAATTTTGCCAAAAAATATTTTCTTACCCTATTTTGAGATAGTACAAAATTTTCACTATTTTGTAAGGTCCGCGCCTGTCGATTTTCCGTCAAAAATTCAATTTTCCAAAAACTGTCCCAAATGTTGTAGAAATGTTTCATTTGATGAGTGGAACAAATAATTTTGCCAAAAAATATTTTCTTACCCCATTTTGAGATAGTACAAAATCTTCACTATTTTGTAAGGTCCGTGCCTGTCGATTTTCCGTCAAAAATTCAATTTTCCAAAAACTGTCCCAAATGTTGTAGAAATGTTTCATTTGATGAGTGGAACAAATAATTTTGCCAAAAAATATTTTCTTACCCCATTTTGAGATAGTACAAAATTTTCACTATTTTGTAAGGTCCGCGCCTGTCGATTTTCCGTCAAAAATTCAATTTTCCAAAAACTGCCCCAAATCTTGTAGAAATGTTTCTTTTGATGAGTGGAACAAATAATTTTGCCAAAAAATATTTTCTTACCCCATTTTGAGATAGTACAAAATTTTCACTATTTTGTAAGGTCCGCGTCTGTCGATTTTCCGTCAAAAATTCAATTTTCCAAAAACTGCCTCAAATGTTGTAGAAATGTTTCTTTTGATGAGTGGAACAAATAATTTTGCCGAAAAATATTTTCTTACCTCATTTTGAGATAGTACAAAATTTTCACTATTTTGAAAGGTCCGCGCCTGTCGCTTTTCAGTCAAAAGTTCAATTTTCCAAAAACTGCCCCAAATGTTGAAGAAATGTTTCTTTTGATGAGTGGAACAAATAATTTTGCTAAAAAATTATTTTCTTACCCCATATTGAGATAGTACAAAATTTTCATTATTTTGTAAGTCGGCCTGTCGATTTTCCGTCAAAAATTCAATTTTCCAAATACTGCCTCAAATGATGTAGAAATGTTTCTTTTGATGAGCGGAACAAATAATTTTGCCAAAAAATATTTTCTTACCCCATTTTGAGATAGTACAAAATTTTCAACATTTGGTAAGGTGCGCACCTGTCGATTTATGTCAAAAATTCAATTTTCCAAAAAGTGTCTCAAATGTTGTAGAAATGTTTCTTTTGACCAGTGGAACAAATAATTTTGCCAAAAAATATTTTCTTACCCCATTTCGAGATAGTACAAAATTTTCACTATTTTGTAAGGTCCGCGCCTGTCGATTTTCCGTCAAAAATTCAATTTTCCAAAAACTGCCTCAAATATTGTAGAAATGTTTCTTTTGATGAGTGGAACAAATTATTTTGCCAAAAATTATTTTCTTACCCCATTTTGAGATAGTACAAAATTTTCACTATTTTGTAAGGTCCGCGCCTGTCGATTTTCCGTCAAAAATTCAATTTTCCAAAAACTGCCCCAAATGTTATAGAAATGTTTCTTTTGATGATTGGAACAAATAGTTTTGCCAAAAACATTTCTTTACCCCATTTTGAGATAGTACAAAATTTTCACTATTTTGTAAGGTCCGCGCCTGTCGATTTTCCGTCAAAAATTCAATTTTCCAAAAACTGCCTCAAATATTGTAGAAATGTTTCTTTTGATGAGTGGAACAAATTATTTTGCCAAAAAATATTTTCTTACCCCATTTTGAGATAGTACAAAATTTTCACTATTTTGTAAGGTCCGCGCCTGTCGATTTTCCGTCAAAAATTCAATTTTCCAAAAACTGCCCCAAATGTTATAGAAATGTTTCTTTTGATGATTGGAACAAATAGTTTTGCCAAAAACATTTCTTTACCCCATTTTGAGATAGTACAAAATTTTCACTATTTTGTAAGGTCCACATCTGTCGATTTTCTGAAAAAAATTCAATTTTCCAAAAACTGCCTCAAATATTGTAGAAATGTTTCTTTTGATGAGTGGAACAAATAATTTTGCCAAAAATATTTTCTTACCCCATTTTAAGATAGTACAAAATTTTCACTATTTTGTAAGGTCCGTGCCTGTCGATTTTCCGCCAAAAATTCAATTTTCCAAAAACTGGCTCAAATGTTATAGAAATGTTTCTTTTGATGAGTGGAACAAATAATTTTGCTAAAAAATTATTTTCTTACCCCATTTTGAGATAGTACAAAATTTTCACCATTTTGTAAGGTCCACATCTGTCGATTTTCTATCAAAAATTCAATTTTCCAAAAACTGCCTCAAATATTATAGAAATGTTTCTTTTGATGAGTGGAACAAATAATTTTGCCAAAAAATATTTTCTTACCCCGTTTTGAGATAGTACAAAATTTTCACTATTTTGTAACTTAAAGGTCCGCGCCTGTCGATTTTCCGTCAAAAATTCAATTTTCCAAAAACTGCCCCAAATGTTGTAGAAATGTTTCATTTGATGAGTGGAACAAATAATTTTGCCAAAAAATATTTTCTTACCCCATTTTGAGATAGTACAAAATTTTCACTATTTTGTAAGGTTCGCGCCTGTCGATTTATGTCAAAAATTCAATTTTCCAAAAACTGCCTCAAATGATGAAGAAATGTTTCCTTTGATGAGTGGAACAAATAATTTTGCCAAAAAATATTTTCTTACCCCATTTTGAGATAGTACAAAATTTTTAACATTTGGTAAGGTCCGCACCTGTCGATTTATGTCAAAAATTCAATTTTCCAAAAAGTGTCTCAAATGTTGTAGAAATGTTTCTTTTGACGATTGGAACAAATAATTTTGCCAAAAAATATTTTCTTACCCCATTTTGAGATAGTACAAAATTTTCACTATTTTGTAAGGGTCGCGCCTGTCAATTTTCCGTCAAAAATTCAATTTTCCAAAAACTGCCTCAAATATTGTAGAAATGTTTCTTTAGATGAGTGGAACAAATAATTTTGCCAAAAAATATTTTCTTACCCTATTTTGAGATAGTACAAAATTTTCACTATTTTGTAAGGTCCGTGCCTGTCGATTTTCCGTCAAAAATTCAATTTTCCAAAAACTGTCCCAAATGTTGTAGAAATGTTTCATTTGATGAGTGGAACAAATAATTTTGCCAAAAAATATTTCCTTACCCCATTTTGAGATAGTACAAAATTTTCACTATTTTGTAAGGTCCGCGCCTGTCGATTTTCCGTCAAAAATTCATTTTTCCAAAAATTGCCCCAAATAATGAAGAAATGTTTCTTTTGATGAGTGGAACAAATAATTTTGCTAAAGAATTATTTTCTTACCCCATTTTGAGATAGTACAAAATTTTCACTATTTTGTAAGGGTCGCGCCTGTCGATTTTCCGTCAAAAATTCAATTTTCCGAAAACTGCCTCAAATGATGTAGAAATGTTTCCTTTGATGAGTGGAACAAATAATTTTGCCAAAAAATATTTTCTTACCCCATTTTGAGATAGTACAAAATTTTCACCATTTTGTAAGGTCCACATCTGTCGATTTTCAATCAAAAATTCAATTTTCCGAAAACTGCCTCAAATATTATAGAAATGTTTCTTTTGATGAGTGGAACAAATAATTTTGCCAAAAAATATTTTCTTACCCCGTTTTGAGATAGTACAAAATTTTCACTATTTTGTAACTTAAAGGTCCGCGCCTGTCGATTTTCCGTCAAAAATTCAATTTTCCAAAAACTGCCCCAAATGTTGTAGAAATGTTTCATTTGATGAGTGGAACAAATAATTTTGCCAAAAAATATTTTCTTACCCCATTTTGAGATAGTACAAAATTTTCACTATTTTGTAAGGTTCGCGCCTGTCGATTTATGTCAAAAATTCAATTTTCCAAAAACTGCCTCAAATGATGTAGAAATGTTTCCTTTGATGAGTGGAACAAATAATTTTGCCAAAAAATATTTTCTTACCCCATTTTGAGATAGTACAAAATTTTTAACATTTGGTAAGGTCCGCACCTGTCGATTTATGTCAAAAATTCAATTTTCCAAAAAGTGTCTCAAATGTTGTAGAAATGTTTCTTTTGACGATTGGAACAAATAATTTTGCCAAAAAATATTTTTTTACCTCATTTTGAGATAGTACAAAATTTTCACTATTTTGTAAGGTCCGCGTCTGTCGATTTTCCGTCAAAAATTCAATTTTCCAAAAACTGCCTCAAATGTTGTAGAAATGTTTCTTTTGATGAGTGGAACAAATAATTTTGACGAAAAATATTTTCTTACCTCATTTTGAGATAGTACAAAATTTTCACTATTTTGAAAGGTCCGCGCCTGTCGCTTTTCAGTCAAAAATTCAATTTTCCAAAAACTGCCCCAAATGTTGAAGAAATGTTTCTTTTGATGAGTGGAACAAATAATTTTGCTAAAAAATTATTTTCTTACCCCATATTGAGATAGTACAAAATTTTCACTATTTTGTAAGTCGGCCTGTAGATTTTCCGTCAAAAATTCAATTTTCCAAATACTGCCTCAAATGATGTAGAAATGTTTCTTTTGATGAGCGGAACAAATAATTTTGCCAAAAAATATTTTCTTACCCCATTTTGAGATAGTACAAAATTTTCAACATTTGGTAAGGTTCGCACCTGTCGATTTATGTCAAAAATTCAATTTTCCAAAAAGTGTCTCAAATGTTGTAGAAATGTTTCTTTTGACCAGTGGAACAAATAATTTTGCCAAAAAATATTTTCTTACCCCATTTCGAGATAGTACAAAATTTTCACTATTTTGTTAGGTCCGCGCCTGTCGATTTTCCGTCAAAAATTCAATTTTCCAAAAACTGCCTCAAATATTGTAGAAATGTTTCTTTTGATGAGTGGAACAAATTATTTTGCCAAAAAATATTTTCTTACCCCATTTTGAGATAGTACAAAATTTTCACTATTTTGTAAGGTCCGCGCCTGTCGATTTTCCGTCAAAAATTCAATTTTCCAAAAACTGCCCCAAATGTTATAGAAATGTTTCTTTTGATGATTGGAACAAATAGTTTTGCCAAAAACATTTCTTTACCCCATTTTGAGATAGTACAAAATTTTCACTATTTTGTAAGGTCCACATCTGTCGATTTTCTGAAAAAAATTCAATTTTCCAAAAACTGCCTCAAATATTGTAGAAATGTTTCTTTTGATGAGTGGAACAAATAATTTTGCCAAAAATATTTTCTTACCCCATTTTAAGATAGTACAAAATTTTCACTATTTTGTAAGGTCCGTGCCTGTCGATTTTCCGCCAAAAATTCAATTTTCCAAAAACTGGCTCAAATGTTATAGAAATGTTTCTTTTGATGAGTGGAACAAATAATTTTGCTAAAAAATTATTTTCTTACCCCATTTTGAGATAGTACAAAATTTTCACCATTTTGTAAGGTCCACATCTGTCGATTTTCTATCAAAAATTCAATTTTCCAAAAACTGCCTCAAATATTATAGAAATGTTTCTTTTGATGAGTGGAACAAATAATTTTGCCAAAAAATATTTTCTTACCCCGTTTTGAGATAGTACAAAATTTTCACTATTTTGTAACTTAAAGGTCCGCGCCTGTCGATTTTCCGTCAAAAATTCAATTTTCCAAAAACTGCCCAAAATGTTGTAGAAATGTTTCATTTGATGAGTGGAACAAATAATTTTGCCAAAAAATATTTTCTTACCCCATTTTGAGATAGTACAAAATTTTCACTATTTTGTAAGGTTCGCGCCTGTCGATTTATGTCAAAAATTCAATTTTCCAAAAAGTGCCTCAAATGATGTAGAAATGTTTCCTTTGATGAGTGGAACAAATAATTTTGCCAAAAAATATTTTCTTACCCCATTTTGAGATAGTACAAAATTTTTAACATTTGGTAAGGTCCGCACCTGTCGATTTATGTCAAAAATTCAATTTTCCAAAAAGTGTCTCAAATGTTGTAGAAATGTTTCTTTTGACGATTGGAACAAATAATTTTGCCAAAAAATATTTTCTTACCCTATTTTGAGATAGTACAAAATTTTCACTATTTTGTAAGGTCCGCGCCTGTCGATTTTCCGTCAAAAATTCAATTTTCCAAAAACTGTCCCAAATGTTGTAGAAATGTTTCATTTGATGAGTGGAACAAATAATTTTGCCAAAAAATATTTTCTTACCCCATTTTGAGATAGTACAAAATCTTCACTATTTTGTAAGGTCCGTGCCTGTCGATTTTCCGCCAAAAATTCAATTTTCCAAAAACTGGCTCAAGTGTTATAGAAATGTTTCTTTTGATGATTGGAACAAATAGTTTTGCCAAAAACATTTCTTTACCCCATTTTGAGATAGTACAAAATTTTCACTATTTTGTAAGGTCCACATCTGTCGATTTTCTGTCAAAAATTCAATTTTCCAAAAACTGCCTCAAATATTGTAGAAATGTTTCTTTTGATGAGTGGAACAAACAATTTTGCCAAAAAATGTTTTCTTTTCCCCATTTTGAGATAGTACAAAATTTTCACTATTTTGTAAGGTCCGCGCCTGTCGATTTTCCGTCAAAAATTCAATTTTCCAAAAACTGCCCCAAATCTTGTAGAAATGTTTCTTTTGATGAGTGGAACAAATAATTTTGCCAAAAAATATTTTCTTACCCCATTTTGAGATAGTACAAAATTTTCACTATTTTGTAAGGTCCGGGCCTGTCGATTTTCTGTCAAAAATTCAATTTTCCAAAAACTGCCTCAAATGTTGTAGAAATGTTTCTTTTGATAAGTGGAACAAATAATTTTGCCGAAAAATATTTTCTTACCTCATTTTGAGATAGTACAAAATTTTCACTATTTTGAAAGGTCCGTGCCTGTCGCTTTTCAGTCAAAAATTCAATTTTCCAAAAACTGGCTCAAATGTTATAGAAATGTTTCTTTTGATTTATTGGAACAAATAGTTTTGCCAAAAACATTTCTTAACCCCATTTTGAGATTGTACATAATTTTCACTATTTTGAAAGGTCCACATCTGTCGATTTTCTATCAAAAATTCAATTTTCCAAAAACTGCCTCAAATATTATAGAAATGTTTCTTTTGATGAGTGGAACAAATAATTTTGCCAAAAAATATTTTCTTACCCCATTTTGAGATAGTACAAAATTTTCACTATTTTGTAACTTAAAGGTCCCCGCCTGTCGACTTTCCGTCAAAAATTCAATTTTCCAAAAACTGCCCCAAATGTTGTAGAAATGTTTCTTTTGATGAGTGGAACAAATAATTTTGCCAAAAAATATTTTCTTACCTCATTTTGAGATAGTACAAAATTTTCACTATTTTGAAAGGTCCGCGCCTGTCGATTTTCCGTCAAAAATTCAATTTTCCAAAAACTGCCCCAAATGTTGTAGAAATGTTTCATTTGATGAGTGGAACAAATAATTTTGCCAAAAAATATTTCCTTACCCTATTTTGAGATAGTACAAAATTTTCACTATTTTGTAAGGTCCGCGCCTGTCGATTTTCCGTCAAAAATTCATTTTTCCAAAAATTGCCCCAAATAATGAAGAAATGTTTCTTTTGATGAGTGGAACAAATAATTTTGCTAAAGAATTATTTTCTTACCCCATTTTGAGATAGTACAAAATTTTCACTATTTTGTAAGGGTCGCGCCTGTCGATTTTCCGTCAAAAATTCAATTTTCCAAAAACTGCCTCAAATGATGTAGAAATGTTTCCTTTGATGAGTGGAACAAATAATTTTGCCAAAAAATATTTTCTTACCCCATTTTGAGATAGTACAAAATTTTCACCATTTTGTAAGGTCCACATCTGTCGATTTTCAATCAAAAATTCAATTTTCCGAAAACTGCCTCAAATATTATAGAAATGTTTCTTTTGATGAGTGGAACAAATAATTTTGCCAAAAAATATTTTCTTACCCCGTTTTGAGATAGTTCAAAATTTTCACTATTTTGTAACTTAAAGGTCCGCGCCTGTCGATTTTCCGTCAAAAATTCAATTTTCCAAAAACTGCCCCAAATGTTGTAGAAATGTTTCATTTGATGAGTGGAACAAATAATTTTGCCAAAAAATATTTTCTTACCCCATTTTGAGATAGTACAAAATTTTCACTATTTTGTAAGGTTCGCGCCTGTCGATTTATGTCAAAAATTCAATTTTCCAAAAACTGCCTCAAATGATGTAGAAATGTTTCCTTTGATGAGTGGAACAAATAATTTTGCCAAAAAATATTTTCTTACCCCATTTTGAGATAGTACAAAATTTTTAACATTTGGTAAGGTCCGCACCTGTCGATTTATGTCAAAAATTCAATTTTCCAAAAAGTGTCTCAAATGTTGTAGAAATGTTTCTTTTGACGATTGGAACAAATAATTTTGCCAAAAAATATTTTTTTACCTCATTTTGAGATAGTACAAAATTTTCACTATTTTGTAAGGTCCGCGTCTGTCGATTTTCCGTCAAAAATTCAATTTTCCAAAAACTGCCTCAAATGTTGTAGAAATGTTTCTTTTGATGAGTGGAACAAATAATTTTGACGAAAAATATTTTCTTACCTCATTTTGAGATAGTACAAAATTTTCACTATTTTGAAAGGTCCGCGCCTGTCGCTTTTCAGTCAAAAATTCAATTTTCCAAAAACTGCCCCAAATGTTGAAGAAATGTTTCTTTTGATGAGTGGAACAAATAATTTTGCTAAAAAATTATTTTCTTACCCCATATTGAGATAGTACAAAATTTTCACTATTTTGTAAGTCGGCCTGTAGATTTTCCGTCAAAAATTCAATTTTCCAAATACTGCCTCAAATGATGTAGAAATGTTTCTTTTGATGAGCGGAACAAATAATTTTGCCAAAAAATATTTTCTTACCCCATTTTGAGATAGTACAAAATTTTCAACATTTGGTAAGGTTCGCACCTGTCGATTTATGTCAAAAATTCAATTTTCCAAAAAGTGTCTCAAATGTTGTAGAAATGTTTCTTTTGACCAGTGGAACAAATAATTTTGCCAAAAAATATTTTCTTACCCCATTTCGAGATAGTACAAAATTTTCACTATTTTGTTAGGTCCGCGCCTGTCGATTTTCCGTCAAAAATTCAATTTTCCAAAAACTGCCTCAAATATTGTAGAAATGTTTCTTTTGATGAGTGGAACAAATTATTTTGCCAAAAAATATTTTCTTACCCCATTTTGAGATAGTACAAAATTTTCACTATTTTGTAAGGTCCGCGCCTGTCGATTTTCCGTCAAAAATTCAATTTTCCAAAAACTGCCCCAAATGTTATAGAAATGTTTCTTTTGATGATTGGAACAAATAGTTTTGCCAAAAACATTTCTTTACCCCATTTTGAGATAGTACAAAATTTTCACTATTTTGTAAGGTCCACATCTGTCGATTTTCTGAAAAAAATTCAATTTTCCAAAAACTGCCTCAAATATTGTAGAAATGTTTCTTTTGATGAGTGGAACAAATAATTTTGCCAAAAATATTTTCTTACCCCATTTTAAGATAGTACAAAATTTTCACTATTTTGTAAGGTCCGTGCCTGTCGATTTTCCGCCAAAAATTCAATTTTCCAAAAACTGGCTCAAATGTTATAGAAATGTTTCTTTTGATGAGTGGAACAAATAATTTTGCTAAAAAATTATTTTCTTACCCCATTTTGAGATAGTACAAAATTTTCACTATTTTGTAAGGTTCGCGCCTGTCGATTTATGTCAAAAATTCAATTTTCCAAAAAGTGCCTCAAATGATGTAGAAATGTTTCCTTTGATGAGTGGAACAAATAATTTTGCCAAAAAATATTTTCTTACCCCATTTTGAGATAGTACAAAATTTTTAACATTTGGTAAGGTCCGCACCTGTCGATTTATGTCAAAAATTCAATTTTCCAAAAAGTGTCTCAAATGTTGTAGAAATGTTTCTTTTGACGATTGGAACAAATAATTTTGCCAAAAAATATTTTCTTACCCCATTTTGAGATAGTACAAAATTTTCACTATTTTATAAGGGTCGCGCCTGTCAATTTTCCGTCAAAAATTCAATTTTCCAAAAACTGCCTCAAATATTGTAGAAATGTTTCTTTAGATGAGTGGAACAAATAATTTTGCCAAAAAATATTTTCTTACCCTATTTTGAGATAGTACAAAATTTTCACTATTTTGTAAGGTCCGTGCCTGTCGATTTTCCGTCAAAAATTCAATTTTCCAAAAACTGTCCCAAATGTTGTAGAAATGTTTCATTTGATGAGTGGAACAAATAATTTTGCCAAAAAATATTTCCTTACCCCATTTTGAGATAGTACAAAATTTTCACTATTTTGTAAGGTCCGCGCCTGTCGATTTTCCGTCAAAAATTCATTTTTCCAAAAATTGCCCCAAATAATGAAGAAATGTTTCTTTTGATGAGTGGAACAAATAATTTTGCTAAAGAATTATTTTCTTACCCCATTTTGAGATAGTACAAAATTTTCACTATTTTGTAAGGGTCGCGCCTGTCGATTTTCCGTCAAAAATTCAATTTTCCGAAAACTGCCTCAAATGATGTAGAAATGTTTCCTTTGATGAGTGGAACAAATAATTTTGCCAAAAAATATTTTCTTACCCCATTTTGAGATAGTACAAAATTTTCACCATTTTGTAAGGTCCACATCTGTCGATTTTCAATCAAAAATTCAATTTTCCGAAAACTGCCTCAAATATTATAGAAATGTTTCTTTTGATGAGTGGAACAAATAATTTTGCCAAAAAATATTTTCTTACCCCGTTTTGAGATAGTACAAAATTTTCACTATTTTGTAACTTAAAGGTCCGCGCCTGTCGATTTTCCGTCAAAAATTCAATTTTCCAAAAACTGCCCCAAATGTTGTAGAAATGTTTCATTTGATGAGTGGAACAAATAATTTTGCCAAAAAATATTTTCTTACCCCATTTTGAGATAGTACAAAATTTTCACTATTTTGTAAGGTTCGCGCCTGTCGATTTATGTCAAAAATTCAATTTTCCAAAAACTGCCTCAAATGATGTAGAAATGTTTCCTTTGATGAGTGGAACAAATAATTTTGCCAAAAAATATTTTCTTACCCCATTTTGAGATAGTACAAAATTTTTAACATTTGGTAAGGTCCGCACCTGTCGATTTATGTCAAAAATTCAATTTTCCAAAAAGTGTCTCAAATGTTGTAGAAATGTTTCTTTTGACGATTGGAACAAATAATTTTGCCAAAAAATATTTTTTTACCTCATTTTGAGATAGTACAAAATTTTCACTATTTTGTAAGGTCCGCGTCTGTCGATTTTCCGTCAAAAATTCAATTTTCCAAAAACTGCCTCAAATGTTGTAGAAATGTTTCTTTTGATGAGTGGAACAAATAATTTTGACGAAAAATATTTTCTTACCTCATTTTGAGATAGTACAAAATTTTCACTATTTTGAAAGGTCCGCGCCTGTCGCTTTTCAGTCAAAAATTCAATTTTCCAAAAACTGCCCCAAATGTTGAAGAAATGTTTCTTTTGATGAGTGGAACAAATAATTTTGCTAAAAAATTATTTTCTTACCCCATATTGAGATAGTACAAAATTTTCACTATTTTGTAAGTCGGCCTGTAGATTTTCCGTCAAAAATTCAATTTTCCAAATACTGCCTCAAATGATGTAGAAATGTTTCTTTTGATGAGCGGAACAAATAATTTTGCCAAAAAATATTTTCTTACCCCATTTTGAGATAGTACAAAATTTTCAACATTTGGTAAGGTTCGCACCTGTCGATTTATGTCAAAAATTCAATTTTCCAAAAAGTGTCTCAAATGTTGTAGAAATGTTTCTTTTGACCAGTGGAACAAATAATTTTGCCAAAAAATATTTTCTTACCCCATTTCGAGATAGTACAAAATTTTCACTATTTTGTTAGGTCCGCGCCTGTCGATTTTCCGTCAAAAATTCAATTTTCCAAAAACTGCCTCAAATATTGTAGAAATGTTTCTTTTGATGAGTGGAACAAATTATTTTGCCAAAAAATATTTTCTTACCCCATTTTGAGATAGTACAAAATTTTCACTATTTTGTAAGGTCCGCGCCTGTCGATTTTCCGTCAAAAATTCAATTTTCCAAAAACTGCCCCAAATGTTATAGAAATGTTTCTTTTGATGATTGGAACAAATAGTTTTGCCAAAAACATTTCTTTACCCCATTTTGAGATAGTACAAAATTTTCACTATTTTGTAAGGTCCACATCTGTCGATTTTCTGAAAAAAATTCAATTTTCCAAAAACTGCCTCAAATATTGTAGAAATGTTTCTTTTGATGAGTGGAACAAATAATTTTGCCAAAAATATTTTCTTACCCCATTTTAAGATAGTACAAAATTTTCACTATTTTGTAAGGTCCGTGCCTGTCGATTTTCCGCCAAAAATTCAATTTTCCAAAAACTGGCTCAAATGTTATAGAAATGTTTCTTTTGATGAGTGGAACAAATAATTTTGCTAAAAAATTATTTTCTTACCCCATTTTGAGATAGTACAAAATTTTCACCATTTTGTAAGGTCCACATCTGTCGATTTTCTATCAAAAATTCAATTTTCCAAAAACTGCCTCAAATATTATAGAAATGTTTCTTTTGATGAGTGGAACAAATAATTTTGCCAAAAAATATTTTCTTACCCCGTTTTGAGATAGTACAAAATTTTCACTATTTTGTAACTTAAAGGTCCGCGCCTGTCGATTTTCCGTCAAAAATTCAATTTTCCAAAAACTGCCCAAAATGTTGTAGAAATGTTTCATTTGATGAGTGGAACAAATAATTTTGCCAAAAAATATTTTCTTACCCCATTTTGAGATAGTACAAAATTTTCACTATTTTGTAAGGTTCGCGCCTGTCGATTTATGTCAAAAATTCAATTTTCCAAAAAGTGCCTCAAATGATGTAGAAATGTTTCCTTTGATGAGTGGAACAAATAATTTTGCCAAAAAATATTTTCTTACCCCATTTTGAGATAGTACAAAATTTTTAACATTTGGTAAGGTCCGCACCTGTCGATTTATGTCAAAAATTCAATTTTCCAAAAAGTGTCTCAAATGTTGTAGAAATGTTTCTTTTGACGATTGGAACAAATAATTTTGCCAAAAAATATTTTCTTACCCTATTTTGAGATAGTACAAAATTTTCACTATTTTGTAAGGTCCGCGCCTGTCGATTTTCCGTCAAAAATTCAATTTTCCAAAAACTGTCCCAAATGTTGTAGAAATGTTTCATTTGATGAGTGGAACAAATAATTTTGCCAAAAAATATTTTCTTACCCCATTTTGAGATAGTACAAAATCTTCACTATTTTGTAAGGTCCGTGCCTGTCGATTTTCCGCCAAAAATTCAATTTTCCAAAAACTGGCTCAAGTGTTATAGAAATGTTTCTTTTGATGATTGGAACAAATAGTTTTGCCAAAAACATTTCTTTACCCCATTTTGAGATAGTACAAAATTTTCACTATTTTGTAAGGTCCACATCTGTCGATTTTCTGTCAAAAATTCAATTTTCCAAAAACTGCCTCAAATATTGTAGAAATGTTTCTTTTGATGAGTGGAACAAACAATTTTGCCAAAAAATGTTTTCTTTTCCCCATTTTGAGATAGTACAAAATTTTCACTATTTTGTAAGGTCCGCGCCTGTCGATTTTCCGTCAAAAATTCAATTTTCCAAAAACTGCCCCAAATCTTGTAGAAATGTTTCTTTTGATGAGTGGAACAAATAATTTTGCCAAAAAATATTTTCTTACCCCATTTTGAGATAGTACAAAATTTTCACTATTTTGTAAGGTCCGGGCCTGTCGATTTTCTGTCAAAAATTCAATTTTCCAAAAACTGCCTCAAATGTTGTAGAAATGTTTCTTTTGATAAGTGGAACAAATAATTTTGCCGAAAAATATTTTCTTACCTCATTTTGAGATAGTACAAAATTTTCACTATTTTGAAAGGTCCGTGCCTGTCGCTTTTCAGTCAAAAATTCAATTTTCCAAAAACTGGCTCAAATGTTATAGAAATGTTTCTTTTGATTTATTGGAACAAATAGTTTTGCCAAAAACATTTCTTAACCCCATTTTGAGATTGTACATAATTTTCACTATTTTGAAAGGTCCACATCTGTCGATTTTCTATCAAAAATTCAATTTTCCAAAAACTGCCTCAAATATTATAGAAATGTTTCTTTTGATGAGTGGAACAAATAATTTTGCCAAAAAATATTTTCTTACCCCATTTTGAGATAGTACAAAATTTTCACTATTTTGTAACTTAAAGGTCCCCGCCTGTCGACTTTCCGTCAAAAATTCAATTTTCCAAAAACTGCCCCAAATGTTGTAGAAATGTTTCTTTTGATGAGTGGAACAAATAATTTTGCCAAAAAATATTTTCTTACCTCATTTTGAGATAGTACAAAATTTTCACTATTTTGAAAGGTCCGCGCCTGTCGATTTTCCGTCAAAAATTCAATTTTCCAAAAACTGCCCCAAATGTTGTAGAAATGTTTCATTTGATGAGTGGAACAAATAATTTTGCCAAAAAATATTTCCTTACCCTATTTTGAGATAGTACAAAATTTTCACTATTTTGTAAGGTCCGCGCCTGTCGATTTTCCGTCAAAAATTCATTTTTCCAAAAATTGCCCCAAATAATGAAGAAATGTTTCTTTTGATGAGTGGAACAAATAATTTTGCTAAAGAATTATTTTCTTACCCCATTTTGAGATAGTACAAAATTTTCACTATTTTGTAAGGGTCGCGCCTGTCGATTTTCCGTCAAAAATTCAATTTTCCAAAAACTGCCTCAAATGATGTAGAAATGTTTCCTTTGATGAGTGGAACAAATAATTTTGCCAAAAAATATTTTCTTACCCCATTTTGAGATAGTACAAAATTTTCACCATTTTGTAAGGTCCACATCTGTCGATTTTCAATCAAAAATTCAATTTTCCGAAAACTGCCTCAAATATTATAGAAATGTTTCTTTTGATGAGTGGAACAAATAATTTTGCCAAAAAATATTTTCTTACCCCGTTTTGAGATAGTTCAAAATTTTCACTATTTTGTAACTTAAAGGTCCGCGCCTGTCGATTTTCCGTCAAAAATTCAATTTTCCAAAAACTGCCCCAAATGTTGTAGAAATGTTTCATTTGATGAGTGGAACAAATAATTTTGCCAAAAAATATTTTCTTACCCCATTTTGAGATAGTACAAAATTTTCACTATTTTGTAAGGTTCGCGCCTGTCGATTTATGTCAAAAATTCAATTTTCCAAAAACTGCCTCAAATGATGTAGAAATGTTTCCTTTGATGAGTGGAACAAATAATTTTGCCAAAAAATATTTTCTTACCCCATTTTGAGATAGTACAAAATTTTTAACATTTGGTAAGGTCCGCACCTGTCGATTTATGTCAAAAATTCAATTTTCCAAAAAGTGTCTCAAATGTTGTAGAAATGTTTCTTTTGACAATTGGAACAAATAATTTTGCCAAAAAATATTTTTTTACCTCATTTTGAGATAGTACAAAATTTTCACTATTTTGTAAGGTCCGCGTCTGTCGATTTTCCGTCAAAAATTCAATTTTCCAAAAACTGCCTCAAATGTTGTAGAAATGTTTCTTTTGATGAGTGGAACAAATAATTTTGACGAAAAATATTTTCTTACCTCATTTTGAGATAGTACAAAATTTTCACTATTTTGAAAGGTCCGCGCCTGTCGCTTTTCAGTCAAAAATTCAATTTTCCAAAAACTGCCCCAAATGTTGAAGAAATGTTTCTTTTGATGAGTGGAACAAATAATTTTGCTAAAAAATTATTTTCTTACCCCATATTGAGATAGTACAAAATTTTCACTATTTTGTAAGTCGGCCTGTAGATTTTCCGTCAAAAATTCAATTTTCCAAATACTGCCTCAAATGATGTAGAAATGTTTCTTTTGATGAGCGGAACAAATAATTTTGCCAAAAAATATTTTCTTACCCCATTTTGAGATAGTACAAAATTTTCAACATTTGGTAAGGTTCGCACCTGTCGATTTATGTCAAAAATTCAATTTTCCAAAAAGTGTCTCAAATGTTGTAGAAATGTTTCTTTTGACCAGTGGAACAAATAATTTTGCCAAAAAATATTTTCTTACCCCATTTCGAGATAGTACAAAATTTTCACTATTTTGTTAGGTCCGCGCCTGTCGATTTTCCGTCAAAAATTCAATTTTCCAAAAACTGCCTCAAATATTGTAGAAATGTTTCTTTTGATGAGTGGAACAAATTATTTTGCCAAAAAATATTTTCTTACCCCATTTTGAGATAGTACAAAATTTTCACTATTTTGTAAGGTCCGCGCCTGTCGATTTTCCGTCAAAAATTCAATTTTCCAAAAACTGCCCCAAATGTTATAGAAATGTTTCTTTTGATGATTGGAACAAATAGTTTTGCCAAAAACATTTCTTTACCCCATTTTGAGATAGTACAAAATTTTCACTATTTTGTAAGGTCCACATCTGTCGATTTTCTGAAAAAAATTCAATTTTCCAAAAACTGCCTCAAATATTGTAGAAATGTTTCTTTTGATGAGTGGAACAAATAATTTTGCCAAAAATATTTTCTTACCCCATTTTAAGATAGTACAAAATTTTCACTATTTTGTAAGGTCCGTGCCTGTCGATTTTCCGCCAAAAATTCAATTTTCCAAAAACTGGCTCAAATGTTATAGAAATGTTTCTTTTGATGAGTGGAACAAATAATTTTGCTAAAAAATTATTTTCTTACCCCATTTTGAGATAGTACAAAATTTTCACTATTTTGTAAGGTTCGCGCCTGTCGATTTATGTCAAAAATTCAATTTTCCAAAAAGTGCCTCAAATGATGTAGAAATGTTTCCTTTGATGAGTGGAACAAATAATTTTGCCAAAAAATATTTTCTTACCCCATTTTGAGATAGTACAAAATTTTTAACATTTGGTAAGGTCCGCACCTGTCGATTTATGTCAAAAATTCAATTTTCCAAAAAGTGTCTCAAATGTTGTAGAAATGTTTCTTTTGACGATTGGAACAAATAATTTTGCCAAAAAATATTTTCTTACCCCATTTTGAGATAGTACAAAATTTTCACTATTTTATAAGGGTCGCGCCTGTCAATTTTCCGTCAAAAATTCAATTTTCCAAAAACTGCCTCAAATATTGTAGAAATGTTTCTTTAGATGAGTGGAACAAATAATTTTGCCAAAAAATATTTTCTTACCCTATTTTGAGATAGTACAAAATTTTCACTATTTTGTAAGGTCCGCGCCTGTCGATTTTCCGTCAAAAATTCAATTTTCCAAAAACTGTCCCAAATGTTGTAGAAATGTTTCATTTGATGAGTGGAACAAATAATTTTGCCAAAAAATATTTTCTTACCCCATTTTGAGATAGTACAAAATCTTCACTATTTTGTAAGGTCCGTGCCTGTCGATTTTCCGCCAAAAATTCAATTTTCCAAAAACTGGCTCAAGTGTTATAGAAATGTTTCTTTTGATGATTGGAACAAATAGTTTTGCCAAAAACATTTCTTTACCCCATTTTGAGATAGTACAAAATTTTCACTATTTTGTAAGGTCCACATCTGTCGATTTTCTGTCAAAAATTCAATTTTCCAAAAACTGCCTCAAATATTGTAGAAATGTTTCTTTTGATGAGTGGAACAAACAATTTTGCCAAAAAATGTTTTCTTTTCCCCATTTTGAGATAGTACAAAATTTTCACTATTTTGTAAGGTCCGCGCCTGTCGATTTTCCGTCAAAAATTCAATTTTCCAAAAACTGCCCCAAATCTTGTAGAAATGTTTCTTTTGATGAGTGGAACAAATAATTTTGCCAAAAAATATTTTCTTACCCCATTTTGAGATAGTACAAAATTTTCACTATTTTGTAAGGTCCGGGCCTGTCGATTTTCTGTCAAAAATTCAATTTTCCAAAAACTGCCTCAAATGTTGTAGAAATGTTTCTTTTGATAAGTGGAACAAATAATTTTGCCGAAAAATATTTTCTTACCTCATTTTGAGATAGTACAAAATTTTCACTATTTTGAAAGGTCCGTGCCTGTCGCTTTTCAGTCAAAAATTCAATTTTCCAAAAACTGGCTCAAATGTTATAGAAATGTTTCTTTTGATTTATTGGAACAAATAGTTTTGCCAAAAACATTTCTTAACCCCATTTTGAGATTGTACATAATTTTCACTATTTTGAAAGGTCCACATCTGTCGATTTTCTATCAAAAATTCAATTTTCCAAAAACTGCCTCAAATATTATAGAAATGTTTCTTTTGATGAGTGGAACAAATAATTTTGCCAAAAAATATTTTCTTACCCCATTTTGAGATAGTACAAAATTTTCACTATTTTGTAACTTAAAGGTCCCCGCCTGTCGACTTTCCGTCAAAAATTCAATTTTCCAAAAACTGCCCCAAATGTTGTAGAAATGTTTCTTTTGATGAGTGGAACAAATAATTTTGCCAAAAAATATTTTCTTACCTCATTTTGAGATAGTACAAAATTTTCACTATTTTGAAAGGTCCGCGCCTGTCGATTTTCCGTCAAAAATTCAATTTTCCAAAAACTGCCCCAAATGTTGTAGAAATGTTTCATTTGATGAGTGGAACAAATAATTTTGCCAAAAAATATTTCCTTACCCTATTTTGAGATAGTACAAAATTTTCACTATTTTGTAAGGTCCGCGCCTGTCGATTTTCCGTCAAAAATTCATTTTTCCAAAAATTGCCCCAAATAATGAAGAAATGTTTCTTTTGATGAGTGGAACAAATAATTTTGCTAAAGAATTATTTTCTTACCCCATTTTGAGATAGTACAAAATTTTCACTATTTTGTAAGGGTCGCGCCTGTCGATTTTCCGTCAAAAATTCAATTTTCCAAAAACTGCCTCAAATGATGTAGAAATGTTTCCTTTGATGAGTGGAACAAATAATTTTGCCAAAAAATATTTTCTTACCCCATTTAGAGATAGTACAAAATTTTCACCATTTTGTAAGGTCCACATCTGTCGATTTTCAATCAAAAATTCAATTTTCCGAAAACTGCCTCAAATATTATAGAAATGTTTCTTTTGATGAGTGGAACAAATAATTTTGCCAAAAAATATTTTCTTACCCCGTTTTGAGATAGTACAAAATTTTCACTATTTTGTAACTTAAAGGTCCGCGCCTGTCGATTTTCCGTCAAAAATTCAATTTTCCAAAAACTGCCCCAAATGTTGTAGAAATGTTTCATTTGATGAGTGGAACAAATAATTTTGCCAAAAAATATTTTCTTACCCCATTTTGAGATAGTACAAAATTTTCACTATTTTGTAAGGTTCGCGCCTGTCGATTTATGTCAAAAATTCAATTTTCCAAAAACTGCCTCAAATGATGTAGAAATGTTTCCTTTGATGAGTGGAACAAATAATTTTGCCAAAAAATATTTTCTTACCCCATTTTGAGATAGTACAAAATTTTTAACATTTGGTAAGGTCCGCACCTGTCGATTTATGTCAAAAATTCAATTTTCCAAAAAGTGTCTCAAATGTTGTAGAAATGTTTCTTTTGACGATTGGAACAAATAATTTTGCCAAAAAATATTTTTTTACCTCATTTTGAGATAGTACAAAATCTTCACTATTTTGTAAGGTCCGTGCCTGTCGATTTTCCGCCAAAAATTCAATTTTCCAAAAACTGGCTCAAGTGTTATAGAAATGTTTCTTTTGATGATTGGAACAAATAGTTTTGCCAAAAACATTTCTTTACCCCATTTTGAGATAGTACAAAATTTTCACTATTTTGTAAGGTCCACATCTGTCGATTTTCTGTCAAAAATTCAATTTTCCAAAAACTGCCTCAAATATTGTAGAAATGTTTCTTTTGATGAGTGGAACAAACAATTTTGCCAAAAAATGTTTTCTTTTCCCCATTTTGAGATAGTACAAAATTTTCACTATTTTGTAAGGTCCGCGCCTGTCGATTTTCCGTCAAAAATTCAATTTTCCAAAAACTGCCCCAAATCTTGTAGAAATGTTTCTTTTGATGAGTGGAACAAATAATTTTGCCAAAAAATATTTTCTTACCCCATTTTGAGATAGTACAAAATTTTCACTATTTTGTAAGGTCCACATCTGTCGATTTTCTGTCAAAAATTCAATTTTCCAAAAACTGCCTCAAATATTGTAGAAATGTTTCTTTTGATGAGTGGAACAAACAATTTTGCCAAAAAATGTTTTCTTTTCCCCATTTTGAGATAGTACAAAATTTTCACTATTTTGTAAGGTCCGCGCCTGTCGATTTTCTGTCAAAAATTCAATTTTCCAAAAACTGCCTCAAATGTTGTAGAAATGTTTCTTTTGATGAGTGGAACAAATAATTTTGCCGAAAAATATTTTCTTACCTCATTTTGAGATAGTACAAAATTTTCACTATTTTGAAAGGTCCGTGCCTGTCGCTTTTCAGTCAAAAATTCAATTTTCCAAAAACTGGCTCAAATGTTATAGAAATGTTTCTTTTGATTTATTGGAACAAATAGTTTTGCCAAAAACATTTCTTTACCCCATTTTGAGATTGTACATAATTTTCACTATTTTGAAAGGTCCACATCTGTCGATTTTCTATCAAAAATTCAATTTTCCAAAAACTGCCTCAAATATTATAGAAATGTTTCTTTTGATGAGTGGAACGAATAATTTTGCCAAAAAATATTTTCTTACCCCATTTTGAGATAGTACAAAATTTTCACTATTTTGTAACTTAAAGGTCCCCGCCTGTCGATTTTCCGTCAAAAATTCAATTTTCCAAAAACTGCCCCAAATGTTGTAGAAATGTTTCTTTTGATGAGTGGAACAAATAATTTTGCCAAAAAATATTTTCTTACCTCATTTTGAGATAGTACAAAATTTTCACTATTTTGAAAGGTCCGCGCCTGTCGATTTTCCGTCAAAAATTCAATTTTCCAAAAACTGCCCCAAATCTTGTAGAAATGTTTCTTTTGATGAGTGGAACAAATAATTTTGCCAAAAAATATTTTCTTACCCCATTTTGAGATAGTACAAAATTTTCACTATTTTGTAAGGTCCGCGCCTGTCGATTTTCTGTCAAAAATTCAATTTTCCAAAAACTGCCCCAAATGTTGAAGAAATGTTTCTTTTGATGAGTGGAACAAATAACTTTGCTAAAAAATATTTTCTTACCCCATTTTGAGATAGTACAAAATTTTTAACATTTGGTAAGGTCCGCACCTGTCGATTTATGTCAAAAATTCAATTTTCCAAAAAGTGTCTCAAATGTTGTAGAAATGTTTCTTTTGACGATTGGAACAAATAGTTTTGCCAAAAACATTTCTTTACCCCATTTTGAGATAGTACAAAATTTTCACTATTTTGTAAGGTCCACATCTGTCGATTTTCTGAAAAAAATTCAATTTTCCAAAAACTGCCTCAAATATTGTAGAAATGTTTCTTTTGATGAGTGGAACAAACAATTTTGCCAAAAATATTTTCTTACCCCATTTTAAGATAGTACAAAATTTTCACTATTTTGTAAGGTCCGTGCCTGTCGATTTTCCGCCAAAAATTCAATTTTCCAAAAACTGCCCCAAATGTTATAGAAATGTTTCATTTGATGAGTGGAACAAATAATTTTGCCAAAAAATATTTTCTTACCCCATTTTGAGATAGTACAAAATTTTCACTATTTTGTAAGGTTCGCGCCTGTCGATTTATGTCAAAAATTCAATTTTCCAAAAACTGCCTCAAATGATGAAGAAATGTTTCCTTTGATGAGTGGAACAAATAATTTTGCCAAAAAATATTTTCTTACCCCATTTTGAGATAGTACAAAATTTTTAACATTTGGTAAGGTCCGCACCTGTCGATTTATGTCAAAAATTCAATTTTCCAAAAAGTGTCTCAAATGTTGTAGAAATGTTTCTTTTGACGATTGGAACAAATAATTTTGCCAAAAAATATTTTCTTACCCCATTTTGAGATAGTACAAAATTTTCACTATTTTGTAAGGGTCGCGCCTGTCAATTTTCCGTCAAAAATTCAATTTTCCAAAAACTGCCTCAAATATTGTAGAAATGTTTCTTTAGATGAGTGGAACAAATAATTTTGCCAAAAAATATTTTCTTACCCTATTTTGAGATAGTACAAAATTTTCACTATTTTGTAAGGTCCACGCCTGTCGATTTTCCGTCAAAAATTCAATTTTCCAAAAACTGTCCCAAATGTTGTAGAAATGTTTCATTTGATGAGTGGAACAAATAATTTTGCCAAAAAATATTTCCTTACCCCATTTTGAGATAGTACAAAATTTTCACTATTTTGTAAGGTCCGCGCCTGTCGATTTTCCGTCAAAAATTCATTTTTCCAAAAATTGCCCCAAATAATGAAGAAATGTTTCTTTTGATGAGTGGAACAAATAATTTTGCTAAAGAATTATTTTCTTACCCCATTTTGAGATAGTACAAAATTTTCACTATTTTGTAAGGGTCGCGCCTGTCGATTTTCCGTCAAAAATTCAATTTTCCAAAAACTGCCTCAAATGATGTAGAAATGTTTCCTTTGATGAGTGGAACAAATAATTTTGCCAAAAAATATTTTCTTACCCCATTTTGAGATAGTACAAAATTTTCACCATTTTGTAAGGTTCGCGCCTGTCGATTTTCAATCAAAAATTCAATTTTCCGAAAACTGCCTCAAATATTATAGAAATGTTTCTTTTGATGAGTGGAACAAATAATTTTGCCAAAAAATATTTTCTTACCCCGTTTTGAGATAGTACAAAATTTTCACTATTTTGTAACTTAAAGGTCCGCGCCTGTCGATTTTCCGTCAAAAATTCAATTTTCCAAAAACTGCCCCAAATGTTGTAGAAATGTTTCATTTGATGAGTGGAACAAATAATTTTGCCAAAAAATATTTTCTTACCCCATTTTGAGATAGTACAAAATTTTCACTATTTTGTAAGGTTCGCGCCTGTCGATTTATGTCAAAAATTCAATTTTCCAAAAACTGCCTCAAATGATGTAGAAATGTTTCCTTTGATGAGTGGAACAAATAATTTTGCCAAAAAATATTTTCTTACCCCATTTTGAGATAGTACAAAATTTTTAACATTTGGTAAGGTCCGCACCTGTCGATTTATGTCAAAAATTCAATTTTCCAAAAAGTGTCTCAAATGTTGTAGAAATGTTTCTTTTGACGATTGGAACAAATAATTTTGCCAAAAAATATTTTTTTACCTCATTTTGAGATAGTACAAAATTTTCACTATTTTGTAAGGTCCGCGTCTGTCGATTTTCCGTCAAAAATTCAATTTTCCAAAAACTGCCTCAAATGTTGTAGAAATGTTTCTTTTGATGAGTGGAACAAATAATTTTGACGAAAAATATTTTCTTACCTCATTTTGAGATAGTACAAAATTTTCACTATTTTGAAAGGTCCGCGCCTGTCGCTTTTCAGTCAAAAATTCAATTTTCCAAAAACTGCCCCAAATGTTGAAGAAATGTTTCTTTTGATGAGTGGAACAAATAATTTTGCTAAAAAATTATTTTCTTACCCCATATTGAGATAGTACAAAATTTTCACTATTTTGTAAGTCGGCCTGTAGATTTTCCGTCAAAAATTCAATTTTCCAAATACTGCCTCAAATGATGTAGAAATGTTTCTTTTGATGAGCGGAACAAATAATTTTGCCAAAAAATATTTTCTTACCCCATTTTGAGATAGTACAAAATTTTCAACATTTGGTAAGGTTCGCACCTGTCGATTTATGTCAAAAATTCAATTTTCCAAAAAGTGTCTCAAATGTTGTAGAAATGTTTCTTTTGACCAGTGGAACAAATAATTTTGCCAAAAAATATTTTCTTACCCCATTTCGAGATAGTACAAAATTTTCACTATTTTGTTAGGTCCGCGCCTGTCGATTTTCCGTCAAAAATTCAATTTTCCAAAAACTGCCTCAAATATTGTAGAAATGTTTCTTTTGATGAGTGGAACAAATTATTTTGCCAAAAAATATTTTCTTACCCCATTTTGAGATAGTACAAAATTTTCACTATTTTGTAAGGTCCGTGCCTGTCGATTTTCCGCCAAAAATTCAATTTTCCAAAAACTGGCTCAAATGTTATAGAAATGTTTCTTTTGATGAGTGGAACAAATAATTTTGCTAAAAAATTATTTTCTTACCCCATTTTGAGATAGTACAAAATTTTCACCATTTTGTAAGGTCCACATCTGTCGATTTTCTATCAAAAATTCAATTTTCCAAAAACTGCCTCAAATATTATAGAAATGTTTCTTTTGATGAGTGGAACAAATAATTTTGCCAAAAAATATTTTCTTACCCCGTTTTGAGATAGTACAAAATTTTCACTATTTTGTAACTTAAAGGTCCGCGCCTGTCGATTTTCCGTCAAAAATTCAATTTTCCAAAAACTGCCCAAAATGTTGTAGAAATGTTTCATTTGATGAGTGGAACAAATAATTTTGCCAAAAAATATTTTCTTACCCCATTTTGAGATAGTACAAAATTTTCACTATTTTGTAAGGTTCGCGCCTGTCGATTTATGTCAAAAATTCAATTTTCCAAAAAGTGCCTCAAATGATGTAGAAATGTTTCCTTTGATGAGTGGAACAAATAATTTTGCCAAAAAATATTTTCTTACCCCATTTTGAGATAGTACAAAATTTTTAACATTTGGTAAGGTCCGCACCTGTCGATTTATGTCAAAAATTCAATTTTCCAAAAAGTGTCTCAAATGTTGTAGAAATGTTTCTTTTGACGATTGGAACAAATAATTTTGCCAAAAAATATTTTCTTACCCCATTTTGAGATAGTACAAAATTTTCACTATTTTGTAAGGGTCGCGCCTGTCAATTTTCCGTCAAAAATTCAATTTTCCAAAAACTGCCTCAAATATTGTAGAAATGTTTCTTTAGATGAGTGGAACAAATAATTTTGCCAAAAAATATTTTCTTACCCTATTTTGAGATAGTACAAAATTTTCACTATTTTGTAAGGTCCGCGCCTGTCGATTTTCCGTCAAAAATTCAATTTTCCAAAAACTGTCCCAAATGTTGTAGAAATGTTTCATTTGATGAGTGGAACAAATAATTTTGCCAAAAAATATTTTCTTACCCCATTTTGAGATAGTACAAAATCTTCACTATTTTGTAAGGTCCGTGCCTGTCGATTTTCCGTCAAAAATTCAATTTTCCAAAAACTGTCCCAAATGTTGTAGAAATGTTTCATTTGATGAGTGGAACAAATAATTTTGCCAAAAAATATTTTCTTACCCCATTTTGAGATAGTACAAAATTTTCACTATTTTGTAAGGTCCGCGCCTGTCGATTTTCCGTCAAAAATTCAATTTTCCAAAAACTGCCCCAAATCTTGTAGAAATGTTTCTTTTGATGAGTGGAACAAATAATTTTGCCAAAAAATATTTTCTTACCCCATTTTGAGATAGTACAAAATTTTCACTATTTTGTAAGGTCCGCGTCTGTCGATTTTCCGTCAAAAATTCAATTTTCCAAAAACTGCCTCAAATGTTGTAGAAATGTTTCTTTTGATGAGTGGAACAAATAATTTTGCCGAAAAATATTTTCTTACCTCATTTTGAGATAGTACAAAATTTTCACTATTTTGAAAGGTCCGCGCCTGTCGCTTTTCAGTCAAAAGTTCAATTTTCCAAAAACTGCCCCAAATGTTGAAGAAATGTTTCTTTTGATGAGTGGAACAAATAATTTTGCTAAAAAATTATTTTCTTACCCCATATTGAGATAGTACAAAATTTTCATTATTTTGTAAGTCGGCCTGTCGATTTTCCGTCAAAAATTCAATTTTCCAAATACTGCCTCAAATGATGTAGAAATGTTTCTTTTGATGAGCGGAACAAATAATTTTGCCAAAAAATATTTTCTTACCCCATTTTGAGATAGTACAAAATTTTCAACATTTGGTAAGGTGCGCACCTGTCGATTTATGTCAAAAATTCAATTTTCCAAAAAGTGTCTCAAATGTTGTAGAAATGTTTCTTTTGACCAGTGGAACAAATAATTTTGCCAAAAAATATTTTCTTACCCCATTTCGAGATAGTACAAAATTTTCACTATTTTGTAAGGTCCGCGCCTGTCGATTTTCCGTCAAAAATTCAATTTTCCAAAAACTGCCTCAAATATTGTAGAAATGTTTCTTTTGATGAGTGGAACAAATTATTTTGCCAAAAATTATTTTCTTACCCCATTTTGAGATAGTACAAAATTTTCACTATTTTGTAAGGTCCGCGCCTGTCGATTTTCCGTCAAAAATTCAATTTTCCAAAAACTGCCCCAAATGTTATAGAAATGTTTCTTTTGATGATTGGAACAAATAGTTTTGCCAAAAACATTTCTTTACCCCATTTTGAGATAGTACAAAATTTTCACTATTTTGTAAGGTCCGCGCCTGTCGATTTTCCGTCAAAAATTCAATTTTCCAAAAACTGCCTCAAATATTGTAGAAATGTTTCTTTTGATGAGTGGAACAAATTATTTTGCCAAAAAATATTTTCTTACCCCATTTTGAGATAGTACAAAATTTTCACTATTTTGTAAGGTCCGCGCCTGTCGATTTTCCGTCAAAAATTCAATTTTCCAAAAACTGCCCCAAATGTTATAGAAATGTTTCTTTTGATGATTGGAACAAATAGTTTTGCCAAAAACATTTCTTTACCCCATTTTGAGATAGTACAAAATTTTCACTATTTTGTAAGGTCCACATCTGTCGATTTTCTGAAAAAAATTCAATTTTCCAAAAACTGCCTCAAATATTGTAGAAATGTTTCTTTTGATGAGTGGAACAAATAATTTTGCCAAAAATATTTTCTTACCCCATTTTAAGATAGTACAAAATTTTCACTATTTTGTAAGGTCCGTGCCTGTCGATTTTCCGCCAAAAATTCAATTTTCCAAAAACTGGCTCAAATGTTATAGAAATGTTTCTTTTGATGAGTGGAACAAATAATTTTGCTAAAAAATTATTTTCTTACCCCATTTTGAGATAGTACAAAATTTTCACCATTTTGTAAGGTCCACATCTGTCGATTTTCTATCAAAAATTCAATTTTCCAAAAACTGCCTCAAATATTATAGAAATGTTTCTTTTGATGAGTGGAACAAATAATTTTGCCAAAAAATATTTTCTTACCCCGTTTTGAGATAGTACAAAATTTTCACTATTTTGTAACTTAAAGGTCCGCGCCTGTCGATTTTCCGTCAAAAATTCAATTTTCCAAAAACTGCCCCAAATGTTGTAGAAATGTTTCATTTGATGAGTGGAACAAATAATTTTGCCAAAAAATATTTTCTTACCCCATTTTGAGATAGTACAAAATTTTCACTATTTTGTAAGGTTCGCGCCTGTCGATTTATGTCAAAAATTCAATTTTCCAAAAACTGCCTCAAATGATGAAGAAATGTTTCCTTTGATGAGTGGAACAAATAATTTTGCCAAAAAATATTTTCTTACCCCATTTTGAGATAGTACAAAATTTTTAACATTTGGTAAGGTCCGCACCTGTCGATTTATGTCAAAAATTCAATTTTCCAAAAAGTGTCTCAAATGTTGTAGAAATGTTTCTTTTGACGATTGGAACAAATAATTTTGCCAAAAAATATTTTCTTACCCCATTTTGAGATAGTACAAAATTTTCACTATTTTGTAAGGGTCGCGCCTGTCAATTTTCCGTCAAAAATTCAATTTTCCAAAAACTGCCTCAAATATTGTAGAAATGTTTCTTTAGATGAGTGGAACAAATAATTTTGCCAAAAAATATTTTCTTACCCTATTTTGAGATAGTACAAAATTTTCACTATTTTGTAAGGTCCGTGCCTGTCGATTTTCCGTCAAAAATTCAATTTTCCAAAAACTGTCCCAAATGTTGTAGAAATGTTTCATTTGATGAGTGGAACAAATAATTTTGCCAAAAAATATTTCCTTACCCCATTTTGAGATAGTACAAAATTTTCACTATTTTGTAAGGTCCGCGCCTGTCGATTTTCCGTCAAAAATTCATTTTTCCAAAAATTGCCCCAAATAATGAAGAAATGTTTCTTTTGATGAGTGGAACAAATAATTTTGCTAAAGAATTATTTTCTTACCCCATTTTGAGATAGTACAAAATTTTCACTATTTTGTAAGGGTCGCGCCTGTCGATTTTCCGTCAAAAATTCAATTTTCCGAAAACTGCCTCAAATGATGTAGAAATGTTTCCTTTGATGAGTGGAACAAATAATTTTGCCAAAAAATATTTTCTTACCCCATTTTGAGATAGTACAAAATTTTCACCATTTTGTAAGGTCCACATCTGTCGATTTTCAATCAAAAATTCAATTTTCCGAAAACTGCCTCAAATATTATAGAAATGTTTCTTTTGATGAGTGGAACAAATAATTTTGCCAAAAAATATTTTCTTACCCCGTTTTGAGATAGTACAAAATTTTCACTATTTTGTAACTTAAAGGTCCGCGCCTGTCGATTTTCCGTCAAAAATTCAATTTTCCAAAAACTGCCCCAAATGTTGTAGAAATGTTTCATTTGATGAGTGGAACAAATAATTTTGCCAAAAAATATTTTCTTACCCCATTTTGAGATAGTACAAAATTTTCACTATTTTGTAAGGTTCGCGCCTGTCGATTTATGTCAAAAATTCAATTTTCCAAAAACTGCCTCAAATGATGTAGAAATGTTTCCTTTGATGAGTGGAACAAATAATTTTGCCAAAAAATATTTTCTTACCCCATTTTGAGATAGTACAAAATTTTTAACATTTGGTAAGGTCCGCACCTGTCGATTTATGTCAAAAATTCAATTTTCCAAAAAGTGTCTCAAATGTTGTAGAAATGTTTCTTTTGACGATTGGAACAAATAATTTTGCCAAAAAATATTTTTTTACCTCATTTTGAGATAGTACAAAATTTTCACTATTTTGTAAGGTCCGCGTCTGTCGATTTTCCGTCAAAAATTCAATTTTCCAAAAACTGCCTCAAATGTTGTAGAAATGTTTCTTTTGATGAGTGGAACAAATAATTTTGACGAAAAATATTTTCTTACCTCATTTTGAGATAGTACAAAATTTTCACTATTTTGAAAGGTCCGCGCCTGTCGCTTTTCAGTCAAAAATTCAATTTTCCAAAAACTGCCCCAAATGTTGAAGAAATGTTTCTTTTGATGAGTGGAACAAATAATTTTGCTAAAAAATTATTTTCTTACCCCATATTGAGATAGTACAAAATTTTCACTATTTTGTAAGTCGGCCTGTAGATTTTCCGTCAAAAATTCAATTTTCCAAATACTGCCTCAAATGATGTAGAAATGTTTCTTTTGATGAGCGGAACAAATAATTTTGCCAAAAAATATTTTCTTACCCCATTTTGAGATAGTACAAAATTTTCAACATTTGGTAAGGTTCGCACCTGTCGATTTATGTCAAAAATTCAATTTTCCAAAAAGTGTCTCAAATGTTGTAGAAATGTTTCTTTTGACCAGTGGAACAAATAATTTTGCCAAAAAATATTTTCTTACCCCATTTCGAGATAGTACAAAATTTTCACTATTTTGTTAGGTCCGCGCCTGTCGATTTTCCGTCAAAAATTCAATTTTCCAAAAACTGCCTCAAATATTGTAGAAATGTTTCTTTTGATGAGTGGAACAAATTATTTTGCCAAAAAATATTTTCTTACCCCATTTTGAGATAGTACAAAATTTTCACTATTTTGTAAGGTCCGCGCCTGTCGATTTTCCGTCAAAAATTCAATTTTCCAAAAACTGCCCCAAATGTTATAGAAATGTTTCTTTTGATGATTGGAACAAATAGTTTTGCCAAAAACATTTCTTTACCCCATTTTGAGATAGTACAAAATTTTCACTATTTTGTAAGGTCCACATCTGTCGATTTTCTGAAAAAAATTCAATTTTCCAAAAACTGCCTCAAATATTGTAGAAATGTTTCTTTTGATGAGTGGAACAAATAATTTTGCCAAAAATATTTTCTTACCCCATTTTAAGATAGTACAAAATTTTCACTATTTTGTAAGGTCCGTGCCTGTCGATTTTCCGCCAAAAATTCAATTTTCCAAAAACTGGCTCAAATGTTATAGAAATGTTTCTTTTGATGAGTGGAACAAATAATTTTGCTAAAAAATTATTTTCTTACCCCATTTTGAGATAGTACAAAATTTTCACCATTTTGTAAGGTCCACATCTGTCGATTTTCTATCAAAAATTCAATTTTCCAAAAACTGCCTCAAATATTATAGAAATGTTTCTTTTGATGAGTGGAACAAATAATTTTGCCAAAAAATATTTTCTTACCCCGTTTTGAGATAGTACAAAATTTTCACTATTTTGTAACTTAAAGGTCCGCGCCTGTCGATTTTCCGTCAAAAATTCAATTTTCCAAAAACTGCCCAAAATGTTGTAGAAATGTTTCATTTGATGAGTGGAACAAATAATTTTGCCAAAAAATATTTTCTTACCCCATTTTGAGATAGTACAAAATTTTCACTATTTTGTAAGGTTCGCGCCTGTCGATTTATGTCAAAAATTCAATTTTCCAAAAAGTGCCTCAAATGATGTAGAAATGTTTCCTTTGATGAGTGGAACAAATAATTTTGCCAAAAAATATTTTCTTACCCCATTTTGAGATAGTACAAAATTTTTAACATTTGGTAAGGTCCGCACCTGTCGATTTATGTCAAAAATTCAATTTTCCAAAAAGTGTCTCAAATGTTGTAGAAATGTTTCTTTTGACGATTGGAACAAATAATTTTGCCAAAAAATATTTTCTTACCCTATTTTGAGATAGTACAAAATTTTCACTATTTTGTAAGGTCCGCGCCTGTCGATTTTCCGTCAAAAATTCAATTTTCCAAAAACTGTCCCAAATGTTGTAGAAATGTTTCATTTGATGAGTGGAACAAATAATTTTGCCAAAAAATATTTTCTTACCCCATTTTGAGATAGTACAAAATCTTCACTATTTTGTAAGGTCCGTGCCTGTCGATTTTCCGCCAAAAATTCAATTTTCCAAAAACTGGCTCAAGTGTTATAGAAATGTTTCTTTTGATGATTGGAACAAATAGTTTTGCCAAAAACATTTCTTTACCCCATTTTGAGATAGTACAAAATTTTCACTATTTTGTAAGGTCCACATCTGTCGATTTTCTGTCAAAAATTCAATTTTCCAAAAACTGCCTCAAATATTGTAGAAATGTTTCTTTTGATGAGTGGAACAAACAATTTTGCCAAAAAATGTTTTCTTTTCCCCATTTTGAGATAGTACAAAATTTTCACTATTTTGTAAGGTCCGCGCCTGTCGATTTTCCGTCAAAAATTCAATTTTCCAAAAACTGCCCCAAATCTTGTAGAAATGTTTCTTTTGATGAGTGGAACAAATAATTTTGCCAAAAAATATTTTCTTACCCCATTTTGAGATAGTACAAAATTTTCACTATTTTGTAAGGTCCGGGCCTGTCGATTTTCTGTCAAAAATTCAATTTTCCAAAAACTGCCTCAAATGTTGTAGAAATGTTTCTTTTGATAAGTGGAACAAATAATTTTGCCGAAAAATATTTTCTTACCTCATTTTGAGATAGTACAAAATTTTCACTATTTTGAAAGGTCCGTGCCTGTCGCTTTTCAGTCAAAAATTCAATTTTCCAAAAACTGGCTCAAATGTTATAGAAATGTTTCTTTTGATTTATTGGAACAAATAGTTTTGCCAAAAACATTTCTTAACCCCATTTTGAGATTGTACATAATTTTCACTATTTTGAAAGGTCCACATCTGTCGATTTTCTATCAAAAATTCAATTTTCCAAAAACTGCCTCAAATATTATAGAAATGTTTCTTTTGATGAGTGGAACAAATAATTTTGCCAAAAAATATTTTCTTACCCCATTTTGAGATAGTACAAAATTTTCACTATTTTGTAACTTAAAGGTCCCCGCCTGTCGACTTTCCGTCAAAAATTCAATTTTCCAAAAACTGCCCCAAATGTTGTAGAAATGTTTCTTTTGATGAGTGGAACAAATAATTTTGCCAAAAAATATTTTCTTACCTCATTTTGAGATAGTACAAAATTTTCACTATTTTGAAAGGTCCGCGCCTGTCGATTTTCCGTCAAAAATTCAATTTTCCAAAAACTGCCCCAAATGTTGTAGAAATGTTTCATTTGATGAGTGGAACAAATAATTTTGCCAAAAAATATTTCCTTACCCTATTTTGAGATAGTACAAAATTTTCACTATTTTGTAAGGTCCGCGCCTGTCGATTTTCCGTCAAAAATTCATTTTTCCAAAAATTGCCCCAAATAATGAAGAAATGTTTCTTTTGATGAGTGGAACAAATAATTTTGCTAAAGAATTATTTTCTTACCCCATTTTGAGATAGTACAAAATTTTCACTATTTTGTAAGGGTCGCGCCTGTCGATTTTCCGTCAAAAATTCAATTTTCCAAAAACTGCCTCAAATGATGTAGAAATGTTTCCTTTGATGAGTGGAACAAATAATTTTGCCAAAAAATATTTTCTTACCCCATTTTGAGATAGTACAAAATTTTCACCATTTTGTAAGGTCCACATCTGTCGATTTTCAATCAAAAATTCAATTTTCCGAAAACTGCCTCAAATATTATAGAAATGTTTCTTTTGATGAGTGGAACAAATAATTTTGCCAAAAAATATTTTCTTACCCCGTTTTGAGATAGTTCAAAATTTTCACTATTTTGTAACTTAAAGGTCCGCGCCTGTCGATTTTCCGTCAAAAATTCAATTTTCCAAAAACTGCCCCAAATGTTGTAGAAATGTTTCATTTGATGAGTGGAACAAATAATTTTGCCAAAAAATATTTTCTTACCCCATTTTGAGATAGTACAAAATTTTCACTATTTTGTAAGGTTCGCGCCTGTCGATTTATGTCAAAAATTCAATTTTCCAAAAACTGCCTCAAATGATGTAGAAATGTTTCCTTTGATGAGTGGAACAAATAATTTTGCCAAAAAATATTTTCTTACCCCATTTTGAGATAGTACAAAATTTTTAACATTTGGTAAGGTCCGCACCTGTCGATTTATGTCAAAAATTCAATTTTCCAAAAAGTGTCTCAAATGTTGTAGAAATGTTTCTTTTGACGATTGGAACAAATAATTTTGCCAAAAAATATTTTTTTACCTCATTTTGAGATAGTACAAAATTTTCACTATTTTGTAAGGTCCGCGTCTGTCGATTTTCCGTCAAAAATTCAATTTTCCAAAAACTGCCTCAAATGTTGTAGAAATGTTTCTTTTGATGAGTGGAACAAATAATTTTGACGAAAAATATTTTCTTACCTCATTTTGAGATAGTACAAAATTTTCACTATTTTGAAAGGTCCGCGCCTGTCGCTTTTCAGTCAAAAATTCAATTTTCCAAAAACTGCCCCAAATGTTGAAGAAATGTTTCTTTTGATGAGTGGAACAAATAATTTTGCTAAAAAATTATTTTCTTACCCCATATTGAGATAGTACAAAATTTTCACTATTTTGTAAGTCGGCCTGTAGATTTTCCGTCAAAAATTCAATTTTCCAAATACTGCCTCAAATGATGTAGAAATGTTTCTTTTGATGAGCGGAACAAATAATTTTGCCAAAAAATATTTTCTTACCCCATTTTGAGATAGTACAAAATTTTCAACATTTGGTAAGGTTCGCACCTGTCGATTTATGTCAAAAATTCAATTTTCCAAAAAGTGTCTCAAATGTTGTAGAAATGTTTCTTTTGACCAGTGGAACAAATAATTTTGCCAAAAAATATTTTCTTACCCCATTTCGAGATAGTACAAAATTTTCACTATTTTGTTAGGTCCGCGCCTGTCGATTTTCCGTCAAAAATTCAATTTTCCAAAAACTGCCTCAAATATTGTAGAAATGTTTCTTTTGATGAGTGGAACAAATAATTTTGCCAAAAAATATTTTCTTACCCCATTTTGAGATAGTACAAAATTTTCACTATTTTGTAAGGTCCGCGCCTGTCGATTTTCCGTCAAAAATTCAATTTTCCAAAAACTGCCCCAAATGTTATAGAAATGTTTCTTTTGATGATTGGAACAAATAGTTTTGCCAAAAACATTTCTTTACCCCATTTTGAGATAGTACAAAATTTTCACTATTTTGTAAGGTCCACATCTGTCGATTTTCTGAAAAAAATTCAATTTTCCAAAAACTGCCTCAAATATTGTAGAAATGTTTCTTTTGATGAGTGGAACAAATAATTTTGCCAAAAATATTTTCTTACCCCATTTTAAGATAGTACAAAATTTTCACTATTTTGTAAGGTCCGTGCCTGTCGATTTTCCGCCAAAAATTCAATTTTCCAAAAACTGGCTCAAATGTTATAGAAATGTTTCTTTTGATGAGTGGAACAAATAATTTTGCTAAAAAATTATTTTCTTACCCCATTTTGAGATAGTACAAAATTTTCACTATTTTGTAAGGTTCGCGCCTGTCGATTTATGTCAAAAATTCAATTTTCCAAAAACTGCCTCAAATGATGTAGAAATGTTTCCTTTGATGAGTGGAACAAATAATTTTGCCAAAAAATATTTTCTTACCCCATTTTGAGATAGTACAAAATTTTTAACATTTGGTAAGGTCCGCACCTGTCGATTTATGTCAAAAATTCAATTTTCCAAAAAGTGTCTCAAATGTTGTAGAAATGTTTCTTTTGACGATTGGAACAAATAATTTTGCCAAAAAATATTTTCTTACCCCATTTTGAGATAGTACAAAATTTTCACTATTTTATAAGGGTCGCGCCTGTCAATTTTCCGTCAAAAATTCAATTTTCCAAAAACTGCCTCAAATATTGTAGAAATGTTTCTTTAGATGAGTGGAACAAATAATTTTGCCAAAAAATATTTTCTTACCCTATTTTGAGATAGTACAAAATTTTCACTATTTTGTAAGGTCCGCGCCTGTCGATTTTCCGTCAAAAATTCAATTTTCCAAAAACTGTCCCAAATGTTGTAGAAATGTTTCATTTGATGAGTGGAACAAATAATTTTGCCAAAAAATATTTTCTTACCCCATTTTGAGATAGTACAAAATCTTCACTATTTTGTAAGGTCCGTGCCTGTCGATTTTCCGCCAAAAATTCAATTTTCCAAAAACTGGCTCAAGTGTTATAGAAATGTTTCTTTTGATGATTGGAACAAATAGTTTTGCCAAAAACATTTCTTTACCCCATTTTGAGATAGTACAAAATTTTCACTATTTTGTAAGGTCCACATCTGTCGATTTTCTGTCAAAAATTCAATTTTCCAAAAACTGCCTCAAATATTGTAGAAATGTTTCTTTTGATGAGTGGAACAAACAATTTTGCCAAAAAATGTTTTCTTTTCCCCATTTTGAGATAGTACAAAATTTTCACTATTTTGTAAGGTCCGCGCCTGTCGATTTTCCGTCAAAAATTCAATTTTCCAAAAACTGCCCCAAATCTTGTAGAAATGTTTCTTTTGATGAGTGGAACAAATAATTTTGCCAAAAAATATTTTCTTACCCCATTTTGAGATAGTACAAAATTTTCACTATTTTGTAAGGTCCGGGCCTGTCGATTTTCTGTCAAAAATTCAATTTTCCAAAAACTGCCTCAAATGTTGTAGAAATGTTTCTTTTGATAAGTGGAACAAATAATTTTGCCGAAAAATATTTTCTTACCTCATTTTGAGATAGTACAAAATTTTCACTATTTTGAAAGGTCCGTGCCTGTCGCTTTTCAGTCAAAAATTCAATTTTCCAAAAACTGGCTCAAATGTTATAGAAATGTTTCTTTTGATTTATTGGAACAAATAGTTTTGCCAAAAACATTTCTTAACCCCATTTTGAGATTGTACATAATTTTCACTATTTTGAAAGGTCCACATCTGTCGATTTTCTATCAAAAATTCAATTTTCCAAAAACTGCCTCAAATATTATAGAAATGTTTCTTTTGATGAGTGGAACAAATAATTTTGCCAAAAAATATTTTCTTACCCCATTTTGAGATAGTACAAAATTTTCACTATTTTGTAACTTAAAGGTCCCCGCCTGTCGACTTTCCGTCAAAAATTCAATTTTCCAAAAACTGCCCCAAATGTTGTAGAAATGTTTCTTTTGATGAGTGGAACAAATAATTTTGCCAAAAAATATTTTCTTACCTCATTTTGAGATAGTACAAAATTTTCACTATTTTGAAAGGTCCGCGCCTGTCGATTTTCCGTCAAAAATTCAATTTTCCAAAAACTGCCCCAAATGTTGTAGAAATGTTTCATTTGATGAGTGGAACAAATAATTTTGCCAAAAAATATTTCCTTACCCTATTTTGAGATAGTACAAAATTTTCACTATTTTGTAAGGTCCGCGCCTGTCGATTTTCCGTCAAAAATTCATTTTTCCAAAAATTGCCCCAAATAATGAAGAAATGTTTCTTTTGATGAGTGGAACAAATAATTTTGCTAAAGAATTATTTTCTTACCCCATTTTGAGATAGTACAAAATTTTCACTATTTTGTAAGGGTCGCGCCTGTCGATTTTCCGTCAAAAATTCAATTTTCCAAAAACTGCCTCAAATGATGTAGAAATGTTTCCTTTGATGAGTGGAACAAATAATTTTGCCAAAAAATATTTTCTTACCCCATTTTGAGATAGTACAAAATTTTCACCATTTTGTAAGGTCCACATCTGTCGATTTTCAATCAAAAATTCAATTTTCCGAAAACTGCCTCAAATATTATAGAAATGTTTCTTTTGATGAGTGGAACAAATAATTTTGCCAAAAAATATTTTCTTACCCCGTTTTGAGATAGTACAAAATTTTCACTATTTTGTAACTTAAAGGTCCGCGCCTGTCGATTTTCCGTCAAAAATTCAATTTTCCAAAAACTGCCCCAAATGTTGTAGAAATGTTTCATTTGATGAGTGGAACAAATAATTTTGCCAAAAAATATTTTCTTACCCCATTTTGAGATAGTACAAAATTTTCACTATTTTGTAAGGTTCGCGCCTGTCGATTTATGTCAAAAATTCAATTTTCCAAAAACTGCCTCAAATGATGTAGAAATGTTTCCTTTGATGAGTGGAACAAATAATTTTGCCAAAAAATATTTTCTTACCCCATTTTGAGATAGTACAAAATTTTTAACATTTGGTAAGGTCCGCACCTGTCGATTTATGTCAAAAATTCAATTTTCCAAAAAGTGTCTCAAATGTTGTAGAAATGTTTCTTTTGACGATTGGAACAAATAATTTTGCCAAAAAATATTTTTTTACCTCATTTTGAGATAGTACAAAATCTTCACTATTTTGTAAGGTCCGTGCCTGTCGATTTTCCGCCAAAAATTCAATTTTCCAAAAACTGGCTCAAGTGTTATAGAAATGTTTCTTTTGATGATTGGAACAAATAGTTTTGCCAAAAACATTTCTTTACCCCATTTTGAGATAGTACAAAATTTTCACTATTTTGTAAGGTCCACATCTGTCGATTTTCTGTCAAAAATTCAATTTTCCAAAAACTGCCTCAAATATTGTAGAAATGTTTCTTTTGATGAGTGGAACAAACAATTTTGCCAAAAAATGTTTTCTTTTCCCCATTTTGAGATAGTACAAAATTTTCACTATTTTGTAAGGTCCGCGCCTGTCGATTTTCCGTCAAAAATTCAATTTTCCAAAAACTGCCCCAAATCTTGTAGAAATGTTTCTTTTGATGAGTGGAACAAATAATTTTGCCAAAAAATATTTTCTTACCCCATTTTGAGATAGTACAAAATTTTCACTATTTTGTAAGGTCCACATCTGTCGATTTTCTGTCAAAAATTCAATTTTCCAAAAACTGCCTCAAATATTGTAGAAATGTTTCTTTTGATGAGTGGAACAAACAATTTTGCCAAAAAATGTTTTCTTTTCCCCATTTTGAGATAGTACAAAATTTTCACTATTTTGTAAGGGTCGCGCCTGTCGATTTTCTGTCAAAAATTCAATTTTCCAAAAACTGCCTCAAATGTTGTAGAAATGTTTCTTTTGATGAGTGGAACAAATAATTTTGCCGAAAAATATTTTCTTACCTCATTTTGAGATAGTACAAAATTTTCACTATTTTGAAAGGTCCGTGCCTGTCGCTTTTCAGTCAAAAATTCAATTTTCCAAAAACTGGCTCAAATGTTATAGAAATGTTTCTTTTGATTTATTGGAACAAATAGTTTTGCCAAAAACATTTCTTTACCCCATTTTGAGATTGTACATAATTTTCACTATTTTGAAAGGTCCACATCTGTCGATTTTCTATCAAAAATTCAATTTTCCAAAAACTGCCTCAAATATTATAGAAATGTTTCTTTTGATGAGTGGAACAAATAATTTTGCCAAAAAATATTTTCTTACCCCATTTTGAGATAGTACAAAATTTTCACTATTTTGTAACTTAAAGGTCCCCGCCTGTCGATTTTCCGTCAAAAATTCAATTTTCCAAAAACTGCCCCAAATGTTGTAGAAATGTTTCTTTTGATGAGTGGAACAAATAATTTTGCCAAAAAATATTTTCTTACCTCATTTTGAGATAGTACAAAATTTTCACTATTTTGAAAGGTCCGCGCCTGTCGATTTTCCGTCAAAAATTCAATTTTCCAAAAACTGCCCCAAATCTTGTAGAAATGTTTCTTTTGATGAGTGGAACAAATAATTTTGCCAAAAAAATATTTTCTTACCCCATTTTGAGATAGTACAAAATTTTCACTATTTTGTAAGGTCCGCGCCTGTCGATTTTCTGTCAAAAATTCAATTTTCCAAAAACTGCCCCAAATGTTGAAGAAATGTTTCTTTTGATGAGTGGAACAAATAACTTTGCTAAAAAATATTTTCTTACCCCATTTTGAGATAGTACAAAATTTTTAACATTTGGTAAGGTCCGCACCTGTCGATTTATGTCAAAAATTCAATTTTCCAAAAAGTGTCTCAAATGTTGTAGAAATGTTTCTTTTGACGATTGGAACAAATAATTTTGCCAAAAAATATTTTTTTACCTCATTTTGAGATAGTACAAAATTTTCACTTTTTTGTAAGGTCCGCGTCTGTCGATTTTCCGTCAAAAATTCAATTTTCCAAAAACTGCCTCAAATGTTGTAGAAATGTTTCTTTTGATGAGTGGAACAAATAATTTTGACGAAAAATATTTTCTTACCTCATTTTGAGATAGTACAAAATTTTCACTATTTTGAAAGGTCCGCGCCTGTCGCTTTTCAGTCAAAAATTCAATTTTCCAAAAACTGCCCCAAATGTTGAAGAAATGTTTCTTTTGATGAGTGGAACAAATAATTTTGCTAAAAAATTATTTTCTTACCCCATATTGAGATAGTACAAAATTTTCACTATTTTGTAAGTCGGCCTGTAGATTTTCCGTCAAAAATTCAATTTTCCAAATACTGCCTCAAATGATGTAGAAATGTTTCTTTTGATGAGCGGAACAAATAATTTTGCCAAAAAATATTTTCTTACCCCATTTTGAGATAGTACAAAATTTTCAACATTTGGTAAGGTTCGCACCTGTCGATTTATGTCAAAAATTCAATTTTCCAAAAAGTGTCTCAAATGTTGTAGAAATGTTTCTTTTGACCAGTGGAACAAATAATTTTGCCAAAAAATATTTTCTTACCCCATTTCGAGATAGTACAAAATTTTCACTATTTTGTTAGGTCCGCGCCTGTCGATTTTCCGTCAAAAAATTCAATTTTCCAAAAACTGCCTCAAATATTGTAGAAATGTTTCTTTTGATGAGTGGAACAAATTATTTTGCCAAAAAATATTTTCTTACCCCATTTTGAGATAGTACAAAATTTTCACTATTTTGTAAGGTCCGCGCCTGTCGATTTTCCGTCAAAAATTCAATTTTCCAAAAACTGCCCCAAATGTTATAGAAATGTTTCTTTTGATGATTGGAACAAATAGTTTTGCCAAAAACATTTCTTTACCCCATTTTGAGATAGTACAAAATTTTCACTATTTTGTAAGGTCCACATCTGTCGATTTTCTGAAAAAAATTCAATTTTCCAAAAACTGCCTCAAATATTGTAGAAATGTTTCTTTTGATGAGTGGAACAAATAATTTTGCCAAAAATATTTTCTTACCCCATTTTAAGATAGTACAAAATTTTCACTATTTTGTAAGGTCCGTGCCTGTCGATTTTCCGCCAAAAATTCAATTTTCCAAAAACTGGCTCAAATATTATAGAAATGTTTCTTTTGATGAGTGGAACAAATAATTTTGCTAAAAAATTATTTTCTTACCCCATTTTGAGATAGTACAAAATTTTCACCATTTTGTAAGGTCCACATCTGTCGATTTTCTATCAAAAATTCAATTTTCCAAAAACTGCCTCAAATATTATAGAAATGTTTCTTTTGATGAGTGGAACAAATAATTTTGCCAAAAAATATTTTCTTACCCCGTTTTGAGATAGTACAAAATTTTCACTATTTTGTAACTTAAAGGTCCGCGCCTGTCGATTTTCCGTCAAAAATTCAATTTTCCAAAAACTGCCCAAAATGTTGTAGAAATGTTTCATTTGATGAGTGGAACAAATAATTTTGCCAAAAAATATTTTCTTACCCCATTTTGAGATAGTACAAAATTTTCACTATTTTGTAAGGTTCGCGCCTGTCGATTTATGTCAAAAATTCAATTTTCCAAAAAGTGCCTCAAATGATGTAGAAATGTTTCCTTTGATGAGTGGAACAAATAATTTTGCCAAAAAATATTTTCTTACCCCATTTTGAGATAGTACAAAATTTTTAACATTTGGTAAGGTCCGCACCTGTCGATTTATGTCAAAAATTCAATTTTCCAAAAAGTGTCTCAAATGTTGTAGAAATGTTTCTTTTGACGATTGGAACAAATAATTTTGCCAAAAAATATTTTCTTACCCCATTTTGAGATAGTACAAAATTTTCACTATTTTGTAAGGGTCGCGCCTGTCAATTTTTCGTCAAAAATTCAATTTTCCAAAAACTGCCTCAAATATTGTAGAAATGTTTCTTTAGATGAGTGGAACAAATAATTTTGCCAAAAAATATTTTCTTACCCTATTTTGAGATAGTACAAAATTTTCACTATTTTGTAAGGTCCGCGCCTGTCGATTTTCCGTCAAAAATTCAATTTTCCAAAAACTGTCCCAAATGTTGTAGAAATGTTTCATTTGATGAGTGGAACAAATAATTTTGCCAAAAAATAATTTCTTACCCCATTTTGAGATAGTACAAAATCTTCACTATTTTGTAAGGTCCGTGCCTGTCGATTTTCCGCCAAAAATTCAATTTTCCAAAAACTGGCTCAAGTGTTATAGAAATGTTTCTTTTGATGATTGGAACAAATAGTTTTGCCAAAAACATTTCTTTACCCCATTTTGAGATAGTACAAAATTTTCACTATTTTGTAAGGTCCACATCTGTCGATTTTCTGTCAAAAATTCAATTTTCCAAAAACTGCCTCAAATATTGTAGAAATGTTTCTTTTGATGAGTGGAACAAACAATTTTGCCAAAAAATGTTTTCTTTTCCCCATTTTGAGATAGTACAAAATTTTCACTATTTTGTAAGGTCCGCGCCTGTCGATTTTCCGTCAAAAATTCAATTTTCCAAAAACTGCCCCAAATCTTGTAGAAATGTTTCTTTTGATGAGTGGAACAAATAATTTTGCCAAAAAATATTTTCTTACCCCATTTTGAGATAGTACAAAATTTTCACTATTTTGTAAGGTCCGGGCCTGTCGATTTTCTGTCAAAAATTCAATTTTCCAAAAACTGCCTCAAATGTTGTAGAAATGTTTCTTTTGATAAGTGGAACAAATAATTTTGCCGAAAAATATTTTCTTACCTCATTTTGAGATAGTACAAAATTTTCACTATTTTGAAAGGTCCGTGCCTGTCGCTTTTCAGTCAAAAATTCAATTTTCCAAAAACTGGCTCAAATGTTATAGAAATGTTTCTTTTGATTTATTGGAACAAATAGTTTTGCCAAAAACATTTCTTAACCCCATTTTGAGATTGTACATAATTTTCACTATTTTGAAAGGTCCACATCTGTCGATTTTCTATCAAAAATTCAATTTTCCAAAAACTGCCTCAAATATTATAGAAATGTTTCTTTTGATGAGTGGAACAAATAATTTTGCCAAAAAATATTTTCTTACCCCATTTTGAGATAGTACAAAATTTTCACTATTTTGTAACTTAAAGGTCCCCGCCTGTCGACTTTCCGTCAAAAATTCAATTTTCCAAAAACTGCCCCAAATGTTGTAGAAATGTTTCTTTTGATGAGTGGAACAAATAATTTTGCCAAAAAATATTTTCTTACCTCATTTTGAGATAGTACAAAATTTTCACTATTTTGAAAGGTCCGCGCCTGTCGATTTTCCGTCAAAAATTCAATTTTCCAAAAACTGCCCCAAATGTTGTAGAAATGTTTCATTTGATGAGTGGAACAAATAATTTTGCCAAAAAATATTTCCTTACCCTATTTTGAGATAGTACAAAATTTTCACTATTTTGTAAGGTCCGCGCCTGTCGATTTTCCGTCAAAAATTCATTTTTCCAAAAATTGCCCCAAATAATGAAGAAATGTTTCTTTTGATGAGTGGAACAAATAATTTTGCTAAAGAATTATTTTCTTACCCCATTTTGAGATAGTACAAAATTTTCACTATTTTGTAAGTCGGCCTGTAGATTTTCCGTCAAAAATTCAATTTTCCAAATACTGCCTCAAATGATGTAGAAATGTTTCTTTTGATGAGCGGAACAAATAATTTTGCCAAAAAATATTTTCTTACCCCATTTTGAGATAGTACAAAATTTTCAACATTTGGTAAGGTTCGCACCTGTCGATTTATGTCAAAAATTCAATTTTCCAAAAAGTGTCTCAAATGTTGTAGAAATGTTTCTTTTGACCAGTGGAACAAATAATTTTGCCAAAAAATATTTTCTTACCCCATTTCGAGATAGTACAAAATTTTCACTATTTTGTTAGGTCCGCGCCTGTCGATTTTCCGTCAAAAATTCAATTTTCCAAAAACTGCCTCAAATATTGTAGAAATGTTTCTTTTGATGAGTGGAACAAATTATTTTGCCAAAAAATATTTTCTTACCCCATTTTGAGATAGTACAAAATTTTCACTATTTTGTAAGGTCCGCGCCTGTCGATTTTCCGTCAAAAATTCAATTTTCCAAAAACTGCCCCAAATGTTATAGAAATGTTTCTTTTGATGATTGGAACAAATAGTTTTGCCAAAAACATTTCTTTACCCCATTTTGAGATAGTACAAAATTTTCACTATTTTGTAAGGTCCACATCTGTCGATTTTCTGAAAAAAATTCAATTTTCCAAAAACTGCCTCAAATATTGTAGAAATGTTTCTTTTGATGAGTGGAACAAATAATTTTGCCAAAAATATTTTCTTACCCCATTTTAAGATAGTACAAAATTTTCACTATTTTGTAAGGTCCGTGCCTGTCGATTTTCCGCCAAAAATTCAATTTTCCAAAAACTGGCTCAAATGTTATAGAAATGTTTCTTTTGATGAGTGGAACAAATAATTTTGCTAAAAAATTATTTTCTTACCCCATTTTGAGATAGTACAAAATTTTCACCATTTTGTAAGGTCCACATCTGTCGATTTTCTATCAAAAATTCAATTTTCCAAAAACTGCCTCAAATATTATAGAAATGTTTCTTTTGATGAGTGGAACAAATAATTTTGCCAAAAAATATTTTCTTACCCCGTTTTGAGATAGTACAAAATTTTCACTATTTTGTAACTTAAAGGTCCGCGCCTGTCGATTTTCCGTCAAAAATTCAATTTTCCAAAAACTGCCCAAAATGTTGTAGAAATGTTTCATTTGATGAGTGGAACAAATAATTTTGCCAAAAAATATTTTCTTACCCCATTTTGAGATAGTACAAAATTTTCACTATTTTGTAAGGTTCGCGCCTGTCGATTTATGTCAAAAATTCAATTTTCCAAAAAGTGCCTCAAATGATGTAGAAATGTTTCCTTTGATGAGTGGAACAAATAATTTTGCCAAAAAATATTTTCTTACCCCATTTTGAGATAGTACAAAATTTTTAACATTTGGTAAGGTCCGCACCTGTCGATTTATGTCAAAAATTCAATTTTCCAAAAAGTGTCTCAAATGTTGTAGAAATGTTTCTTTTGACGATTGGAACAAATAATTTTGCCAAAAAATATTTTCTTACCCCATTTTGAGATAGTACAAAATTTTCACTATTTTGTAAGGGTCGCGCCTGTCAATTTTTCGTCAAAAATTCAATTTTCCAAAAACTGCCTCAAATATTGTAGAAATGTTTCTTTAGATGAGTGGAACAAATAATTTTGCCAAAAAATATTTTCTTACCCTATTTTGAGATAGTACAAAATTTTCACTATTTTGTAAGGTCCGCGCCTGTCGATTTTCCGTCAAAAATTCAATTTTCCAAAAACTGTCCCAAATGTTGTAGAAATGTTTCATTTGATGAGTGGAACAAATAATTTTGCCAAAAAATATTTTCTTACCCCATTTTGAGATAGTACAAAATCTTCACTATTTTGTAAGGTCCGTGCCTGTCGATTTTCCGCCAAAAATTCAATTTTCCAAAAACTGGCTCAAGTGTTATAGAAATGTTTCTTTTGATGATTGGAACAAATAGTTTTGCCAAAAACATTTCTTTACCCCATTTTGAGATAGTACAAAATTTTCACTATTTTGTAAGGTCCACATCTGTCGATTTTCTGTCAAAAATTCAATTTTCCAAAAACTGCCTCAAATATTGTAGAAATGTTTCTTTTGATGAGTGGAACAAACAATTTTGCCAAAAAATGTTTTCTTTTCCCCATTTTGAGATAGTACAAAATTTTCACTATTTTGTAAGGTCCGCGCCTGTCGATTTTCCGTCAAAAATTCAATTTTCCAAAAACTGCCCCAAATCTTGTAGAAATGTTTCTTTTGATGAGTGGAACAAATAATTTTGCCAAAAAATATTTTCTTACCCCATTTTGAGATAGTACAAAATTTTCACTATTTTGTAAGGTCCGGGCCTGTCGATTTTCTGTCAAAAATTCAATTTTCCAAAAACTGCCTCAAATGTTGTAGAAATGTTTCTTTTGATAAGTGGAACAAATAATTTTGCCGAAAAATATTTTCTTACCTCATTTTGAGATAGTACAAAATTTTCACTATTTTGAAAGGTCCGTGCCTGTCGCTTTTCAGTCAAAAATTCAATTTTCCAAAAACTGGCTCAAATGTTATAGAAATGTTTCTTTTGATTTATTGGAACAAATAGTTTTGCCAAAAACATTTCTTAACCCCATTTTGAGATTGTACATAATTTTCACTATTTTGAAAGGTCCACATCTGTCGACTTTCCGTCAAAAATTCAATTTTCCAAAAACTGCCCCAAATGTTGTAGAAATGTTTCTTTTGATGAGTGGAACAAATAATTTTGCCAAAAAATATTTTCTTACCTCATTTTGAGATAGTACAAAATTTTCACTATTTTGAAAGGTCCGCGCCTGTCGATTTTCCGTCAAAAATTCAATTTTCCAAAAACTGCCCCAAATGTTGTAGAAATGTTTCATTTGATGAGTGGAACAAATAATTTTGCCAAAAAATATTTCCTTACCCTATTTTGAGATAGTACAAAATTTTCACTATTTTGTAAGGTCCGCGCCTGTCGATTTTCCGTCAAAAATTCATTTTTCCAAAAATTGCCCCAAATAATGAAGAAATGTTTCTTTTGATGAGTGGAACAAATAATTTTGCTAAAGAATTATTTTCTTACCCCATTTTGAGATAGTACAAAATTTTCACTATTTTGTAAGGGTCGCGCCTGTCGATTTTCCGTCAAAAATTCAATTTTCCAAAAACTGCCTCAAATGATGTAGAAATGTTTCCTTTGATGAGTGGAACAAATAATTTTGCCAAAAAATATTTTCTTACCCCATTTTGAGATAGTACAAAATTTTCACCATTTTGTAAGGTCCACATCTGTCGATTTTCAATCAAAAATTCAATTTTCCGAAAACTGCCTCAAATATTATAGAAATGTTTCTTTTGATGAGTGGAACAAATAATTTTGCCAAAAAATATTTTCTTACCCCGTTTTGAGATAGTACAAAATTTTCACTATTTTGTAACTTAAAGGTCCGCGCCTGTCGATTTTCCGTCAAAAATTCAATTTTCCAAAAACTGCCCCAAATGTTGTAGAAATGTTTCATTTGATGAGTGGAACAAATAATTTTGCCAAAAAATATTTTCTTACCCCATTTTGAGATAGTACAAAATTTTCACTATTTTGTAAGGTTCGCGCCTGTCGATTTATGTCAAAAATTCAATTTTCCAAAAACTGCCTCAAATGATGTAGAAATGTTTCCTTTGATGAGTGGAACAAATAATTTTGCCAAAAAATATTTTCTTACCCCATTTTGAGATAGTACAAAATTTTTAACATTTGGTAAGGTCCGCACCTGTCGATTTATGTCAAAAATTCAATTTTCCAAAAAGTGTCTCAAATGTTGTAGAAATGTTTCTTTTGACGATTGGAACAAATAATTTTGCCAAAAAATATTTTTTTACCTCATTTTGAGATAGTACAAAATCTTCACTATTTTGTAAGGTCCGTGCCTGTCGATTTTCCGCCAAAAATTCAATTTTCCAAAAACTGGCTCAAGTGTTATAGAAATGTTTCTTTTGATGATTGGAACAAATAGTTTTGCCAAAAACATTTCTTTACCCCATTTTGAGATAGTACAAAATTTTCACTATTTTGTAAGGTCCACATCTGTCGATTTTCTGTCAAAAATTCAATTTTCCAAAAACTGCCTCAAATATTGTAGAAATGTTTCTTTTGATGAGTGGAACAAACAATTTTGCCAAAAAATGTTTTCTTTTCCCCATTTTGAGATAGTACAAAATTTTCACTATTTTGTAAGGTCCGCGCCTGTCGATTTTCCGTCAAAAATTCAATTTTCCAAAAACTGCCCCAAATCTTGTAGAAATGTTTCTTTTGATGAGTGGAACAAATAATTTTGCCAAAAAATATTTTCTTACCCCATTTTGAGATAGTACAAAATTTTCACTATTTTGTAAGGTCCGGGCCTGTCGATTTTCTGTCAAAAATTCAATTTTCCAAAAACTGCCTCAAATGTTGTAGAAATGTTTCTTTTGATGAGTGGAACAAATAATTTTGCCGAAAAATATTTTCTTACCTCATTTTGAGATAGTACAAAATTTTCACTATTTTGAAAGGTCTGTGCCTGTCGCTTTTCAGTCAAAAATTCAATTTTCCAAAAACTGGCTCAAATGTTATAGAAATGTTTCTTTTGATTTATTGGAACAAATAGTTTTGCCAAAAACATTTCTTTACCCCATTTTGAGATTGTACATAATTTTCACTATTTTGAAAGGTCCACATCTGTCGATTTTCTATCAAAAATTCAATTTTCCAAAAACTGCCTCAAATATTATAGAAATGTTTCTTTTGATGAGTGGAACAAATAATTTTGCCAAAAAATATTTTCTTACCCCATTTTGAGATAGTACAAAATTTTCACTATTTTGTAACTTAAAGGTCCCCGCCTGTCGATTTTCCGTCAAAAATTCAATTTTCCAAAAACTGCCCCAAATGTTGTAGAAATGTTTCTTTTGATGAGTGGAACAAATAATTTTGCCAAAAAATATTTTCTTACCTCATTTTGAGATAGTACAAAATTTTCACTATTTTGAAAGGTCCGCGCCTGTCGATTTTCCGTCAAAAATTCAATTTTCCAAAAACTGCCCCAAATCTTGTAGAAATGTTTCTTTTGATGAGTGGAACAAATAATTTTGCCAAAAAATATTTTCTTACCCCATTTTGAGATAGTACAAAATTTTCACTATTTTGTAAGGTCCGCGCCTGTCGATTTTCTGTCAAAAATTCAATTTTCCAAAAACTGCCCCAAATGTTGAAGAAATGTTTCTTTTGATGAGTGGAACAAATAACTTTGCTAAAAAATTATTTTCTTACCCCATTTTGAGATAGTACAAAATTTTCACTATTTTGTAAGGGTCGCATCTGTCGATTTTCCGTCAAAAATTCAATTTTCCAAAAACTGCCTCAAATGTTGTAGAAATGTTTCTTTTGATGAGTGGAACAAATAGTTTTGCCAAAAACATTTCTTTACCCCATTTTGAGATAGTACAAAATTTTCACTATTTTGTAAGGTCCACATCTGTCGATTTTCTGTCAAAAATTCAATTTTCCAAAAACTGCCTCAAATATTGTAGAAATGTTTCTTTTGATGAGTGGAACAAATAATTTTGCCAAAAAATATTTTCTTACCCCATTTTGAGATAGTACAAAATTTTCACTATTTGGTAAGGTCCGCGCCTGTCGATTTTATGTCATCAATTCAATTTTCCAAAAAGTGTCTCAAATGTTCTAGAAATGTTTCTTTTGATGAGTGGAACAAATAATTTTGCCAAAAAATATTTTCTTACCCCATTTTGAGATTTTACAAAATTTTCACTATTTTGTAAGGTCCGTGCCTGTCGATTTTCCTTTAAAAATTCAATTTTCCAAAAACTGCCTCAAATGTTGTAGAAATGTTTCTTTTGATGATTGGAACAAATAATTTTGCCAAAAAACATTTCTTACCCCATTTTGAGATAGTACAAAATTTTCACTATTTTGTAAGGTCCGCACCTGCCGATTTTCCGTCAAATATTCAATATTCCAAAAAGTGTCTCAAATCTAGAAATGTTTCTTTTGATAAATGGAACAAATAATAATGCCAAAAAACATTTCTTTACCCCATTTTGAGATAGTACAAAATTTTCACTATTTTGTAAAGTCCGCGCCTGTCGATTTTCGGTCAAAAATTAAATTTTCCAAAAACTGCCTCAAATGTTGTAGAAATGTTTCTTTTGATGAGTGGAACAAATAATTTTGCCAAAAAATATTTTTTTACCTCATTTTGATATAGTACAAAATTTTCACTATTTTGTAAGGTCCGCGTCTGTCGATTTTCCGTCAAAAATTCAATTTTCCAAAAACTGCCTCAAATGTTGTAGAAATGTTTCTTTTGATGAGTGGAACAAATAATTTTGACGAAAAATATTTTCTTACCTCATTTTGAGATAGTACAAAATTTTCACTATTTTGAAAGGTCCGCGCCTGTCGCTTTTCAGTCAAAAATTCAATTTTCCAAAAACTGCCCCAAATGTTGAAGAAATGTTTCTTTTGATGAGTGGAACAAATAATTTTGCTAAAAAATTATTTTCTTACCCCATATTGAGATAGTACAAAATTTTCACTATTTTGTAAGTCGGCCTGTCGATTTTCCATCAAAAATTCAATTTTCCAAATACTGCCTCAAATGATGTAGAAATGTTTCTTTTGATGAGCGGAACAAATAATTTTGCCAAAAAATATTTTCTTACCCCATTTTGAGATAGTACAAAATTTTCAACATTTGGTAAGGTTCGCACCTGTCGATTTATGTCAAAAATTCAATTTTCCAAAAAGTGTCTCAAATGTTGTAGAAATGTTTCTTTTGACCAGTGGAACAAATAATTTTGCCAAAAAATATTTTCTTACCCCATTTCGAGATAGTACAAAATTTTCACTATTTCGTAAGGTCCGCGCCTGTCGATTTTCCGTCAAAAATTCAATTTTCCAAAAACTGCCTCAAATATTGTAGAAATGTTTCTTTTGATGAGTGGAACAAATTATTTTGCCAAAAAATATTTTCTTACCCCATTTTGAGATAGTACAAAATTTTCACTATTTTGTAAGGTCCGCGCCTGTCGATTTTCCGTCAAAAATTCAATTTTCCAAAAATTGCCCCAAATGTTATAGAAATGTTTCTTTTGATGATTGGAACAAATAGTTTTGCCAAAAACATTTCTTTACCCCATTTTGAGATAGTACAAAATTTTCACTATTTTGTAAGGTCCACATCTGTGGATTTTCTGAAAAAAATTCAATTTTCCAAAAACTGCCTCAAATATTGTAGAAATGTTTCTTTTGATGAGTGGAACAAATAATTTTGCCAAAAATATTTTCTTACCCCATTTTAAGATAGTACAAAATTTTCACTATTTTGTAAGGTCCGTGCCTGTTTGATTTTCCGCCAAAAATTCAATTTTCCAAAAACTGGCTCAAATGTTATAGAAATGTTTCTTTTGATGAGTGGAACAAATAATTTTGCTAAAAAATTATTTTCTTACCCCATTTTGAGATAGTACAAAATTTTCACCATTTTGTAAGGTCCACATCTGTCGATTTTCAATCAAAAATTCAATTTTCCGAAAACTGCCTCAAATATTATAGAAATGTTTCTTTTGATGAGTGGAACAAATAATTTTGCCAAAAAATATTTTCTTACCCCGTTTTGAGATAGTACAAAATTTTCACTATTTTGTAACTTAAAGGTCCGCGCCTGTCGATTTTCCGTCAAAAATTCAATTTTCCAAAAACTGCCCCAAATGTTGTAGAAATGTTTCATTTGATGAGTGGAACAAATAATTTTGCCAAAAAATATTTTCTTACCCGATTTTGAGATAGTACAAAATTTTCACTATTTTGTAAGGTTCGCGCCTGTCGATTTATGTCAAAAATTCAATTTTCCAAAAACTGCCTCAAATGATGTAGAAATGTTTCCTTTGATGAGTGGAACAAATAATTTTGCCAAAAAATATTTTCTTACCCCATTTTGAGATAGTACAAAATTTTTAACATTTGGTAAGGTCCGCACCTGTCGATTTATGTCAAAAATTCAATTTTCCAAAAAGTGTCTCAAATGTTGTAGAAATGTTTCTTTTGACGATTGGAACAAATAATTTTGCCAAAAAATATTTTTTTACCTCATTTTGAGATAGTACAAAATTTTCACTATTTTGTAAGGTCCGCGTCTGTCGATTTTCCATCAAAAATTCAATTTTCCAAAAACTGCCTCAAATGTTGTGGAAATGTTTCTTTTGATGAGTGGAACAAATAATTTTGACGAAAAATATTTTCTTACCTCATTTTGAGATAGTACAAAATTTTCACTATTTTGAAAGGTCCGCGCCTGTCGCTTTTCAGTCAAAAATTCAATTTTCCAAAAACTGCCCCAAATGTTGAAGAAATGTTTCTTTTGATGAGTGGAACAAATAATTTTGCTAAAAAATTATTTTCTTACCCCATATTGAGATAGTACAAAAATTTCACTATTTTGTAAGTCGGCCTGTAGATTTTCCGTCAAAAATTCAATTTTCCAAATACTGCCTCAAATGATGTAGAAATGTTTCTTTTGACGATTGGAACAAATAATTTTGCCAAAAAATATTTTCTTACCCCATTTTGAGATAGTACAAAATTTTCACTATTTTGTAAGGGTCGCGCCTGTCAATTTTTCGTCAAAAATTCAATTTTCCAAAAACTGCCTCAAATATTGTAGAAATGTTTCTTTAGATGAGTGGAACAAATAATTTTGCCAAAAAATATTTTCTTACCCTATTTTGAGATAGTACAAAATTTTCACTATTTTGTAAGGTCCGCGCCTGTCGATTTTCCGTCAAAAATTCAATTTTCCAAAAACTGTCCCAAATGTTGTAGAAATGTTTCATTTGATGAGTGGAACAAATAATTTTGCCAAAAAATATTTTCTTACCCCATTTTGAGATAGTACAAAATCTTCACTATTTTGTAAGGTCCGTGCCTGTCGATTTTCCGCCAAAAATTCAATTTTCCAAAAACTGGCTCAAGTGTTATAGAAATGTTTCTTTTGATGATTGGAACAAATAGTTTTGCCAAAAACATTTCTTTACCCCATTTTGAGATAGTACAAAATTTTCACTATTTTGTAAGGTCCACATCTGTCGATTTTCTGTCAAAAATTCAATTTTCCAAAAACTGCCTCAAATATTGTAGAAATGTTTCTTTTGATGAGTGGAACAAACAATTTTGCCAAAAAATGTTTTCTTTTCCCCATTTTGAGATAGTACAAAATTTTCACTATTTTGTAAGGTCCGCGCCTGTCGATTTTCCGTCAAAAATTCAATTTTCCAAAAACTGCCCCAAATCTTGTAGAAATGTTTCTTTTGATGAGTGGAACAAATAATTTTGCCAAAAAATATTTTCTTACCCCATTTTGAGATAGTACAAAATTTTCACTATTTTGTAAGGTCCGGGCCTGTCGATTTTCTGTCAAAAATTCAATTTTCCAAAAACTGCCTCAAATGTTGTAGAAATGTTTCTTTTGATAAGTGGAACAAATAATTTTGCCGAAAAATATTTTCTTACCTCATTTTGAGATAGTACAAAATTTTCACTATTTTGAAAGGTCCGTGCCTGTCGCTTTTCAGTCAAAAATTCAATTTTCCAAAAACTGGCTCAAATGTTATAGAAATGTTTCTTTTGATTTATTGGAACAAATAGTTTTGCCAAAAACATTTCTTAACCCCATTTTGAGATTGTACATAATTTTCACTATTTTGAAAGGTCCACATCTGTCGACTTTCCGTCAAAAATTCAATTTTCCAAAAACTGCCCCAAATGTTGTAGAAATGTTTCTTTTGATGAGTGGAACAAATAATTTTGCCAAAAAATATTTTCTTACCTCATTTTGAGATAGTACAAAATTTTCACTATTTTGAAAGGTCCGCGCCTGTCGATTTTCCGTCAAAAATTCAATTTTCCAAAAACTGCCCCAAATGTTGTAGAAATGTTTCATTTGATGAGTGGAACAAATAATTTTGCCAAAAAATATTTCCTTACCCTATTTTGAGATAGTACAAAATTTTCACTATTTTGTAAGGTCCGCGCCTGTCGATTTTCCGTCAAAAATTCATTTTTCCAAAAATTGCCCCAAATAATGAAGAAATGTTTCTTTTGATGAGTGGAACAAATAATTTTGCTAAAGAATTATTTTCTTACCCCATTTTGAGATAGTACAAAATTTTCACTATTTTGTAAGGGTCGCGCCTGTCGATTTTCCGTCAAAAATTCAATTTTCCAAAAACTGCCTCAAATGATGTAGAAATGTTTCCTTTGATGAGTGGAACAAATAATTTTGCCAAAAAATATTTTCTTACCCCATTTTGAGATAGTACAAAATTTTCACCATTTTGTAAGGTCCACATCTGTCGATTTTCAATCAAAAATTCAATTTTCCGAAAACTGCCTCAAATATTATAGAAATGTTTCTTTTGATGAGTGGAACAAATAATTTTGCCAAAAAATATTTTCTTACCCCGTTTTGAGATAGTACAAAATTTTCACTATTTTGTAACTTAAAGGTCCGCGCCTGTCGATTTTCCGTCAAAAATTCAATTTTCCAAAAACTGCCCCAAATGTTGTAGAAATGTTTCATTTGATGAGTGGAACAAATAATTTTGCCAAAAAATATTTTCTTACCCCATTTTGAGATAGTACAAAATTTTCACTATTTTGTAAGGTTCGCGCCTGTCGATTTATGTCAAAAATTCAATTTTCCAAAAACTGCCTCAAATGATGTAGAAATGTTTCCTTTGATGAGTGGAACAAATAATTTTGCCAAAAAATATTTTCTTACCCCATTTTGAGATAGTACAAAATTTTTAACATTTGGTAAGGTCCGCACCTGTCGATTTATGTCAAAAATTCAATTTTCCAAAAAGTGTCTCAAATGTTGTAGAAATGTTTCTTTTGACGATTGGAACAAATAATTTTGCCAAAAAATATTTTTTTACCTCATTTTGAGATAGTACAAAATCTTCACTATTTTGTAAGGTCCGTGCCTGTCGATTTTCCGCCAAAAATTCAATTTTCCAAAAACTGGCTCAAGTGTTATAGAAATGTTTCTTTTGATGATTGGAACAAATAGTTTTGCCAAAAACATTTCTTTACCCCATTTTGAGATAGTACAAAATTTTCACTATTTTGTAAGGTCCACATCTGTCGATTTTCTGTCAAAAATTCAATTTTCCAAAAACTGCCTCAAATATTGTAGAAATGTTTCTTTTGATGAGTGGAACAAACAATTTTGCCAAAAAATGTTTTCTTTTCCCCATTTTGAGATAGTACAAAATTTTCACTATTTTGTAAGGTCCGCGCCTGTCGATTTTCCGTCAAAAATTCAATTTTCCAAAAACTGCCCCAAATCTTGTAGAAATGTTTCTTTTGATGAGTGGAACAAATAATTTTGCCAAAAAATATTTTCTTACCCCATTTTGAGATAGTACAAAATTTTCACTATTTTGTAAGGTCCGGGCCTGTCGATTTTCTGTCAAAAATTCAATTTTCCAAAAACTGCCTCAAATGTTGTAGAAATGTTTCTTTTGATGAGTGGAACAAATAATTTTGCCGAAAAATATTTTCTTACCTCATTTTGAGATAGTACAAAATTTTCACTATTTTGAAAGGTCTGTGCCTGTCGCTTTTCAGTCAAAAATTCAATTTTCCAAAAACTGGCTCAAATGTTATAGAAATGTTTCTTTTGATTTATTGGAACAAATAGTTTTGCCAAAAACATTTCTTTACCCCATTTTGAGATTGTACATAATTTTCACTATTTTGAAAGGTCCACATCTGTCGATTTTCTATCAAAAATTCAATTTTCCAAAAACTGCCTCAAATATTATAGAAATGTTTCTTTTGATGAGTGGAACAAATAATTTTGCCAAAAATATTTTCTTACCCCATTTTGAGATAGTACAAAATTTTCACTATTTTGTAACTTAAAGGTCCCCGCCTGTCGATTTTCCGTCAAAAATTCAATTTTCCAAAAACTGCCCCAAATGTTGTAGAAATGTTTCTTTTGATGAGTGGAACAAATAATTTTGCCAAAAAATATTTTCTTACCTCATTTTGAGATAGTACAAAATTTTCACTATTTTGAAAGGTCCGCGCCTGTCGATTTTCCGTCAAAAATTCAATTTTCCAAAAACTGCCCCAAATCTTGTAGAAATGTTTCTTTTGATGAGTGGAACAAATAATTTTGCCAAAAAATATTTTCTTACCCCATTTTGAGATAGTACAAAATTTTCACTATTTTGTAAGGTCCGCGCCTGTCGATTTTCTGTCAAAAATTCAATTTTCCAAAAACTGCCCCAAATGTTGAAGAAATGTTTCTTTTGATGAGTGGAACAAATAACTTTGCTAAAAAATTATTTTCTTACCCCATTTTGAGATAGTACAAAATTTTCACTATTTTGTAAGGGTCGCATCTGTCGATTTTCCGTCAAAAATTCAATTTTCCAAAAACTGCCTCAAATGTTGTAGAAATGTTTCTTTTGATGAGTGGAACAAATAGTTTTGCCAAAAACATTTCTTTACCCCATTTTGAGATAGTACAAAATTTTCACTATTTTGTAAGGTCCACATCTGTCGATTTTCTGTCAAAAATTCAATTTTCCAAAAACTGCCTCAAATATTGTAGAAATGTTTCTTTTGATGAGTGGAACAAATAATTTTGCCAAAAAATATTTTCTTACCCCATTTTGAGATAGTACAAAATTTTCACTATTTGGTAAGGTCCGCGCCTGTCGATTTTATGTCATCAATTCAATTTTCCAAAAAGTGTCTCAAATGTTCTAGAAATGTTTCTTTTGATGAGTGGAACAAATAATTTTGCCAAAAAATATTTTCTTACCCCATTTTGAGATTTTACAAAATTTTCACTATTTTGTAAGGTCCGTGCCTGTCGATTTTCCTTTAAAAATTCAATTTTCCAAAAACTGCCTCAAATGTTGTAGAAATGTTTCTTTTGATGATTGGAACAAATAATTTTGCCAAAAAACATTTCTTACCCCATTTTGAGATAGTACAAAATTTTCACTATTTTGTAAGGTCCGCACCTGCCGATTTTCCGTCAAATATTCAATATTCCAAAAAGTGTCTCAAATCTAGAAATGTTTCTTTTGATAAATGGAACAAATAATAATGCCAAAAAACATTTCTTTACCCCATTTTGAGATAGTACAAAATTTTCACTATTTTGTAAAGTCCGCGCCTGTCGATTTTCGGTCAAAAATTAAATTTTCCAAAAACTGCCTCAAATGTTGTAGAAATGTTTCTTTTGATGAGTGGAACAAATAATTTTGCCAAAAAATATTTTTTTACCTCATTTTGATATAGTACAAAATTTTCACTATTTTGTAAGGTCCGCGTCTGTCGATTTTCCGTCAAAAATTCAATTTTCCAAAAACTGCCTCAAATGTTGTAGAAATGTTTCTTTTGATGAGTGGAACAAATAATTTTGACGAAAAATATTTTCTTACCTCATTTTGAGATAGTACAAAATTTTCACTATTTTGAAAGGTCCGCGCCTGTCGCTTTTCAGTCAAAAATTCAATTTTCCAAAAACTGCCCCAAATGTTGAAGAAATGTTTCTTTTGATGAGTGGAACAAATAATTTTGCTAAAAAATTATTTTCTTACCCCATATTGAGATAGTACAAAATTTTCACTATTTTGTAAGTCGGCCTGTCGATTTTCCATCAAAAATTCAATTTTCCAAATACTGCCTCAAATGATGTAGAAATGTTTCTTTTGATGAGCGGAACAAATAATTTTGCCAAAAAATATTTTCTTACCCCATTTTGAGATAGTACAAAATTTTCAACATTTGGTAAGGTTCGCACCTGTCGATTTATGTCAAAAATTCAATTTTCCAAAAAGTGTCTCAAATGTTGTAGAAATGTTTCTTTTGACCAGTGGAACAAATAATTTTGCCAAAAAATATTTTCTTACCCCATTTCGAGATAGTACAAAATTTTCACTATTTCGTAAGGTCCGCGCCTGTCGATTTTCCGTCAAAAATTCAATTTTCCAAAAACTGCCTCAAATATTGTAGAAATGTTTCTTTTGATGAGTGGAACAAATTATTTTGCCAAAAAATATTTTCTTACCCCATTTTGAGATAGTACAAAATTTTCACTATTTTGTAAGGTCCGCGCCTGTCGATTTTCCGTCAAAAATTCAATTTTCCAAAAATTGCCCCAAATGTTATAGAAATGTTTCTTTTGATGATTGGAACAAATAGTTTTGCCAAAAACATTTCTTTACCCCATTTTGAGATAGTACAAAATTTTCACTATTTTGTAAGGTCCACATCTGTGGATTTTCTGAAAAAAATTCAATTTTCCAAAAACTGCCTCAAATATTGTAGAAATGTTTCTTTTGATGAGTGGAACAAATAATTTTGCCAAAAATATTTTCTTACCCCATTTTAAGATAGTACAAAATTTTCACTATTTTGTAAGGTCCGTGCCTGTTTGATTTTCCGCCAAAAATTCAATTTTCCAAAAACTGGCTCAAATGTTATAGAAATGTTTCTTTTGATGAGTGGAACAAATAATTTTGCTAAAAAATTATTTTCTTACCCCATTTTGAGATAGTACAAAATTTTCACCATTTTGTAAGGTCCACATCTGTCGATTTTCAATCAAAAATTCAATTTTCCGAAAACTGCCTCAAATATTATAGAAATGTTTCTTTTGATGAGTGGAACAAATAATTTTGCCAAAAAATATTTTCTTACCCCGTTTTGAGATAGTACAAAATTTTCACTATTTTGTAACTTAAAGGTCCGCGCCTGTCGATTTTCCGTCAAAAATTCAATTTTCCAAAAACTGCCCCAAATGTTGTAGAAATGTTTCATTTGATGAGTGGAACAAATAATTTTGCCAAAAAATATTTTCTTACCCGATTTTGAGATAGTACAAAATTTTCACTATTTTGTAAGGTTCGCGCCTGTCGATTTATGTCAAAAATTCAATTTTCCAAAAACTGCCTCAAATGATGTAGAAATGTTTCCTTTGATGAGTGGAACAAATAATTTTGCCAAAAAATATTTTCTTACCCCATTTTGAGATAGTACAAAATTTTTAACATTTGGTAAGGTCCGCACCTGTCGATTTATGTCAAAAATTCAATTTTCCAAAAAGTGTCTCAAATGTTGTAGAAATGTTTCTTTTGACGATTGGAACAAATAATTTTGCCAAAAAATATTTTTTTACCTCATTTTGAGATAGTACAAAATTTTCACTATTTTGTAAGGTCCGCGTCTGTCGATTTTCCATCAAAAATTCAATTTTCCAAAAACTGCCTCAAATGTTGTGGAAATGTTTCTTTTGATGAGTGGAACAAATAATTTTGACGAAAAATATTTTCTTACCTCATTTTGAGATAGTACAAAATTTTCACTATTTTGAAAGGTCCGCGCCTGTCGCTTTTCAGTCAAAAATTCAATTTTCCAAAAACTGCCCCAAATGTTGAAGAAATGTTTCTTTTGATGAGTGGAACAAATAATTTTGCTAAAAAATTATTTTCTTACCCCATATTGAGATAGTACAAAAATTTCACTATTTTGTAAGTCGGCCTGTAGATTTTCCGTCAAAAATTCAATTTTCCAAATACTGCCTCAAATGATGTAGAAATGTTTCTTTTGATGAGCGGAACAAATAATTTTGCCAAAAAATATTTTCTTACCCCATTTTGAGATAGTACAAAATTTTCAACATTTGGTAAGGTTCGCACCTGTCGATTTATGTCAAAAATTCAATTTTCCAAAAAGTGTCTCAAATGTTGTAGAAATGTTTCTTTTGACCAGTGGAACAAATAATTTTGCCAAAAAATATTTTCTTACCCCATTTCGAGATAGTACAAAATTTTCACTATTTTGAAAGGTCCGTGCCTGTCGCTTTTCAGTCAAAAATTCAATTTTCCAAAAACTGGCTCAAATGTTATAGAAATGTTTCTTTTGATTTATTGGAACAAATAGTTTTGCCAAAAACATTTCTTTACCCCATTTTGAGATTGTACATAATTTTCACTATTTTGAAAGGTCCACATCTGTCGATTTTCTATCAAAAATTCAATTTTCCAAAAACTGCCTCAAATATTATAGAAATGTTTCTTTTGATGAGTGGAACAAATAATTTTGCCAAAAAATATTTTCTTACCCCATTTTGAGATAGTACAAAATTTTCACTATTTTGTAACTTAAAGGTCCCCGCCTGTCGATTTTCCGTCAAAAATTCAATTTTCCAAAAACTGCCCCAAATGTTGTAGAAATGTTTCTTTTGATGAGTGGAACAAATAATTTTGCCAAAAAATATTTTCTTACCTCATTTTGAGATAGTACAAAATTTTCACTATTTTGAAAGGTCCGCGCCTGTCGATTTTCCGTCAAAAATTCAATTTTCCAAAAACTGCCCCAAATCTTGTAGAAATGTTTCTTTTGATGAGTGGAACAAATAATTTTGCCAAAAAATATTTTCTTACCCCATTTTGAGATAGTACAAAATTTTCACTATTTTGTAAGGTCCGCGCCTGTCGATTTTCTGTCAAAAATTCAATTTTCCAAAAACTGCCCCAAATGTTGAAGAAATGTTTCTTTTGATGAGTGGAACAAATAACTTTGCTAAAAAATTATTTTCTTACCCCATTTTGAGATAGTACAAAATTTTCACTATTTTGTAAGGGTCGCATCTGTCGATTTTCCGTCAAAAATTCAATTTTCCAAAAACTGCCTCAAATGTTGTAGAAATGTTTCTTTTGATGAGTGGAACAAATAGATTTGCCAAAAACATTTCTTTACCCCATTTTGAGATAGTACAAAATTTTCACTATTTTGTAAGGTCCACATCTGTCGATTTTCTGTCAAAAATTCAATTTTCCAAAAACTGCCTCAAATATTGTAGAAATGTTTCTTTTGATGAGTGGAACAAATAATTTTGCCAAAAAATATTTTCTTACCCCATTTTGAGATAGTACAAAATTTTCACTATTTGGTAAGGTCCGCGCCTGTCGATTTTATGTCATCAATTCAATTTTCCAAAAAGTGTCTCAAATGTTCTAGAAATGTTTCTTTTGATGAGTGGAACAAATAATTTTGCCAAAAAATATTTTCTTACCCCATTTTGAGATTTTACAAAATTTTCACTATTTTGTAAGGTCCGTGCCTGTCGATTTTCCTTTAAAAATTCAATTTTCCAAAAACTGCCTCAAATGTTGTAGAAATGTTTCTTTTGATGATTGGAACAAATAATTTTGCCAAAAAACATTTCTTACCCCATTTTGAGATAGTACAAAATTTTCACTATTTTGTAAGGTCCGCACCTGCCGATTTTCCGTCAAATATTCAATATTCCAAAAAGTGTCTCAAATCTAGAAATGTTTCTTTTGATAAATGGAACAAATAATAATGCCAAAAAACATTTCTTTACCCCATTTTGAGATAGTACAAAATTTTCACTATTTTGTAAAGTCCGCGCCTGTCGATTTTCCGTCAAAAATTAAATTTTCCAAAAACTGCCTCAAATGTTGTAGAAATGTTTCTTTTGATGAGTGGAACAAATAATTTTGCCAAAAAATATTTTTTTACCTCATTTTGATATAGTACAAAATTTTCACTATTTTGTAAGGTCCGCGTCTGTCGATTTTCCGTCAAAAATTCAATTTTCCAAAAACTGCCTCAAATGTTGTGGAAATGTTTCTTTTGATGAGTGGAACAAATAATTTTGACGAAAAATATTTTCTTACCTCATTTTGAGATAGTACAAAATTTTCACTATTTTGAAAGGTCCGCGCCTGTCGCTTTTCAGTCAAAAATTCAATTTTCCAAAAACTGCCCCAAATGTTGAAGAAATGTTTCTTTTGATGAGTGGAACAAATAATTTTGCTAAAAAATTATTTTCTTACCCCATATTGAGATAGTACAAAATTTTCACTATTTTGTAAGTCGGCCTGTCGATTTTCCGTCAAAAATTCAATTTTCCAAATACTGCCTCAAATGATGTAGAAATGTTTCTTTTGATGAGCGGAACAAATAATTTTGCCAAAAAATATTTTCTTACCCCATTTTGAGATAGTACAAAATTTTCAACATTTGGTAAGGTTCGCACCTGTCGATTTATGTCAAAAATTCAATTTTCCAAAAAGTGTCTCAAATGTTGTAGAAATGTTTCTTTTGACCAGTGGAACAAATAATTTTGCCAAAAAATATTTTCTTACCCCATTTCGAGATAGTACAAAATTTTCACTATTTCGTAAGGTCCACGCCTGTCGATTTTCCGTCAAAAATTCAATTTTCCAAAAACTGCCTCAAATATTGTAGAAATGTTTCTTTTGATGAGTGGAACAAATTATTTTGCCAAAAAATATTTTCTTACCCCATTTTGAGATAGTACAAAATTTTCACTATTTTGTAAGGTCCGCGCCTGTCGATTTTCCGTCAAAAATTCAATTTTCCAAAAATTGCCCCAAATGTTATAGAAATGTTTCTTTTGATGATTGGAACAAATAGTTTTGCCAAAAACATTTCTTTACCCCATTTTGAGATAGTACAAAATTTTCACTATTTTGTAAGGTCCACATCTGTGGATTTTCTGAAAAAAATTCAATTTTCCAAAAACTGCCTCAAATATTGTAGAAATGTTTCTTTTGATGAGTGGAACAAATAATTTTGCCAAAAATATTTTCTTACCCCATTTTAAGATAGTACAAAATTTTCACTATTTTGTAAGGTCCGTGCCTGTTTGATTTTCCGCCAAAAATTCTATTTTCCAAAAACTGGCTCAAATGTTATAGAAATGTTTCTTTTGATGAGTGGAACAAATAATTTTGCTAAAAAATTTTCTTACCCCATTTTGAGATAGTACAAAATTTTCACCATTTTGTAAGGTCCACATCTGTCGATTTTCAATCAAAAATTCAATTTTCCGAAAACTGCCTCAAATATTATAGAAATGTTTCTTTTGATGAGTGGAACAAATAATTTTGCCAAAAAATATTTTCTTACCCCGTTTTGAGATAGTACAAAATTTTCACTATTTTGTAACTTAAAGGTCCGCGCCTGTCGATTTTCCGTCAAAAATTCAATTTTCCAAAAACTGCCCCAAATGTTGTAGAAATGTTTCATTTGATGAGTGGAACAAATAATTTTGCCAAAAAATATTTTCTTACCCCATTTTGAGATAGTACAAAATTTTCACTATTTTGTAAGGTTCGCGCCTGTCGATTTATGTCAAAAATTCAATTTTCCAAAAACTGCCTCAAATGATGTAGAAATGTTTCCTTTGATGAGTGGAACAAATAATTTTGCCAAAAAATATTTTCTTACCCCATTTTGAGATAGTACAAAATTTTTAACATTTGGTAAGGTCCGCACCTGTCGATTTATGTCAAAAATTCAATTTTCCAAAAAGTGTCTCAAATGTTGTAGAAATGTTTCTTTTGACGATTGGAACAAATAATTTTGCCAAAAAATATTTTTTTACCTCATTTTGAGATAGTACAAAATTTTCACTATTTTGTAAGGTCCGCGTCTGTCGATTTTCCGTCAAAAATTCAATTTTCCAAAAACTGCCTCAAATGTTGTGGAAATGTTTCTTTTGATGAGTGGAACAAATAATTTTGACGAAAAATATTTTCTTACCTCATTTTGAGATAGTACAAAATTTTCACTATTTTGATAGGTCCGCGCCTGTCGCTTTTCAGTCAAAAATTCAATTTTCCAAAAACTGCCCCAAATGTTGAAGAAATGTTTCTTTTGATGAGTGGAACAAATAATTTTGCTAAAAAATTATTTTCTTACCCCATATTGAGAAAGTACAAAATTTTCACTATTTTGTAAGTCGGCCTGTAGATTTTCCGTCAAAAATTCAATTTTCCAAATACTGCCTCAAATGATGTAGAAATGTTTCTTTTGATGAGCGGAACAAATAATTTTGCCAAAAAATATTTTCTTACCCCATTTTGAGATAGTACAAAATTTTCAACATTTGGTAAGGTTCGCACCTGTCGATTTATGTCAAAAATTCAATTTTCCAAAAAGTGTCTCAAATGTTGTAGAAATGTTTCTTTTGACCAGTGGAACAAATAATTTTGCCAAAAAATATTTTCTTACCCCATTTCGAGATAGTACAAAATTTTCACTATTTTGTAAGGTCCGCGCCTGTTGATTTTCCGTCAAAAATTCAATTTTCCAAAAACTGCCTCAAATATTGTAGAAATGTTTCTTTTGATGAGTGGAACAAATTATTTTGCCAAAAAATATTTTCTTACCCCATTTTGAGATAGTACAAAATTTTCACTATTTTGTAAGGTCCGCGCCTGTCGATTTTCCGTCAAAAATTCAATTTTCCAAAAACTGCCCCAAATGTTATAGAAATGTTTCTTTTGATGATTGGAACAAATAGTTTTGCCAAAAACATTTCTTTACCCCATTTTGAGATAGTACAAAATTTTCACTATTTTGTAAGGTCCACATCTGTCGATTTTCTGAAAAAAATTCAATTTTCCAAAAACTGCCTCAAATATTGTAGAAATGTTTCTTTTGATGAGTGGAACAAACAATTTTGCCAAAAATATTTTCTTACCCCATTTTAAGATAGTACAAAATTTTCACTATTTTGTAAGGTCCGTGCCTGTCGATTTTCCGCCAAAAATTCAATTTTCCAAAAACTGGCTCAAATGTTATAGAAATGTTTCTTTTGATGAGTGGAACAAATAATTTTGCTAAAAAATTATTTTCTTACCCCATTTTGAGATAGTACAAAATTTTCACCATTTTGTAAGGTCCACATCTGTCGATTTTCAATCATAAATTCAATTTTCCGAAAACTGCCTCAAATATTATAGAAATGTTTCTTTTGATGAGTGGAACAAATAATTTTGCCAAAAAATATTTTCTTACCCCGTTTTGAGATAGTACAAAATTTTCACTATTTTGTAACTTAAAAGTCCGCGCCTGTCAATTTTCCGTCAAAAATTCAATTTTCCAAAAACTGCCCCAAATGTTGTAGAAATGTTTCATTTGATGAGTGGAACAAATAATTTTGCCAAAAAATATTTTCTTACCCCATTTTGAGATAGTACAAAATTTTCACTATTTTGTAAGGTTCGCGCCTGTCGATTTATGTCAAAAATTCAATTTTCCAAAAACTGCCTCAAATGATGTAGAAATGTTTCCTTTGATGAGTGGAACAAATAATTTTGCCAAAAAATATTTTCTTACCCCATTTTGAGATAGTACAAAATTTTTAACATTTGGTAAGGTCCGCACCTGTCGATTTATGTCAAAAATTCAATTTTCCAAAAAGTGTCTCAAATGTTGTAGAAATGTTTCTTTTGACGATTGGAACAAATAATTTTGCCAAAAAATATTTTTTTACCTCATTTTGAGATAGTACAAAATTTTCACTATTTTGTAAGGTCCGCGTCTGTCGATTTTCCGTCAAAAATTCAATTTTCCAAAAACTGCCTCAAATGTTGTAGAAATGTTTCTTTTGATGAGTGGAACAAATAATTTTGACGAAAAATATTTTTTTACCTCATTTTGAGATAGTACAAAATTTTCACTATTTTGAAAGTCGGCCTGTTGATTTTCCGTCAAAAATTCAATTTTCCAAATACTGCCTCAAATGATGTAGAAATGTTTCTTTTGATGAGCGGAACAAATAATTTTGCCAAAAAATATTTTCTTACCCCATTTTGAGATAGTACAAAATTTTCAACATTTGGTAAGGTTCGCACCTGTCGATTTATGTCAAAAATTCAATTTTCCAAAAAGTGTCTCAAATGTTATAGAAATGTTTCTTTTGATTTATTGGAACAAATAGTTTTGCCAAAAACATTTCTTTACCCCATTTTGAGATTGTACATAATTTTCACTATTTTGAAAGGTCCACATCTGTCGATTTTCTATCAAAAATTCAATTTTCCAAAAACTGCCTCAAATATTATAGAAATGTTTCTTTTGATGAGTGGAACAAATAATTTTGCCAAAAAATATTTTCTTACCCCATTTTGAGATAGTACAAAATTTTCACTATTTTGTAACTTAAAGGTCCCCGCCTGTCGATTTTCCGTCAAAAATTCAATTTTCCAAAAACTGCCCCAAATGGTGTAGAAATGTTTCTTTTGATGAGTGGAACAAATAATTTTGCCAAAAAATATTTTCTTACCTCATTTTGAGATAGTACAAAATTTTCACTATTTTGAAAGGTCCGCGCCTGTCGATTTTCCGTCAAAAATTCAATTTTCCAAAAACTGCCCCAAATCTTGTAGAAATGTTTCTTTTGATGAGTGGAACAAATAATTTTGCCAAAAAATATTTTCTTACCCCATTTTGAGATAGTACAAAATTTTCACTATTTTGTAAGGTCCGCGCCTGTCGATTTTCTGTCAAAAATTCAATTTTCCAAAAACTGCCCCAAATGTTGAAGAAATGTTTCTTTTGATGAGTGGAACAAATAACTTTGCTAAAAAATTATTTTCTTACCCCATTTTGAGATAGTACAAAATTTTCACTATTTTGTAAGGGTCGCATCTGTCGATTTTCCGTCAAAAATTCAATTTTCCAAAAACTGCCTCAAATGTTGTAGAAATGTTTCTTTTGATGAGTGGAACAAATAGATTTGCCAAAAACATTTCTTTACCCCATTTTGAGATAGTACAAAATTTTCACTATTTTGTAAGGTCCACATCTGTCGATTTTCTGTCAAAAATTCAATTTTCCAAAAACTGCCTCAAATATTGTAGAAATGTTTCTTTTGATGAGTGGAACAAATAATTTTGCCAAAAAATATTTTCTTACCCCATTTTGAGATAGTACAAAATTTTCACTATTTGGTAAGGTCCGCGCCTGTCGATTTTATGTCATCAATTCAATTTTCCAAAAAGTGTCTCAAATGTTCTAGAAATGTTTCTTTTGATGAGTGGAACAAATAATTTTGCCAAAAAATATTTTCTTACCCCATTTTGAGATTTTACAAAATTTTCACTATTTTGTAAGGTCCGTGCCTGTCGATTTTCCTTTAAAAATTCAATTTTCCAAAAACTGCCTCAAATGTTGTAGAAATGTTTCTTTTGATGATTGGAACAAATAATTTTGCCAAAAAACATTTCTTACCCCATTTTGAGATAGTACAAAATTTTCACTATTTTGTAAGGTCCGCACCTGCCGATTTTCCGTCAAATATTCAATATTCCAAAAAGTGTCTCAAATCTAGAAATGTTTCTTTTGATAAATGGAACAAATAATAATGCCAAAAAACATTTCTTTACCCCATTTTGAGATAGTACAAAATTTTCACTATTTTGTAAAGTCCGCGCCTGTCGATTTTCCGTCAAAAATTAAATTTTCCAAAAACTGCCTCAAATGTTGTAGAAATGTTTCTTTTGATGAGTGGAACAAATAATTTTGCCAAAAAATATTTTTTTACCTCATTTTGATATAGTACAAAATTTTCACTATTTTGTAAGGTCCGCGTCTGTCGATTTTCCGTCAAAAATTCAATTTTCCAAAAACTGCCTCAAATGTTGTGGAAATGTTTCTTTTGATGAGTGGAACAAATAATTTTGACGAAAAATATTTTCTTACCTCATTTTGAGATAGTACAAAATTTTCACTATTTTGAAAGGTCCGCGCCTGTCGCTTTTCAGTCAAAAATTCAATTTTCCAAAAACTGCCCCAAATGTTGAAGAAATGTTTCTTTTGATGAGTGGAACAAATAATTTTGCTAAAAAATTATTTTCTTACCCCATATTGAGATAGTACAAAATTTTCACTATTTTGTAAGTCGGCCTGTCGATTTTCCGTCAAAAATTCAATTTTCCAAATACTGCCTCAAATGATGTAGAAATGTTTCTTTTGATGAGCGGAACAAATAATTTTGCCAAAAAATATTTTCTTACCCCATTTTGAGATAGTACAAAATTTTCAACATTTGGTAAGGTTCGCACCTGTCGATTTATGTCAAAAATTCAATTTTCCAAAAAGTGTCTCAAATGTTGTAGAAATGTTTCTTTTGACCAGTGGAACAAATAATTTTGCCAAAAAATATTTTCTTACCCCATTTCGAGATAGTACAAAATTTTCACTATTTCGTAAGGTCCGCGCCTGTCGATTTTCCGTCAAAAATTCAATTTTCCAAAAACTGCCTCAAATATTGTAGAAATGTTTCTTTTGATGAGTGGAACAAATTATTTTGCCAAAAAATATTTTCTTACCCCATTTTGAGATAGTACAAAATTTTCACTATTTTGTAAGGTCCGCGCCTGTCGATTTTCCGTCAAAAATTCAATTTTCCAAAAATTGCCCCAAATGTTATAGAAATGTTTCTTTTGATGATTGGAACAAATAGTTTTGCCAAAAACATTTCTTTACCCCATTTTGAGATAGTACAAAATTTTCACTATTTTGTAAGGTCCACATCTGTGGATTTTCTGAAAAAAATTCAATTTTCCAAAAACTGCCTCAAATATTGTAGAAATGTTTCTTTTGATGAGTGGAACAAATAATTTTGCCAAAAATATTTTCTTACCCCATTTTAAGATAGTACAAAATTTTCACTATTTTGTAAGGTCCGTGCCTGTTTGATTTTCCGCCAAAAATTCAATTTTCCAAAAACTGGCTCAAATGTTATAGAAATGTTTCTTTTGATGAGTGGAACAAATAATTTTGCTAAAAAATTATTTTCTTACCCCATTTTGAGATAGTACAAAATTTTCACCATTTTGTAAGGTCCACATCTGTCGATTTTCAATCAAAAATTCAATTTTCCGAAAACTGCCTCAAATATTATAGAAATGTTTCTTTTGATGAGTGGAACAAATAATTTTGCCAAAAAATATTTTCTTACCCCGTTTTGAGATAGTACAAAATTTTCACTATTTTGTAACTTAAAGGTCCGCGCCTGTCGATTTTCCGTCAAAAATTCAATTTTCCAAAAACTGCCCCAAATGTTGTAGAAATGTTTCATTTGATGAGTGGAACAAATAATTTTGCCAAAAAATATTTTCTTACCCCATTTTGAGATAGTACAAAATTTTCACTATTTTGTAAGGTTCGCGCCTGTCGATTTATGTCAAAAATTCAATTTTCCAAAAACTGCCTCAAATGATGTAGAAATGTTTCCTTTGATGAGTGGAACAAATAATTTTGCCAAAAAATATTTTCTTACCCCATTTTGAGATAGTACAAAATTTTTAACATTTGGTAAGGTCCGCACCTGTCGATTTATGTCAAAAATTCAATTTTCCAAAAAGTGTCTCAAATGTTGTAGAAATGTTTCTTTTGACGATTGGAACAAATAATTTTGCCAAAAAATATTTTTTTACCTCATTTTGAGATAGTACAAAATTTTCACTATTTTGTAAGGTCCGCGTCTGTCGATTTTCCGTCAAAAATTCAATTTTCCAAAAACTGCCTCAAATGTTGTGGAAATGTTTCTTTTGATGAGTGGAACAAATAATTTTGACGAAAAATATTTTCTTACCTCATTTTGAGATAGTACAAAATTTTCACTATTTTGATAGGTCCGCGCCTGTCGCTTTTCAGTCAAAAATTCAATTTTCCAAAAACTGCCCCAAATGTTGAAGAAATGTTTCTTTTGATGAGTGGAACAAATAATTTTGCTAAAAAATTATTTTCTTACCCCATATTGAGATAGTACAAAATTTTCACTATTTTGTAAGTCGGCCTGTAGATTTTCCGTCAAAAATTCAATTTTCCAAATACTGCCTCAAATGATGTAGAAATGTTTCTTTTGATGAGCGGAACAAATAATTTTGCCAAAAAATATTTTCTTACCCCATTTTGAGATAGTACAAAATTTTCAACATTTGGTAAGGTTCGCACCTGTCGATTTATGTCAAAAATTCAATTTTCCAAAAAGTGTCTCAAATGTTGTAGAAATGTTTCTTTTGACCAGTGGAACAAATAATTTTGCCAAAAAATATTTTCTTACCCCATTTCGAGATAGTACAAAATTTTCACTATTTTGTAAGGTCCGCGCCTGTTGATTTTCCGTCAAAAATTCAATTTTCCAAAAACTGCCTCAAATATTGTAGAAATGTTTCTTTTGATGAGTGGAACAAATTATTTTGCCAAAAAATATTTTCTTACCCCATTTTGAGATAGTACAAAATTTTCACTATTTTGTAAGGTCCGCGCCTGTCGATTTTCCGTCAAAAATTCAATTTTCCAAAAACTGCCCCAAATGTTATAGAAATGTTTCTTTTGATGATTGGAACAAATAGTTTTGCCAAAAACATTTCTTTACCCCATTTTGAGATAGTACAAAATTTTCACTATTTTGTAAGGTCCACATCTGTCGATTTTCTGAAAAAATTCAATTTTCCAAAAACTGCCTCAAATATTGTAGAAATGTTTCTTTTGATGAGTGGTACAAACAATTTTGCCAAAAATATTTTCTTACCCCATTTTAAGATAGTACAAAATTTTCACTATTTTGTAAGGTCCGTGCCTGTCGATTTTCCGCCAAAAATTCAATTTTCCAAAAACTGGCTCAAATGTTATAGAAATGTTTCTTTTGATGAGTGGAACAAATAATTTTGCTAAAAAATTATTTTCTTACCCCATTTTGAGATAGTACAAAATTTTCACCATTTTGTAAGGTCCACATCTGTCGATTTTCAATCATAAATTCAATTTTCCGAAAACTGCCTCAAATATTATAGAAATGTTTCTTTTGATGAGTGGAACAAATAATTTTGCCAAAAAATATTTTCTTACCCCGTTTTGAGATAGTACAAAATTTTCACTATTTTGTAACTTAAAGGTCCGCGCCTGTCGATTTTCCGTCAAAAATTCAATTTTCCAAAAACTGCCCCAAATGTTGTAGAAATGTTTCATTTGATGAGTGGAACAAATAATTTTGCCAAAAAATATTTTCTTACCCCATTTTGAGATAGTACAAAATTTTCACTATTTTGTAAGGTTCGCGCCTGTCGATTTATGTCAAAAATTCAATTTTCCAAAAACTGCCTCAAATGATGTAGAAATGTTTCCTTTGATGAGTGGAACAAATAATTTTGCCAAAAAATATTTTCTTACCCCATTTTGAGATAGTACAAAATTTTTAACATTTGGTAAGGTCCGCACCTGTCGATTTATGTCAAAAATTCAATTTTCCAAAAAGTGTCTCAAATGTTGTAGAAATGTTTCTTTTGACGATTGGAACAAATAATTTTGCCAAAAAATATTTTTTTACCTCATTTTGAGATAGTACAAAATTTTCACTATTTTGTAAGGTCCGCGTCTGTCGATTTTCCGTCAAAAATTCAATTTTCCAAAAACTGCCTCAAATGTTGTAGAAATGTTTCTTTTGATGAGTGGAACAAATAATTTTGACGAAAAATATTTTCTTACCTCATTTTGAGATAGTACAAAATTTTCACTATTTTGAAAGTCGGCCTGTTGATTTTCCGTCAAAAATTCAATTTTCCAAATACTGCCTCAAATGATGTAGAAATGTTTCTTTTGATGAGCGGAACAAATAATTTTGCCAAAAAATATTTTCTTACCCCATTTTGAGATAGTACAAAATTTTCAACATTTGGTAAGGTTCGCACCTGTCGATTTATGTCAAAAATTCAATTTTCCAAAAAGTGTCTCAAATGTTGTAGAAATGTTTCTTTTGACCAGTGGAACAAATAATTTTGCCAAAAAATATTTTCTTACCCCCTTTCGAGATAGTACAAAATTTTCACTATTTTGTAAGGTCCGCGCCTGTCGATTTTCCGTCAAAAATTCAATTTTCCAAAAACTGCCTCAAATATTGTAGAAATGTTTCTTTTGATGAGTGGAACAAATTATTTTGCCAAAAAATATTTTCTTACCCCATTTTGAGATAGTACAAAATTTTCACTATTTTGTAAGATCCGCGCCTGTCGATTTTCCGTCAAAAATTCAATTTTCCAAAAACTGCCCCAAATGTTATAGAAATGTTTCTTTTGATGATTGGAACAAATAGTTTTGCCAGAAACTTTTCTTTACCCCATTTTGAGATAGTACAAAATTTTCACTATTTTGTAAGGTCCACATCTGTCGATTTTCTGAAAAAAATTCAATTTTCCAAAAACTGCCTCAAATATTGTAGAAATGTTTCTTTTGATGAGTGGAACAAATAATTTTGCCAAAAATATTTTCTTACCCCATTTTAAGATAGTACAAAATTTTCACTATTTTGTAAGGTCCGTGCCTGTCGATTTTCCGCCAAAAATTCAATTTTCCAAAAACTGGCTCAAATGTTATAGAAATGTTTCTTTTGATGAGTGGAACAAATAATTTTGCTAAAAAATTATTTTCTTACCCCATTTTGAGATAGTACAAAATTTTCACCATTTTGTAAGGTCCACATCTGTCGATTTTCAATCAAAAATTCAATTTTCCGAAAACTGCCTCAAACATTATAGAAATGTTTCTTTTGATGAGTGGAACAAATAATTTTGCCAAAAAATATTTTCTTACCCCGTTTTGAGATAGTACAAAATTTTCACTATTTTGTAACTTAAAGGTCCGCGCCTGTCGATTTTCCGTCAAAAATTCAATTTTCCAAAAACTGCCCCAAATGTTGTAGAAATGTTTCATTTGTTGAGTGGAACAAATAATTTTGCCAAAAAATATTTTCTTACCCCATTTTGAGATAGTACAAAATTTTCACTATTTTGTAAGGTTCGCGCCTGTCGATTTATGTCAAAAATTCAATTTTCCAAAAACTGCCTCTAATGATGTAGAAATGTTTCCTTTGATGAGTGGAACAAATAATTTTGCCAAAAAATATTTTCTTACCCCATTTTGAGATAGTACAAAATTTTTAACATTTGGTAAGGTCAGCACCTGTCGATTTATGTCAAAAATTCAATTTTCCAAAAAGTGTCTCAAATGTTGTAGAAATGTTTCTTTTGACGATTGGAACAAATAATTTTGCCAAAAAATATTTTTTTACCTCATTTTGAGATAGAACAAAATTTTCACTATTTTGTAAGGTCCGCGTCTGTCGATTTTCCGTCAAAAATTCAATTTTCCAAAAACTGCCTCAAATGTTGTAGAAATGTTTCTTTTGATGAGTGGAACAAATAATTTTGACGAAAAATATTTTCTTACCTCATTTTGAGATAGTACAAAATTTTCACTATTTTGAAAGGTCCGCGCCTGTCGCTTTTCAGTCAAAAATTCAATTTTCCAAAAACTGCCCCAAATGTTGAAGAAATGTTTCTTTTGATGAGTGGAACAAATAATTATGCTAAAAAATTATTTTCTTACCCCATAGTGAGATAGTACAAAATTTTCACTATTTTGTAAGTCGGCCTGTCGATTTTCCGTCAAAAATTCAATTTTCCAAATACTGCCTCAAATGATGTAGAAATGTTTCTTTTGATGAGCGGAACAAATAATTTTGCCAAAAAATATTTTCTTACCCCATTTTGAGATAGTACAAAATTTTCAACATTTGGTAAGGTTCGCACCTGTCGATTTATGTCAAAAATTCAATTTTCCAAAAAGTGTCTCAAATATGTTGTAGAAATGTTTCTTTTGACCAGTGGAACAAATAATTTTGCCAAAAAATATTTTCTTACCCCATTTCGAGATAGTACAAAATTTTCACTATTTTGTAAGGTCCGCGCCTGTCGATTTTCCGTCAAAAATTCAATTTTCCAAAAACTGCCTCATATATTGTAGAAATGTTTCTTTTGCTGAGTGGAACAAATTATTTTGCCAAAAAATATTTTCTTACCCCATTTTGAGATAGTACAAAATTTTCACTATTTTGTAAGGTCCGCGCCTGTCGATTTTCCGTCAAAAATTCAATTTTCCAAAAACTGCCCCAAATGTTATAGAAATGTTTCTTTTGATGATTGGAACAAATAGTTTTGCCAAAAACATTTCTTTACCCCATTTTGAGATAGTACAAAATTTTTACTATTTTGTAAGGTCCACATCTGTCGATTTTCTGAAAAAAATTCAATTTTCCAAAAACTGCCTCAAATATTGTAGAAATGTTTCTTTTGATGAGTGGAACAAATAATTTTGCCAAAAATATTTTCTTACCCCATTTTAAGATAGTACAAAATTTTCACTATTTTGTAAGGTCCGTGCCTGTCGATTTTCCGCCAAAAATTCAATTTTCCAAAAACTGGCTCAAATGTTATAGAAATGTTTCTTTTGATGAGTGGAACAAATAATTTTGCTAAAAAATTATTTTCTTACCCCATTTTGAGATAGTACAAAATTTTCACCATTTTGTAAGGTCCACATCTGTCGATTTTCAATCAAAAATTCAATTTTCCGAAAACTGCCTCAAATATTATAGAAATGTTTCTTTTGATGAGTGGAACAAATAATTTTGCCAAAAAATATTTTCTTACCCCGTTTTGATATAGTACAAAATTTTCACTATTTTGTAACTTAAAGGTCCGCGCCTGTCGATTTTCCGTCAAAAATTCAATTTTCCAAAAACTGCCCCAAATGTTGTAGAAATGTTTCATTTGATGAGTGGAACAAATAATTTTGCCAAAAAATATTTTCTTACCCCATTTTGAGATAGTACAAAATTTTCACTATTTTGTAAGGTTCGCGCCTGTCGATTTATGTCAAAAATTCAATTTTCCAAAAACTGCCTCAAATGATGTAGAAATGTTTCCTTTGATGAGTGGAACAAATAATTTTGCCAAAAAATATTTTCTTACCCCATTTTGAGATAGTACAAAATTTTTAACATTTGGTAAGGTCCGCACCTGTCGATTTATGTCAAAAATTCAATTTTCCAAAAAGTGTCTCAAATGTTGTAGAAATGTTTCTTTTGACGATTGGAACAAATAATTTTGCCAAAAAATATTTTCTTACCCCATTTTGAGATAGTACAAAATTTTCACTATTTTGTAAGGGTCGCGCCTGTCAATTTTCCGTCAAAAATTCAATTTTCCAAAAACTGCCTCAAATATTGTAGAAATGTTTCTTTAGATGAGTGGAACAAATAATTTTGCCAAAAAATATTTTCTTACCCTATTTTGAGATAGTACAAAATTTTCACTATTTTGTAAGGTCCGCGCCTGTCGATTTTCCGTCAAAAATTCAATTTTCCAAAAACTGTCCCAAATGTTGTAGAAATGTTTCATTTGATGAGTGGAACAAATAATTTTGCCAAAAAATATTTTCTTACCCCATTTTGAGATAGTACAAAATTTTCACTATTTTGTAAGGTCCGTGCCTGTCGATTTTCCGTCAAAAATTCAATTTTCCAAAAACTGCCTCAAATATTGTAGAAATGTTTCTTTAGATGAGTGGAACAAATAATTTTGCCAAAAAATATTTTCTTACCCCATTTTGAGATAGTACAAAATTTTCACTATTTTGTAAGGTCCGCGTCTGTCGATTTTCCGTCAAAAATTCAATTTTCCAAAAACTGCCTCAAATGTTGTAGAAATGTTTCTTTTGATGAGTGGAACAAATAATTTTGCCAAAAATATTTTCTTACCCCATTTTAAGATAGTACAAAATTTTCACTATTTTGTAAGGTCCGTGCCTGTTTGATTTTCCGCCAAAAATTCAATTTTCCAAAAACTGGCTCAAATGTTATAGAAATGTTTCTTTTGATGAGTGGAACAAATAATTTTGCTAAAAAATTATTTTCTTACCCCATTTTGAGATAGTACAAAATTTTCACCATTTTGTAAGGTCCACATCTGTCGATTTTCAATCAAAAATTCAATTTTCCGAAAACTGCCTCAAATATTATAGAAATGTTTCTTTTGATGAGTGGAACAAATAATTTTGCCAAAAAATATTTTCTTACCCCGTTTTGAGATAGTACAAAATTTTCACTATTTTGTAACTTAAAGGTCCGCGCCTGTCGATTTTCCGTCAAAAATTCAATTTTCCAAAAACTGCCCCAAATGTTGTAGAAATGTTTCATTTGATGAGTGGAACAAATAATTTTGCCAAAAAATATTTTCTTACCCGATTTTGAGATAGTACAAAATTTTCACTATTTTGTAAGGTTCGCGCCTGTCGATTTATGTCAAAAATTCAATTTTCCAAAAACTGCCTCAAATGATGTAGAAATGTTTCCTTTGATGAGTGGAACAAATAATTTTGCCAAAAAATATTTTCTTACCCCATTTTGAGATAGTACAAAATTTTTAACATTTGGTAAGGTCCGCACCTGTCGATTTATGTCAAAAATTCAATTTTCCAAAAAGTGTCTCAAATGTTGTAGAAATGTTTCTTTTGACGATTGGAACAAATAATTTTGCCAAAAAATATTTTTTTACCTCATTTTGAGATAGTACAAAATTTTCACTATTTTGTAAGGTCCGCGTCTGTCGATTTTCCATCAAAAATTCAATTTTCCAAAAACTGCCTCAAATGTTGTGGAAATGTTTCTTTTGATGAGTGGAACAAATAATTTTGACGAAAAATATTTTCTTACCTCATTTTGAGATAGTACAAAATTTTCACTATTTTGAAAGGTCCGCGCCTGTCGCTTTTCAGTCAAAAATTCAATTTTCCAAAAACTGCCCCAAATGTTGAAGAAATGTTTCTTTTGATGAGTGGAACAAATAATTTTGCTAAAAAATTATTTTCTTACCCCATATTGAGATAGTACAAAAATTTCACTATTTTGTAAGTCGGCCTGTAGATTTTCCGTCAAAAATTCAATTTTCCAAATACTGCCTCAAATGATGTAGAAATGTTTCTTTTGATGAGCGGAACAAATAATTTTGCCAAAAAATATTTTCTTACCCCATTTTGAGATAGTACAAAATTTTCAACATTTGGTAAGGTTCGCACCTGTCGATTTATGTCAAAAATTCAATTTTCCAAAAAGTGTCTCAAATGTTGTAGAAATGTTTCTTTTGACCAGTGGAACAAATAATTTTGCCAAAAAATATTTTCTTACCCCATTTCGAGATAGTACAAAATTTTCACTATTTTGAAAGGTCCGTGCCTGTCGCTTTTCAGTCAAAAATTCAATTTTCCAAAAACTGGCTCAAATGTTATAGAAATGTTTCTTTTGATTTATTGGAACAAATAGTTTTGCCAAAAACATTTCTTTACCCCATTTTGAGATTGTACATAATTTTCACTATTTTGAAAGGTCCACATCTGTCGATTTTCTATCAAAAATTCAATTTTCCAAAAACTGCCTCAAATATTATAGAAATGTTTCTTTTGATGAGTGGAACAAATAATTTTGCCAAAAAATATTTTCTTACCCCATTTTGAGATAGTACAAAATTTTCACTATTTTGTAACTTAAAGGTCCCCGCCTGTCGATTTTCCGTCAAAAATTCAATTTTCCAAAAACTGCCCCAAATGTTGTAGAAATGTTTCTTTTGATGAGTGGAACAAATAATTTTGCCAAAAAATATTTTCTTACCTCATTTTGAGATAGTACAAAATTTTCACTATTTTGAAAGGTCCGCGCCTGTCGATTTTCCGTCAAAAATTCAATTTTCCAAAAACTGCCCCAAATCTTGTAGAAATGTTTCTTTTGATGAGTGGAACAAATAATTTTGCCAAAAAATATTTTCTTACCCCATTTTGAGATAGTACAAAATTTTCACTATTTTGTAAGGTCCGCGCCTGTCGATTTTCTGTCAAAAATTCAATTTTCCAAAAACTGCCCCAAATGTTGAAGAAATGTTTCTTTTGATGAGTGGAACAAATAACTTTGCTAAAAAATTATTTTCTTACCCCATTTTGAGATAGTACAAAATTTTCACTATTTTGTAAGGGTCGCATCTGTCGATTTTCCGTCAAAAATTCAATTTTCCAAAAACTGCCTCAAATGTTGTAGAAATGTTTCTTTTGATGAGTGGAACAAATAGATTTGCCAAAAACATTTCTTTACCCCATTTTGAGATAGTACAAAATTTTCACTATTTTGTAAGGTCCACATCTGTCGATTTTCTGTCAAAAATTCAATTTTCCAAAAACTGCCTCAAATATTGTAGAAATGTTTCTTTTGATGAGTGGAACAAATAATTTTGCCAAAAAATATTTTCTTACCCCATTTTGAGATAGTACAAAATTTTCACTATTTGGTAAGGTCCGCGCCTGTCGATTTTATGTCATCAATTCAATTTTCCAAAAAGTGTCTCAAATGTTCTAGAAATGTTTCTTTTGATGAGTGGAACAAATAATTTTGCCAAAAAATATTTTCTTACCCCATTTTGAGATTTTACAAAATTTTCACTATTTTGTAAGGTCCGTGCCTGTCGATTTTCCTTTAAAAATTCAATTTTCCAAAAACTGCCTCAAATGTTGTAGAAATGTTTCTTTTGATGATTGGAACAAATAATTTTGCCAAAAAACATTTCTTACCCCATTTTGAGATAGTACAAAATTTTCACTATTTTGTAAGGTCCGCACCTGCCGATTTTCCGTCAAATATTCAATATTCCAAAAAGTGTCTCAAATCTAGAAATGTTTCTTTTGATAAATGGAACAAATAATAATGCCAAAAAACATTTCTTTACCCCATTTTGAGATAGTACAAAATTTTCACTATTTTGTAAAGTCCGCGCCTGTCGATTTTCCGTCAAAAATTAAATTTTCCAAAAACTGCCTCAAATGTTGTAGAAATGTTTCTTTTGATGAGTGGAACAAATAATTTTGCCAAAAAATATTTTTTTACCTCATTTTGATATAGTACAAAATTTTCACTATTTTGTAAGGTCCGCGTCTGTCGATTTTCCGTCAAAAATTCAATTTTCCAAAAACTGCCTCAAATGTTGTGGAAATGTTTCTTTTGATGAGTGGAACAAATAATTTTGACGAAAAATATTTTCTTACCTCATTTTGAGATAGTACAAAATTTTCACTATTTTGAAAGGTCCGCGCCTGTCGCTTTTCAGTCAAAAATTCAATTTTCCAAAAACTGCCCCAAATGTTGAAGAAATGTTTCTTTTGATGAGTGGAACAAATAATTTTGCTAAAAAATTATTTTCTTACCCCATATTGAGATAGTACAAAATTTTCACTATTTTGTAAGTCGGCCTGTCGATTTTCCGTCAAAAATTCAATTTTCCAAATACTGCCTCAAATGATGTAGAAATGTTTCTTTTGATGAGCGGAACAAATAATTTTGCCAAAAAATATTTTCTTACCCCATTTTGAGATAGTACAAAATTTTCAACATTTGGTAAGGTTCGCACCTGTCGATTTATGTCAAAAATTCAATTTTCCAAAAAGTGTCTCAAATGTTGTAGAAATGTTTCTTTTGACCAGTGGAACAAATAATTTTGCCAAAAAATATTTTCTTACCCCATTTCGAGATAGTACAAAATTTTCACTATTTCGTAAGGTCCACGCCTGTCGATTTTCCGTCAAAAATTCAATTTTCCAAAAACTGCCTCAAATATTGTAGAAATGTTTCTTTTGATGAGTGGAACAAATTATTTTGCCAAAAAATATTTTCTTACCCCATTTTGAGATAGTACAAAATTTTCACTATTTTGTAAGGTCCGCGCCTGTCGATTTTCCGTCAAAAATTCAATTTTCCAAAAATTGCCCCAAATGTTATAGAAATGTTTCTTTTGATGATTGGAACAAATAGTTTTGCCAAAAACATTTCTTTACCCCATTTTGAGATAGTACAAAATTTTCACTATTTTGTAAGGTCCACATCTGTGGATTTTCTGAAAAAAATTCAATTTTCCAAAAACTGCCTCAAATATTGTAGAAATGTTTCTTTTGATGAGTGGAACAAATAATTTTGCCAAAAATATTTTCTTACCCCATTTTAAGATAGTACAAAATTTTCACTATTTTGTAAGGTCCGTGCCTGTTTGATTTTCCGCCAAAAATTCTATTTTCCAAAAACTGGCTCAAATGTTATAGAAATGTTTCTTTTGATGAGTGGAACAAATAATTTTGCTAAAAAATTTTCTTACCCCATTTTGAGATAGTACAAAATTTTCACCATTTTGTAAGGTCCACATCTGTCGATTTTCAATCAAAAATTCAATTTTCCGAAAACTGCCTCAAATATTATAGAAATGTTTCTTTTGATGAGTGGAACAAATAATTTTGCCAAAAAATATTTTCTTACCCCGTTTTGAGATAGTACAAAATTTTCACTATTTTGTAACTTAAAGGTCCGCGCCTGTCGATTTTCCGTCAAAAATTCAATTTTCCAAAAACTGCCCCAAATGTTGTAGAAATGTTTCATTTGATGAGTGGAACAAATAATTTTGCCAAAAAATATTTTCTTACCCCATTTTGAGATAGTACAAAATTTTCACTATTTTGTAAGGTTCGCGCCTGTCGATTTATGTCAAAAATTCAATTTTCCAAAAACTGCCTCAAATGATGTAGAAATGTTTCCTTTGATGAGTGGAACAAATAATTTTGCCAAAAAATATTTTCTTACCCCATTTTGAGATAGTACAAAATTTTTAACATTTGGTAAGGTCCGCACCTGTCGATTTATGTCAAAAATTCAATTTTCCAAAAAGTGTCTCAAATGTTGTAGAAATGTTTCTTTTGACGATTGGAACAAATAATTTTGCCAAAAAATATTTTTTTACCTCATTTTGAGATAGTACAAAATTTTCACTATTTTGTAAGGTCCGCGTCTGTCGATTTTCCGTCAAAAATTCAATTTTCCAAAAACTGCCTCAAATGTTGTGGAAATGTTTCTTTTGATGAGTGGAACAAATAATTTTGACGAAAAATATTTTCTTACCTCATTTTGAGATAGTACAAAATTTTCACTATTTTGATAGGTCCGCGCCTGTCGCTTTTCAGTCAAAAATTCAATTTTCCAAAAACTGCCCCAAATGTTGAAGAAATGTTTCTTTTGATGAGTGGAACAAATAATTTTGCTAAAAAATTATTTTCTTACCCCATATTGAGAAAGTACAAAATTTTCACTATTTTGTAAGTCGGCCTGTAGATTTTCCGTCAAAAATTCAATTTTCCAAATACTGCCTCAAATGATGTAGAAATGTTTCTTTTGATGAGCGGAACAAATAATTTTGCCAAAAAATATTTTCTTACCCCATTTTGAGATAGTACAAAATTTTCAACATTTGGTAAGGTTCGCACCTGTCGATTTATGTCAAAAATTCAATTTTCCAAAAAGTGTCTCAAATGTTGTAGAAATGTTTCTTTTGACCAGTGGAACAAATAATTTTGCCAAAAAATATTTTCTTACCCCATTTCGAGATAGTACAAAATTTTCACTATTTTGTAAGGTCCGCGCCTGTTGATTTTCCGTCAAAAATTCAATTTTCCAAAAACTGCCTCAAATATTGTAGAAATGTTTCTTTTGATGAGTGGAACAAATTATTTTGCCAAAAAATATTTTCTTACCCCATTTTGAGATAGTACAAAATTTTCACTATTTTGTAAGGTCCGCGCCTGTCGATTTTCCGTCAAAAATTCAATTTTCCAAAAACTGCCCCAAATGTTATAGAAATGTTTCTTTTGATGATTGGAACAAATAGTTTTGCCAAAAACATTTCTTTACCCCATTTTGAGATAGTACAAAATTTTCACTATTTTGTAAGGTCCACATCTGTCGATTTTCTGAAAAAAATTCAATTTTCCAAAAACTGCCTCAAATATTGTAGAAATGTTTCTTTTGATGAGTGGAACAAACAATTTTGCCAAAAATATTTTCTTACCCCATTTTAAGATAGTACAAAATTTTCACTATTTTGTAAGGTCCGTGCCTGTCGATTTTCCGCCAAAAATTCAATTTTCCAAAAACTGGCTCAAATGTTATAGAAATGTTTCTTTTGATGAGTGGAACAAATAATTTTGCTAAAAAATTATTTTCTTACCCCATTTTGAGATAGTACAAAATTTTCACCATTTTGTAAGGTCCACATCTGTCGATTTTCAATCATAAATTCAATTTTCCGAAAACTGCCTCAAATATTATAGAAATGTTTCTTTTGATGAGTGGAACAAATAATTTTGCCAAAAAATATTTTCTTACCCCGTTTTGAGATAGTACAAAATTTTCACTATTTTGTAACTTAAAAGTCCGCGCCTGTCAATTTTCCGTCAAAAATTCAATTTTCCAAAAACTGCCCCAAATGTTGTAGAAATGTTTCATTTGATGAGTGGAACAAATAATTTTGCCAAAAAATATTTTCTTACCCCATTTTGAGATAGTACAAAATTTTCACTATTTTGTAAGGTTCGCGCCTGTCGATTTATGTCAAAAATTCAATTTTCCAAAAACTGCCTCAAATGATGTAGAAATGTTTCCTTTGATGAGTGGAACAAATAATTTTGCCAAAAAATATTTTCTTACCCCATTTTGAGATAGTACAAAATTTTTAACATTTGGTAAGGTCCGCACCTGTCGATTTATGTCAAAAATTCAATTTTCCAAAAAGTGTCTCAAATGTTGTAGAAATGTTTCTTTTGACGATTGGAACAAATAATTTTGCCAAAAAATATTTTTTTACCTCATTTTGAGATAGTACAAAATTTTCACTATTTTGTAAGGTCCGCGTCTGTCGATTTTCCGTCAAAAATTCAATTTTCCAAAAACTGCCTCAAATGTTGTAGAAATGTTTCTTTTGATGAGTGGAACAAATAATTTTGACGAAAAATATTTTTTTACCTCATTTTGAGATAGTACAAAATTTTCACTATTTTGAAAGTCGGCCTGTTGATTTTCCGTCAAAAATTCAATTTTCCAAATACTGCCTCAAATGATGTAGAAATGTTTCTTTTGATGAGCGGAACAAATAATTTTGCCAAAAAATATTTTCTTACCCCATTTTGAGATAGTACAAAATTTTCAACATTTGGTAAGGTTCGCACCTGTCGATTTATGTCAAAAATTCAATTTTCCAAAAAGTGTCTCAAATGTTATAGAAATGTTTCTTTTGATTTATTGGAACAAATAGTTTTGCCAAAAACATTTCTTTACCCCATTTTGAGATTGTACATAATTTTCACTATTTTGAAAGGTCCACATCTGTCGATTTTCTATCAAAAATTCAATTTTCCAAAAACTGCCTCAAATATTATAGAAATGTTTCTTTTGATGAGTGGAACAAATAATTTTGCCAAAAAATATTTTCTTACCCCATTTTGAGATAGTACAAAATTTTCACTATTTTGTAACTTAAAGGTCCCCGCCTGTCGATTTTCCGTCAAAAATTCAATTTTCCAAAAACTGCCCCAAATGGTGTAGAAATGTTTCTTTTGATGAGTGGAACAAATAATTTTGCCAAAAAATATTTTCTTACCTCATTTTGAGATAGTACAAAATTTTCACTATTTTGAAAGGTCCGCGCCTGTCGATTTTCCGTCAAAAATTCAATTTTCCAAAAACTGCCCCAAATCTTGTAGAAATGTTTCTTTTGATGAGTGGAACAAATAATTTTGCCAAAAAATATTTTCTTACCCCATTTTGAGATAGTACAAAATTTTCACTATTTTGTAAGGTCCGCGCCTGTCGATTTTCTGTCAAAAATTCAATTTTCCAAAAACTGCCCCAAATGTTGAAGAAATGTTTCTTTTGATGAGTGGAACAAATAACTTTGCTAAAAAATTATTTTCTTACCCCATTTTGAGATAGTACAAAATTTTCACTATTTTGTAAGGGTCGCATCTGTCGATTTTCCGTCAAAAATTCAATTTTCCAAAAACTGCCTCAAATGTTGTAGAAATGTTTCTTTTGATGAGTGGAACAAATAGATTTGCCAAAAACATTTCTTTACCCCATTTTGAGATAGTACAAAATTTTCACTATTTTGTAAGGTCCACATCTGTCGATTTTCTGTCAAAAATTCAATTTTCCAAAAACTGCCTCAAATATTGTAGAAATGTTTCTTTTGATGAGTGGAACAAATAATTTTGCCAAAAAATATTTTCTTACCCCATTTTGAGATAGTACAAAATTTTCACTATTTGGTAAGGTCCGCGCCTGTCGATTTTATGTCATCAATTCAATTTTCCAAAAAGTGTCTCAAATGTTCTAGAAATGTTTCTTTTGATGAGTGGAACAAATAATTTTGCCAAAAAATATTTTCTTACCCCATTTTGAGATTTTACAAAATTTTCACTATTTTGTAAGGTCCGTGCCTGTCGATTTTCCTTTAAAAATTCAATTTTCCAAAAACTGCCTCAAATGTTGTAGAAATGTTTCTTTTGATGATTGGAACAAATAATTTTGCCAAAAAACATTTCTTACCCCATTTTGAGATAGTACAAAATTTTCACTATTTTGTAAGGTCCGCACCTGCCGATTTTCCGTCAAATATTCAATATTCCAAAAAGTGTCTCAAATCTAGAAATGTTTCTTTTGATAAATGGAACAAATAATAATGCCAAAAAACATTTCTTTACCCCATTTTGAGATAGTACAAAATTTTCACTATTTTGTAAAGTCCGCGCCTGTCGATTTTCCGTCAAAAATTAAATTTTCCAAAAACTGCCTCAAATGTTGTAGAAATGTTTCTTTTGATGAGTGGAACAAATAATTTTGCCAAAAAATATTTTTTTACCTCATTTTGATATAGTACAAAATTTTCACTATTTTGTAAGGTCCGCGTCTGTCGATTTTCCGTCAAAAATTCAATTTTCCAAAAACTGCCTCAAATGTTGTGGAAATGTTTCTTTTGATGAGTGGAACAAATAATTTTGACGAAAAATATTTTCTTACCTCATTTTGAGATAGTACAAAATTTTCACTATTTTGAAAGGTCCGCGCCTGTCGCTTTTCAGTCAAAAATTCAATTTTCCAAAAACTGCCCCAAATGTTGAAGAAATGTTTCTTTTGATGAGTGGAACAAATAATTTTGCTAAAAAATTATTTTCTTACCCCATATTGAGATAGTACAAAATTTTCACTATTTTGTAAGTCGGCCTGTCGATTTTCCGTCAAAAATTCAATTTTCCAAATACTGCCTCAAATGATGTAGAAATGTTTCTTTTGATGAGCGGAACAAATAATTTTGCCAAAAAATATTTTCTTACCCCATTTTGAGATAGTACAAAATTTTCAACATTTGGTAAGGTTCGCACCTGTCGATTTATGTCAAAAATTCAATTTTCCAAAAAGTGTCTCAAATGTTGTAGAAATGTTTCTTTTGACCAGTGGAACAAATAATTTTGCCAAAAAATATTTTCTTACCCCATTTCGAGATAGTACAAAATTTTCACTATTTCGTAAGGTCCGCGCCTGTCGATTTTCCGTCAAAAATTCAATTTTCCAAAAACTGCCTCAAATATTGTAGAAATGTTTCTTTTGATGAGTGGAACAAATTATTTTGCCAAAAAATATTTTCTTACCCCATTTTGAGATAGTACAAAATTTTCACTATTTTGTAAGGTCCGCGCCTGTCGATTTTCCGTCAAAAATTCAATTTTCCAAAAATTGCCCCAAATGTTATAGAAATGTTTCTTTTGATGATTGGAACAAATAGTTTTGCCAAAAACATTTCTTTACCCCATTTTGAGATAGTACAAAATTTTCACTATTTTGTAAGGTCCACATCTGTGGATTTTCTGAAAAAAATTCAATTTTCCAAAAACTGCCTCAAATATTGTAGAAATGTTTCTTTTGATGAGTGGAACAAATAATTTTGCCAAAAATATTTTCTTACCCCATTTTAAGATAGTACAAAATTTTCACTATTTTGTAAGGTCCGTGCCTGTTTGATTTTCCGCCAAAAATTCAATTTTCCAAAAACTGGCTCAAATGTTATAGAAATGTTTCTTTTGATGAGTGGAACAAATAATTTTGCTAAAAAATTATTTTCTTACCCCATTTTGAGATAGTACAAAATTTTCACCATTTTGTAAGGTCCACATCTGTCGATTTTCAATCAAAAATTCAATTTTCCGAAAACTGCCTCAAATATTATAGAAATGTTTCTTTTGATGAGTGGAACAAATAATTTTGCCAAAAAATATTTTCTTACCCCGTTTTGAGATAGTACAAAATTTTCACTATTTTGTAACTTAAAGGTCCGCGCCTGTCGATTTTCCGTCAAAAATTCAATTTTCCAAAAACTGCCCCAAATGTTGTAGAAATGTTTCATTTGATGAGTGGAACAAATAATTTTGCCAAAAAATATTTTCTTACCCCATTTTGAGATAGTACAAAATTTTCACTATTTTGTAAGGTTCGCGCCTGTCGATTTATGTCAAAAATTCAATTTTCCAAAAACTGCCTCAAATGATGTAGAAATGTTTCCTTTGATGAGTGGAACAAATAATTTTGCCAAAAAATATTTTCTTACCCCATTTTGAGATAGTACAAAATTTTTAACATTTGGTAAGGTCCGCACCTGTCGATTTATGTCAAAAATTCAATTTTCCAAAAAGTGTCTCAAATGTTGTAGAAATGTTTCTTTTGACGATTGGAACAAATAATTTTGCCAAAAAATATTTTTTTACCTCATTTTGAGATAGTACAAAATTTTCACTATTTTGTAAGGTCCGCGTCTGTCGATTTTCCGTCAAAAATTCAATTTTCCAAAAACTGCCTCAAATGTTGTGGAAATGTTTCTTTTGATGAGTGGAACAAATAATTTTGACGAAAAATATTTTCTTACCTCATTTTGAGATAGTACAAAATTTTCACTATTTTGATAGGTCCGCGCCTGTCGCTTTTCAGTCAAAAATTCAATTTTCCAAAAACTGCCCCAAATGTTGAAGAAATGTTTCTTTTGATGAGTGGAACAAATAATTTTGCTAAAAAATTATTTTCTTACCCCATATTGAGATAGTACAAAATTTTCACTATTTTGTAAGTCGGCCTGTAGATTTTCCGTCAAAAATTCAATTTTCCAAATACTGCCTCAAATGATGTAGAAATGTTTCTTTTGATGAGCGGAACAAATAATTTTGCCAAAAAATATTTTCTTACCCCATTTTGAGATAGTACAAAATTTTCAACATTTGGTAAGGTTCGCACCTGTCGATTTATGTCAAAAATTCAATTTTCCAAAAAGTGTCTCAAATGTTGTAGAAATGTTTCTTTTGACCAGTGGAACAAATAATTTTGCCAAAAAATATTTTCTTACCCCATTTCGAGATAGTACAAAATTTTCACTATTTTGTAAGGTCCGCGCCTGTTGATTTTCCGTCAAAAATTCAATTTTCCAAAAACTGCCTCAAATATTGTAGAAATGTTTCTTTTGATGAGTGGAACAAATTATTTTGCCAAAAAATATTTTCTTACCCCATTTTGAGATAGTACAAAATTTTCACTATTTTGTAAGGTCCGCGCCTGTCGATTTTCCGTCAAAAATTCAATTTTCCAAAAACTGCCCCAAATGTTATAGAAATGTTTCTTTTGATGATTGGAACAAATAGTTTTGCCAAAAACATTTCTTTACCCCATTTTGAGATAGTACAAAATTTTCACTATTTTGTAAGGTCCACATCTGTCGATTTTCTGAAAAAATTCAATTTTCCAAAAACTGCCTCAAATATTGTAGAAATGTTTCTTTTGATGAGTGGTACAAACAATTTTGCCAAAAATATTTTCTTACCCCATTTTAAGATAGTACAAAATTTTCACTATTTTGTAAGGTCCGTGCCTGTCGATTTTCCGCCAAAAATTCAATTTTCCAAAAACTGGCTCAAATGTTATAGAAATGTTTCTTTTGATGAGTGGAACAAATAATTTTGCTAAAAAATTATTTTCTTACCCCATTTTGAGATAGTACAAAATTTTCACCATTTTGTAAGGTCCACATCTGTCGATTTTCAATCATAAATTCAATTTTCCGAAAACTGCCTCAAATATTATAGAAATGTTTCTTTTGATGAGTGGAACAAATAATTTTGCCAAAAAATATTTTCTTACCCCGTTTTGAGATAGTACAAAATTTTCACTATTTTGTAACTTAAAGGTCCGCGCCTGTCGATTTTCCGTCAAAAATTCAATTTTCCAAAAACTGCCCCAAATGTTGTAGAAATGTTTCATTTGATGAGTGGAACAAATAATTTTGCCAAAAAATATTTTCTTACCCCATTTTGAGATAGTACAAAATTTTCACTATTTTGTAAGGTTCGCGCCTGTCGATTTATGTCAAAAATTCAATTTTCCAAAAACTGCCTCAAATGATGTAGAAATGTTTCCTTTGATGAGTGGAACAAATAATTTTGCCAAAAAATATTTTCTTACCCCATTTTGAGATAGTACAAAATTTTTAACATTTGGTAAGGTCCGCACCTGTCGATTTATGTCAAAAATTCAATTTTCCAAAAAGTGTCTCAAATGTTGTAGAAATGTTTCTTTTGACGATTGGAACAAATAATTTTGCCAAAAAATATTTTTTTACCTCATTTTGAGATAGTACAAAATTTTCACTATTTTGTAAGGTCCGCGTCTGTCGATTTTCCGTCAAAAATTCAATTTTCCAAAAACTGCCTCAAATGTTGTAGAAATGTTTCTTTTGATGAGTGGAACAAATAATTTTGACGAAAAATATTTTCTTACCTCATTTTGAGATAGTACAAAATTTTCACTATTTTGAAAGTCGGCCTGTTGATTTTCCGTCAAAAATTCAATTTTCCAAATACTGCCTCAAATGATGTAGAAATGTTTCTTTTGATGAGCGGAACAAATAATTTTGCCAAAAAATATTTTCTTACCCCATTTTGAGATAGTACAAAATTTTCAACATTTGGTAAGGTTCGCACCTGTCGATTTATGTCAAAAATTCAATTTTCCAAAAAGTGTCTCAAATGTTGTAGAAATGTTTCTTTTGACCAGTGGAACAAATAATTTTGCCAAAAAATATTTTCTTACCCCCTTTCGAGATAGTACAAAATTTTCACTATTTTGTAAGGTCCGCGCCTGTCGATTTTCCGTCAAAAATTCAATTTTCCAAAAACTGCCTCAAATATTGTAGAAATGTTTCTTTTGATGAGTGGAACAAATTATTTTGCCAAAAAATATTTTCTTACCCCATTTTGAGATAGTACAAAATTTTCACTATTTTGTAAGATCCGCGCCTGTCGATTTTCCGTCAAAAATTCAATTTTCCAAAAACTGCCCCAAATGTTATAGAAATGTTTCTTTTGATGATTGGAACAAATAGTTTTGCCAGAAACTTTTCTTTACCCCATTTTGAGATAGTACAAAATTTTCACTATTTTGTAAGGTCCACATCTGTCGATTTTCTGAAAAAAATTCAATTTTCCAAAAACTGCCTCAAATATTGTAGAAATGTTTCTTTTGATGAGTGGAACAAATAATTTTGCCAAAAATATTTTCTTACCCCATTTTAAGATAGTACAAAATTTTCACTATTTTGTAAGGTCCGTGCCTGTCGATTTTCCGCCAAAAATTCAATTTTCCAAAAACTGGCTCAAATGTTATAGAAATGTTTCTTTTGATGAGTGGAACAAATAATTTTGCTAAAAAATTATTTTCTTACCCCATTTTGAGATAGTACAAAATTTTCACCATTTTGTAAGGTCCACATCTGTCGATTTTCAATCAAAAATTCAATTTTCCGAAAACTGCCTCAAACATTATAGAAATGTTTCTTTTGATGAGTGGAACAAATAATTTTGCCAAAAAATATTTTCTTACCCCGTTTTGAGATAGTACAAAATTTTCACTATTTTGTAACTTAAAGGTCCGCGCCTGTCGATTTTCCGTCAAAAATTCAATTTTCCAAAAACTGCCCCAAATGTTGTAGAAATGTTTCATTTGTTGAGTGGAACAAATAATTTTGCCAAAAAATATTTTCTTACCCCATTTTGAGATAGTACAAAATTTTCACTATTTTGTAAGGTTCGCGCCTGTCGATTTATGTCAAAAATTCAATTTTCCAAAAACTGCCTCTAATGATGTAGAAATGTTTCCTTTGATGAGTGGAACAAATAATTTTGCCAAAAAATATTTTCTTACCCCATTTTGAGATAGTACAAAATTTTTAACATTTGGTAAGGTCAGCACCTGTCGATTTATGTCAAAAATTCAATTTTCCAAAAAGTGTCTCAAATGTTGTAGAAATGTTTCTTTTGACGATTGGAACAAATAATTTTGCCAAAAAATATTTTTTTACCTCATTTTGAGATAGAACAAAATTTTCACTATTTTGTAAGGTCCGCGTCTGTCGATTTTCCGTCAAAAATTCAATTTTCCAAAAACTGCCTCAAATGTTGTAGAAATGTTTCTTTTGATGAGTGGAACAAATAATTTTGACGAAAAATATTTTCTTACCTCATTTTGAGATAGTACAAAATTTTCACTATTTTGAAAGGTCCGCGCCTGTCGCTTTTCAGTCAAAAATTCAATTTTCCAAAAACTGCCCCAAATGTTGAAGAAATGTTTCTTTTGATGAGTGGAACAAATAATTATGCTAAAAAATTATTTTCTTACCCCATAGTGAGATAGTACAAAATTTTCACTATTTTGTAAGTCGGCCTGTCGATTTTCCGTCAAAAATTCAATTTTCCAAATACTGCCTCAAATGATGTAGAAATGTTTCTTTTGATGAGCGGAACAAATAATTTTGCCAAAAAATATTTTCTTACCCCATTTTGAGATAGTACAAAATTTTCAACATTTGGTAAGGTTCGCACCTGTCGATTTATGTCAAAAATTCAATTTTCCAAAAAGTGTCTCAAATATGTTGTAGAAATGTTTCTTTTGACCAGTGGAACAAATAATTTTGCCAAAAAATATTTTCTTACCCCATTTCGAGATAGTACAAAATTTTCACTATTTTGTAAGGTCCGCGCCTGTCGATTTTCCGTCAAAAATTCAATTTTCCAAAAACTGCCTCATATATTGTAGAAATGTTTCTTTTGCTGAGTGGAACAAATTATTTTGCCAAAAAATATTTTCTTACCCCATTTTGAGATAGTACAAAATTTTCACTATTTTGTAAGGTCCGCGCCTGTCGATTTTCCGTCAAAAATTCAATTTTCCAAAAACTGCCCCAAATGTTATAGAAATGTTTCTTTTGATGATTGGAACAAATAGTTTTGCCAAAAACATTTCTTTACCCCATTTTGAGATAGTACAAAATTTTTACTATTTTGTAAGGTCCACATCTGTCGATTTTCTGAAAAAAATTCAATTTTCCAAAAACTGCCTCAAATATTGTAGAAATGTTTCTTTTGATGAGTGGAACAAATAATTTTGCCAAAAATATTTTCTTACCCCATTTTAAGATAGTACAAAATTTTCACTATTTTGTAAGGTCCGTGCCTGTCGATTTTCCGCCAAAAATTCAATTTTCCAAAAACTGGCTCAAATGTTATAGAAATGTTTCTTTTGATGAGTGGAACAAATAATTTTGCTAAAAAATTATTTTCTTACCCCATTTTGAGATAGTACAAAATTTTCACCATTTTGTAAGGTCCACATCTGTCGATTTTCAATCAAAAATTCAATTTTCCGAAAACTGCCTCAAATATTATAGAAATGTTTCTTTTGATGAGTGGAACAAATAATTTTGCCAAAAAATATTTTCTTACCCCGTTTTGATATAGTACAAAATTTTCACTATTTTGTAACTTAAAGGTCCGCGCCTGTCGATTTTCCGTCAAAAATTCAATTTTCCAAAAACTGCCCCAAATGTTGTAGAAATGTTTCATTTGATGAGTGGAACAAATAATTTTGCCAAAAAATATTTTCTTACCCCATTTTGAGATAGTACAAAATTTTCACTATTTTGTAAGGTTCGCGCCTGTCGATTTATGTCAAAAATTCAATTTTCCAAAAACTGCCTCAAATGATGTAGAAATGTTTCCTTTGATGAGTGGAACAAATAATTTTGCCAAAAAATATTTTCTTACCCCATTTTGAGATAGTACAAAATTTTTAACATTTGGTAAGGTCCGCACCTGTCGATTTATGTCAAAAATTCAATTTTCCAAAAAGTGTCTCAAATGTTGTAGAAATGTTTCTTTTGACGATTGGAACAAATAATTTTGCCAAAAAATATTTTCTTACCCCATTTTGAGATAGTACAAAATTTTCACTATTTTGTAAGGGTCGCGCCTGTCAATTTTCCGTCAAAAATTCAATTTTCCAAAAACTGCCTCAAATATTGTAGAAATGTTTCTTTAGATGAGTGGAACAAATAATTTTGCCAAAAAATATTTTCTTACCCTATTTTGAGATAGTACAAAATTTTCACTATTTTGTAAGGTCCGCGCCTGTCGATTTTCCGTCAAAAATTCAATTTTCCAAAAACTGTCCCAAATGTTGTAGAAATGTTTCATTTGATGAGTGGAACAAATAATTTTGCCAAAAAATATTTTCTTACCCCATTTTGAGATAGTACAAAATTTTCACTATTTTGTAAGGTCCGTGCCTGTCGATTTTCCGTCAAAAATTCAATTTTCCAAAAACTGCCTCAAATATTGTAGAAATGTTTCTTTAGATGAGTGGAACAAATAATTTTGCCAAAAAATATTTTCTTACCCCATTTTGAGATAGTACAAAATTTTCACTATTTTGTAAGGTCCGCGTCTGTCGATTTTCCGTCAAAAATTCAATTTTCCAAAAACTGCCTCAAATGTTGTAGAAATGTTTCTTTTGATGAGTGGAACAAATAATTTTGCCGAAAAATATTTTCTTACCCCATTTTGAGATAGTACAAAATTTTCACTATTTTGAAAGGTCGGCGCCTGTCGCTTTTCAGTCAAAAGTTCAATTTTCCAAAAACTGCCCCAAATGTTAGAGAAATGTTTCTTTTGATGAGTGGAACAAATAATTTTGCTAAAAAATTATTTTCTTACCCCATATTGAGATAGTACAAAATTTTCATTATTTTGTAAGTCGGCCTGTCGATTTTCCGTCAAAAATTCAATTTTCCAAATACTGCCTCAAATGATGTAGAAATGTTTCTTTTGATGAGCGGAACAAATAATTTTGCCAAAAAATATTTTCTTACCCCATTTTGAGATAGTACAAAATTTTCAACATTTGGTAAGGTGCGCACCTGTCGATTTATGTCAAAAATTCAATTTTCCAAAAAGTGTCTCAAATGTTGTAGAAATGTTTCTTTTGACCAGTGGAACAAATAATTTTGCCAAAAAATATTTTCTTACCCCATTTCGAGATAGTACAAAATTTTCACTATTTTGTAAGGTCCGCGCCTGTCGATTTTCCGTCAAAAATTCAATTTTCCAAAAACTGCCTCAAATATTGTAGAAATGTTTCTTTTGATGAGTGGAACAAATTATTTTGCCAAAAAATTATTTTCTTACCCCATTTTGAGATAGTACAAAATTTTCACTATTTTGTAAGGTCCGCGCCTGTCGATTTTCCGTCAAAAATTCAATTTTCCAAAAACTGCCCCAAATGTTATAGAAATGTTTCTTTTGATGATTGGAACAAATAGTTTTGCCAAAAACATTTCTTTACCCCATTTTGAGATAGTACAAAATTTTCACTATTTTGTAAGGTCCACATCTGTCGATTTTCTGAAAAAAATTCAATTTTCCAAAAACTGCCTCAAATGTTATAGAAATGTTTCTTTTGATGAGTGGAACAAATAATTTTGCCAAAAATATTTTTTTACCCCATTTTAAGATAGTACAAAATTTTCACTATTTTGTAAGGTCCGTGCCTGTCGATTTTCCGCCAAAAATTCAATTTTCCAAAAACTGGCTCAAATGTTATAGAAATGTTTCTTTTGATGAGTGGAACAAATAATTTTGCCAAAAAATATTTTCTTACCCCATTTTGAGATAGTACAAAATTTCACTATTTTGTAAGGTCCACGCCTGTCGATTTTCCGTAAAAAATTCAATTTTCCAAAAACTGCCTCAAATGTTGTAGAAATGTTTCTTTTGATGATTGGAACAAATAATTTTGCCAAAAAATATTTTCTTACCCCATTTTGAGATTGTACAAAATTTTCACTATTTTGTAAGGTCCGCACCTGTCAATTTTCCATCAAAAATTCAATATTCCAAAAAGTGTCTCAAATGTTGTAGAAATGTTTCTTTTGATGAGTGGAATAAATAATTTTGCCAAAAAATATTTTCTTACCCCATTTTGAGATAGTACAAAATTTTCACTATTTTGTAAGGTCCGCGCCTGTCGATTTTCGGTCAAAAATTCAATTTTCCAAAAACTGCCTCAAATGTTGTAGAAATGTTTCTTTTGATGAGTGGAACAAATAATTTTGCCAAAAAATATTTTCTTACCCCGTTTTGAGATAGTACAAAATTTTCACTATTTTGTAAGGGACGCGCCTGTCGATTTTCCGTCAAAAATTCAATTTTCCAAAAACTGCCCCAAATCATGTAGAAATGTTTCTTTTGATGAGTGGAACAAATAATTTTGCCAAAAAATATTTTCTTACCCCATTTTGAGATAGTACAAAATTTTCACTATTTTGTAAGGTTAGTGCCTGTCGATTTTCCGCCAAAAATTCAATTTTCCAAAAACTGGCTCAAATGTTATAGAAATGTTTCTTTTGATGTTTGGAACAAATAGTTTTGCCAAAAACATTTCTTTACCCCATTTTGAGATAGTACAAAATTTTCACTATTTTGTAAGGTCCATATCTGTCGATTTTCTGTCAAAAATTCAATTTTCCAAAAACTGCCTCAAATTTTGTAGAAAAGTTTCTTTTGATGAGTGGAACAAATAATTTTGCCAAAAAATATTTTCTTACCCCATTTTGAGATAGTACAAAATTTTTACTATTTTGTAAGGCTCGCGCCTGTCGATTTTCCGTCAAAAATTCAATTTTCCAAAAACTGCCCCAAATGTTGAAGAAATGTTTCTTTTGATGAGTGGAACAAATAATTTTGCTAAAGAATTATTTTCTTACCTCATTTTGAGATAGTACAAAATTTTCACTATTTTGTAAGGGTCGCGCCTGTCGATTTTCCGTCAAAAATTCAATTTTCCAAAAAGTGTCTCAAATGTTGTAGAAATATTTCTTTTGATGAGTGGAACAAATAATTTTGCCAAAAAATATTTTCTTACCCCATTTTGTAAGGTCCGCGCCTGTCGATTTTATGTCAAAAATTCAATTTTCCAAAAAGTGTCTCAAATGTTGTAGAAATGTTTCTTTTGATGAGTGGAACAAATAATTTTGCCAAAAAATATTTTCTTACCCCATTTTGAGATAGTACAAAATTTTCACTATTTTGTAAGGTCCACGCCTGTCGATTTTCCGTAAAAAATTCAATTTTCCAAAAACTGCCTCAAATGTTGTAGAAATGTTTTTTTTTGATGATTGGAACAAATAATTTTGCCAAAAAATATTTTCTTACCCCATTTTGAGATTGTACAAAATTTTCATTATTTTGTAAGGTCCGCACCTGTCGATTTCCCATCAAAAATTCAATATTCCAAAAAGTGTCTCAAATGTTGTAGAAATGTTTCTTTTGATGAGTGGAACAAATAATTTTGCCAAAAAATATTTTCTTACCCCATTTTGAGATTATACAAAATTTTCACTATTTCGTAAGGTCCGCGCCTGTCGATTTTCCGTCAAAAATTCAATTTTCCATAAACTGGCTCAAATGTTATAGAAATGTTTCTTTAGATGATTGGAACAAATAGTTTTTGCCAAAAATATTTTCTTACCCCATTTTGACTTAGTACAAAATTTTCACTATTTTGTAAGGTCCGCGCCTGTCGATTTTCTGTCAAAAATTCAATTTTCCAAAAAGTGTCTCAAATGTTGTAGAAATATTTCTTTTGATGAGTGGAACAAATAATTTTGCAAAAAAATATTTTCTTACCCCATTTGGAGATTATACAAAATTTTCACTATTTTGTAAGGTCCGCGCCTGTCGATTTTCTGTCAAAAATTCAATTTCCCAAAAAATGTCTCAAATGTTGTAGAAATGTTTCTTTTGATGAGTGGAACAAATAATTTTGCCAAAAAATATTTTCTTACCCCATTTTGAGATTGTACAAAATTTTCACTATTTTGTAAGGTCCGCACCTGTCGATTTTCCATCAAAAATTCAATATTCCAAAAAGTGTCTCAAATGTTGTAGAAATGTTTCTTTTGATGATTGGAACAAATAATTTAGCCAAAAAATATTTTCTTACCCCATTTTGAGATTGTACAAAATTTTCACTATTTTGTAAGGTCCGCACCTGTCGATTTTCCATCAAAAATTCAATATTCCAAAAAGTGTCTCAAATGTTGTAGAAATGTTTCTTTTTAAGATTGGAACAAATAATTTTGCCAAAAAATATTTTCTTACCCCATTTTGAGATTATACAAAATTTTCACTATTTTGTAAGGTCCACACCTGTCGATTTTCCGTAAAAAATTCAATTTTCCAAAAACTGCCTCAAATGTTGTAGAAATGTTTCTTTTGATGATTGGAACAAATAATTTTGCCAAAAAATATTTTCTTACCCCATTTTGAGATTGTACAAAATTTTCACTATTTTGTAAGGTCCGCACCTGTCAATTTTCCATCAAAAATTCAATATTCCAAAAAAAGTCTCAAATGTTGTAGAAATGTTTCTTTTGATGAGTGGAACAAATAATTTTGCCAAAAAATATTTTCTTACCCCATTTTGAGATTATGCAAAATTTTCACTATTTTTTAAGGTCCGTGCCTGTCGATTTTCCGTCAAAAATTCAATTTTCCATAAACTGGCTCAAATGTTATAGAAATGTTTCTTTTGATGATTGGAACAAATAGTTTTTGCCAAAAATATTTTCTAACCCCATTTTGAGTTAGTACAAAATTTTCACTATTTTATAAGGTCCGCGCCTGTCGATTTTCTGTCAAAAATTCAATTTTCCAAAAAGTGTCTCAAATGTTCTAGAAATATTTCTTAAGATGAGTGGAACAAATAATTTTGCCAAAAAATATTTTCTTACCCCATTTTGAGATAGTACAAAATTTTCACTATTTTGTAAGGTCCACGCCTGTCGATTTTCCGTCAAAAAATCAATTTTCCAAAAACTGCCCCAAATGTTGTAGAAATGTTTCTTTTGATGAGTGGAACAAATAATTTTGCCAAAAAATATTTTCTTACCCCATTTTGAGATAGTACAAAATTTTCACTATTTTGTAAGGACCGCGCCTGTAGATTTTCCGTCAAAAATTCAATTTTCCCAAAACTGCCTCAAATGTTGTAGAAATGTTTCTTTTGATGAGTGGAACAAATAATTTTGCTAAAAAGTTATTTTCTTACCCCATTTTGAGATGGTACAAAATTTTCACTATTTTGTAACGGTCGCGCCTGTCGATTTTCCGTCAAAAATTCAATTTTCCAAAAACTGCCTCAAATGTTGTAGAAATGTTTCTTTTGACGAGTGGAACAAATAATTTTGCCAAAAAATATTTTCTTACCCCATTTTGAGATAGTACAAAATTTTCACTATTTTGTAAGATCCGCGCCTGTCGATTTTCCGTCAAAAATTCAATTTTCCAAAAACTGTCCCAAATGTTGTAGAAATGTTTCTTTTGATGAGTGGAACAAATAATTTTGCCAAAAAATATTTTCTTACCCCATTTTGAGATAGTACAAAATTTTCACTATTTTGTAAGGTCCGCGCCTGTCGATTTTCCGTCAAAAATTCAATTTTCCCAAAACTGCCTCAAATGTTGTAGAAATGTTTCTTTTGAAAATTGGAACAAATAATTTTGCCAAAAAATATTTTCTTACCCCATTTTGAGATTGTACAAAATTTTCATTATTTTGTAAGGTCCGCACCGGTCGATTTTCCGTCAAAAATTCAATATTCCAAAACGTGTCTCAAATGTTGTAGAAATGTTTCTTTTGATGAGTGGAACAAATAATTTTGCCAAAAAATATTTTCTTACCCCATTTTGAGATTATACAAAATTTTCAGCATTTTGTAAGGTCCGCGCCTGTCGATTTTCCGTCAAAAATTCAATTTCTAAAAACTGCCCCAAATGTTGAAGAAATGTTTTTGATGAGTGGAACAAATAATTTTGCTTAAAAAGTATTTTCTTACCCCATTTTGAGATAGTATAAAATTTTCACTATTTTGTAAGGGTCGCGCCTGTCGATTTTCCGTCAAAAATTCAATTTTCCAAAATCTGTCTTAAATGATATAGAATATTTCTTTTGATAAGTGGAACAAATAATTTTGCCAAAAAATATTTTCTTACCCCATTTTGAGATAGTACAAAATTTTCACTATTTTGTAAGGTCCGCGCCTGTCGATTTTCGGTCAAAAATTCAATTTTCCAAAAACTGCCTCAAATGTTGTAGAAATGTTTCTTTTGATGAGTGGAACAAATAATTTTGCCAAAAAATATTTTCTTACCCCGTTTTGAGATAGTACAAAATTTTCACTATTTTGTAAGGGACGCGCCTGTCGATTTTCCGTCAAAAATTCAATTTTCCAAAAACTGCCCCAAATCATGTAGAAATGTTTCTTTTGATGAGTGGAACAAATAATTTTGCCAAAAAATATTTTCTTACCCCATTTTGAGATAGTACAAAATTTTCACTATTTTGTAAGGTTAGTGCCTGTCGATTTTCCGCCAAAAATTCAATTTTCCAAAAACTGGCTCAAATGTTATAGAAATGTTTCTTTTGATGTTTGGAACAAATAGTTTTGCCAAAAACATTTTTTTACCCCATTTTGAGATAGTACAAAATTTTCACTATTTTGTAAGGTCCATATCTGTCGATTTTCTGTCAAAAATTCAATTTTCCAAAAACTGCCTCAAATATTGTAGAAATGTTTCTTTTGATGAGTGGAACAAATAATTTTGCCAAAAAATATTTTCTTACCCCATTTTGAGATAGTACAAAATTTTTACTATTTTGTAAGGCTCGCGCCTGTCGATTTTCCGTCAAAAATTCAATTTTCCAAAAACTGCCCCAAATGTTGAAGAAATGTTTCTTTTGATGAGTGGAACAAATAATTTTGCTAAAGAATTATTTTCTTACCCCATTTTGAGATAGTACAAAATTTTCACTATTTTGTAAGGGTCGCGCCTGTCGATTTTCCGTCAAAAGTTCAATTTTCCAAAAAGTGTCTCAAATGTTGTAGAAATATTTCTTTTGATGAGTGGAACAAATAATTTTGCCAAAAAATATACTCTTACCCCATTTTGTAAGGTCCGCGCCTGTCGATTTTATGTCAAAAATTCAATTTTCCAAAAAGTGTCTCAAATGTTGTAGAAATGTTTCTTTTGATGAGTGGAACAAATAATTTTGCCAAAAAATATTTTCTTACCCCATTTTGAGATAGTACAAAATTTTCACTATTTTGTAAGGTCCACGCCTGTCGATTTTCCGTAAAAAATTCAATTTTCCAAAAACTGCCTCAAATGTTGTAGAAATGTTTTTTTTTGATGATTGGAACAAATAATTTTGCCAAAAAATATTTTCTTACCCCATTTTGAGATAGTACAAAATTTCACTATTTTGTAAGGTCCACGCCTGTCGATTTTCCGTAAAAAATTCAATTTTCCAAAAACTGCCTCAAATGTTGTAGAAATGTTTCTTTTGATGATTGGAACAAATAATTTTGCCAAAAAATATTTTCTTACCCCATTTTGAGATTGTACAAAATTTTCACTATTTTGTAAGGTCCGCACCTGTCAATTTTCCATCAAAAATTCAATATTCCAAAAAGTGTCTCAAATGTTGTAGAAATGTTTCTTTTGATGAGTGGAATAAATAATTTTGCCAAAAAATATTTTCTTACCCCATTTTGAGATAGTACAAAATTTTCACTATTTTGTAAGGTCCGCGCCTGTCGATTTTCGGTCAAAAATTCAATTTTCCAAAAACTGCCTCAAATGTTGTAGAAATGTTTCTTTTGATGAGTGGAACAAATAATTTTGCCAAAAAATATTTTCTTACACCGTTTTGAGATAGTACAAAATTTTCACTATTTTGTAAGGGACGCGCCTGTCGATTTTCCGTCAAAAATTCAATTTTCCAAAAACTGCCCCAAATCATGTAGAAATGTTTCTTTTGATGAGTGGAACAAATAATTTTGCCAAAAAATATTTTCTTACCCCATTTTGAGATAGTACAAAATTTTCACTATTTTGTAAGGTTAGTGCCTGTCGATTTTCCGCCAAAAATTCAATTTTCCAAAAACTGGCTCAAATGTTATAGAAATGTTTCTTTTGATGTTTGGAACAAATAGTTTTGCCAAAAACATTTCTTTACCCCATTTTGAGATAGTACAAAATTTTCACTATTTTGTAAGGTCCATATCTGTCGATTTTCTGTCAAAAATTCAATTTTCCAAAAACTGCCTCAAATATTGTAGAAAAGTTTCTTTTGATGAGTGGAACAAATAATTTTGCCAAAAAATATTTTCTTACCCCATTTTGAGATAGTACAAAATTTTTACTATTTTGTAAGGCTCGCGCCTGTCGATTTTCCGTCAAAAATTCAATTTTCCAAAAACTGCCCCAAATGTTGAAGAAATGTTTCTTTTGATGAGTGGAACAAATAATTTTGCTAAAGAATTATTTTCTTACCTCATTTTGAGATAGTACAAAATTTTCACTATTTTGTAAGGGTCGCGCCTGTCGATTTTCCGTCAAAAATTCAATTTTCCAAAAAGTGTCTCAAATGTTGTAGAAATATTTCTTTTGATGAGTGGAACAAATAATTTTGCCAAAAAATATTTTCTTACCCCATTTTGTAAGGTCCGCGCCTGTCGATTTTATGTCAAAAATTCAATTTTCCAAAAAGTGTCTCAAATGTTGTAGAAATGTTTCTTTTGATGAGTGGAACAAATAATTTTGCCAAAAAATATTTTCTTACCCCATTTTGAGATAGTACAAAATTTTCACTATTTTGTAAGGTCCACGCCTGTCGATTTTCCGTAAAAAATTCAATTTTCCAAAAACTGCCTCAAATGTTGTAGAAATGTTTTTTTTTGATGATTGGAACAAATAATTTTGCCAAAAAATATTTTCTTACCCCATTTTGAGATTGTACAAAATTTTCATTATTTTGTAAGGTCCGCACCTGTCGATTTTCCATCAAAAATTCAATATTCCAAAAAGTGTCTCAAATGTTGTAGAAATGTTTCTTTTGATGAGTGGAACAAATAATTTTGCCAAAAAATATTTTCTTACCCCATTTTGAGATTATACAAAATTTTCACTATTTCGTAAGGTCCGCGCCTGTCGATTTTCCGTCAAAAATTCAATTTTCCATAAACTGGCTCAAATGTTATAGAAATGTTTCTTTTGATGATTGGAACAAATAGTTTTTGCCAAAAATATTTTCTTACCCCATTTTGAGTTAGTACAAAATTTTCACTATTTTGTAAGGTCCGCGCCTGTCGATTTTCTGTCAAAAATTCAATTTTCCAAAAAGTGTCTCAAATGTTGTAGAAATATTTCTTTTGATGAGTGGAACAAATAATTTTGCAAAAAAATATTTTCTTACCCCATTTGGAGATTATACAAAATTTTCACTATTTTGTAAGGTCCGCGCCTGTCGATTTTCTGTCAAAAATTCAATTTCCCAAAAAATGTCTCAAATGTTGTAGAAATGTTTCTTTTGATGAGTGGAACAAATAATTTTGCCAAAAAATATTTTCTTACCCCATTTTGAGATAGTACAAAATTTTCACTATTTTGTAAGGTCCATATCTGTCGATTTTCTGTCAAAAATTCAATTTTCCAAAAACTGCCTCAAATATTGTAGAAATGTTTCTTTTGATGAGTGGAACAAATAATTTTGCCAAAAAATATTTTCTTACCCCATTTTGAGATAGTACAAAATTTTTACTATTTTGTAAGGCTCGCGCCTGTCGATTTTCCGTCAAAAATTCAATTTTCCAAAAACTGCCCCAAATGTTGAAGAAATGTTTCTTTTGATGAGTGGAACAAATAATTTTGCTAAAGAATTATTTTCTTACCTCATTTTGAGATAGTACAAAATTTTCACTCTTTTGTAAGGGTCGCGCCTGTCGATTTTCCGTCAAAAATTCAATTTTCCAAAAAGTGTCTCAAATGTTGTAGAAATATTTCTTTTGATGAGTGGAACAAATAATTTTGCCAAAAAATATTTTCTTACCCCATTTTGTAAGGTCCGCGCCTGTCGATTTTATGTCAAAAATTCAATTTTCCAAAAAGTGTCTCAAATGTTGTAGAAATGTTTCTTTTGATGAGTGGAACAAATAATTTTGCCAAAAAATATTTTCTTACCCCATTTTGAGATAGTACAAAATTTTCACTATTTTGTAAGGTCCACCCCTGTCGATTTTCCGTAAAAAATTCAATTTTCCAAAAACTGCCTCAAATGTTGTAGAAATGTTTTTTTTTGATGAGTGGAACAAATAATTTTGCCAAAAAATATTTTCTTACCCCATTTTGAGATTATACAAAATTTTCACTATTTCGTAAGGTCCGCGCCTGTCGATTTTCCGTCAAAAATTCAATTTTCCATAAACTGGCTCAAATGTTATAGAAATGTTTCTTTTGATGATTGGAACAAATAGTTTTTGCCAAAAATATTTTCTTACCCCATTTTGAGTTAGTACAAAATTTTCACTATTTTGTAAGGTCCGCGCCTGTCGATTTTCTGTCAAAAATTCAATTTTCCAAAAAGTGTCTCAAATGTTGTAGAAATATTTCTTTTGATGAGTGGAACAAATAATTTTGCAAAAAAATATTTTCTTACCCCATTTGGAGATTATACAAAATTTTCACTATTTTGTAAGGTCCGCGCCTGTCGATTTTCTGTCAAAAATTCAATTTCCCAAAAAATGTCTCAAATGTTGTAGAAATGTTTCTTTTGATGAGTGGAACAAATAATTTTGCCAAAAAATATTTTCTTACCCCATTTTGAGATAGTACAAAATTTTCACTATTTTGTAAGGTCCATATCTGTCGATTTTCTGTCAAAAATTCAATTTTCCAAAAACTGCCTCAAATATTGTAGAAATGTTTCTTTTGATGAGTGGAACAAATAATTTTGCCAAAAAATATTTTCTTACCCCATTTTGAGATAGTACAAAATTTTTACTATTTTGTAAGGCTCGCGCCTGTCGATTTTCCGTCAAAAATTCAATTTTCCAAAAACTGCCCCAAATGTTGAAGAAATGTTTCTTTTGATGAGTGGAACAAATAATTTTGCTAAAGAATTATTTTCTTACCTCATTTTGAGATAGTACAAAATTTTCACTATTTTGTAAGGGTCGCGCCTGTCGATTTTCCGTCAAAAATTCAATTTTCCAAAAAGTGTCTCAAATGTTGTAGAAATATTTCTTTTGATGAGTGGAACAAATAATTTTGCCAAAAAATATTTTCTTACCCCATTTTGTAAGGTCCGCGCCTGTCGATTTTATGTCAAAAATTCAATTTTCCAAAAAGTGTCTCAAATGTTGTAGAAATGTTTCTTTTGATGAGTGGAACAAATAATTTTGCCAAAAAATATTTTCTTACCCCATTTTGAGATAGTACAAAATTTTCACTATTTTGTAAGGTCCACGCCTGTCGATTTTCCGTAAAAAATTCAATTTTCCAAAAACTGCCTCAAATGTTGTAGAAATGTTTTTTTTTGATGATTGGAACAAATAATTTTGCCAAAAAATATTTTCTTACCCCATTTTGAGATTGTACAAAATTTTCATTATTTTGTAAGGTCCGCACCTGTCGATTTTCCATCAAAAATTCAATATTCCAAAAAGTGTCTCAAATGTTGTAGAAATGTTTCTTTTGATGAGTGGAACAAATAATTTTGCCAAAAAATATTTTCTTACCCCATTTTGAGATTATACAAAATTTTCACTATTTCGTAAGGTCCGCGCCTGTCGATTTTCCGTCAAAAATTCAATTTTCCATAAACTGGCTCAAATGTTATAGAAATGTTTCTTTTGATGATTGGAACAAATAGTTTTTGCCAAAAATATTTTCTTACCCCATTTTGAGATAGTACAAAATTTTCACTATTTTGTAAGGTCCGCGCCTGTCGATTTTCTGTCAAAAATTCAATTTTCCAAAAAGTGTCTCAAATGTTGTAGAAATATTTCTTTTGATGAGTGGAACAAATAATTTTGCAAAAAAATATTTTCTTACCCCATTTGGAGATTATACAAAATTTTCACTATTTTGTAAGGTCCGCGCCTGTCGATTTTCTGTCAAAAATTCAATTTCCCAAAAAATGTCTCAAATGTTGTAGAAATGTTTCTTTTGATGAGTGGAACAAATAATTTTGCAAAAAATATTTTCTTACCCCATTTTGAGATAGTACAAAATTTTCACTATTTTGTAAGGTCCGCGCCTGTCGATTTTCCGTCAAAAATTCAATTTTCCAAAAACTGCCCCAAATGTTGTAGAAATGTTTCTTTTGATGATTGGAACAAATAATTTTGCCAAAAAATATTTTCTTACCCCATTTTGAGATTGTACAAAATTTTCACTATTTTGTAAGGTCCGCACCTGTCGATTTTCCATCAAAAATTCAATATTCCAAAAAGTGTCTCAAATGTTGTAGAAATGTTTCTTTTGATGATTGGAACAAATAATTTAGCCAAAAAATATTTTCTTACCCCATTTTGAGATTGTACAAAATTTTCACTATTTTGTAAGGTCCGCACCTGTCGATTTTCCATCAAAAATTCAATATTCCAAAAAGTGTCTCAAATGTTGTAGAAATGTTTCTTTTTAAGATTGGAACAAATAATTTTGCCAAAAAATATTTTCTTACCCCATTTTGAGATTATACAAAATTTTCACTATTTCGTAAGGTCCACACCTGTCGATTTTCCGTAAAAAATTCAATTTTCCAAAAACTGCCTCAAATGTTGTAGAAATGTTTCTTTTGATGATTGGAACAAATAATTTTGCCAAAAAATATTTTCTTACCCCATTTTGAGATTGTACAAAATTTTCACTATTTTGTAAGGTCCGCACCTGTCAATTTTCCATCAAAAATTCAATATTCCAAAAAAAGTCTCAAATGTTGTAGAAATGTTTCTTTTGATGAGTGGAACAAATAATTTTGCCAAAAAATATTTTCTTACCCCATTTTGAGATTATGCAAAATTTTCACTATTTTTTAAGGTCCGTGCCTGTCGATTTTCAGTCAAAAATTCAATTTTCCATAAACTGGCTCAAATGTTATAGAAATGTTTCTTTTGATGATTGGAACAAATAGTTTTTGCCAAAAATATTTTCTAACCCCATTTTGAGATAGTACAAAATTTTCACTATTTTATAAGGTCCGCGCCTGTCGATTTTCTGTCAAAAATTCAATTTTCCAAAAAGTGTCTCAAATGTTCTAGAAATATTTCTTATGATGAGTGGAACAAATAATTTTGCCAAAAAATATTTTCTTACCCCATTTTGAGATAGTACAAAATTTTCACTATTTTGTAAGGTCCACGCCTGTCGATTTTCCGTCAAAAAATCAATTTTCCAAAAACTGCCCCAAATGTTGTAGAAATGTTTCTTTTGATGAGTGGAACAAATAATTTTGCCAAAAAATATTTTCTTACCCCATTTTGAGATAGTACAAAATTTTCACTATTTTGTAAGGACCGCGCCTGTAGATTTTCCGTCAAAAATTCAATTTTCCCAAAACTGCCTCAAATGTTGTAGAAATGTTTCTTTTGATGAGTGGAACAAATAATTTTGCTAAAAAGTTATTTTCTTACCCCATTTTGAGATGGTACAAAATTTTCACTATTTTGTAACGGTCGCGCCTGTCGATTTTCCGTCAAAAATTCAATTTTCCAAAAACTGCCTCAAATGTTGTAGAAATGTTTCTTTTGACGAGTGGAACAAATAATTTTGCCAAAAAATATTTTCTTACCCCATTTTGAGATAGTACAAAATTTTCACTATTTTGTAAGATCCGCGCCTGTCGATTTTCCGTCAAAAATTCAATTTTCCAAAAACTGTCCCAAATGTTGTAGAAATGTTTCTTTTGATGAGTGGAACAAATAATTTTGCCAAAAAATATTTTCTTACCCCATTTTGAGATAGTACAAAATTTTCACTATTTTGTAAGGGGCGCGCCTGTCGATTTTCCGTCAAAAATTCAATTTTCCCAAAACTGCCTCAAATGTTGTAGAAATGTTTCTTTTGAAAATTGGAACAAATAATTTTGCCAAAAAATATTTTCTTACCCCATTTTGAGATTGTACAAAATTTTCATTATTTTGTAAGGTCCGCACCGGTCGATTTTCCGTCAAAAATTCAATATTCCAAAACGTGTCTCAAATGTTGTAGAAATGTTTCTTTTGATGAGTGGAACAAATAATTTTGCCAAAAAATATTTTCTTACCCCATTTTGAGATTATACAAAATTTTCAGCATTTTGTAAGGTCCGCGCCTGTCGATTTTCCGTCAAAAATTCAATTTCTAAAAACTGCCCCAAATGTTGAAGAAATGTTTTTGATGAGTGGAACAAATAATTTTGCTTAAAAAGTATTTTCTTACCCCATTTTGAGATAGTATAAAATTTTCACTATTTTGTAAGGGTCGCGCCTGTCGATTTTCCGTCAAAAATTCAATTTTCCAAAATCTGTCTTAAATGATATAGAATATTTCTTTTGATAAGTGGAACAAATAATTTTGCCAAAAAATATTTTCTTACCCCATTTTGAGATAGTACAAAATTTTCACTATTTTGTAAGGTCCGCGCCTGTCGATTTTCGGTCAAAAATTCAATTTTCCAAAAACTGCCTCAAATGTTGTAGAAATGTTTCTTTTGATGAGTGGAACAAATAATTTTGCCAAAAAATATTTTCTTACCCCGTTTTGAGATAGTACAAAATTTTCACTATTTTGTAAGGGACGCGCCTGTCGATTTTCCGTCAAAAATTCAATTTTCCAAAAACTGCCCCAAATCATGTAGAAATGTTTCTTTTGATAAGTGGAACAAATAATTTTGCCAAAAAATATTTTCTTACCCCATTTTGAGATAGTACAAAATTTTCACTATTTTGTAAGGTTAGTGCCTGTCGATTTTCCGCCAAAAATTCAATTTTCCAAAAACTGGCTCAAATGTTATAGAAATGTTTCTTTTGATGTTTGGAACAAATAGTTTTGCCAAAAACATTTTTTTACCCCATTTTGAGATAGTACAAAATTTTCACAATTTTGTAAGGTCCATATCTGTCGATTTTCTGTCAAAAATTCAATTTTCCAAAAACTGCCTCAAATATTGTAGAAATGTTTCTTTTGATGAGTGGAACAAATAATTTTGCCAAAAAATATTTTCTTACCCCATTTTGAGATTGTACAAAATTTTCACTATTTTGTAAGGTCCGCACCTGTCAATTTTCCATCAAAAATTCAATATTCCAAAAAGTGTCTCAAATGTTGTAGAAATGTTTCTTTTGATGAGTGGAATAAATAATTTTGCCAAAAAATATTTTCTTACCCCATTTTGAGATTATACAAAATTTTCACTATTTTGTAAGGCCGCGCCTGTCGATTTTCCGTCAAAAATTCAATTTTCCATAAACTGGCTCAAATGTTATAGAAATTTTTTTTTGATGATTGGAACAAATAGTTTTTGCCAAAAATATTTTCTTACCCCATTTTGAGATAGTACAAAATTTTCACTATTTTGTAAGGTCCGCGCCTGTCAATTTTCTGTCAAAAATTCAATTATCCAAAAAGTGTCTCAAATGTTGTAGAAATATTTCTTTTGATGAGTGGAACAAATAATTTTGCAAAAAAATATTTTCTTACCCCATTTTGAGATAGTACAAAATTTTCACTATTTTGTAAGGTCCGCGCCTGTCGATTTTCTGTCAAAAATTCAATTTCCCAAAAAATGTCTCAAATGTTGTAGAAATGTTTCTTTTGATGAGTGGAACAAATTATTTTGCCAAAAAATATTTTCTTACCCCATTTTGAGATAGTACAAAATTTTCACTATTTTGTAAGGTCCGCGCCTGTCGATTTTCCGTCAAAAATTCAATTTTCCAAAAACTGCATCAAATGTTGAAGAAAAGTTTCTTTTGATGAGTGGAACAAATAATTTTGCCAAAAAATATTTTCTTACCCCATTTTGAGATAGTACAAATTTTTCACTATTTTGTAAAATTCGCGCCTGTCGATTTTCCGTCAAAAATTTAATTTTCCAAAAACTGCCTCAAATTTTGTAAAAATGTTTCTTTTGATGATTGGAACAAATAATTTTGCCAAAAAATATTTTCTTACCCCATTTTGAGATAGTACAAAATTTTCACAATTTTGTAAGGGTCGCGCCTGTCAATTTTCCGTCAAAAATTCAATATTCCAAAAAGTGTCTCAAATGTTGTAGAAATGTTTCTTTTGATGAGTGGAACAAATAATTTTGCCAAAAAATATTTTCTTACCCCATTTTGAGATTATATCAAATTTTTACTATTTGTAAGGTCCGCGCCTGTTGATTTTCTGTCAAAAGTTCAATTTTCCAAAAAGTGTCTCAAATGTTGTAGAAATGTTTCTTTTGATGAGTGGAACAAATAATTTTGCCAAAAAATATTTTCTTACCCCATTTTGAGATAGTACAAAATTTTCACTATTTTGTAAGGTCCGCGCCTGTCGATTTTCTGTCAAAAATTCAATTTTCCAAAAAGTGTCTCAAATGTTGTAGAAATGTTTCTTTTGATGAGTGGAACAAATAATTTGCCAAAAAATATTTTCTTACCCCATTTTGAGATAGTACAAGATTTTCACTATTTTGTAAGGGACGCGATTGTCGATTTTCTGTCAAAAATTTAATTTTCCAAAAACTGCCTCAAATGTTGTAGAAATGTTTCTTTTGATGAGAGGAACAAATAATTTTGTTAAAAAATTATTTTCTTACCCCATTTTTAGATAGTACAAAATTTTCACTATTTTATAAGGGATGCGCTTGTCGATTTTCCGTCAAAAATTTAATTTTTCAAAAACTGCCTCAAATGCTATAGAAATGTTTCTTTTGATGATTGGAACAAATAATTTTGTCAAAAAATATTTTCTTACCCCATTTTGAGATAGTACAAAATTTTCACTATTTTGTAAGGTCCGCGCCTGTCGATTTTCCGACAAAATTTCATTTTCTAAAAACTGCCCCAAATGTTGAAGAAATGTTTCTTTTGATGAGTGGAACAAATAATTTTGCTAAAAAATCATTTTCTTACCCCATTTTGAGATAGTACAAAATTTTCACTATTTTGTAAGGGACGTGCCTGTCGATTTTCCGTCAAAAATTCAATTTTCCAAAAACTGCCCCAAATGTTGTAGAAATGTTTCTTTTGATGAGTGGAACAAATAATTTTGCCAAAAAATATTTTCTTACCCCATTTTGAGATAGTACAAAATTTTCACTATTTTGTAAGGTCCGCGCCTGTCGATTTTCTGTCAAAAATTCAATTTTCCAAAAACTGCCCCAAATGTTGTAGAAATGTTTCTTTTGATGATTGGAACAAATAATTTTGCCAAAAAATATTTTCTTACCCCATTTTGAGATAGTACAAAATTTTCACTATTTTGTAAGGTCCGCGCCTGTCTATTTTCCGTCAAAAATTCAATTTTCCAAAAACTGCCCCAAATGTTGAAGAAATGTTTTTGATGAGTGGAACAAATAATTTTGCTAAAAAAGTATTTTCTTACCCCATTTTGAGATAGTATAAAATTTTCACTATTTTGTAAGGGTCGCGCCTGTCGATTTTCTGTCAAAAATTCAATTTTCCAAAATCTGTCTCAAATGTTGTAGAAATGTTTCTTTTGATGAGTGGAACAAATAATTTTGCCAAAAAAATATTTTCTTACCCCATTTTGAGATAGTACAAAATTTTCACTATTTTGTAAGTGACGCACCTGTCGATTTTCCGTCAAAAATTTTATTTTCCAAAAACTGCCTAAAATGTTGTAGAAATGTTTCTTTTGATGAGTGGAACAAATAATTTTGTTTTAAAATATTTTCTTACCCCATTTTGAGATAGTACAAAATTTTCACTATTTTGTAAGGTCCGCGCCTGTCGATTTTCTGTCAAAAATCCAATTTTCCAAAAAATGTCTCAAATGTTGTAGAATTGTTCCTTTTGATGAGTGGAACAAATAATTTTGCCAAAAAGTATTTTCCTTCCCCATTTTGAGATAGTACAAAATTTTCACTATTTTGTAAGGTCCGCGCCTTTTGATTTTCCGTCAAAAATTCAATTTTCCAAAAACTGCCCCAAATGGTGTAGAAATGTTTCTTTTGATGAGTGGAACAAATAATTTTGCCAAAAATGTTTTCTTACCCCATTTTGAGATAGTACAAAATTTTCACTTTTTGGTAAGGGACGTGCCTGTCGATTTTCCGTCAAAAATTCAATTTTCCAAAAACTGCCCCAAATGTTGAAGAAATGTTTCTTTTGATGAGTGGAACAAATAATTTTGCTAAAAAATTATTTTCTTACCCCATTTTGAGATAGTACAAAATTTTCACTATTTTTGTAACGGTTGCGCCTGTCGAATTTCCGTCAAAAATTCAATTTTCCAAAAATTGCATAAAATTGTGGAGAAACACTTCTTTGATGAGGGGAACAAACAATTTATCCAAAAAATATTTTCTTACCCCATTTTGAGATAGTACAAAATTTTCACTATTTTGTAAGGTCCGCGCCTGTCGATTTTCCGTCAAAAATTCAATTTTCCAAAAACTGCATCAAATGTTGAAGAAATGTTTCTTTTGATGAGTGGAACAAATAATTTTGCCAAAAAATATTTTCTTACCCCATTTTGAGATAGTACAAATTTTTCACTATTTTGTAAAATTCGCGCCTGTCGATTTTCCGTCAAAAATTTAATTTTCCAAAAACTGCCTCAAATTTTGTAAAAATGTTTCTTTTGATGATTGGAACAAATAATTTTGCCAAAAAATATTTTCTTACCCCATTTTGAGATAGTACAAAATTTTCACAATTTTGTAAGGGTCGCGCCTGTCAATTTTCCGTCAAAAATTCAATATTCCGAAAAGTGTCTCAAATGTTGTAGAAATATTTCTTTTGATGAGTGGAACAAATAATTTTGCCAAAAAATATTTTCTTACCCCATTTTGAGATTATATCAAATTTTCACTATTTGTAAGGTCCGCGCCTGTTGATTTTCTGTCAAAAGTTCAATTTTCCAAAAAGTGTCTCAAATGTTGTAGAAATGTTTCTTTTGATGAGTGGAACAAATAATTTTGCCAAAAAATATTTTCTTACCCCATTTTGAGATAGTACAAAATTTTCACTATTTTGTAAGGTCCGCGCCTGTCGATTTTCCGTCAAAAATTCAATTTTCCAAAAACTGCATCAAATGTTGAAGAAATGTTTCTTTTGATGAGTGGAACAAATAATTTTGCCAAAAAATATTTTCTTACCCCATTTTGAGATAGTACAAATTTTTCACTATTTTGTAAAATTCGCGCCTGTCGATTTTCCGTCAAAAATTTAATTTTCCAAAAACTGCCTCAAATTTTGTAGAAATGTTTCTTTTGATGATTGGAACAAATAATTTTGCCAAAAAATATTTTCTTACCCCATTTTGAGATAGTACAAAATTTTCACAATTTTGTAAGGGTTGCGCCTATCAATTTTCCGTCAAAAATTCAATATTCCAAAAAGTGTCTCAAATGTTGTAGAAATATTTCTTTTGATGAGTGGAACAAATAATTTTGCCAAAAAATATTTTCTTATCCCATTTTGAGATTATATCAAATTTTCACTATTTGTAAGGTCCGCGCCTGTTGATTTTCTGTCAAAAGTTCAATTTTCCAAAAAGTGTCTCAAATGTTGTAGAAATGTTTCTTTTGATGAGTGGAACAAATAATTTTGCCAAAAAATATTTTCTTACCCCATTTTGAGATAGTACAAAATTTTCACTATTTTGTAAGGTCTGCGCCTGTCGATTTTCTGTCAAAAATTCAATTTTCCAAAAAGTGTCTCAAATGTTGTTGAAATGTTTCTTTTGATGAGTGGAACAAATAATTTGCCAAAAAATATTTTCTTACCCCATTTTGAGATAGTACAAGATTTTCACTATTTTGAAAGGTCTGCGCCTGTCGATTTTCTGTCAAAAATTTAATTTTCCAAAAACTGCCTCAAATGTTGTAGAAATGTTTCTTTTGATGAGTGGAACAAATAATTTTGTTAAAAAATTATTTTCTTACCCCATTTTTAGATAGTACAAAATTTTCACTATTTTGTAAGGGATGCGCTTGTTGATTTTCCGTCAAAAATTTAATTTTTCAAAAACTGCCTCAAATGCTATAGAAATGTTTCTTTTGATGATTGGAACAAATAATTTTGCCAAAAAATATTTTCTTACCCCATTTTGAGATAGTACAAAATTTTCACTATTTTGTAAGGTCCGCGCCTGTCGATTTTCCGACAAAATTTCATTTTCTAAAAACTGCCCCAAATGTTGAAGAAATGTTTCTTTTGATGAGTGGAACAAATAATTTTGCTAAAAAATCATTTTCTTACCCCATTTTGAGAAAGTACAAAATTTTCACTATTTTGTAAGGGACGTGCCTGTCGATTTTCCGTCAAAAATTCAATTTTCCAAAAACTGCCCCAAATGTTGTAGAAATGTTTCTTTTGATGAGTGGAACAAATAATTTTGCCAAAAAATATTTTCTTACCCCATTTTGAGATAGTACAAAATTTTCACTATTTTGTAAGGTCCGCGCCTGTCGTTTTCCGTCAAAAATTCAATTTTCCAAAAACTGCCCCAAATGTTGTAGAAATGTTTCTTTTGATGATTGGAACAAATAATTTTGCCAAAAAATATTTTCTTACCCCATTTTGAGATAGTACAAAATTTTCACTATTTTGTAAGGTCCGCGCCTGTCGATTTTCCGTCAAAAATTCAATTTTCCAAAAACTGCCCCAAATGTTGAAGAAATGTTTTTGATGAGTGGAACAAATAATTTTGCTAAAAAAGTATTTTCTTACCCCATTTTGAGATAGTATAAAATTTTCACTATTTTGTAAGGGTCGCGCCTGTCGATTTTCTGTCAAAAATTCAATTTTCCAAAATCTGTCTCAAATGTTGTAGAAATGTTTCTTTTGATGAGTGGAACAAATAATTTTGCCAAAAAATATTTTCTTACCCCATTTTGAGATAGTACAAAATTTTCACTATTTTGTAAGGGACGCGCCTGTCGATTTTCCGTCAAAAATTTTATTTTCCAAAACTGCCTAAAATGTTGTAGAAATGTTTCTTTTGATGAGTGGAACAAATAATTTTGTTAAAAATTATTTTCTTACCCCA